>JASPKZ010007251.1:1640000-3012500 GCA_030220185.1 Diploptera punctata | reverse complement strand
TTTATGGCTCTATAAGGAGCCCTTCTTTTCGGGTAAAGCACAAGGAGCGCCATGGTCTGGTGACCTTGTGTTCCATCACAGCAGCGCAAGATTTTCAAACAACGCACCTGGAAAATTAGCGGCATGTTTCCACCCTGACTCACTTTCCTTTACACCCTTCTCTACATCCATCTCTGTTCACTGAACAATCTTCTGTTTTTCGTTCTTCCAACTAATTCCAGACATCTCCACCACAAGATGTCACATCCACCCTTCTTATAGCAACCGGCCAGAAACGCTGTTTCAAGCTAAATAACATTTTAGCGAATTCCAAAGGAATCAAAGTATTCTGATTGTACCCACTGGAAAATTGTTTAATCTTTTATACACCTTGAGAAATGTATGACCAGATTATAATAGGACAAGATAAAGAAGATATAGAATATATGATAAGAAAGTTGGTCGATGCATTTGAGGTAGGTGGACTGAAGATAAATTATATTAAAACAGAATATATGGTAATCGGAGGAAATTCAGAAGATCTACAAATAAATAATATGATAATTAAACGTGTTGAAGAATTTAAATATCTTGGATCTATAATAGATAAATCTGGTACTTGTGAAAAAGATATTACTAACAGAGTAAATTGTGCAAGGAAGACGATTAGATCCCTGAATGGTCTTTTATGGAATAGAAATTTGACCAGAAAAACAAAAAAAGGGATTATGCAGACAATAATAGAAAGTATACTTACATATGGATCAGAAAGCTGGACAATAAATGAAAGGATGCAGAAAAGAATCTTGGCGACAGAAATGGATGGATTACGGAGAAGTATGAGAATATCCAGGCTACAACATATACGAAATACATATATCAGACAAGAAATGGATGCACAGGAAACTGTTATCGATAGGATAACAAAGAGAGCTCTACAATGGTATGGACATGTACAACGGATGCCGGAAGACCAGTGGCCTAAACAGGTGTTGGATTGGATGGTACCAGGCAGAAGGAGAAGGGGAAGAAGTAGAAGAACATGGTATGAGGGAATATATGATGCCATGATGAAGAGGGGTATGGAAGATGGACAATGGGAAGATAGGAATCTCTGGAAAGCAGGAATCAAGGGCAAACTGCTGTAAAGTGGAAAGCCTGTATTAAGTAAGTAAGAAATGTATTTCATAAAAAAAGCCTTATTTTTAAAAACACGATAAATTGATAGATATATTATTTAATTATTACAATACGGTATATCAAAATGAGATCAAAAATTCAGTTTAGATGTTCAGAGCACCATACAGTTTCGCTATACAAAATTAACTTTTGAAGATGCGAGATCAATTTTTATTTTTTATTTATTTATGTTTGCCGATTTCATATGGAATGACCTTTAAATGCTTTATAGGATTTATTTTGTTAATAACTAGCTAATACCCGACGTGCGCTGCGACGCCTAAATAAATGAAAAGTAATGTGCTTTTATGTTTAGCTGAATAAGTAAAAGGAAAAATAATTATCATCATCATCATCATCAACAATCACGGATTAAGCCCATGTGGCTTGTTCCGGTCTCATAGATTCTCATTCAAAAGTTGGATCCATCTCTTCTTCGGTCTGCCAACATTCCTGCGTCCTTTTGGTTTGTATTTAAGTATAATTTTGGGAATGCGATCATCTTCCATTCTTTGTACATGTTCTTTCCATTTTTTCTAGATTCTTATATTCTATCTAAGAGTTTAAAGATATTTAGCTCATTTTTAATATCTTCACTTCTTCTCTTATCTAGAAGTTTGCAACCAGCCACACTTCTCAGAAATCTCATTTCAGCTGCTTATATTATCTTCTCTTCTCTTTTAGTTAAAACCCAAAATTCACTACCATACAATAGTGAGGGGACTGCCACTACTTTATAAAATTTTAATTTTGTTTCTTTTCTTGTGCTTTTAAATATCCTTTTGATTATTCCACATATATAATTAAATTTATTAAGTTTGTTAAATAGATCTTCATTTTTAAAATAGGAGATTTCATAACCCAGGTATTTAAAATGGTTCACTTGTTCAATGGGTTTCCCCTCCAGAATTATCTTAGCTCTTACGGTATCTAAAAAATAATTATAAATTTATATTTTTATGATACTCCCTGCTGATTACCAGACATTGCCCGGGAATCTACTTATCCCCATCTTCTTGACATAAATGAGCTGAAATACGAAAATTAATGTGTCAGAGTCTCTCACTACAATCCATGAGGTTCCGGGTTCGATTCCCAGTCGGACCATACAAATTTTCCCTTAAAAGAAATTATTCCTGTGGTTGGCCATAGTCTGGAGTGTAGGTTAAGAACTCTCCTGGCGCTTCATTATCATTTATCATACATCATATTATCGGGATAACGTAACTCCGTCTTCCAGGAGCCCCAACTTAAGAAATGGATTACAATTCCGCTAATGCTATGGAAGAAAGCCAGAAAGGTAATAAAAGACAAATTTGTGGCATTGCACATATAAATAAATAAATAAAAACATTAGTAGAGTGGAAGGGACGACCTTATGACCTCAATTCTGCTATAATAATAGTAATAATAATAATAATAATAATAATGATAATAATAATCTTAATAGATTCTACGTAATAGACACCCAGAATATTTATAGATAGATAGATCATCGGTTGATTAATGTCTTGGACATCGTCCGATTCCTAATAGCCAATTTTGTCGGTCCATCCAATCTCCTGGTTGTAGATGTTTCTCCTTCATGTATAAACATATTCCCTGACTCCAGGAGGTTTTAGGTCTTCCTCTGCTTCGTCTCCCCTCAGGTTTCCATTCCAAAACAGATTTTGATAGTCGATCCTCTTCCATTCGCTGGACATATCCGTACTATCTTAATTACTGAGTTTTAATATAATCTAAAATAGTGTCTTCAATCTTCATTTTCTCCCTTATAAATGAGTTCCTAATTTTTTCTCTTCTTGAAATTCTTGCTGCCCTTCGTATAAAATCCATTTCCGTTGCCAAAATATACTAATTTGTTTTTGTTTTTAATGGCCAAAGTTCTGCTCCATAAGTAATGATGCTTTTAACAATTGTATGATATATATTCATTTTATTTTTATTACTTATATTTTTATCCCACAATATTCCATTGAGGCAAGCAATTGCAAATTTTCCTTTATTATTTATGTTTCTTATTTCCTCTTCATAACTCCCATTTTTATTTATTCAGAATATTTATGACAATACTAATCAAATTAATTGTTTGAAACCGTTGATATGGAGAGTCATAAAATAAAATAAAGTTAAAATATGTACCATGTTAGGTTAATGCCGTCGTCCTCAACTTTTAACAAATATATGTATGTTTTTTTTTTCTCTAAAGGTCTTTCAGAATCTCTATTCCATCATCAGCACGTCTTTCTTCGCTACATTTATTGATGTTCTCGATGCTGGTCTTAATGCAGTGTTTGTCCGTGACTAAAGTTTCTTCCTGGCGGTATCATAGCGACTGAAGAACCTGCTATACAATATCGTCAGAAAGAAAGTTTAGTCACGGACAACACTACATTAAGACCAGCATCGAGAACATCAATAAATGTAGCGAAGAAAGACGTGCTGATGATGGAATAGGGATTCTGAAACGCCTTCAGACAAAAAAGCATACATATATTTTTTTTTAAAGTTGAGGACGACGACACTAACCTAAGAAGGTACATATTTTAGCTTTATTTTATTTCATGATTATGACAAATATAATCGTATTTTAATATATATATATATATATTTAACTTTCACAGGGAAAGAACACTATGAGGTTTAATTTAATAATTAAATTAATGTTTTTATTACCTCACCTCATATCTTTTTTCTTCTATACTGCAGTTTCGGAGCTTATCTCCATCGTCAGTAGCCTCTGGTCGACCGGTGTTATGTCGTTTCTTGGCGGTTTCCTTCTTACTTCTGTCGGTGGACCGATGAACCTCTGGATTAGGTCAAAATTTGCGGGAGTTTCAAAATTCATGAGTTTTTCTTTTTTGTTTTTTTGGATGTGGATTTTTTCCCAGACTGTGAGTTCCTTTAGTTTATCTGTTTGTTTGATTATATATATATGTCCACCGCTGTGGTCTCGAGGTAGTGTGCTGCCTTGTCACGCAGTGTTCTCCGGTCGGGGCAGTTTTTCTGGGTGGGTTTTTTTATCGGGGTTTTTCCTTACCTGTAAGGCAAATGTCAGAAAACCTTTAAGGCCCAAATGGTCCCCGAAATCATATGACCATCATCATCATCATCATCATCATCCTTCACCGGTATGGAAAGCAATGGGAAGCTACCACACCTACAATTCCCTAGTAAAGCTGCAAGCATAGCATGAGAATGCTATGATTGCAGTGAAGGACCTGACCTCGGGCAGAATTACTATGGATGGAGATATATATATATATATATATATATATATATAATACGTTACCTCTCGTGTAAATTGAGAATACTATATATATATCCATCCATAGTAATTCTGCCCGAAGGCAGGTCCTTCAGTGCAATCATAGCATTTTCATGCTATGCTTGCAGCTTTACTAGGGAAATGAAGGTGTGGTAGCTTCCCGTTGCTTTCCACACCGGTGAAGGATGATGATGATGATAATGATAAGGATAATGATGATGATAACGATGGCCATATGATTTCGGGGACCGTTTGGGCCTTAAAGTATATACATATATATATATATATAAGAAAAATAATTTTTTGTTTTAGGATTCCTGAGTAGCTCAGATGGTTAGAGCGCTAAACGTACTGCGTTTAGAAACTCAGGTTCAAATCCCGACTCAGGCACTTATTTTTTATTCATGTCATATATATATAGGCCTACATCAATCCACAATCCACGATATTTTTGGCTGTCTTCTTCTACTAGGTGGCGCCAGTTCTAGTATTCATCTTGGAAATCTGTCTCCTACCATTTCCTTTTACTTGATCATATCATTTGAATTGTTTGTATTTTTTATGAAATCCACAAGTATTTAAGTTTGAGCATTCATATTTTGTTTAATTACACTGTTTCATATTCTGTATCTTCTATCAATTCAGTTGAATGCCTTCAAAAATGAATTTCTGCACAATTTAGTTTACTTTCTTTCTCCACCGTATACCATTCTACTCCGTATTAGTTTATTAAAATATTGTTTTTGTTTTAGAACTAACGTCCTGATACCTATCCTTACTTAACATCTCATTATTTTTTTCCATATACATACATACTCAATGTTAACGCACTAGCATCAGCATTTTTTTTTCGGAACCAAATTCGGCATATAACATACAAGTAAGAAACGTAAGGCTCTAGTGAAGTTAACCAGCAAAATATTAAAACTATAATATATAATTATATAATGGAAGCAGAAGAAAGCATAATTGCATAATTGAAAGAATTGAGGAGAAGGAATTAAAGTGGTTAGGACATGTTTTAAGAATGGAAGATGAGCGATGGCCGAAGCAACTATATGAATGGCATCCGAACAGAAAGAAGAAAAGAGGAAGACCAAGGTTAACATGGAAGGAAAACATGAAGACAGTAATGCAAGCTAGAGAGCTAAGCATCGAAGATGCCCAAGACCGTAGGCTTTGGAGGTTTGGCACGGGAAGACGGCAGCAGCTATAAAAACCCGAAGATAGATAGATAGATATATAATTATATACCTTAAAGGTCCTTCTCCTCAACTTCTCAGATAATAAAAAATTAAAAACCAGACCATTAGAAGTTGCAATTCACCAGAAACAAAATTAAAAAAACCGACCGAACGGTCACAATTTTCGATTTTTTCACTACAGAATTCGGCAGTCCTATATGCAATGGAAATGAAACGAGAATGATATCCAAATTCAGCTTTATTGGACCATAAGAGTTGTGGGCTTTGCCTCAAAGCCGAAATTGAAAAATCGTTCTAACGGCCGCCATGATTTTTTCTTGCAAAATAACAGGGCACAACGGAAGAAACATAATTACGTAAATCAACAAAAAAGGATCACAGATTTTACTTACAGAAGATTTCGCTTGGTTTACGCAGTTCCTGCGTGACGGACGTTTATTGATTTGTCTTTATCTTACTCTCAATCTCCCCCTCCCTGTCTGTCTCCCTCTCACTATTCTTATCTCGCTCTCTCACTAGTCTTATATCTGATTTTCACTTTATCTCCCATTCTCCATTCATCTCTATCTACCACTTCCTTTCTCTTCCTTTGGGTTTCTGCTGTCCGAATATGTAATCGGGAAATAGGAGATAAAACTCCGATGCAGACCAATCTGATTAATGCTTAGGATGGCTTTCCTCAGTCGTCAATGCGAATTGACTTGGAATTTAATTTAGTTACAATAACACTGGTCAACATGATTTTTGTTTCATGAGTACCAATAGTTGTACTTAATGCAGTTTTTTATCGTGTTTTCAAATATGTATTCAAATTTCTCCATGATCCACAGTTTTTTTATTTCAATTTCAATTAATGGATTTAAATAATTATTTTTTAATAAACGTTTTTTCGTCCATTTGTCCATTGTAAAATAAAACCAAATGAGCTAACTCAGGAGATTTCAGCTATGGAAAAGAGATATCAAGACAAATGAAATCCTAATATTCTGGCCGATTATTGTTGGACCATCATGAGGTATGCTCCACATGCGAAATATAGCAGAAAATCGTCATTTCTTATTCCTTTCTAGGTGAGTCCGAATGTTCGAATATTGTGTAGTCACGAATGTAGAAAATATTAAAGTGTTTGAAATTATAAATTTCTGTCTCTGGAAAACCTTTCGTGATGGAGAAAAACCAATATCATATTTGAATTCAGGAGACACAATACTATCAGAATCACATATTTTTCTTTTTGAGACAAAAAAAGTTTATTTTTTGTTTCTCAGTATTAATAGTGTCTTTGATTAGGCTTTTTCGAGTAATAAGAAGTCCCCTGGGTTGGGTACCAGCCATCCGCAGAGCAAGATTAGTAGTGCTTTAGCCTCATAACACGACAGACAGTTAGGCCTAATGTTCAGTTGCTGTATGGAGTATAGATGACGTCACTTAGCCTTCCATACTTACCAGCCATCCGCAGAGCAAGATTAGTAGAGCTTCAGCCTCATAACACGACAGTTACTGTATGGAGTATAGACGTCACTTAGCCTTCCATACTTACCGATCACATAAAAATAAATCTTTGTTGAGTGATCGCAGTAGAAGTTTTAATTTTCATACTTTACACATGGACTTAGTTATAAATTATAACAGTTGAAGTTTGTTTGGCTGAAGATGATTGACACAAGCGATTAGTATATTAAATCGAGTATGTGTGTACAATGTGTTCAAGCGGGTACCCCACCCATTCGATCTGATGTCAACAAACAACGACGTCAACTCCATATGCACTTAACTAAAAGGTAAGGGGGTAGAAAATGAATGCCTTAAACATAACTGATATACAACAGAATACTCGAAGCAAAAAATTACAAAGTCGCAGTAAACCTGATAAAACCATAGATTCTATAATGGTATTTTAGAAGTTAAAGCGTCTATAAACAAGAAAAGTATACAAAATAATTCCCTGGATGTTATACAAATTTACTATACCACATTTTGCAAAAAAGGAACCAACGATCATATTTGAAATTTGTGAGTTAGGCCTAATACTATATTATTTACGCTGTTATCCCTCAGATAATTTAGTCTTTTAATCAAAATAATTGGATAAATTAATGTTATAAAAAAAAGAGTTATTCTTATCTTCCCATCATACCAAACAAAAGTAAAGTATCCCGTCATATCCTGTAAAAAAAGATCCAACCCACCATCGGCATTCTTATGCCATCTATGAACCAAACAAGAAAACACTAACATAATGTAAAGCGTTTATTTTTCTACAGAAAAAAAAAGCATCGTCATCATAGTACATTCGTGAATTTAGGCCATTTGTTGACCTGTCTCGGCCTCAAGAGAAACACCATCCAGTCCTGGTCTTCTTCTTCCTGCAGGTTGATATCTTAACATTTGTTTGGGTATCCTGTGATCTTCCATTCGATGAACATGTTGCATCCATCTTGACTTATAACAGAAATTTTGTTTTCTAAAGGTTCTCTTCGTGTTGAGAAAAATCCAAACAAAAATATGTAAAATCTCAGAATTAAACAATGTAATTACCATTTTTGTCATAATAATAGAAGTGCTTTGATGCAATACATCATAAGAAGAAGAAAAGAATGTAAAAGCAAAAATATCGAAGTTTTTAAGGATTTTAGGGATAATAAATTCTATCTTCAAGTCACAGTCCAAAAACATTCAAGATTTAAAGTGTATAAAATACTGGCTCTTCCAACTCTTTTGTATGCTAGCGAAGAATGGACGTTGAAACAGAAGGATATAACAAATATTTAGATCTGCTGAAATGATAAATCTTTGAAGGAAGGCAGGATACATACTACTAGATCATAAAAATAGAATAAGGACATTTTAGAAATTTTGTTTTCTAAAGGTCCCATGAAATTAGTTAAACGGAATATAGAATTAAATTTTTATATAAAGGTGGATTTAATAGTAATGTTATATAGATTATTAATTTGACTAAGGCTCTAGGATGTGTACACATCGCCCGTCACTCTCGCTATAAGGTGAGATAAGTCGTAACAAAGTAGGTGTACCGGAAGGTGTAGCTAGAATGTTTAAATAAATTGATGATTTTATAAAAAAAGGAGGGGGGAGAGAAATAGAAGAGGAATAATTAGGCAAGTTATTCTAGAAGTTAGAAGTTTCATTTACATTGAGAATTTTATTGTGCAATTCAATATAACTTGATTTATTTTTTATTAATTTTATAATGGTTATTTTATAATAGTTATTATTTAAATAAAATGATCTTTTTGTAGTTAGTTTCGATGTAATTATAATTGTGATAGTTTATTGTACTGTATAGGATAATATTATTTACTTTAAAAGTTTATGTTATTTTTGTACCTTGTGTATCAGGGCTAATTAAAATACATGTATATTTGATTAAAATATTCTCGAAGAATTTGAAGCTAATATATTAATAAATTTATTGTTTCAAAAATATTAGTAATTATTTATTAGTGGTGACATGTCAGTCGACGAATAGTATATCTAGTTTTATGGAAAAAAAATCAATTTAAAACTTTTCTTTAATTTTTTGATTATTAATTAATTTTTTTATGTATCCTGTTGATTATAATCAACATTAATAAAATTGATGTTAAAATTCCGTTGGCCGTTCAAATATTAGTCACACAATTAAAGTATAAAATTATATGGTGGTTACCTAAAAGATCCGTCTCAACTTAACAATTATTAATTATCCGTAGCGCTTTCGAGACTAGTCCCATCATCAGTAAAAATATAATCTATTATAATACTTCTGCTGACGATGGGACTAGTCGCGAAAGCGCTACATTTATAATTAATAATTTTTAAGTTGAGGAGACGAAACTTTTAGGCAACTATTGGGTAACTATTTTATATTTCTATACTTTAATTTTGATTATAATTTAACACTTTCCAATATTGTTATTTTAACACGGTTACAATAACACTGATCGACATGATTTTTATCTCATGACTACCAATAGTTTATACTTAGTGCAGTTTTTTTATCGTGTTTTCAAATATGTATTCGGAATTTCTCCATCACCCACAGTTTTTTTATTTCAATTTCAATGAATGGATTTAAATAATTATTTTTTAATAGAAGTTTTTTCGTCCATTTGTCCATTGTAAAATAAAACCAAATGAGCTAATTCAAATGGTTTCAGCTATGGAAAAGAGATATCAAGACAAACTGAATCCTAATATGCTGGCCGATTATTATTGGACCATCAAGGGGGATGCTCCACCGGCGAAATATAGCAGAAAATCGTAATTTTCTTACTTTCTAGGTGTGTCCGAATGTTCGAATATTGTGTAGTTACGAATGTAGAAAATATTAAAGTGTTTGAAATTATAAATGCCTGTCTGTCGGAAATCTTGCGTGATGGAGAAAAACCGATATCATATTTGAATTCAGGAGAAAAAATACTATCGGAATCACATATTTTTCTTTCTGAGACAAAAAAACGTTCCTTTTTTGTTGCTCAGTGTAATTTTTAACTTGAGGAGACGGACCTTTTAGGTAACTATTTTATAATGTTATACTTTAATTGCATTATTTGTCAAGATAGATGCAAAAAGTTCATCGAATGAGGTATCGCAGGATACCCAAGCAGATGTTAAGCTATCAAACTGTAGAAAGAAGACCAGGACGTCCACTCAAAACACTTTTTGGTGGTATTTCTAATGAGGCTGAAACAGGTCAACAAACGGCCTAAATTCGTGAATGGGCTCTGATGAACATGATGATGATGACAGTCCACCGCTGTAGAGTGCTGCCTTGTCACTCAGCGGTCCCTGGTTCGATACCCGATTGGGACAAGTTTCCTGGGTGAGGTTTTCTTCAGTGTTTTTCCTCACTTGTAAGACAAATGTCAGGAAAATTTAAGGGCCAAACGGTTCCCGAGCATCATGTAGCCATCATTATTATCATCATTATTCATGTTCGCCTAGATTAAGGACTCTCGTGGCGTATCACTACCATAATCATTATTCATCATATCATCGGGGCAGCCGTAACCCCGCCTTCCAGGCGTCCCAACCTCAGAAATAGGTTACAATTACGCCAAGGCCAGAAGAGAACACCAAAAATGTCGAAATGACAACTGGGGCACTGAATTTAAAAATAATATTTTCTGTGAGTTGAAGTATTTTTTGTTATTTTATTGACATTTGACTTCAATTTTATTTTTCTCAGTATAGTTATCTTGTGGCTTTGTTCCTTTTAGCAGAATGCGGTCCAATTATGCATGTCATATTACTTGAATTAAAAAAAATCTATCTGAATTATACAATTTCGTGCAGGTTACAGTAAATAACTAACAATAATGACTACGTATAATTGCATTCGCATGTTATTTAACCTTCTGATAAGCTAATATGGCCCTTATGAGAAAAAGTGATTACAGGAATAAAACGTATATAGTTAATTTCGGACGTTACCATGGTAACAGAATTTATTTACAAAAATTAATGCCGACCACTGTTGTTTTAACAAGTTCAATGATAATTATGCTTTCAATTGTTTTATCAAGTTGAAACAAATGACCAGAGGGTAGCCATACAATTAGTTTACCAATGTAGAATGTACATGATCTTTTTGATTAAATCAGGATAGGTCCTTTTCCAATTAGTTTTATATTGTGTTTACGCTCTGCCAACGAAATTTAAAAATTATTTATTAATTAAATAAAAATAAAACGTAGTTTTATTTGATTTTCATATTTATTATATAATTCAGTGACAGCTGTTTCGGTACACTGTGCCTTCTTCAGACATGTTAACAAATTATGAATTGTGTTCCAACTGATCTAAGCAACAATACAATATTTATTTAAATTTTTAAATTAACAAAGGGGATCCATTCAAATCAAGTTGAGAATTTAACAGTTTGTTACTACTTTTAAATGTATTAATTTCTACAGCCTCCAAAAGATCTAACTTCTTACCCTTAACTCAAACATGTAAAATTTCAAAATTTGGATCGAAACAATGATTAAATTGGAATAGGTGGTTAGCATATTTTGAATATTCTAAATTTCTGTTATATGCTCTCATGTGTTCCTTTATCCGAGAGATAAAAGGTCTACCAGTTTGTCCTATATAGACATTGTCACATGTGCCACACTTCAATTTATATACACCTGATAATTTTTATTTTTTTATTTTGGTTTTATTGTTTTTTTTATTATATTTTGTAAAGTTTTATTAGTTATAAATGCCACATTAATGTTTAACTTTTTAAAGTGTTCAGATATTTTATTTGAAAGTGGGCCTATTTATGACATTACGACATATTTCTTTATGTTTTCTTTGGGTAAAGGAAAAACTTTGTTAATTAAATAATGGTTAATGTTATTCTCTCACCTCATTCTTGGCCTACCTATTGAACGATTTACTTTTAGTTTTCTAGAATAAACTTCTATGCCCCGCTTTCATTCTCAATTTGTGTCACATGTCCTGCTCATCGCTGTCTGAGACTTAACTGTTCTTATTATATATAGTTTTCTATAAATACTATGTAGCTCATTGCTATGTAGTCTTCCCCATTCACCTGTCTATTCGTCTCTATACGGTCCAAAAAAATTCATAAGAACTTCAATTTCAACAGTCTGCCGCGGTAGACTAATTGTTATGCTCCTTGCCTCTAGTTCCGAGGGTCGCGGGTTCAAACCCGTCCGCGGTCGATGGATTTTTTAGGATGGAAAAATCCATGGAGCAAGTCCTCCGGGAGCGACTTTAAGCAGTGTGTCCCGGGTCTGAAGAATTTTCAGGCTCGTAAAAGATCCTTAAGCCTGAATAAAGAGGCCTCTAAGCAAAATTGATCGACATCAACGTCCTAGTAATACCTTAGTTGCCCGTTAGATGTCTCATTGGGTCGGTGTGTTGACCGCATTCCATACATGACATCTACGAGCAAATAAGGTAACTAAAAGAAATAATAAATTGGTCTACTAACTCGTTATATAGGATATGTCATGGCTCATTATTTTTTATTTAAACATATTCTTACAGAAGAGGATGTTCAAGAACGCTACAACTGGAGAAGGAGAATTTCTTGAGGGTGACAGAAAACCACTGTTTGTGGATAAATTCCGAAAAAAAGTGAAAGGGATATAAGTGCTCTGAGTTTTTGATAGGTACGATTATCTTGAGATAAATATACGGTAAAATGATGTTCCTGTGTTTTGGGGATTACTTTTGAATAAGCTTTGCGGGTGTGTGTGTGTGTGTGCCCATGAATGCACGCATTTTACGTCTTCATATAGGCCTATGACAGCATGTCCACCGCTGTGGTCTCGAGGTAGCGTGCTGCCTTGTCACGCAGCGGGCCCGGGTTCGATCCCGGTCGGGGCAATTTTTTTAGGTGAGGTTTTTATCGGGGTTTTTCCTCACCTGTAAGATAAATGTCAAGAAAACTTTAAAGCCCAAACGGTCCCCGAAATCATATGGCCATCATCATCATCCTTCACCGGTGTGGAAAGTAACGGGAAGCTTCCACACCTACAATTCCCCAGTAAAGCTGCAAGCATAGCATGACAATGATATGATTGCAGTGAAGGAACTGTCTTCGGGCAGAATTACTATGGATGGATAAACATAGTTATGTGCGTTGTGAAAATTAAATTCCTGGCTAAGATTTTAAAAATTATATTTCGTCTAATCCGAAGCTATGCAGTTGTTACTCATATTTACGCTCCCTTCAGTTATAATTATAATGTTCAGTGATTATGGTGCTATCTTATCCCAGCTAGTTATGGTTCTTCTTTACGTATAAAATAATATTGTTACTTATCTTAACAAGATATGGTTCCTATTTACACTTATAACGAGACTGCGAGGAAATAATACCGAGACGTGAAGTTACGAACAAACGAAATTAGTTTGTTTACAAAGTGCTAGAGACTGTCTCAGGCAATGTCAAGACAAATGGAAAGCTATAGCGGTGCCTTATGTACATGGTATAGTCTGCTTACTCAGACAACTGGTCATCATCATCATCATCATCATCCATCATGAATTAGGCCTTTGTTTAGCAGTCTTGAAGGAGGTCTTCCTGGTCGACGATATCCTTTAGGCCTATATTGCACCATTTGTGGGATTCTTGAATTATCCATTTTTTTTACATGAACTATCCAGTTTAATTTGTATCTGTTGCGTTTTTCTTCTACTGATTCTACTACTACTACTACTACCACTAATAATTATTATTATTTATTTATTTATATACAGAATTTCAATTTTTACACATCTTTCTGTGCCTAAAGTTTTATTTTTCTTCTCCACTCGTCTCTCTCCATCCAATCCATGTCCTCCAGTCCTCTTGCTCTCATTCCACTTCTTATTCCATGCATCCACGAGTTTTGAGGTCTTCCTCTCCTTCTTCCAGGTGAACACCATTCCAATGTTTTCCTGGGTAATCTTTCTTCTTGCATTCGTCGTACGTGCCCATGCCAATTAATTGCTTATGCCGTATATAATCTATTATTGAATAACCAATATTCATTTATAATAATAATAATAATAATAATAATAATAATAATAATAATAATAATAATAATAATTGGACGGCGTTATGCATCAACCGGCTATGCGCCATCAAGTAAGTTTCGAGAAGGATACATTTAAAATTTAAGTCAATCTTCACTATTTATTGTAGCACCAAACTAACAATACTGGATATTTCAAGTTATTTCCCTTGTTTGACAGTTATGCATGGAAAAACTAAGAGCGAGAACATTGGCGTTTAGCTACATGATGCAAAATTTAGATTAGCATTTATGAAGATCTGGTTTCATAGTCACATGTTGCAAAACATATGAATTACTAGTATTGCTACAATAATAAAGGGCAATAGAAAATGAAAAGTAAAGAATCGATTTAAAGAAGCATTATCAACTGCAAATATTCTTCAAATTCATTGAACAAGGTCAATACCAATATATGGGATAGCTGATAGTATCTCTGATAGAACTGATGACGTTTAGATTTTTCTTTAAAATAAGGCTATATTTAAAGATTTGGCGTTAAAAGTGTGCATACACTTTCTTCATGAGCCAGCACAACAAATGTCAAATCTCATTTTTTAAATTGGCGCTTAGCCTGTTGATGCATACCATCGTCCAATTGTTCTAAAATTTAATAATTATTTTTTCAACCAATCTGATTTTTTCCCTTTGCAACCATGTGCAATGGTGAACTGACTTATGCCTCAGCCTGTATGTAGGGTCAGCCTTCATGTTTGGAAGATGATACTCGTTACTGAATGCTGTGTAAACATGGCTAAAGGACATAATTCATACTTTGCTGGGAATGTCACAGAACAAAATGCTTGTAGAAACTGGACAGTTGCGAGCAAAACCAACGTCATAAAGTTTGGAACAGAGTTGTGAACGAAATGCGAATAGTCGACTTGCTGGTCTCAGTTTCATACTGACAAAACACAACTCCCTGCTGTAAGGTTTTGCTTTTGCTTACTCTAACTTTACAACAGCTAAGCTCAAGCCCTTCCGAGGCACTGATCAATATTGTAAGCTACAATTTATACATTTCATTAACACAGCTTAATCTCTCACCTAACGGGTACTTTTACGTGCCACGTGCCACCCGGGCCTTACAGTGAGACGAACTGTTGGGACAGAGCTTTTAACTATGGACCACATACATGCATTTTTGGACCACACAAGGATATGGAGGGCTTCCATGCTTTTACTCCACCGCTTTGTCTCCTGGTGATGATGTTCTCTCAGAAGGAACGAGCCTAGGTTCATTCCCCACTCTGGACAACGTTCCAAGAAGAGGTCTATTCAGAATAGTTTCTTATTTGTAAGAATATACTGGAAACTTTAAGGTCCAAATATTCCCGGAACACCATCTGGACATCGTAATCACATTATCATGCTTGTTTTTTTAACATCTGCTTATATATATACATATGTCCACCGCTGTGGTCTCGAGGTAGCGTGCTGCCTTGTCACGCAGTAGGCCCGGGTTCGATCTCCGGTCGGGAAAGTTTTTCTGGATGAGGTTTTTATCCGAGTTTTTCCTCACCTGTAAGACAAATGTCAGGAAAACTTTAAGGTCTAAACGGTCCCCGAAATCATATGGCCATCTCTCATCCTTCTCATTATCATCATCATCATCATCATCATACTTCACCGGTGGGGAAAGCAACGGGAAGCTACCACACCTCCAATTCCCTGTAAAGCTGCAAAGCATAACATGAAAATGGTATGATTGCAGCGAAAGGTCTGCCCTCGGGCAGAATTACTATGGATGGATATTATATATATATATATATATATATATGGTGTCCGCCCAGAATAAGAAGGAAAGGAATGCCTCGAAACTTGTGGATGCAAGAAATGGCAACTAGAATGAAAACAAGAGGACTGGAGGACATGGAGTGGATGGATAGGACGAGTGGAAAATAAAACTTTAGGCACAGAAAGATGTGTAAACATTAAAAATCTATATACATATATATTTTTTTTCATTAACGTAGTTTACTCTCTCACTTTATACGTGCCACACGCTACCCGGGCCTTATAGTGGCACGACCTATCGGGAGAGGGATTTTAAACCTTGGATCATACACATACTTTTTGACCACACAAGTACATGAAGGATCTCTCCGAATGAAGGATCAGTTGAATGTTAGGACCTCCTCCGAGTCAAAACAACATTAATGCAAAACACACTGTACACACACACACACACACACATTCATACAAAACCTGGCGAATATGATGATGGTTATGATAGCCAGATGATTTCTGGGACCGTCTGGTCCTTAAAACCGACATGTGTCTTACAGGTGAGGAGAAATCCCGAAAAACCCCATCACCCAGGACAATTTGTTCCGACTGGTGATCGACGACGCTATGCGTAAACCACAGCGGTATTAATATTTGAAGGAAGCCGCACAGTCGAATATATTCATTCACTAGTTCAGGTCTAATTCAACAGTTCAGTGTGTCTTAAAAAGTCCAAAAGCTTTTAGACTACTTCAGGAACATGGAAAGGAACGCTTTAACTTCCCGCTTGAAGGAGGTCGTGCAGTCGAATATTATCATCCAGTAATTCAGGTCTAATTTGATAGTTCATCGTACCTTCAAAGATAAAAAACTCTTAGACCAGTTATGAGAAATATATTGAATGACTTATAACTTTCCCATTGAAGAAAACAGAGCAGTTGAATGTTTTTATCCACCACTTCAGACCTATTTTAGCAGATCAACATATCATCTGACAGCAGACGAAACTAGAATTATCATCATCATCATCATCACTCCAGGGATTAGGCAATTGCCCGTTCCGACTTCATAATGCATCAGCCCAACGTCTTCTAGGTCTTCCAACATCACGTCTTCCTCTTGCTTGATAATTTCTTGCTAACAATGGATACCTCTCCTTACTCATTCCATCCATGTGATCAATCCATTTCTGTCTGTAATTCGTGATCTTATCCAATAAAGGCTGTACTTTCAATTCTTCTCTTATATCCTCATTTCTTATTCTATCAAGTCTTGTACATCCTTTTACTTGTCTGAGGAACCTCATCTCCGCCGTCTGTATTCCATCCTTCTGTTTTTTTATTGGAGCCCAAGTTTCACATCTATACAATATTGTGGGAACCGCCATAACATTATACATTTTTATCTTTAACGAGAATTATAGATTTGTATATGTGGAAAGTATTGACAGAATTGTTAATGTTTGTGCCAAGTCTCGAATGTTGTAGTGGGCTGCACACTATTCTGGAGAACTAGAGTTCCACAGTTCGATTCCTGGTTCAGACATTAATTTTTCTTTTCACAATATCGTTATAATATTATAATATCTCCAAAAGTCAAGAGAGCTTTTAGACTATTTCTGGGATATAAAATCGAAGGCTCTTAACTTTCTCCTTGAAGGAAGCCACAAAGTTGAATGTCTTCATTCACTAATTCATGTCTATTTTAACAGTTAACTCTTAAATTCGTAATGTGTCCTTTAGGATATACATGAGTTGGTTTAATTAATTTAATATTTTAAATAAATCAGAAGAAAACGAACAAAAAGAAACCACTTAAATCTGTGTCTAATTATACAATATACCTAATAATAACAATTATACAAGATTCCATTTTCACTGCGGTCCGCCACATTCAAATAACTAACAGAAGAAATTTGTGTTATACTATTATCCTTAATGATACAGAAAAAGCAGAAAAATGTACGGAAATGCTCCAAGAAATTTATCGGATCCCCAGGAGCCCAAACTTTGACAATAATCTACTCTTAGAAGCTGAAAACTTTATAGCAAATCATCCCTTTTTATATAAACCCTTACAAGCACTTCCAACAAACTTTAATTTCTTCACAACGGAAGATACAAAATTAGCACTAAAGAAATTAAAAGAGACAGCCCCTGGACCAGATGGCATATCTAATGTCATCTGGAAACACATATCTGAAAAAGCTTTAATTTATATTACTAAACTTTTCTCAGCAAGCTTCACTCTTGGATATATTCCTCAAAGATGGAAAGAAACCCATATACTAATGTTCCCAAAGCCTAATAAAGACCCTAGGGTCTCTCCTATAGCTTAACTAATACAATTTCAAAATTATTAGAAAGAATATTAGTTGCAAAATTTAACAACTTAATAAATACCTCACTCCCGGATAGTCAAGCAGGATTCAGACCAGGTGTAGAAATTACTGATCAGCTTCTAAGAGTATTTACACCAATAGAAAATGCAAATATAATAAAGGATTTACTTCAATCATAGTTGCTATGGACGTTCAAAAAACTTTCGACTCCATGTGGCATGATGGATTAAGAATCAAACTCACTAGATTAAATTACCCAATAAACCTTATATGTTGGATTTCAAACTTCTTAACTAACAGAACTGCCAAAGTAAAAATAAATAATAATCTCTCATCCCAAATTAACATGAATGCAGGTGCACCACAAGGCTCTGCAATCAGTCCGACATTGTATAATTTATATGTTCATGATATTCCCCAATCTACTGAAAACGGCACTGGCCTTGCCCAATTTGCGGATGGCACGTGTTTGTACGTGTCAGCACCGCGGGTGGACATAGCCAGTGCAAAAATAAATAAAATCCTATCATGCTACATGGACTGGACTAGACAATGGCGTATAACTATCAACACAGACAAGACACAAGCAATCCTGATAAAACGGAAAAGACGTAAAAAATTGATGTTCCAACAGCACCCCATAGTCATTGATAATACACAAATACCATATAAAAAACACATACAATACTTAGGAATCACCATAACAGATAGACTTAGTCTAACTGAACACATAAATAAAGAATTACAAGAACACTTTTATAAAAACACTTCATTTATTTTCACGAAAAAATTCACTTTTGAACAACATGATAAGAATCTATTTAGTTAACACAATAATAAAGTCTTCCCTAACATACGCTGCACCCTATTAAATTTAAGAAAAACGAATTAAAAACAATTAAATACAGCCTACCGAAAAGCACTAAGAATTTGTATGAATTTAAAAAAGTATTTTCCCATTATTCCACTTCATAACATTACAAAAACAGAACCCATTACCAATAACCTTAAGGAACTCAGCCTAAAATATAAATTCAGAGCAATGAATAGACCACAAATAAATAACATGATTCAAAATGCACCCATTAATACCACAGCATTTAAACTCAAAGAACTATAAATAAATAGCAAAAATCTTCAATTAACTAATTAACAAACATAGAAAATCAAAATTAAACAAAATGAAATTATCATCAGAATAGGACTAATTATATTATTAACATATTCAAGCAGAAGAAACTAATTATATATTGAAAAAAAAATTGCAATAGAATCACAATAGCACGGATACATTTATATGAGACAAATATACCTCTGATATACATTAAATCAAACCATTCAATTTTTACTTCCAAAGCTAGAGAGGAGGTGTCATGTCTTGTCGCATGTATCAGTGTGCTAAAGAATATCATAGCAAATTAATTAATTCATCTAGAAAATGATTGCAGGATTGGAATGCCCTACCGCTGGACCTTTGAAACCGGACTACGTCTTAAAATATATATGTAGTCAATATGCCCATTTCACCAATTAATGTTTTAAAATGGTCAACAAGTTTCTACAGCCAAGCTGTCATTCTCAAGACCAGATATTGACTGAAGACAGAATTGATAATAAGTAAAGAAACAAATTCAGTTAAAAACAAACTACGTCACATGACGCAATCATTCATAAGTGAACAATAAAACATACTAAAACTAATCCTCTTTTGTTTCAATTAGAGAAAAGAGGGCGCTGTACGGAATAGGGCCCTTGTCTTTATTAGACTACGTCTAGTTATCGTTAGCAGGGGATATATATTACAAAAAATCAGAAACGAACAAATAAAGTTCGTAGAAGAAATGTCATTAAAAATCAACGACGATATAATTAATTCACAAGGGCTAAAGAGGGTTGGAAGTCCCTAATAATAGCCGGAAATTGCTGTTCACAATTGAACGATCCCATTGGTCGAGGACGCTTCCATAAAAATGGATGTTTTCCTTGACAAATATAAAAGGGAAGTTGGAGAAGTGACACAATTTCTAATACATAGTGATGATGATGATGTTTTGCCAACTTAAGGGTTGAAAGTGTCATTAAAAGTCAAGAGATATTTTAGACTAGTTCTGGGACATAGAATGGAGGGCTCTTAACTTCTCCCTTGAAGGAAGTCACACAGTCAAACATTTGACAGCAACTCCAGACCTAATTCAACGGTTGAACGTGTATTAAACAGTGATATCAGCTTTCAAACTACATCTGGGACCTAGAATAGAAGGCTTTTAACTTCCCCTATGAAGGAAGCCGCATAGTCGAATATTAGATTGGGCGATTCAAGTCCAATTTAACTGCTCAATATGTCTTTAAAATTCAGAACAGTTTTTACAGTTTCTTCAGACACGTGCCTACACCACAATACTGGGAAAAAAAGGAGCGACGATGCAGTTCAAGGAATATGTTGTTTATTTTGCTTTCCAACCCTTGATCTTCAAAATGACAGAATTTCTCAGAATGGCGGCCAAAATAGCGTTTATTTCTTCCCCTACAAAATGCCAAGAGAGCTATTATAATAAATGCAAGTATAAATTCCTTTAACACAAAAAGCACACATGCTCCCACACCAAGTTCTGTCCTTGTAATTTTAAAATAATCAGAAAATAAACATGTTATCAACTCTTCTTCTTCCTCAACTCTATAGCTATTGTGTGTTTTAACTTCCTTCATAATGCATTCTCACGTATTTATCTTCATGACTTTCTTTTCACTAATCCCTAACTAGCATTTTACTGTATGTAAATGAAACATGACCTCTTCCTTTAAGAGATGAGAAAACATTTTGAGTATATGAGAACAAAGTGCTTAATTATTTTTAGAACAAAGAGAGAAACGAACCGACAGACAAATGGAGAAAACTACATAATAGTGAGATACACGACCTCTACGTAAAGTCAGTTATATCGGGTATTGCGATGGGCAGGACATGTGACACGAATTGGGAATGCAAGAAGAACATGAAAACATCTTGTAGGAAAACCAGAGGAAAAACGCTCATATGAGAGAAACGAATGGAGAAACTACATAATAATGAATACAGTAAATACAAATTTACAGTCTATAATAACATTATTTTATTGAAGCTAAATATTTTATTTCTAAAAGTAAAATGTTACCTTGTATGGATTTTAACTCGACGTGTAATTCATATACAAGCTATAAAAATTATTGATAAATTGCCATGTTTTTATATAAATTAATACACTCTCACTGAACGATAAATTAAATTTTTCTCTTAAACAAATAATTCTTGTTAAATATTTGCGGTAGAGAACATAAATTTTATTATAAAATTGAGTTAATAAAAATGTATTTTATTTAGTGATTTATTTAACGTGCTGATCAACAGCACTAGGGGATTTTTCGTCAATTCGAAAGCACATAAAATACGATAAAGGAAGTTTTTTTTGCCAATGCCACGAGGTTGTCTTTATAACATATGTGATATTCTCTCCTGGCATTCGCGGAATTATGACCCACTTCTTATGTTGGGGCACCTAGAAGGCGGAATTATGTTACCCCGATGATGTGATAGGTGATGCATGGTAATGAAGCACCAGGAGAGCCCTTAAACCTAAACTTAATCCAAATCCAGACCATGGGCGACCACGGGAATGATTCCCTTTAAGAAGAAAAACGTACGGTCTGACCGGGAATCGAACCCGGAACCCCACAAACTCTATTCAGGAGCTCTGACCACTATATCAGAGAGAGAGAGTGAGAAAGGGAGAGGGGGAGAGAGAATGAAAAAAGTTATATATTGAAACACAATAAAATCTATATAATGAATGACTTAATCATATAATATCAAGATTATGATCTTTATCACTGAAGTTAGAGGTGACAGGAATGCTTATTAGGGAAATACGTATTATAAACACCTTGAGGGATAGTTGATTTTCTGGCTTTAGTCTGTTTTCAGTAACTTACTTCATCGTCATCAACAGAAGCATCAAGGATTAAACCTGAAGGTCTGTTCCGATCTCATGCTAGAATTGGTCTGTCCATCTTTTACTGGGTCTTCCAATATTTTTTCCTTTCTAGTGGTTTGTAATGAAGAATCTGTTTCGGAATTATACTATTCTATTGATGTGGTACATCCATTCATTTCTGTATTGTGTAATTCTATCTAATAGTTTGAATATATTTAGTTCTCTTCGAATATTTTCATTTCGTTTTCGAGCTGTTGTTGTATAACCAGCCACACTCAGAAACCTAATTTTTGACATTTTTATTCTTCGTTCCTAGTTTTTGGTTAAGACCCAGTGTTCCGATCCATATAGTACTGTTGGAACCGCCATTGTTTTATAAAATTTTAAAAGTGTATCCTTTCTAGTTCCTTTGAGACTTCGTTTTATGGTGCCACACATATACTCGTAATTATATTTATTTATTTTGTTTTCAACGTCTTCAAAGTCAATGTAACTTACTTAGTTACTAAAAACTAACAAACTTACTCTATTGCCATGAACATTAAAACCTAACTTTTGAACAAAAATGGCTGCCTTTCTTTTCATTTCCTCTCTCTTACATACAGGATGAAAATTATTTAAATCGACAAACTCTGGGAGGTTGTAGGGGACACCAAATCAAATATTTTTCTCTAATGTAATTTTTTCCTATGAGGATTATTTAAACCGGTAGAGGAAGATTTCTCTAGCGGAAAATTAATTAAACCAACAAACACTTTTGCATTTTTTATTACCAAGAGACAACACAATAACACAACGCAATTACTTAAATTACATTAGAGGTTCAAAAATGCCTCCATTGACATGTAAACAAAGGTTACACCGGCGGATCATGTTCTGTCTAACACGGGCAGAAACTCCAGGAGTATCGTTAATTGCTCCTGCTGCTGCTGCTGCTACTATCCAGATCATTTTCTGATGCAACAGGAGTTGTGTAAACAAGGTTGCGCATCTCTCCCCACAAAAAAAAATCCAAAGGGGTCATATTTGGGGATCGAGCATGCCATGGTACAGGACCACCTCTGCTAACCAACTTTTCTGAAAATCGTTGGTTCAAGATTCGACGAACACGACGACTGAAATGTGCCGACGCCCCGTAATGTTGGAACCACATGCGTTGTCTTGTAGGGAGCGGGACGTCTTCCAGCAATTCTGGCAATGCTCTGGAGAGAAAATTGTAATAGTTCCTGCCATTTAATGGCCTAGGTAGGACATATGTCCCAATTAAATAGTCCCCAACAACACCGGCCCATACATATCAGTGTACTCGCTCCAGGTGTTAAGCTCCATTAGTAAACAGATACAATTCACTACTACACTGGTGGACAAAACAATTCCTACCATCAACAGCTGTTGCAGTCATGACAACTGAAGAGCGTAATACGCCCTCTACCGTTTTAAATAATCCTCGTAGGAAAAAATGACATTAAGGAAAAACATTTGTTTTGGTGTCCCCTACAACCTCCCAGAGTTTGTTGGTTTAAATAATTTTCGCTCTGTATAGTATATAGAGACAATAGGCACTCTATTCTTAACTACCATTTAATACAGTGCTGGTCATTTTGACTGATGCCGTTACCTTAGTGCCCAATTCGTGCTTTCCAGAGATTCCTATCTTCCCATTGTCCCTCTTCCATCCTCCTCTTCATCATGACATCATATATTCCCTCATGCCATGTTCTTCTACTTCTACCCCTCTTCCTTCTGCCTGGTACCATCCAATCCAACACCTGTTTAGGCCACTGGTCTTCCAACATCCGTTGTACATGTCCATACCACTGTAGAGCTCTCTTTGTTATCCTATCGATAACAGTTTCTTGTGCATCCATTTCCTGTTTGATATATGTATTTCGAATATGTTGTAGCCTGGATATTCTCATACTTCTCCGTAATCCATCCATTTCTGTCGCCAAGATTGTTTTCTGCATCCTTTCATTTATTGTCCAGCTTTCTGATCCATATATAAGTATACTTTCTATTATTGTCTTCAATTACCGAATTTCATAATGTATTATTGGTTAACGCATGCTGCTGTTTCTTGTTTATTTTATACCATAATTATTTATTTATTTGCGTGTTCATTTATGCATAATGTATTTATATTTACACGTTTTAATTACTTACATACATTTATGTATGGATACTTATAGCTAAGAGTTGTCGAAGAGGCGAGCGTAAAGAATACGTGACGTAATACTAGAGTTTTCTTCTTCTTCTTCCTCCTTACCAGGATTAGATCAATGAGACCTGTTCCGGTCTCAAGCCCATCGTTTCCTTGGCTGTCCCAAAGATTTTTTTCCATGTGGTTTGTAGGCGTAATACTAGAGTCATAACATTTATATCGCATGCATCTTAGTACTAAGTGTCCTGAAAATATTAATCGGGTTTCGGAATGAATAAAACACAATCTTTATAAACAGTATAATGAAAATGAAACGATTTTAGTAACCGCAACACATTTATTCATAACACGACTATGCAGGAAAAGTGCACAAGAATTGTGAATGATTAATAAGTACTATTTAATGCATAGAACCTCGTGCACCGGGGATTCACAACGGTAACAGCATCCCTATTTTCATGCTCTGCTCGCCTTTTATTGAGCTCCTAGCGATATTTAACTATGTAGTTACTTGTTGAATTATATATTTAGGTACTTTGATAATTTTCTTTAAATATTTACTTACAACATATTTATTTATGCACAGTTTTATTTATTTACTTTTGTATGTATTTATTTTATATAGACACATTTTTGTTTCTTTATTTATGTATATACTTATTTATTTATAGGCTTCACGTAACATTTACCCGGCCCGGGTTTCTATCCCGGTCAGAGGAGGGGTAGAGGTTTTTCTTCATTTTTCTATATCTAGACTGGCCCTGGGAATCAGTCAGGCTCCTAAAAAATTAATACCTTGATATTTTCTGAGGATAAAGTTGGCGAAAGCATAGTACTAGCCTCCTTACCAGCTGGCTTAGAATATAATATAATAATAATAATAATAATAATAATAATAATAATAATAATAATAATAATAATAATACTTTACTTATTCTGGCAGAGTTAAGGCCATAAGGCTCTCTCTTCCACTCAACCAGCACAAATACAAATAAATATTTGACAAATATAGATATACACTATACTAATTATAAACAGTTAAAGATACAATAATGTAGCAATGTAAAGGTCATGTACAAACAACATTTTATAGGGTAATAACAATAATGATACGATAATAATAATAATAATAATAATAATAATAATAATAATAATAATAATAATAATAATAATAATATCTTCTGAGCTTTTATGGTCTATCAGTGGAATAGTTTTACTTTACTTATTTAATAATAATAATAATAATAATAATAATAATAATAATAATAATAATAATACTTTATTTATTCTGGCAGAGTTAAGGCCATAAGGCCCTCTCTTCCACTCAACCAGCACAAATACAAATAAATATTCGACAAATATAGATATACACTATACTAATTATAAACAGTTAAAGATACAATAAATGTAGCAATGTAAATGTCATGTACAAACAACATTTTATAGGGTAATAACAATAATGATACGATAATAATAATAATAATAAAATAATAATAATAATAATAATAATAATAATAATATAAATATGATACATTATACGGGAAACATCACTTAATATATATATATATATATATATATATATATATATATCTTACACTGGATAATAATGAAGTCGAGTTTAGAGCAAATATAAATTTAGATTTCTTTTAAAAGATGCCAATGTCCGGCAGCCCCTTATTTCTTGTGGTAGGGAATTCCAGTTGCGAGAAGTGGAGATGGTATATGACATGGAGTATTTATGTATCTACTTATGTATGTATATATATATATATATATATATCATTTATATATGTACTACTTTTCTTGATTATCTTTATACCATATATATTTATTTACTCATATATTTATTTTTACGATTTTTTTTTAATTACAGTTTTTTTTTTCTTTAGACTAAAGTAATCTTATTCTTCCAAAAAAATCCTGTCTTGCGGATTTTCGTCTGTCAATTCAATTATCTTTATACTCCTGATTCATCCATCCACTGTCCCTACGGGTTTCCTCTTCTCTTTCTGCCTTCAGCATTCCATCCCAAAATCATTTTCGAAATTCTGTATTTTCCCATTCTTTCATGTGTCCAAATCATCTCAATTTTGTCCTTCAATTCCATCAAGAAATTCTCATCCACTTCATCATCTTTCAAATTCTTTGCTTTCTTATTTTATCCATTATTGCTATTTCTTGCATAGTTCAGTTAAGTCTCGTAGACTACGATGGGAAGAACATGTGGCACGGATGAGGAATGGAAGAGGTGCATGGAAGTTTCTTGTAGGAAAACCAGAGGGAAAGCGCCCAGTTGGTAGGCTGAGAATGAAGTGGGAGAATAACATTAACCATGACTTGAGGGAAGTAGGGAGCGATTGGAAAACATTCGCTCAGGATATGAATGTATGGAGAACTTATGCTCGCGCGGCAATGAACCTACGGGTTCGATATTGCCAGTTAGTTAGTTAATTGATTTTCTTGTCGTTCTACGTCAATAGTCCATTTATACAGCCAATAATGTACTTGCACGTGATATGTTTAATGTCCAAGTTTCAGCTCCATATAACATTTCACTTTGAACTAATGAATTATAAATTATTCTTTTTTGTGTTATTTATAACATCTTTGAATTCAATATAACAATTATTTTTCCACCCGTACTTTTTTTTCGATTTCCGTTGAGGTTTTCCATCAATTTTATTTATTTACTTTTTATAATATTTCTTCTTCTTCTTCCTTCCAAGTATTAGGCCAAGGCCTGTTACGATCCTATAGAAAATTTTCCCTCCAGCGTTTGCGGGAAATTCTCGTATAAGACTTGAAAGCATAATAATAGTCCCTTCGATTGGTTGCCGGCCAAAGGAAGGCAAGACCAGTGATGGGGCTGCCATCTTATAGCCTCTGGTCAGGCTTTTCTGGAGAAGAAAAGAAAATAAAGGAAAGAAGAAATGGAAGAAAGGAAAGACTCCCTAGCCCTCGGATGCCCTAATAGCGTCGGGGTCGAAAAAAACAAGAGTTAACCAAGAGGGGTTAGATAGTAAAGTTAAAAGAGTGCAAAACACAAGTAAGTGGAAGAAATGTTTTGCTCAGCTTGGGCACCTTGTGGTCGCCATCCACATATCCCCTAGATGATGACCCCTGAGGGTTTTATTTAATTGGTACAAAAATAGAGCAGATAGTATTTAGGAAGCATGATATTAATAAAGGAGGATCAAAGGAAAATATTGTCACAAGAGAGCCTCTATTTTTCTTCTATGTTACTTAGGCTTAATAAGCACAATGAATTTATTTTAACATTTCACTAAACACTTTATTTAATTCTTCAATTATCAACAAACTTCTATTCACAATTACAATTCCCGAAATAATATTCTCTTAATTGTTATCTCAGAACAATTTTCCACTCACTGATAAATAAATTCGTCACAAATTATCGTCACACTGTTCACCACAAGACTCGCTATCGAAGATTGGCTGCGGTCTCCTGCCTTCGCTCTTACATAAGCGCGAGGAAAGCTGTAAAAACACTTTCGAATACATTCGACTCTCAGAATAATTTCTCAAAGGAGGAAGGAGATACCGGTAGAAACGCCTGGCAAGACACTCCAGATAATTCGCCGGCTGTGCGGGTACTCTAACTCGCCATGGGCGAGACTCGCCCGCGCAATTCAAACATCGCTATGCGCGACACGTAACAATATTAAGGCTAGAATTAGAAAATCAAAAGTTGTATTTTCACAATATTGTCACCCATACGGAGATCTAAACAAATCACAACTAGAACTAAATTAAGGCTATTTAATAACAATGAGAAAAGTGTATTGCAAATAAGGGTGTGAGATTTGGAAAGGAACAATACCATTATGTTAAAAAATTGCAAATACATATAAATAGATGTTTGAGATCTATTTTGGGAATCTGGTGGCCAAAACCATAACTAACAAAGAATTATGATATATAAGATCACAGGATGAAATCTGGATGGAGATTAAATATCGCAAATAGAAATAGATTGGATACAATCTCAGAAGAGAACTAGACATTGTGCCAAAGAGTGCACTGGAATGGAATCCACAGGGATTTCCTAGAAAAAGAGGGAGACCAAAAATTACATGGCGCAGCACTGTGACAACAGAATTTGAACATCAAGGGAAGAGTTGGAATGAAATCAGGAATTTGGCAAAAAGAAAGTCCGGGGGGCGTGCTTTCAAAATGACCCTATGCTTTCAAGAGGGGTGCAGGAACTACTACAATAGTATTTAATAGTTACATATTGCATTAGTCCACCGCTGTGGTCTCGAGGTAGCGTGCTGCCGTGTCACGCAGCGGGCCCGGGTTCGATTCCCGGTCGGGGCAGTTTTTCTGGGTGAGGTTTTTATCGGGGTTTTTCCTCACCTGTAAGACAAATGTCAGGAAAATTTTAAGGCCAAACGGTCCCCGAAATCATATGGTCATCATCCTTATCATTATCATCATTATCATTATCATCATCATCCTTCACCGGTGTGGAAAGCAACGGGAAGCTACCACACCTACACAATTCCCTAGTAAAGCTGCTACCATAGCATGAAAATGCTATGATTGCAGTGAAGGACCTGCCTTCGGGCAGAATTACTATCGATGGATATTGCATTAATTGTAATGAAAACTAACTCTAGAAATGTATGGGTGTAGAGGGGCAGTAAAACTGTAATAAAATATTCATTTTATTTTATATACAGACAACACGCACACACTATTGAGTAACACTAAGAAATTAGGACTGGAAGTAAATATTAATAAAACTAAATATATGGTCACACCTAGAAATTCATTATATAATGTAAATGGACAGCTTATGACAAATGAGGGAAATTTTGAGGAAGTGGCTGAATTCAAATACCTAGGAACAATGATCACAAATAGGAATGAGTTGCACAAAGAAATTAAGCATAGGCTCAATTCTGGAAATGCGTGCTATTATGCATTGCTGAGATTCTTGATGTCCCAACTTCTTTCAAAAAAACGTTAAACTGAAAATATATAAAACTATTAATGTACCAGTTATATTATGTGGGTGCGAAACATGGACTCTTACTTTAAGGGAGGAAAGGAGATTACATGAATTTGAGAATAAAATACTTAGGAAAATGTTTGGACCAAGAGAGATGAATAAACAGGTGAATTGAGACGACTACATAACAATGAAATGCATGGTCTTTATAGGAAGCCAGATATAATAAGAACAGTTAAGTCTCGTAGACTACGATGGGCAGGACATGTGACACGTATGGGGGATGAAACACTTGCTTGGAAGCTTCTTGTAGGAAAGCCAGAGGGAAAACGCCCAGTTGGTAGACCAAGAATGAAGTGGGACAATAACATTAACTATGACTTGAGGGAAGTAGATTATACAGGGAATGATTGGAAAGTATTAGCTAAGGATAGGGATTTATGGAGAGCTTATGTCCTTGCGGCCATGAACCTGCGGGTTCGATAGTGCCAGTGAGTAAGTAAGTATACAGATTTTTTAATGTTTACACATCTTTCTGTGCCTAAAATATTCATACAATTAATTATATTTTGATTGTATGATATTTAGAAAAAGTATCAAATTATTTGATCGATCTTTGCAGGAATGTATTACTGTTCTGTATGTAATGTATTCTGTTTAATGTAGTGATGAATAAAAAATCATCGGAGGGAGAGAGTTAATGTTTTCAAAACCCAACATGATCAGAGCCATTAGTTTAATTATTCGGAACATGGACAAATCTGGTGTAGTTTCTCCTCCCCCCTACCCAGAATGTCAAATTAAAAAAGATTGCTTCGTGTGTGCTACACCCCTTCTATGATTCCAGATATCAATAAAATGTAAACATTACATATAGGCTGCTATTCAATACCTTATCTCCATTGCTAGCCATATATCAACAGATTATCAGTTACCCATCTATTTATACAGGGTGAATTTTAATTACACCGACAAACTGCAGGGACTGATTTCTGACTTGAAATGGAGGAAAACATGTCATATGATTAAATGTCCATAAATGTATCGTTGCCACGGTAGATGGAACTAATAACTAACTCACTGGCACTATCGAACCCGTAGGTTCATGCCGCGCGGACATAAGCTCCCATATATCCCTATCCTGAGCCAATGTTTTCCAATCATTCCCTGTATAATCTACTTCCCTTAAATCATAGTTAATGTTATTTTTATACCTCATTCTCGGTCTACCAACTGGGCGTTTTCCCTCTGGTTCTCCTACAAGAAGCTTCCATGCCCCTTTTTCATTCCCCATTCGTGCCACATGTCCTGCCCATCGCAAACTACGAGACTTAACTGTTCTTATTATATCTGGCTTCCTATAAAGACCATGTACGGTAGTTCACAGTTATGTAGTAGTCTTCTCCATTCACCTGTCTGTTCGTCTCTCTTTGGTTCATAAATTTTCCTAAGAACTTTATTCTTAAATACTTGTAATCTCCTTTCCTCTCTAAAATAAGAGTCCATGTTTCGCATCTATATAACAGAACTGGTAGAATAAGAGTTTTATATATTTTGAGTTTAACGTTTTTTGAAAGGAGTTGGGAAGTCAAGAGTCTCTGTAATACATAATAGCACGCATTTTCAGAATTGAGCCTTTCTTTAATTTCTTTGTGCATCTCATTCCTGTTTGTGATTATTGTTCCCAGGTATTTGAATTAAGTCAGTTCTTCACAATTTATTTCATTTGTCATTAACTGTCCATTTCCATCATATAATGTATTTCTATGTGTGAACATATATTTAGTTTTATTGATATTTACTTCCAGTCCCAATTTCTTAGTGTTACTCAGTAGTGTGTGCGGGTGGGCCTTTAGCATCTCCTCGCTATTGGCCAGTAGTACTACATCATCAGCATAAACTAACAGCTTATTAACACCATTGAGTTGTAGGCCTTCTTCATCCTCTAAAGATTTGATGGCATGATCTAGTACAAAATTAAATAGTAGAGGAGATAGTGCATTTCCTTGCTTCAACCCATTATGGATTTCAAAAGTAAGATGGAACTAGTGAACGGCATTATTCTCTCGGCCCTATTGTATGACCTGCTAGATCACCGTACTTAAACCCCATGGATTTATACGTCTGGGGGCATCTGAAAAGTATTGTATATGAAGAACCAGTTCCTGATGTGCTTACCCTTCAACAGCGTGTCCAAGTCGTCTGCGACGCTATACGGAGAGAGGCCGGAACACGCGAAAGAGTGAGGGAATCCTTGATACAACGTATGAATGCGTGCACTGCATCCCATGGAGGTCATTTTGAACATCTGTTGTGACGTCGATGCGGTTATGCTATGTCCTGTGTGTCGCGACGATTTGTTGTCGTTCCCCGCACATCGTTCATTTCCGGACACATGTTTATAGGACCTTTTTCCCTTCAATTCCAGTCAGGAATCAGTGTCTGAAGTTAGTCGGTGTAATTACCGTTCACCCTGTATATTTCTAAATCTGTTTATACCAGACCTACAGAACTCCAGCTATGGATCCACGTCCAGTGACTTACCTGCCCTAGAGGCAGATGGTATAGAGTTTCTCCATGTCTAGAAAATAGTAGCCATTTTAATGATGTTTCTTTTGAAGCCGAAACAGGTCAACAAATGGCCTAAATTCGTGCGTGAATGGACGATGATGATGATGAGAAAAGGTATTATTGATAATTGTGAGTTAGAAATATTCCAACTTAAATTCTACCCCCCTTAAAGATAAAACTTTTGTGGAATCTCATAGTCAACCGGACCCTTTATAAATATTATAATAATTACACACACATTACAGGAATATTTTAAGACACCCTAAATAAATAGTTAAGCCTTAGAAAGTATTGTATTTTGAAAGCACTAAATAGAGGTTAAATTCCTCTTTTAACTTTATGACTACTTAAATATATACACTAAATAATTTGCTCTTATGTGAACGATGTTGCCACTTGACGCCGCAGACTGAGTAACAGAGATGGAAATATAATTATCTCCAAGTTTCGTTGAAAGAGGAGGTTCAGTGACACCTCCGCCAGTCGCTGTCCAGGTAGTTGAGTTTAACCTCCCTAACTATATTAAATGGACGATGTTATGCGTCAACTGGCTAAGCGCTATTTTTTTTAAAATTGAGATTTTGATGCCATCTGTTGCACTGGCGCAGGAAATAAGTGTACGCATACTTTTAGCGCCAAATCTTTAAAAGTAGCCTTATTATTAAAGAAAAATGTAAACGCCATCAGTCTTATCAGAGATTCTATGTCTTGCTGCAAACGGCTATAAAATCATTTCACCATAAATTATAATCTAAAGATTGCAGCTAAACGTCAAATGTTCCGTCTCTTAGATTGTTGATGCTAAACTGTCAAACAGGGAAAATAACTTGCAATATCCAGTATTGTTAGTTTGGCGCTACAATAAATAGTGAATATTGATTTGAACTTTTTCTTCTTCTTCTTCTTCTTCTCGGCTTTCCCCCATTTATAGGTTAGCCGTCTTCAGTTTCCATTTATCTCAATCATTCCAATTTCCCTCTTCGAAATTCCTATCATCCATTATGGTTCTGACGTAGATATTCCATTTCCATCTTGGTCGCCCACGTTAATTTCTTCCAGGGGTGACCATTGGTATATATTTTTGGCCATCTTTCATTTTCCATTCTTTGTACATGGCCATGTCATTTAAGCGTTTGATTTTCAATCCTCTTAACAACAGATGTGGTGACATTCATTTCTCTCCAAAGGAATTTATTTCTTATTTTATCCTGTCTTGTTTTTTGGAGGCTTCTTCTAAAATAATCAAATTCAACTGTTCTAATTTTATTCTTTTGTAATTCCGTCAATTACCAAAAGCAGCATACAACTATTCACCACGAGGAAGAAGAAGCGTGGGAAGGCCAAGGAAAAGATGGAAAGAGCAGCAATTTGGAGCCGGAACAGGCTAGTAGATAAACCTAAACCGTGAAGAAGAAGAAGAAGAAGAAATAAGTAATTCCGTCAAAGACCAAGTTTCACTTCCATATGACAAAATATTCTGTATTATGCTCTTATAGATTTTCATTTTAGTTTCCTTTGTAATATTGTTATTCCAGATTGTTCCATGTAATGTCTTAGTTGCATTTTGTATTATTCTGAAAACTTACATAACGGCGCATAGTCGGTTGATGCACAACGCCGTCCAAATATGTGGGTGATTACACTGAGCAACAAAAAATAAACTTCTTTGTCTCATAAAGAAAAATATGTGATTCTGATAGTGTTTTTCCTCCTGAATTCAAATATGATATTGGGTTTTCTCCATCACGCAAGGTTTCCAAGAGACCGGAATTTATAATCTCAAACGCTTTAATATTTTCTACATTCGTAACTACACAATATTCGAACATTCGGATTCACCTAGAAAGTAAGAAATGACGATTTTCTGCTATTTTTCGCCTGTGGAGCAATGACTCTTGATGGTCCAACAATAATCGGCCAGCATATTAGGATTCCATTTGCCTTGATATCTCTTTTCCATGGCTGAAATAGCCTGATAAAAGTGTTCCCCGTTTTATTTTACAATGGACAAATGGACGAATAAACGTTTTAAAAAAATAATTATTTGAATCCATTAATTGAAATTGAAATAAAAAAGAACCGAGGGCGATGGAGAAATCCCGAACACATATTTGAAAAGACGATAAAAAAAACTGCATTATGTACAACTATTGGTTCTCATGAGACAAAAATCATGTTGACCAGTGTAATTGTTCCTGACGGACAAATACAGTTCAGTTTTGAAAGTCAAAAGTTTTGTGGGAACTTACTTTCTCTATCTACCACTTAGTCAATGTCTCTCGGTTTGTCTTCACGATAAAAAAAGTGATCACTTGGATGAAGGATGAAGATCATTGACAGTGCGACTAGCAACTTTGAACTCTATTTTTGTCAACTCCAATTTGTTGTCTTTGCTCCTGTTATCTGACTCTCAACTGCAGCACTTTTTTTGTCCCTCTAATGGATTACAGCGAGAGTGAGCGCGGATACAGTCACCAAGACAAGAAAATGTTACCGAATGGACATTTATAAATTATGTTTATTGTTGGAAACAATACAGAATTAAAACTAGGGTTACTTTTTTAAACTTTATTGCTTACCTATAATGTACAGCCTTAGAAATAATTGATGGCACACAGATAACACTGAGCAACAAAAAAGAAACCTTTTTTTTTTTGTCTCAGAAATAAAAATATGTGATTATGATAGTATTTGTTCTCCTGAATTCAAATATGTTATCGATTTTTCTCCATCACGCAAGGTTTCCGTGAGATAGGAATTTATAATTTCAAACACTTTAATACTTTCTACATTCGTAACTACACAACATTCGAGCATTCGGTCTCACCTAGAAAGTAAGAAATGACGATTTTCTGCTATATTTCGCTTGTGAAACATCCCTCTTGATGGTCCAACAATAATCGGCCAGCATATTATGATTCCATTTGCCTTGACATCTCTTTTCCATAGCTGAAATCATTTGAGTTAGCTCATTTGGTTTTATTTTACAATGGACAAATGGACGAAAAAACGTTATTAAAAAATAATTATTTAAATCCATTAATTGAAATTGAAATAAAAAAAACTATGGGCGTTGGAGAAATTCCGAATACATATTTGAAAACACGATAAAAAAACTGCATTAAATACAACTATTGATACTCATGAGACAAAAATCATGTTGGCCATGTAATTGTTAAGTCCCAGAACGAATCCATTGCGCATGATCAGAGGTCAAATACTTGGTTCACAAGTGCACAACTATCTGAGAAATTAAAATCCGTTCTATTTCGTTATGTGTCGTGGAAGGGAAAACAATTTACCGTAAATAAATAAAACAAATCAAATTAAAAGAAACAAACAAAAATTAATTTAAGTAAGGAGGAAAAAAAAGACAGCGGGAGCGAACACGCAATCTCATGCATGGGAAACAGATTTTACCTCCACTAGACCAATACCGTCCCTGTGTCAAACAGAGTCCATATAAAGCGATGCAATATTTAATGACTTACTTATATATATTGAAATTATATATTAACTTGACTCAATTTAAATTAATCGGACGCATTTTGCATTAATTGTGGAAATAAAAAATCTTATTATGCCTTGTGTTTTGTAAACGAAGTAATGAGATGTTGTAATCGTCATTTATTTTCAATATATGATCTATTTCCTTTAATTAATTAATTTACGAATATATACAGATTTATTTAAATATTTTTAACGAAGTCTGGTATCATCGCCTAAATATCCAAAAAGTAGTGTTAATATACATTATACGAAACAAATCACTGCATTTTAAATGAACTGAACTTTATTTGAAACAAGTAAAACAATAAATACGTACTTGCCGCCATTTTACCACTAAATGGTCTCAAGGCCTCATATTGTTTCGACTAATAATCATTGCCCACATTGTTAACGTTGATCAATTGTTTATAACGAACGCAAATATTTCCAACAAAGATGTTATGATTTTACTACTATTTATTATTTTGAAAATGTCCACCGCTGTGGTCTCGGGGTAGCGTGCTGTCTTGTCACACAGCGGACCCGGGTTCGATCCCCGGTCGGGACAGTTTTTCTGGGTGAGGTTTTTATCGGGGTTTTTCCTCACCTGTAAGGCAAATGTCAGGAAAACTTTAAGGCCCAAACGGTCCCCGAAATCATATGGCTATCGCAATCATCATCATTCATATTCATCTTAGGTTAAGCTTAGGATTAGGGACTCTCCTGGCGCACCATTATCATCATCATCACCCATCATATCATCGGGGCAACGTAACCCCGCCTTCCAGGCGCCCCAACCTCAGAGGTGGGTTACAAGTACGCCATGCCAGGAGAGAAACCAGGAATGTCGAAAGACAAATCTGGGGCATTTGGAAAAAAAAAAATTGAAAACACCAGTGCGCAAAAAAAAAGTACAACGCACGTTTGTGAAGTGTTTAACAGAATCTCGGTAATTAAAAACCTCGCTATCGCTCGGCTTTTAAACATTTTCCTCGATTCTTTAAATACCACTTCCCAACCTCGCATTCTAATATACTATTCTAACGTTTTTGGAAAGGGGAATAGACATTCATGTAAAAATAAATGGGTTATTAAGAGAAGTTGTAAATTTAATTTAATTTCGCTAATAACACCTGATAGGAAGGATCGAATCAAGAGATAATCTACCAGCAGGTGAAAGGAAGCCACCTGGAATACCAAAGAAACGTAGAAAAGATTCTTAATTTCTATTCTAAACAAGCTGTAGTCTAGCATATAACTATTCAATGAAGAAAAAGGTTAAATGAGTTCGTGATTAAACATCTGAACCGTAAGATCTGACGTTAATCAGAAATCTCAAGAATCCTTCACCGATATTCAATCAGTGTTAGCAGATTGAAGGAGAAAAGAACAATTAAATGAGGGGATCTAATACCATCAAACGAATCAAGGAATGTCTATAACACTGAGCAACAAAAAATAAATTTTTTTTTTGTCTCAGAAAGAAAAATGTGTGATACTGACCGTATTGTTTCTCCTTAATTCAAATAAGATATCGGTTTTTCTCCATCACGCAAGGTTTCCGAGAGACAGGCATTTATAATTTCAAACACTTTAATATTTTCTACATTCGTAACTACACAATATTCGAACATTCGGACTCACCTAGAAAGTAAGAAATGACGATTTCTGCTAATATTTCGCCTGTGGAGCATCCCTCTTGATGGTCCAACAACAATCGGACAGCATATTAGGATTCCATTTGCCTTTATATATCTTTTCCATAGCTGAAATCTCCTGAGTTAAATCATTTGGTTTTATTTTACAATGGAAATTGACGAAAAAACGTTTATTAAAAATAATCATTTAAATCCATTAATTGAAATTGAAGTAAACAAGTGTAGGTGATGGAGAAATTCCGAATACATATTTGAAAACACGATAAAAAACTGCATTAAGTACAACTATTGGTACTCATGAGACAAAAATCATGTTGACCAGTGTAATGAACTACTACATAATCGATAAAAAGCAGGGTAATTAAAATTATGCGCAACACGTCTGCAGTATGAAATGGTAATGTACATCAACTAGCCTTTATGTAGACTTCAAAGAGACATACGATTTAATTAAAAGGGAGAAGTTAGAGAGTATCCTGTTGGAATTCGGTATTCCTAAAAAGTTAGACTTATTTGAATGTGTCCAAATAGCAAACAGAACAAGATGCATGTAGGAATACAGTTTACAGATACTTCTGTAATTCACAATGGGTTAAATGTTAAAGCAAAGAGATGCATTATCTTCTCTACTATTCAAATTTGTACTTAGAGAAAATTTCAGAGGATAAAAAAGCCTATAACACAATGATGTTAAGAAGTTCTTAGTTTATGCTGATGATATAGTATTATTGAGCGATAACGAGGAGATACTAAGGTCCAACACACACTCCTATATTGAGTAATACTAAGAAATTGGGACTGGAAGTAAACATCAATAAAACTATATAAAGTAACACATAGAAATACATTATATAATGGAAATGGACAGTTCATGACAACTGAAAGAAATTTTGAAGATGTGGCTGAATTCAAATTCTAGTTAAACAGCAAAATCAGACTATTAGGAATGGCGATTAACATGAAGTATAAATTTAAAAGTCACTCTATATCCCCAGTTTTTTTTCGGAACTAAATTTGACATCTAGCAATTAATTAAGAAAAGTAAGGTCGAGTTCATTAACCAGCAAAATCAAACCATTACAAATGATTAACATGAAGCGAAAATTTAAAAGTCGCTCTATTATCCACATTTTTTCGGAATGAAACTAAGCATATAGCAATCAATTAAGTAAAGTAAGATCGAGTTCATTAACAAGCAAAACCATACCATTAGGAATGGGGGTTAACTTAGAGGGAATATAAAAAAAAATTCTAGCGGCCGCAATTTTCTACTTCTATCAACAAATCTCAATGACTATTTAACTCATGCCCCAAATGGGAGTCAATGACCAATCACGTTTCAATGATTTTCTGTTTTACAACCAATCAGAGTCGTGTTTCACGAAATATTTATCAGTGTTAGGATAATCATATATTAAACAAAGCTCCTCCTTTTTAATATTCTGAACAGGTCTGACCGTTATTTTGCAGTGACTGAGCCTATAACAAATACGGCTACCAGATTGTATATAATAGTGCTTACATGTCAACATTTGTAGCAATTGATTATACCACCAAAAAAAGAAACCACTGTTTGCACTTTCTTAAATGTATTTTTTCCCAGGTAATAATCGAGAAAAATATAATTGTCATATTTACATCATACGACATCAAAAATGAATTAATATACAGATTGATGTGTTTCATTTTTTCTCCACTAGAGAGCATTCTTACAATATAGCGTTCCTTTGGCAATAAATAGTATGATCTGGTTGCAGTGATAAACAAAAGAAGCAGTAGAAGCGTACCTATCGTTTCTCATTTGTTTTCAAACATCGCCGTTTACATTAAATATATAAATATTTTAAAATAACTATAGTTAAATAATGATTTGTGAGTAAACAGCTTAATTTTATTCGTTAAATAGTCCTAACAAATGCCACTCTTGATTTCCAAATTCTCTAGATAAATTCACTCCTCACTTCGTGAGTCGTGAATTTATCGATAATTTGGAAATCACTCGTGGCATTACTTATGATAAATAATGATATGTGCATCCATTGATCTTCCTCCAATCCTCTGATAATCATAGCCGCTTGTACACCTTGTTTCCAAGTTTTCTTTGGTCTTCCTTTCTTTCTCCTTTCCATTGGGACCCATTCCATAATAAGTTTATACCAAATTATAAATAAACAAATAAGAAGGCACCTGATTATTCAAGTAATAGGCGAAAGAGTAAAAAAATTGAAGAAATAACATATAACTCGCATAGAATAAAATAGCTTTATTTAGCCTGGTGGAGTTAAGGCCATGTGGCCTTCTCTTCCACTCACCAGGACAAGCAATGTTACATATAAATACAAAAAAAATACAATAATAGTACATACTAAACAATGAATTATCTTTTAAACTGAATAATAACGAAAGTAATGCTTAATAATACAATAAAATTAAATACAATTAAAACTAAACTAATGAAAGAATGAATACAGAAAGGACTAACAGCTCGAATCTACTATACATAAAAAGAAAAGAAAGAAAAAAATACAAAGAAAGTAATAAACTATAATGAATTAATCTGTCGCATATTATATATGGCATTAGGTAAATATATTAACAAATCTTAAAACTATTCTTATTAAATAATGAAAAAACAAATTATCAATTTTTAAAAAGTAATATTAGTGAGTTGTTACTGTTAATTTTATTTTCAATTTGTTTCTGAAAGATTGTAAAGTTTGGCAGTCTCTGACAGGATGGAAGGGAATTCCATGTCTGGAACATGAGAAACTGTAAAAGATTTCGAACAATAGGTAGTGTGATGAGGAGGCATATAAAGGACACTGTGCTCAAGGGATCGCATGACGCCACGTAGAATTCTACGCATAGCATGAGACACGGTAAATTACTAGAGGATGGGAAGGACACCTGGAGGACCAAAAAAAGTGGAGGAGGGATTCTTAATTTTGGATGGAACAGGTCACATATCTAAAACAAAGAGGAGGAGGAGAAGAAGAAGAAGAAGATGACGAATCATAATAATTTGAATGTAATTTATGCTTAAACATGCCAAACTAACTAACCCACTAGCACAATTGAACCCGTAAGTTCATGGCCGCACGGACATAAGCTCTCCACACATCCCTATCCTGAGCTAATGTTTTCCAACCATTCCCTGAATAATCCACTTCCCTCAAATCATATTTAAACTTCAACTCTAATTCTATCTTAACCCATCAAGAAAATGAGCAAAAATGTTGAATTTTATATTATGTATGTGTCCACCGCTGTGGTCTCGAGGTAGCGTGCTGTCTTGTCACAAGCGAGCCCGGGTTCGATCCCGGTCTGGACAAGTTTCCTGGGTGAGGTTGTTTTTTCGGGGTTTTTCCTCGCCTGTAAGATAAATGTCAGTAAACTTTAAGGCCCGAACGGTCCCCGAAAACCATCTGGCCACCATTATCATCAATATCACATCCGCCTAATTAGCCTATGTTTAGTTTAAGGCCTCTCCTGGCGCATCATTACCATCATCATCAACTCTCATATCATCAGGGGAGCGTAACCCCGCCTTCCAGGCGCCCCAAACTAAGAAGAGGGTTACAAGTACGCCATGCCAGGAAAAAACCCAGAAATGTCGAAATGACAACTTGAGGCATTTGAAAAATAGTATATTACGTTGCGAGGATGGGAAGTGGTTTTTAAAGAATCAAGGAAAAAGGTTTTTAATTTCCGAGATTCTATAAAACACTTCACAAACGTGCGTTGTACATTATTTTTTGCGCGATGGTGTTTTCAAAATAATAAATAATAGTAAAATAATAACATCCTTGTTGGAAATATTTGCGTTCATTATAAACAAGTGACTAACGTTAACAGTATATTAGTTGAAACAACAGGAGGCCTTGAGAACAATTATTGATAACATGGTCGTAAGTACGTATTTTTTGTTTTATATTGTTTCAAATAAAGTTCAGTTCACTTAAAATGCAGTGATTTGTTTCGTATAATGTATATTAATACTACCTTTTGGATATTTTTGTATATACATTGTATGCAGACCTACATAGAGTTCAGTGGTTTTACTTCCCGCACGTGGGTGTAAATGTAATATCACAGTATAATTATTTAGGTTGTCAACCCCGAAATGTAGGAAGTTGAACTTTCAATAATGGTCGCCATTTCTGGTAAGTACGATAAAACGCACTAGCGCGCAAAAAAATATTATGTGTGTAAATGGCCGAGTTATTTAGATAAATGTAAAAGACTGCAAATACAAATATTTAAGATAGTTTTTTTTAATTAGGAATAATAATTAATTATGCGAAAGGTTACACGATTACTTTGAAACTTTAATGCAGTGACGTCGTCATTAAATCGATGTTTTGTTGTTTTGATGCTACCAATAATTTTCAACTGTTACCAACCAGCAAACAATGGAATGAATACACTGCCATAAATATGATGTAGGATATAAATTAACAGGCGTTGTATAGCAGGGAATTTGTAGCATCTTGTCGGAATTTCAAACACAATATATTTGCTTTGTTCTTGTAATGCGGTTTTGAAATCTCTAATGCATCGTAGCATACAATCAATTAACAAGGTATTTTTACAACGCTCAACTAATTTTTCTTAATACTATCCTCATCATCATCATCTTCGATATACTGCAGCTCTTAGAGTTTATCTGTGATCTCCAGAGCAGCAGTACGCCATTCTCCTTTTGTCCTCTCCTTTCTGTTTCAAATTACTGTTTCCAGTTCTTCTCAAATCACTCCCCACGTCATCCAATCATCTAATCCTGATTCTATTCTAACTCACTGGCGCAATCAAAACCGTAGGTTCATGGCCGAGCGCAAATAAGCTCTCTATATATCCCTCTCCTGATCTAATGTTTTCTAATCTTTCCCTGTATAATCTACTTCCTCAAATCATAGTTAATATTATTCTCCCACCTCATTTTTGGTCTACCAAATGGGCGTTTTCCCTCTGGTGTTCCTACAAGAAGCTTCCATGCACGTCTTTCATTCCCCTTTCGTGCCACATGTCCTGCCCATCGCAGTCTACGAGACTTCACTGTTATTCTTATTTATGGCTTCCTATAGACACTGTTATGTAGTCTTCTGCATTCACATGTCTGTTCATCTCTGTTTGGTCCAAAAATTTTCCAAAGAACTTTATTCTCAAAAACTCCTAATCTCCTTTCCTCCCTTAAAGTAAGAGTCCATGCTTCGCATCCGTATAATATAACTGGTAGAATAATAGTTTTATATATTTTCAGTTTAACGTTTTTTTGAAAGTAGTTGGGACGTCAACAGTCTCTGTAATGCATAATGGCACACATTTCCAGAATTTAGCCTATGTTAAATTTTTTTTTGCATCTCATTCCTACTTGTGATTATTGTTTCTAGGTATTTGCCTGACTCTATTACATACCTTAATTTATAACTACTACTACTACTAGCACTAGCAGTAATTATTCTAACATTTAAGATACCTGTTTTTCATAAAAGTTCGGTTTCACAAACAATTGTTAAGTTTTAACAAATTGCTATATGCGGGTTGGAGATTTAATAGTGGTAGCACTGCTGCAGAGACGCCGTGCGACAACCTAATGATGTAGCTGATTGTACACGTTAGTTACATACCTACCTTTACCTCAGAACATATGGACTCCCCCTTCCCATACTAAGTGCATGCGAACTGGCAAGAGGCGGTCTAATCTAGTGTTGTCACGAAGTTTTCGAAACAGGAAGAATGGAGTTGGATAAAGAGGGAATGTCCCAGATGTCGTAGAACTACGGCAGTGTCATCAATGACTTCAAGAGGCTTTCGGGGAATGTGCATTGACTTACAGAGCAGTGGCACGGTGGGTAAAAGCCTTCAATGCACTACTGTTCGGTAAGGCAATGCAGATTCCCCTCAAGCTTGACACTGCTGTGCTATATCATCTTTAGCAAGCTCCGTTGTTTCTGCTTCGAAAACATCATCTATCTATCTTCGGGTTTTTACAGCTGCTGCCATCTTCTCGTGCCAAACCTCCAAAGCCTACGATATTGGGCATCTCAATGCTTAGCCCTCTTGCTTGCATTAATATCTTCATGTTTTCCTTCCCTGTTAACTTCGGTCTCCCACCCTTCCTCCTTCTGGTCGGATGCCATTGATATAGTTGCTTTGGCCAACGCTCATCTTCCATTCTTAAAACATGTCCTAACCACTTTAATTCTTTCCCCTCAGTTCTTTCGATTATGCTTTCTTCTGCTTCCATTATGTTTCTAATTTACTTATTTGTGACATGTTCAAATTTTGACTTTCTCGCACTTCTGCGTAAATAATCAATTTATAGAGCTATTAGTCTATTCTTGTGGTACTTATTGATTGTCCATACCTCACTTCCATACATTGCAACAGATTCCACCAATGTTTTACCAATATATTTTTTGTGTGTCATTAACATGTTCATTAAGTTTAGGATTGGGGCATCTCCTGGCGCATCATTACCATCATCATCACCTATCATATATCGGGGCAGCATAACTCCGTCTTCCAAGCGCCCCAACCTCAGAAGTATGTTACAATAACGTCATGCCAAGTGAGAAAACCAGAATGTCGAAAAGACAACGTGGTGGCATTGAATGAAACATATTAAACTTTAAATTTTACAGTATATTGTTTAAATATATGAAATAAACTATATTTTAATTATGAAGATCTTGAAGATTTCCGGTCTGTTGGCCCAGATCTTGAGGCTTGAAGTTCTTCTTACCAACTCCGGCCGTGAAAGCCTACGTCAATATACAGTGTGATTATAAAGTCCCAGTACATTTTGTGGATAACGTAGCGAAAATAAAACAAAAATTATAAGGTAGTTTCTACTATCAAGTTAGTGTTCAACATAACCTCCATCAATCTCAAAACATTTTCCCCGACGCACCGTCGCCCGGAAAACATGCACCAACATATCCTCTGTAATCATTTCACTCGCCTGTCGGATGCGTTCTTTCAGCACTTGCAGATTGGAAAATTTGGTTCTGTACACCTGTTGCTTGATGAACCCCCAAGCAAAAAGTCCAGGGGTGCGAGGTCTGGCGAACGAGGTGCTCAGATACGAGGAGATGACCTTCCAATCCACCTTTTTGGATAGCTGTCATTGAGATACCCGCGTATAGCCAGAGCAAAGTGTGGTGGTGCTCCATCTTGTTGCAACACCACTGTATCAATGATACCATCTTGCTGTAACTGTGGCTGTAAAAAAAGTTACAACATGTCAAGATACACGTCTCCCGTGATGGTTTCCTTTGGAATCTGTCTCTAACTTCCTCGTACGACTGGCCTCTTAAACGCGCAGCAACAATCTCTATCCGCTTTTCAATGGTGAACATATTTGTATCTTTCGAATGGCTGTAACAGAAATACGATATGTAAGCGATTTCTTTAAAATGTACTGAGACTTTATAATCACACTGTATTTTAATTGGTAGTAGTAAGTAAGTAATATCAATTAAAATTATCATACAACCATTTAGAATAGATCTAATGTGATTAATAGGAATCGACCAATAGGAATAAAGTATGTCATCATGTGATTTAATAATTCCTTATAATTTTGCATATGTCGATTTTATCTTTACTTTCAGTAGAACTTACCTGGTAGGTTGCAAAGACACCTCGGTCCGACATATTATTAATCCCCTATATCGGGTAGATTAAACAAAATAATAACAATAATTATTTATTTATATACAGAATTTTAATATTTACACATCTTTCTTTTCCTAAAGTTTTATTTTTCTTCTCCATTCGTCTCTCTCCATCCAATCCATGCCCTTCAGTCCTCTTGCTCTCATCCCAGTTCTTATTTCCTGCATCCACGAGTTTCGAGGTCTTCCTCTCCTCCTTCTTCCAGGTGGACACCATTTCAACGTTTTCCTGGGTAATCTTTCTTCTTTCATTCGTCGTATGTGCCCATATCAATTTCATTGCTTATACCGTATATAATCTACTACTGAATAACCAATATTCATTGTTTCTCTTATGACAGTATTTCTTATTTTGTCTAATTTTGAACATCTTGCTGCTCTCCTCAAGAAATCCATTTCCATCGACATGAATTCTTGTTCTAAGTTTCTGTTGAATTTCCAAACTTCAGCTCCATATGTGACAGTACTTCTCACTATCGAATTATATATTTGTAACTTATTTTTCCTGATTATATGTCTGTATAATAATAATTATAATAATAATAATAATAATAATAATAATAATAATAATAATAATAATAATAATGTAATAATAAATTACATAAGTAACATTCTAATTCTCCGAGAAATTGTAATGACAAAGGAGAAAAGAGTGCGGTGATGATTATTTTCCACCAGCAATACTAAGTTCAATTGAAGAGGAGGAAATTTTAAGTGGAATAAAATAAAGTAATATATGTAGTATAAATTATTATTTTGGAGGGAAGACATCATGTGAATACCTTAATCCCCTGCAAAAAGTCCAATTGTAAACCTGAGCTATACAAAATTTAACTCTGAGCCGAACCGGATATCCTATCAAACACCTTAATTGTATTCGTATAATTCAAGTGACAGTAATCCTTTAAATATGATTTGTAATAAATCAACGAAGTCAGCGCAAAAGATAAACGAATTTCAAACTTGGTGGGTATCTCCTCTCACCTAATCAGAACCGCGAAATAATCTTACAAATGTTAAAAAAACAATACTATTCTTACAGAATTTAAAGTCCTACAAGTGGCGCAACCAACTTGACGCCATAAATAAACTGCTGTACTGGAAACATTACTTTCCATATAAAATTGTTATGTTATTTAACAGATAATTTAAGAAAATTTCCGTTTCATCGATATGTCTTATTTCTTAACGTTTTATAATGCGTGGTTAATTAGCATCTTATTTTCTTTGTATTAAACTTTTAATACATTGCAGAAAGTGCAGTACAGAAGGTGGTGTTAAGTCTCCCTCCCACCCAAAGTTCATAGTGTCATTTGCACTAGAAGAGCATTTAAAATAATTTACGTATTCTGGGAAATACATTATTGAATTTAAAAGTGGAGTACTCACCTAATAATGCTTGGAAGAGCCTGGACTTGAAGATCCGGATCACTCGCTCGATGGCTAGTCTCAGCTGTTTGTCTTGAGGTTTTGTGAGTTTCTCATGGTAGTCCTCCAGCAGCTCCAGAGCCCGATGAGCTTCTGGAACAACGTCAAAACTAGGTGTCACGTCACAAATATCTTAGAAAATTATATTATCTAATTATTATTTATCACTCACACATTCCTATCAGACATTAGTCTCTATATGTTTTACATTATAAAATATACTGAGGAGTAACTAAATCACCTACGCTATCGAACTCGGACATTCATAGGCGCGAGAACATATGCTCTCTATAAATCTCAATCCTAAGCTAATTTTTAATCATCTAATATATAAATATTAATGTTTGTTTGTTTGTTTGTTGGTTTGTTTGTTCATATTTTATGCGCGGCCATACCGTTGATTCGATTTTGATGTTTTTTTTTTGCAAAATGTTCAGGCGATTCCCGAGATGAACATAGGCTATAAGGGAGTTATCACACTCAAACCTTTCACCCCTAAAAATCACCCTTTGTAGCGAAAAACGTGAAATAAAGTTCCTAATTCGACGCCAGACCCATATTATGTTACGGCAGTGATGCCTGGACAATTCGCAGTGTAGATGAACAAAGACTAACTGCAGCAGAAATGAAATTTATGAGACGTACTGCAGGTTACTCAAGAACAGACCATGAAAGGAATTCTGAGATTCTCAAAGAATTACAAACAGAATCACTCATGGAATATGTACAAAAATACAGAAACAACTGGAAATCTCACGTAAGAAGAATGAGCATGTCAAATCTTAAATTACCAGCCACCAGGCAAGAGATCTTTGGGCAGACCCTTCAAACGTTGTATTGAGACCGTAACAGACCACTAGGTCTATCACATGAAAGGAAGAAGAAGAAGATTTTGGCGCTTAAATGGCTTACGCTGCCTAAACCATAACAATACACCAAATTAATATACACAGAATTGAATATCTCAAAAAAGCTCTACAAAAAAGTCCGCGACAGCATATGTTTATCTTTTACGGATAACTCACAATAACCACTTTTGTTTTTCATTGATTCCAAGAAGATCGGGATAAGTAGATTCTTGGGCAAGCGTGCTCTGCCATACCGTTCATCCGATTGTAATGCGGCTTTTTGAAAAATGTTCAGAAGATTCCGGGGATAACATAGGCTATAAGACAGTTGTAATACTCAACCCCTTCACCCCTAAAAATCACTTTTTGTAGTGAAAAACGTGAAATAAAGTCCCTATTTTGACGCTGAAATGGCTTACGCTGCCTAAATCATAACACACCAAATTATTATACACGGAATTAAATATCTCAAAAAATCTACAAAAAAGTCCGCGACAGCATATATTACCTTTTACGGATAACTCACAATAACCATTTTTGTTGTCATTGATGCCAAGAAGATCGAGATAAGCTGATTCCCGTGTCGGCATAGCAGCTCAAGGCTGGTGATAAAAACAGTTAACATTTATTTAGGAGTAACAGCGCACGCCGGGTATTAGCTAGTTCCTTATATAATTTACCTCCTTCAAATCATGGTTAATGTTATTTTCATACTTCATTCTTGACACGTATTGGGCGTTTTAATTCTGCTTTCCTACAAGAAGTTTCCATATTCTTATCTCATTCCCTAAAAGTGCTAATTTCCCTGCTCATCGCAGTCTACAACACTAAACACTTCTCTTTCTGAAGAGAAACATCGCGAAAGACCTTTTCCATCTACAGAAGCAGTATTGAAGACTGCTGAGGCGGTTTTGAAAGAACTGTCGAAAAATTGTTTCCAGCATGTCTATGCTGTCTTGCAGAAATGTTGGGACACGTGCATTGTATCCAAAGGAGATAACATTGAGAAGGATTCATCTCTAAATTCTGAGAATGGGTAAAGGTACGTTGTCATTAAAAAGTGGTCACTGTTTAATATTCGTGGTCTATCTGTAAAGTATTCTGAACAAATATAAAGAGAAGATGCTTGCAGCAAATAATGCCTGCGGTTGTAGCAAGATTAAATTCTTAAACATTTAAACAATAAAAAAACAAACACAGAGTGAATTTAAAAGAACAATTCTTAAGTTTAAGAAGAAAATCCTTCAAGACAAATGTTTTATGCATGAAAATGTAAAATATTCATGGGATTAATAATGATATTTAGAATTCTTCCAAGCTCTGACAAATGTTATTTTGACAATTTTAGCAGATACATTGGATGCAGTACCTTCAGGCATGTATACAAAGTAATTCGAAGAGATTTAAAAATTAAAGAAAAAATGAAGTAAAAGTGAAGCTGTGATAACAAGGAACCATGAAAAAGATTATATTTTCAAAATATTTTGAAATAAGCTCATTTTCAAAACATATTTTATCTGTCTTGTACCCAAATTAATCTTAACTGATTACTCTATGTACAAATCTCACCTTCGAGTTTCAGAAGATCATTTAAATCACTGCAAACTTTCATTGAAGGAACTAATGTAATTAAATTGATTCTTGTTTACAATAAAATAATTACCTTAGATTACTATCCACAGATTTATTAAAATGGACAAGAAACGCTTACAATGTAAGCTCATGAAAAATAGTGTAGGCCTAGTAATTTAGCGATTAGGGGGCTCCATCTGAACTCATCCCTCAACCCGATCTAGAGATGGCCACGAGATGATGATGATGATGATTATTATTATTATCATCATCATCATCATCATAATTATTAATATTATAATTATTTTAATATACTGTATTTTCTTATTTCCTTCTCTCCATGGTATCATTACCTGTCGTGGTGGAGTGGCTTGCGTGCTTAAATGATTCCGATAGCTGTGCCGGCGGTAGCATTGCTGCCGATAGGGTTACCCATGCAGGACTGGTCGAAGGTGATAAGCCAGACGAAAGAGTGACGATCTTTCACCGTAAAAATATAACCGCCAAGAAATGCGGATATGGGTTCCATGGGGTAAAATTTTCCGGTGGTCAAATAGTCCCCCATTCGGTTCTCTGGGCGGAGACTACTTCAGGGAACACATGCCAAAGGCTTAGACAGAGGGACATGTTTGTAATGACAAGATCAAGGATGAGTTCTATGAAGAATTAGAGTGCATATTTGATAGCGACAGTGCCAGTAAGTAAGTAAGTAAGTATGTAAGTAAGTAAGTATTTTCTTATTGCCTTATAACTTGTATACTGTGTTGGCCTAATATATTATATGTTATTCATTTAGATATAGAAAATCCCTAATTGTATATCTGCCTAATTTAACCATGAAATGAAAGAGAAGACCTTACAGCCTTCACTCATAAAATAGAGTATTATTATTATTATTATTATTATTATTATTATTATTATGGGGGCACGCCGTAGCGTAGTGGTTAAGGCATTGAGCTACAAGCCGGAGGGTCGAGGGTTCAAGTCCCGTTGGGGTCAGGATTTTTAAACTGACCCAAACCCTCTGGCGGCACTATGGCCCTGGGGTCGACTTAGCCTCTAACGGAAATGAGTACCAGATGCTTGTTCTGGGGGTAAAGGCGGCCGTCACGCAGGGCTGACAACCCGGCTGACATAAAGTGCCGATTGTCTGAAAAAGTGTGAGCCTTAACCTCCTACTACCCCAAGGGCCTCCGGGCCTGTTGTGGGATAACTTTAAACTTTAATAATAATAATAATAATAATAATAATAATAATAATAATAATAATACTTTATTTATTCTGGCAGAGTTAAGGCCATAAGGCCCTCTCTTCCACTCAACCAGTACAAATACAAATAAATATTCGACAAATATAGATATACACTATACTAATTATAAACACTTAAAGATACAATAAATGTAACAATGTAAATGTCATGTACAAACAACATTTTATAGGGTAATAACAATAATGATACGATAATAATAATAATAATAATAATAATAATAATAATAATATAATATGATACATTATACGGGAAACACCAATTAATATATATATATCTTACACTGGATAATAATGAAGTCGAGTTTAGAGCAAATATAAATTTAGATTTCTTTTAAAAGATGCCAATGTCCGGCAGCCCATTATTTCTTGTGGTAGGGAATTCCAGTTGCGAGAAGTGGAGATGGTATATGACATGGAGTGATGTGATGTCCTATGTTGCGGTATATTAAGTAAGAGACTATGTTGTGATCTTGTGTTTAAGTTATGGTTTGAGGATAGATACTGGAAACGGGATGATAAATAATTGGGAATCGAGGTATGTAGGATCTTAAATAGGAGAATTAGACAGTGCGATTTTCTTCTCTGTTTTAGATGTAGCCATGACAATTCGTGGAATAATGGAGAAATGTGATCGTATTTTCGAACATTAAATATGAATCTGATACACATATTATGGACACGCTGCAGTTTGTCCGACAATCAGTCACTTATGTCAGTTAGTAGAACGTCACAGTAGTCAAAATGCGGCACCACTAAAGTTTGGATTAAAATTCTTTTAAGAGTTGTAGGAAGAAAATGTTTAAGTCGCTTTAGGGAATGCATTATGGAGAAGATCCTTTTAGGTGTTTGTTTTACTTGCTCATGCCATTTTAAATTAGAATCTAAGTAAAATCCCAAGTTTTTAACGACGTCGGTATAAGGAATTTGTTCATTATCTAATATGACAGCCGGCATATTGCCATTGTTTATGAGGTGTAATAGCCTTGGATGTCCGATAATTATTGCTTGCGTTTTGTTTACATTTAGTTTCAGCCCATATTGTCTGGACCATAAAGATATATGCCTGAGGTCAGTGTTTACTTTGTCAATACATTCATTAATTTCGTCAGGCCTAAAGTGTGTGTAAATCTGTAGGTCGTCGGCGTAAAGATGATGCTTGCGGTTTTGTAGTTTCTTGGTCACGTCATTAATATAAATCGAGAAGAGAAGAGGAGCGAGGACGCCGCCTTGAGGTATCCCTTTCCTCACCTTATTATTAAATCAAAAACATACAAGTCCATCGTTGACTCAGAGGCAGAGGCAGAGGTCGTGGATTTGTTTCCCGGTCGGATACGTTTACTGGATGAGTTGTTTCGGCGTTTACCTTACCTGTACGATAAATGATAGAAAACATTATGGGCCAAAATTTGACTATTTAATAGTACCCAAACATCATCTGGCCATCACGATAATTCATAACATACCCCCCTTGCTTAGTAAACTGTGTTCATTGTCTTAAATATGCGCGTTGTCTCAGAGGTGGCTCTGCCGTTGAGGTGATCACATATTCAGGGAGTCCTTCCATGGCTTCGTGTCGTCAGAAAGTAACCTATGTGTTTGTTAAAAGTTTAAAATCCTCTTCCGACAGTTTATGTCGTAAGTGCCGGTTGGTGTGGGGGATGTAAAAGTTCCTGCAAAGTTAGGGTTAAAGTAAAGTAATTAAATAGAGTGACATATTTACAAGAGTAATTATAAAGTGAATACAAAATTAGAGTGTAACTGTTAACCATTGCATACGGAAACCCATCTTGAAATTTCTTCCAGAGAAGCATTGTGATGTACCAACACAATGTCCAAAAAAATCTGCTCTTTTTAACTGCAAGGCAATAGTTAAAAAAAATATTATCAAATCCAGCGCCAAACATCTTATTTTAACTATAGGAAAGTAATAAAACTCCGGAATTGGTAGACTGGATAATCCTCAATACCTGTCGTACGCGCAACGCGCCGCGCTCCGCCTCATTCACTTCGCACTTATTCAAGCAGTGAGTCCATCTCCTCCGTAAAGTGAATTGAGAATAAATAGTTGAATGCAGGCTTTCACGGCCGGTAATCGTAATGTTGAGTGATTCCGGGTTATGTGGCCGTGGTCCATAGTTGGTGTTGATACCAGACGTTTCGCCCTCAACTGCGGAGGGCATCTTCAGTGGCGAGTGCTTCTATGCGTGTTTCCTGGTCGGAAGATCTACTTAGAATGAGCGCTGTGGACGTAGAGGACGTTGTATTAGTGGTGGGTGCAGGGTGAGTGGGCGTGGCTCTTGCTGATTGGCTAATAGTCGTCTCCTTGTTGTCACTGGTGTTAATGCATTTATTTTCTAGCCTGGTTTCATACACTAGAAAATGAATGCATTAACACCAGTGACAACAAGGAGACGACTATTAGCCAATCAGCAAGAGCCACGCCCACTCACCCTGCACCCACCACTAATACAACGTCCTCTACGTCCACAGCGCTCATTCTAAGTAGATCTTCCGACCAGGAAACACGCATAGAAGCACTCGCCACTGAAGATGCCCTCCGCAGTTGAGGGCGAAACGTCTGGTATCAACACCAACTATGGACCACGGCCACATAACCCGGAATCACTCAACATTGAGAATAAATAGTGGTTTAAATATAATTACCTTTTTGTATTTAGTAAGTATGCAAGAATTTTATTTATAAGTATATTTTTTGTGTAATTTTCCTTGGAGTAGTTTGTACTGGAATAGTAATAGTTATGGCCTTGAAACTTAAAGAATTTGGCATTACCTTAGTCAATTTAGAGGAATCTGTCCCATAATTGATAATCCAAGTTGAACCTTGCTTAAATTTATGATGATTACCATTACTGAATTCTGACTTCGATTTATCCGCCTTGCAGTTAAAAAGGCAGATATTTTTTAGACATAGCTTTGGTACATGAGAACGCTTCTCTGGAAGAAATTTCAAGGTAGATTTCGACTTGCAATTTCTGACAATTCTCTTGTTAGTAAAATGAAAATTAGTGGACGGAAAAATAAAGTCATGAGGATTCTGAAGAAAGCCATAGCCCATTGTAAGAGCTGAGAAAGAGGGCGAATCCAGATTACAAAACTACAGTCATGGCACTAATTAATAACTTTAATAAAGGGAATGAGAAAAATTCTGAAATTTCTTTACATTAAGTTCTAAAACTGGGCATTGATCCGTTTTCTATTTAACTTTTCTTTCTCTTTGTGATCTCTTGTTTCACGCTGAGTCTGAAGATCGTTAATCTTAAATTGTCCTGGAGACTCACACTACTTCCAGAAACTCATTTTCCTGTAATTCTTTTATCTCATGTAGTCCTATTACTGGAATTGAAAAACTGTTTAAATCTTGTTTTTAAAAGGCAATTCCATGAACGTAAGAAAAAAGAAGTTAAATACATTGCCTGGATATAAAACGGAACGTGAAAAAAGAGAATTCTCTCAAAATTATCTTTCTTACTTCAGTTCGTTATACGTGTTATAAACTAAATCTACACCTTAGAAACAAGAATTTTAAGACGGGTTAATGGATCTATTAAAGAGGGTAGCATATGAAGAAATAGATGTAACAGTGAGCTATATGGGCTGTATAAGTCACCATTTATTTCCATGATGTTTAAACTCAAAAGACTTGAGTGGGCAAGGCATGTTCATCGCATGGAGAATAGACGTATCCCAGAGAAAATGTTCTATACAACTATAGGGGCAGGAGAAAAGTAGGAAGACAGAAGAATAGATGGATTGATGATGTGGTCGAGGATGCAAAGAAGATTCTGGGAGTGAGGAATTGGAAGAGGAAGACACTGCATAGCCAAATTTGGAGGGGCTTATTACAGGAGGCCAAGGCCCGACATCGGGCTGTACAGCAAAAGAAGAAGAAGAACAAGGCTAAATCTACGAGACGGTATCAACCATTTTACTTCTCAATAGTATTTTTTTAAATAAAATTATAAAATAGTCACCTTGCAGGTCCGTCTCCTCAACTTAAGATGTTTTAATGTTCTGTAGGCCTTTCAGGACTAGACCCATAATCAGCAGAAATTAAAACATCTAAAGTTGAGGAGACGGACCTGCAAATAGGGACTTTATTTCACGTTTTTCACTACAAAGGGTGATTTTTAGGGGTGATTGGGTTGAATACCACAACTCTGTACAGCCTATGTTCATCCCGGGAATCTCCTGAACATTTTGCAAAAAGCCTCATCACAATCAGATCAACGGTATGGCCGCGCATAAAGTACGAACAAACAAACATACAAACAAACAAACAAAAATTCATTTTTATGTATTAGATTATCAGTGTACTGTGCTCTGAGAGATGTTGGGACAAGAGCCCGTTTAAGGCATAACAGGATGCATTTCCAGAATTGAGCCTATGTTTAATTTCTTTGTACACCTCATACGTGTTTATAATCATTGTTCCTAGGTATTTGAATTCAGCCACTTCTTCAAAATGTTCCTCAATTATCATTAACTGTCCATTTCCATTATATATTATTTAATATTATTCCGTGAGAGAATTTAAAATAATAACAACAATAATTAATGGTTATCTCACTTAAATTAATTATTAATTAATTAATTATTGTTGTTATTAATATGATATTTTTTATGTGATTATAAACAGAAATTTGGATTTCTATGTCTTAAGAGGTATTTTCTCTAGTAGGTTCACATATAACTTATTTCAATTCAAATTGTACGCCCTAAAATAAAATTTTAGGAGCATATTGACGATCATGGGCTCTCGTGGTCGCAATTTTTAACGAAACTTAATGGATGTGATTGAAGTAACAAAAGAAAGGCTTATTCAGTACACCAGCAAAATTGGACAATAAATTCGGTTTGTGAAGACTTGTGTCGCTTCTACGTGACGGACTTTTTTTAATGTAAAATGTCTCTGAAAGTATAATAAACTGAATTCGTTCATTTTATTTTCAGAAATGAAAATAAAAAAGTCTTAACCTTTTTATATTTCTCTTTGAAGCTTTTAGGTGAGAAGTGATGCAGTTTATTGTGTTTCTGCTTTAGTAAGTCGGTGATTGTTCGAGTGGGAGCATCAATTGGATTTCCTTGCTCGGAACGTTTATGACTCTTGCGCTTTGGTGTGGAGTGTGCACAGTAAACACACTTTTACGCCCTGTCGTTTTAAATAACTCCTCCAACATTCAGTTGAAGAGCAATTAGCCGCACTATTAATACAATTTACGCACCACGTTTTGCAAAGTCACTTCCCATTTAATTAAAAAAAACAAGTTCAGAATTACTTACAAAATATGTGCGGTGAGTTTATAGGACAGCATGGTCCAACATGTTTGCAGTCAAATACTTTTTTTTTCCCTAGATAGTCCGAGCGTTAACATATTTTAGAATTCCGATTATTTATTATTATTATTATTATTATTATTATTATTATTATTACTATTATTATTGTTATTACTATAGTCAGACGAGAAAAAATAATATTAAATTTCAATAGGAGATTATATAAGATATAAAGCAGTCAGATTGGTATGGGCATGTACGACGAATGTAAGAAGAAAGTTTACTCAGAAAAACGTTGGAAACGTGTCCACTTATGAGAAGAAGAAGAAAGAAAGGAAGACATCAAAACTCGTGGTTGCAAGAAATAAGAACTGGAATGAGAACACGAGGACTGGAGGATATGGAGTGGATGGATAGGGACGAGTAGAGGAGGAAAAAAACTATAGGCAAAGAAAGATGTGTAAACATTGAAAATCTGTATAAAATTTTATAAAATATTATTATTATTATTATTATTAGTATTATTATTATTATTATTAGTCAGCTATTATTATTATTATTATTATTATTATTATTATTATTACTATTATTATTATTATTATTATTATTATTATTATTATTATTATTATTAAATAAATTAGAAATTCTGAAATCAAAGAAAGAAATGACGGATGTTCAAAAATATGAGTATATGTTATTGAAGAAAGAAGAGTGGAATGGTTTGGCCACGTAAAGAAGATGCCAGATGACATGATACCTAAGATGATATTAAATTTTGAAGAGCAGTGCAACATAAGAAAAGGGAAACCAAATAACAGTGAATTCAGGGAGCGCATAGGGATATAGTCTCGAGAGTGATGCAGAGAATAAGGATTTATGGAGGAGTAAAATTTACAATGGGTTGTAGGAAAACTTTGCTATTATAGAGAAAATCCTAATAAAGAAGAAGATTATTATTACCATTATTATTATTATTATTATTATTATTATTATTATTATTATTATTATTATTATTATTATTATTATTATTATTATTATTATTATTATTATTATTATTATTATTATTATTATTATTAGTTTCCACCGCTGTGGTCTCGAGGTAGCGTGCTGCCTTGTCACGCAGCGGGCCCGGGTTCGATCCACGGTCGGGGCAGTTTTTCTGGGTGAGGTTTTTATCGGGGTTTTTCCTCACCTGTAAGACAAATGTCAGGAAAACTTTAAGGCCCAAACGGTCCCCGAAATCATATGGCCATCAACCTTATCATTATCATCCTTACCATTATCATTATCATCATCATCCTTCACCGGTGTGGAAAGCAACGGGAAGCTACCACACCTACACAATTCCCTAGTAAAGCTGCAAGCATAGCATGAAAATACTATGATTGCAGTGAAGGACCTGCCTTCGGGCAGAATTACTATGGATGGATTATTAGTTTCTATTATTATTATTATTATTATTATTATTATTATTATTGCTATAAATATATATACACCATAAACCCTGAATAACTCAGGTGGCATCTGACAAACGTGGGTCAAATATAGATTTGAATTTTGTTAATATTTAATTTTAGGATAGGATGTTATATTACCCTCAGGGGTCCTCATCTAGGGGATATGTGGATGGCGACCACAAGGTGCCCAAGCTGAGCAAAACATTTCTTCCACTTAATTGTGTTTTGCACTCTTTTAACTTTACTATCTAACCTCTCTAGTCCCGCGCCGTAGCCGAGCGGTTAAGGTAGGAAGCCTTGGCGCAGAGCTACGGGACTTGCGCTGCTTCGAGTCTCCATGGGGGAAGAAATTTTCTCATGGTATTTCGGCCAGTATGGGACCGGTGCCCACCCAGCATCGTGAGGCAATTGGGTAGCTACAATAAGTAGCGGCTCCAGGTTGAGGAACCAGCCATAACGGCTGGGGGACTCGACATGCTAACCACATGTCACCCCTTCACTGGCTGTTGATCATCTACCTCTGTGATTGACACATGTGGATGTGAAGGGCCAGCAGCCGGCTGGTAAAAGGGCAACCGCTGAAAAGTGGAAAGACCCTCAATCGGAATCTAACCTCTCTTGGTTAACTCTTGTTTTTTCGACTCCGACGCTATTAGGGCATCCGAGGGCTAGGGAGTCTTTCCTTTCTTCCATTTCTTCTTTCCTTTATTTTCTTTTCTTCTCCAGAAAAGCCTGACCAGAGGCTATAAGATGGCAGCCTCATCACTGGTCTTGCCTTCCTTTGGCCAGCAACCAATCGAAGGGACTATTATTATGCTTTCAGGTCTTATACGAGAATTTCCCGCAAACGCTGGAGGGAAAATTTTCTATAGGATCGTAACAGGCCTTGGCCTAATACTTGGAAGGAAGAAGAAGAAGAATTATTATTAGTTTCTATTATTATTATTATTATTATTATTATTATTATTATTAATTTATTAAATGCAGTACTATAGAAATTAAAGTGTATATATTCTGTCAAAATAGGCCTATATTTCTATTAAAAATTTAAAAATGATATTTACAACTACCTGAAACTGCCTAAGAAGCTAAACCAGGTGCACTGTCGAAACCGCAGGTTCATGGCCGTGCTGACATTCCCTCTCGATACTTTCTACCCTGTGCCAACGTCTTCGATTCATCCCCAATTTATTTACTTCCCTCAAATAACGGGTTTCTCATTTAATTGTTGGCCTACCTACTGGACGCTTTCCCTCTATTTTCCTACAAGAAGTTTCGAAGACTCTTTTTCATTTCTCATTAGTACCAAATATTCTGCCCATCACAGTCTATGAGACTTTAACTGTTCTTATTACATATGGTTTCATATAAAGATCATGTAGCTCACTGTTATGTAGTATTCTCCATTCACCTGTCTGTCCGTCTCTCTTTGGTCCAAATACTTTCCTAATAACTTGATTCTCAAATACATGTAACGTATTCTCCTTCCTTAAAAGTACGAGTTCATGTTCTCATCCAGTGTTTAAATTTTTAAAGCTAATTTTCCTTTGGTTTAGTGAGAACATTGTGCAGTGTGTTTTTCAAATATTATGTTTAAAGTGACCTGGCTGGATGGAAGTTGCTTGGATTCACAATTCTTATTAGAATTTGAGCCACTCAGCGGGTGAAAAAGTAAAGAATTTTACCTGAGTGCAATCTCTCTATCTGTAGCTAACTCAAAGAACAGTATTTTTCAAACTAGAAATTGATTAAATGTAATTTATAATAATTTAATTGTATGTGTCATTTTCATTTATAGTAAGATTTTAGATTACTTTTAAAATTTGTAATGTTATAAATGACTTACCTTCTATGAATAGAGTCGCGGGCCAGGGTAGAAGATGTTTAGGGCCGCATATGGACGCTAGTGAGACACACTGTTTTGGGGCACTGGATTTATCAAACGAGGTGACTCAAATGTCAGGGATGACACCCCTATTTAGGAAGCCTCCAGGTTTTTAATAATACAGTTTCAATACCATTATGAGTCTATAAAATAAATATAAAAATAGAAAATTAAAATTTTAAAATGTGAAAAAAAAGTTGTATTCGCTGATCATTACAGCATCATTAGGCGAAAGTGAGGAAGAACTACAAGTCAACTAACATATTATATTAAACAACACTAGGAAACTAGATCTGGAAGTAAACATCGATGAAACTAAATATAGTCATACATATAAATGCATTATTAAATGGACAATTAATTATAAATGAGAGAAATTTTGGAGTAGTGACTGAATTCAAATACTTAGGAACAATAATTACAAACCGGAATGAAGTGGAGAAAGGAATTAAACATATGCTCAACTCTGGATACGCATGCTGTTATCCATATACTCTTGTCATCTCCAATTCTTTCAAATACGTTAAACTACAAATTTGTAAACGGTTATTCTCCCAGTTATATTATAATGATGCGATTCATAGACTCTTGTTTAAGGGACGAGAAAATATTACTAGTATTTGAGAATAAAGCTCTTAATTTATGGTACAAAAATATTCTGAAATGGTATTCTTATAGGAGAAAAAATACTACATTCATTATTGTCTGCAATGATCAAATCATTTTTGTAGGGAATGAAGATATGAAATATATGATAAATAAACTAATAGGAGAATATACAAAATGGGGACTGAATATAAATTTACAGAAAACAGAATATATGTGTTTGGGAAAGGATGTGGATGACCTCATACTCGAAACAGGGAAAATAAAAAAATGTGAATTTTTTTAATATCTTGGGTCAATAATTTCATGTTTAGGTACCTGTGAAAGAGATGTACAAACTAAAATTGCAATGGCAAAAAATGCAACTAAGATATTACATGGAATAATTTGGAACAAAAACATTACAAAGGAAACTAAAATGAGAATTTTTAAGAGCATAACACAGAATATTTTGTCATATGGAATTGAAACTTGGCCTTTGGAGGAATTACAAAAGAATAAAATTAGAACAGTTGAAGCCTCCAAAAAACAAGACAGGATAAAATAAGAAATGAATTCCTTTGGAGAGAAATGAATGTCACCACATCGGTTGTTAAGAGGATTGAAAATCAAAGGCTTAAATGGTATGGCCATGTACAAAGAATGGAAAATGAAAGATGGCCAAAAATTACATATCAATGGTCATTCCCCTGGAAGAAATAAACGTGGCATACCATGATGGAAATGGAAAACCTACGTCAGAACTATAATGGGTGATAGGAATTTGAATGAAGGAGATTGGGATGATAGAAATAAATGGAAACTGAAGACGGCAAACCTATAAGTGGGGGAAAGCCGAAAAAGAAGGAAATATTTCTGAACCAAAGAGAGACGAATACACAAGAGAAGGCAGAAGATCCATAACAGTGTGCTTCCTGATCTTAATGGGAAGCCACTGTTGTAAGAACAGTTAAGGAAATGTGAGATGAATGGGGATTGAGAGAGGGGCATGGAAAATTTTATAGGATTACACCAGAGGGGGAAAAGTGTAATACGTAGGCCAAGAATGAGGTGGGAGAATAACATCAACCATGATTTGAATAGGGTGAATTATATAGGGGATGATTGAAACAATAAAGAAATTATATGAAGACACAAATATAATTATAGATACCGGATTCAAAAGAACAGATACAATAAAAACAAATACTGGATTACGACAAGGATGTAGTTTATCACCCACTTCGTTTAATATATATATATAGACGATATTTTAAATAAATGGAAAGTATTAGTGAATCCAGGAATAAGAATGGTTAATAAAGTGTGCATAAATAATCTTCTATTTGCTGACGATGTAATCATAATACAGAAAAATGAAGACGACTTACAGAAATCAATGCATGCATTAAATGAAATATGTAAATTATACGATCTAAAGATTTCTGTAAGGAAAACGAAGACCATGGATTTTAGAGGAAGAGATCCAGTGAGATCCAAAATTATTTTAGAAAATCAAAGTAAACAACAGGTGTCTAGTTTCAAATATTTGGGCTGTGATGTTGGCTACAATGTGGAAAGAGATATTGACTCCAAAATAAATAAATTTCAGACGGTGTGTGGAACAATACAGAGAACATTCAAAAATAAAATTAGAAAAGAAACCAAGATAAAAATGTATAATGTTATGGCGGTTCCCGCAATGTTGTATGGATGTGCAACTTGGGCTCCAGTGAAAAAATGAAGGATAGAATACAGACGGCGGAGATGAGGTTCCTAAGACAAGTAAAAGTATGTACAAGACTTGATAGAATAAGAAATGAGGATATAAGAGAAAAATTGAAAGTACAGCCTTTATTGGTTAAAGTCACGAATTACAGACAGAAATGGATTGATCACATGGATGGAATGAGTAAGGAGAGATATCCATTGTTAGCAAGAAATTATCAAGCAAGAGGAAGACGTGATGTTGGAAGACCTAGAAGACGTTGGGCTGATGCATTATGAAGTCGGAACGGGCAATTGCCTAATCCCTGGTGTGATGATGATGATGATGATGATTGGATAACATTAGCTAAATATATAGATGTGAGAATATGGCATGTCCGGCGCAACCATGAACCGGGTTCGATAGCACCAATGAGTTAGGTTGTGAAAACACTCCGGGCTAGAAATGCTATCAGTTTACAAGTATTAAAGTGCACTTGTTCACATCCTACACCAAGTGGATATGAGATCCATACACGCTCTTCCCAAATTAAACATCCAGCATTTTCATTCATTTCAGAAGCAACATACAGTACAACATTGTCGCCATCTTGATCTAAACCGCAGAAAAAATAGTAAACTAACCCCACGCCGAAATATGGGTAGAAATTTCCTTGCCCACCAGTTGGTTTCATTGATATCATCAAATCCATATGTGTTATTTACAGAAGTGGAAAGTCATCCATCCAGTATAAGGATGATATGGTCAGCATGTAGAGTCACCCAGGCGTTACAGCTTTTTTTTAGCCTGAGCCACTAATCATCATCATCATCTTCTTCTTCTTCTTCGGTTGTACATCTTTTAGAGTTTTGCCTTGGCCTCCCGAACAACACCTCGCCAATATATTCTGTCATTAATTTTCTGCTTCCACTTACTGTTTTCTGTTCTTCTCAAATCACTCTCCACGTCATCTATCCATCTAATCCTGATTCTCACCTCCTGTGTTTTAGTCAAGTTTTGCATCCAATATTATCTTGGGGATTCGTTATGTCCGTTCCATATATATATCCTAACCACTCGACTATAATATCTGCTATTATATCTATGTCTTCGTGTAACACTTGTAGTTACCGGTTAATTCTAATTCGCTCTACACTCACATTCAACCCAGGAAGTTACTGTGTGTTTGGAATAGAGAACTGGGTTGCCATTTTAACAGTATTTTCTTGAGAGAAATCCTTATATAAAACTGAAGTTTGCAACACAGCAGGTAAGTTGTAGCCGTCCAAACCACCCCCTCGTAAAGAAAAAAATAGTATCCACTTGTCACTGAGCTCGTGCGGATCTGTACTATACTGTGCGGAAGTGTCGACTCTCATATCTTAATATATAAAAATTTCGTGTCACGTTGTTTGTCCACGATGGAATCCTAAACTACTGAACCGATTTTAATAAAATTTTGCACACTGTGTGCAGTTTGATCCAACTTGAGACTTAGGGTAGTTTATAACTAAATTTATAGTCGCATTATTTTTTATTGCAAATTATTTGTTTATTATTTAACAAAGAGTTATAATTATCTGTGAGTTCCATACGATTCTAACAGATGGCGGTGTAATTATCTGCGAGTTCCATACGATTCTAACAGATGGCGGTGTAAGGTAATTTGGTAAGGTAATTAGTTTATTATTTAACAAAGAGAGATCCAGATGGCTGTGCTTTTTGTTGCAACCGCGAATTTCAATTGAATTACAAATATTGATTATTTCATAATTTAAGTATGTTCAATGTTTATTTTATTTTCAATATTATTAATTTCGTGTGTAAGTATTAGTTTTAAGTAATCTGGCTGAAAGACAGCAATTTAAATTTTTAACATATACCTTAGCCACAGCAACGCGTGTCCGGGACTTCTAGTTTACTATAAAACTAGTTTGCATGCCGTAAAAGAAAAACTATGTCTTTTTAAATGTATAGTACATATATTTGGAAAGCGTACTGCTACCCTTGCCCCTCCACCCATCCTAAACAAACAAATATCGTTATTATGAGTTCGGCAACATCTATCCTCTGTACATAGGGGGACAATGGCGTAGCCCATGAGGTCTGTAGTAACTTCCTGGGTTGAATTAGAGTATAGCGGCCCCAATTTTTGTTTCATCTAAATCAAACTTGGCATATTGCAATTAATTAAAAACGTCGGGATAAGTAGATTATCGGGCAACGCCGGATAATCAGCTAGTAAAACATTAGTTACATTCAATTTCAAATTAAATAATTAAGCTAAATAGTAGAATTATTTTTATTAATATGTGTATTTATTCTCGAGTGAGAGCTGTTAATTTCTTGCGAATTTACTTTAAATATGTAAAGTACTAGAGAGAGAGAGAGGTTATTGATGAGAAGGCAACATGTTACTGTCAAGGCAGATCTGTACGAGTGCGGTATTTTATTGAGCTGTTATTTCGGAATGAGAGCGATTTGAACCAATCCTCCGGTTAATGTAATTGCAACTATCTGATGGCGTCAACTTCACACGGATATTGAAAACTGATAAACTGTTATCTCCACAATCACCAGAATAACTAAACAATTATCATCACTAATACCTGCATATCCAATCTACTAATGAAATGACAAGTGCATCATTCACAATTAATTCAATCAATAACTCAACCACAGTTGAGGTAACTCCATAAAACTGAGAAACGTGTGCAAGTTTTAAAACTTTTTTAAATTATAAAATAAGTTAAAATATACCTTCCTAGGTAAAATCCGTCGTCCTCAACTTATAAAATATGTAATCTTTATGCCTGAAGACCTTTCAGAACATCCGTTCCATCTTCAGCAGTTCACTGTTCGCGACAGCATCCAGTATGATGTTTGGTCCTAATGTGGCTTTGTAACGACAAAGCCACATTAGGACCAAACATCATACTGGATGCTGTCGCGAACAGTGAACTGCTGAAGATGGAACGGATGTTCTGAAAGGTCTTCAGGCATAAAGATTACATATTTTATAAGTTAAGGACGACGGATTTTACGTAAGAAGGTATATTTTAACTTATTTTATTTTATGACTCCACCTCAACGGTTTTAACAATGAATTTTATTAGTATTGACTTTTTTAATTATTCAATTACTACAAAAATATAATAAAACTATGTGTATTATTACATTATAAGCTTCTTATTTTTATCTAATTATTTACTTCGCTCTAATTTAATATTTAAATAGGCCTATAATCGAATGAAACTAATTTAAAACTGTGTAAGACCATAATACGACCAATAGTAACATACGTTGCTCAAGTATGGCTTATGAATTTAATATATAAAAATGTTTGCTTGTATGTTTGTTTGCTCGTACTACATGCGCGGCCATACCGTTGATCTGATTGTGATGGGGCTTTTTGCAAAATGTTCAGGAGATTCCCGGGATGAACATAGGCTGTAAGAGAGTTGTGATACTCAACTCCTACACCCTTAAAAATCGCCCTTTGTAGTGGAAAACGTGAAAAAAGTAGCTCTTTGGACGCTTAAATGGCTTACGCTGCCTAATCCATAACAAATGCACAAAATTAGTGTACATAGAATTCTATATCTAAAAAGCTCTACAAAAACCTCCGCGGCAGCATATGTTTATCTCTTACGGATAAATCACATTAACCATTTTTGTCTTTCATTGATGCCAAGAAGATCGAGACAAGTACGTAGATTCCTGTGTAAGCTTAGCAACACATGGTGGGTATTCTTTTACGGATAACTCACAATAACGAATTTTGTCTTTTAGCTTATTTATGCCAAGAAGTTCGAGATAAGTAAATTCCCGGGGGAACATCGGGTAATCGGTACGGGGAATCTTAAAATAATTACGATATATATGTATAATTATTTTTTCATTTTTACTTATTCAACTAATCATAAGAAATACATTAATTTTCGTCTTTAAGCTCATTTAAGCCAAGAAGACTGGGATGAGCAGATTCCCGGACAACGCCGGGTAAACAGCACGGGGTGTTAAAAATAATTACGATATAAATGTTTCCTTTTACTTATTTAAGTAAACATAAAACACGTTAATTTTCGTATTTCAGCTCATTTATGTCAAGAAGATCGTGATAAGCAGATTCCCGGGCAACGCCGGGTAATCAGCACGGGGTTTCTAAAAAATATAAATTTAAAATTATTTTTCCCTTTATTCATTCAACCGAACATAAAAGCACATTAATTTTAATTTATTTAAGCGTAGCAGCGCACGCCGGGTATTAGCTAGTAAGGAACATAGAGATTCCCTGAGAATATTTTAAAGAAAAATTATAAGAAGAATATAATGGACCAATCTATGAAAATGAACTACAGAAAGTAAGACATATTACAGAGATTGAACAAATAATGGAAGTAGAAGATATTGTAAGATATGAAAAATCATTAGGGTTAGGATGGTTGGGTCTTGTAGAGAGAATGGAGATAAACAGGATACCCAAAAAGTCTACTGCATGACAGTATTATAGGGGTTAAAAGAATAGGAGGACCAAAAATAAGTGGCTGCAGGATGTAGAGCAGGACTTGAAAAAATTACGAATAAGAGAATGGAGAAGACTTCCACAGCAAAGAGAGGAATGGAAGAAGTTTGTGAAGGAGGCCAAAGGTGATCAAGGTCTGTAGAGCCGAAGAGCGAGTAAGTAATTAAGTATTAATGTAGTATATTACGATACAAATGTGCGAAATATACCTTATATCTTAACATAATCGAAGGGAAATTAGACGAAAAGACGAAATCATGTTATTTTGATTTTGGAGATTCTGATAAGACACTTCAAACTCATTCATCACATTTTTTGATGATGTAACATATTTTTAGACGATGAGTATATATAAAAATATAGTAAGGGCCTAGTAATTGATATAGAATATTTAATATAAATTATTAGTATTACTATTATTATTATTATTATTATTATTATTATTATTATTATTATTATTATTATTATTATACCGGCCGCGATAGATAATAGTTATGCTCCATGCCTCTGGTCCCGGTCGGGGTAGATGGATTTTTTTAGGATGGAAAAATTCAAGGAGCAAGTCCTCCGGAAGGGACTTTAAACCGTGGGTTCCCAGTCTGAAGATTTTAAGCCTCGTAAAAGATCCTTAAGTCTGAACGAAAATGCCTCTAAGAAAAATTTACTGACATCATCCTAGTTATACCTTAATTGAACTGCTAGATGTCTCATTGGGTCGGTATGTTGACCATATCTGTATATATACTAACTGATACAAGGCGTGCGCTGCTACGCCTAAATAAATTATGTGTTTTTACATTTAGTTGAATAAGAAAAAGGAAAAATAAATATACATTTATAAATATTCATTTATATCGTTACTATTTTTAGATAACCCGTACTGATTACCCGACGTTGCCCGGAAATTTACGCATCCCGATGTGCTTGGCATAAATGAGCTGAAAGACAAAATTCGTTATTTTGAGTTATCCATAAAATAATACCCGCCGTGCGCTGCTATGCTTGCCCGGGAATCTGCTTATCCCGATCTTCTTGGCATCAATGAAAGACAAAAATGGTTATTGTGTGTTATCCGTAAAAGATAAACATAGGCCTATGCTGTCGCGAACTTTTTTGTAGAGTGTTTTGAGATATTCAATTCTGCGTAAATTAATTATGTGTATTTGTTATGGTTTAGGCAGCGTAATCAATTTAAGGGTAAAAAAGGGACTTTTTCACGTTTTTCACTACAAAGGGTGTTTTTTAAGGGTGTAGGAATTGAGTATCTCAACTCTCTTAGAGCCTATGTTCATCCCGGAAATCTCCTGAACATTTTGCAAAAAAAGCATCACGATCGGACGAACGGTATGGCCGCGCATAAAGCACGAACAAACAAACAAGCATTAATTTATATATATACATGCCCACATTTGTAGCCTCGACGTAGCATGCTGCCTTGTCACACAGCGGGCTCTAATTCGATCCTCGGTCAGGACAAGTTTCTTGGGTTAAATTTTTTGGGTTTTTCCTCACCTGTAAGACAAATGTCAGGAAACATTAAAGCCCAATCCGTCTCCGAACACCATCTGGCCATCATTATCACCAATATCACATTCGCCTCATTAGATTAAGTTTGGATTAAGGCCTCTCCTGGCGGATCTTTACCACCATTATCACCTTTCATATCAGATCAGCCGAAACCTGGCGCCACAACCTCAGAAGTGGGTTACAAATACGCCTTTCCAGAAGAGAATACCAGAAATATCTCGTAATGACATCCTGGTGGTATTTATTAACTTACATGTATATATATATATCATCATCATCATCATGAACAAATTCGTTTTAGGCCATGTGGCCTGTACGGTAAACCTAGCGAAGATGGTCTTGATCTTTTCACCGATGTTTTGGTCTTCCTTGGCCCCTATTTCCAGTTGGGGTATATTGGAATGCCAATTCTGGAAGTCTATTTCTTGCCATTCTCCTCAGATGATTTTTCCATTCTTGTTGGTATCTTTGTATATCTTCATTTAAAACTTGTTACTCCAAGTTTTCCTCTGATAATAGTGTTCCTTTGGTGATCCAGTCTATTAACTCCTAACAATGATCGTAAGAAGCGCATTTGGCTTACTTGAAGTTTATGAGAGTTTCTTTTATTTAAAATCCAAATTTCACTTCCATATTTTAGAGCAGCTTTTGATATGATGTTATGTAATCTTAGTTTTGTCTCTGTCCTCATCTGTTTACCAAAATGTCTTCGTATTTCCCCATTCATTTTATTATATTTTTGTAATTTTGAATCAATGTCACTCTTCTACTCTGCAAATACACCTCCTAAGTAAGATAAATCTGACACTTGTTCTATAATTTTTCCATCAATCTCAATTTTAACCCGTTGTATGTTTTTTCCACACATTGCCATTGTTTTGGATTTTGAAGTGGAAATTTCCATATTATATTTGCTGGCAATTTTGAATAATTGATATGCTGCTATTTGTAAGCTATCTTCGGAATCTGATAATATTTTTGATCATCAGCATATAATATTGTTTGAATTATTTTATTCCTAGTTATTGAAATTCCACTGTATATATATATATATATATATATATATTTGTGTTGGTAATTTTCAGTGTCTACTAGATTGGATCGGCGAAGATCTGCAAGATTCTTTTTTTTTTTTTCATCAATACCTCCATTCCTTTTGAATTCGTTAAAACGAAAAGTCTGGAGAAGTTTGGTTGCTTTGAAAAAGTTATGAACTTCAGTAAATCTTCTGAAATTGTTTCTATTTTCAATTCCTGGACTATTTAAAACTGCCTCGCTCTTCTTTAAGAATATTTATGCCACAATAAAAACTTCTACTTTATTTTTACAGCCAATTAAATGTGTATATGCGTCTTTGGGTAAAGAAAAAATAAAACTGAGGTTGAAAATACTTTGATGTCACATTCTTGCAGACTTGGCTACCATTTCAGAGGATTGGAATGAGGGTGATACTTTCCAATACAAGCCTGCAAATCCCAGATGAATCCCAACTATAGCTAGTATCGGCTGGAGTCGTGATGTATTGGCAATGGGATGCAAGAAACTTGTAATACAGTACATAACCTGAGAGGGGAAGTCAGAAAGAAAGGTGTCTAAAAAGTACGGAAAACAGGAAGCAATAAATGAGAGAAAGGGATCTTCAACTCTCATTTTAAAAAGTCCGTACTTTGCATAAACTAAGCAAACTTCTCAGCAACTTCAATTTGTGGTTCAATTTTGCTGGTTTACGGAAGATATATTTCATTTGTTAACCTTAAATTAGCGCAACTCTAATTTCTCGTTCCATTTATTAAAATGAGTGGGAACAAGGTGAAAACAAGCACTGAATTCTCAATTTCATGTTTTAGGTTCTTACTTACTTACTCACTGACACTATCGAAACCGTAGGTTCATGGACGTGCGGACATAAGCTTTCCATACATCCCTATCCTGAGCTAATGCATTCCAATCATTCCCTGTATAATCTACTTCCCTCAAATCATAGTTAATGTTGTTCTCCCACCTCATTCTTGGTCTACCAACTGGGCGTTTTCCATCTGGCTTTCCTACAAGAAGCTTCCATGCACGTCTTTCATTCCCCATACGCGTAACATGTCTTGCCCATAGCAGTCTATGAGACTTAACTGTTCTTATTATATCTGGCTTCCTATAAAGACCATGTAGTTCATTGTTATGTAGTCTTCTCCATTCACCTGTCTGTTCATCTCTCTTTGGTATGTTTCAGGTTCACCTTCATATTTTATTGCCGGATTTTTATGAATTTTAAAAATACCATTTTCGCTTTAATTCAGCAGGATATGCTGAGTTCAGTTGTGAAAAATTAAAATTGTGGTGGTAGATTTTATATAAAACTATATATATGGTCACATATAGAATTATATTATATAATTTAAATGGGCAGCTAATGACAAACGCGGGAAATTTTGAAGAAGTAGCTGAATTCAAATATCAATGTTTTTTTTTTAAATACATTACGAAACTCCGTTGAGGTTACTGTGTTAAAGTTTTAATAATTGTAAAACAGTACCTGATATCTCAGTCGTCCTCAATAATTTGCAGTGTTGTTTTATAGGAGGCCTTTCGATAACTTATGTATCATTTTCTGCTTTCATTTTGGTACTGACGGTTGTTGGTAATTATAAAACAATACTGCAAATTATTGAGGACGACTGAGATATCAGGTACTGTTTTACAATTATGAATTCAAATACCTAGAAACAATAATTACAATTAGGAATGAGATGCACAAAGAAATTAAACATAGGCTCAATTCTGGAAATGCGTGATATTATGCATTACAGAGACTCTTGACGTCTCAACTCCTTTAAAAAAAGTTAAACTGAAAATATATAAAAATGTTTTTCTACCAGTTATATTATATGGATGCGAAACATGGACTCTTACTTTAGGGGAGGAAAGGAGATTACGAGTATTTGATAATGACTTTCTTAGGAAGATTTTTGGACCAAAGAGAGATGAACAAACAGGAGAATGGGGAAGATCAAATAACAGTGAACTACATGTTTTTTATAGGAAGCCAGATATAATAAGAACAGTTAAGTCTCGTAGACTGCGATGGGCAGGACATGTAGCACGAATGGGGAATGAAATACGTGCATGGAAGCATCTTATAGGAAAGCCAGAAGGAAAACGCCCAGTTGGTAGACCAAGAATGAGATGGGAGAATAACATTATCCTTTATTTCAGGGAGGTAGGTTATACAGGGAATTATTAGAAAACGTTGGCTCAGGCCATGGATCTACGGGTTTGATAGTGCCACTGAATTTGTTAGTTAGTTAGAGGGATTTTATATTTTCACTAAAAATGGTATTGGTATTGTGCTGGTCACTCATCCGAGAGTGACATCCATGCAATTATGTAGTAAAGAAGTATATATGTTCCAGAGTTCAAAATCTCCTACCGACAAGTCGTGTCCCTGTAAGGGGAAGGTGAAGTGGGGAACATAAAATTGCCTACAAAGTGAGACGTAAAACTAAAGGAAATATATTAATAAAGATAGATAGAAAGAAAGAAGATTGAAAAGTTGAATACATATTCAAGTATAAATGGAGATATTTTGATTCGATAGTTCATATAATTGATTTTTCTAAAAAAATGTGATACATATTTGAACCTACATTTTGATTTATTACTGTCTGCAGCAGACGTCACTCGGTAACAGATGTGCAATTAAACATTCATTAAAATTCTGAAGGCCTCATCACAACAGCCAGCCTTCTGCCTCCTGTTTCCATTCATTCTACATTCAGCTGTTTTTGTTTTAACAGTTGAAGCTACATTCACTAATAACATGTAACGAATAGAAATAACAGTTATTGAAACGTTCTATTTTATTTTTTAAATTCAGATCTTCCTTAATGCAAATGTGTTTCTTCATTCAGACAAGTGTGATAGTATATATAGCAGTAATAGTAATAGGACTTTATTAGACTAAAAGTAAGATACATACAATGTTATTTACAAATATGGGTCACACGGGCAGTAAGCCGTACGTGCTGTTGACAGTCCGTTACAATAAAGTAATATTTGGTAATGGTATAAAGAAAAACAAGAAGAAAACAATAATATTACAATTACATAATAATACAATAACATTATACATTAATTAAGTTATATAGAATTATTAAGAAATAATGGTATTGCATTTTGATAACATGTATTTATTCAGAAATGAGTGCTGTTCTAATTTATCGACTAAATAAATAAATAAATATATATATATATATATATATATATATATACATTCCACCGCTGTGGTCTCGTGGTAGCATGCTGCCTTGTTACGCAGGGGGCCCGGGTTCGATCCCCGGTCGGGGCAGTTTTTCTGGGTGAGGTTTTTATCGAGGTTTTTCCACACCCGTAAGACAAATGTCAGAAAACTTTAAGGCCCAAACGGTCCCCGAAATCATATGGCCATCATCATCATGACTCATCTTCCTCATCACCATCATCATCATCCTTCACCGGTGTGGAAAGCAACGGGAAGCTACCACACCTACAATTCCCTAGTAAAGCTGCAAGCATAGCAATGAAAATGCTGTGATTGCAGTGAAGGACATGCCTTCAGGCAGAATAACTATGAATGGATATATATATATATATATATATATATATATATATATGTGGGGGTGTGTGTGTATGTGTAAATCCTCCAATGGTGCTGGTGTGGCTTGCGCATTTAAATGCCCCCCGAGAGCCACAATTTTTGTTTATTCAAAACGAAACTTGACATATAGCAACCAATTAAAAATAAGAACGAGAATAAAATTATTATGAAAAGTTTTGGATCAAAGAGAGATGAACAGAGAGACGAATGGAAAAGACTACATACGAGTGAGCTGCATGATCTTTATAGTAAACCAGATATAATAAGAACAGTTAAGCTAAGTCTCGAAGACTGCGATGGGCAGGACATGTATAACGAATGAGGAAAGAAAGAGGGGCATGGAAGCTTCTTATAGGAAAATCAGATGAAGAACTCCTAGTTGGTAAATCAAGAATGAGATGGGAGAATAGCATTAACCATGATTTGAGGGAAGTAGCAGCTCCGGATAGGGATGTTAGGAAACCTTATGTCCACGCGGCCCTGAACCTACTGGTTTGAAAGCGCCAGTGAGCTAGTTAGTTAGTTAGATCGAGTTCGTTAACCAGCAAAATAGGATCATTAGGAGTAACGAAAACTTAATAATTCTTACAGCGGCCGCAATTTTCAGGTTTTCCCAACAAAATGAAGTATATACTATTGAAATAAAACCAGAAAGATGTTTTCCAAAAATAAGCGAGATCCGAAAATTATAAGTGGATGTCTTCTTGAAACTCAATATTAAAAAAGATGGGAAAATTGGACCTCAATAATGGTAAAAATGGCCAGATAAGTATTTAAAAATTATGATGATCTTGAAGAAGATTTCCGGTCTGTAGGCCGTGGCATTGAGACTTCAAGTTCCCCGACGTTTCGCCAGAAACTGCGTCTGGCATCCTCAATAGTTGTCTCTGGCGAAACCTCAGGGAACCTCAAGCCTCAAGACCACGGCCTGCGACAACCATTGAGGATGCCAGACGCAGTCTTTGGCGAAACGTCGGGGAACTTCAAGCCTCAAGACCACGGCCTACAGCCCGGAAATCTTCTTCAAGATCATCATAGCAACTCAGGCCGTGGAACCCTAAGTCATTACATTTAAAAATTAATTTGTACTGATGGGTTTGTGGTATTCAAAAATATATTTTAAAATCTAAATGTTTACTTAAGTAACACATAAATGTATGTATCAGATGATTAGAATTATTTAACAAACGAGGTACGAAAGTCTGACATTGTTGATGCGTTTTAGTCTTACGTAAAGTCCAAAAGACGTCCTTATGAGTAGTGTTTGAATGTTTATTAAGGTTTATAACTTCTGGGATACATGTTGAAATCATTAATCTCTTCTCTAGTGGTTTTATATTCAATTCTTGTAGTATGTTGTCATTCTTCTTTGACTAGGAAGTATATATCTCACAGACTTAACCCATTCGCCTCAAAAGACGAGGTAGACTCGCCGGCTGTTAAATGGCCTTCAACTCAGAAGACGTGGTACACTCGCTTAATTCTGCTGTTATATGTTTTGCAATATTTTGTACATCCCTTGGCAGGGTACTCATCTGTTAACATTTATGAATAGTAGAGGAATATGTTTTTGCCTTCGCCCTTATTGTGATCGCAAATACCGTTATATTTTGTTTGTTTTGAATGTCTGAAAATAGACAATATAATTTACAGTAAATCAAATCCGGTTTCTGGGAAAATTCATTGAGCATTTAAACCTGAAGCGAATGGGTTAAAGAATAAAACAAGAAGAGATACTAGATTGAAGTTTTATAAAACATTGGCAGTTCCTGCATTACTTTATGGGAGCGAAACTTGGGTAATGACCAAAAAACTGCAAAGTAGAATACAAAGGGCAGAAATGAACTTCCTTAGAAGAACAAAAGGCTGCACAAAATTGAATCGGATAAGGAATGAAGATATAAGAATAGAGTTAAATATATATCCATTGGATGAGAAAATCAGAGAATATAGAGAGAAATGGTTTACACACGTCAAAAGAATGAATGCATCAAGATTACCAAGAGCAGCATTCAACTACAAGCCAAGAGGTTCAAGGAATGTAGGAAGGCAAGTGAAAAGATGGACAGAACAACTGTGAGGCGGAACAGGCAATTTGCCTAGCCCGTAAAGTGAAGAAGAAGAAGAATATCTCACAGATATATCATTTCAGCAGCTCTTATTCTGTTGAAATATTTTTGTTTTTAGTACCCAATCACGCTTCCATCGATGATAAATTTTAAAAAAAAAAGTAATACTGTCCACTCCTGAAGTTTTGAAGTACACAGCGGGCCCGAATTCGAACCCCGATCCGAACAAATTTCTCTGTGGTTTTTTCAAAGATTTTCTCAGCTGTAAGAAATGTCAGAAACCCTTGATGCCCAAAAGGTTCCCGTACATCATAGGTCATCATATCTTCATTACCGTATTCCTCATAATTAGTAAGGCTAGTAGTAGTAGTAGTAGTAGTAGTAGTAGTAGTATAGTAGTAGTAGTAGTAGTAGTAGGAGGAGGAGGAGGAGGAGGAGGAGGAGGACGTTACTAGACTAAAGGTAAGATACATACAATGTTATTTACAAATATGGATCGCACGGGCAGTAAGCCGTACGTGCTGTTGACAGTCCGTATCAAGAAAATAATGTCTAGAATAATACAAAAAACAAAATACATAACGATACAATTACATTATACATTAATTAAGCTAACTAACTAACTCTCTGGCACTATCGAACCCGTAGGTTCATGGCCGCCCGGACATAAGATCTCCATACATCCGTATCCTGAGCTAATGTTTTCCAATCATTCCCTGTATGATCTACTTCTCTCAAATCATAGTTAATGTTATTCTTCCACCTCATTCTTAGTATACCAAATGGACGTTTTCCCTTTGTTTTCCTACAAGAAGCTTCCATGCATCTCTTTCATTCCCCATTCGTGCCACATGTCCTGCCTATCGTAGTCTACGAGACTTAACATTACTGTTCTTATTATATCTGGCTTCCTATAAAGACTATGCAAGTTCACTGTTATGTAGTCTTCTCCATTCGCCTGTCTGTTCATATATCTTTGTTCCAAAAAATTTCCTAAGAACTTTATTCTCAAAAATTCTGTATCTCCTTTCCTCCCTTAAAGTAAGAGTCCATGTTTGGCATCCACATAATATAACTTGTAAAATAAGAGTTTTATATAATTTCAGTTTAATGTTTTTTTGAAAGAAGTTGGGACGCATAATAGCACGCATTTCCAGAATTGAGCTTATGTTTAATTTCTTTGTGCATCTCATTCCTATTTGTGATTATTGTTCCTAGGTATTTGAATTCCGCCACTTCCTCAAAATTTCCCTCATTTGTCATTAACTGTCCATTTCCACTATGTGTGACCATCGGCTCTACCGGACATATTTCGGTTTAATTATGTCAGTTTCAATTAGTTGCTCTTCAGGTAATTTGGAATTAGTTGTTCTTCAAGGTTGCTCTTTAAGTTCGATAACAGTCAGTTTCTGATCAACTCATGACTAGTCAGTTTTTCTCTTCAACTTCTGCATTGTACATTTATAAACACACTGCAGCCTGAAGTAAAAAAAAATGTGACCCTATCTTTTATTCACACAATAGGAGGCATCAGAATCTACTTGATTCGGACCCAATAGAGAAGCACCCGAAAGTGTTACGAGTCGGATCAAAAACCTCTAACACCACGGTCATTCAGCCCGGAAGACTAACTTACCAAGAGTAAATGTGTAAGATGTTAGAACTTCTGTATATATTCATTGTTGTTTGCAGATGAACAAATAATTTTTGCAGGGGATGAAGATGATATGAAATATATGATAAATAAACTAATGGAAGAATATAAAAAATGGGGACTGAATATAAATTTACAGAAAACAGAATATATGTGTTTGGGAAAGGATGTGGATGACCTCACACTCGAAACAGGGAAAATAAAAAAAATTGATTTTTTTTAATATCTTGGGTCAATAATTACAAGTTTAGGGACCCTTGAGAGTGATGTACAGACTAAAATTGCAATGGAAAAAATGCAACTAAGACATTACATGGAATAATTTGGAATAAAAATATTACAAAGGAAAATAAAATGAAAATTTATAAGAGCATAATACAGAATATTTTGTCATATGGAAGTGAAACTTGGTCTTTGACGGAATTACAAAAGAATAAAATTAGAACAGTTGAATTTGATTATTTTAGAAGAAGCCTCCAAAAAACAAGACAGGATAAAATAAGAAATGAATTCCTTTGGAGAGAAATGAATGTCACCACATCTGTTGTTAAGAGGACAGAAAATCAAACGCTTAAATAGTATGACCATGTACAAAGAATGGAAAATGAAAGATGGCCAAAAAAATATATACCAATGGTCACCCCCTGGAAGAAATAAACGTGGCAGACCAAGATGGAAATGGAAAACCTACGTCAGAACTATAATGGATGATAGGAATTTGGAAGAGGGAGATTGGAATAATAAGACAAATGGAAACCGAAGACGGCAAACCTATAAGTGGGGGAAAGTCGAAGAAGAAGAAGAAGAAAAAGAAGATATATCAGTTTATCAATGATGGACAGACAGGTGAATGGAGAAGACTACATAAGACTGAAATACATGGTCTTTATAAGAAGTCAAATATAATAAAAAACAGTTAAGTCTCGTAGAGTACGATAGGCAGGACATGTGACACTTGACATGTGCTTATTTTATCAGTGGAGTGGAAATGTATTGTAAGGTAAGGTTTCAATTGATTATGTGGGCCGGATAGAGGTTTCATGGACCACCAGTTGAACGATCCTACAGCAAGGGAAGTCAGATTCTTAATGGGGATAGATGAGGCAGCAAAATCTCAAATATCCGACCAGCAGGCACGATGCTGCAGCGCTAGGGAGAAACAGCTCAAAGAAAGAGGGTGAAATATTGCGGCCTGCATAATTAAGAAGTTGGAGAAGTGAGTGTGACTGTTTAGATGGCGCAAGAAAGGGCTTGTTCAACCGTTGGAAAATTGTTAAAAATGTCTTAGATACTCTTTTTATTCTTTTCGTTTCATTACATTCCGCGTCAATCTCAATTTTTTATAGTGAGAGTTTGAAGGTGCAAGGGATGTGATTCCATCGAGACCAGCAAGTTAGTAATTCTTAAGATTACAAAGTGAAAACTGAAAAATTGAATTAGAGACGGCAAAAACGTGCATAAAAGCAAGTATGAATTCCTACTAAAATAATATTTATTCTCATTAATTTGTTTTCAAACTTATATTGAACAATTTCTATTAATATTAAGTAAATATCAATAAAATAAAATAAGTTAAAATATACCTTCTTAGGTAACATCCGTCGTCCTCAACTTATAAAATATGTATTCTTTACTTCTGTAGGCCTTTCAGAACATCCATTCCATCTTCAGCAAGTCCTTCCCTAAATTATCTGATATGTTTGATGCTGCTGGTGCTAATGTGGTGTTGTCGTGACTAAAGCTTCTTCACAACACCATATTAGGACCAGCAGCATCAAACATATCAGATAATGTAGCGAAGAAGGACTTGCTGAAGATGGAACGGATGTTCTGAAAGACCTACAGAAGTAGAGAATACATATTTTATAAGTTGAGGACGACGGATCTTACCTAAGAAGGTATATTTTAACTTATTTTATTTTATGACTCTCCACCTCAACGGTTTTAACAATGCATTTCATTAGTATTGAAATATAAATAAAACTAAATATATTGCCTCACGTACAAACACATTATATAATGGAAATGGACAGTTAATGACAAATGGGGGAATTTTGAGGAAGTGGATAAATTCAAATTCATGGGAACAATAATAATTACAGACAGGAATGAAGAGAAGAAATAAATTAAACATAGGTTCAGTTCTGTGAATGCAAGCATACTATTATGAACTACAAGGGATTTTTATAATCTCAGCTTATGTAATAAAAAAGGTTAAAATAAAAATATTATATATATATATATATATCGTCCACCGTTGTGGTCTCGGGGTAGCGTGCTGCCTTGTCACGCAGCGGGCTCGAGTCCGACCCCGGTCGGAACAGTTTTTCTGGTTAAGGTTTTTGTCGGGGATTTTCCTCACCTGTAAGACAAATGTCAGGAAAACTTTAAGGCCCAAACGGTCCTCGAAATCATATGGTCATCGCAATCATCATAATTTATATTCATCTTAGGTTAAGCAACATTATCATCATCACCCATCATATCGGGGCAACATAACCCCGCCTTCCAGGCGCCCCAACCTCAGAAGTGGGTTACAAGTAGCCACGCCAGGAGAGAAAATAGGAATGTCGAAAGCCAAACCTGGGGCATTTGAAATATATATATATATATATATATATATTTCCCGCGCCGTAGCTGAGTGGTCAAGGCAGGATGCCTTTGAGCAGAGCTACGGGACTTGCGCTAGTTCGAGTCTCCATGGGGGAAGAAATTTTCTCACGGTATTTCGGCCAATATGGGACAAGTGCCCACCCAGCATCGTGAGGCATTTGGGTAGCTACAATAAATAGCGGTTCCAGGTTGAGAAAACCAGCTATAACGGCTGGGGAGTCGACATTCTGACCAAATATCACCCCTGCAATGGCTACATGATATATACCTCTATGATTGACACATGTGGATGTGAGGCCAGCATCCGGCTGGTAGGCTAAGGGCCTTCTAGGCCCGTCTTGCCATGGAATTATACTTAAGTCACATATAGAAAACATAAAAAATATCATCCTAAAATATAGTTCATAAATAAAATAAGTTAATAATAATAATAATAATAATAATAATAATAATAATAATAATAATAATAATAATAATAAATAATAATAAAGGCCTTAAGGCCTTGTCAATCACTCAACCAGGTTAGATAGAAATACAGAAATTACTGTTACATCTAAATTATAATATACAAAATTATTACATGCTATATCTACAATGCAATAATTATTTACAATATTTTTTTATTTCCTCTAGATTTAACGCGCGGACATAATCTCTCCATACATTCCCATTCTGAGCTAATGTTTTCCAGTCATTCCTGTATAATCTACTTCCCTCAAATCATGGTTAATATTATTCTCCCACCACATACCTGTCTACCAACTTGGTGTTTTCCCTCTAGTTTTCCTGGAAGAAGCTTCCATGCACCTCTTTCATTTCCCATTCGTGCCATATGTCCTGCCCATCACAGTCTACGGTACTTAACTATTCTTGTTATATCTAGCTTCCTAAAAGACCATGCAGCTTACTGTTTTAACGGTATTCTCCATTCACCTGTCTGTTCATCTTTCTTTGGTCCAAAAATTTTCCTAAGTAGGCCTACTTTATTCTCAAATATTCATAATCTCCTTTCCTCCCTTAAAGTAGGAGTACATATTTCTCATCCATATAACTGGGAGAATAACAGTTTTATATATTTTCAGTTTAACTTTTTTTTTTGAAAGTAGTTGCGACAAGAATAATCTCTGTAATGTATAATAGCACGCGTTTCCAGAATTGAACCTATGTTCAATTTCTTTATTCATCTCAATCCTATTTGTGATTTAACGAATCAATTGATTATATTAAAATTCAAATTAAGATGGTACGGACATGTCCAACGAATGCAATAGGATCGGCTACCAAAACTGTGTTTTGGAATGGAAACCTGAGGGAAGACGAGGCAGAGGAAGACCTAAAACTTTCTGGAGTCAGGGAATATATTTATTTATACATGAAGGAGAAACATCTACAGCCAGGAGATAGTATGGACCGACAGAATTGGCTATTAGGAATCGGACGATGTCAAAGTCATTAACCAACCGATGATCTATCTAAATATAAAATGTACAAGATAGAAAAATGAGAAAAAAAGTTCTATAATATAAATTAAATCTAATATATAAAAATGAATGTTTGTTTGTTCGTATTCTATGCCCGGCCATACCGTTGATCTGATTTTGATGTTTTTTTTTTCCTAAATGTTCAGGAGATTCGATGAACATAGGCTATAAGGGAGTTGTAATACCCAACCCTTTCACCCCTAAAAATCACCCTTCGTAGCAAAAAATGTGAAATAAAGCCCCTATTTTGACGCTTAAATGGCTTACGCTGCCTAAACCATAACAAATACACCAAATTAATCTACACAGAATTGAATATCTCAAAAAACTCTACAAAAAAGCCCGCAACAGCATATGTTTATCTTTTACGGATAACTCACAATAACCATTTTTGTCTTTTATTGATGCCAAGAAGATCGGGATAAGCTGATTCCCGGGCAAGCATAGCAGCTCAAGGCTGGTGGTAAAAACACATTAACATTTATTTATGAATAGCAGCGCACGCCAGGTATAGCTAGTAACAATATAAAGCTAAGTAATGTGTAAGTACAGTAAATAATTTTGGGTGGACAACGATACAATACTGGCCGAAATTCCATGAAAAAATGTGTTCTACCTAGGAGATTCTAACCAGCTCAAGTATCGTAGTACTGCACTAAGGCACAGTGTCTTAAACAGCTTAGTCAAGGCGCGAAGCAACAGTAGTAAAAATATACTTACACATATGGGTGCGTTAAAGAATTATGAAGTACCTTTCTTTACAGACGATGGCTTGAGACAGACAAATCCTGTCAACGTCTACAATATTGTATTTGTGTTGCTCACAAGAGAAAGGGATTTATATTTCCAAGAAACATGACAAATAATCTCTGTGAGACAAAAAACACTGCATCTTGCACAAAAAGAAATCCACAGCATGGCCACGAAAAATATTAAAACTCAGTTGTCAGTTTTCTGCGCTTGTTTTCTCCTATCCTACCTTTGGATTTATTTTTATCCCCCCAATGTACACACGCATACATACGTTTATGGTGCTTCGAACCAGATGGTCTAAATTGTAGCGATAAGTAAACGAAGTCCGTCACGCAAGTGCGTGAAGTAAGAAAATTCCTTTTATAACTTGCATTTATGGCCCCATTTTACTGATATTATATTCATCATCATCATCATCATCATCCAGGGATTAAACCTGTTGGCTCGTTCGGGTTTCACGAAAACTAGAATATTGTCAAAATTGTTCAGACCATATTCTGCGTGGGCGTCCAACATTTCTCCTTAGCAATAATTTTGGAAATCTTTCTTCTGGCATTTTATCAATATGTTCTTTCCAGGAAGTACAGATGAAACAATTAAATTTTATGATAGCTTACAAGATGTGATGAACAAAATAAACCCCGATGACTATGTTATTGTAGCGGGAGATTGGAATGCGAACGTTCTGGGAAAACATGGAGAGAAAACAATAAATTACAATGCAGAAAATTAATAGATTATGCAGCATACAATAATATGAAAATTATAAATTCTTTCTTTCCCCATAAAGACATTCACAAGTGTACATGGAGTGCAAGAGAACTAAATCCACCATAGAGTGCCTGCTTGTAAACAAAAAAGTATTTATTGGTACGTGATACAAGAATATATAGGGGTAAAGATATTGGAATTGATCACTACTTACTTATGTCAAAAATAACAATACCTGCGAAATGGAGAAGTATGCAAAAGCAAAAACTTGAAAACTGCAAGACATTTAAAGTACATTTACTACAAGAAGAGAGCATAAATCATTATATTACACAGAAACCAATTAGTACCAATTTTAATGAAAAATGGAAAGATCTAAAAGAAGTAATTATAAAAGGTGCAAATGAAGCTATTGGAATGAGAAATAAACACTATAATAAAAAAGGTATAAATGTATGGAATGAAGAAATAGCACAAACTGTTAAAGTAAAGAAGGAATCATATCTGAAATATTTACAACAAAAAACAACAGAAAATCTAATAGATTATAAAAGAAAAAGTGTCATTGTAAAGAGAGAAATAAGAAAAATTAAAAGAAACTCTTGAAAAAATACATCAGTGATACAGAAAATGATCTACATGGAAAATAAATTGTTGTTTATAAAGTACTGAAACACCTCAATAAAACTGAGAAAGATAATTTAAATTTAACCCAATAACAGAAGACCAATGGCTTGACTATCATTGAGAACTTTCGATAGATCAACAAAATAATGATGACAAACTGCAAGCACAGATCGATGAGAATGGAGACCCGATTACATTAGAAGAACTATTAATTACAATAACCTCTTGTCGAAATAAGAAAACACCCGGAACAGATGAAATTAATAACGAATTAATAACATTTGCATCATTACCCCTACTTTTACGCCTTTTAAATTTATTAAATATCTGTTGGAAGTTTGGACACGTTCCAGAAGAATGGAAGATAGCAAAAATTCATCTAATATTTAAAAAAGGTAACTGATATGAATACAACAATTATCGAGGAATAAGTCTTCTAAATACATGTTATAAGATCTGTGCCCCCATCTTAAAATGCCGTCTTAATATTATCATTGAAAGTATGCTATCAGAAAATCAAAACGGTTTTAGAAAAGGAAGATCTTGTTCAGACTGTATATATGTTACAACATAACTAACAGAGAAATGTAAAGAATATAACTTACCAACATATATGACATTTATTGATTTTTTAGAAGGCTTATGATAGAGTGAATAGAAAGAAAGTATGTAATATAATGATAAATTCATTCCACACATTTGGTAAAAATTATTGAAAGTTTATATGTAGATAATAAAATATTAATTAGTATGGGTCAATAAAACACAAACAATAAAACAGCGACAATAAACTGTGGAGTAAAACAAGGATGCCTACTTTTGCCATCACGTATATATATATATATATATATATATATATATATATATATACGACCCATACAGCATTGGCAAATTGTTTTAATTGAACATTTTTAAATTAACAATATTTTATTTACTTTTTGCGGACGATCACGTTGTGATATCTGATACAGAAGATGGCTTACAACGGGCAATTTACAAATTAAGTAAAATACAGGGCAAGTCAAAATGTTGTGCAGGTTTTCAGAAATTTATTATGTGAAATGTAATGAACATATAATATCGTGAGACATATTGTATGAAAGGTAAACTCTCAAAGTTTAGTTGTCCACTTCTAAAGTTCCGCGTTCACCCGCAAGATGTCAACAGCAGAGCAGTAAAGGAAAATGGCGTTGACTGGGGATCAGAAGTCTTTCTGTGTGCTTGATTACCATGTAAACATCTCTGTGACTAGTGTTCAACGACATTTCCGTACCAGATACGATAAAGACCCGCCGGATGGGAGATCCATTCGTAAGTGGTACACACAATTTAGGGATTCAGGCTGTATCTGTAAACGAAAATCGACTGGCCGTCCGTCGACGAGTGAAGAGACAGTCGAACGCGTTCGCACAATGCTTCGTGCGGAGTCCACAGAAATCCACCTACCGGGGAGCGACAGAACTTCAACTACCACAAAAAAACTGTATGGCGGATTCTCCGGAAACGTTTACAGATGAAACCCTACCACTTGCAACTGGTTCAAGCCTTAAAACCCGCCGATTATGCTTTGCGAGCGTCCTTCTGTGTTGATTTTCTCGCATTAATGGAAGAGAATGAGTTCCATGAGAGGGTAGTTTACAGTGATGAAGCGACTTTCCACCTTTCAGGAAAAGTGAATAGACACAATGTAAGGATTTGGGGAACTGGTAACCCCCATGCAACTCTGGAACATCAACGCGATTCTCCGAAAGTGAATGTCTTTTGTGCCATTTCCCATGCAAAGGTTTATGGGCCCTTTTTCTTTCATGAACGTACTGTGAACGAACATGTTTTCCTTGATATGCTACAACAATGGCTCCTTCCGCAGCTTGAAGCGGATAGTCCAGATTTCATTCTGCAGTTGGATGGTGCCCCTCCACATTACCATGGCAGTGTTCGAGACCATTTGAATACGGCTTTACCACAACGCTGGATAGGCCGTGCATCTCAGGGTGATCAACAACTCATTCATTGGCCACCTCGTTCACCAGATCTAACCCCGTGTGATTTCTTCATGTGGGGTCTTGTAAAGGATCATGTTTACGTACCACCACTTCCAACAACACTGCATGAACTGCGTGCCCGCATCACAGCAGCCATTGCTGATATCGATCGCGGACTGCTACAGAAAGTTTGGCAGGAGATTGAATATCGGCTTGACATCTGTCGTGTAACAAAAGGCGCTCACATAGAACATCTGTGAATATTTAAAAAAAAACTTTGAGAGTTTACCTTTCATACAATATGTCTCACAATATTATATGTTCATTACATTTCACATAATAAATTTCTGAAAACCTGCACAACATTTTGACTTGCCCTGTATGTGAAACATACAACTTTAAAATATCTACTCTAAAGACGAAAGTTTTAGCTTTTTCGAGGTTATGAGTCACTAAGAGTAAACATCCAATTAGAGAATAAAATAATAGAACAAGTGAGCAATTTTAATTACCTGTGATACAATGTATCATATAGAAAAAGTGAAGACATTGAAAACAAAATAAATAAATTTAATTATATGTGTAGCTCCATAAAACGAAATCTCAAAGGAACTATAAAGGAGACACTTTTAAAATTAAAAAAAAAAATGGCGGTTTCAACACTACTCTATGGATCGGAACGCTGGGTCTTAACAAAAAACCGGGAACGAAGAAGAGAAACGTCAGAAATTATGTTTTCAATAATGGATCAAAGGCGAAGTGAGGATTTACGAAGATAACTGAATACATTCAAACTATTAGATAGAATTACACAATACAGAGATGAATGGATGGACCACATCAATAGAATGAATAACAATAGAATTCCAAAACAGATTCTTCATTACAAACCACAAGGACGAAGAAATGTTGAAATACCCAGTAAAAGATGCATAGACATGAGATCGGAACAAACCAGCAGGTCAAATTCTTGATGCTGCTGCTGATGATGATATATGCTTGAAATTTAAGAGGAACATTGATTTTATTTTCACGTGAGGTTTTAAGGTTAGAAACAAGCGGTTTATCTGAATCAATAAAATATGTATAGAAGTAGTATACGTAATTTTTAAAAAATGGAAAAAGGACATTTACACATATACGTAAAAATAATTGCAAAAGCTGTGATATTCAATAATAGAAATTAAATAAATATTCACACTCTTCTTGGCCTGTCTCAAAACAATAAAGATAAGTAAGCAGAAAATAACAATACAACATAGTTACCATCCTTCTAGGATGCAATATATGATGAATAAAAATATGAAAATGCAAAAATACCAAATTTTAAAAAGATTTTAGAGTTAATAAATTCTATTCTCAGACCTCGGTTAATCCAAAAACATTCAAGATGAAAAGCGTACAAAACAGTGGCTCTTTCAGCTCTTTTGCATCTTAGCGATGAACATTGAAACAGAAGGATATACAGAGACTTAGATCTGCTGAAATGAGATACCTTCGAAGGTTGGCAACATACACACTACTACACCATAAAAAATATGAAGACATCTTAGAAGAATTACACATGGAACCTTTAGAAAACAATATTTCTGATTATAAGTCAAGATGGATGCAACATGTTCATCGAATGGAAGATCACAGGATACCCAAACAAATGTTAAGCTATCAACCTGCAGGAAGACGAAGACCAGGACGTCCACTCAAAAGACTTCTGAATGGTGTTTCTATTGAGACCCAAACAGGTCAAAAAATGACCTAAATTCGTGAATGTAATATTATTATTATTATTATTATTATTATTATTATTATTATTATTATTATTATTATTATTATTATTATTAATATTATTATAACTAACTACGTCACTGGCACTATCAAACCCGTAGGTTCATGGCCGCGCGGACATAAGCTCTCCACATATCCCTATCCTGAGTCAATGTTTTTCTATCATCCCCTGTATAATCTACTTCCCTCAAATCATAGTTAATGTTATTCTCCCATCTCATTATAGGTCTGATAAGTTGAATAGTCTGATAGTGCACTTAATGTCTGCAGGGACGGGGGGAGGGGGGTATGAGCGTGCGGTGTGTATATGTGTGGGGGTGTGTGGGTGTATGTGTGTGTGCTTTTTTTTTCTAATTTGTTTTCTAGCATTTTTTTTTTAATATTAATGTACGGAATGTGGATGAATGTAGATATGTATTATTTTGATTTAGTGCAGACATAGATTTTACTTATATGTAGCCAGTTATTGTTTTTTGATACAGGTGTATTTGTAGGTATTTGTTTATATTATTAGTTTTATTTTTTTATTCATGGAAAAATAATGCACGTACGGCCAAGCAGGCCCGTGCGCAATGTAAATGCATATGTATTTTCTTTATTCTGAAAAAAAAGGCAATAAATTCCATATTCTATTCTATTCTATTATTTTATAAAGTCCTAACATTCCATGTTCCTAGGAACATGTCCTTATGTTTGAGCCTTTGGCATGGGTTCCCTGAAGTAGTGCCCGTCCGGAGAACCGAATGGGGGATTATTTGACATCCTGAAAATTTTGCCCCAGCTGAATCCATGTCCGCATTTCTTGACTGTTGTATTTGTACGGTGAAAGATCGTCACTCTTTCGACCAAGGTACTTTTTTCGTCTGGCTTATCACATTCGACCTTTATAAGATTCATGATGTGTTCCGTTGAGGTATTATTCAAAATTAAAATATAAAATTATGGAATATTCACCTGATAGGTCCGTCTCCTCGACTTAATTAATTATTTAACTGTAGCGCTTTCGGGACTTGTCCCATCATCGGCAGGATTAAAAAATGATGGGACAAGTCCCGAAAGCGCTACATTTAATAATTAATTAAGTTGAGGAGACGGACCTTTCAGGTGAATATTCCATATTTTATATTTTATTATCACATTCGATCAGTCCGTCATGGGTAACCCTATTGACAGCAATGCTACCGCCGGCATAGCTCTCGGGATCATTTAAGCACGCAAGCCACTCCACCACGACAAGATGGCATCATGGAGGGATGATTATTACTATTATTTTGTTCTTCTTCCGTCCAAGTATTAGGCCAAGACCTGTTACGATCCTATAGAAAATTTTTCCTCCAACTTTTCATAGGACGGCACAGAGATCTTCGTCCTCTTGGTATATAATTATAAACAGCTATTATTATTATTATTATTATTATTAATATTATGAATATTATTATTATTATTTTAACCTTATTTAATACATTTATTTATTTTAATAAAGTAAAAAAAAAGTAACAGAATGTAGGAGAGGACGATGTTTCTATGGAGGATGAAATAACAAGAAAAAAGAAAGCGTTCGCTTGAACTAAGCTAGTTGATTACAAAAAAACAGAGCTAACACAAATCGAGTGTCTCATAAAGAACACAAGACGCACAAATGTAATTCTAGCGCTAGTGAATTCTAAATCCCTTATTTTTCTTGCAGTGTCAGCATGACAATATCACCACCACCTTCATACATAATGCATCACCGGTAAAAAATTGTTGCTCAAAATAAATTAAACTCTTATTTTAACTCAAAATATTAAACAAATCTTTCTAAATTAAATCCAAACAAATCTTACGCTGTGTCCGTAAAATAGTTCTGCAGAAATATAAAATTGAAACATCAATGTAAGACAAATATTTCGGTTGGCAGTATTGTATTAACGCGAACATGGGTTCCACTAGGGTAAAATTTTCCGGAGGTAAAATAGTCCCCCATTCTGTTCTCCGGGCGGGGACGACATCAGGGAATCCATGCCAAACCGTCAAAAACAGGGACAGTTAAGTCTCATAGACTGCGGTGGGCAGGACATGTGGCACGAATGGGGAATGAAAAACATGCATGAAAGTTTCTTGTAGGTAAACCAGAGGGAAAACGCTCAGTTGGTAGACCAAGAATGATGTGTGAAAATAACATTAATCAGACTTGAGGGGCGTAGATTTTACATCTAGGCCCAACCGTCCACCCCTTGGGATACCTCGGTCGTCCTGACCATACTCCCAAGTCCTAGTTCTAGACCTCCCTAACCTATTTTCACGTCCACGTTCAAGTTCTGGTCTTTAAACCAACACCCCAGGGAGAGAGTGTTGGAGTTTGCAATCTGGGAATTGCTGAGCTATATAGTACATCCGGTCGCTCAATCCTGACGCCCCCACAATTGGTCCACGGGCTCCATGAGCCTAGCCGGGAGGACTGCATCACAGATCCACCGATCATTCCCCTGTTCTGCCTCCAGGGACGTGTCCTGCAGCCGTTGTGAGACCGGCTAGGGCTACAAGCCCAACAGTGTGAGACTTTTAGTACATCCAGGTGCTCATCTCCTGGCGACTCCACAGTTTGTCGACGGGCCCGGAGGCCGAGCCAGGAACCAGTACAGTAGCTCCACTCTGGACTGGTCCGAGCCGAGCCCTGGTGTGCCCCCAGGGACGCCTTCTGCAGCTGTTGTGGGCCAGCACGGAGCTCGCAAGCTCCAACAGATGAGCAACTAGTACGACAAGGCGCTCAACTCTTGCCTACCCCACTAATGGTTCACGAGTCCCTTGGACTTAACCGGGAGGACTGCCTAGCAGATCCACCGATCTTTCCCCCAGTGCACCAGCTGGGGATGTGTTTGGTTGCTGAATACAGGGAATGACTGGATAACATTAGCTGAGGATAGGGATGTATGGAGAGCTAATATCCGCTCGGTCATTAACCTATGGGTTCGATAGCGCCAGTGAGTTAGAGTTAGCATTGTATTAGATAATTTAATTTTTCAGAGTTTCGAGAAAACTATTTTACGCTTAAATGTATATTTTTTCATACTTTTTATTCAGACTCAAAAAAAATAATCCATGGCGCAACAAGCCTAGAAGACTCTTGGCCTACCAGGTTTGAAATATATATATATATATATCTTCCTATACCCAATATCAATGTTTTTATTCTCTTCCTCCATTCATATCTATATTTCAATCAGCATCCTGCAATTCACCTGTCCATCATCATATTCATAATTCTCTCTACCCGTGTCTTCTTAGGTCTTCCTCTTCTTTTCTTCCCAATTGGAACCCATTCCAGACTCCTAATTAGCAAATTTATCTTCATTCATCCTCTTCACGCGTCCAGAGTTTTGTAATAATTGTCTGTTCCCCACAAATTGCACAACTGTTTAGTTAAAATTCGTTTTTTCTCGGATAATACTGTTTGTGATGCTGTCTAATTTAAAGCATCGTGTAGATCTTCTAAAAAATGCAACTCTACAGATTGCAATTTTGACTTTAATTTGGCATTTATAGTCCACGTTTCTGCTCCATAGGTCATTAATCTTCTTACTATTGATTTTTAAGTACGCATTTCAATTTCTTTGAATGTCTGACATCCCAAAAAATTCCATTTAACATCATTATTGCAGATCGACTTAACTATTGTTTTTGTTATTTATAAATCATTATTTTCATCTTAATTTATTTCAATACCTAAATATTTAATTTTATTGCAAATATTAATGGTATCTTTAGAATCTTCTAATACCAAATGTTCTCCACTATCACCAATTACCATATATTGTTTTATTTACATTAATTTTTATTTTTATTTACGTTAGTTTTAATCAGAGAAATAATATATGTTTGAGAAGATATTCTACAAGTTATTGAAGAAAGAAGGCTGAAACGGTTTGGCCCCGCAAAGATGTCAGATGACAGAATACCTAAAGTAAAGTGTAAAGTGATCCCACTACAGGCCTCAGGAGCCCTTGGGGTAGTGGGAGGTTAAGGCGCCCACTTTTTCTAGACAATCGGCAGTTGATATCAGCCGGGTTGTCAGCCCTGTGTGACGGCCGTCTTTACCCCAGAACAAGCGTCTGGTACTCATTTCCGGCAGAGGCTGGGTCGACATCAGGTCCGTAGTGCCGCTAGAAGGTTTGAGTCAGTTTAAGAATCCTGACCCCACCGGGACTCGAACCGTCGACCTTCCGGCTTGCAGCGCAGTGCCTTAACCACTACGCTACAGCGTGCCCCCTAATATGATATTAAATTTGAAGAGGATGGCAACAAAAATAAGGGGAGACCAAAAGATCAGTGGAATCAAGGGGTGTATAGGAGTAAGGTGTCGAGACGATTAACGGAGAGTGGTGTAGAGAATAGGGGTTTATGGAGGAGTAAAATATATAGTGGGTTGTAGCAAATTACTGTTATTGTAGAAGATTGCTAATTAAGAATATTAATTTTTAATATGTTCATAACCTAATTGTTTAAAATTGTGTATAATGTTTAATAAATCAATGGCAGTAATAAAATAATCTAATGAAGTCAATTTTGGTACAAAATACAGACTCACATCTCTATATATGTTTCATACTGACAACATCAGTTCTCTGCTACGGGAGCCAGGTACAGATCCTGCGAAAAAGTGATTAAAGTAGAATCATCATAATCATCATCAACTTTACTTCAAGATTTAGGCGATTCGCCTGTTCCGAATTCACAAAGATTCCTTCCATCTCTTCCTAGGTCTTCCTACATCCCTTAATCCTTTTGGTTTATAATGATAAGCTATCTTGGGCAATCTTGTTTTTTTTCCATTCTCTGAATATGCTGTTCGTTGAGAAGATCAGCTATAACGGCTGGGGGATCCGACCTGCGGACCACATGCCTCCATTACACTGGCTAGGATGATCGTCTACTTCTGTGATTAACACATGTGGATGTGAGGCCAGCAGCCGGCTGATAGGCCAAGGGCCTTCTAGGCCTGTCGCGCTTGGAGTGGAGAATATACTGTTCCCAGCCGACGTGATGTTGTTTAATTCTATCATTTATTGAATATATTTCTAATTCTCTTCTTATTTGTTTCATTTCTTATGTGGTCCAATTTTATGCATCCTTTGGTCCTTCTTAGAAAAGTAGTTTCTGCACTTTGTATTCTACTCGAACTCCTCTTATTTGTTACTCACGACTCACTTCTGTATAAAAGTACCGGTACCGCCATTCTTTTGTAGAACTTCAATCTTGTATCCTTCCTTGTTTTATGTTTTAGTGTTCTATGAATGGCGACACATATCATTCCCTGCACAAATAAAACTGAGTGCAATGAAGTGAAACGCGGAGCGGACAGCAGGTTGTGAGGGTTATCCAGTTCGCCAATTCAGGAGTTGCATTATTTCTCCAAGTTTAAATGAGAGATCTTGCGCTGGATTTTTCTACCTTGCAGTTAAAAGCGGCAAATAGTTTTTTGGACACGACCTTGGTATATCATATCGTTTCTCTGGGAGAATTTTCGAAGTAAGTTTCGGCATGTAATAGTTGACAGTTTCCTTGTAAGAAATAAGTTTAACTACAAGCTATAGCGGCTGTCAAATTTGTTTTCTAGAAATTAAACTTAATGCGTATTATGTAACTGAAGGGCTTAGGGCAGTAACATGATAAGCCACGTTCTGTTAAGAAATGTCATTTAATACAATGATAGAAAATAAATGTATTGAAATATCCACAAAATCATTTGTAACTGCGCCAGTGATGAGTTAAAACATATAGACACACAATGTATTAACAACAATACTGCACAATTAGTATTTATAATATTTTGAAACATTAAAATAGTTATATCTGAGAACGAACAATATGTGGCTTATGCTATTGCCCTAAGCCCTTCAATTTTTTCCCGTAAACCAGCAAAATTAAACGATAAATTGGCTTCGATCAGGAATTCGCTTAGTTTACGCAATTCCTATGCGAGAGATTTTTTTATTTATATGTTGATGAGCGATAGCTGGAACGAGAGTGAAAATGTCATGTTTGCGGATGGGTGCTACGCATTGTACCCTGACAAAATTTGAATTGCAAATCAAACGTATGGATTCCTTCACTTTCCTTATTACAAAAGAGAAAGAAACATTAAACTTTTCTTTGAAGAATTGGGTTTTTGAGCCATTTTTCAAGACAACTCCTCGGCTTGCATATGAATGAGCTTGCAGAAGTTACTCCAATTCTTGTTCCAAATGGCAATCTGTATACATATATCACTTTTCAGGAACCAATTCATCACAATGGGCCCATCCATTTTCACCTACAAGATTGATGTTATTACTGTGCTTTTGTTAGAATCATTCATTCAAAACTACACCATTTTCACAAAGTTAACAATCATCTTATATATAAAAATTAATGTTTCTTTGTTTGTATATTTGTTTCTTTGTTCGTACTTTATGCGCGGCCATTCCGTTGATCCGATTGTGATAGGTTTTTTTGCAAAATGTTCCAGAGATTCCCGGAATAACATAGGTTATAAGAGAGTTGTGATACTCAATTCCTACACCCTTAAAAATCGCCCTTTGTAGTGGAAAACGTGAAAAAAAAGTAGCTCTTTGGACGCTTAAATGGCTTAAGCTGCCTAAACCATAACAAACACAAAATTAATGTACACAGAATTGAATATCTCAAAAAGCTCTACAAAAAAGTCCGCGACAGCATATGTTTATCTCTTACGGACAAATCACAAAAACCATTTTTGTCTTTCATTGATACCAGTAGTCCCTTATCTCTTATGGATAACTCGCAATAACCATTTTTGTCTTTCATTGATACCAAGAGTCTAGCGCCGTAGCAGAGTGGTTAAGGCAAGAAGTCTCGGCGCATAACTACGGAACTTACGCTGGTTCGAGTCTCTACGGGGGAAGAAATTTTTCTCAAGGAATGTCGGCCAGTATGGGACCGGTGCACAGTGGTTCAGAGATGAAATCTAGCTGAAAAAAAAATGTTTTTTACTCACTCTCATCAATTTATCCTTTTTTCTTCACTCTAATATAATTGTTATATGACGGTTCTTAACTTATCTGCAAAGGAGGGTACAATTCTAATGCTCATGACTGTGTGACGTCTTCATTCACACTTCTTGACAGAAGGCTGTAAGAGGTTTTTTTGCGAACTTATTTAATAATATCTAATTATGTCTTAATTGCTGAATTTTATGGTAAAAAAGTAACATATTTTTATCGTCCGCCCATGACATGAGAATTGAAGTTCGGGCAGGACAACGTCTGCTAGTAATAAATATTTAATCTCACTGCGAACTACTATCAATGTTATTTTTCTAGTTTTGTCTTTGTGATTTTTTTACTATTTGTGATAAAGTTATTATTAAGGGACAGATTTCTGTTACCTAAAACTACGACAATATTCGGGCATTTATGACCTAAAAACTGTTTAAATATGACCCAAAATGACAAATGCTAAACTACCTTTGTCTAGTAACTCCTATCAAACGGGAGGCTAAGGCCAAAACATTAGGCAGTTACGTCATTATTAGGGTTAGGATTTTCATGTACTAAAAGGTAAGATTGCAACATAGTATATTGAGACGTTAGATTTATCTATGTTTTGTTTTTGTTTCACACACAAACAGTTGAATAGTATAATGGGAAGTTAGACTTCTGGGTGTCTTTTGACTTGGTATTACACACTAACAGTTTAATATATACTATCTGCATTCCAATCTTATCTTTTGTTACATAAAAATCCTAGCCCTAGTGTTTATAAATTTAAAATAGTTATCATAAGTAATTCCACGAGTGATTTCCGAATTATCTAGAGAATTTGGAAATCAAGAGTGGCATTTGTTAGGACTATTTAACGAATAAAATTAAGCTGTTTACTCACAAATCATTATTTAACTATAGTTATTTTAAAATATTTATATATTTAATGTAAACGGCGATGTTTGAAAACAAATGAGAAGCGATAGGTACGCTTCATCTGCTTCTTTTGTTTATCACTGCAACCAGATCATACTATTTATTGCCAAAGGAACGCAATATTATTAGAATGCTCACTAGTGGAGAAAAAAATGAAACACATCAAACTGTATATTAATTCATTTCCGATGTCGTATGATGTAAATATGACAATTATATTTTTCTGGATTGTTACCTGGAAAAAAATACATTTCAGAAAGTGCAAACAGTGGTTTTTTTTTGTGGTATAATCAATTGCTACAAATGTTTTTATATTAACTCCCACATGCGGCATGTGTTGACATTCATGCACTATATATACAATCTGGTAGCCGTATTTCTCACAGGCTCAGTCACTGCAAAATAATGGTCAGACCTGTTCAGAATATTAAAACGGAGGAGCCTTCTTTAATATGGTAATTATAACACTGATAAATATTTCGTGAAACACGACTCTGATTGGTTGTAAAACAGAAATCATTGAAACGTGATTGGCATTGAGTCCCATTTGGGGCATGAGTTAAATAGTCATGAAAAATCTATCTAGTAGACACTGAAAATGTCCATCACAAACACATTACTAATACCCGGCATGCGATGCTACACCTAAAAAAATTGGTAAGTAAAAGCAAAGTTAATATAAATTTATATTATTATTTTTAGATACCCGGCGTTGCCCGGGAATTTACGATTTCCGATATACTTGGCATAAATGAGCTGAAAGACAAAAATGTTATTTTGAGTTATCCATAAAATAATACCCGCCGTGCGCTGCTGTGCTTGTCCGGGAATCTACTTATCCCAATCTCCTTGGCATCAATGAAAGACAAAAATGGCTATGGTGAGTTATCTGTAAAAGATAAACATACCGGTATGCTCTCGCGGACTTTTTTGTAGAGTTTTGAGATATTCAATTCTGTGTACAATAATTTTGTGTATTTGTTATTGTTTAGGTAGCGTAAGCCATTCAAAAGTTAAAAAAGGGACTTTTCACGTTTTACACTACAAAGGGTGTTTTTTAAGGGTGTAGGAATTGAGTATCTCAACTCTCTTATAGCCTATGTTCATCCCGGGAATCTCCTGAACATTTTGCAAGAAACCATATCAGAATCCGTTCAACGGCATGGCCGCGCATGAAGTACGAACAAACAAACAAACAAACAAACATTTTTTTATATACCGGTATTTATATATTAGATATATCTTATTCTTCTTCTTAATAAGACGCTACAGTTTCAGTTGGATATTGCTTGGGCCTTCTCAACGAGTTATTTCTATAGTTTCCTATTCTGGACAAATTTGTTCCAATTTTTTATCTTCTTCAATTTTATATCATTTACATCATCATCTTACCTTTTTTTGGGTTGTCCAATATATTTAGGGGTTAACAGCTTCCATTTGTCTTAATGTTGTCTCGGAGGAGAACCTGCCATTGAGCCGATCATTCATTCCAGGAGGCCCTCCATGTCCATGTGTGGTTAAAAAGTATGTTAGTGATCTATCTATGTAAAAGGTAAAGTGATCCCACTACAGGCCTCACAGGCCACGAGGTAGTAGGAGGTTAAGGCTCCAACTTTTCTGGACAATCGGCACTCGATATCAGTCGGGTTGTCAGCCCTGCGTGACGGCCGCATTTACCCCCAGAACAGCGTCCGGTACTCATTTCTGTTAGAGGCTCAGTCGACCCCAGGGCCATGGTGCCGCCAAGAAAATTTGGGCCAGTTTAAAAATCCTGACCCCACAGGGACTCGAACCCTCGACCTTCCGGCTTCTAACTCAGTGTCTTAACCTCTACGCTACGGCGTGTCCCTCTATCTTTCTATCTTCTGGTTTTTACAGTAGCTGCCGTCTTCCCGTGCCAAACCTCCATAAGCCTATGATCTTGGACATCTTCAATGCTTAGCCCTCTTGCTTGCATTACTGTCTTCATGTTTTCCTTCCATGTTTACTTTGATCTCCCTCTTTTCCACTTTCTGGTCTGCAATAGTTGCTTCGGCCATCGCTCATCTTCCATTCTTAAATATGTCCTAACCACTTTAATTTAAAAAATGTTAGCGATAGATAGATAGATCATCGGTTGATTAATGTCTTTGACATCGTCCGATTCCCAATAGCCAATTTTGTCGGTCCATCCAATCTCCTGGTTGTAGATGTTTCTCCTTCATGAATAAACATATTCCCTGACTCCAGGAAGTTTTAGGTCTTCCTCTGCATCGTCTTCCCTCAGGTTTCTATTCCAAAACAGACTTTCGTAGCCGATCCTCTTCTATTCGCTGGACATGTCCGTACCATCTTAGTGATTCATAGTTTAAAATCCATCTCAGATCAGTTGTTGTCACTGTAAGGCCCCAGTAGCGTGTGACACGTAAAAGTACCTATAAGGTGAGAGGTTAAACTGTGTTAATGGAATATATGTTGATATACAGAGTCTGGTGATTCATTAGTGAGCTTTATAAAAGAACAAGAAGTCACCAACTCTAAGTATCTAGGGTGTAACAATTGATATAATATAGAAGATGATCTACAAAACAAGTTAAATAACATATCTTTGGAGCAATTAGATGAACCTTGAAAAATAAAACAAGGAAATATACGTAAATTCAAAACAAAAAAAAATGACCATACCAGTATTAACACACGGCTATGAAACATAGGTACTCAATAGATTTGAGAAAAAAATCGAGAGCGCAGAAATGGAATTTTGGATCCTTAAATTGGCAAAACACAAATTTCTTGTGTCTGTTATTTAAATGTAGCGGACTGCAGCGAAAACGGGATCTTGTATAACTGTTATTATTAGGTATATTGTATAATTGAAACACATTTAAGTGATTTATTTTTGTCGTTTTCTTCTTATTTATTTCAAATATTGAATTAATTAAACCAACTGATGTATCCTATAGGATACATTATGAATTTAAGGGTTAAGATCGGTAGCTGGATATACTATAACTATAATATTATTTCAGTAACTCTACAATCCGAAACCAAGTATAAATTTATAAATTGGATGAACTTTTACCCGAGAAGAAAAATATTTGTCAAGAATACAGTCTTAAAACGGACGGAACAAGAATCACCCGACAATCAATGATTTATCAACCCACCGGTAGGAGATATGTTGGGCGACCAAAAAGAAGATGGCAAGACCATTTAGGTTCTTGAGTGAGCGGAACAGACGTGTAGGTTCAAACCACAAAGAAGAAGCTGATTATATATAATATATAGATGTTATAACTATATTTTTGACATTTGGCAATGAAGACAAATATGATATGAAAAGAAAAATGAATGCTTGAATCGGAATTTGAACCCGAGTCTCTAAACTCTTAACGTTTAGCGCTGTAACAACCTGAGCTATCCAAGTATTCCAATTCAAACATACATTTTTTCTTATATATGTAGTATTCTCAATTCACACAAGAGGTAGAGGAACTTCGTTCCGACTGACATCTAGTGGCTAACATAACAGTTAAGCAAATTTTTAAAGATAATATTTACTTTATAGCAATAACGCTTGTATATTTAGATGTTATAACTATATTTTTTACATTTGGTAATGAAGGCAAATAGAGATGTTATAACTATATTTCTGACATTTGGTAATGAAGGCAAATAGAGATGTTGTAACTATACAAGTGTTACTGCTATAAAGTAAATATTCTCTTTAAAATTTTTCTTAACTGTTATGTTAGCCACTAGATGTCAGGCGGAACGAATTTCCGCTACCTCTAGTGTGAATTAAGAATATTACATATATAAGAAAAATATGTTTGAATTGAAATACTTGGGTAGCTCAGGTCGTTAGAGCGCTAAACGTACAGAGTTTAGAGAATTTGGTTCAAATCCCAACTCAAGCATTCACTTTTCTTTTCATATATATATATATATATATATATATATAGAATGTGGTCGGAAATTCCCATTGCAAACTTCTAGAGTTTGTAGAGGGAATCGATAAATACAAATTTGAATAGTATTAAAATTTTCCATTGTAAGTTGCTAAAAATAGTTTACTTCTGTTAAGAACTACAAGGCTGAATGTTGTACATTGTAGTTGTATAAAGCAAGGAATTTTACATAAATTTAACGTAAATTTCAAAATTTTCGTTTACTCTAGAACTCTTACAGTTGTTTTCTCTAGATGTTTCATCTTACAAGAACATCCAGTTCTCCTCACACTCTCTCTCTCTCTCTCTCTCTCTCTCTCTCTCTCTCTCTCTCTCTCTCTCTCTCTCTCTCTCTCTCTCCCTCTCCCTCTCTCTCTCTCTCTCTCTCTCTCTCTCTTTCTATGGAGTCTTTTTTCGGAGAGATCCGATACTACCTTTATTTTGTTCCTGAAGGCTTGTTTATTCTCTGTATCAGACAATTGCAAAAACAAAGTCTGAGCCACGACCTCACCTTCACTAACTTTTGTTTTTGTTCTATCAACGTCAGGGACGGCCAAACTACTGCCTGCGAGTCGGATATGACAATCTATCACATTCTATCTGGTCCATGTACAAAATTCTAACCAAATAAAATGTGTTAAGTTTTAACATTTTTTTTCTATTCCACCGCTGTGGTCTCGGAGTAATGTCGTGACGTTGCCAAGGATGCAGCGGCCAGGGTTATAGCCTCGGTTTGGACAAGTTTCAGGGGTGACTTTTTCGCTGTTTTTCCTCGCCTGTATGATAAATTTTAGGAATATTTAAGGCCAAAACAGTTCCCGACACTATTTGGCCATCATAATCTTCATAGTATAATATTCGCTTTGTTTAGTAAGAATATGTGAGTGATTGAGTGTCTTATCTTAACTGTTCGTGTTGTTTCGGATCTGGCCCCGGCAATGAGCTGATTAACTCATTCAAGGAGGCCCTCTATATTTTTGTGTGGTCAAAAAAATGTGTGTGTGATTCTAAAAGTCCATTGCACGATAGGATTAGAAGGTCCTTGGACTATTTTCCGGCTGCTAGCCTCACATCCATATGTGTTAATAACAGGTGTACGATCATCCAGTCAGTATAGAGGTGACATGTGGTCAGTGTGTCGAGTTCACCAGACTTTATAGCTGGTTTTCTCAACCTGGAGCCGCTAGTTACACTGCGTAACAAAAAAATAAACTTTTTTTTTGTCTCAGAAAGAAAAATATGTGATTCTGATAGTATTTTTTCTCCTGAATTCAAATATGATATCGGTTTTTCTCCATCACTCAAGGTTTCCAAGATACAAGAATTTATAATTTCAAACACTTTAATATTTTCTACATTCGTAACTACACAATATTCGAACATTCGGTCTCACCTAGAAAGTAAGAAATGACGATTTTCTGCTATATTTCGCCTGTGGAGCATCCCTCTTGATGATCCAACAACAATCCGCCAGCATATTAGGATTCCATTTGCCTTGATATCTCTTTTCCATAGCTGAAATCTCCTGATGAAGGTTTCCCCGTGTTCATCGCTCACTGCGCCAAGATAATAAATGGACGAAAAAAACGTTTATTAAAAACTTATTATTTAAATTCATTAATTGAAACTGAAATGAAACAAACTGTGGGTGATGGAGAAATTCCTAATACATATTTGAAAACACGGTAAAAAAAAACAACATTAAGTACAGCTATTGGTGCACATGAGACAAAAATCATGTTGACAAGTGTTATTGGAGCTACTCAAATTCCTCACGATGTTAGGCCGTTAGCGATCCTATACTGGTCGAAATTCCATGAGAAAATTCCTTTCCCCACGGGCACAAGTCCCGTAGCTCTGCACCTACGATTCGTGCCGAACCGCTCGAATATGCTCGGGACATTTATGTGATTCATACATTAAAAGGTCTCACTTATAAAGATTGGAACATATAGATTACTTAGAAATTGAGAGGTTAAATGAAAAGGAGAAATTCAATTTACCCTAATTAGATAACATTTGAAGTTATTACATCCAAAATTTCACATTTCATGTATACTGATTTTGGAGAAAATGGTATTGCTTGATTCATTAAATGAAAATGCCAATATTTTAGTCATCACTTGAAACATATTTTCTTCTAATATATTTCTACAGAAAATATAGTTGTACACAATATATGAAAAAAAATCTTTAAAAATATAGTTACAATATTTTTTTTGTTAGAAATATTCTGTTATGGTTAACATTCTCCCTTAAATAACACTGGTCAACATGATTTTTGTCTCATAAGTACCACTAGTTGTACTTAATACAGTTTTTTATCGTGTTTTCAAATACGTATTCGGAATTTCTCCATTACCCGCAGTTTTTTTTATTTCAGTTCAATTAATGGATTTAAATAATTATTTTTTAATAAACGTTTTTTCGTCCATTTGTCCATTGTAAAATAAAACTAAATGAGCTAACTCAGGAGATTTGAGCTATGGAAAAAATATATCAAGGCAAATGAAATCCTAATATGCTGGCCGATTATTGTTGGACCGTCAAGAGGGATGTTCCAGAGGCGAAATATAGCAGAAAATCGTCATTTCTTACTTTCTAGGTGAGTCCGAATGTTCGAATATCTTGTAGTTACGAATGTAGAAAATATTAAAGTGTTTGAAATTATAAATTCCTGTCTCTCGAAAACCTTACGTGATGGAGAAAAACCGATATCATATTTGAATTCAGGAGAACAAATACTATCAGAATCACATATTTTTCTTTCTGAGACAAAAAAAAAAGTTTATTTTTTGTTGCTCAGTGTAATCCATTGATTATGTTTCGGACTTTGCTACTGTAATGGACTGATACAATTCACTGTAAATTTATATCTTTCTACTCATATTTTTTTTTGTTGTGTTGTAAAACCAGTTACTTAGCTTTAAATTCAATTTGGATGTGTATTAATAATCTCTTTCCTGTAATGATGTTTTTGTGCAATATTGTATTTTGAGGCGTGTACTCGTCTAAGGGAGTGATGCGATGTTTTAAGCGAGAGAGAGAGAGAGGGGGGGAAGAGAGAGAGAGAGAGAGAGAGAGAGAGAGAGAGAGAGAGAGAGAGAAAGAGAGCTAATCATTTCATTGTAAACTGCACTGCAGAACAGACAATAACATTAACAGCTTTACAATGTAAGCGATGATGGAACAGTAACTTTGCCATGTTTAGTCAACATCAACATAGCATATCGGGATAACTAAATCCTTTGCTAATGCAATATTGTTAAAACAAAACAATCGTCACAATTTTAATTCTTCTAACTCTACAGCTTATGGAAGCAGATAGATTTAATACCGCATTTACTGAGGTTCGATAGTGAAAATGAGTTAGTTGATTAGTTGGATTCTTACAAGGGAACTGTCAATCTAACTTGAAATTTCTTCCAAAGAAGCATTGTGATGTACCAAGGCCATGTCAAAAAAATAATTTGCCTAAGCCAGAATCCAACCTAAACCAGAGTCCAACCAGTTGTACTGATCAGATGGACTCCATTTTTGAGTAAGAGCGGAGTGAGTGCAGCGGGACAAACATTTCCATTAACTTCTAATTATATTTCTTATTATTTTGCTCATATTTTTAGTTTATTTTTATCTTTATTATTATGAATATTTTTCCTTATTTAAGAGGGTTTCATTCATTTGAGTTAGAATAGATTTTTTACTTTTTACTTATGTTTTGAAAGAAGTTTAATTCTTCTTCTTCTTCTTCCTTCCAAGTATTAGGCCAAGGCCTGTTACGATCCTACAGAAAATTTTCCCTCCAGCGTTTCATAGGACGGCCCAGTGATCTTCGTCCTCTTGGTATATAATTATAAACAGTTTTGGGGAACCGATTTGAACTCATTCTTTCTAGATGTTGTTTCGAATTTAGTTGGTACTGTTTAATATATTCCAAAATTGGCGTAGTTTTCAATTCTTTTAAGATATCGGTGTTCCTTTTCCGATCCCATCTGGCGTAACCCGCTGTTCTGCGCATGAATCTCATTTCACAAGCCGTTATTCTGCTTTCATAAGTTTAATTCCTACTTTATACATATACTAATAGTATTATATATACAATAAATAGTAAAGTAAATCAATCATATATTTTCACCTAAAAGTATGGCTGTAATTATTCATCCTAAATGATTAATTGATGTATTTTTGGAGGTGATTATATTTCTTTTGGACTTATTTTATTAAGATTATGAATTTGTGTTTTAATAACTGAAGAAATTAGGGGGGACCAGTTGAATAATATAGATTGAATAACCATTCATTTTGGGAGGAATCCTAAAAAGGGGGGTAGACCTCATAAAGAGAGAAGGGATAAGAATAACAAGATTTTTATCATTTTTCTCAATATTAATTAAAAAAGCTTGGTTGATAAATGAAACTTGTAGGGAATGTATAATTAGGACCCGACGCAGACGACAGGTAGTGAGAGTTATCCAATCTAACAATATAGGATTAAATTACTTCTCTATAGTTTAAATGAGTGATTTGGCGTTGGATTTAGTACCTTGCAGTTAAAAAAGGCAAATTACACTGGTCGACAAGGTTTTCTTCACAATAAATCTGATTAGTCAATCTAGTGCATTTTTTCATACTCAATTCAGATATGTAGTCAGAATTTATTCCATCGGGCACAGTTTTTTGTGACAGCTAGCTTTTTAAAATTGATTTTAGCATTCTCTTCTTCCGGACTTCTTTCCGAAAAATCTTGGGGCTGTCTCTCATGAGCATGGTCAGCGTTTTCATCAGCAAATTTCCACAATGGAAAAGAGGTACCAAGGCAAATGGTGTTCTAATATGCTGGCTGACTACTGTTGGAGCAAGAAGAGAGATGTTCCAGATGCAAAATATGCTCGAAAATCACCGTCCACCACTTTCTAGGTAAGTCAGAATGAGTTAGAGTTAGATGAATTTTATTAAAAATTATAAAAAATGTAAATTAATATTACAGAAAACTCTTGCCTGATAGGAAAAAACTGAAATGATATTTAAATTCAGGATGAAAAAATACTTCTAACATTTCATATTTTTTATTCTTGTGAAAGAAAAAAAGTTCATTTTTGTCGACCAGTGGTTATTTAGACACAGACTTGGTCCATCACAGCGCTTCCTTGGAAGAAATTTCAAGGTAAATGATGGCATGAAATGGTTGTCAGTTCCCGTGTTTGCAAAACCCGAGAATGTAACAAATAATAATTAAGTATTTTATTAGTAATTTACTTTATAAAACCATTAGCTCTTCTTTCGACGTTTTTATTATTAATTTAATACTTCTCACTCAAAGACAAATTATATTTCATCATCAACAACAACAAGGATTTAGCCCAATAGCCTGTTCCGATCTCATTATAGGTCGAATTGGTCCTTCCATCTCTTCAATGGTCTTCCCAACGTTCTTCTCCCTTTTGGTTTATAATTATACATTCTTCTTGGTATGCGCTGTTCATTCATTCGTAATACGTGCTGAAGGTAATCATTTTGATAGTATTTTATTTTTTCACAGAGATTATATATATTAAGTTCTGTTCTTATATCAAATTATATTTGAAGAGAAAAATATAAAAAAGTAGTCTTAAAAAAGAAGGCGCCATTTGCATGATCGAGCAACGGTTCGTAGCATTTGGCGCTCGGGAATTAACAATGTATATGCGTTTAGATTGAAGTGCTCAGATACCTCAATTGGTAGAGCATTGTAATAGAACGCCAAAGATCCTGGGATTCAAACCGCAGTCTGAGCGTATATTTTTCTCTTCAAATATAACGTGTCCTTCAGTGAGAAGTATTAAATTAAATATAAAAACATTAATATAAGTACCTTTTTACATCAGTCTTCCTCAATTAAATCGATATTTTTTTAAAAACTTCGATAATTGTTAAAAATCATGTAGGCATTTCAAAGATGTTCCGTCTTCGGCATGTCATTTGGTACTGATGTTGGCATTTAGTTGTATACATTTATAGAGAAGATACGCCAGTTACGGACCACAAAGGAAGAAACATCAGTCGTGGACCCGGCCACTAGCCCGGAATCTCTTATATTACTATTACCGGCCGTACAAGTCTGCTTTCAAAAGAATGATATAAGTATTCCGCAAACCAGTAAAATCGGACAATGAATTCGATTTGATCATGAATTCCCTTAGTTTATGCAGTTCCTATGTGATGGATTTGTTTGTTTGTTCGTACTTTATGCGCGACTATACCGTTCATTCGATTGTGATGGGGCTTTTTGCAAAATTTTCAGGAGATTTCTGAGATGAACATAGGCTATAAGAGAATTGTGATACTCAACACCTACACCCTTAAAAATAGCTGTTTTGACTCTTAAATGGCTTACGCTGCCTAAACCATACACACAATTACTCCGTATTGTACACAGAATTGAATATCTCAAAAAGCTCTACAAAAAAGTCCTCGACAGCACATGTTTATCTCTTACGGATAACTCACAATAACCATTTTTGTCTTTCATTGATACCAAGAAGATCGAGACAAGTACGTAGATTCCTGTGTAAGCATAGCAGCAGCACATGGCGGGTATTCTTTTACGGATAACTCACAATAACGAATTTTGTCTTTTAGCTCATTTATGCCAAGAAGATCGAGATAAGTAGATTCGCGGGAACACCGGGTAATCAGCACGGGAATCTTAAAATAATTACCATATACATGTATAATTATTTTTCATGTTACTTATTCTACTAATCATAAGAAGTATATTAATTTTAGTATTTCAACTAATTTATGCCAAGAATATTGGGATGAGTAGATTACCGGACAACGCCGGGTAAACAGCACGGAGTATCTAAAAACAATTACGATATAAATTATTCCTCTTACTTACTTAACTAAACATAAAACACATTAATTTTCGTATTTCAGCTCATTTATGTCAAGAAGATCGGGATAAGTAGATTCCCGGGCAACGCCCGATAATCAGCATGGTTATTTAAAAAATATAAATTTATAATTATTTTTCCTTTCACTTATTCAACTAAACATAAAAGCATATTAAGTTTCATTTATTTAGGCATAATAGCGCACGCCGGGTATTAGCTAGTGTGTGTGTATATATAAACGAATTTATGTACGAGTATATTTGTCCTGTATGCGCTGCCATACCATACATCCTATTGTGATGAGGCTTTTTTTCCAAAATGTTCAGGAGTTTCCCGGGAGGTTTTAGGCTATAAGAGAGTTGTAATACTCAACCCCTTCAACCTTTAGGGAAAAAGTGCTTTTTGGAATTCTTTGAACGCTTAAATGGCTTACGCTGCCTGAACCATAAGATATACTCGTATAGCAAATTAATGTAGGCTACATACACAGAATTGATATATAAAAAAAATGCAAGTTACAAAAAAGTCCGCGGGAGCATATGCCTATCTTTTACGAATAACTTAATAACCATTTTTATCTTTCAGCTCATTGATGCCAAGAAGATCGGGATGACTAGATTCCCGTGCAAGCGTAGCAGCGCACGGCAGGTATTATTTTACGGATAACTCTCAATAGCTAATTTTGTCTCAGCTCATTTATGCCAAGAAGATCGAGATAAGTAGATTCCGGAGCAACGCCGGGTAATCAGCACGGGGTATCTAAAAATAATTACGATATAAATTATAATTAACTTTTTTTTACTTATACAACTAAACATAAAACACATTTAATTTATTTAGGCGTAGCAACGCACGCCGGGTATTAGCTAGTAAACTAATAAATAAATAGGCATTGAAATTTATTTGCTGGTAATATAAAACATACTCTACTCAGTAAAACAATAAATTTGAAGTTAACCTCAATCCAGTTTCATAAATGAACTGATCAGGTACATTTTCCACCTCAAATAATCACAAAAGCCAGGACATTTTACCTCCTGATTTCCATGCCTGTGCGGCATTTCCCAAAATCATTATTCAAATCGTTGTGATGCTATTTCAAGAATGAATTGGAATGTAGTAAAACGAAAAAAAAAAAGATGGGGTCGCCAAACAAAACGCTAGGTAATTAGTTGAAAATGAAATGGTACATTAAATGCCATCGTGTATATTGGGTGAATTTATCATGAGCCCGGAGTCAATCCCCGCAAAACAATGGCAGTATAATTAGAACGAAAGGTGACTGGATGCAAACCTGCTTTTGCACATATAAACGCATTAATTCCATTGTTTTACAGGATTATCGTACATGCCGCCTTCATTGGCATTTACACGTCCGTTTGTCCATTTGTGATCAATTGCACCACAACGACTACTAACAAAATAAAAATAAAAACGTTATATTAAAATCATTACAAATTTTACAAACAATTATGGCACTTAAATCATGTGTAGAGAAAGAAAGAGGAAGAGAGAGGGAGAGAGAGAGAGAGAGAGAGAGAGAGAGAGAGAGAGGGAATAAAATATCAGAAAAAGCAAGTCACAAAGGAACTGTATAAACCAGGGCTGTTAAAGACAGCTCAGTAAGTGTGACAAAATGCCGCCCCCCCCCTTTCCTATTCAAACCGACGCCGGACAAGCTGACAAGATAAGACACTGCTACAGTCGTTGCTTCATTGCGAATGCACCTGCATGCGGAGTATGATGGGCAAACAATCAGTGGTGGCTACAACTTCAACTGAATCTACATAATTTATTCTTCAAAAGTGATTATAGAAAAAATATATATACCGTGTGTCCCAAAAGTCGGTTGAAAAATGGAAGTTTTCTCAATAACAAGAATGTGCTATTTTAGGTATATTTTTTTATTCTGGAAACAATGGTAACAATGAAACAATAAAATACGAAGGAAATAATTATTACAACAATCTTCTTCTTAAACTTAATTTATAGGATTTTCATCCTGTTTATTTCCAAAATCACTCCTCGGAGGAAGACGTACTGGATGTACATTCACTGTCTATCCATCTCTTGGCAGGTCTTCCTCTTGTTCTTCTCCCGTCCATTAGTCTATCTTCTTTATCTCTTTTTGCAAGCCGGTTTTCTTCCATTCTTTCTATATGATCCTTCCAATATTTTCGTCTATCTATAATAAATTTGGTTATGTCTTGAATATGGCAGTTGTCCCTAATTTCTGTGTTGTGTATTTTATCAAATAATGTTTTACCCTGAATAGTTCTTAAGATATTCATTTCGCATGTGCTTATTATTTGTTTAGTTTTTGTTGTATCAGCTAAACAACAATGAATAATAATAAAGGATTTTTGTTTGCGTTTCTGACAGATGCACTGTATCAGAAAGCAACTCTCAAAGAAAGTCAATTTACAACATTAGATAAAACATCGAAGTCAATCATGCTTACTTCAGAACAAAGAGTTGAATCAGTATTGCTTTGTGGTGATAACCATCGAACTTTGAGAGAGGCTGCAGATGAGTTTCTCAGGCGGCATCCTTAAATATTATCGCCTCACTATGTTGATTGTCCAGCGGCTCGCTTTGTTTCCCCGCAGCTGTTATATATAATTAAATACAAAGATGCCGACTACCGCCACTATAATAATTCTGCATGTCAAGCATTGTCGCGCGGCACCAGCTTTTATATAAACGGACAACCATTATAGTGAGGCGATAATACCAAAACCATAATTTCAAAATGTGAATAAACTTTTAAATAAATTTAAGAGGACCTTATCTGGGCTGGATGCAAAGCGAAATGGCAGACCAAAGACGGCTACTGACGAAGGAAAAAAATTAACGTATTTGCAAAGGTTATTGCAAGCCTTAAAAGATCAATTCGTTATGTGTCAAGGTAGAGTGGAGAGAGCAAGGGATCTGTTCGGTGAATTTTAAAAGCATCACATTTTCGTCCATATAAGATGATACATGCTCACACAATGCATGACAATGATCCTCTACACAGACGTCATTTCTGCAATTGGATCATCAATCAAATAGGCAATGACAATGATTTCATTGTTATTTTCAGTGATGAGTGTTAATTTTATTTGGACGGTCATGTCCATGCTCAAAGTTCTCGGTATTGGTCTAGGCAAAATCCAGTATGGATACGTTAGGTGAATGACCGAGGTCCCCCCAGAGTAATGGTGTGGTATGGTCTTGTTGGTGATACGATTGTGGGTTCACATTTCTTTGAAGGCAATGTGAACGAACTGTTTTACAGTGAAGTGCTGGACTCTACTAAACTTTCTAGATGACCTGCCATTGGGCAGACGGCAATAATTGTGGTTTCAACAAGATGGAGCTACAGCTTACTATGCTGTAATTGTTCGAAACAATTTTAATAGGAAATTTCGATATCAGTGGATTGAAGGGATGGCTCAAGGCATTGGCCTGCCGATCACCTGACTTGACGCCCATAGACTTCTTTAATTGGGCAAATGTAAAATAACATACGTTCCAGACTCAGCCCGCATCATGAAAGACTTGAAAGACCGAATCAGTAATGTCATTCGGCATACTTTACCAGATACACTTTCAAATGTGAGTGCTGAATTTCGTGATCGAATGAGACATTGTCTCCAGGTGGATGGACGTCACTTTGAACATCTGCGTTAGTTCTGAAATGAAACCCATGAACATGACAATTCAGTCGGTGTGGATAATTTTACATTTTAACCTCTGTCAAACTTCTCCCATTTGTCAGCCGAATTTTGGGCCACACGGTAATATATATATATATATATATATATGTGTGTGTGTGTGTGTGTGTGTGTGTGTGTGTGTGGAGGGTTCAAAGCAAAAGTGGATCAAGTTCATATTTTATCTTTTGAGAAACAGTGATATAAAATTAGAGTAATAATTTTAATTGCATATGAAGAATTAAACATCAACTTTTTTACAGTGAAAAAGAACAAATACAATACTTGGTTCAACAATGCTCTGAAGAATTACTGATATTTTGAACCTAAATTCATATGAAACTAGGATTTTCAATTTTTGGACTTGGTCCATTTTTGCCCTGAACCCCTCATATATATATATATATATATATATATATATATATATATATATATATCGTCAACTTCACTTCCCATTTTTGCCCTGAACCCCGCATATAATATATGTATCGTCAACTTCACTTCAAGATTAGGCGATTCGCCTGTTCCGAATTCACAATGGTTCCTTCCATCTCTTCCTAGGTCTTCCCATGCCCCTTACTCCTTTTGCTTTATGTAGTAGTAGTACAACTTTATTAGACTAAAAGCGACATATTTACAATGTTATTTACAAATATGGGTCGCACGGGCAGTAAGCCGTACGTGCTGTTGACAGTCCGTTACAATAAAGTAACATTTGGTAATAGATAAAGTAAAACAAAAAGAAAACACAATAATATTACAATTACATAATACTACAATAACATTATACATTAAGTTATGTAGAATTATTAAGAATTATCAATATCAATGAGCAGAGTGGTATGAAATTATCCTCCCCAAGTCTTTAGGTCTGAAATGCGCAATAAATATGAGCATCAAATTGCCTTCACATCAAGTAGAAATATGCGACAAACAAGCGCAATAAATTGGTTATAACGGATACGTGAGTAAACATTTTGCTATAGCGGAAACGTAAATAAACACATTGGCAACTTGCGGTAACTATCGATATGGTTAGTAATCAATGATCTGTTTCAAGATTCATAGGTGATAATCCACACTAGTAGAGCCATTACAACTTTGAATTATATAGGAAGTGCGGAAAGGCCTATCGGGTTTAAATTTACAAAAACTAATAGACTGAAATGGCTGGGATTCTACAAAGAATGAATGAGGGTAGAGAAATGAAGATTTTTACAGTGATGCTGGAGGAAACGAGAGGTATAGGAAGTCCCATAAATAGATGGAAGGACTGTTTCTGGCAAGATGTTGCGAAGGCTGATGAAATAAATTGATTGAGATTGGCTATGCACGGACCTTCTGAGAAAGCCATAGGAGCATAATGGGAAAAGACTGTCACCAACTATTGATATTGAATCTCTTTGACCCCGCAAGAGAAATGTTGCCATTTAACCCATTACAAATTCCTCAATATTAACTAACTAACTCACTGGCACTATCGAACATAAGCTCTCCATACATATCTATCCTGAGCTAATGCTTTCCAATCATTCCCTGTATAATCTACTTCCCTCAATTCATAGTTAATATTATTCTCCCATCTCAATCTTGGTCTACCAACTGGGCGTTTTCCCTCTGGTTTTCCTACAAGAAGCTTCCATGTACGTCTTTCATTCCCCATTCGTGCAACATGCCCTGTACATCACAGTCTACGAGACTTAACTGTTCTTATTATATCTGGCTTCCTATAAAGACCATATAGTTCACTGTTATGTAGCCTTATCCATTCACCTGTCTGTTTGTCTCTCTTTGGTCCAACATTTTCCTAAGAACTTTATTCTCAAATACGTAATCTCCTTTCCTTCCTTAAAGTAAGAGTCCATGTTTCGCATCCATATAATATAATCATGCGCAGAACAGCGGCTTACAGCAGATTGCATCGGAAAAGGAACACCGATATCTTAAAAGAATTGAAGACTACGTCAATTTTGGAATATATTAAACAGTACCAACTAAATTGGAAACACCATCTTGAAATAATGAGTTCAAATCGGATCCCCAAAGCTGTTTATAATTATATGCCAAGAGGACGAAGATCTCTGGGCCGTCCTATGAAACGCTGGAAGGAAAATTTTCTATAGGATCGTAACAGGCCTTGGCCCAATACTTGGAAGGAAGAAGAAGAAGTAGAAGATAATATAACTGGTACAATAACACTTTTATATATTTTAATTGCAATTATAATATAAATATATACATATAGGTACTATATTATCTTTTGATTATGCTGGATTAGTTGTTTTATCTTTAAACTCATGCCATGTCCAGGCCATTATTATTTATATGTCGTGTTGTCAATGACGAAGAAGTAATTAAATATAAAATGATTGGAAATCATTACATCAGAGTAATAATAGTAATAACAATATAAATAAATACTAATGGTCTATTTTACCTGATGGAGTAAAGACCGTGATGTCTTCACTTCCATTTCACCAGGGTTAAATTATATAGATATTAACAAATAATTACATGTATTTAAATTATATTATTCTCCCAGTTATATTATATGGATGCTAAACATGGACCCTTACTTTATGGGAGGAATTGAAATTGAGTATTTGAGAATAAATAGGGAGTCTTTCCTTTCTTCCATTTCTTCTTTCCTTTATTTTCTTTTCTTCTCCAGAAATGCCTGACCAGAGGCTATAAGATGGCAGCCCCATCACTGGTCTTGCCTTCCTTTGGCCAGCAACCAATCGAAGGGACTATTATTATGCTTTCAAGTCTTATACGAGAATTTCCCTCAAATGCTGGAGGGAAAATTTTCTATAGGATCGTAACAGGCCTTGGCCTAATACTTGGAAGGAAGAAGAAGAAGAAGTTCTTAGGAAAATGTTTCTACCAAAGAGAGTTGAACAGACAGGTAAACAGAGAAGACTACATAACAGTGAGCTACATGATCTTTATAATAGTAGTAGGACTTTATTAGACAAAAAGTAAGATATTTACAATATTATTTACAAATATGGGTCGCACGGGCAGTAAGCCGTACGTGCTGTTGACAGTCCGTTACAATAAAGTAATAATTGGTACTAGTGTAAAGAAAAATAAACAACAAAAACAGCAATAACATTACAATTACAATAAACCAGATATAATAAGAACAGTTAAGTCTCGTGGACTGCGAAGGGCAAGACATGTTGCACGAATGGGAAATAGGAGATGTGCATGAAAGCTTCTTGTAGGAGAGAAGACGCCTAGTTGGTAGACCAAGAATGAGGTGGAAGAATAACATTAGCCATGATTTCAGGGAAGTAGATTATACAGGGGATGATTGGAAAACTACCTCAGGATAGGGATGTACAGAAAGCTTATGTTCTCGCGGACATGAACGTACGGATTCGATAGTTCCAGTGAGTTATAGTTAAATGAATAGTACAATACGTCTACAGATGAAAAATACAAAATACATTAAAATAATAATAACTTATACATAGATTAAATTATTCGTTTGATGACGAAATTGCAGAATATAAAATAATAATAAAAATATACCTATAAATTCGTTATACATTATGTTATCCAAGGAAATATTCAGTGAGTTTGTTTTTGAGTTAGACAGTTCCTGATAAAAGAGGGGAGAGAAATCCAGAGACGGGTAGCCGAAAGAATGAAGGATGAGGAATAATGAGATGTTCTAAGTAAAGGTACAGCAATATTCAATTGCCTCTCGATCATATTTTTAAGTTATAGTGGGAATATTATGATTGAAAGTGTGTATAAAGGTAGAGGGGTGATGAGGTGGACAAAGTTGTGATATAAGGAGAATAATGAATGTATCTTAAGCCTCTCTTCCAATCGTAACAAAGAAAACATTTCAGCGTCAGAGCAAGTATGTATTGTAGAGCTTATGTCAGCATTGACACGAACCTCCGGGTTCAATTCTGTCATATGATGAAAGTTCCGATTGATTCCGATTGAGGGTCTTTCCACTTTTCAGCGGTTGCCCTTTTACCAGCCGGCTGCTGGCCCTTCACATCCACATGTGTCAATCACAGAGGTAGATGATCAACAGCCAGTGTAGGCGTGACATGTGGTTAGCATGTCGAGCCCCCCAGCCGTTATAGCTGGTTCCTCAACCTGGAGCCGCTACTTATTGTAGCTACCCAATTGCCTCCGGATGCTGGGTGGGCACCGGTCCCATACTGGCGGAAATACCATGAGAAAATTTCTTCCCCCATGGAGACTCGAACCAGCGCAAGTCCCGTAGCTCTGCGCCAAGGCTTCCTACCTTAACCGCTCGGCTACGGCGCGGGACTGATGAAAGTTAAAAATTAAATTGTACCTGTTGGTAGGTGCCGTCGTCCTCAACTTTGTTAAAATATTGTATATAAAATTAACTAGAGCGCTTTCGGAAGTTATCTTCCATCTTCTGCAGGTTGAGCTTCCGCTACTCGTTGTTGCTGTGTACGGTGAAGTATACTCCAACTGTTTGTAGCAACAACTGACTTGTTTTTGACGATCCCGTATAATGGGTTTGACTGGGGTACGTTCTCATTAAGAAGTGAGGTGTTGTTAATGAGAACACACCCCAGTCAAACCCATTATACGAGATCGTCAAAAAACAAGTCAGTTGCTGCTACAAACAGTTGGAGTATACATCACCGTACACAACAACAACGAGTAGTGGAAGCTCAACCTGCAGAAGATGGAAGATAACTTCCGAAAGAGCTTCAGTTAATTTTATACGGCACCTAGCAAAAGGTACAATTTAATTTTTATATTTCATCATATGACTTCACATCAACGGAATTTGATATGAATTCCACTAGTACTGATATCAATTGTGTCAGTTAGCTAGGTATCGTGGATGATTTTTTATATCAATGTTGGATAGCAGAAATGTGGCATAGTGGAGCGGACCTTGGTACAGATGCAGCGTCCTTCTGCTCCCACTATGGTTGAGTAGGATTTGTGTAAGAGGACTTTGAGATCGAACAAGAAGAGATTTATCTGACTTGACAGGTAACAAATGATTCTCAGAGACATGTTTTTCAAGCTTGGTGTTATTTTATGAGCTGTAAGTATACGACATGGGACTCACGGCTACATCCTAAAAAATCGATTTACCCCTGCCGGGTTTGAACTCGCGAACTCGCGAGCGTGATGTCTACTAGTCCACCAGGATCGATATGTGCTGACTGGAGCTAACTAACAAACAACTCCTGAGCTCTATGTCTAAGCAGAAATAACCTCTCCATACATCCCTATCCTGAGATGTTTTTCAATCATTCCCTGTAAAATTCACTTCCCTCAAATCACGCTAAATATTGTACTTCTATCTCACTAATCGCTAACCTACTGGACGCTTTCCCTCTGGTTTTCCTACAAGAAGATTACATGACACTCTCATTCCTCATTATTGCCACATGTTCTGTATATCGCAGTCTACGAGACTTAACTGCTCTTATTATATTGGGGTCCACCGCTGTGGTATTGAGGTAGCGTGCTGCCTTGTCACGCAGCGGGCCCGGGTTCGATCCCCGGTCGGGGCAGTTTTTATGGGTGAGGCTTTTATCGGGGTTTTTCCTCACCTGTAAGACAAATGTCAGGAAAACTTTAAGGCTTAAACGGTCCCCGAAATCATATGACCATCATCATCCTTATCATTATCATCATCATCCTTCACCGGTGTGGAAAGCAACGGGAAGCTACCACACCTACAATTCCCTAGTAAAGCTGCAAAGCATAGCATGAAAATGCTATGATTGCAGTGAAGAACCTGCCCTCGGGCAGAATTACTATGGATGGATTATATTAGGCTGTCCCACTATTCATATAGTTATTTAACATTATGTTGTGAGTCTGGTGGAATTTGAACGTGTGATTCATTGGGAGTTTGTTCCAAACGGTCGCGCAATCGATGCGGATCTTTATTTTTAACAAATGGAACGTTTTCCTGAAATTTTCAGACGAAGCTACCTAGCAGTACTTAACCGAAATAGAGTTATCTTGCAGGACAATGCGATACTTCATACTGCACGAGCAACCATGTCAAAAATTGAGGAACTGGGAGGAATTGAACTTCTACCACACCTAGAAAATAGCGCTGATCGTGAGCAATCAGTTTACCATATGTGTCGATACATGGACCATTGCTTGCGTGAAATTATGTAAACAAATTGAAAACATCGAAGCTATGGAAGTGGGTCTCAACATATTCTTCGCATCAAAAAAACAAAATACTGATACCTCAGTGAAAGATGGCTGAAGACCGCAGAAATTGATGTTCTCTACTTTGAAGAATACATTAATTTCTTCTCAGAAAACATTCGAAATAAAATTTTGTTTATAAAAATACATTAATTAAGAGAGAGTATGTGTTTAGATTACCCATTAAAATCATGTAGTTCACTTGTTTGTTCACCTCTCTTCGATGCAAAACGTTTATAAGCATTTTACTTCCAAATACTTTAGCTCCTCCCTTAAAATAAGAGACAATGTTTCGCATCTATAGAGTTTATCTGGAAGAATAATAGTATTATATATTATTGAGAAAACTTGTGATGACAAGAGTCCCAGTAATTCGTAAAATCTTGCGTTTCCAGAGTTTAACCTATATTTAATTCCTTTCTGCACATCATACCTGCTTAGACATAGAAATCATCACACAGCTGTCACTTGCAACAGCCATGAAACTTTTTGAGGCCAAAATACTTCCCATCTTAACATAGGCCTATGGAATAGAAATCATATGACTGACCTCAGCTACGGAGACTTAAACACCTTAGAAAAAGTGAAAGCAAGATTCTTTAAAGCAGCAATGGGGATCTCCAAATTTGCTCCATCTAGACTTCCATATGAGTTAGCAAGGGAAACTTTCCTCGTGGAAGATCTACACACAAAGTTCCTGCTACCAGCTACTAAACAGGAAACTACATTGAAGGAGGTAAGACAAAAGAAGAGAAAAGAAATACCGGAAGATTTTTACGCAATAGATGCAATGATTAATCGAGACTGGACTGGACCAAACAACAAGATACGCAGTGCAATAATAAGACTGGTAGTGCATGGATATCACCACAAACTCTGCAGAATTTCAAACTATCATGATCCGTCAATGAACTGCGTGTGTAAGCTTTGTGATATACCGTGTGCAAGATACAATTTCAATGTCTGTTCGAAGAGAACAAAATCATTGCTGGCATACAGTAGAGACCAAATATAATGCACATTTGTGCGCACGTCTTCATATTATTATTATAGGCCTACCTGCTTATAATTGTTATTCCAAAGTATTTGGATTCAGCCACTTCTTCAAAATGTTCCTGATTTATTTTAAGTATCTATTTCCATTGCAGATGGGATCAGAGGCCTAAATAATGTGTACTTAGGAGTCTAACAAAACGCGTTGTAAGTAATTAGGTGAAGAAACGTCCAAAATTTCAATGGAACTAAAACAACATAAGCGTGATATATAGACTTGAAGACCGATTAATTTGAATAGGGGAGGTGAAATTGTACGCTTGATGGCTCTTAAATCATTTATCAATAGTTGGATTGACGGTAGAGACCCAGGGGATACAAACAGCAGTCAGGTGTTCACCTTCTGATTTATATAGCATGCCTCATAGAGGTCACCACTGTCATCCATTAAGCTTCCAATTTCACAACTTAAGGTTGTCGATCGCCTCCAAAAATTAATTTCTACTGCTAACAGCTTGTTGGCTTGTTTTCTACTTACTGTCGTAAAATACTTTGTAACAGAACTTGGAATATAGTTTTCATCATTCTGTATATTATTTTTCTATTATAAAGCACTGAATTCAACATATCAATTGGTTTTCTTTCAATTCCTGTAGCCTAGTTGAATTCTCATTTGTATATAAAATAGATCCTAAATATTTAAAAATTTTAACATTATGTATTCTTCCTGAGTTACATTTTAGCTCATCTGTTGTATCCAATGAAATATATTATGTTTTAATATAATTTATCTGTAATCTCCATTTTTTTTATATTCTGTCTCTAATTTACTTAACGTGAAAGATGCATCATCTGCATCCTGAAAAATCGCCACCCGATCATCTGCAAATATAATAATAATAATAATAATTATTATTATTATTATTATTATTAGGCCTATTATAATAATTTATATACAGATTTTTAATGTTTACACATCTTTCTGTGTCTAAAGTTTTATTTTCATTCTCATTTCCTGCAGTCCTCTTGTTCTCATTCCAGTTCTTATTTATTGCATCCACGAGTTTCGAGGTCTTCCTTTCCATCTTCTTCCAGGTGGAAACCATTCCAATGTTTTTTCCGGATAACATTTCATCTAGCATTCGTCGTACGTGCCCATACCAATTTTATTGCTTATATCTTACCTAGTCTATTATTGAATATATAATATTCCTTTTTTTCGTATGACAGTACTTTTTTTCTAATTTCGAACATCTTGCTACTCTCCTTATGAAATCCATTTACATCGACGTAATTTTTTGTTGAATTTTCAAACTTCAGTTCGATATGAGACAGTATTTCTCACTATTGAATTATATATTTGCAACTTATTTCTTCTGGTTATATGTCTGTTCCATAAGACTCCATTCATCATTGCTGTTATTGCTCCACCTTTATTTATTCTGTTCTTAATATCACTTTCTTGTTTATCCTCTTTATCCACTTTTACTCCCAGATACTCAAATTCATCACATTCTCTAATATACTCATTTTGATCTTCTATTATTAAATCTTGGGTTTCTGCTCCACATCCCATAAAATGTTTTTTTTTTCTAAATTTATTTTCAAACCCCAGTTATAATAATAATAATAATAATAATAATAATAATAATAATAATAATAATAATAATAATAATAATATGTTGAATCAATTAGGACTCTGTTAGAATCTCAAAGTCTCTACTTCAAAAACTAAAATTATGGCTTTTCAGGGCAAAGTGCCAGTCAGAGCAAAAAAATAGTAATCAATAATGAAATAATAGAACAGTTAGCACACTTTAACTATCTTGGTTCAGATATAACATATAGCTACAATTGGGATATACATAATAAATTTAACAGATATCAAATGATGTGTGGCACCATAAGAAGAACCCTCCGAAAGACTCGAAGAGAAACTCAGCTCAGGTTTTATAAAATTATGGCTGTTCCTGTTCTTTTATATGGATCTTAATCTTGGGTACTTACAAAAAAAAAGATATCTCTCACATTCAAGCCACTGAAATGAATTTTTTAAGATCCGTAAAATGATGTACACGCATGGATAGATTACACATGCATCAATAAGAAATGAACTGGAGATATTTTCAATAGTCGATATACTAGAAGAGCACAAATGCCAATGGAAAGAGCATTTAGACAGAACGGACAATAGAAGATTACCCAAAAAAGATCGACACCTACAAACCACATGGGAAAAGATCTTTGGGACGGCCAAGGAAACGATGGACTTGAGACCGGAACAGGTCGCATTGACCTAATCCTGGAAAGGAAGAAGACGAAATGTAATAAACTTGAGATGGCAGTGGAAACTGTAGTGTTGTAGATGTGCGGGTAAGAGGATGTTTTTAAGAAGACACGGAACTAGAAGGAAGTTACTCGGCTGATATCGATCATTGCAAATGTGGTTGAGTCAGAACTCAAGAGCTGCTTCATTACTCTAACATGGCTCATTTCAGTGAAATGCCGGCTTTAATAAACTAATCTGAAAACTTACATATACAGTAAAAGCTCCTTATTCGCGGTTCCCTTATTCGCTTTTTCACTATTCGTGGGTTAAAAAATTGCAACACACTTCCTGTATTTGAGGATAAAAGTTTCTTTATTCGCGGATCCAGTCGCTAATAGCACTCATTTCCAGAATTGAGTCTATAAGGTATTAATTTTATTATGTCCGTATGTGTCCCGCGCCGTAGCCGAGCGGTTAAGGTAGGAAGCCTTGGAGCAGAGCTACGGGACTTGCGCTGGTTCGAGTCTCCATGGGGGAAGACATTTTCTCATGGTATTTCGGCCAGTATGGGACCGGTGCCCACCCAGCATCGTGAGGCAATTGGGTAGCTACAATAAGTAGCGGCTCCAGGTTGAGGAACCAGCTATAACGGCTGGGGGACTCGACATGCTAACCACATGTCACCCCTACACTGGCTGTTGATCATCTACCTCTGTGATTGACGCATGTGGATGTGAAGGGCCAGCAGCCGGCTGGTAAAAGGGCAACCGCTGAAAAGTGGAAAGAACCTCAATCGGATGTCCGTATGTGCGTGTGTGTTTTTGTATGTGTCTATTTACGCTCTAGCGACCACAACTTTGTTTTGGAACCAAACTTGGTATATAACAAACAATTACAAAAGTAAGGTCGAGTTTGTTAACCAGAAAATAGACACATTAGAAATGAGGGTTAAACTGAAGCGAAAAATACTAATAAAGTCGATCTAGCGTCAGCAATTTTCGATATTTCGCAACGAAACTTGTATATGCTATTGAAATAAAACGAAAAAGGTGTTAACAAAAATCAGTGAAATTCGACTATTAGAAATGGCGGTTTACTTGAAATATGAATTAAAAATCGCTCTAGCAGTCGCATTGTTCGTTTTCTTGCAGTATAACTGTAAACTGCACAATTTCTTTAACAAAATAGACATTTTTTATTTATATACAAATTTTCAATGTTTACACATACTCGTATTTCTGTGCCTAAAGATTTATTTTTCTTTTCCACTCGTCTCTGTCCATCCACTCCATTCCCTCCAGTCCTCTTGTCCTCGTTTTAGTTATTATTTCTTGTATCCACGAGCTTTGAGGTCTTCCTTTCCTTCTTCTTCCAGGTGGCACCATTCCAATGTTTTTCTTCTTGCATTCGTCGTACATGCCCATACAAATTTAATTGCTTATACTGTATATATATATATATATATATATATATATATATATATATATATATATAATCTACTATTGAAGTTCTAATATTAATTTTTCTCGTATGCAGCACTTCTTATATTTTTCTAATTTTGAACATCTTGCTGCTCTCCTCAAGAAAACCATTTCAATCGACATAAGTATTTGATCTAAGGTTTTGTCGAATTTCCAAACTTCAGCTCCATATGACAGCAAATCTCGCTATTGAATTATATATTTATAAACGTATTTTTTCTGGTTATATGTCTGTTCCTTAAGACTCCGTGTATCATTGCTGTTATTGCTCTATCTTTATTTATTCTATTTTTAATATCACTTTCTTGTTTGTCCTCTTTATCCACTTTTACTCCTAGATACTCATATTCTTCACATCCAACATAAAAAAGATGCGTTCTGTAAAATCACAAAAATCGGGCATAAATTAGACCCGTCGCGGAATTATCTTCCTTTACGTTGTTTTTGAATGTCGGAAAGTTTTTTAGTTTTGCGATTAGAATAGACAATAGCTGGACTCGTGTATCTTTTGTAAGCTTTACTTAAAACAGAATTAACGCACATATAAAAATACTGCGTAGAGTTGGCGATAAAGGACATAAAAGTTCTTGGGGAAAAGGTCGTTATGCGTGGAATACAACAATCCTCTGAGATACAGCAATAATAATAACAGTAACGAATAAAAGACACTTTGACTGTATACATTTGATACTAGCTCCGTTATAACGAACTGCAAGCGATAATAAGAATGTATATACTTGAATTATGATAATTCTGTGAATACTCAAGTTAAATACAAGTATGGAAGATGTCTCTCGAGACAAAAACAAGTCTATCACGCAGGAGCTGGGTAAGCTAAGCGAATTCCTCAGAAAAACGAATTTATGGTCTCATTTGTTGGTTTATGAAAGTCTTTCATCTGTTAAATTAAATCGTATGTATCCAGTTTTGTTGTGAGAAAATGTATGGCAAACGCTAGACCTATTTTAATATGTTGACTTTAAGTAAACACCCACACTTAAAGAATTATATTTCGTTGATTTGTACACAATATCCTTGTCTTTTATTTGAATGGCATAATCCTAGTTCCATTCTGAACATTCGAAAATTAAGAGTACTAGACCGATTTTTAAATATTCGCTTCACATTAACCCAAATGGTACGATTTTGCTCTTTTAGAACATTATATATATAGTCCACCGCTGTGGTATCGAGACAGTGTGCTGACATCACGCAACGGGCCCGGGTTCGATTCCCGGTCGCCACAACCTCCTGGGTGAGGTTTTTTCGGGGTTTTCCCTCACCTGTAAGACAAATGTCAGGAAGCTTATGGCCCAACGGTCCCCGAAAATCATCCGGCCATCAGCATCATCCTTATCATTATCATCATCATCCTTCACCGGCGTGAAAAGCAACAGGAAGCCACCACACTTATAATTCCCTAGTAAAGCTGCAAAGGATAGCATGAAAATGCTATGATTGTAGTGAAAGACCTGCCCTCGGGCAGCAGAATTCTATGGATGGATATATATATATATATATATATGATGAAATTGTTTTACGAAATAGTTGCTAAATTCCTTAAATATCTCCAAAAATTGGGCTCAAATTATTACAATATCGCAGGAAAACTATAACAGATACACCTCCTTAACCCAGGAGACGGACATTTGCATGCATCCACATTAAATTGAACATGTGATCAGCCTCATGGGCTAGTGTTCAGCGTTTTAGAGTATAGTTCATGAGGTCTCGGGTTCGATTTCCGGTCACACCTTCAGAATTTTTCCTTAAAGTTAATTATTCCTGAGCCGAAGTTTGGGTTCAGAACTCTCCTGGTGCTTCATTATCATTTATCACTCATCATATCGTTGGTGTGACATAACTACGCCTTCCAACTGCCCCAACTTAAGAAATGGATTACAATTTCGCCAGGGGGAAAACCCAGTAATGTATAAATGACAACCTGGTGGCATTAGACAAAAAATATACATATAAATAAAAAAATCCTAGGTAAGCACTTCAACCGTCTTGGCATTCTATCATCATCAGCTTGAATTTTGCGCAACCAAAAGGAAGTCATGGATCGACGTCATCTTGCTAAATGCCCTACTCTGAACTCTTTCAAAGAAGACGATAGCTACTGTGAAGCCAGAGATGAAACTTCTTAATTACTTAATTTTTATGTTCCTTTTTTTTACCACTTTCTCGTTTCTTCATGGTCAACTAATCAAAGTATCATGTATTAGTCATCAAACAAATAAATACTATTTTTTACCTTCCGAATTAATAAGATTAAAAATCGTTATAAATCTTTAAAAAATAATTAAGTTAATTAATTCTGGGATATCGAGAAATAAGAAATATGCAGCCCGTTAACGTGGAAGAGGAGTATTGCCAGACCGCAGATATTGGTTTCCCATAAATCTACAATATGATATATTGGCCGGAAATAGAGCAAGAAAGGGAAGCTAAGCTTCAAAACCTTTGAAAACAGAATACCTAGCGCACTATCGAAAAAACAAATACCACACAATATTTATTTTTCTTTCTAGCAACAAAAATAGGAATGTTCGTTATTTTTGTAAATAAAAAAAGTATTATTTTAGCGCCGTGTCAATTAAACGGGTGTTCTCTAATATGAACGATGTTACCACATTCAGTTTATTCAGTTATGTTCCATAATCAAAGTCAATAACTAACTAACTCACTGGCACTACCGAACCCGAAGGTTCATGGCCGTGCGGACATAAGCTCTCCATACATCCCTATCCTGAGCTAATGCTTTCCAATCATTCCCTGAATAATCTACTTCCCTCAAATCATACTTAATGTTGTTCTCCCACCTCATTCTTTGGTCTACCAATTGGACGTTTTCCCTCTGGCTTTCCTACAAGAAGCTTCCATGCACGTCTTTCATTCCCCATACGTGCAACATGTCCTGCCCATCGCAGTCTACGAGACTTAACTGTTCTTATTATATCTGGCTTCCTATAAAGACCATGTAGTTCATTGTTATGTAGTCTTCTCCATTCACCTGTCTGTTCATCTCTCTTTGGTCCAAAAATTTTCCTAAGAACTTTATTCTCAAATACTCGTAATCTCCTTTCCTCCCTTAAAGTAAGAGTCCATGTTTCGCATCCATATAATATAACTGGTAGAATAATAGTTTTATATATTTTCAGTTTAACGTTTTTTGAAAGGAATCAAAGTCAATAAAGATTTTTAATAATTTATTGTCTATATATTTTTACTGGATGGATGGATCAACAGATACAATATATACACTGTTATTTGCGGATGACCAGATAATAATTGCTCAAGAATATGAAAACATGGAGTTTATGTTCAGTAAAATATTGGACGAATACGATAACTGGGGTTTGAAAATACAGTTAGAAAAAAAAAACATTTTGTATGGGATGTGGAGCAGAAACTGAAGATTTAATATTAGAAGATCAAAAGGGGTATATTAGAGGATGTGAAGAATTTGAGTATCTGGGAGTAGAATTTCATAAAGATGATAAACAAGAAAGTGATATTAAGAACAGAATAAATAAAGGTAGAGCAATAACAGCAGTGATGAATGGAGTCTTATGGAACAAACATGTAACCAGAAAAATAAGTTACAAATATATAATTCAATGGTGAGAAGTACTGTCACATATGGAGCTGAAGTTCGGAAAATTCAACAAAAACTTAGAACAAAAACTTATGTCGATGTAAATGGATTTCTTGAGGAGAGCAGCAAGATGTTCAAAATTATAAAAAAGTAAGGAATACTGTTCAACGAGAAAAAATGAGTATTAGATAATCAATAGTAGACTATATAAGATATAAGCAATTAAATTGGTGTGGGCATGTACGACGAATGTAAGAAAAAAAGTACCCAGGAAAACATTGGAATGAATGGTGTCCACCTGAAAGAAGGAAAGGAAGACCTCGAAACTCGTGGATGCAAGAAATGAGAATAGGAATGAGAACAAGAGGACTGGAGAACTTTGGAGTGGTTGGATAGAGACGAGTGGAGAAGAAAAATAAAACGTTAGGCACAGAAAGATGTGTAAACAATAAAAAAAAAATACTGGAAGTAAATATAAGTAAAATTAAAAAAATTAAGAACCCGAAAGTGTCTTTAATGGAAAAGTAAGGATGAAAGGGAATTTTATCAATATTTCTATTTAATATGGTATAAATAGAAAAAGATTATACAGGACAAATCAAAATGAATGGGACAAAAATGAGTCATTCCTGTGACTATCGAATTGAATTTAATTTAGAAATGCATCTGTAACTCGTAAGATTAACACTCCAAGATTCGTTTGCAACTTTGAAAATAATTAAATATCGCCTATGCTCATTATAAGAGCTATTGCACAATATGGAGGTTTCGGGGATAGAAAAAGCAAACTACAATTTCATTTTTCATGGCATTTTATGGTAAACAGCTGAATAATTATAATAACAGTCGAACAAGTTAGAAGATGTAATTACTTAGGCTGTGAGGTATGATGAAGATTTTAAAAATAAATTGTATAAATTTCAGGGGGCTCGTTGTAGGGTAGTTGGTTAAGGGAATACGCTAAAAACGGCAAAGTCGAGCGTTCGAGTCCCGGTGGGGTCAGGATTTTTAAACTGATCCAAACCTTCTGCTGGCACCTTGGCCTTGGAGTCGACTCAATCTCTAATGGAAATGAGTGCCAGACATTGTTCTGGGGGTAAAAGACGAGAATGAATGAGTAGTATGAAAAATTCAAGCAGGAAAACCAGTGGAAAGCACCCAGCAGGTAGTTCAAGACTTCCTTTGGCCAGCAACCAATCGAAGGGACTATTATGTCATTAATCTTTTCCTGTTTTTTTTATATATATATATTATACATATATATTTAATTCGTTAAATTTAGAGTAAATCAAAATACATTATAAATATTAATTGTATTGTATTCATAACTTGTAATCGTTTATATTTATATATATATATATATATATATATATATATATATTGTAATTTAGATTTAAGACTATTTTTTGTTTGTATTTTTTTAAACCTGGTTGAGTGGTAGACAAGGCCTTAAGGCCTTAACTCTGCCAGGTAAAATAAAGCTATTATTATTATTATTATTATTATTTATTATTATTATTATTATTATTATTATTATTATGCTTTCAAGTCTTATACGAGAATTTTCCAGAAGGATTAATTTTCTATAGGATCGTAACAGGCCTTGGCCTAATACTTGGAAGGAAGAAGAAGAAGAAGAAGAAGGTAGTTCAAGAATGAAATTGAAGAATAATCTTAACTGTGATTTGAGGAAGCTGGTTTATCGTAAGTAATGCCACGAGTGATTTCCAAATTGTCGATAAATTCACGACTCACGAAGTGTGGAGTGAATTTATCTAGAGAATTTGGAAATCAAGAGTGGCATTTGTTAGGACTATTTAACGAATAAAATTAAGCTGTTTACTCACAAATCATTATTTAACTATAGTTATTTTAAAATATTTATATATTTAATGTAAACGGCGATGTTTGAAAACAAATGAGAAACGATAGGTACGTTTCTACTGCTTCTTTTGTTTATCACTGCAACCAGATCATACTATTTATTGCCAAAGGAACGCAATATTGTAAGAATGCTCTCTAGTGGAGAAAAAATGAAACACATCAATCTGTATATTAATTCATTTTTTGATGTCGTATGATGTAAATATGACAATTATATTTTTCTCGATTATTACCTGGGAAAAAATACATTTAAGAAAGTGCAAACAGTGGTTTCTTTTTTTGGTGGTATAATCAATTGCTACAAATGTTGACATGTAAGCACTATTATATACAATCTGGTAGCCGTATTTGTTATAGGCTCAGTCACTGCAAAATAACGGTCAGACCTGTTCAGAATATTAAAAAGGAGGAGCTTTGTTTAATATATGATAATCCTAACACTGATAAATATTTCGTGAAACACGACTCTGATTGGTTGTAAAACAGGAATCATTGAAACGTGATTGGTCATTGACTCCCATTTGGGGCATGAGTTAAATAGTCAGTAAAGTATGATTTGAAAAAAAAAAATAGCACAGTATAGAGGTATATTATGAAGATATGTTCGCGCGACCATAAATCTGGGGGTTCGATAATACCAGTGAGTTAGTTAGCTAATTATAATAATATTAACCCTTAAATTGACAAAACACAAATTTCTTATTTTAGTTATTGAAATGTGGCGGACCGCAGTGAAAACGGAATCTTGTAACACAGTTATTGTTAGGTATATTGTATAATTAGACACACATTTAAGTGGTTTCTTTTTGTTCGCTTTATTCTGATTTATTTAAAATATTAAATTAACTGAACCAACTGATGTATTCAAAAGGATACATTGCGAATTTAAGGGTTAAAGTGAAACAGTGCAAAAAGAAGAATGACGTTGCGATAAGGCGATAAAAAAATATTCAGTAGAGGTGCTTAAGTATATAACACTTAGGTTGTAAAGATAATGTAAAACAGAATGGAGATTTGAGATTGAATGAGTCCCCTAGTGTTCGATAAGGGAATTAAACGGATGACCACTTCAGAGCATAGAGCAGGATCCCCTTAAGGCTAGTAAGAAGATAGACGTGTCTTGTAAATTGTTAAGGGAATTTATCATGCACAGTAGCGTTTTTGTTAACCATCTCAAATTCTGTCCTCAAGGACTCATCAAAGGCCATCTACTATGCATAGCAGTTCTGAGCCAAGCTCATATTTCAAGTGATTTGTAATCAAAAGAGAAGGTAAATATCTTCAAAGTGAAATTACACAGAGCATTACATTTTAACTCACAACACCTAATATTGTAATTATTGTAATATACACTACTTATTTAAATTTACTATTTAACTCATGCCCCAAATGGGAGTCAATGACCAATCCCACTTCAATGATTTTTTATTTACAACCAATCACAGTCGTGTTTCGCCTAAAATTTACCAACTAAGGTTTATCATAATAAAGAAAGCACCTCCTTTTTAACATTCTGAATAGGTCATAGCATTATTTTGCAGTGACTGACTCCCCAAGAAATACGGCTACCAGATTGTATATATAGTGCATGAATGTCAACACGTAGCGCATACGAGAGATAATATAAAAACATTTGTAACAATTTATTATACCACAAAAAAATAAACCACTGTTTGCACTTTCTTAAAAGAATTATTTTCCAGGAAATGACGTAAAAAATATAATTGACATATTTACATCATAGGACATCAGAAATTAATTAATTAGTACCCATAACGTTGGTTATAAATTTCTGCACTAGGGTGCATTCTTACAATATTGCGATCTTTTGGTAATAAATAATATTATGATCTGGTTGCAGTGATCGAACAAAAGAAGCAAATGCAGCGTACCAACCGTTTGTCATTTGTTTTCAAACATTGCCGTTTACAGTAAATATATAAATATTTTAAAATAACTATAGTTAAATAATGATTTGTGAGTAAACAGCTTAATTTTATTCGTTAAATAGTCCTAACAAATGCCACTCTTGATTTCCAAATTCTGTAGATAAATTGAAAATCACTCATGGCATTACTTATGACTATTTAACTCATAAGATGTTAATTATATAAATTTTTACCTGGTAAGTCAGTCGTCCTCAACTAAATCATTAAACTTCAAGTTATTCTAATATGGAGGCCTTCCGAAAACAATGTTTCATCTTCTGCATTTTAACTGGAACTGATGGTGTTGTATAGGTTGTATAACGGATTTATGTCTGCGGGTATGTTCTCGTTGAGTAGGTCTTTATAATAAGCAAGGAATAAATACCTACTCAACGAGAACATACCCGCAGACATAAATCTGTTATACAACCTATACAACACCATCAGTTCCAGTTAAAATGCCGAAGATGAAACAGTGTTTTCGAAAGGCCTCCATATTGGAATAATTTGAAGAAGTCTAATAAATTTAGTTGCGAACAACTGACTTATCAGATAAAAATTTTATAATTAACATCGTATTACATAACCTCAACGGTGCCTTAATATGAATTTCAAAAGTGTTGATATTTAACTCATGCCCCAAATGGGAGTCAATGACCAATCACGTTTCAATGAATTTTGTTTTACAACCAATTATAGTCGTGTTTCACCCCCATATTTATTACTTAAGTTTATCATATTAAAGAAAGCTCTTCCTTTTCAATATTCTGAACAGGCCATAGCATTATTTTGCAGTAACTGACTCTCTAAGAAATACGTTGAATATAGCAATTATTATATTAAGATGTAAGAATCCTAGAATGTATGTGGCTCCCAGATTGTATATATATATATATATATATATATATATATATATATATATATATAGTGCACGAATGTAAGTAAGTGCCGCTTGCGAGATATAATAGAAAAACATTGTAGCAATTGATTATACCACAATAAAAAGAAACCACTGTTTGCACGTTCTTAAATGTATTATTTCCCAGGTATTTACGTTCCAGAAAAATAATTAATTAATAACCTATAATGTTGGTTATAAACAGTTTGATGTGTTTCATTTTTTCTCCACTAGAGTACATTCTTACAATATTGCGATCCTTTGGCAATAAATAATATGATCTGGTTGCAGTGATGAACAAATGAAACAATAAAATTTTCTCATTAGTTTTTCAAACATCGTCGTTTACATTAAATATATTCAATAACTATATTTAAATAATGATTTGTGAGTAAACGGCTTAATTTTATTCGATAAACAGTCCTAACAAATACCATTCTCGATTTCCAAATTCTCTACATAAATTGGAAATCACTCGTGGCATTACTTATGAAAAACTACTTAATACCCGGCGTGCACTGCTACGCCTAAATAAATGAAATCATCAACAATCATGCAAGTATTAGGCCATGAGTCCCACAAGGAGGAATTTTCCATTCAGCATTATTTTGGATGTTCCAACGAAGTATACTTACTTACTCACTGGCACTATCGAACCCGTAGGTTCATGGCCGCGCGGACATAAGCCCTCCATACATCCCTATCCAGAGCCAATGCTTTCCAATCATTCCCTGTATAATCTAGTTCCCTCAAATCATAGTTAATGTTGTTCTCCCACCTCATTCTTGGTCTACCAACTGGGCGTTTTCCCTCTGGCTTTCCTACAAGAAGCTTCCATGCACGTCTTTCATTCCCCATACGCGCAACATGTCCTGCCCATCGCAGTCTACGAGACTTAACTGTTCTTATTATATCTGGCTTCCTATAAAGACAAGTAGTTCATTGTTATGTAGTCTTCTCCAGTCATCTGTCTGTTCATCTCTCTTTGGTCCAAAAATTTTCCTAAGTACTTTATTCTCAAATACTCGTAATCTCCTTTCCTCCCTTAAAGTAAGAGTCCATGTTTCGCACCCATATAATATAAGTTTTGAATTAAGTGAGATGGCATTCTTGTTTTGGTAGCTTTGTATATGATGGAGAAAATGTTCTCTACACCCAACTCATCCATAATTTCCTCATTTACATAATTAAGATATGGTAGTGAAGCACGGACAATCCGAAGAAGAAATGCGATGCGATGTATAAGTCGTACAGGACGCTATACAAAATAAATAATGAAAACGATTATTAAATTTTAGTTTCAGATGAACAGATTTTTTGATAATATCTACCTCAGTTTATTTTAATAAAATATAGTGAATTTCGTTGTGAAACACTGGAAATGGTGGCCACTAGATCAATTTTTAAATGTCTGTTTCAGGTGAACTAGAGTTCCTATACTAAACGTAATCGTCTTGGTCCCCACACGTTCTCAAAGTCTATAATAGGAATTTAGTTACACCCTATATATATATATATATATATATATATCTTGATCTTTTTTGTGTCTACATGATATGATCAATGATTTTTATATATATATATATATATATATATATATATATATAATCATCATCATCATCCGGTATCATGGCAGCTGCCGCCGTCTTCCGGAAACCCAACGCCATTCCTCTCTATCCATCCATTCATCTTCCTCCATTCCTCTGATATTCATAGCTGCTTGTACCCCTTCTATCCAAGTTTTTTTCGGTCTTCCTCTCTTCCTCCTTTCCATTGGGATCCATTCCATAACAATTTTTGGCAATCTTTGCTCTGGCATTCGTTTGACATGACCATACCACTGCAATCTTTTCTTTTCTATGATGTCTATGATGTCCGGCTCCTCTTGTACACCCATAATTTCCCTTATTTCTTTATTTCGTATTCTATCCATTCTAGATTTTCCAGCTGATCTTCTTAAAAAATCCATTTCTGTACTTAAAATTCTTTTAATTTCCCTGGTAGGAATTTGCCAGACTATATATATCATCATCATCATCATGAACAAATTCGTTTTAGGCCATGTGGCCTGTACGGTGAATATATATATATATATATATATATATATATATATATATATATATATATATGAGAATAAAATCTACAGTTCCATTTTTTCGCAATTCGCTAAAATGATACAATTGTCTGAGAATAGGGACCAACCACAGTTATCATTCATTTCCTTGCAGGGATTAGTCAGTCTTGCCTGTTCCGTCTTCGCACTATTAGAACCATCTCTTCCTCGGACGTCCCACATATCTTCTTCCTTGAAGTTCATAGTTATACGCTAGTACTGGGATTCTTTCGTTATTCATACGATCCAGATGGGCTCTCCAATTGTTTTTATATTCCTCTATTTTCTCATTTAAGTTGTATATATTCAATTCGTCTCTTATATCTTCATTTCTTATCAGATATATTTTTTTGCACAGCCTTTTGTCCTACAAAGTAACTTGATTTCAGCCGATTGAATATTACTTCTGTCTCTTTCCTGTAATATCCAAGACTCACTACCGAGCATTAATACCGGGACAGCCATTATCTTATAAAACTTTAATTTTTTGTCTTTTTGGGTTTTATGATCCCACATACTGACTGCAATTTGTTCAATTGGTTTCTAAGTCTCTGTCTCTATCGTAACTTATATTTCATCCAAGAAAAATCAAAGTAAGATACATGTTCCAATATTTTTTATATTATTAATTTGGAATGTACAGTGTATTTTCCTCGATGGACCTTACTTTTGTCTTTTTTATGAATATTTTCAAGTTATATTCGCTGCCAATTTGACTCAACTTATGAGCTGAACGTTGTAAGTTCTCTTTTTGCGCGATAGTGCGCTTAGTCTTACTTAAAGCAATGACGACCATGACTGAAAGTTCAAATTCCTACATTTCGGAGTTGCCAGCCTAAATAACTATACTGTAATATTACATATTACAAACCTCGTGCGGGAAATAAAACCACAGCCCTATATGTATACTATGTACAAATACAAAAAAATATCCCAAAGGTAGTGTCAATATACATTATACGAAACAAATCACTGCATTTTAAATGAACTGAATTTTATTTGAAACAATATAAAACAATAAATACGTACATGCCGCCATTTTATGACTGATTAGTGTCACGGTCTGCTGTAGTCTCGTCTAATAAACATTGCCCACGGTTAGCGTTAGTCAGTTGTTTATAATGAACGCAGATATTTCCAAGAAAGATGTTATTATTTTACTATTATTTATTATTTTGAAAACACATCGCGCAAAAAAATAATGCACAACGCACGTTTGTGAAGTGTTTTACAGAATCTCGGAAAATAAAAACCTCGCTATGGTTCCTAACCTCGCATCGTAATATACTACTATTATTCTGTATTATTGCGATATCATCTGCAAATCCTTACTTACTCACTGACACTATCAAACCCGTAGGTTCATGGCCGCGCGGACATAAGCTCTCCATATATCCCTATTCTGAGCTAATGCTTTCCAATCATTCCCTGTATAATCTACTTCCCTCAAATCATAATTAATGTTATTCTCCCACCTCATTCTTGGTCTGCCAACTGGGCGTTTTCCCTCTGGTTTTCCTACAAGAAGCTTCCATTCATGTATTTCATTCCTCATTCGTGCCACATGTCCTGCCCATCGTAGTCTACGAGACTTAACTGTTCTTATTATATCTGGCTTCCAATAAAGACCATGTGGTTTATTGTTATGTAGTCTTCTCCATTCACCTGTCTGTTCATCTCTCTTGGGTCCAAAAATTTCCCTACGTATTTATCATCTGCATATAGCAATATAATTATTTCTAATTTACACCAATTGGTGTAATATGGAGTTACATGCACAAGTTCCATTATGACTGTTGCAATTAACATTCTCTGTTATATGTACAAGATTTTAAGAAGATTGCTACATGAAGAAGTACACCTGGCTCCATGAAAAGAGATGGAATCTCTATATAAATGCATGAGATGCCCGTCACAGCTCTAAAGCCTGTTTTAATGGGGCGAAGCTGCAATTCACGCAATAAAACCGATATAAGAATCCATCCCTTCCTTTTCATAATATCCTCATTCAGAAATGTTCATCACGAGGATATTGCTGTGGGGTGGCAACCCTCCTCTCTCGATTTATATCGCCATCGCGCACCTATTATCTCTACCGTAGGGTTATGTTCCAAAGGCATTACATGAAGATAGAGAGGGTGTAATATAAACATCTATAAATACAGAGTGTTCCGCTTATAACCTCCTGTATCCATAGGTAACACTTGTTTTTTTGTTGGTTCTAGTATCATATTCGTTACTTTCAGAGCTTCCATTTTTTTTCAACTGCAGTAAGATGTTAAATATATATCTTTTACCTGGTAAGTCAGTCGTCCTCAACTAAATTATTAAACTTCTTCAAGTTATTCTAATATGGAGGCCTTTCGAAAACAATGTTTCATCTTCTGCGTTTCAACTGGAACTGATTAGAATAACTTGAAGAAGTTTAATCATCAATGAATCAATAAGAAATGAACTGGAGATATTTTCAATACTCGATAAACTAGACGAGCACAAATACCAATGGAAAGAAAATTTAGACAGAATGGACAACACAAGATTACCCAAAAGATCAACGCCTACAAACCACATGGAAAATATCTTTGGGACAGCCAAGGAAACGATGGACTTGAGACCGGAACAGGTCGCATTGACCTAATCCTGGAAAGGAAGAACAAGAAGAAGAAGAAGAAGAAGAAGTTTAATAACTTAGTTGAGGACGACTGACTTACCAGGTAAAAATTATATAATTAACATAATCGGTGCTTTAGTATGGATTTCAACTGCAGTAATAATTTTTATTAGGAATATTCCACAACACAGTGTTTCTCCTTCAACCCAAAGTGATATGTCGCCAAAGGTTCCTGTCTAAAACGTATTCTTGCCTCGAATCTCTAGCTTCCATACTTCTCACTCCATCTATTCAACATTCTCTATAACTACCTCTTCCACTTCTTCCATTATCTTTCCAATTAAGGATCTTCTTTGGTGTTCTGTCTTCTTGCATTCTTATGTGGTGTCCATACCATTTCAAATCGTTTTTCTACTATCATCATCATCATCGTCATCATAGTACATTTACGAATTTAGGCAATTTATTGACCGTTTCGGCCTCAAGACAAACACCATCCAGAAGTCTTTTGAGTGGACGTCCTGGTCTTCTTATTCCTGCAGGTTGATATCTAAAAATTTGTTTGGGTATCCTGTGAACTTCTATTCGATGAACATGTTGCATCCATCTTGACTTATAATCAGAAATTTTGTTTTTTAAAGGTTCCATGTGTAATTCGTCTAAGATCTCTTCATTTTTTTGTGATCTAGTAGTGTGTATCCTGCAGTCCTCCGAAGGTATCTCATTTCAGCAGATCTAAGTCTCTGTATATTCTTCTATTTAACGTCCACACTTCGCTACCATATAGAAGAGTTGGAAGAGCCAGTGTTTTATACACTTTTAGTCTTGAATGTTTTTGGACTAACTGTGGCTTGAAGATAGAATTTATTAACCCTAAAATTCTTTAAAATTTAAATATTTTTGCATTTACATCCTTTTCTTCTTCATATGAGATATTGCATCCTAGATATGTAAAATTATTCACCTGCTCCAAAATTTTATTGTCCAGTACAATTTTACTTCTGACAGGATCTACACCTTGAAATGCCATAATTTTTGTTTTCTCTGTTTTTCTTCTATGTGCAGTATTTATAAGTCAGCATTAATTAAAGGACAAGAATGCTTGGTTCTGACCAAATGTATCATATTTGATCTATGTACATTGGCGTAGCCCAATGTTGAGCCATATCCCCTCCTCTGTTTGGAATTACTAGACCAAGATAATTTAGTTACCGTATTTGCCCATGGATGGCATGCAGTCAACACACCCAATGAGACATCTAGCAGGCAACTAAGATATTATAAGGATGTTGAGGTTGGTAAATTTGCTTAGAGGCCTCTTTATTCATGCTTAAGGATCTCATACGAGTCTGAAACTCTTCAGAACCGGAACCCACGACTTAAAGTCCCTCCCGGAGGATTTACTCCTTTGGATTTTTCCATCTTAAAAAAAAAAATCCATTGATCTCGGCCGGGTTTGAACTCGCGACATGATACCTTGCATAAACTCCCCCTTAAATGCCCCACTAAAAATAGTTTTTTTTTTCTTCCTTGCTTCTTAAAATTTTATCTGGAACGTTAATACCTGGGAAATAATACGTTTAAGAAAGTGCAAACAGTGGTTTCTTTTCATTGTGGCATAATCAATTGCTACAATTGTTTTCTATTATATCTCGCAAGCGGTAATTGCTTACATTCATGCACTATATATATATATGTAGATAGATAGATAGATCGATAGATATAGATATTATAAATATATTTTTGATATTTGGCAATGAAGGCAAATATGATATGAAAAGAAAAAAGAATGCTTGAGTCGGGATTTGAACTCGAGTCTCTAAAGTCTATACCTTTAGCGCTCTAACCAACTGAGCTACCCAAGAATTCCAATACAAGCATACAAATTTCTTATACATGTAGTATTCTCAATTCACACAAGAAGTAGCGGAAATTTGTTCCAACTGCCATCTCACGGCTAACATAACAGTTAAGCAAATTTTTAAAGAGAATATTTACTTTATAGCAGGCAGTAACGCTTGTATATATAGATATTATAAATATATTTTTGACATTTGGCAATGAAGGCAAATATGATATGAGAAGAAAAAAGAATGCTTGAGTCGGGATTTGAACTCGAGTCTCTAAAGTCTGTACCTTTAGCGCTCTAACCAACTGAGCTACCCAAGAATTCCAATACAAGCATACAATTTTCTTATACATGTAGTATTCTCAATTCACACAAGAGGTAGCGGAAATTTGTTCCAACTGCCATCTCGCGGCTAACATAACAGTTAAGCAAATTTTTAAAGAGAATATATACTTTAGAGACTCGAGTTCAAATCCCGACTCAAGCATTCTTTTTTCTTTTCATATCATATATATATATATATATATACAATCTGGGAGCCACATACATTCTAGGATTCTTACATCTTAATATATAAATTGCTATTTTGAACGTATTTCTTAGAGAGTCGGTCAGCTCTGACCTATTCAGAATATTGAAAAGTAGGATCTTTCTTTAATATGATAAACTAAAGTCGATAAATCTCGTGGTGAAACAAGTCTGTGATTGTTTGTGAAACAAAATCATTGGAACATGATTGGTCATTGACTCTCATTTGGGGCATGAGTTAAATAGTTCCTGCAAACATTAATATATTATATAAATCTTGACCTCCAAAATATTCATTTTAACTCCCATGAAATGATTTTAACCCTGGAACCTGATGGTGAGGTCTTGGTGACCCACAGATATTTCTATTCATCTGAACATTCGTAATTTCGGACTCAATTTTTCAGAGCTTTGTGAGAATTCAGTTCTAACCTTGTTCTTTAAGTGGTGAGAGTTGTGTGAGTTTTCATAAAATAGTTTACAAGAGGGAGAGGGAAATATTTGTTGTGGTAGTAGTTGAGGTCATACAAACCCCACCGTCAGGCAATAACGTGTGTTTTTCTTCAAACTGAATTTCGTGATTAGGCCTATAATTATATAGTAATTATCTATGTTAGTGAAACAGTAATTTCTTACTTTTATTTTATTTTATTTTTATAATGGCATTTTCAAGTAAATGGCTCACAAGTGATGAAATAAGTGAACTCGTAAACAGAAATGAAAGTGAAGTGAAGTGAAGTAAAGTGATCCCACTACAGGCCTCAAGAGACCCTTGGGGTATAGGAGGTTGAAGTTCCAATTTTTCTGGACAATCGACACTTAATATCAGCTGGGTTGTCAGCCCTGCATGACGGCCGCCTTTACCCCCAGAAGAAGCGTCTGGTACTCATTTCCGTTAGAGACGAGTCGACTCCTGAGCCATAGCGCCGCCAGAAGTTTTCGGTCAGTTTAAAAGTCCTGGGTCCCGCGCCGTAGCCGAGTGGTTAAGGTAAGAAGCCTTGGCACAGAGCTATGGGACTTGCGCTGGTTCGAGTCTCCATGGGGGAAGAAATTTTCTCATGGCATTTCGGCCAGTATGGGACCGGTGCCCACCCAGCATCGTGAGGCATTTGGGTAGCTACAATAAGTAGCGGCTCCAGGTTGAGAAAATCAGCTATAACGGCTGGGGGACTCGACATGCTGACCACATGTTACCCCAATACTGGCTGGATGCTCATCTATCTATGTGATTAACACATGTGGATGTGAGGCCAGCAGCCGGCTGATAGGCTAAGGGCCTTGTAGGCCTGTCGCGCCAGGAGAAAAAAAAAAGTCCTGGAGTCCAACAGAAACAGGTGCACAACAACATGACAGAAGCTGTATTTTTCAGTGAAGAAAAATATACAATGCCCTAGAAAAAAGATAAGAAGTTAGCTATGGAATGTGTGGACTGCAATGATGAGATGTAAGTTATATTTCATATCGTATCTAAGAAACGTATTCTAAATATGCTAAATGTACGATGTTTAATTCTACTATCTGTAGTTGTTATATTTGAATAACTAGTAGAATTTTTCTAAAAAATGTGAAACGTTCCCAGCTTCGCACAATAAAGATCATAGGTTGGTGGCATAGTGCAAGAAATGTTCATGAATTTCCCATGTAACTCATTTCTAAATCAAAAAACGACGTTCTCATAAAATGCTGTAAAACTATGTTGTGGAATGAGTTTTAAAACCATCGTTTTAATATTTGTGAAATCTTAAAGGGATGTGAAGAGAAGGAAAAAAAAAATGGAAATCAAAACGTAAATCTCACTGTAAATATCTTCTTCTTCGGTTCTCCCCCACTTATAGGTTTGCCGTCTTCATTTTCCATTTATTTCTATCATTCCATTCTCCTTCTTCCAAAATTGCCACGTTTATTTTTTTTCAGGGGGTGACAATTGATATATATATTTTTGGCCATCTTTCGTTTTCAATTCTTTGTATATGGCCATACCATTTAAGAGTTTGATTTTCAATCCTCTTAACAACACATGTGGTGACATTCATTTCTCTCCAAAGGAATTCATTTCTTATTTTATCCTGTCTTGTTTTTTTGAAGGCTTCTTCTAAGATAATCAAATTCAACTGTTCTAATTTTATTCTTTTCTAATTCCGTCAAAGACCAAGTTTCACTTCCATATGACAAAATATTCTGTATTATGCTCTTATAAATTTTCATTTCAGTTTCCTTTGTAATATTTTTGTTCCAAATTATTCCATGTAATGTATCTGTTGCATTTTTTGTCATTGCAATTTTAGCCTGTACATCAACTTGTAATTATTGACCCAAGATATTTAAAAAATGCACATTTTTTTATTTTCCCTGTTTCGAGTATGAGGTCATCCACATCCTTTCCCAAACTCATATATTCTGTTTTCTGTAAATTTATATTCAGTCCCCATTTTTTATATTCTTCCATTAGTTCATTTATAATTCCTTAGGACAACATATTCTGTCTAAATACCTGATATTATTAAAAATACCTGTGTTCACAAAGCATACAGTTTGCTTTAAATACATATGCATTTTTGAATATATTATAGCATTCAGTCGAAATTAGTAATTTATAAATAAAATCAGAAATAAATATTTGTACACAGTATTGTCTTCTGAATGAGGAAGTGCTTGTGCTAGTGTAGAAATGAGTTAACTGACTCACTGGCACTGCCGAACCCGTAGGTTCATGGTCGCGTGGACATATGCTCTCCATTTATCCCTATCCTCAGCTAATGCTTTCTATTATCTCCTCTACAATCTACTTTCCACAAATCATGTTAATGTTATTTTATCGCCTCATTATTGACCTACCAACTGAGCGCTTTCCCTTCAAGAAATTTCCATTCCCCTCTTTCATTCCCCAATCGTGCCACATGTCCTGCTCATAGCAGTCAATGAGACTTAACTGTTCTTATTTTATCTGGGTTTCCTGTAAAGATCGTGTAGCTTACTGTTATGTAATTTTCTCCATTCGTCTATCTGTTGTTTCTCTTTGATCCAAAAATGTTCTTAAGAACTTTATTCTCAAATACTCATATTTTATCCTCCCCTTAAAATAAGAGCCCATGTTTCGCATACATATAATCTTCTTCTTCCTCTTCACGGTTTAGGCTTATTTACTAGCCTGTTCCGGCTCCAAATTGCTGCTGTTTCCATCTTTTCTTTGGTCTTCCCAAATTTCTTCTTCCTCGTGGTGAATAGCTGTATGATACTTTTGGTATTCTATTCTCAGTCATCCTTGCCAAGTGTTCTTTCCAGTTTGTTCTGTATTTCACTATTGTTGTGTTTAATTCCTCTACTTTTAGTTGTCTTATTTCTGTGTTATGTTTTGTCTGTTCTTTGATACATATATCTGGTTAATTAACTCCCGCAAGGGAGCACCCTTTCTCTACATGGAGGGTACACTCGCATAGATATGTATAACATAGCAGTATAAAGGCTATCCGCTCTTAAAGTGCTCCTCATCAAAACAAAACCATGCGACCTGCTCGCTTTTCATTGGTTATGGACACCTACGTACGATGTAGAAGCAATAAGTACGCGAAAAATTAGTTCCCTTTCATTAAACTAAAAATATGTCCTCTGAATATACTTGTTATATTTGGTGAATGAAAATAATAATATTCAAAACGTTGAAAAATATTCAAAAATATACCTAATCAATTACAACTTAAAATAGCTTATTGTATATGGATGATGTATTTGAGTCATACTTCAGTTGATTCTGGTGCAACAAAATGCCTGGAGGTGTCGAGTCTTCTGTTGCTGTGTCGCAATCTAAATTTTTAGAACACAAGTCTGGCAAGCCTTTGACTAGTGGTCAAATACAGTTATTTTAAATGTATTTCACAAGATCAGTGTAAAATCTCACCAGCTTTTCCTGTAATCTACCCAATGCACCATAAGTCTTATATACTTCACTCATGCTCCCTGTCAATGTGACAGTAAATGTGGCGCGAATGCGGAAGGATACAATTGGCGCTTGTTTATGTTAGGGTCACTCTAAGAGCGGGTAAGTTAGAGCAATGAGTATAACGTTGACTCTAGTCCGTGCTTTTACATGGAATAAGAGAGTTGTTAAGATCAACTGATATAACCAGGTGGCATGACGGTCGGGCTGGAATTAAATACCTAGAGGGCGTGGGAAAAGTCAGTAATGCGTGAGTTAGGTCATGTTATAATTCTCTACATTGGAATGAAGTGGCTTCCAAATTATTTCTCATCATTTGTGTAGAAATCTACTTACATCTTTAAGAACTTGTGTTTTTTTGGCATCATAGAACATAGAGGAAACTAAAATGAAAACTTATAACAGCATAATACAGAATATTTTTCCATATGGAAGTGATACTTGGCCTTTGACGGAAGTACAAAAATATAAAATTAGAACAGTTGAATTTGATTATTTTAGAAGAAGCCTCCAAAAAACAAGATAGAATAAAATAAGAAATGAATTCCTTTGGAGAGAAATGAATGTCACTACATTTGTTGTTAAGAGGATTGAAAATCAAACGCTTAAATGGTATGACCATATACAAAGAACGGAAAATGAAAGATTGCCAAAAAATATATACCAATGGTCACCCCCTGGAAGGAATAAACATGGCAGACCAAGATGGAAATGGAAAACCTACGTCAGAACTATAATGGATGATAGGAATTTGGAAGAGGGAGATTGGAATGATAGAGATAAATGGAAACTGAAGACGGCAAACCTATAAATTGGAGAAAGCCGTAGAAGAACCTGGAGGTTCATTGCTACGTTGTTGTTAGTTTTCCGTTCATCCCTGTTCTTAGCTAATATTTTCTTATTATCCCCTGTCTAATCCATTTTCTCCAGTTTCCATAGTAACTGTTTGCATAAATACAGGTAACGCTACTAACTCTGCCTAATTAATTAACTCACTGGTCTTATTGAACACATATGTTCATGTCCGCGCGGACATAAGCTCTCCATACACCCCTATCTTGAGCAGATGTTGTCCAATTATTATCTACTTCCCTCAAATCATGGTTACTCTTATTCTCTCGTCTCATTCTTGGTCTACCAACTGGGCGTTTTCCCTCTGATTTCCCTACAAGAAATTTCCATGCCCCTCTTTTATTCCACATTCGTGCCACATGTCCTGCTCATCGCAATCTACGAGACTTAACTGTTCTTATTATATCTGGTTTACTATAAAGATCACTTAGCTCACTATTATGAAGTCTTCTCCATTCCCCTGTCTCTTAATCTCACTTAGGTCCAGAAATGTTCATAAGAACAGGCCGTACTACAGATTTATAAATTCGAACTTTAGTTTCTGGGGGCACGCCGTACCATAGTCCTTTAAGTCAATGTGCTAAAAAAATGGGAAGGTGGAGAGTTCAAATCTCGGTAGGGTCAGGTTTTTTAAACTGATTCATATCTTCTGGCGGCACCATGGTCCTGGGGTCCATTCACCTAGCAGAAATAAGTATCAGATGCTTGTTCTGAGGATAAATGTGGTCTTCATGCAAGGCTGGCAACTCGACTGAATTCAAGAGTCGATTGTTTTGAAAAGTATTAACATCCTACTAGCCCAAGGGTCTCCTAAGACCTGTAAGGGGATCACTTTACCTTACTTTAGATTAGATTAGATTAGATTTATTTAGCCTGGTGGAAGTTAAGGCCATGTGGCCTTCTCTTCCACTCACCAGGATAAACATATATTACATAAGAATATAACAATCTCAATTAACTCTAATATTAAACACTAAATAAAAATTTGATCAAAAAGATATCTATTATATTACGATCTATAATGCAACCATTTAATGTTAGTTAAAATTAAGACTAAATCTAAAAATAAAGTGTATACAAGCAAGACATATTAAATTGTCCCTGTTTAATGTATAAAAAAACAAAGAAAAATGATGAGATATGGAAAACTAATTTTGCTATTATAAAATATTTAAAACAAAACAAAAGGAAATATTTGTCAATCAATATTATTTTCAGAAATAATTAAATTTATTAATTGTTAAATGAATAATATCAGCGAGGTGTATAAGTTAGTTTGTTATTTTTTAGTCTCTGTTCTTAAGCATTTATTCCTCCAAATTACAATGTTAATTTATTCCGCAATCCTTGCTGTTTTGGTCGTTCGTTTCATGATCTCTGATTGTAAATTCACATTACTTGTGTGTTGTGAGCTGAAATTTATAAAATTTATAGTCTGAGCTAAAAATGTTCCTAACTGACTAACTCACTGGCAGTATCGAACCCGTAGGTTCATGGCCGCGCTTACATAAGCTCTCCATACATCCCTATCCTGAGCCAATATTTTCGAAACATCCCCTGTATAATCTACTTCCCTCAAATCATTGTTAACGTTATTCTCCCATCTCATCCTTGGTCTACCAACTGGGCGTTTTCCCTCTGGTTTCCTTACAAGAAGCTTCCATGCACCTCTTTCATTCCCCATTTTTGCCACATGTCCTGCCCATCGCAGGCTACGAGACTTAACTGTTGTCATTATATCTGGCTTCCTATAAAGACCATGTAGTTCACTGTTATGTAATCTTCCCTACTCACCTGTCTGTTCATCTCTCATTGGTCCCAAAATTTTCCTAAGAACTCATTCTCAAATACTCGTAATCTCCTTTCCTCCCTTAAAGTAAGAGTCTATATTTCGCATCCATATAATATAAATGGTAGAATAACAGTTATAAAATGTCCTTCAATTTCTAATTTACTTCGTCATGATTATTTTTATATACCATCCACAATGGCTTAGACAAATGTCGATTCGTAGTATCTCCTTTGTTAGAAGTTTCTAGACTAAGTTAATTTAGTTAAACTTATTTGCCCATAGATGTCATGAATGATATGCTGCCAACATACCGATCAATGAGACATCTAGCACGCAACTAGAGTATTAATAGGATGATGTTGCTAAGAGGCCTTTTTTTCAGGTTTAAGGATTTTTCTGAGCCTGAAAATCTTCAGACTCGGGACCCACGGTTTAAAGTCCCTCCCGGAGGACTTTGCGACCCACGGGACCGAAGGCAAGGAGCATAACCACTAGTCCTCCGCGGCCAGCTACGATTCTTTTGATACCACTAAAGATCTTGATTTTTCAATTGAAATATTCATATTGTGTGTGTGTGTGTATATATATATATATGAAAATATACGAAGTGAACTAAATATAACTAACTCACTGGCACTATCGAACCCGTAGGTTCATGGCCGCGCGAACATACGCTCCTCATACATCCTCTTCCTCAGCTAAGGTTTTCCAATCATTCCCTTATAATCTACATCCCTCAAATCATAGTTAATGTTATTCTCGCACCTCATTCTTGGTCTATCAACGGGGCGTTTTCTCTGGTTTTCCTACAAGAATCTTCCATGTTCGTCTTTCATTTCCCGTTCGTGCCACATGTCCTGCCCGTCGCAGTCTACGAGACTTACCTGTTCTTATTATATCTGGCTTCCTATAAAGATCATGTAATTCACTATTATGTAGTCTTCTCCATTCACCTGTCTGTTCATCTACCTTTGGTCCAAAAATTTTCCCAAGAAAATTATTTTCAAATACTCGTAATTTTCTTTCCTCCCTTAAAGGAAGTGTCCATGTTTCACATCCATAGAATAAGAGTTTTATATATTTTCAGTTTAACGTTTTTTTTAAGGAGTTGGGGCGTCAAGAATCTCTATAATGCATAATAGTAATATCCAGAACTGAGCCTATGTTTAATTTCTTTGCTCATCTTATTCCTACTTGTGATTATTCTATTCGTGATTTATTTATGAACTAAATATATTAAAACTATTAGATAGAAATGCACAATACAGAGATGAATGGATGGACCACATCAATAGAATGGATGACAATAGAATTCCGAAAAAGATTCATCATTACAAACCACAAGGACGAAGAAATGTTGAAAGGCCCAGTAAAAGGTGGACAGACCAATTCTTGCATGAGCTCGGAACAGATCGTAAGGTCTAATCCTTGATGCTGCTGATGATTATATATATATATATATATATATATATATATATATATACACATTAGTTTGATCTTCTGGGAAATTCTCGTATAAGACTTGAAAGCATAATAATAGTCCCTTCAATTGGTTGCCGGCCAAAGGAAGGCAAGACCAGTGATGGGGTTGCCATCTTATAGCCTCTGGTCAGGCTTTTCTGGAGAAGAAAAGAAAATAAAGGAAAGAAGAAATGGAAGAAAGGAAAGACTCCCTAGCCCTCGGATGTCCTAATAGCGTCGGGGTCTAAAAAACGAGAGTTAACCAAGAGAGGTTAGATAGTAAAGTTAAAAGAGTGCAAAACACAAGTAAGTGGAAGAAATGTTTTGCTCAGCTTGGGCACCTTGTGGTCGCCATCCACAATATTCCCCTAGATGAGGACCCCTGAGGGTATATATATATATATATGATGTAGTACTATTGGCCGATAGCGAGGAGATACTAAAGGCCAACACGCACACACTATTGAGTAACACTAAGAAATTAGGACTGGAAGTAAATATCAATAAAACTAAATATGTGGTCACACGTAGAAATCCATTATATAATGAATGGGAATGGACAGCTAATGACAAATGAGGGAAATTTTGAGGAAGTGGCTGAATTCAAATACCTAGGAACAATAATCACAAATAGGAATGAGATGCACAAAGAAATTAAACATAGGCTCAATTCTGGAAATGCGTGCTATTATGCATTGCAGAGACTTTTGATGTCCCAACTCCTTTCAAAAAACGTTAAGCTGAAAATATATAAAACTATTATTCTACCAGTTATATTATATGGGTGCGAAACATGGACTCTTACTTTAAGGAAGGAAAGGAGATTACAAGTATTTGAGAATAAAGTACTTAGGAAAATTTTTTGGACCAAAGAGAGATGAACAGACAGGTGAATGGAGAAGACTACATAACAATGAACTACATGGTCTTTATAGGAAGCCAGATATAATAGGAACAGTTAAGTCTCGTAGACTGCGATGGGCAGGACATGTTGCACGTATGGGGAATGAAAGACGTGCATGGAAGCTTCTTGTAGGAAAGCCAGAGGGAAAACGCCTAGTTCGTAGACCAAGAATAAGGTGGGAGAACAACATTAACTATGATTTGAGGGAAGTAGATTATACAGGGAATGATTGGAAAGCATTAGCTCAGGATAGGGATGTATGGAGAGCTTATGTCCGCGCGGCCATGAACCTACGGGTTCGATAGTGCCAGTGAGTGAGTAAGTAAGTAAGTAAGTAAGTAAGTAAGTATATATATATATATAAGTATGTATAAGTAAGTATATATATATATATATATATATATATATATAAGCGTCACTGCTATAAAGTAAAATAAATATTCTCTTTAATTTGCTTACTTGATATAGTCAACTACTAGATGGCAGTGAAGACAGTGTTCTCGCGACATCTAGTAATAATGGAGAGTATAATACATATATAAGAAAAATAAGTGTTTGAATTGGATTCGCCTGGTAGTGTAATGGTTATCACGCTGAGGTACAGACTCAGAGATCCGGGTTCGAATCCCGTCCAGGCATTTATTTTTCTTATCATACCATATATATATATATATATATATATATATATATATATATATATAGACCAGTAAAATTGAATCATAAATTCGAGTCACTGTGGAATTCGTTTCGCAGTTTCTGTGCTTGAAATTTTTTAGAACATTGTTAATTTCATGAAATCTAATAACGAATTTAGTAGTTCTGTTCGCTTTGATGTAAAACTTATGAGATAATATTTGTGTGTGTCGTTAGAGCAGTGCGTGGAAAGCTAGCGCGTGTATAAGAGTAGGGAAATAATTTGACTCTGTTGGTATTTGTTTAGAAAGGGAGAAACCACATAAATGCCAGTCAGGCAAACCGAGAGAACCACTTGACCGCTCTTTCATTCTTTTAATAAAAGCGGCGGTTTGCCCACCTCAACTTCACACATAACGTCACAACACGAATCCTACTAATATCATAAACTACCTTCATCAAACTCGTTTGTGTCACAATTTTTCTTGTTAGTTAAATCCCAAAACAACAACTCACAAACTGTTGGAATATGTGCTGTTCACTTCATCGTATATAGTAAGTGTAAGAGAAAATATCAAACAAAGAAAAATGATAGTCAGATGATCGTAAGTAATGCCACGAGTGATCTCCAAATTATTGATAAATTCACTATTCCCACTTCGTGAGTCGTGAATTTATCTAGAGAATTTGGAAATCAAGAGTGGCATTTGTTGGGATTATTTGCGAATAATATTAAGCTGTTTACTCACAAATCATTATTTAAATATAGTATTTTAAAATATTTATATATTTAATGTAAACGGCGATGTTTGAAAACAAATGAGAAACGATTGGTACGCTTCATTTGCTTCTTTTGTTCGTCACTGCAACCAAATCATATTATTTATTGCCAAAGGAACGCAATATATATACAATCTGGTAGCCGTATTTCTTAGAGAGTCAGTCACTGCAAAATAATGCTGTGACCTATTCAGAATGCGGTGCTTTCTTTATTATGATAAACTTTAGTTGGTAAATTCTAGGCGAAACGCGACTGTGATTGGTTGTAAATCAAAAATCATTGAAACGTGGTTGGTCATTGACTCCCATTTGGGGCATGAGTTAAATAGTCAATAAACATGTTATACATGTTAATGGATGTTAAATTACAAATGTATAAAGCTGCAAGTTTATACAAGGTGTTGCAAAAAATAACGACAACGGAGGTGAGGTGCTATATTGAGATATGTTGATCCTTTCTAATAAGGTACCATCCATACTAATTCTGCCCGAGGGCAGGTCTTTCACTGCAACCATAGCATTTGCATGCTATGCTTTGCAGATTTACTAGGGAATTGTAGTTGTGGTAGCTTCCCGTTGCTTTCCACAAAGGTGAAGGATGATGATGATAATGATAAGGATGATGATGGTGATGGCCATATGATTTCGGGGACCGTTTGGGCCTTAAAATTCTCCTGAGATTTGTCTTATAGGTGAGGAAAAACCCCGGTAAAAACCTCACCCAGAAAAACTGCCCCGACCGGGGATCAAACCCGGGCCCGCTGCGTGACAAGGCAGCACGCTACCTCGAGACCACAGCGGTGGACCAATAAGGTACCAATGTCCAGAAATGATGCGTTTTCACGCTATGAGTAGATAAATTCTCAAGAGTTCCGTTAGTTGGATTTCAAGACTCGATACTTGACAATATTTTCACTGTCACATCAAGTTTTCAAAATACCCACCTCCCATCTCATTGCAGAGCGTACACCGGAGCTGTAGTAATTCACGCATACGTTCAAATACGAATGGCCTCGATTGAATTATTTCTGTAGCAGCACGGATTTGGGCTCTAAGATCCATACGTGACTCTACTGAAGTCTGATAAACAGACTGTTTCATGTCGCCCAACAAAAAATAGTCGAGAGGGTTAAGATCAGGTGATCTCGGAGGTCATGGAACTGGTTCCCGTCTGCCAATCCATCGACCTGGATACGTGGTATTCACATTTTAAGTGAGCTGGAGCTCCGTCGTGTTGCAGCACATTTCGTTGCGAAGCCACGTATCACAGGTTCCGTACCTGTGAGATGTTGTCAAGTAATGAGTCTTCAAATCCTTCGAACTAGCACTGATCTTGAGACATAATTAATTAGTCAAAATGTGAAAATGCATCATTTCCGGACATTGGTACCTTATTAAAAAATGATCAACATGTCTCAATATACTACCTCACCTCCGTTGTCGGTTTTTTTTGCAACACCCTGTATATAATACCGTTGATCCGATTTTGATGTTTTTTTTAAATGTTCAGGAGATTCGCGGGATGAACATAGACTATAAGATAGTTATAATACTCAACCCCTTCACCTCCAAAAATCACCCTTTGTAGCGAAAAACGTGAAGTAAAGTCCCTATTTTGACGCTTAAATGGCTTATGATGCCTAAACCATAACAAATACACCAAATTAATATACACGAATTGATTATCTCAAAAATCTCTACAAAAAAGTCCGCGACAGCATATGTTTATTTTTTACGGATAACTCACAATAACCATTTTTGTCTTTCATTGATTCCAAGAAGATCGGGATAAGCAGATTTCCGGGCAAGCGTGCTCTGCCATTCCGTTGAGCCGATTGTGATGGGGCTTCTTGAAAAATGTTCAGGAGATTTCCGGGATGAACATAGGTTATAAGAGAGGTGTAATGCTCAACCTCTTCACCCCTAAAAATCACTTTTTGTAGAGAAAAACGTGAAATAAAGTCCCTATTTTGACTATTAAATGGCTTACGCCGTCTAAATCATAACCAATACACCAAATTATTGTACACAGAATTGAATATCTCGAAAACCTCTACAAAAAAGTCCGCGACAGCATATGTTTATTTTTTTACGGATAACTCACAATAACCATTTTTGTCTTTCATTGATGCCAAGAACATCGGGATAAGCTGATTCCCGGGCAAGCATAGCAGCTCAAGGCTGGTGGCAAAAACACATTAACATTTATTTAGGAGTAGCAGCGCACGCCGGGCATTTTAATGAGAAGAACCTCAGCACTCCTTTAGAATTCGTGGTATACCGTAAAACTCTTAAAATAATAGATGGCAACAAGATATTCTCAATCTCAAAGTGTAATACAAAAGAAGCATCACCACAACATGCATTGGATGAAGAGCTCGGCTGTGGACCTTTGGAATCAACCTGCAGATGTGATAGAACAGGTCAACTTCAAAGCAATAACCTCATGGACATGGTTTAGAAGAACCATTCATAAGCAGCGGCAACTATTTACCCACTGGATCGAAACATCTCGAGAATTTCAGTAGATACAGAGGAGATGTGGGATTTATCGAACACTCTATAGAATTCATACAGATGTGTTTCCGGTCCACTTGCTAACTAGTTCTTGTTAAATATTGCCAACTGTCCAAGTACCAAGTTGGTATGCAAATTGCCATTGTTCTGTGCATTACAATTGCTACAAAACTTGGCAAATTAAATCTCAACTGTGTGTAATTATGGTGAATGAGTTGTGAACAGAATCTCAATGCAGATTACTGTCATGGCGGTAGTCTCACTTTCTCCTTCATACAAAAGTACAACCCAATTAACTTCAATTTGGCTATTCTGTGGCGCAAGTGGTTAGACGCTCGCCTCACACATCTGGGGTCCCGAGATCGAGTCTCGGTCACTCCATGTGGGTTTCGTGGTAGACGAAACGGAGCTTGGTCAGGCTTTTCTCTTGTTTTCACCTGCCACAATTTCATTCGACCCTTTTACCATATTGATCTCATCCATTTCCTTTCATTTCATTCATCTACCCTTGTGACGATGCGACAAGCGTGGTCGGACGACACCTTTGTCGTTCACAGACCTATATATATATATATATATATATAAATTTATTTCAGGATTGTTCCTCTTATTTACACAGGTGCCTCAACCAAAATATACATTTTTTTTTTCTTTCACACTTCCCGGTCTTTCGTGCCTGCTTCTGTCATATTTCTCTTCTTCGTGTGGTCTTGAATTCCCTTTATCCACATTGGCTTTGGTCTACCACATTTCCTTTTTCCAGGAGGTATCCATTTCAATACTTCTTTGTTTGTTTCTGTGGTACTCTTCTCTATTTTGTAGCCGAAGGTACTTTGAAAACTTATTTGCTGGTGAAGTTAGGCATAGGATGATCTGGACAGCAGAGTGATTCTTATAAATCTGTCTCGAGATTCAGCTCGAGAAACTTTTTCTGAGGCTTCCGTGACGAGTTTTACACAGCGTTCAACAGCCTGCGTGTGAACTGGGAATTGCTTGAAAGTAATGTTCCAGTCAGGGATTGAGTCACTGTCGATGAGCGATTTGATCTCGTCGTCACTGATTTCTGCCAACAATGAAGGAGAATATAATTCACAGTTCATTCAGTTGATCATTTTTGAGTTTTCTTGCGCATTGAAGTTGATTTTTGGTGGCGTGAATGTTCTTACTGTTTTCTTTCTTGCATATATCTGCCTTGCCTTCAGAATTCTTCGAAGTTCGAGCTCTCTTAATTGTTTCTTGTCATATTGAGTCATGGCTAAACAGTAACTATCCTCGGTGGGCAAAAAAAAAAACATTCCGTTCGATCACAGGGAAACAATAACGGTTGCTTACTATTGCAGTAGATATTAACTGAACTCTCATCTGCTAAATAGGTTTAGAAGATTTTTTTTTTGTTTGAGCTGTATAACCTTGGTCGCTATCACTGTCCGTACTACGAAGACATCATCTTCAGTTTTGACTAAATTTAAAATAGAATGTGAGCATGAGGGTTTTATAACATCTTCTACATATAAATGACTGTCACGTAACAGCCTTTCCAATGCTTTGTTACGCTTGTTTCTTTCACTTTTATCTACCGCTCCAATTTTTACTATTCCATTTTTGAGTTTTTTTCTACTCTTTATCAGTTCATGTGAAAAAAATACTACGGCTGTTACATTTAAATACTAATTATTTATCAAATACCAAAAATGCGTAAAATTTTAACTTTTTCATTATTTTGGCAAATTTTGGGGCTTATGCGTAACCGAAAGATATCAACTGATCTAAACTAAATTAGAGAACAATGTTTTTAGGCTCTATTTGAAAACATTAGAAACTATTATATTCAAATAAATGGCGTATTTATTACGGTTTAGGCAGCGTAATTCATTTAATCGTCCATAAAGCAACTTCTTTAGTGTACCGATTCACTTTTTTTTTCTTAGCTCCGGCCCTACAGCACGTATGGTAATGTGTTAAATACGTTAATTGAGCCAGAGAAAAAAAAAACTCTAAATGATGGTGAAAACCCCATTCAAATCCATAAAGGACAGACATACACACACTCATTTCAATATATCACCATCATCATCATCAACAAGGATTAAGCCCAATGGCCTGTTCCGATCTTATTATAGGTCGAATTGGTCCTTCCATCTCTTCAATGGTCTTCCCAACAATCTTCTCCCGTTTGGTTTATAATTATACATTCTTCTTGGTATGCGCTGTTCATTCATTCGTAATACGTGCTGAAGGTAAGCATTTTGATAGTATTTTAGTCTTTCACAGAGATTAAATATATTAAGTTCTGTTCTTATATCTTCGTTTTTCTTTTTGTCGGTCCTTTGGTATCCTGCTATTGCTCTCAACATCTTCATTTCTGCAGCCTCTATTTGTTTATTATCTGCCTTTGTTAATGTCCAGGTTTCACATCCATAGATAAGAGATGGAACTGCCAATACTTAGTAAAATTTTAAAATAGTTTCTTTTCTAGTTTAATTCAATAAAGTACGTTTAATTGTGCCACATAGATAATTGAATCGTTGTATTTTAGTGTGTTTATCTAAATTTCTGTCATTACCTAAATGACATCCCAAATAATTAAATTTCTGAACTTGGTCTATAATTACATTGTTTATCACTATTTTTGTTCTTATTGTACATTTTACTTTCAGAGCTAATATTTTTGTTTTAGATGAAGATATTCTTAAATTGTATTTTAGAGAGATATTATTTAAAGTAGCCGAGCGGTTAAGGTAGGAAGCCTTGGCGCAGAGCTACGGGACTTGCGCTGGTTCAAGTCTCCATGGGGGAAGAAATTTTCACATGGTATTTCGGCCAGTATGGGACCGGTGCCCACCCAGCATCGTGAGGCAATTGGGTAGCTACAATAAGTAGCGGCTCCAGGTTGAGGAACCAGCTATAACGGCTGGGGGACTCGACATGCTAACCATATGTCACCCCTACACTGGCTGTTGATCATCTACCTCTGTGATTGACACATGTGGATGTGAAGGGCCAGCAGCCGGCTGGTAAAAGAGCAACCGCTGAAAAGTGGAAATACCTTCAATCGGAATAAAGGAATTGTTTCTGATGCTATCATTATTACTTAATCGTCTGCAAAAAGCAGAGTTGTCAATACACTATTTATATTAATTTGTTCTTGCCATTCATTTATGACATGGTCCAAGTATAAATTAAATAATACTGGTGACAACGGACAACCTTGTCTTACTCCCTGGTTTATTTCTACTTTGTGTTTACTAATTTTATCTCCGCAGTCTATTTTAAAATTTGTTTCTATATGGCTCTTATAAGGTGTTGAGGAATTTCAATATATAAAGATGACCAGAATTAAAGAAAGTTAAAACAATATCTTAATTTCAATATATAAAGATATTAACGTTTTAACTTTCTTTAATTCCGGTATCTAATCAATTAATATAACACTGTGCAAGCACCTACTGGAATTCACAGAAAGGAAATGAAATTCCTAACCACTATCTAGAACAGGAGGCTGCTACATAATGTCACTTGCGGAAATACACTGTCGTCATGAGCTCTTCACTGATACTACCTGTGACATAGCGGTACGCTTTCTGGTTTCATTAGTTACAACTCTATCATTATTCTATTATTACCCACATTCCTATCACACGTAAAGGGTGTCTCAGAGCAGCACTCATCTTCAGAATCAAAGTGTGAACCACGATCATATCTACTAGGGCATTCGATAAGTAACGGCAACACTGCTATAACATCACAAAAAATACATTCAAGTTGCTTTTGACATTACGAACTTCATTTATAGTCTCTTACCAAATCCTTGGAAGACGGCGCACTCCTTTTGCAGCACCATTTCTGAACATCTCTTTTATATCATCGATCTAGAACTTTCTGGATATAAAGTATTGGTTGAAATCGAATGCCTCGTAGAAATTCTTTAATATTTGTGAACAAGTTAGTCAAAGGGCTCATGTCTAGTGATTTTGGTGCACCACAATTTCTGGATGTCGTTCATATCATCGATCTAGAACTTTCTGGATATAAAGTATTGGTTGAAATCGAATGCCTCGTAGAAATTCTTTAATATTTGTGAACAAGTTAGTCAAAGGGCTCATGTCTAGTGATTTTTGTGCAGCACAATTTCTGGATGTCGTTCATATCATCGATCTAGAACTTTCTGGATATAAACTATTGGTTGAAATCGAATGCCTCGTAGAAATTCTTTAATATTTGTGAACAAGTTAGTCAAAGGGCTCATGTCTAGTGATTTTGGTGCAGCACAATTTCTGGATGTCGTTCATATCATCGATCTAGAACTTTCTGGATATAAACTATTGGTTGAAATCGAATGCCTCGTAGAAATTCTTTAATATTTGTGAACAAGTTAGTCAAAGGGCTCATGTCTAGTGATTTTGGTGCAGCACAATTTCTGGATGTCGTTCATATCATCGATCTAGAACTTTCTGGATATAAAGTATTGGTTGAAATCGAATGCCTCGTAGAAATTCTTTAATATTTGTGAACAAGTTAGTCAAAGGGCTCATGTCTAGTGATTTTGGTGCAGCACAATTTCTGGATGTCGTTCATATCATCGATCTAGAACTTTCTGGATATAAAGTATTGGTTGAAATCGAATGCCTCGTAGAAATTCTTTAATATTTGTGAACAAGTTAGTCAAAGGGCTCATGTCTAGTGATTTTGGTGCAGCACAATTTCTGGATGTCGTTCATATCATCGATCTAGAACTTTCTGGATATAAAGTATTGGTTGAAATCGAATGCCTCGTAGAAATTCTTTAATATTTGTGAACAAGTTAGTCAAAGGGCTCATGTCTAGTGATTTTGGTGCAGCACAATTTCTGGATGTCGTTCATATCATCGATCTAGAACTTTCTGGATATAAAGTATTGGTTGAAATCGAATGCCTCGTAGAAATTCTTTAATATTTGTGAACAAGTTAGTCAAAGGGCTCATGTCTAGTGATTTTTGTGCAGCACAATTTCTGGATGTCGTTCATATCATCGATCTAGAACTTTCTGGATATAAACTATTGGTTGAAATCGAATGCCTCGTAGAAATTCTTTAATATTTGTGAACAAGTTAGTCAAAGGGCTCATGTCTAGTGATTTTGGTGCAGCACAATTTCTGGATGTCGTTCATATCATCGATCTAGAACTTTCTGGATATAAACTATTGGTTGAAATCGAATGCCTCGTAGAAATTCTTTAATATTTGTGAACAAGTTAGTCAAAGGGCTCATGTCTAGTGATTTTGGTGCAGCACAATTTCTGGATGTCGTTCATATCATCGATCTAGAACTTTCTGATATAAACTATTGGTTGAAATCGAATGCCTCGTAGAAATTATTTAATATTTGTGAACAAGTTAGTCAAAGGGCTCATGTCTAGTGATTTTGGTGCAGCACAATTTCTGGATGTCGTTCATATCATCGATCTAGAACTTTCTGGATATAAAGTATTGGTTGAAATCGAATGCCTCGTAGAAATTCTTTAATATTTGTGAACAAGTTAGTCAAAGGGCTCATGTCTAGTGATTTTGGTGCAGCACAATTTCTGGATGTCGTTAATATCATCGATCTAGAACTTTCTGGATATAAAGTATTGGTTGAAATCAAATGCCTCGTAGAAATTCTTTAATATTTGTGAACAAGTTAGTCAAAGGGCTCATGTCTAGTGATTTTGGTGCAGCACAATTTCTGGATGTCGTTCATATCATCGATCTAGAACTTTCTGGATATAAAGTATTGGTTGAAATCGAATGCCTCGTAGAAATTCTTTAATATTTGTGAACAAGTTAGTCAAAGGGCTCATGTCTAGTTATTTTGGTGCAGCACAATTTCTGGATGTCGTTCATATCATCGATCTAGAACTTTCTGGATATAAACTATTGGTTGAAATCGAATGCCTCGTAGAAATTCTTTAATATTTGTGAACAAGTTAGTCAAAGGGCTCATGTCTAGTGATTTTGGTGCAGCACAATTTCTGGATGTCGTTCATATCATCGATCTAGAACTTTCTGGATATAAAGTATTGGTTGAAATCGAATGCCTCGTAGAAATTCTTTAATATTTGTGAACAAGTTAGTCAAAGGGCTCATGTCTAGTGATTTTGGTGCAGCACAATTTCTGGATGTCGTTCATATCATCGATCTAGAACTTTCTGGATATAAACTATTGGTTGAAATCGAATGCCTCGTAGAAATTCTTTAATATTTGTGAACAAGTTAGTCAAAGGGCTCATGTCTAGTGATTTTGGTGCACCACAATTTCTGGATGTCGTTCATATCATCGATCTAGAAATTTCTGGATATAAACTATTGGTTGAAATCGAATGCCTCGTAGAAATTCTTTGATATTTGTGAAAAAGTTAGTCAAAGGGCTCATGTCTAGTGATTTTGGTGCAGCACAATTTCTGGATGTCGTTCATATCATCGATCTAGAACTTTCTGGATATAAACTGTTGGTTGAAATCGAATGCCTCGTAGAAATTCTTTGATATTTGTGAATAAGTTATAGTCACAAGGGCTCATGTCTAGTGATTTTGGTCGATGTTCGAGTACTTCCCAATTCCACCTTGTAAATAAATTCTACTGAACATCTTTTAGGGCCGTAATACTTACTACATGGGAGAAACAGTGAATGTATTCACAACATATTGCTATTTCGAGACTTTCAATGTTACAGATTTATACAACAAACACTGTTCAACAACATACTACAAGATTACAATGGTCACCACTATAGGACCGTTGATATACAACTGTGTTGGCATTACTTATCGAATGCCCAAGTATATAATTTTCCTTGTTTCTTTAACAATTATAAGTCTTCACGTAGGAACTGCGTAAACTATGCGAATGCATCAATAAGTATAATCAATGGTCCAATTTCACTGGTTTCTCTTTCTGTAGGAACTACAACTTTTTGATTAACCCTTAAATTAGCAACGTATCCTATAGGATACATCAATTGGTTTGATTTATTTAATATTTTAATGAAACTTAAGTAAATTAACTAAAAAAATCACTTAAATGTATGTAGAATTACACAATATACCTAATAACACTTATATATGATTCGTTTTCACTGCGGTCCGCCACATTTAAATATCTGTCACGAGAAATTAGTGTTTTGTCAATTTAAGTGTTAAATACATTGACGTTCTCAACAAATTGTCTCCAGCGCGCACGATCTTGGACGTAGATCGGCCAATTCTCGATCTCCAATCGTTGGCTATCCTTTATGAGATAAATTTCCCGTGTATTAACGAATATCGAAGGATGAATGAATGATGTATTAATAGCCGATAGCGAGGAGATACTATGGATAAGTAAAGTGTTCCCACTACAGGCCTCAGGAGGCCCTTGGGGTAGTAGGAGGTTAAGGCTCCCACTTTTTCTTGACAATCGGCACTTGATGTCAGCCGGGTTGTCAGCCCTGCGTGACGGCCGCCTTTACCCCAGAACAAGCGTCTGGTACTCATTTCAGTTAGAGGCTGAGTCGACCCCAGGGCCATAGTGCCGCCAGAAGGTTTGGGTCAGTTTAAAAATCCTGACCCCACCGGGACTCGAACCCTCGACCTTCCGGCTTGTAGCGCAGTGCCTTAACCACTACGCTACGGCGTGCCCCGATACTATGGATACTTCAGACTAATTATTAACATTTGTCTGGAATATTAACAGAGAGCCCAATGCCTAACTCAAATAATTGGCACTTCAACACACTTTGTTGCTAAATGATAATAATAGTGAACATATATTTTACTTAAATTCTTACAACGTGGCTAACACAACTGCCGGAAACACAAAGCGAACTACTGTAAATCATGCTTAATTGAAAAACGCATGGCTCTTAAATTTTATAATACATGTGAAGGTCATGATAATCCACTCGTGGCATCGCTGGGAACCTATGAAACAGCCAACAACATGCACAAGCGTCCAAAATGGATCCTGGACAACACTTGACCGGTGAAAGCTGATAGGGCACACACACACACACACACACACACACACACACAAAGAAACACATTACACAATTATTCAATTACAATTACAACATTAGCATATAATGTACATTAATAAAATATATTAACACAACAAATTAAAAACTAATAACTAATCTTACTGCTACAGGTTCATCCCACCAGTTCCAGAGAAACGGACATCACCTGACAACTACAGATAGAACAGCAACAACTGAAGAATACAAAAAAAAATTAAAAAATGCACGTTACCATAATTGTATGATTAATTGTAATAATCTGAAATATACGCACATTATATTTAAATAAAGAGAAGCCTGGATGTCCTCCCAATATAGAGTCATCCGAAAGCCAAACTTGGCAAGATCCCGCGTGATCGACTATTCCGATTGAGGTTTTAAGCGGTTTCCCTCAATCCAAAGAGCAAATGCTGGAATAGAACCCCAAAAGGTCCGCTTCCGACTTCACTCTGCTAATTAACTTCAAAATTAAATTCAAAATTTAAAACCGGGGCTAATGTATTTTACAGGAACCCGGGATTCTACCTATTAAGAAGGACCAAAATGGAACGCTCACCGCCAACACTTAAGTGATGGCCGCAGAGCTTTCCATCTATCTATCTATAACTCCTCGTATGACAGCCAATGGGATATCGACATTCAGTTAAATCAGACAATGTATTCACTAGCTTTCCCAACACATCTGGAATCCATCCATAGTAATTCTGCCCGAGGACAGGTCTTTCACTGCAATCATAGCATTTTCATGATATGCCTTGCAGCTTTGCTAGGGAATGACAGGTGTGGTAGTTTCCCGTTGCTTTCTACACAGGTGAAGGATGATGATGATAATGATAAGGATGGTGATGATGGCCGGATGATATACGGGGACCGTTGGACCCTAAGCTTCCTGACATTTGTCTTATAGGTGAGGAAAAACCCCCAAAAAAACTCACCCAGGAGCCTGTCCTGACCAGGAACTCGTGACCACAGCGGTGAACTACGTTTGGAATAAAGTTTAGTCATCATCATCAACAATCACGGATTAAGCCCATGTGGCTTGTTCCGGTCTCATAGATTCTCATTCAAAAAGTTGAATCCATCTCTTTTTCAGTCTACCAATATTCCTGTCTCCTCTTGGTTTGTAATTAATTATAATTTTTGGAATCCGATCATCTTTCATTCTTTGAACATGTTCTTTCCAGTTTTTTCTAGATTATTTTATTTTATCTAAAAGTTTAAAAATATTTAGCTCAGTTCTAATATCTTCACTTCTTCTTTTATCAAGAAGTTTGCAGCGAGCCACACTTCTCAGAAATCTCATTTCAGCTGCTTCTATGATCTTCTCTTCTCTTTTAGTTAAAACACAAAATTCACTACCATACAATAGTAAGTGGACAGCCACTGCTTTATAAAATTTTAGTTTTGTTTCCATTCTTGTGTTTTTAAATATTCATTCAATTGTGCCACATATATCATCATCATCATAGTACATTCACGAATTCAGGCCATTCGTTGACCCGTTTCGGCCTCAAGAGAAACACCATCCAGAAGTCTTTTGAGTGAACGTCCTGGTCTTCTTCTTCCTGCAGGTTGATATCTTAACATTAGTTTGGGTATTCTGTGATCTTCCATTCGATGAACATGTTGTATCCATCTTGACTTATAATCAGAAATTTTGTTTTCTAAAGATTCCATGTGTAATTCTTCTAAGATGTCTTCATTTTTTTTGTGATCTAGTAGTGTGTATCCTGCAGTCCTCCGAAGATATCTCATTTCAGCAGATCTAAGTCTCTGTATATCCTTCTGTTTCAACGTCCATACTTCGCTACCATACAAAAGAGTTGGAAGAGCCAGTGTTTTATACACTTTCAGTCTTGAATGCTTTTGGACTAGCTGTGGCTTGAAGATAGAATTTATTAACCCTAAAATTCTTAAAAATTTAGATATTTTTGCATTTACATCCTTTTCTTCTTCATATGAGATATTGCATCCTAGATATCATTAAATTTATTAAGTTTGTTAAACAGATCTTCATTTTTAAAATAGGAGATTTCATAACCCAGGTACCGTATTTAGAATGGTTCACTTGTTCAATGGGTTTCCATTCATGCATTATTTTAGCTCTCACGGTAATCAAGTTTGGTAAAAACCTTTATACAAAGCGCAAAAATGAACTTCCTTAGAAGAACAAAAGGCTGCACAAGATTGGATCGGATAAGGAATGAAGACATAAGAACAGAGTTAAATATATATCCATTGAATGAGAAAATCAGAGAATATACAGAGAAATGGTTTACTCATATGGAAAGAACGAATGTAACAATATTACCAAGAGAAGAATTCAACTACAAGCCAAGAGGTTCAAGGAATGTAGGAAGGCCAGTGAAAAGATGGACAGAACAACTGTGAGGCGGAACAGGCAATTTATGCCTAGCCCGTGAAGTGAAGAAGAAGAAGAAGACGAAGAAGAAAACCCTTAATGTCCTTCTCCTCATCATACTCCTCCTCCGAAGTAATGATATATGATGTAGTTCTTAGATTCAGGTTAGTTTCCTAAGAACGCATCTCGTCCAAAGAAAAGAGCTACGAGTATTTGTGGACACTCTTTATAAATCATGTTAAAACGTTCTACATTAATTCAAAATGTAATTAGTGGTTCCACTAGTTACAACGGAATTTCATTATTTTTTATAAATTACACCATCTCGCCGTGTTAATGAATGATATCTTTTATTACAAAACAATGTTTGCCCGTGGCTTCAAACTTGCACCGATTTAATTAACATTTTCAGAGCTTTTAAACAAACAGGATTTGTTCCATTTCCTGCTAAATTGCATACAACTGCATTAAAAATGAAATTATACTATACTAGCTACATTATATAGACTCCAAACTGATATTAAAACTGTTTTCATTTATAATAGTTTTATTATTATTATTATTATTATCATTATTATCATTATTATTATTATTGTTGTTGTTGTTGTAGAAGAAAAACGTTTGGAATGGTATGGACACTTCATAAGAATGTAAGAAGAGAGAATACCAAAGAAGATCATTAATTGAAAAGCTAATGGAAGAAGTGGAAGAGGCAGGCCTAGAGAACCATGGATAGATGGATTGAAGATAAGTATGGAGGCTAGAGATTTTGAGGGAAGAAGATGCTTTAGACAGGAACCTCTGGCGACAAATCACTTTGGGTTGAAGGAGAAACACTGTATTGTGTAATATTCCTAAATAAAAAATAATAAGAAGAAGAGACATCGGACCAAGGTGTTCGGCAAGACTGTAGTTTATCAACCACATTATTTAACCTTTATTTAATAATAATAATAATAATAATAATAATAATAATAATAATAGCTTTATTTTACCTGGCAGAGTTAAGGCCTTAAGGCCTTGTCTACCACTCAACCAGGTTTAAAAAATACAAAAGAAAAGTCTTAAATCTAAATTACAATATATATATATATATATATATATAAACGATTACAAGTTATGAATACGATACAATTAATATTTATAATGTATTTTGACTTACTCTAAATTTAACGAATTAAATATATAATATGTACAAGATATATAAAAAAACGAGGGAAAGATTAATGACATAGTATAAAATTAAATAAATAGAAAAAAATTAATTATTAGCAACAGGTAACTCTATAAGCGTGACTTAAAGGTGCCAAGTGTGCGGCAACCCCTGATATCTTGAGGAAGGAGATTCCAGGAGCAGGCAGAGGCTACTGTGAAGGAAGTAGAATAGGAGGAAGTGCTATGAAGAGGAATTGTTAGCAGACTGCTATCTTGTGACCTAGTGTCAATATTGTGGTAGGAGGATAACTTCTCAAATCTGGACGCCAGGTAAGTAGGAATGTAGGAATTCAGAAGCTTGAAAAGTAGTGAAAGAGAGTGCAATTTACGTCTGTCAGTAAGACGGAGCCAAGAGAGGTTATTAAAGTGTTCGGAAATATGGTCATAACGGCGGATATTGAAAATGAATCGAACGCAAGCATTATGAACACGCTGCAGTCTCTGCGACAAGGCATAGTTTAGATCATTATATATAATGTCACAATAATCGAAGTGTGGTAACACAAGATTCTGCACTAGGACGCTATGCTGAGTGAGTGGAACCAACAAGTACTAGGGAAGCAAGTATCCGGAGGAATAAATGTTAACAGAAACAAATACATCAATACACTGCTGTTCGCGGATTATCAAGTTCTAATTGCTGTAACTGAAGACGAATTAAAATATACCATAAATACACTAACATAAGCAAAGCATATAATTGCAAGAGTTCAACGTCTAAAACTGAGATAATGGCTTCAGAGGAAATGATCCTGTAATATCAAAAATTGTAGTAGATAATGTTTGGCTAAAACAAGTATCACGCTTTAATTATCTGGGAAACAATATATCTTACGATTACAACGAACAAACTTTCCAGATACCAACTTATGTGTAGTACAATTAGGCGAACACTTGGAAATAAAACGAGAAAGGAAACACAGTTGAAATTTTACAAGATTATGGCAGCCCTACTCTATTATACGGCAGTGAGAACTCCGTCCTGAGACAGAAAGAAATTAAGAATATCCAATCAAAAGAAATGAATGTTTTACGAGATATTAAGGGATGTACAAGACGAGATCATATAAGGAACAAAACTATAAGAGAAGAGTTAGGAGTAATACCAATTGCACTGAAATCTATAATTATAAGAAGCGATGAACTGAACACCTTCAACTTCTTCTTCTTCCTCTTCTTCTTCTTCATCACGGTTTAGGTTTATTTACTAGCCTGTTCCGGCTCCAAATTGCTGCTGTTTCCATCTTTTCTTTGGTTTACCCAAACTTCTTCTTCCTCTTGGTGAATAGCTTTATGATGCTTTTGGTATTCTATTCTGTCATCCTTGTCAAGTGTTCTTTCCAGTTTGTTCTGTATTTCGCTACTGTTGTGTTTAATTCCTCTACTTTTAGTTGTTGTCTTATTTCTGTGTTGTGTATTGTGTCTGCTCTTTCATATCCTGCTATTGGTCTGAGGAATTTCATTTCAGCAGCTTGTATTCTGGCAGATTGTTGTATTGTCATTTTCCATGCACACCTTCAACGAATGGATAAAAAAAAGATTTCCGAAGCAGGCTTGGACATACAAACCACGAGGGAGAAGAGATCCTGGCAAACCAAAAAAGCGATGGAGTATTGAGCCAGAACAGGCCATGGAGCCTATACCGTGAAGATGATGATGAAGAAGAAGAAAACGATAAGATGAAGAAGATGAAAAATAAGAAGAAAGAAAAAATAATAAAGTAGAAGAAATGTTGGCAGACCGACGAAGAGATAGATCCAACTTCTGAATTACGAGGGCGGATCGGAAAGTAACGCACAATATTTTTTTTTTAAAAAGTTTAATAGTAAAAAAAAGGAAAAAAATCACAAATGAACTTACATCTTTTACCTACTTTTCGACATAGTCACCAACTTTCTCAACACATTTTTCCCATCGTGTTACCAGTTTCAATATGCCCTGTTCGTAGAAGTCCGTTTGGTTGGAGTGTAGCCATCTGCGCACTGCTGATTTCACTTCCACATCTGTCTCAAAGCGTTTGCCGGCCAGGAATTTCTTCATGGGACCAAACAGATGAAAGTCCGATGGTGCAAGATCCGGACTGTATGGTGGATGCTGGAGCACCTCCCAACCAAATTCGGCGATTTTCTGACGAACGACAGCAGCAACATGGGGGCGAGCATTGTCATGAAGATGTTTAACGTTAATGTTGACGTTTGTCACGAATGGCACGACGCAACTTCACCAAAGTTTTAATGTAGGCCGCAGCATTCACAGTGGTCCCGTGTTCAGCAAAGTCCACCAATAAAACACCATGCATATCCCAGAACACTGTCACAAGCACTTTCCTGGCAGATTGAGTCCCTTTGATTTTTTTCTTTACTGGGGAACCAGCATGTTTCCACTCCATTGATGCCTGCTTTGTAAAACCTATGAGACTACGAGACCGCAAAAATCCTTAAAGGTGAATGATCTTTTCTCAATGTATGTCCTATCCAAGTCCTCCGGGAGGGACTTTAAGCCGTGGGTCCCAAGTCTGAAGATTTTCAGGCTCGTAAAACATCCTTAAGCCTGAATGAAAATGCCTCTAAGCAAAATTTACCGAATTTTCCCATCCTAGTACTACCATGGATTCCTAGATGTAAGTATGAGGCGGAACGCTGACCACGGACCACTCAAAATTACATCTATATGAAAACAAGTGTAACTAAATTAGTATGGTTCAAATTCTTCCCTGTAGGGGGAGAGCGCCTAAATCTCTGTAAAGGGAAAACATGGGCTTACAAAAAAAATGTCCTATCCAGTTCCATTTCGGTTGTTTTTATTTCTATTTTAATTCCTTTCTGATCATTGTTTCCCCATAATTATTTATTTGATATTGTTTCTGGCAATTTTATTCTTAATATTTTCTTTAAGCATCTACGAGTATTTACAAATATTTGCAATTCATTTTCAATGATTTTACTAGTTTACCAGATTTCATAAGCATATAATAGCACAGGAACAGTATATATCATGGGTTATTATTTTCGAATATACAGAGTGTCCCAAATTGATGTATACACTCTTTGAAGCGTTATTTCTCAGCAACGAAATGAGACAGAAATACAATTTTTTTGTGTGTTTTATTTCTTAAGCACGTACATGTTCAAAATGCTCACCTTCTGCCGGAGTACGTTCCCAACAACGACGTTGAACAGAGTGACACATGTTTTGGATTATTGTTATTGGAATGTTATTGACGGCATGTTAAATCTGATTTCTCAGTTCCTCCAGTGTTTGTGGTTCCGTGGCGTACACCGTGTTCTTTACAGTTCCCCAAAGAAAGAAGTCTAGAGGGGCTAAATCAGGAGATCGAGGCGGCAACTCCGTAGCACTTCCTCTTCGTCCTATCCATCTCTGATTTAATGTGCGATCGAGAAAAATTCTCACAACGACATGAAAGTAAAGTGGAGCCCTGTGGATCAAACACAACAAAAATGGTATTTACGTCTCATTTCGTTGCTAAGAAATAACGTTTCAGAGAGTGTATACATCAATTTGGGACACACTGTATGCAACTTTATTGTTTTACACGCACTAACTACTACAGGCAAGATTATCGATTTATAAATCTTCACGTTTAGTTTCGATGTTTAACAGAGTGTAATATAATTGGCAAAAGAGACAAACTTCTCGGCATAGAAGCAAAGTTTGTTAGTCAAGTAAATGCTGAAGGAACCATATATTGCAAACTGTCGCAATATCTGCACTTTAACACATGCTGCTGCCCATTATCCAATCGTCTAAAACGTCATAAAAACTGTCAAATTCAAATCGATTGCAATTAAGCCCATCAAACAAAATCCACATTTCCCACCTCACACGTCCTAGGTGGCGTTGTACGTAACCACACTACTGCCACTCAACAAAACATAACGTGTGGTGGACAAGTGGTTACCATGATACGAGTTCAAATCCGATGGGGGTGGATGGATTTTAAGGTCGGAAATTCAGGAATCGAAAAAGTGATTGGATGTAGAAGTTCTCTTTTGTTTATTCTATAACGATTTTTCAATACCTTCCGATCGAGCCCGACTAAAACACTTAACTTCTTCTTCTTCTTCTTCTTCTTCTTCCTTTCCAGGATTAGGACAATGCGACCTGTTCCGGTCACAAGTCCATCGTTTCCTTGGCCGTCCCAAATATATTTTTCCATGTGGTTTGTAGGCGTTGATATTTTTGGGTAATCTTGTATTGTCCATTCTGTCTATATGTTCTTTCCATTGGTATTTGTGCTCTTCTAATTTATCGGGTATTGAAAATATCTCCAGTTCATTTCTTATTGATTCATTGTGTAATCTATCCATGCGTGTACATCCTTTTACGGATCTTAAAAATTTAATTTCAGTGGCTTAAATGTGTGAGATATCTTCTTTATTTTGAGTACCCAAGATTCAGATCCATATAAAAGAACAGAAACAGCCATAATTTTATAAAACCTGAGCTGAGTTTCTCTTCGAATCTATCGGAGGGTTCTTCTTATGGTGTCACACATCATTTGATATCGGTTTAATTTATTGTGTATATCCCAATCGTAGCTATATGTTATATCTGAACCAAGATAGTTAAAGTGTGATATCTGTTCTTTTGTTTCATTATTGATTACTATTTTTGCTCTGACTGGCACTTTGCCCTGAAAAGCCATTATTTTAGTTTTTAAAGTTGAGACTTTGAGATTATAATAGACATTTTAAGATAAAACAAAGTTTCAAGATATGACCAGTCTAATGGGCTAGTGGTCAGCGATTCTGACTCCTGTTCATAACGTCCCGGGTTCGATTCCTGGTCAAACCATAGGATTTTTTCCTTAAAGGGAAATTCCTGTGGTTGCCCATGGTCTGAAATTATAATGAAGCGCCAGGAGAATTCTTAACCTAAACTTAACCTAAATTTATCACCCTTCATATCATCGGGGTAACGTAACTCCGCCTTCCAGGCGCACTAATTTCAGAAGTAGGTTACAATTGCGCCAATGCCAGGAAGGAACACCACAAATGTCGAAATGACAACCTGTGGCATTGAATAAAAAATTCCAAGATATTAGCGTGAATAGCTCACCCTCTTCTGCTGAAGATGGAATTCGGATTATAAAAGGCTACAAGTTTAAAAAAAATAAAAGTTTAATCTACTTGAGAACAACGGCATTTGCCAAGGTTTTCATTTATTTTAATATTAAATTTTACAATATAATAACAACCCATTCATAGTAATTCTGCACCAAGGCAGGTCCTTCACTGCAATCATAGCATTTTCATGCTATGTTTTGCAGCTTTACTACGGAATTATAGGTGTGGTTGTTTCCCGTTGCTTTCCACACCGGTGAAGGATGGTGATGATAATAAGGATGATGATGATGGCGGGATGATTTTCGGGGACCGTTGGGCCCTACGCTTCCTGACATTTGTCTTACAGGTGAGGAAAAACCCCGATAAAAATCTCACCCAGAAAAACTGCCCCGACCAGGGATCGAACCCGGGCCCGCTGTGTGACAACGACGCATGCTGCCTTGAGACCACAGCGGTGGACTATATAATATTTTTTTATCCATTCAGAATTTTCCTCATCATTGAGGTTTTTCTCCAGCCAATCTTAATAATAATTAACATGTGTATTAAAAAAATACATAAATGACTACTGACTTATGGATTATCAGTTTGTAATACACATTAACACATTTCGCCTTAATTAAAGTTTTCCATCGTTCTCTGTCCTCTGTGCCTTGATCTGTTACACCAAATTTCCTCATTGGTTGTTATTCTTGCAGGTTGTTCTTGGTCTTCCTTTTCTGCTCCTTCTTTCAATTGTCCATGTATGGACGGCTTTTGGTAGTCTTGACCAGAAAAGAACATGCAAGGCCTTCCTAGATGAGTGGTCAGCTCAATGCCAGGGCCATCTCCCAGATAACACGAAACATTTAATGCAAGAAATACCTTTCACTCAACCATTCTTAATGAACCGAATATGATAGATCAGGGGTGGAGGTTACGTATTATCAGAAAGTCGGTGCGCTCACACAAACATTGCCACACTTACTACAGTTAAGAGAAAGTACAAACCAGTTCAGTGCTTGGTCTTTCAAAATGTGTACCCTGCAGTAAAAATTTACCGGTGACATAAAAACTTTGTACCCCACTGATCAAATTTCATGCCGTTTATATATGTAACTAAGGGATCGAAAACTGTACACAAAGGGAGGCGTGCTCACACTGAATATGTAGACGCACGGGTCTGTGATAGACGATGCCCACATGATTTCCGGGACCATTGGGGATTTGAAGTTTACAGACTTGTCTTACAGGTAAGGGGGGCGCAGTAGCGTAGTGGTTAAGGCACTGTGCTACAAGCCGGAAGGTCGAGGGTTCGAGTTCCGATGGGGTCAGAATTTTTAAACTGACCCAAACCCTCTGGCGGCACTATGACCTCTAACGGAAGTGAGTACCAGACGCTTGTTATGGAGGTAAAGCAGGCCGTCGCGCAAGGCTGACAACCCGGCTGACATCAAATGCCGATTGTCCGGAAAAAGTGGGAGCCTTAACCTCCTGCTACCCCAAGGGTCTCCTGAGGCCTATAGTGGGATACCTTTATCTTAAAGGTAAGGAAAAACGCCGAAAACCCCATCATCCAGGAAACCTATCCCGAACGGGGATAGAACTCGAGCTCGTTGCGACTGAGGCAACGACGTTATCACAAAATCACGGCTTTGAACTTGCAAGGGAACTGTCAGCCATTGCATGCCGAAAAAATATGACATTTTAAATGCAAGGCACAGAAATCCAAGCTTGAATTCAGCAATGGCACCGCATTGACGGAGCAGATAGATTCCCTGCTTGAGTGAAAGTGGAGTAGAATAAAGCAGGATATGGCGTGGACAGCAGGTAGTGACGGTTATCCAATCTACTAATGCACGAGATGTATTACTTCCCTATAGCATAAATGAGACATTTGGCGTTGGATTTTAATACCTTGCAGTTAAAAACGGAATTTTTGGACATGGCCTTGGCACATCACAATGCGTCTCTGAAAGAATTTTCAAGGTAGATTTCGGCATGCAATAGTAGGCAGTTCTCTTGTTAGGTATAAATACAGTGTGGAAATACACTGTATTATTGCATGTCTTATTAACAATGGTTGACTGCAAAATAAGGTTTTCTAGGTTTAGCACTCTCAGTTAAACTAAAACAACAATAATAATAATATAAATAATAATAATAATAATAATAATAATAATAATAATAATAATAGTAATAACAATAATAATCTTCTCCTTCTTCATCTTCGTCACGGTTTAGGCTTTTTGCTACCTGTTCTGGGTCCATATTGTTATTTCCATCTTTTCTTTGGTCTTCCCGCACTTATTCTTCCTCTGGTGAATAGTTGTATGCTGCTTTTGGTATTCTGTTATCAGTCATCCTTGCTGTTCCAGTTTGTTCTGTATTCCACTATTGTTGTGATTAATTCCTCTACTTTTAGCTATTGTCTTATTTCTGTGTGTGTTTTTTTTTGTCTGTTCTTTCATATCCTGCTATTGGCCTGAGGAATTTCATTTCAGCAGCCTGGATTATGGCAAATTGTGTTGTATTGTCTATGTTTCGCATCCGTAAGTAATAATAGGAACTGCCATTGTCTTGTATTATTTCACTATAGAGTCTTTTCTGACTTTGTTTTTCAAAGTTATTTTTTAGTGTTCATATTATATAATTAAACTTATTTAGTTTGTTATTTATATCTGTTTCTGTTGTGTATGACATTTCGCAACCCAGGAAGTTATATTTTATCACTTGTTCTATTGGTTTATTTTCTAATACAGTATAATCTTTGTCCGAACTGGTTGAGGGCCCTTGAAAGCCTTTTTTTATTTAATTTTCATGTTGATATTTTCATATTATATAGGTCCTATATTGTTTTTATATTTCGTTTAGTTTATATAGCATTCTTTGCAATTCGTCTTCTGATTTTGCTATTAAAATCTGGTCATCTGCAAAAGCTAATGTTTTTATTATTAGATTTCCTAAGTTAATACCCGCAGTTGTTATTTGTTTCCATGATCTTATCATGTCGTGAAAATGAATGTTAAAGGGGACTCGATTATAGTGGATAACCTTGTCTAACTCCTCCTATTATATTTATTGGTTCCCTTTGATTTATTTTTTGTTTTTTCATACATTTCTTTAATTACCGCTATGAAGTGTAGTGGAATTCCTTTTTCATTTGGTATGTTCCATAAATAATAATAATAATAATAATAATAATAATCCGGCTTTTCTTCTGCTGAAGTTTATGAGTAAGTTATTTTTTACTAGTAGAGGTTACCAGCCTCTAGCCAAACCCCTCTTCCTGGAGGGCAGGGAACTGGAATTTCGGAGTGTTCGTCTCCTAGAGAAGTTGCCTTCACTACGGCTTTGGGGACTTCTCTTCTCCCCACGTAACCCTGTAGACGGGGCCCTAAGTAACAAAACAACAAGAAAGACCCAATTGAAATTTTATAAAATGTTGGCAGTACCGGTACTGCTCTATGGTTCAGAAGCCTGGATACATAAAAAACAAGATCTAAGTAGGATAACGGCGGCAGAAATGAAATTTTTGAGATCTGTTAAAGGGTGCACTAAGGAAGACAGAATCAAGAACACAGAAATAAGACAGGAACTTGAAATATTTGCAATAACTGATAAAATGGATACATATAGACAAAAATGGAAGCAACACATAGACAGAATGAATGAAGATAGATATCCAAAACAAATAACAAAATACAAACCTAAAGGCACCCGAGATGTGGGCAGACCTAGAAAGAGATGGGCTGAAGTCGGAACGGGTCAACAGATCTAATCCATGAATGCAAATGATGATGATGATGAATAATAATAATAATAATAATATATGTAGAATGTTTCTAGTGTATCTGGCGATGGTTATCAGAACAATGAGAGGAATAGAATCCCGTGTTATATGTAATTTGATTCCAGTCTCAATACTGAAGATTATGTAGCGTGAACTGCATATTAATACCCCTCATTGATTACAGAGTCTAGCAAACTTTCCCTTCGTTATATTTAACTCTATTATTCCACACCAACGAATTCATTCTTGCAAAATAGATCGCATCAATTAAAATGTTTAATTAATCACTTCCTTCAATCAAATAAAAATGTAATTACAAAAGCTTATAACTTCTTATTCTTCTCCACCATAGTTTAACCTCCTACCACATAGGTACTTTTCAAATGGAATTTTAAGTAAGGAATGGAAATTATTGTATTTCTTTTCAAAAGAAAGGAAATATATGCATTTACATTGCGCATGGGCCTGCTTGGCCGTACGTGCATTATTTTTCCATGAATAAAAAATAAAAATAATCATAATATAAACAAATACGTTCATGGTTACATATCTACATAATAAAATATCAAAACAATTAATATATATATATGTCCACCGCTGTGGTCTCGAGGTAGCGTACTGCCTTGTCACGCAGAGGGACCGGGTTGGATCCCCGGTTGGGGCAGTTTTTCTGGGTGAGGTTTTTATTGGGGTTTTTCCTCACCTGTAAGACAAATCTCAGGAAATCTTTAAGGCACAAACGGTCCCCGAAATCATATGGCCATCATCATCATCATCCTTATCATTATCATCATCCTTATCATTATCATCACCATCATCATCATCATCTTTCACCGGTGTGGAAAGCAACGGGAAGCTACCATACCTACAATTCGCTAGTAAAGCTGCAAAGCATTGCATGAAAATGCTATGATTGCAGAATTACTATGGATGGATGGATATATACATACAGGGTGTAACAGGACCTCACCGTCAAAATGATAGGGATGATAGTCCATGCAGAGATGACCATTTTTGGTAAATGAACGTATAGTCGCAAACAAGTCGTTTATGAGTTATGCTCAAATGAAGGTGTTGACCCGTAAGAGTCGGAATTGAGTACAAACAATTGTACACGTATCATTTTATTGAAAAATAGATGTTTTTACAATAAATGTCCAAACAGTCGGCCCTGTGCCTCATTGCATATTTGATATCGTCGCAGCAACGGTCGGCCAGCACGGCCGATCATGGTAGGATTCTTTTGGCGTCGTCGAAACACTTATTGTTTGAACTCTTATTATTAAAACATATTTTTTTCAATAAAATGATATGTGTACAATTGCTTGTATTCAATTCTGACCCGTACGGGTGAACACCTTCATCTGCGCATAACTCATAAACGACTTGTTTGCGTCTATATGTTCCTTCACAAAAAATGATCCTCTCTGCATGACCTATCATCCCTATCATTTTGACGGTGAGGTATATATATCCATCCATAGTAATTCTGCCCGAGGGCAGGTCTTTCACTGCAATCATAGCATTTTCATGCTATGCTTTGCAGCTTTACTAGGGAATTGTAGGTGTGGTAGCTTCCCGTAGCTTTCCATACCGGTGAAGGCTGATGATGATGATGATGATAATGATAAGGATGATGATGATGATGATAATGATAAGGGTGATAATGATAAGGATGATGATGGCAAGCAAATATTAAGGTAATAATATTTATAGGGAAGTTTTATAATTTAATTAGTGGAATTTTTTTACTATTAGTTAATAGAAAATTTGTTGTTTCTTGACTATGAATTGGGAACGGGAATGTGTTGAGCAGCTAGAAAATCTCGACCGGAAGAATTATAAATACATAAATTAGAAATGGATGAATGCAGAAAGTAGTGTAATGGATGAGATTGAACACAGAAAGTTAATGTGGTATGGACACGTAAGAAGAATGCAGGATGTAAGACTACCAAATGCCGTCCATACATGGAAAATTGAAAGAAGGAGCAGAAAAGGAAGACATAGAACCCTCTGTAAGAATAACATTCAGCATTCAGTGAGGAACTTTGGTGTAATGGATCAAGACACAAAGGACACAGAACGATAGAGAACTTTAATTAAAGAAAATTGTTGAATGTGTACGGGAATTACAAATTGATAATCTATGCGTCCGTATTAATTTATACAGGGTGAAAATTATTTAAACCGACAAACTCTGGGAGGTTATAGGGGACACCAAAACAAATGTTTTTTCCCTAAAGTCATTTTTTCCTATCAGGATTATTTAAACCGGTAAGTAAAGTAAAGTGATCCCACAACAGACCCGGAGGCCCTTGGGGTAGTAGGAGGTTAAGGCTCCCACTTTTTCTAGACAATCGACACTTTAAGTCAGCCGGGTTGTCAGCCCTGCGTGACTGCCGCTTTTACCCCCAGAACAAGCGTCTGGTACTCATTTACGTTAGAGGCTGAGTCGACCCCAGGGCTATAGTGCCGCCAGAGGGTTTGGGTCAGTTTAAAAATCCTGACCCCAACGGGACTTGAACCCTCGACCCTCCGGCTTGTAGCTCAGTGCCTTAACCACTACGCTACGGCGTGCCCCTATTTAAACCGGTAGAGGACGTATTACGCTCTTCAGTTGTCATGACTGCAACTGCTGTTGATGGTAGGAATTGTTTTGTCCACCAGTGTAGTAGTGAATTGTATCTGTTTACTAATGGAGCGATACACCTGGAGTGAGTACACTGATATGTGTGGGCCGGTGTTGTTAGTGACTGTTTAATTGGGACACATATCCTACCTAGGCCATTAAATGGCAAGCACTATTACAATTTTCTCTCCAGAGCATTGACAGAATTGCTGGAAGGCTTCCCGCTCCCTACAAGACAACGCATGTGGTTCCAACATGACGGGGCGCGTCGGCATATTTCAGTCGTCGTGTGCGTCGATTCTTGAACCAACGATTTTCAGAAAAGTTGATTGGCAGATGTGGTCCTGTACCATGGCCTGCTGGATCCCCAGACATGACCCCTTTGGATTTTTTGTGTGGGGAGAGATGGGCAATCTTGTTTACACAACTCCTGTTGCATCAGAAAAGGATCTGGTTGCCCGGATAGTAGCAGCAGCAGGAGCAATTAACGATAAAACCTGGAGTTTTTGCCCGTGTCAGACAGAACATGATCCGCCAGTGTAACCTTTGTTTACATGTCAATGGAGGCATTTTTGAACCTCTACTGTAATTTAAGTAATTGCGTTGTGTTAATGTGTTGTCTCTTGGTATTAAAAAATGCAAAATTGTTTGTTGGTTTAATTAATTTGCCGCTAGATAAATATTCCTCTACCGGTTTAAATAACCCTCATAGGAAAAAATGGCATTAGGGAAACATATTTGTTTTGGTGTCCCCTACAACCTCCCAGAGTTTGTCAATTTAAATAATTTTCTCCCTGTATATATTTTTAAAGGGGGGCACGCCGTAGCGTAGTGGTTAAGGCACTGAGCTACAAGCCGGAGGGTCGAGGGTTCAAGTCCCGTTGGGGTCAGGATTTTTAAACTGACGAAAACCCTCTGGCGGCACTATGGCCCTGGGGTCGACTCAGCCTCTAACTGAAATGAGTACCAGACGCTTGTTCTGGGGTAAAGGCGGCCGTCACGCAGGGCCGACAACCCGGCTTACATAAAGTGCCGATTGTATAGAAAAAGTGGGAGCCTTAACCTCCTACTACCCCAAGGGCCTCCTGAGGCCTGTTGTGGGATCACTTTACCTTATATATTTTTAAAGATAATTTTAATTATTACAAATGGTTGGAGAAAAACCTCAATGATGAGGAAAATTCTCAAAGGATAAAATAAATAATGTATTGAAAAGTATTAATAGTAATTAGTGTTAGCGCAAAGCTGGAGATCCTGGGTTTAAATAAGTTACCGTTTCAGGTAAAATTTCACTCTTCAGTTGTGTTAGCTAACTGTACCCTAAATGTATGAGGTTTACAGACTCTAGAGATAATTTCCTCAATGGTAAAAACATTATTATTTGAAGTAGGGTTGCGTGTTGCAAAGAGGAAATAGGCGTAAGTGCGTTATGAGTTACAGCAAGAGTTAGGGACACTTGTTGCTTCACCTGAGTCGTTGCAGGTGCGGCGCTCTGTTTCATCCGCATTGATTTTACACACACGCCAGTTTGAGACGAGACTTACACGCGCAGTACAACCTAACTGTGGTACACTTTTGAACTGAGCAACTAATACGAAAGATATGTCTGAAAATACAGATTAGACTTAATATACCATTTTATTTCCGTGTCATTAGTAAAAAAAAAATTGTCTTCTTCTTCTAACTAATCAACTAATTCACTGGCTCTATCGAATCCGTAGGTTCATAGCCGCGCGGACATAAGCTCCCCATACATTCCTATCCTGCGGCAATATTTTCCAATCATTCCCTGTATAATCAAGTTCCTCAAACCATGGATAATGTTATTCTCCCACCTGATTCTTGGTCTACCAACTGCGCGTTTTCTCTCAGGTTTTCCTACCACAAGCTTCCGTGCACCTCTTTCAACCTCATACGTACCACATGCCCTACACATCGCAGCCTACGAGACTTAACTGTTCTTATTATATCTGGCTTCCTATACATATCATATTTCTCACTATTATGTAGTTTTGTCCAATCACCTGTCCATCTATTTTTGGCCCAAAAATGTTCCTTACTTACTTAATATAGGCTTTCCACTTTACAGCAGTTCGCCCTTGATTCCTGCTTTCCAGAGATTCCTTTCTTCCCATTGTCCTTCTTCCATACTCCTCTTCATCATGTCATCATATATTCCCTCATTCCATGTTCTTCTACTTCTCCCCATCATCCTTCTGCCTGGTACCATCCAATCTAACACATGTTTAGGCCACTGATCTTCCGACATCCGTTGTGCATGTCCATACCACTGTAAAACTCTTCCAATATGTTGTAGCCTGGATATTCTCATACTTCTCCGTAATTCATCCATTTCTGTCGCCAAGATTATTTTCTGCATCCTTTCATTTATTGTCCAGCTTTCTGATCCATATGTAAGTATACTTTCGATTATTGTCTGCATAATCTCTTTTTTGTTTTCTGGTCAAATTTCTATTCCATAAAAGACCATTCAGGGATCTAATCGCCTTCCTTGCACAATTTACTCTTCTTCTTCTTCTTCTTCTTCTTCTTCTTCACTTCACGGGCTAGGCAAAAATTGCCTGTTCCGCCTCACAGTTGTTCTGTCCATCTTTTCACTGACTTTCCTATATTCCTTGAACCTCTTGGCTTGTAGTTGAATGCTGCTCTTGGTAATCTTGTTACATTCATTCTTTCTACATGTGTAAACCATTTCTCTCTATATTCTTTGATTTTCTCATTCAATGGATATATATTTAACTCTGTTCTATGAACTTTATTCTCAAATACTCGTAATCTTCTATCCTCCCTCCTTTCACATATATTCCCTGAATAGCCCCTGCCCGGACAACCGAATGGGCGACTATTTTACCTCCGGAGAATTTTACCCCAGTGGAACCCATGTCCGCGTTTCTTCACGGTTGTATTTGCTACGGTCAAAGATCGTTACTCTTTCGACTTATTCTTCTTCTGCCTAACAAAAAAATTAGTCTCACAAGGGAACTGTCAACAATTGCAAACCAAGTTTTACAATAATTGAGTTTGACGTTTTGAAACTCGGCGGATGACAGTGTACCCGTACACAGCATTTTAGTTTTATATTCTTACTATCGTTTTTTTGCTTAATGCTGTTTGCATACTTTTATTTATCCTCTTTTTTTTTTTTTTTTAGCGAATTCCGATGTGATCAAGCTATTGAACTTGCTCTCATGAAAAGGTTTTTTTTTGTAAAAATCTTACAAATTTTCACCGATTCTACTCACAAGGAAACTATTCCATGCCGAAATCTACGTTGAAATTTATTCCAGAGAAGGTATGTAATATACCAAGACCGTGTCCAAAAAATGTATCTGTCGCTTTTAACTGCAAGGCACAGAAATCGAACCCAGAATCCAGTAATGGAAACACACTGTGCGAAGCTGATTGACTCCCTGTGGAATGGAATTTGCCTTTCCCTTTTTTAAAGAAAGAAAATACATCTCCATTTACATTACGCATGGGCCGTACGTGCATTATTCTTCCATGAATAAAACAAAAAGTGTCCGTCGCCGTGGTGTAGTCGGTAGAGTCCCTACCTTCCACTCCGGCGAACCGGGTTCGATTCCCGGCGTGGTAGGGGATTTTTAGTCTTCTCCTTGGGTCTGGGTGTGTGTGTCTTGTCCTTGTGTCTATATGTGAATAAGAGAGAGTTAGCAAAAAAAAGGTAAAGAAACAAGAAAGAAAACAGTGTAAACGAAAAGAGTGGAAAAAATAAATATAAGAATATATACAAAATATACTTACATGGAAACACACCTACATAAAAATGTAAAAAAGTATATATATATATATATATATATATATATATATATATCTATATCTACACTCCAATCACAGTAATACATGTGTACACTCCTACATGAAAAGACCATATGTGTAGATATGAAAAAAAGTCTCATTTTGTATATTAATAATGACTATTTAACTCATGCCCCAAATGGGAGTCAATGACCAATCACGTTTCAATGATTTCTGTTTTACAACCAATCAGAGTCGTGTTTCACGAAATATTTATCAGTGTTATAATTACCATATTAAAGAAAGCTCCTCCTTTTTATATTGCGTTCCTTTGGCAATAAATAGTATGATCTGGTTGCAGTGATAGACATAAGAAGCAGATGAAGCGTACCTATCGTTTGTCATTTGTTTTGAAACATCGCCGTTTACATTAAATATATAAATATTTTAAAATAACTATGGTTAAATAATGATTTGTGAGTAAACAGCTTAATTTTATTCGTTAAATAGTCCTAACAAATGCCACTCTTGATTTCCAAATTCTCTAGATAAATTCACTCCTCACTTCGTGAGTCGTGAATTTATCGATAATTTGGAAATCACTCGTGGCATTACTTATGAAAACATTGTTACAAAACAAACGTAAAAAAAGAGAGAATGAAACACACATACATATACCCACATACACACCACACACGAGCGCGCAATCAATAATTGTAAATAAGTGGAAAAATGAATGGAAAAATACCAAAAAGTGCAGTGACAAAATCCTTTTTACCCAGTGTGAAGGAAAGATTGAAATTAAAATTACCCTTAACAGTAACTATTTAACTCATGTCCCTAATGGGAGTCTATGACCAATCACGTTACAATGATATTTTATTTACAACCAATCACAGTCGTGTTTCGCCTAGAATTTACCAACTAAACTTTATCATAATAAAGAAAGCACCTCATTTTTAACATTCTGAATAGGTCATAGCATTATTTTGCAGTGACTGACCCACTAAGAAATACGGCTACCAGATAGTATATATATAGTGCATGAATGTGAACACATACCGCATGCGGGAGTTAATATAAAAACATTTGTAGCAATTGATTATACCACCAAAAAAAAACACTGTTTGCACTTCCTTAAATATATTTTTTCCCAGAAAAATATAATTGTCATATTTACATCATAGGACATCAGAAATTAATTAATATACAGTTTGGTGTGTTTCATTTTTTCTCCACTAGAGTGCATTCTTACAATATTGCGTTCCATTGGCAATAAATAATATGATCTGGTTGCAGTGACGAACAAAAGAAGCAAATGAAGCGTACCAATCGTATCTCATTGTTTTCAAACATCGCCGATTACATTAAATATATAAATATTTTGAAATAACTATATTTAATTAATGATTTGTGAATAAAAAGCTTAATTTTATTCGTTAAATAGTCCTAACAGAATCCAGTCTTAATTACCAAATTCTCTATATAAATTCACTCCTCGCTTCGTGAGTCGTGAATTTATCGATAATTTGGAAATCACTCGTGGCATTACTCGTGAGAAATAACTACTTTCCTTAACAGGGCACGGTAAAATAAACAGTTATTACTATTGTTTTAAAATAAAAGATAGCCCTTTGTGTACATGCGGAATTTCAGAACAAACCATAGATCATCTATTGTTTGAATGTACAAAACTAGAAACAGAAAGGGTTATTTAAGAACAACACGATTAAGAAAAATGATAAAATGGACATTCGATAAAATAAGACTAGTACAGGAGTACACAGTTGAATTAATCTCATTTTATTAATTCTATAGATTTAGACAGACTTTAGAGCAAAACAAAGCCAATTCAACGAGTAGAACAAATAAAAAAATACAAGTGGCCATAGAAAATTAATTAAAACAAAAGATTGTTTTGCAAATAATTTTATGTAAATAATTTTATAACTTAAAGCATGTATTTTTTATTATTGATTTCGTACATCTCAATGATGGATAAATCATATTTGAAGAGAAAAATTATACGCTCAGACCGGGACTTGAACCCGGGACCCTTGGTTCTCTAGACCAAGTGCTCTACCAACTGAGCTACCTGAGCAAGTACCGATCTAAACGCAAATCTTTCTCTATATACATTGTAATTCCCATCCACCAAATGCTGTGAAGCCATGCTTCTATCTTGCAAATGGCGGCTCTTCTTAATAAAGGAGCCGCCATTTGCAAGATAGAAGCATGGCTTCACAGCATTTGGTGGATGGGAATTACAATGTATATAGAGAAAGATTTGCGTTTAGATCGGTACTTGCTCAGGTAGCTCAGTTGGTAGAGCACTTGGTCTAGAGAACCAAGGGTCCCGGGTTCAAGTCCCGGTCTGAGCGTATAATTTTTCTCTTCAAATATGATTTATCCATCATTGAGATGTACGAAATCAATAATAAAAACTTGGAAAGAGCCGTACTGGCTGTAATGTATAATTCCCAAATATGTCTTCTTAATAAAGGAGCAGCCATTTGCAAGATAGAAGGATGGCTTCACAGCATTTGGTGGATGGGAATTACAATGTATATAGAGAAAGATTTGCGTTTAGATCGGTACTTGCTCAGGTAGCTCAGTTGGTAGAGCACTTGGTCTAGAGAACCAAGGGTCCCGGGTTCAAGTACCGGTCTGAGCGTATAATTTTTCTCTTCAAATATGATTTATCCATCATTGAGATGTACGAAATCAATAATAAAAACTTGGAAAGAGCCGTACTGGCTGTAATGTATAATTCCCAAATATGTCTTCTTAATAAAGGAGCAGCCATTTGCAAGATAGAAGCATGGCTTCACAGCATTTGGTGGATGGGAATTACAATGTATATAGAGAAAGATTTGCGTTTAGATCGGTACTTGCTCAGGTAGCTCAGTTGGTAGAGCACTTGGTCTAGAGAACCAAGGGTCCCGGGTTCAAGTCCCGGTCTGAGCGTATAATTTTTCTCTTCAAATATTAAAGCATGTAGTATTACTTTCTTTGTTATAGAACATGCTGAAAAATAAATAGAAAAAATTACCCCCCCCCGACCCTGCAGACATCAATGCACTACCAGCCTACTTAACGTATTAAGACTATTTATGCAATTGAAGATCGGAAACAAAGTCTATATTTATATTCTTATTATTGATAATACATGTATCCTTATTGACTCCAATTTTTTTATCCCTCAATTTCCAGTTGTCTAATAATTAATTTGTCTCTACTAATTTAAATGTATACTATGTCATTGATAATTTTTTATCTTTTTTTATATATATTGTAGGTATTATATCTTTAAGTCGTAAAATCTAGAGTAAATCAAAATACTTATAAATAATAATTGTACTCTAGTTATAACATGTAATAGGTTAGGGTTTAGTGAAGTGTAGAGGGAAGGACGAGGGTGGGGGGAGGGGTGAAAAACGGGGGGAGGGGCAGACAAGGGAAGGCCGGAAAGCGGCCAGGGGAAAGAAAGGGGAGGGAGGAGGAGGAGGAGGAGGAGGAGCGGAGGAGGAGGAGGAGGAGGAGGAGGAGAGGACGAGCAGGAGAGGAGGAGGAGGACGAGGAGGACGAGGAGGAGGAGGAGGAGGAGGAGGAGGAGGACGAGGAGGAGGAGGACTAGGAGGAGGAGACGAGGAGGAGGAGGACGAGGAGGACGAGTAGGAGGAGGAGTACGAGGAGGAGAGGAGGAGGAGGAGGAGGAGGAGTAGGACGAGGATGAGTATGAACGAGTGAGGACGAGTATGATATACTATTATTATTGCTATTAATTATGACTATATAGTACTATGCTATACTATTATGATTATTACTATTATTATTATTATTACTATTATTATTATTACTATTATTACTCTTATTATTATTATTATTATTATTATTATTATTATTATTATTATTATTACAATAAATGGAGTAATAAAAATACATTTTGGTAAACAAAATGTCAACCGCAACTAACTGAGATTACACAATGTAACTGCAAAATCAGGACTGAAATATAGCAGCGAAAATTGAATACTAGATTCTAAAATAAAATCAAAATTTCAAGCGGCACTTCTAAATTTGAAGAAAATGGACAAGCAAATGAACACAGATTTACGCGATAAACGAAAGGTTCAAAATGCATTTGAAGAAATTCAGAATTATCAAAGCAACTGGTTACAACATTCCAAATAATGGACAAATCTCGCTTTCCTAAATTACCATTGCAGATCAACCTAGAGGACGTCGGGATAAAGGAAGACCAAATTAAGATGGACTGACTAGCCATTCTTGAGATCTCATTTGAACAGGTTCAAATGACCTAAACATAAATAAATTCATGATGATGAATTTTTGTTAGGAATATTCCACGACACAGTGTTTCTCCTTCAACCCAAAGTGATTTGTCGCCAGAGGTTCCTGTCTAAAGCATCTTCTTCACTCAAATCTCTAGCTTCCATACTTCTCCTCGCTCCATCCATCCAACTTTCTTTTACACTTCTTCCATTAGCTTTCCAATCAAGGATTTTCTTCGGTATTCTATTTTCTTCCATTCTTATGAAGTGTCCTGTTTCTTTAAAGTTGCCCAGGCTGCTGTTGATTGTTTAAATCCTATTTGGCAGTTTATTTCTGCACATATTCTATTCCAATGATAATTTTTAGCTTTTCTTATTTCTTTCATTACTATATGCTTCTTTTCTTTATATATATTTTTATTTTGCTCTGTGTTTGAACTGAGTCATTTTTTTAAGCTTCGTTTTTCTCATATACTTTCTGCAAAATATCTGGTGTTATCAATACATTTATATTTTCCCTTCTGTTCCTAGAGGCCACTTTTTTAATACTCATTACTAACCAACTAACTCACTGGTTCATGGCCGCGCGGACATAAGCTCTCCATACATCCTTATCCTTAGCTAATGCTTCCCAATCCTTCCCTGTATAATCTACTTCCGTCAAATCACAGTTAATGTTATTCTCCCACCTCATTCTTGGTCTATCAACTGGGCGTTTTCCCTCTGGTTTTCCTACAAGTAGCTTCCATGCACGTCTTTCATTCCCCATGCGTGCCACATGTCTTGCCCATCGCAGTCTACGAGACTTAACAGTTCTTACTATATCTAGCTTCCTATAAAGACAATGTAGTTCATTGTTATGTAGTCTTCTCCATTCACCTGTCTGTTCATCTCTCTTTGGTCCAAAAATGTTCCTAAGAACTTTATTCTCAAATACCCGTAATCTCCTTTCCTCCCTTAAAGTAAGAGTTCATGTTTCGCATCCTTATAATATAACTGGTAGAATAATAGTTTTATATATTTTCAGTTTAACTTTTTTTAATGAAGTTGGGATATCAAGAGTCTCTGCAATGCATAATAGCACAAGTTTCCAGAATTGAGCCTATGTTTAATTTTTTGTGCATCTCATTCCTTTTTGTGATTATTGTTCCTAGGTATTTTAATTCAACCACGTCCTCAAAATTTAATACTCATTTCAATGTACTCATATATTTCATCAGTATTTCCATCCAAATCTTCATTTAATTCTTGATTCATTCTCCGTTCAACGATGATGATAATGTCTGTATTTATCTACAACATCGCAGGAAGTGAAATAGCAATTGCAATGTGATGTATAAATTAGGGAGCGCTGATATCTCAGACCAGTCACAACCATCTCCATAAAGGACAGGAGGCGATCAAATGCAAACCCCCTCTCCAATCCATTTAGTCGATTAATTAGCATCGGTAGCATCAGACACAACTATTGAACCCGGCTTCGTGCCTCAATTAGTGCAACTCATGATGCTCATTATGACAGTAGCAAAGCTTCCGTTTCCAATTGTACAACTTCCATTAATTAATCCGAGAGAGTTCCCTAACAAAAATACACCGCAATTGCTCACAGTTAATTTACAAATGGAATTAAATAATCCATTAAATATCTCATACCAAAACATAAAAATGTAGTGTTCAGTAGATTTGTCGTGGCGGAGTGGCTTCCGTGCTTAAATGATCCCGAAAGCTATGCCGGTAATAGCATTGCTGCCGATAGGGTTGCCAATGCCGGACAGGTCGAAGGCGATAAGCCAGACGAATAATGCATATTGGTCGAAAGAGTGACGATCTTCCTCCGTAAAAATACACCGTTAAGAAACGCAGGCGTGGGTTCCACTAGAGTATTTTTTTTATTATTGATAATTCTCCTCAATTCAGAGGTTCGTCTCTAGTCGAACAATATCAAAATATAAAATAGGTTCAAATATTGACATCTAAAATACACCATCATAATCATCATCATCATCACGGTATAGGCTCCATTGCCTGTTTCCGGCTCAATACTCCATCCCTTTCTTGGTCTACCAGGATCTCTTCTCCCTCGTGGTTTGTACATCCAAGCCTGCTTCGGAAATCCGTTGTTATCCATTCATTGCAGGTGTTCAGTTCATCGCTTCTTTTATATAGATTTTATATAGATTATTATAGATTTGATGTGTAATTGGTATTACTCCTAACTCTTCTCTTATAGTTTCATTCCATGTATGTTCTCGTCTTGTACATCCCTTAACTGCTCGTAAAAATTTCATTTCTGTCGATTGGATATTCTTAATTTCTTTCTGTCTCAGGACCGAGTTCTCACTGCCGTATAATAGAGTAGGGACTGCCATAATCTTGCAAAATTTCAACTGTGTTTCCTTTCTCGTTTTATTTCCAAGTGTTCGCCTAATTGTACTACACATAAGTTGGTATCTGGAAAGTTTTGTTTGAAGCTCTTCGTCATAAACATAATATATATTGTTTCCCAGATAATTAAAGTGTGACACTTGTTTAAGTAAAACTTTATCTACTACAATTTTTGATCTTATTGGATCCTTTCCTCTGAAAGCCATTATCTCAGTTTTAGGTGTTGAAATCTTACAATTGTAGGCTTCTGCACTTTGCTTAGTGAATGTATGCTGTAATGAAATTCGTCTTCAGATACTGCAATGATAACTTGGTTATATGCGAACAGTAGTGTATTGATGTATATATATATATATATATATATATATATATATATATATATACACACACACACACACAAAGTTAAATATTACTTTTCAGAACTCTACACTGTTTATGATGTTACGCCATTTTTCTCTGTCTTGTACATCATCCTTCACTACATCAAATTTTCCCATTGACATATGTACATTCTGTATCCAGGTAGTAGCAGGTCGTCATATTCCTCCTCTCCTCTTAATTTCCCATTCTTGTACAGTCCTGGGTACTCTTCTTTCTCCCATTCTACGTACATGTCCTTACCATTGTAGTCGTTTCCTTTCAACTGTGACGATACTTTTATCTTCCACTTTCATAAGGCGTCGTATTCCTGCGTTTCTTAGTTGATCTTTCCTGGATGATCATCTCCAGAAGTCAATTTCCAGTGCATTCTGTTTATCAACGTTTTCTAGTCTCTGCTCCATACAAGACTGTGTAGTATGGTTTTGTGCTGTATATTATATTTCTAGTCCACCGATGTGGTCTCGAGGTAGCGTGCTGCCTTGTCACGCAGCGGGCCCCGGGCTCGATCCCCGGTCGGGGCAGTTTTTCTGGGTGAAGATTTTATCGGGGTTTTTCCTCACCTGTAAGACAAATGTCAGGAAAACTTTAAGGCCCAAACTGTCCCCGAAATCATATGGCCATCATCATCATCCTTCTCATTATCATCATCATCATCATCATCCTTCACCGGTGTGGAAAGCAACGGGAAGCTATCACACCTACAATTCCCTAGTATATCTGCAAGCATAGCATTAAAATGCTATGATTGCAGTGAAGGACCTGCCTTCGGGCAGAATTACTACGGATGGATTATATTTCTACTCCATAAGAATGAGTTCAGGATTCCAATTACTTTCTTACCATTATTTATTATCAGATTCATATTAACTTTCGATATACTTTTTTTTTGCAACATTGAGCCCAGGTAAGGAAAATTTTGGACTTTTTAAATATTTTTTCCATCAATCTACAACTTCATCTAAATCATTCGTTAAATATTCTGTTTTGTCACAGTTAATCCATAGGCCCCATTTCGGTACTAAAAATTCTTTTCGGAGGTAAAATAGTCCCCCTATTCGAGTCACCGAACGGGGAATCCAAGTCAAAGGCTCAAACATAGAGACACGTTCCTAGAAACATGGAATGTTGGGGCTTTATATAATAGTGGGGCACCACAAATATAATATGAGGATTGGTAAAACACCATTGGATATAGTCGCTTTATAGGAAGTTAGATTTAGATTTTTAGATTTATTTATTTAGCCTGGTGGAGTTAAGGCCATGTGGCCTTCTCTTCCACTCACCAGGGCAAACATATATTACATCAGAATATAACAATTACAATGAACTCTAATATTAAATACTAAATAAAAATTTGATCAAAAAGATAATATCTATTACATTATGATCTATAATGCAACAATTAATGTTAGTTAAAATTAAGACTAAAACTAATAATAAAATGTATACAATCAAGACATATTAAATTGTCCCTGTCTAATGTATATATAAAACAAAGAAAAATAATGAGATATAGAAAACTAATTTTACCTTTGTACAATATTTAAAACAAAACAAAAGAAAATATTTGTTAATTTTAATATTATTTTCATAGATGATTAAATTTATTAATTGTTAAAAGAATACTATCAGTGAGGTGTATAAGTTAGTTTGTTATTAAATAATTCTTTAATTTGTTTTTGAAGGATGTTATAGTTTGACAGTCTCTGACATAGAGCGGAAGGGAATTCCATGTTTTGGTAAGCGAGACCGTAAAAGATAATGAATAATATACAGTGTGATGAGGAGGGATATAAAGGACAATGTGCTGATGGGATCGAGTGTCAAGATTATGTGTGTCGGATAGTCTGATGAAGCGGCGTGATAAATAATTAGGCGATGATGTGTGAAGGATTGTATAGAGAAGGGATAGTGAATGGACAGTTCTACGATCTCTTAGACGAAGCCACGATAATTGTTCCAGGGACGATGTAACATGGTCAAATTTGCGAATACCACAAATAAAACGTGCGCAAGAATTATGAACACGTTGAAGTCTTTGAGTGTAAATAATATTTAAGTCTGTAAAAAGAGTGTCACAATAATCAAAATGGGGCATTGCAAGTGTTTCTACTAACATTTTCCTTAGAGCGAATGGCAGACAATTTCTTACGCGATTTAATGAATGTATTATTGAGAAGACTGTTTTGCATGTATGGTTTATTTGTGTATTCCAATTTAAGTTGTTGTCAATAAATACTCCTACAATTTTTACTGTCTCACTATTAGATGACCAGGAGAAGGCAGTCAGGAATCTGGATGCTTTACATTATACTATGGGGTAGATCTAAATTCGGAACGGTTTTTTTTAGACCGAAGGAGAATCCTCTCAGCTATCCGAGATGTTAAGATAGTTATCAGCGATAGATTTCATACATAATTCTAAGGGTAAACGACATGATTTTGTAATCGTACATGTACACTGTGCATAGAAGATAAGGATGACAAGATCAACGATAGGTTCCATGAAGAATTAAAATACGTATTTTATAGCCTTGTATGTTATCATATCATTATTGTCTTAGGAGATTTTAATGCAAGGACGGGAAAATATATTCAAACCAACAATAATAAGTGGCACGAATGGGAATCAAAGAGGGGCATGGAAACTACTTGTAGAAAAACAAGATGTATGTAGGTCAAGAATGAGGTGGGAGAATAACATTAATCATGATTTGAGGGAGATAAATTATAGAGAGGATTATTCTCGAAATGTGCTCAAGAAGATTATAAACCTGAGAACAATAATGATAGAAAGAAATAGAATTTTTATGTTAACAAACTGTAAAAAAAATACATTGTTGCGCGTCGTATAGCTACTTTTAAATTACGCGGCAAGGTGAGAATATTGTCTCCCATTGGTCAGAATAGATTTGAGAGTCGCCAATCGTGAGTCAAAAGACCCGCGCAAACGCCGAAGTGTCTGGGCTGCGTTCCAGATATCTCTACTAACATCTCCCTCCCCTTTCTGGAAAGATCGGTGGCTAGAAACTTCCGTATTTGGAAATGTCCTGACCTTATATCTAGAAAGTTTCTTGCCGCCTATATATTTAAGACGAGGACAGACACCAGTTAGTCTTGTGTTAGACAGCGAAAAATTAAGTGTACGAGAAGGCCTTAACTCTGCCAGGTAAAATAAAGCTATTATTATTATTATTATTAAAATTGTGGTGAACCGATTCATCAGTGGCGGTGAAACAATTATGATTGAGATAAACATTAATAAGATTAATTGTGAGTTAAAATTGTGAATAAAAGTTTACTGGTAATTTTCAGAAGGGAATAAAGTGTTAAGTGAGAATTTAAACAACATCTGTGTATTCATTTATGCCGGAATAACTTAAAGGAAAAACTCTGGCCTCATATGACATTATTATTATTATTATTATTATTATTATTATTATTATTATTATTATTATTATTATTATTGTATGATAATTAAACGTGTTGAAGAATTTAAAAATCTTGGATCTATAATAGATAAATCTGGTACTTAGATCCCTGAATGGTATTTTATGGAATAGAAATTAAACCAGAAAAACAAAAAAGAGATTATACAGACAATAATAAAAGTATATTTACATATGGATCAGAAAGCTGGACTACAAAATATTCGAAATACATATATCAGACAAGAAATGGATGCACAAGAAACTGTTATCGAAAGGATAACATAGAGAGCTTTACAGTGGTACGGACATGTACAACGGATGTCGGAAGACCAGTGGCCTAAACAGGTGTTAGATTGGATGGTACCAGGCAGAAGGAAGAGGGGGAGAAGTAGAAGAACATGGTATGAGGGAATATATGATGCCATGATGAAGAGAGGTATGGAAGAAGGACAATGGGTAGATAGGAATCTCTGGAAAGCAGGAATCAAGGGCAAACTGCTGTGAAGTGGAAAGCCTGTATTAAGTATTAAGTATTATTATTATTATTATTATTATTACTATTATTACTACTATTATTACTATTAATATTAAATCTATTATTATTATTATTATTATTATTATTAATTATTACTATTATATGAAGATATGTAATATTACACATGTAAAAAATATGGTAATTAATATGATGAAAGGTGACAATGAAACTGAAAAAGAGAGACAATAGAAAGCTGGACTGCGTGATCCATGGAATTTTTTAATTAATACGAACATAATTCACAGAATTTAGGGTAGGTTGTCGCATAAAAAACACACACACCAGATTGAAACGATCATAAAGTTTACTAGTGTGCAAAATAAAAATACATGAGGTTAAAAACTGACTTGATATATAGTTGTTCAAAACTTGTGATTCATGGGACAGGTGAATGAGATATAATTGGTTTTCTGTTATTTCGTAAATTGTATATCTGACAAACTATTCACCTCGTATTTTCATGTACTTCATCGTCTAATATCACTCGGTTTTACGGAATCCACGACAAAAAGCCAACACACTCGTTAAATAAAAACTACCAATCTCAAATATCACCTGTCCCTTTATTCTATTTTTGTAACACAGTGGCCATTACAATTGTTTTTATTTCATGTTTTGTCAAATTATGTTATTCTCTTGAAAAGATGGATTTTTTAGAAATGTTATCGATTCAACTTACCAGGAACTAAACTGTTCATAAAATATACAGTCAATATGCCCAATTTACCAACTAATAATTAAAAGGGTCAACATGTTTCATCAGCGAAGCTGTCATTTTTGAGACGAAATATTGACAATATTTAGTCTTGAAAATGACAGCTTCGCTGATGAAACATGTTGACTCTTTTAATTATTAATTGGTAAATTGGGTATATTGACTGTATATTTTACGATTTTTATCACCAAGAAGATCATTAATGTATTAAAATAGTCCATGACAAATATTTACAGGGTCTCTAAAGTTACTAACCCATCTCGAAGAAGGAAGGCAATGATTGAAAAATTAATGCAATTGCAAAGTTTTCTTCTTTTTACATTAAAAAATAAAATTAGAAAAGAAACCAAGATAAAAATGTATATTAGCGGTTCCCACAATATTGTATTGTTGTGAAACTTGGGCTCCACTGAAAAAAAAGAAGGATAGAATACAGACGGCGGAGATGAGGTTCCTAAGACAAGTTAAAGGATGTACAAGACTTGATAGAATAAGAAATGAGGATATAAGAGAAGAATTGAAAGTACAGCCTTTATTGGATAATGTCACGAATTACAGACAGAAATGGATTGATCATATGGATGGAATGAGTAAGCAGAAATTATCAAGCAAGAGGAAGACGTGATGTTGGAAGACCTAGAAGTCGGAACGGGCAATTGCCTAATCCCTGGAGTGATGATGATGATGATGCAAAGTTTTACATACTCTATCTTTCAGATATAAAAAGAAATGTATACCTTAACATTTAAACCTTAAAAAATCCTGCTGCTTCTGCGATACGATTCCGTAAATCAAGCAGACATGATAAGGACATTTCGTGGAGGGAAACATAGAATTTTCCACAGTGTGTTGCGAGGGACATTCAACTCCCTTCTGAGGCGTCGAGGCAATTCGAACCTGCTGCACTGTTTCTGCTGATACGCGTGGTCGTCAATGACGTGCTTCATCACACACACTGCCTGTACACTTCAATCTGTTTACAATCGGACGAATGTGTGACTTTGTTGGGGCTGCTTTACGGAATTTATGGGTAAATTCAGCTCTGGCGTCTTCATATGACAATCCACGTACCCTTACACAAAGAATGTCAACTGTTTTTCCGTGCTAAACATGTTGCGCCAAGCCAGCAGAGCATGCAATGAAAAGAGAAAAGTAGTGTTTTCAAGGAAACGGTTAGTGACTTTAAAGACACTACATATATATGGCATGAAAAGAAAAGAACTGGGATGTGAAACCACCTCTAATTCTATACGTTAGCGCGCTCCCAACTGCACCACTCAGGCATTCCAGCATAGACATTTATCTTTCTTCCTTTATATATATATATATATATATATATATATATATATTTATTATTGATTTCGTACATCTCAATGATGGATAAATCATATTTGAAGAGAAAAATTATACGCTCAGACCGGGACTTGAACCCGGGACCCTTGGTTCTCTAGACCAAGTGCTCTACCAACTGAGCTACCTGAGCAAGTACCGATCCAAACGCAAATCCTTCTCTATATACATTGTAATTCCCGTTCACCAAATGCTATGAAGCCATGCTTCTATCTTGCAAATGGCGGCCCCTTTATTAAGAAGACCTATTTGGGAATTATACATTACAGCCATCATTGAGATGTACGAAATCAATAATAAAAACATGGATAAAGCCGTACTGGCTGTAATGTATAATTCCCAAATATGTCTTCTTAATAAAGGGGCCGCCATTTGCAAGATAGAAGCATGGCTTCATAGCATTTGGTGAACAGGAATTACAATGTATATAGAGAAGGATTTGCGTTTAGATCGGTACTTGCTCAGGTAGCTCAGTTGGTAGAGCACTTGGTCTAGAGAACCAAGGGTCCCGGGTTCAAGTCCCGGTCTGAGCGTATAATTTTTCTCTTCAAATATGATATATATATATATATATATATATATCCTGAGAGAACAAGATCAAGGGGGTCGACCGACAACAATACGGTGGTATTGTATGTGGGGAGATCTTCAGAGGACAAAAATGGAGACAGCTGTCGAGGGACAGGGATAAATTGAAGAGAGCCTTAGAAGAATCGAAGGTCCACTTGAGTAGTTGTGCTAATTTACGGAATATACATTAATTTTGTTAAATTAGAGAAACCCGATTTCTGATGCCAAGTTATTTAGAGGTTGTCCGACTACAGTGAAATAAACCTTGCGTCACCGTAATAATATTGTTATACAATTTGACAATAATTGAAACAATTTTTATTCCATGAAGTTTCCATTGCTTTACTGAAAATGTTAAATAAATTAAATCTATGTATTGTATATGGTAGGCTACAGTGTCAAATTAAGGGTAAATTAAAATGTACATTGCGACGAAGCAATCATGGCGGGTGCTAGAGCGAATGTTTAATTTCATGTTTCAGGTAAACCTTCACTTCTAACGTTCAGATCTCTCAGGTTTTTGATAATATCTTCATTATTTTATTTTAATAGCACATACTGAAGTTCGTTTGGAAAAATCGAAAATTGTGACTGCCAGAGCAATTTTTAATATTTCCTTTCAGATGAACTCCTGCTCCTGAATTTCCGATTTTGCTGGTTAACGAAATTCTAACTTCTTTTTTTTAATTTATTGCTTATGCCAAGTTTAATTCTGATAAAACAAAAATTGTTACCTCTAGATCAACGCACACACACACACACACACATAGACTATATATATATATATATATATATATATAACAATTTTCCCAATGGTCATTTTCTATGGCTATTAGATAAGATCTCTTTAGATCTGGAATTAAGTTTTCAAAATATTTTCATAAGAAAAACCTCAATAGCTTTATTTCTCCGAAATTCGCTAAAATTCGGCCGCGATGGGGGCCAATGGGTTATGATCCTTGCCTCTAGTTCAGAGGGACGCGGGTTCAACCCCAGCCGTGGTCGATGGATCTTTAGGATGGAAAAATCCAAGGAACAAAAGTCCTCCGGCAGAGACTTGGAGCCATGGATTCCGAGACTGAAGATTTTCAGGCTCATAAAAGAACCACAAGCCTGAATAAAAAGGCCTTAGTTACCCACTAAATGCCTCATTGAGGCACTAGCCGACCCCCTATCACCCGCTGACATCTATGGGTAAATGAACGTAACGAAATTAACTTAGTAAGTTTCCATTATTGAGCGCCATAATCCCGGCACAGGGATGGAAATGACTTATGAAGAAGTTATTATATCGCTTTGTCTTCTTCTTCTTTTTCGTCACGGTTTACACTTTTGCTAGCCTGTTCCGGCTCCAAATTGCTGCTCTTTCTATCTTTTCTTTGGTCTTCCTAAACTTCTTCTTACTCTTGGTGAATAGTTGTATGCTGCTTTTGGTATTCTGTTCTCAATCATTCTTGCTAAGTGTCCTTTCCAGTTTGTTCTGTACTTCACGATTGTTGTGTTTAATTCCTCTACTGCTGTCTTATTTCTGTGTTGTGTTTTTGTCTGTTCTTTGATATCCTGCTATAGGCCTGAAGAATTTCATTTTAGCATCTTGGATTCTGGCAGATTGTTGTGTCCAAAGGCTTTAAGGAGGCAGGCCCTCCAAAGGACTAACCCTGCAGAACGTTAGTACCGCAGTCAAGGGACACATTTAAAAGTACTTACAAGTTCCAAGAATATATCGCTTTGTAATCAGAAAATTCTGAATTTGTGTAAATTACTTAGTTTGAAAAAAACACAATTGTAACGAACAATACTTCAATATAATTTAAAATGAAGTATGAATTTCAATCACGTATCTGTTACAATTTGTTTTCACAATAATTTGAATATCGACACGTCTGTAGTGGAAAAATTATGTCTCTAATGAAACCGAACAGTTTGACCTATATAGTCGCAATCCATTTCATGGAATCCCTATTTTCAGTATTCTATTGATAACGGTCTAATTTATTACAACTCTTTTTTTTTCATCCAGTATTCACTACACAATCTAGATGAAGTTTAGACACCATATTATTTTTACATGTAATTGTGAATATCGAAATAAAATAAAACGTCCGTCACGTAGGACCTGCGTAATTTAACTGAAATATCTCAGCAAGTTGAATTTATGGTCTGATTTTACTGCTTTAAGGAATATAAACAACTTATATATAAATATATATAAATATATATAACTAACTAACTAACTCACTGGCGCTATCGAATCCGTAGGTTCATGGCCGCGCGGACATAAGCTCTCCATATATCCCTATCCTGAGCCAATGTTTTCCAATCATTCCCTGTATAATCTACTTCCCTCAAATCATAGTTAATGTTATTCTCCCACCTCATTCTTGGTCTACCAACTGGGCGTTTTGCCTATGGTTTTCCTACAAGAATCTTCCATGCACGTATTTCATTCCTCATTCGTGCCACATGTCCTGCCCATCGCAGTCTACGAGACTTAACTGTTCTCATTACATCTGGCTTCCTATAAAGACCATGTAGTTCATTGTTATGTAGTCTTCTCCATTCACCTGTTTCTTCGTCTCTCTTTGGTCCAAAAATGTTCCTAAATACTTTATTCTCAAATACTTGTAATCTCCTTTCCTCCCTTAAAGTAAGAGTCCATGTTTCGCATCCATATAATATAACTGGTAGAATAATAGTTTTATATATTTTCAGTTTAACGTTTTTTGAAAGGAGTTGGGACGTCAAGAGTCTCTGTAATACATAATAACATGCATTTCCAGAATTGAGCCTATGTTAAATTTCCTTGTGCATCTCATTCCTGTTTGTGATTATTGCTCCTAGGTATTTGAATTCAGCCACTTCCTCAAAATTTCCCTTATTTGTTATTAGCTGTCCATTTCCATTATATAATGTATTTTTATGTGTGGCCATATATTTAGTTTTATTGATATTTACTTCCAGTCCCAATTTCTTAGTGTTACTCAGTAGTGTGTGCGTGTTGGCCTTTAGTATCTCCTCGCTATCGGCCAGTAGTACTACATCATCAGCATAAACTAACAGCTTATTAATACCTTCTTCATCCTCTAAAGATTTGATGGCATGCTCCAGTACAAAATTAAATAGTAGAGGAGATAGTGCATCTCCTTGCTTCAACCCATTGTGGATTTCAAAAATATCCGACAACTGTTTGCCTACACGCACCCTACTCTTTGTGCCATTTACACACATTCGTATAAGTCTAACTATATATATATATATATATATATATTCTTTAGAATGGTCTTTAAATAATACCTTTCAAGTAAAATCCCTATTTCTAATGTTCGGATTTAGCCGATTGTTGGAAAATACATTTCTCGCTTTATTTCAGTGGTATATACAGAGTTTCGTTGTGAAAAAGTAAAATTGCGACCGCTAGAACGATTATTAGAATTCGCTTCAGGTGAACATAAACTCATAATGGTTTGGTGTTAATGGTTTACGACGTCGATCTTATTTCTTTAATTTATTGCTATATTATTAAATTAATATTGAGAAGCTAAAACTATTACTATGATAGAAATAAGTAAATTAATGAACACAATTAAACTATTGTAAATCAATGGTGAAGAGAAAAAAAAATTGCCTGAACCGGGAATCGAACACTGAACCTTTAGCTTTCCGTGCTAATCCTTCCTTTAGGATTTCTGCTTGGATGGGAATGAAGCCAGGATTAGCTCAGTGGACAGAGCATTAGCACAGAAAGGTAAAGGTTCGGGGTTCGATTCCCGGTTCAGGCAAAAATGTTTCTCTTTTCCATTGATTTACAATAATTTATTGCTATAAGCTGCAAAAAACATTGCATTAGAGATAACATGCAAATAAACATACACACGCATGCATGAACGCACGCACACACACATATATTATATATATATATATATATATATATATATATATACAATACACAGAGTGGAAGTAATATAAGTGCGCAGATTTTAAATACATATCCTTCGGTGGAATACAAAAAACTCAGCAACATTTTGATGTCAAATATCAGTTATTTAGACCACTTGTTATAAAAGCAGAGGTTTAGTAACGAGATGCTTAAGTCAGAACACTATCGAAGGGAGTGCTCTAAGAGCAGCGAGTTCCTAAACCTAATTTTCTAATGTGTTGTTTACAATAACCCTCCATGTTATCTTTACCTTGTCGTGGTAGAGTGGCTTGCGTGCTTAAATGATCCTGAGAGCTATGCCGGCGGTAGCATTGCTGCCGATAGGGTTGCCCATGCCGGACTGGTCGAAGGTGAAAAGCCAGACGAAAAAAGTACATTGGTCGAAAGAGTAACGATCTTTCACCGTAAAAATACAACCGTCAAGAAATGCGGACATGGGTTCAACTGGTAAAATTTTCCGGAGGTCAAATAGTCCCCCATTCGGTTCTCCGGGCGGGGACTATTTGAGGGAACCCATGCCAAGGGATGTATGGAGAGATTATGTCCGCGCGGCCACGAACCTACGGGTTCAATAGTGCCAGTGAGTAAGTAAGTTGTTTACAATAATGTATCTTCTTTCAGAGTATTTTCATAGTATATGTTGTATATTTAATGAAATTATTTATTGCGGAAACGATATGTTTACAGAAAGAGTAGATTATTGTGGACTTTGGAGAAAAATATATGATAAATCAATAAACAATGTTGTTAAACTATGCAATTTTGGGCGCTAGTTTCATATGTGAATTTAAAGCAAAAATTAGCGAAGAAGGTGATTGCAAAGATTCATCAGGACAAATATTAGAAGTACTCCAATATGTAACTATTAATATACTTCCAGAAAAGTTAAGGAAAGATTATTTATGTAGTTAAAAAAACCCATGAAAGTGTATTTTATGTTTTGTTGAACCTGAATGTTATCTTCTGATAGCGTATTTTGTTAGTATAGTGTATAGGTTTTGTTGCCTAGTAACTGCAAAGTAAAGCGTCACTGAGTGTTATAATAGTAGATAAATATTTTCTTTAAAAAATTACCAGAAATGTCGAAATTGACAACCTATGGCATTGAATATATATATATATATATATATATATATATATATATATATATATATATGACATAAGAAAAATAAATGTCTGGACGGGATTTGAACCCATATATCTGAATTGGTACGTCAGCGTTCTATCCATTACACAATCGGACAAATCTAATACAAACATGTATTTCCCTTAAATATATATTCTCCATTATTACGAGATGTAGTGAGAACTCGGTCTTCACTTCCACCTGGTAGCTAGCTACTATAACAAGTAAGAAAATTAAAGATAATATTTTTACATTACAGCAGTGACGTTTTATCGATGTTATGAATAAATTTTTGACATTGAGCAATGCAAGCTTAATATGACTTAAAAAAATAAATGCCTGGACGGGATTTGAACCCGGACCTCTGAATTGGTACTTCAGCGTGCTATCCATTACACCACCGAGCAAATATTCTCTTTAATTTGCTTACTTGTTATAGTAGCTAGCTACCAGTGAAAACCGAGTTCTCACTACATCTCGTAATAATGGAGAATATATATTTAAGAGAAATAAATGTTTGTATTATATTTGCTCGGTGGTGTAATGGATAGCACGCTGAAGTACCAATCCAGAGGTCCGGGTTCAAATCCCGTCCAGGCATTTACTTTTATTATCATGTCATATTAAGCTTGCATTGCTCAATGTCAAAAATGTAATTATAACATATATATATATATATATATATATATATATATATATATATATCACCCTATGCTTTAAATTCCAAGTCCAACACGAGGTTACGTTTTTCATTAGACAAAATATCTCGCGACGTTGTCGCTCGTGATTTTTTTTATAAAAATACGATCTCTTCATAGATTACTGTTAAAGGCAAAGAATACGAATGGTTTGTTCCTTTGCTGTTTTGCAATAAAATTGAAGTGTGAAACAGTAAAAGAAACAGTTTAGTTATGGGTATCTTCAAAATTTGGCATACAGGTAAGGAAGTAGTACGTTGTAGAATTAAAAATTCCATGTTCTAGGTTTCATGGAAAAGTGACCTACGGTTCATGCGCTGGTTCGAATCCCCTTGCGGGGAAAAATTTTTCTCATGGAATTTCATGCAAAATGTAAAAGATACACCTTGAAGTGAAATACACAACACAGAAATTAGGGACAAATGTCATATTCAAGACATAACCAAATTTATTATAGAAAGATGAAAATATTGGACGGGTCATATAGAAAGAATGGAAGAAAACCGACTTGCAAAAAGAGCTAAAAAAAGATAGATCGATGAACGGAAGAAGAACAAGAGGAAGACCAGCCAAGATATGGATAGACAGTGCATGCACATCCAATACGTCTTCCTCCGAGGAGTGATTTTGGAAATAAACAGGATGAAAATCCTACAAATTATGTTTAAGAAGAAGAAGAAAATTTCAACCAATATGGGAACGGTGCTCACCCAGCATCGTGAGACATTTGGGTAGCTATAACAAGTAGCGGCTCCAGATTGAGAAAACCAGCTATAACGTCTGGGGGACCCGATATGCTGATCATATGTCACTCATACTCTGGCTGGATGATCGACTACCTCTGTGATCGACTACCTCTGTGATCAACACACGAGGATGCAAGGCCAATAGCCGTCTGGTAGCCAAGGGCCTTCTAGGCCTCTTGCGCCATGGAGTTTTGGAGTTCATATACAGGGCGTCTCTAAAGTCACTATTCATTTCCATGAAAACACTACTATTTTTTCTTTTCTTTGCATACACTGTTAACTTAGTGCAACATAACATGTTTATCACGGAAGAACAGGTTGCCATTGTTTGTGCACGGGTACGCGGAATGTCATATGAAGATGCCAGAGCTGAATTTACCCATAAATTCGGTAAACCAGCCCCAACAAAGGCACACATTCGTCTGCTTGTAGACATATTTAAGCGAGATGAGGCACGTCATGGACGATCACGCGGATCAGCAGAAACAGTGCAGCTGTTTTAAATTGCCAGTGATAGTCCGAATGCATCAACTCGACGCCTTAGTGGGGAGTTGAATGCCCACGCAACACAGCATGGGAATTCTACCATTCAGTTTACGGAAAAATCCTTTTCACGTCTGCTTGATTTACGGAATTGTATCACAGAAGTAGCAGGCTTTTTACGGTTAAAATGTTAAGGGCACCCAGTACTTATTTGGGTTAAAAAATCTATTTTTTTCTTTTCGCTTAAAAAATCTAGGAAGGTATGTTTTATCGATGTATAATAATATTTTGCGATTTTGGACATTTAAACCCATAAAAATCATTTTTAAAATGGCGTCTCTGTGTTCTGCTAATGTGCACTTTTTTCTTTATTTTCCCGTAACTTGTACTTTTTTCATATTTTGTTACACTTTTCTTTGATACTATGAAAGTTAGGAGAATAATTTTTGATATGGATATGCAGTTTGACGAGCTCTATAATAATAAGGTAATTTTATCTTTGTGATATTGATAGTGTTTGGATTTTTAAAAAATGTAAACAAAATTTTTAAACAAAAAAAAACGGTTTGGTCTTCAATTTTTTTTTAATAAATCACAATCCATATTATTATTGTTAAACGAACTATGGACAATAACATACTAAATTTTGGAAACAATTGAATAAGTAGTTTTTGAGCAAATTGTACCAAGACTTTCAAGAAGTTGGATTTTTTCATCTTTTTTTTCTATATTTTATATTATTCATGAAGAAATATGTCTAAACAGTTAACAAGAGTGTCATTATGTTCAGGAAGTCTTGTTTAATTAGTGACATAATTTTAATGCACGTAACATAAGAATAAGCTGAAAAAAAAAGATTTTTGTATGTTGCAAATGTTTAAACCTAATTGCAAGGTAATTAGTACTGGGTTCCCTTAAGGTCTACATTTCGTTTCACAGCTGAAAGATGTAGTATGTGTTTTCACCTAGATTGCAATTATCTAGAAAGGCAGTGGAATATGTGTAAAACTTGACAAAAATATAGATTTTTCAATCTTTGCCTTCCTTCATTGAAATTGGTAGTGACTTTAGACACACCCTGCGTATGTACAACATAAATATCCTGTTATATTTTTGTTTTTCTACTATGTTGCGCGTGGGACTACCTCAAGAACAAGAGAGGGTTTAAAAATAAAAGACAAAAGTTTAAAAGTCGGTTGCTAACCCATTTGATGTTTAGTAGCTTCGTTTAAAAGACAGACTAAATAAATGAATGGCTTTTGTGGAAATGAAAGTCACTTTTAGAAGGAATGAAAGCTGAAAACTATCTCGGTAGAATGACAGTTAGTACTTGCGCTTAAAATAAACAACAGTCTGTATCCATAACTCTCTGCGCCTCCACAAAGACACAAAATAATGATCTACAAAACCACTTTGCCACTAACTGAGAAATGCAATTAATCATTTCCGGCATTCCTACTTCACAATGCCATAAAGCAAGTCCCTTTTATAGTTTAGGGGCTTACAACAAAACATTTTATTATTTTATTTTTAGTTGTATTTTATTTTATTCCTTAAAAAAGTGATTCTCTAGCGAATTCCAAAGTAATGTGCCTGTTGGAGTTGTTCTCATTAAAATACGTTTTAAATAAATAATAATAATAATCATCATCATCAACTTCACGGATTATGTCTTTGTCTGTTCCGATCTCACATCTATTCAGTCCACAGCTTTCTTGGTCTTCCTATCGATCTTCGTCCTCCAGGATTAAACTTCAGTGCCATCTTTGGTATCCTATCCTCTGTCATTCTTTGCAGATGTTCTATCCAATTGTTCCTGTCTTCTATTTGTTGTAGAAGTGGTTGTACTTTTAGTTCCTCTCTAACATTCTCATTTCTAATATGTTCTTCTCTTGTACAACCTTTCACAGCCCGTAGAAATCTCATTTTCGCTGCCTGAATTTTACTTTTTTATTTTTCCTTTAGGACCCAGGCCTCACTTTTAGATTTGTCACACCATAAAATGGAGTTTAATATTTTAAAAGGCTCTAATTTTGTACACAAGGCCTATCCTTTAAATTGGCGAATAGTACTACTACTAAATTGGCGAAAGTAAAGGTCTTATGTCTAAAAGTCAATATATCAGAGGTTGCCACTCACTTGACACATTTAAGTTACGCTTATACAATTATTTATTGTTCAATAATCGATTTTCTCCACAAATAAATTTATTCTATGTCATTAATAATAATTTTTTCTCGTTTATATATCTTGACATTTTATATTTCAGTCGTTAAATCTAGAGTAAATCAAAATATATTGTAAACAACAATATTGTACATACAATGTCTTCTTCTTCTTCTGCTTCATGAAATTAGGCCTTTTGACCTGTTTTCACATCAAGTGGTATTTAATGAATCCTCCCATCTAGTAAATGGGCGTCCAACATTTCTATGTCCTATTGGTTTGTACTTTAGTAACAGCTGAAGAATTCTATATGTAGGCATTCTCTTGACATGTTCATACCAGTTGTTTCTCATGTTGTCAATTCCATTTGTTAAAATGAAAATATTTAAGTCCTTCCTAATATCCTCACTTCTTTTCTTGTCCAAAATTGTCACACCCGCTACTGAACGTAGGAACTTCATTTCTGCAGTTTCTATTTTCCTTCTGTCTGCACGGTTAAGAGTCCAATTTTCACTTGCATATGTTAAGACAGTCCACCGCTGTGGTCTCGAGGTAGCGTGCTGCCTTGTCACGCAGCGGGCCCGGGTTCGATCCCCGCTCGGGACAGTTTTTCTGGGTGAGGTTTTTATCGGGTTTTTCCTCACCTGTAAGACAAATGTCAGAAAAACTTTAAGGCCCAAACGGTCCCCGAAATCATATGGCCATCGCAATCATCATCATTCATATTCATCATATCATCATCATCCTTCATCGGTGTGGAAAGCAACGGGAAGCTACCACACCTACAATTCCCTAGTAAAGCTGCAAAACATAGCGTGAAAATGCAATGATTGCAGTGAAAGACCTGCCTTCGGGCAGAATTACTATGGATGGATGGATGTTAAGACAGGCACTGCCATAATTTGGTAAAATTTTAATTATGTGTTCCTCAAAGTTGTATTTTTCATTGTCCGTCTTATAGTGCCACACATTCTGTAAAATCTATTTAATTTAATATTAATATCTTCCTTCTGGCAGTTTGATACGTTGCATCCTAAATAATTAAAATACATACAATGTACTTGTAATAACTTTGTTTATTGTAATTTAGATGTAACAGTAATGTTTGTATTTTTTTTAACCTGGTTGAGTGGTAGATAAGACATTAAGGCCTTAACTCTGCCAGGTGAAATAAAGCTATTATTATTATTATTATTATTATTATTATTATTGTTATTATTATTATTATTATTATTATTATATTTTTATTGATGATATAAGAAGAGGTATGAGGAAGATAGGTCTAGAAGAATTTGGATAGAAAGATAGAGAAAAATGGAGAAAGAAGATGAATGTGGGCACAGGAAGATGTTTATTATTATTATTATTATTATTATTATTATTATTATTATTATTATTATTACTATTATTAGTCGGCCGCGGTGGACTAGTGGTTATGCTCCTTGCCTCTGGTCCCAAGGGTCGCGGGTTCAAACCCGGCCGGGGTCGATGGATTTTTTAGGACGGAAATATTCAAGGAGCAAATCCTCCGGGAGGGACTTTAAGCCGTGGGTCCCGAGCCTGAAGATTTTCAGGCTCGTAAAAAATCCTTAAGCCTTAATGAAAAGGCCTCTAAGCAAACTTTATCGAATTTTCCCGACCTAGTACTACCTTGGTTTCCTAGATGTCAGTATGAGGCGGAACGCTGACCACGGGCCACTCAAAATGACATCTATACGGAAAGAAGTGTAACTAAATTAGTTTGGTTCAAATTCTTCCCTGTAGGGGGAGAGCGCCTAAATCTCTGTAAAGGGAAAACATGGGCTTATAATACAATTTATTATTATTATTATTATTATTATTATTATTATTATTATTATTATTATGCCAGCTTATTTAAATATTTCAAACTGCAGTGAAAAAGAAAAAAATTACCGAAAGTTATAATTGCATATTATATAATTCGACACAAATTTTAAAAAATGTAATGAATGAATTTTCAAAAGAGAGGCGAACTGACTGGCGAATGGAGAAGATACTTAACAGCAAGCTACAACATTTTTAAGAGGAACTAAATGTATTAAGAACAGTCAAGTCTCGTAGACAGTGATGTGTAAGAACATGTGACACGACTGTAGAATGAAATAGAGGATTGATTACATATTGTAGAAAAACCAGAGGTAAAGCTCCCAGTGAGTAGGCCAAGAATCAGCTGGGAGAATAATCATAATTTAAGGAATTTGAATTATACTAGGGATGACTGGAACATATTAGCTCAGGATAGGGAATAGGGAAGGATGAGTGATTTAAATCCGCGGAGCCATGCATCCGGGTTGGACAGTGCCGGTGAGTTATACTGATTTATTCTTCTTCTACTTCATGCAATTAGGCCTTTTGACCTTTTTTACATCAAGTGGGTTTAAATGAACCTTCCCATCTACTAAATGGGTGTCCAACACATCTATGTACTATTGGTTTTACACTTTAATAACACCTGGGGGATTCTATCTGTAGGTATTATTTTAACAAGTTCATATCAGTTGTTTCTCATATTGTCAATTCTATTTGTTAAATTAAAAATATTTAAGTCTTTCTAATATCTTCATTTCTTTTTCTGTCCAAAACTGTCACACCTGTTACTGATTTTGATTTCTTCAATGTTTTATTAAATAAATCTAACCACTGTACCTTACAAGATACACTGTCAATTTAAGGGTTAAAATTGCGTTGAAACCACGTGATATCGATCTAAGTTCACACCACTAGACTATAATAAAGCTCATCAGAGCTGCGGTTTTTCTTTTACTACTTGCCGCATCGTCAAGCAATTAACATTGCGGACGAATATGTTACAGGGTTACTTTATGAAGCACGGGGAATAGATACTGTGCTTATACACGTAAAAACGTTAATTTCGTCATATTTTTTATACATCTTCCTGATTTTTCGTTAATATAATTAATGGATCGGAACATCGAGTCTTAACCAAAAACCAGGAATGAAGAATATAAATGTCAGAAATGAGGTTTCTGAGGAGTGTGGCTGGCTATATAACAGATCGAAAACGAAATGAAAACATATGAAGTGAACTGAATATATACAAACTATTAGATAGTATTGCACAATATAGAGATGAATGGATAGGCCACATCATTAGAATGGATAACAATAGATTTCCAAAACAGATTATTCATTACAAACAACTACACTCTAATTCAACCCAGGAAGTTACTACAGTCCTTATGGACTACGCCAGTGTCCCCCACCTACAGAGGGTAGATGTTGCCAAATTCATAATAACGGTATTTGTTTGTTAAGGAGGGGGTGGAACGGCAAGGTTAGCAGTACTTTTTCCAAATCTATGTACTATGTATTTAAAAAAAACATAGTTTTTCTTTTACGGCATTCAAACTAGTTTTATAGTAAATATGAAAGTCGACACTTTCACACAGGATAGTACAGGTCCGCACGAGCTCAGTGACAATTGGTAACTGCCTTTTTTTTTTTTGCTTTAAGAGGGATGGCTTGGACGGCTACAACTTACAACTATGTACCTGCTGTGTTGCAATCTTCAGTTTTATAATATATAAGGATTTCTCTCAAGAAAATACTGTTAAAATGGCAACCCAGTTCCTATTGCAAACGCACAGTAACTTCCTGGTTGAATCTGAGTGTAGGACTAAGAAATGTTGGAAGACCCAGTAAAAGATGGACAGAGCAATTCTAGACTGAGATCGGAATAGACCTTGATGTTTAATCCTTGATGCTTATGATGATGATGATTATTATTATTATTATTATTATTATTATTATTATTATTATTATTATTATTATTATTATTATTATTATTATTATTATTATTATTATTATTATTATTATTATTATTATATTTGTGTTTCTGGAAATTCATGCAATTGTGCATTACAGGGACTCTTGTCCCAACTAATCACAAACATGTTAAACTGAAAATATACAAATATGTTATACTCCCAGTTATATTATATGGATGCGAAACATGGACTCTTACTTTAAAGGAAGATAAAAGATTACGAGTAGGCCTACTTGAGAATAAAGTTCTTAGAAAAATTATTGGACCAAAGAGAAATGAACAGACAGGCGATATAATTAGAACACTTGGGTCTCGTAGACTATGATGGGCAGGACATGTAACATGAATGGGGATTAAAAGAGGGGCATGGATAATTCATGTAGGAAAAGCAGAAAGAAAACGACCAATTGGTAAACCAAAATGAGCTAGGAGAATAATATTAACTATGATTTGAGAGAAATAGATCAAACAGGGGATGATTGGAAAACATCAGTTCAGGATGGGTATGCACGGAGAGCTTATATCTGCGCAACCATGAACCTAGGGTTCGATAGTGCTAATTACTTAGTTATTTAGTAGGTAAGACCTTTAAAGAATTGTAAAAAAATTGTCTCCTGGCTATAAACCAAACAAATTCATTCTTACCGATTTTGTAAAATAGTGCGTTTGATGGACAGAAATAATGAAGTAGCTGGGTCTCTTTATTAAAAACAACTTTTAGCTTTTGATTCTGGCAATATTCCTAATCGTTTATCTTCACAAGTTTTTTTTATAAATACAAGCAGCGATTTTTTATTTGACTTCTTCAGAAACTTCTCCCAATTTAGTAGTCGCAAGAAGGCATTACATATCACCCCAATACATATAATCTCTACAAGCATATAATATAAATCCCCTCTCCTTTGTCTTGTCTCATGACACCCCAACTTCTATTTAACTAGGTTCCCCGTGCCAAGAATCGCCGCAAATCTAAGCAGAACGATTTCAGGCCAGACAGAGGGAGAGAGTTATAAGCCAGGGCAGTTCAATATCAGGGAAGGTCACACCAAAGTTCTGCAAGTATTTTATATATACTCTCTACCAGTATTGAACATCTCAGTGCGTACTGTTATTTTCAGACTGACCAATAATCAAATTCCTTTTTATTATCCAATTGCAAAGAAATGTAATTAATGAGATTGTCCTCAAGAAAATATCTTGAAATTTTCCCCTATCAGTTTAATGGACAACCAAAATAATCTTGAAAAATCATATATATATATAGTCCACCGCTGTGGTCTCGAGGTGGCGTGCTGCCTTGTCACGCAGCGGACCCGGGTTCGATCCCCGGTCGGGGCAGTTTTTCTGGGTGAGGTTTTTATCGGGGTTTTTCCTCACCTGTAAGACAAATGTCAGGTACACTTTAAGGCCCAAACGGTCCCCGAAATCATATGGCCATCATCCATATCATTATCATCCTTTCCATTATCATTATCATCATCATCCTTCACCGGTGTGGAAAGCAACGGGAAGTTACCACACCTACACAATTTCCTAGTAGAGCTGCAAGCATAGCCATGTCAAAAGAATGCCAGAGCAAAGATTGCTAAACTTATTGTGGAATGGATCCTAATGGAATGGAGGAAGAAAGGAAGACCAAAAAAACTGGATAGAAGGTGTGCAAGCGGCTATTATTATCAAAAGATTGGAGGAATATCAATGGATGGACAGAGAGGAATGGCGTTTGGTTTCCGGAAGACGGTGGCAGCTGTCCGGATGATGATGACGATGATGATGATGATACATATATATATATATATATATATACAGGGTGTTTCATAATAAATATTGTAGACTTCTAGGGACTGTAGAGGGGACTTGATAGATAAAGGTTTGATAAGGATCTCATGTCCTGAAACGTACAATTTCGATGTAAAATAAGATTGAAGATCGAAACACAATGAGCTGATATCGTATGTCTTGTGTTTCAGACGAAGTTGCTACAGACTTTTAACTGGTTGTACTCCACCTGTCCAGTCGGAGGAAGATCTTATTTCACGAATTCTGGCGGCAGCAGAAATTATTGAAAACATGAGAGCCTTCGGCCCGCCGGCAAGCCTGATGTCTGTAACCCACAGGTACACACATGGAACCACACTTCTTGTTAAACCTCTAGAAGTCTGTAATACTTATTCTGAAACACAATACACGATATCAGCCCATTGTGTTTCGATCTTCAAACCAATTTTACATCTAAAAGTAAGTTTCCGGACATGGGTTCCTTAACAAAACTATCTGCCAAGCCCCTTTACAACCCCTAGAAGTATGTAATACTTATTCTAAAACAGCCTGCATATGTAACTATTTATCAAGCTCTATTACAAAGCATTTTATTATATGGGTCCGAAACCTGGACATTAAGTAGACAACAAGCAAACAAGATGTTAGCAGTAGAAATGCATTTTCGAAGGCGAATGACATGATTTCAAGACGGAAACAGCACAATAATGGAAATGATGCAAGTAGAAAAAACATATTAAACATCAAGAGTAAAATATTTGTCATGGTAAGGGCACCTCATACGAATGGAAGAAGATAGAATGTGAAAGAAGATCCTTTATTGCAAAACTAATGGAAGAAGTGGAAGAGGCAGACATAGAGCACGTTGGATAAATGGAGAGAGCAGAAGTATTGAAGCTAGAGATTAGAGGGAAGAAGATGCTTCAGACAGAAACCTCTAGTGACAAAACACTTTGGGTTGAAGGATAAATGCTGTATTGTGGAATATTCCTAATATCAAAACAAATTATATATGTAGCGTAGTGGTTAAGGCACTGAGCTACAAGCCGGAGGGTTGACGGTTCAAGTCCCGTTGGGGTCAGGATTTTCAAACTGACCCAAACCCTATGGCGGCACTATGGCCCTGGGGTCGACTCAGCCTCTAACTGAAATGAGTACCAGACGCTTTTTCTGGTGGTAAAGGCGGCCGTCACGCAGGGCTGACAACCCGGCTGACATAAAGTGCCGATTGTCTAGAACAAGTGGGAGCCTTAACCTCCTACTACCCCAAGGGCCTCCTGGCCTGTTGTGGGATCACTTTATATATATATATATATATATATATATATATATATATATATTTTAGAAAGCCTCCAAAAAACATTTCTGCATAATTTAATTTACTTCTTGCACTAGATTGTAATTCCCAGGTTTCTGTACCGTATGTCATTTTACTCCACAGTATTATATTAAAAATGTTTGGTTTTGTTTTAGAACTTATATTCTTGATCCCATAAAACATCAAGAATATATATATATATATATATATTCTTGATGTTTTATGGGATCAAGAATATAAGTTCTAAAACAAAACCAAACATTTTTAATATAATACTGTGGAGTAAAATGACATACGGTACAGAAACCTGGGAATTACAATCTAGAACAAGAAGTAAATTAAATTATGCAGAAATGGATTTTTGGAGGCTTTCTAAAGGAATTTCTAAAAGAGATGAAATAGGAAATAGTGTAATGAAAAAAAAAATGAATGTTCAAACTTCAAAAGTGGAGATCATAAAAAACAAAAAAATAATAAAATGTTAAGATCATGAAAAAAGACAGATTCTCAGGAAGAGTACTAGAATGGGTGCCACTTGGTAGAAGATGAGGAGGATGACCAAAAATAATGTGAACTGGTAGTATTTTGAGCAGCACGAGAGAAAAATGATTGACGGAGAATGGAATGACAGAGTATTCTCAAATACTCGTAATATTTTCAACTCCTATAAAGTAAGAACTCATGGTTTCCTATCCACATAACAGGAAGAATAACCGTTTTACACAATTTCAGTTTAACGTTTTTGTTAGAGAAGTTTGGATGACAAAAGTCCCTGTAATGCTTAATAGCACGCGTTTCGACATTTCCCACAAATGTCATTAACTATTCAATTAATAGGCCTAGCCTCAATTTTATCAAACAAAATGGTTGAAGATCGAGAAACATATTCCCCCTTCGATAAAACTTTACAAGGATAATGAAAATTTCTGGAACTTAATATAATATTGGCCTACTTCTACATGTAACCATATATTTATTGTTATTGGTATTTGAAGATGAAGAGGGGTATGTAAGATGGACAATGGGAAGATAGGAATCTCTGGAAAGCAGGAATCAAAGGCAAACTGCTGTAAAGTGGAAAGCCTGTATTAAGTATTAAGTAAGTAAGTATTTACTTCCAGTCCAAGATTCTTAGAAAATCAAGAAGAATAAAATTTAAAAAGAAATTGTGCAACAAATAAAGGAAAATTCAGCATTTTAGTGAAAATAGTATTGTAGGTAGGCCTATTGAAAGAAGTTACAACTGGTGTAACGTCGCCACAGCTAGTAACAACATAAAGAATATATATGGCAAAAGATAAATTACTTTGAGACGGAAACGAACATTATATATTTTAAAGGCTGTGGAACAGAATGTTTGAGTGAAAAGTTAGAGAAGTGTTGTTACAAGGTGTTCAGTAGTGACATCTATTGGTAGAATATACTCTGAACAATATGCAGATATTGGTTGTTTCTGCAAGTTGCAGAAAACATATCGCTTAAAGTTGAAAGGTGATGTGTTTGCCAACTTTTGCATGAAATTGATTCACAACTTTTAAAACTTATGAACATCAAGTCGACCTAAGTCTTTCCTTCCTCGCGATAAAAAAAGAGAGAGAGAGAGAGAGAGAGAGAGAGAAAGAGAGAGAGAGAGAGAGAGAGAGAAAGAGAGAGAGAGAGAGAGAGAAAGAGAGAGAGAGAGAGAGTCTAATGTCAGGAGTGAAGAGTATTGTTTCAACTTTCAAACTTGCAAGGTCTTGTTACAAGCTACAACTTACGTATTATAACGTTAGTCACTTTGAGAGAAAACAATTGCCTCTATATATGCAAAGTAAAGCTCCAAAAGAATAAATACTAGCTTATAACAACATATCCAACAAATAACACAATCGTAACACTGGTCAACATGACTTTTTTTCTCATGAGTACCAATAGTTGTACTTAATGCAGTTTTTTTATTGTGTTTTCAAATATATATTCGGAATTTCTCCATCGCCCACAGTTTCTTTTATTTCAATTTCAATTAATGGATTTAAATAAATATATTTAATAAACGTGTTTTCGTCGATTTGTTCATTGTAAAATAAAGCCAAATGAGCTAACTCAAATGATTTCAGCTATGGAAAAGATATATCAAAGCAAATTAAATCCTAATATGCTGGCCGGTTATTGTTGGACCATCGAGACAGATGCTCCACAGGCGAAATATAGCAGAAAATCGTCATTTCTTACTTTCTAGGTAAGACCGAATGTTCGAATATTGTGTAGTTACGAACGTATTGTATTGTAAACCCATGTTTTCCTTTTATAGAGATTTAGGCACTCTCCCCCTACAGGGAAGAATTTGAACCATACTAATTTAGTTACACTTGTTTTCGTATAGATGTCATCTTTGAGTGGTCCGTGGTCAGCGTTCCGCCTCATTCTGACATCTAGGAAACCAAGGTAGTACTAGAACGGGAAAATTCGGTAAATTTTGCTTAGAGGCCTTTTCATTCAGGCTTACGGATTTTTTACGAGCCTGAAAATCTTCAGACTCGGGACCCACGGCTTAAAGTCCCTCCCGGAGGACTTGCTCCTTGGATTTTTCCGTCCTAAAAAATCCATCGACTTCGGCCGGGTTTGAACCCGCGACCCTCGGGACCAGAGGCAAGGAGCATAACCACTAGTCCACCGTGGCCGATTAGTTACGAATATAGAAAATATTAAAGTGTTTGAAATTATAAATGACTGTCTGTCGGAAACCTTGAGTGATGGAGAAAAACCGGTATCATATTCGAATTCAGGAATAAAAATACTATCAGAATTACTTTTTTTTTTCTGAGACAAAAAAAAAGTTTTTTTTTTTTTTTGCTCAGTGTTATGGGCGTCTCCGATCAAAATGTCATGAACTCGTTCCAACTATAACAATAAAGATCTGCACCAATTGCACACCCGTTTGGAAAAAAACTCATAGTGAATCCCACCCTGAAAATTCCACCAAACACACAACGTAACGTTAAAAACTAACATCATTTATAAGACAACCTAATACTACCAACTTACCACTACATGGGTCTACTGAGATCTATCTACTGGGATTTTAAGGGCCGCTGGGACTAAGTAGGGTGACGAATAAGGGCATGAATACAGCTGTTCCTTACCTGAAATAAAGAAATGACAATGTTAAACAACTAGGATTTCAATAATTGTATATATAAAACTAAACCATGCATTTATAAGGGGTGTCTCAAAAGTGACGGTCCAAAATGTAGAGATGGAAGTTAAAGTGAAGAGAAGAAAGAAAGTTTCAAGCATAGGAATCCGTAGAATCTGTAGAGAAGCTATTCGAAATAAGCCATCTACACAAGAGGCGGGCAAAAATTTACGGCCAATGAGGCCGCGGAAGGAAGTGCAGGAGGGAGAACAGATCACGTGACATTACTCATTTCGCTATTGAGCTTCAAGAGAGAAAGATATCTAATCAGAAAGGTGGAAAATTTGTCTACACATTCCACGGACAGACTTGATCCAGAAATTAACAATTTTACGAGATGTAATTATGTTTGCTGTTTGGGGGCATAAGTAAAAAAATAGGGTAAAGTGATCCCACTATAGGCCATGGGAGACCTTTGGGGAAGCAGGGGATTAGGGCTCCCACTATTTCTAGACAATCGGCATTTGATATCCGCCGGGTTGTCAGTCCTGGTTGACGGCCGCTTTTACCCCCAGAACAAGCGTCTGGTACTCATTTCCGTTAGAGGCTGAGTCAATCCCATGGCCATGGTGCCACCAAAAGATTTGGATCACTTTAAAAACCCTGACTACACCGGGACTCGAACCCTCGACCTTCTATCTTGTAGCGTATTCCCTTAACCAACTACGCCACGGCATACTTCCATTTGGGGGCATACTAAGCATAAAATTAAGTTAGATACGCATACAACCGTTTATGTTAACGTTATGGCATACAATTATGACGTCCACAGTGATAATCTGTTACTAATTTAACCATAGATAACTCATAAGTGTTAATGTCAACATGGGGGCACGCCGTAGCGAAGGTGGTTAAGGCAATACGCTACTAGCCGGAAGGTAGGAGGTTGGAGTCCAGGCGGAGTCGATATTTTTAACTCTCCTAAACCTTCTGGTGGCACTATACCCTGGGGTCGACTCAAACTCTAACGTAAATGAGTACCAGACGCTTCTTCTGGGGGTAATGGAGTCCTCACGCAGAACTGAGAACCCGGCTGACATCTCGTGCCGATTTTATAAAATGATGAGAGCTTCAACTTCCTACCACCCCTAGGGCCTCCTGAGGCGTGTAGAGGGATCACTACCTTTAATATATTAAATAATTATTTAATCCTGGTTAAGTGGACGAGAGGACATTATAATCCTAAGCCCATCAGGTAAAATAAAACATGATATATATATACACACACACATGGGCCCCTATATATCCATAGTAAGTAGTTCGTATTCCTTAAACTATATATCTTGTAGGGATATTAATTACTATTAATTTAACTATAGATAGATCAACGGTTGATTAATGTCTTTGACATCGTCCGATTCCTAATAGCCAATTTTATCTGTCCATCCAGTCTCCTGGTTGTAGATGTTTCTCCTTCATATATAAACATATTCCAACTCTTTTGTATGGTAGCGAAGTATGGACGTTGAAACAGAAGGATATACAGAGACTTAGATCTGCTGAAATGAGATATCTTCGGAGGACTGCAGGATACACACTACTAGATCACAAAAAAAATGAAGACATCTTAGAAGAATTACACATGGAATCTTTAGAAAACAAAATTTCTGATTATAAGTCAAAATGGATACAACATGTTCATCGAATGGAAGATCACAGAATACCCGAACTAATGTTAAGATATCAACCTGCAGGAAGAAGAAGACCAGGACGTCCACTCAAAAGACTTCTGGATGATGTTTCTCTTGAGGCCGAAACAGGTCAACAAATGGCCTAAATTCGTGAATGTACTATGACGATGATGATATAAACATATTCCCTGACTCCGGGAGGTTTTAGGTCTTCCTCTGCTTCGTCTTCCCTCAGGTTTCCATTCCAAGACAGATTTTGGAAGTCGATCCTCTTCCATTCGCTGGACATGTCAGTACCATCTTAATTGCTGAGTTTTAATATAATCTAAAATAGTGTCTTCAATCTTCATTTTCTCCCTTATAACTGAGTTCCTAATTTTTTCTCTTCTTGAAATTCTTGCGGCCCTTCGTATAAATAATTTATAATTAATAATATCTGTATAATTCTATCCAGGTAACGTGGAACATAAGACATTACGGTCTTAATTTCAAAAGGTAAGATAAACTATTATTATTAGTATTATTATTATTATTGTTATTATTATTATATCCCCAAATGGGAAGAGGGTGTTCCTCCGCGGAAGTTACTTAAACAAGCATAATTTAATTATGCTCATTTCACTGCATATGTCAGTATGTTACAAGAGGTTAGCTCAAAGCCTCAAAGATTCTTCTAGTAGGCAACTAAAGAATTACTCGGATGGGAAAAGCTGGTTAAATTTTGTTATAGGCTTTAATTAAACCTTAAATTATTTTACAAGCTTGAAAATTCTCAGAATCGGAACCCACGGTTTGAAGTTCTTCCCGAAGGACTTGTCCTTTGGAATTTTGCATCCTAAATATATACCGACATAGCCGGGGAGCAAAGGTAGGAATCACCAGAGGCTGAAGATCAGATCAGCAAACAAAAAATTCTCTACATTTTTACTCTAATCCCTAACATTTTGGAACATCACTTTCAAACATCCTGTAAGCAAGACATAAAACTTGAATATATTATCTGTAAAAGGGATACAAAAAACTACTAAAGGTTAATGAGGAATAACAGAGCAAATCTTAACACTACAAGGTACATTAAAAGATGCACTACAACACATATACTCTCTCACGCTATGTAATGTAAAGTTTAATTACACTTAATTACATTTTGCTCTAATCATCATCTTTCACTATAAATGCTGCTCGACTTTGGAATGCATTATCTACTTGTGGTATATATTATCAAACACTAAACAGTAATACTACACCTAGGGTTACATTCGTATACTATTCTCACCTACAGTGAATTAATACTATTTAACACGCCTTATATTGTTCAATCGTACTTTTCATTTATAATTAACTGTTGTTTTTATTGTATATTTTTTGTTATATACTATTTTTATCGATTAGTTATATATATATCGATGTCATAATTAAAATTTTGACATTAAGAAATGCAGGCCTAATACGACATGAAAAGAAAACGCCCGGACAGGGAATTGAATCCATGACCTCTGAATTGATACCACTTGCGCTATCCAGATTCCTAGCAAATAAAGGAAAATAAATATTTGTGCTAGGAGACTGGAAAGCGCAAGTGATTGCGCACTGAAGTATCAATTCAGAGGTCCAGGATTCAAATCCCGGTATTTTTATTTTCATGTCATATATATATTTCAACCAAATTTGGTGCACACAACGATCTGGCAATGTAGTTGTAATTGTGAAATATCCATAGCACCCTTAGGAGAGGAAGAGAAGGGTTAAAATGGAAAAAATGATACGCAACGACCACTATATGCTCCAGCATGTTCTAGAACACCTGGAGTAATTTCAACAAATCTCGGTATGCATGTAACTTAAAATTATCAAAAGGTTTCATGGGTGTAGGAGACCCCTAGCATATATACGAGAGGGTGGGAGGGACTAAAACCTAAAAAGTAATCGAAAACGACAAATGTTGAATTCGTTGTTTTTGGGATCGCTAGGCTCATTAGTGGCAGTATCGGTGATAATTAAGCCCAAATTTGACCCTTAATCATTAAGAGAGATGAAGAGATGATAAAGTGTGAACTCTACTATCGATTACAGGACAGATTCCTCTAAATGGCCTAACGTACCGTCAAATTATTTAAGTTTCAAGACCATAACTATTACTAAAATAAAAAAATTAAATAAGTGTCGAATGCATGGTTTTTAGGTAACTAACCTGATGATGCCAGGAAGATTAACTAATTAACTCACAGATGCTATCGAACCCATAGGTTCATGGCCGAGCGGGCATAATCTCTCCATACATACCTATCCTGAGCTAATGTTTTCCAATCATTCCCGGTATAATCTACTTCCCTCAAATCATAGTTGATGTTATTCTCCCATCTCATTCTTGGTCTACCAACTGGGCGTTTTCCTCTGGATTCCTACAAGAAGCTTCCATGCACGTATTTCATTCCCCATTCGTGCCACATGTCCTGCCCATCAAAATCTACGAGACTTAAATATTCTTATTATATCTGGCTTTCTATAAAGACCATATAGTTCACTGGTATGTAGTCTTCTCCATTCACCTGTCTGTTTATCTCTCTTTGGTCCAAAAAAATTCCTAAGAACTTTATTCTCAAATACTCGTAATCTCCTTTCCTCCCTTAAAGCAAGAGTCCATGTTTTACATCCATATATATCTGGTAGAATAATATTTTTATATATTTTCAGTTTAACGTTTTTGAAAGGAATTGGTACGTCAACAATCTCTGTAATGCTTAATAACTACACATTTCCAGAATTGAGCCTATGTTTAATTTAATTGTGCATCTCATTCCTATTTGTGATTATTATCGCTTAGGTATTTTCAGCCAGGAAGATTAGAATAAATGCATACTCGAGCAACGCCGGGAAATCCGCTATTTATTATATGAAACGCAGAGGACCCGTGGTCAATCCGCGGTCTTGAACTTTAAAACCTTTTTGTCACTTCTGCACATGATGTAACTGGAGTTAAAATGAGCTTACTGTGAATTAGGATTACTACTGTGCTGTGCTGACGTTTAAAAGAGTAGAGACAACGGCAGAATGCACGACAGACTTGGCTGAGAGTATAGGTCAAGAGGTCACTAGCCATCTTTTGTCTGCAGTCCACATTGATAAAGTTTAGCATGCAATAATACACTGGTTTGTTTTGCATCACTTGCTTTCATGCAGTTCCAACTTGAAATATACTATATATAATATAGAGGGTGAAAATTAATTAATCAGAAAAAATATTATCTGGTTAAACAGGAGTCGCAAGTAAATAATATAAGTTATGAAACCCAGAGTCTCAGAAAAAATATATCTCAGTTATAAGTTGCTAAAATTGTTTATTGTGATTATAAATTTTAATCAATACTTGTAGTTTAATATATTGAAATCTTCATTATTGTTGTTGTCGTTGTCCTTATCATTATTATTATTATTATTATATATTTTTTATATTAAATTATTAGTATTTAGTATATTATATTTATATATTTTTATTATTTATTGTTACATTTATATTACTGTTATGTTATTTTTATTAGTATTATTATTATTATTATATTATACTATTATTATGTTTATTATAATTATTTTTATTGTTATTTTTATTTTTATGATTTTATTATTTTTTATTATTTGTATTTATTTTTATTTGTTTTTAGTTTTTTTTATTTTTATTTGTTCTTAGTTTTTTATTTTATTTTTATTTTTATTATTATTTTTATTATTATTTCATTATTTTTATTTTTATTATTTTTATTACCTTTTATATTATTTTTTTATATTTTTACTTTATTTTTATTATTAGTAAAATATCAATCTATGGTTTCATTTAAGTGCCATTCCACATGAAATTAGCAAAAATATATAAAAACTGAACTCGCATTTTTAAAAAATTACAATTATTTTCATACAGTGTAACGTTATGACGCACTGAGCATGTGAACTGAATAGCATGTCTCAGTTTGATATACTGTAATCAGAGAAAGAATAATAGATCCATCAATTTGTTTTAAATAAATTTCTCAAAGTCTTATTCCCTGAACATGAAAAGGCAGTCATATTACATATAACTAAGGAGCGGTGGTAAACAGAATTCGATAAACAGCGTGGTAAAACATGACTGTCATTGATTGTAAAACAAAATTCATTGAAAAATAGTAACAATAGTAAAATTCAATCGAGACATCCTTTTCAACATAAAATAAGTACATTCAAAAGCCTAATAAATAGGATGTTAAAACTCCCTCTAAATAAAGACAATTATAATAAAGAATTAAATTGCATCAAACACATGGCAAAAATTAACGGCTACAACAAACAAATAATAAATAGAATTATAAACAAACAAAAAAGAAAAAACAACATTACCAACATAACCAAACTTGAAATAGAATCCAATGACAACAACAAGAAATGGATAACTCTCACGTACACTGGTAAAGAAACATTAAAATTGGCCAACACACTAAAAAAGCTCGATAAGAATATTAATATATCCTACAGAACTGGCAACAAATTAAACAATTTAATAAACTACAACATCGAAGAAATAGATGAATTCGACAATAAAGGCATCTACAAATTAACATGTACAGACTGCAATAAATTCTACATTGGGAAAACTAACAGAAGCTTCAACATTAGATTCAAGGAACATTTCAGAGATTTCATTTACAATGGAGGAAAATCAAGTTACGCAAAACGTGTAATTCATGCTGGACACCATATGCATAACATCGATAACACCCTCACAATAGTACATAGAGAAAACATTCCAACGAGAATAAATATACTGAAGGAAATCGCAATCCTAAGAGAAATCAACAACAACCTGATTCTCAATGAATACACACCTAATCCACACAATCCTCTGTACAAAATTCTCACAACCAAGTCAGTGCTTCAACAAGGGTCAACAAGAACGGACCTAATGCATTCTGATGATGATGGGATTAGTCCTGAAAGGCCTACAGAGTTTTAAAAGAACTTAAGTTGAGGAGACAGACCTACAAGGTAACTATATTATAGTTTTTAACCGTACATTATATTACTGTGAAAATTCATTGAAACGTGATTGGTCAATGAATCCAATTTGGGGACTGAGTTAAACAGTCCTTTTTAACTGCATGTATTGTAGATTACATGAATACAAAACCATTGCTTCATATTGCTTTAAATGTAATCAAACTGCTAATGTATCCTTTATATTTCAATTATAATTTTCATTAACATTCATTAGATTTAGACTTGGAGAGCACTGAGACTTTCCACAATCACCACACTGTATTTTGTATACAATATCTGTCAAGTTATTAACTATCAATTTTATCTTTGCCATTTTCTATTAAATTTCCTTAACGTTTGTTAGGAACACTATGAACAAAAACAAAATTTTAATCATAAATTGAAATTTTCAATTTGTTCATTTAAATTTATAAAAAAGTCTTCGCGATGGTAACTTGTATTACACTGCTCAAAAAAATTAGGGGATATTGTAGAATAACCCATTAAGACTATGTTTTAGGAACAGTATTAGATGAAATCACTCTCTATTACTCCAAAAGAATGTAATCAAGAGTTTGAAGTCATTACATAACCTCTGTACCACACCAGATGTCAAAGAGATCCTGATTAGGAATATGGCAAACAAACAAAGCAACATTAACATGGGTGAATATGTTTCTTTAATATGGTGTATGGTCTCCTCGAACGGCCAGCATTGCCTCACACCTGTGTGGCATTGATGCAATGAGGTTAGCAATGAGTTCTTGGGGGATACATGGCCACTCTTCCATAAGAGCAATGTGCAGCTCTGGAAGAGTTGTGGGAGGTGCTTGTCTGGCTGCAATGCCCCTGCCTAATGCATCCCACACATGCTCAATCGGATTTAAGTCCGGGGAGGAAGCTGGCCATTGCATACGCTCGATACCCTCCACTTCCAGCATGTCGTCCACCAAGCCAGCTCTGTGGCATCGTGCATTATCGTCCATAAAAAGAAAAGAATCACCTATGGCACCAGCATAAGGCACGACAAAAGGTCGGAGAATCTCATCTCTATACCTTACCGCAGTCAAAGTACCACCTTGGATGACGTAGAGGTCCGTATGTCCACCACTACTGACTCCTGCACACACCATCAATCCACCGCCACCATATGGGGATCTTTCACGTACAAAAGCTGGATTGTTTCGTGTCCCTTTTTCTCTCCAGATGAATACACGCCGACTATCACATTCCACGTTGAATCGCGACTCATCAGAAAAAAGAACTGATCTCCATTCAGCATGCCTCCACCCACGATATTCCTCCGCCCAGTTTCTGCGATCTCTTCGGTGTTGTGGAGTTAACCTGGTACACACCATGGGCCTACGGGCATAGAGACCACTTCCATGCAGTCGATTAGGGACGGTTTGATTTGACACCCTGCATCCTGTTGCTGTTTGAAGTGTATTTCGCAGTTGAGTTGCATTCTGCTGTCTATTCCGACAGGCTGTTAACAAGAGGTAACGGTCATCCCTTGCTGTTGTTGCCCTTGGTCGACCTTGTCCGGCTCTTCTGTGAACAGTATGTTCTTTGAAAATTATTCCAAAGTATGCAAATCACGCTTTGAGACACCCCAATGGCTTGTGCCACCTCTTGTTGTGTCTGTCCAGCTTCCATCCTTCCTATGGCCCTCCAAGCCATTGGTTCAGGTAAATCACGTTGTCGAGGCATCACTGTCCCTAAGGCAAGTCATTCATTAACAGAAAACTTGACTGGATTTAAAAACAGCAACAAAACATTCACCACCACACCACCCTTTCACATCAACAGTACAGACACTGCCCTCTGGTGTGGTACCGAGGTTATGTAACAACTTCAATCTCTTATTTACATTATCTTGGAGTAATAGAAAGTGATTGCATCTAATACTATTTCAAAAAACATAGTCTTAATAGGTTATTCTACAATATCCCCTAATTTTTTTGAGCAGTGTATAAACAACCATGTCTTGAAAATAATCACACACAAGGAGATTGAAACGTCGACTTAATAAATTATTTTTTGACCGAGATAACTGTTAGTTCTTGTAATTATTATTATTTAATTTTTGTATGATTTTATAATAATAATTATTATTGTTAAAGGCATTATTATTATTATTACTATCCTTATTATTCCAATATCATGAAATGCAGTATTATTATAATATGTAATTATAATTCAGGTTGAATGCAAGAGTGAATGTTAGGAATGCTGACCGCAGGTTACGTGTATCAAGGTAATATTTCTATTAACTTTATAAATTTACTATGTAATTTATATCTTAGAGTATCTGATTCAACTTGATGTCATTTCATATTTCATAGAATTTGAAATTGATTGAAAGTATGACTTGAATTCAAGATTCGTTGATCCTCTGTGCTTTTTACCTCAGCCACAAGACTCTTTTGGACGAACCATTGTGAAATTTTGGTTAATACAAGGGTAGGAATCTACATTAACTACATCATCATCCAATTTTACGCCAAACAATGTTCACTTATATGGGTGATGATTTTTTTATTTACATTTCTAAATTGCATTTCTACAAAACCTCTCGTTTTGAACAGTTTATGCAAAACAATATCTACTTATGTGGGGTGATGATTTTTTATTTATATCTTTACATTACATTTCCAGAAAACTTCCAATTTTAAAATATCACATATACAACAGACGTGCCATGTGTTAAGCTAATTACCAACGTGACGATGTATGTGGTATACTATATTTCAATGGAGAATCTATGAATCCTATTCGGTGTAAACTGATGTCTAGTGACAAAACATACAAAATGGCAGCTGTACTCAGAAATTAGTTTTTTCTCCTTTCAATTTTCCATTGAATATAAAAAAAACTATATGTGATTATGGGTTATGTTATTTTATATTTAGCAATGGTCGGATACGTACATAATCTGCACTGTAAGGTTTAATGATTGTTTAAATATTAAGTTTGTATTCTGTTGAAATGATATTTGAAAAGGTAATTTTCGAAGTGAATTTTATACCAAGGTTCTCTATTTTTCGTATTTCTTATTAATAATACCTTTCTTTGGATTTTTTTAAATATTAATTTTTATTCTTTGTTCACAGAAGATAATTATTTAGCTAAAATGTACATAGAATGTTAATTTATCGAACAACACTATGAAGATGGCAAAAATTTGGTGTGGAAACAAGACAGCAAATGAAGAACTGTTGGTATTTGTGGTCATAACAGTAAATCATACTGCTTGTTTTGTCGAGTAAATGGATATGAGTGACTGGGCCATCCTGATTCTCGAGGGGGGATAAATATCGGAATCATCCAGTGTTATTGGAGCATTTCAATTGCATTAATTTTATTAACTTGAATGTTCTTATCGATACATTTACAATATAGCGAAACATCTTAACAATATTTATATCCATCCATAGTAATTCTTCCCGAAGGCAGGTCCTTCACTGCATTCATAGCATTTTCATGCCATGCTTGCAGCTTTACTAGGGAATTGTGTAGGTGTGGTAGCTTCCCGTTGCTTTCCACACCGGTGAAGGATGATGGTGATGATGATAAGGATGATGGCCATATGATTTCGGGGACCGTTTGGGCCTTAAAGTTTTCCTGATATTTGTCTTACAGGTGAGGAAAAACCCCGATAAAAACCTCACCCAGAAAAACTGTCCCGACCGGGGATCGAACCCGGGCCGCTGCGTGACAAGGCAGCACGCTACCTCGAGACCACAGCGGTGGACAATATTTATATAATGTTCAATTATTATATTTCGGGTAGAAATTATGTGGAACAACATGAAACTAATTTTCATTTGTAAAAATGACGGAGAAGAACTTTCTATATACTGTTCATGGAATATGCACCTTAGTTCCTACATTGTGCCACATAGAAAGATTATATTTACGAACTACTATTGACATAAATAATAACTAACTGGCATTGTTGAGGCTGTAGGTTCGTGGCCATGCTGATATAAACTCTCCATACATCTTTATCCTAAGCTAATGTTTCCTAATAATATCTTTATAATGTAATGTAATAATGGTTAATATTATTCTCTAAAGCGGTGGAGTATTGAGCCGAAACAGGCCATGGAGCCTATACCGTGATGATGATGAAGATGATGATATTCTCTCATCTCATTCTTCGCCCACATACTAAGGTTTTCCAAGTTTCATGTCCTCTTTCATTCTCTATTTGTGCCACATGTCCAGCCAATTTGTTTTTGCCCTTAACCAATAGAAGAGTCTTGAGCATTAGTTTGTAAAATGTGTACCGGATCCATGGCTTAAAATTGTGTTCATAAAGTTTTTTTTTAAGGAGGATGGTTAGAATTTGAATTGGAATATATCTACATTGTAATATTATTTGATTGCATTGTTTCTTTTTCATTGTTGCACAACTATATGTAAACAATGAAGAAATATCTGTATAATTTACATGTAAGACTATTTTTTGTATTTTTTAAAACGTTGTTGAGTGGCAGACAAGGCCTTAAGGCCTTAACTCTGCCAGGTAAAACAAAATATTTTGACGAGAATAGCCCCTATAGCTACATTACTTTGAAATTCGCCAAAAATGGCATGATTCAGGTTATGTGTTAATTCACATTTCAACCTGTATGCGAAGTAAATGCATGTGTGCATACAAAGAGCTGTTCTCTCCGCATGATCATTACTGCGACAGAATTGGCCCCTCTTGTCTACTCTGTTGCTTTAGTTAATCAGACTCGACAATACCATTATTACAATTTCATACAAAACAAGACACAATCGCGTTTCTATGTAAATCAAATTTAATTATTCCATCATGTAAAACAACATGCATGTTCAGTGCTATTTAGATTTGCAGTGAAAGTGTTGGAACTAAGTGTTCTCAGAGAATTTAAATATTTTTTTTTTTGTTCAACCACATGATCATGTTCCGCGCCGTAGCCTAGTGGTTAAGACAAGATGCCTTGGCGCAGAATTATACGGGACTTAACGCTGGTTTGAGTCTCCATGGGGGAAGAAATTTTATCATGGAATTTCGGCCAACATGGGACCGGTACCTACCCAGCATCGTGAGAAATATACAATAAATAGCGGTTCCAGGTTGAGAAGACAAGCTATAACGGCCGGGAACCGACATGCTGTCCACAAGTTATCCCTACACTGTATGGGTGATCATCTACATGTGCCGGCCGCGGTGAACTAGTGGTTATGCTCCTTGCCTCTGGTCCCGAGGGTCGCGGGTTCAAACCCGGCCGGGATCGATGGATTTTTTAGGATGGAAAAATCGAAGGAGCAAGTCCTCCGGGAGGGACTTTAAGCCGTGGGTCCCGAGTCTGAAGATTTTCAGGCTCGTAAAAAACCCTTAAGCCTGAATGAAAATGCCTCTAAGCAAAATTTACCGAATTTTCCCGTCCTAGTACTACCTTGGTTTCCTAGATGTCAGTATGAGGCGGAAAGCTGACCACGGACCACTCAAAATGACATCTATACGAAAACAATTGTAACTAAATTAGTATAGTTCAAATTCGTCCCTGTAAGGGGAGAACGCCTAAATCTCTGTAAAGGGAAAACATGGGCTTACAACACAATAGATGTGAAGCCAGCAGCCGGATGGTAAGCCAAGGGCATTCTAGGCCTGTCGCGACATGGAGTTTGTTTGTAGGCTATATGATGTTTACATATGACGTAACTACTACCTCAAATAACTCAGCAGCACGTTAAATTACGGATGTTCATGGCCTAGCACAGACAAGTTATCCATATATCTCTATCCCATGTTAATTCTTTTTTAATATTTTCTAGTATAACTTATCCCCTTTGAATGAGAAGATCAGAAATAAAAGTGGAATACAGAAAGTGGTTAAATGGGTAAAAGGGAGATAAAAAAAGGATGGAAACCCCTTATCTAATGTTGATTACCGTCTCTCAATCAACAGGACTAGGAAAATAGACACAAAGATTTTATGGTTATTTCCAAAACAATAGCAAGAGAATTGGTCGCCTTCTTTTATAATAAAAACGTTCTGTTGAAAAGAACAGAAAACAGTCGCAAATCAGGAGGAATAATAAGAAGAAATCATTGTTAATGTCTTCTTCTTCACTTCACAAGCTAGGCACAAATTGCCTGTTTCGCCTCACAGTTGTTCTGTCCATGTTTTCACTGGCCTTCCTACATTCCTTGAACCTCTTGGGTTGTAGTTGAATGCTGCTCTTGGTAATCTTGTTACATTCATTCTTTCTACATGTGTAAACCATTTCTTTCTATATTCTTTGATTTTCTCATTCAATGGATATATATTTAACTCTGTTCTTGTATCTTCATTCTTTATCCGATCCATTCTTGTGTAGGCTTTTTTTCTTCTAAGGAAGTTCGTTTATGCGGTTTGTATTCTACTTTGTAATTTGTTGGTCATTACCCAAGTTTCGCTCCCATAAAGTAATGCAGGAACTGCCAATGTTTTATAAAACTTCAATCTAGTATCTCTTATGGTTAATGTTATTCTACAAACTCGTGTGTGAGTTACCTGCTGGGTGTTTTAGTTTTGATTTTCCTATGACAAGTTTCCATGCCACCATTTCACTCCCCATTCAATGTTATTCCCCAAACTCATTCTTGAGGTACTTGATGAGAGGTTTACCTATGACTTTCTACAATAAGTTTCCATGTCACTTTTACATTCTCCATTAATGTCACATGTCCTGTCAATCGCAGTCAACGAGACTTCAGTGTTATTACATTCGGTTTCCTATAAATGTCAGTTTTCTCCATTAACTGCCTGTGCATCTCTCTTCTGTCCAAAACAATTCTAAGCACTTAACTGTCAAATATCATTATATATATATGGCATGATAAGAAAAATAAATGCCTGGACGGGATTCGAACCCAGAACTCTGAGTCTGTACCTCAGCGTGTTATCCATTACACCACCAGGCGAATCCAATTCAAACACTTATTTTTTGTTATATATGTATTGTGTTCTCCATTATTACTGGATATATATATATATATATATATATATATATAATTTTTCTTTTCATATCATATTTACCTTCATTGCCAAATGTCAAAAAATATAGATACAACATCTAAATATACAAGCGTTACTGCTATAAAGTAAACATTCTCTTTAATTTACTTAACTGTTATGTTGGCCACTAGATGTCAGTCGGAACGATTTTCCGCTACCTTTTGTGTGAATTGAGAATACTACGTATATAAGAAAAATGTATGTTTGTGTTGGAATACTTGGGAAGCCAGGTCGTTAGAGCGCTAAACATACAGAGTTTAGAGACTCGGGTTCAAATCCCGACTCAAGCATTCATGTTTCCTTTCATATATATATATATATATATATATACACTAACAAGGAACTGTCAACTATTGCATGCCGAAACCTACCTTCGGATTTCTTCCAAATACGTAAGCGTTGTGATATACCAAGGCCGTGTCCAAAAAAATGTGCCGTTTTTAACTACAAGGCATTAAATTCCAGTACCAAATCTCTCATTTAAATTATAGGGAAGCAATACAACTCGTAAATTGGTAGATTAAATAGCCCTCACTACCTGCTGTCCGTGCCGCATCCCGCCTCATTTCACTCCGCTCTTATTCATGGTATCCATCTGATCCGTACAGTAGGTTGCCATTGCTGGATTCTAGCTTGGATTTTTGTACCTTGCAGTTAAAAAGGCAGACTTTTTGGACACGATCTTGATACATCACTACGATTCTCTGGGAGACATTTAAATGCAGTTATCGACTCGCAATGATTGACAGTTGCCTTGAAAATATGGTCGATGAAATTCTGAAAAAAATAATTTAAAAAATCTCAAAACTTGATTCCTCCGGATTTCTCCTGAAGTTCAATACGAGCTCCTTGATTAATTATATTTTTTGGTTTTCTGCAGAAGCTGAGATTTCTCGAAAAAAAATGACAAATGGAAGGGTTTGACGTTCTAAAGATCAATTTTATTGGAGTGAAAATAATGTGAAATGTTAATAGATGCTGGTAGTGAAAGGTGAATAGATTTCTAGGGGCCAGTTGACAGGATGAAGGACGTTGTATAGTTGGTCCTTGTGACAGCAGATTTATCCTCCGACAGGATCTCCCCCCCCCCCAACTAAATTCCCCATATTTTACTTTTATGAAAAAACGGATCTATACTGCTACAATAAACATCAAACAACTCACTTATTATTATTAACTTTTCTAATTGTCATACATACTTCCTCACTGACACTATCGAACCAGTAGGTTCATGGCCGCGCGGACATAAGCTTCCATACATCCTTATCCTCAGATATTGCTTTCCAATCATTCCCTGTATAATCTTCTTCTTATAAGCCCTTGTTTAGGCGCTCTCCCCCTAAAGGTATGAATTTGACCATACTAATTTAGTTACACTTGTTTTCATATACATGTCATTGGAGTGCCTCGTGGTCAGCGATCCGCCTCATACTGACATCTAGGAAACCAAGGTAGTACTAGGACGGGAAAATTCGGTAAATTTTATTAGAGGCTTTTTCATTCAGGCTCAAGGATCTTTTACGAGCCTGAAAATCTTCAGACTCGGGACCCATGGCTTAAAGTCCCTCCCGGAGGACTTGCTCCTTGGATTTTTCCATCCTAAAAAATACATCGACCCCGGTTTGAAACCGCGACCCTCGGGACCAGAGGCAAGGAGCATAACCACTAGTCCACCGCGGCCGATCCTGTATAATCTACTTCCTTTAAATCATAGTTAATGTTATTCTCCCACCTCATTATTGGTCTACACACTGGGTGTTTTCTCACTGGTTTTTCCTAAAAACATCTTCCATGCGTCTTTCATTCCCCATTCGTACAACATATCCTGCCTATCCCAATCTACAAGACTTAACTGTTATTATATCTGGCTATCTATAAAGACTATATAGTTCATTGTTATGTAGTCTGTTCATCTCTTTTTGGACTAAACATTTTCCTACGAACTTTTCTAATTATCATCATCATCATCCGGCATAATGGCAGCTGCCGCCGTCTTCCGGAAACCAAACGCCATTCCTCTCTATCCATCCATTGATCTTCCTCCATTCCTCTGATATTCATAGCTGCTTGTACCCCTTCTATCCAAGTTTTCTTCGGTCTTCCTCTCTTCCTCCTTTCTATTGGGATCCATTCCATAACAATATTTGGCAATGTTTGCTCTGGCATTCGTTTGACATGACCATACCACTGCAATCTTTTCTTTTCTATGATGTCTATGATGTCCGGCTCCTCTTGTACACCCATAATTTCCCTTATTTCTTTATTTCGTATTCTATCCATTCTAGATTTTCCAGCTGACCTTCTTAAAACATCCATTTCTGTACTTAAAATTCTTTTCATTTCCCTGGTAGGAATTTGCCAGACTTCAGCACCATATGTTAAAATTGCTCTGAATTATGGTCTGATATATTTGTAATTTTCTATTTTTTGTAATATTTTTGCTCCACCAAACGGAGTTTAAAGCATTTATTGCTTGTTTTGTTTGTGCGATTCTATTTTTAATTTCCACTGTGTTATTGACCGAATGGTCTAATTTTGTTCCTAAATAAGTGCATTCAATACTAGGTTTTAGTTCTTCTCCATTGTTGAAATTTATATTTTCCATTTCTTCTCCTATACACATTATCATTGTGGTTAATTTCATATTGATATTCGTATTTATATAACAAAAATGGAAATTTCATGAAACATGATGGAAATTTTGAAGAAGTGGGCTAATTCAAATACCTAGGGACCATTATTACAAACAGAAAAAATCAAATGCAGAAAGAAGTTAAACATAGTCTCAATTATGGAAACACATGCTACTATGCGATATTTAGGATTAAATTTATCATTTGTCACTCAATGACAAATTAAATTTGAACAGAAAAACATATGCCTAAATCAGGATTTGATATTGAGATATTGGGTTCAAATCCCGATTATATTTTTCTCTTCAAATATACTTTGTCATGCTACTATACATTACAGGGACTCTTGTCATCACAACTTCTCTCAACTAACGTTAGAGTATAATTTAAAAAACTGTCATATTGCATGGATGCGAAAAGTGTACGGGTATCTTACTTTTAAGGGAGGAAAAGTTTTGGACAAAAAGAGAGACGAACAGAGACGTTGACTGAAAACACTATACATAACAGTGAGCTACACGATCTTCATGGGAAACGAGATAAGAACAGTTAAATCTAGTAGACTACGATAGGCAGGACTTGTGGCAAGAACGGGGAATGAAAGAGAGGCATGGAAACTCTGTGTAGGAACATCAGTGGGAAAGCTCCAATAGACTCTGTGTAGGAACATCAGTGGGAAAGCTCCAATAGAAAGGTCAAGAATGAGATGTGGGAGAATAAAATTAATAATGATTTAAGGGAGGGAAATTACGCAAACGATCATTAAAATACCAACTCAAGAAAGGATATATGGAGAGTTTATGTCCTTATGGCCATGAACCGCCGGGTTCGATAACACCTATGAGTTTGAGTTGGTCTTGATAATAGTTATTTTATTATTTAATTCTTTATACAGATTCAACTGACCCCTAGGAATCTATTCACCTTTCATTATCTGGGTTCCGAGGATCGCGGGTTTAAACCAGGCTGGGTTTATGGATTTTTAGAATGAAACAATCCAAGGGACAAGACATCCTGAAGAATTTCAAACCGTGGGTCCGCAGTGTCAAGATTTTAGGGTTCGTAAAAAAAACTCAAGGCTAAATTAGTGGCTCTGAGCAAAATTTAACCCATCTTCCCCATCTAAGCAATTCTTTAGTTGTCTACTAGATGTATCTTTGAGACGAAGTGCTGACCTCATGGCAATCACTGACATGTGTTGACAAGTAACTAACCAACTAATTAAATGACACTATCGAACCTGTAGGTTCATGGTAGTGCGGATATAAGCTCTCCATACATCCGTTTCTGAGCTAATGTTTTCCAATCATCCCCTGTATATTCTACTTCCCTCAAATCATAGTTAATGTTATTTTCCCACCTCATCCTTGATTTACAACTGGACATTTTCCCCCTGGATTTCCTACAAGAAGCTTCTATGCCATTCTTTCATTCCTCATTCGCGTCACATGTCCTGCCCATCGCAGTCTACGAGATTTAACAGTTTTTATTATATCCGGTTTCCTATTAAGATCATGCAGCTCACTATTATGTAGTCTTCTTCATTTACCGATTCGCTTATCTCTCTTTGGTCCAAAAATGTTCCTAAGAATATTTTTCCTCAAATATTCGCTACATTTTCCCCTCCCTTAAAGTAAGATTCATGTTTCTCATCCATATAGTATAACTAGGAGAATAACAGTTTTATATATTTTCACTTTAAAGTTTTTGAAAGGAGTTGGAACGACAAGAGTCCCTGTAATGCTTAATAATATGCATTTCCAGAATTGTGTCTATGTTTAATATCTTTATTCATCTCATTCCTATCTGTAATTACTATTGCTTGCTATTTGAATTCAACCACTTCTTCGAAATCTCCCTCATTTGTCATCAACTGTCATCTCCAATATATAATGTATTTCAAGACAAGTAAGCGTAACTGAATTAGCTTGGTTAATAAACTCCCGCTAGGGATTAACCATATCCCAACATGAGGATGTACGTGGTAGATTACTACTGCTACTACTACATTTCCAATTATAACCAACAAACATAAAATATGAGGTAAGATGTAAAAAAATGACTCATTAATTTACGAATTAAGAACCTCATAACGTTATTTCCCATATTTAACTATGAATAAATAAGACGATTCAGGTCTTTTTGGAAGTTTATTACGACTACTTGATAACATAACCTCAAATTGATGGAGATTCCAATGATTCCAAAAAAAATTCGGTAGTCATAATGTCGGTTGATAACGAGATAGATAGATCCTTCTCTTGAAAACTAGATCCCATGTTAAAGAAACATAAAATACGAGGTAAGACATAACAAATAATAGTTTTAAAAAACTAAATCAACACGCGTTATTAGAAAACCGAACTAAAAAATGAAAAATAATTGTAATTTCCAACGCGCTTGGGATAAAATTAAAGTGGTCAATAAAAAAATCTCCAACACATTTAGATTTAAAACTATACTTATCTACAAAAATATAATTTTACCATCAAAAGCGTGTGGTGGCCTACATCAATTAATATACTTGTTAATAAACAGATATTGGTAAAAGTGAAGTCTCTAAGAAGAAAATGTAAAAACCATAAAAAGCACCCCACGCTTTTGATGTTTTTTTTGTGGATAACTATAGATTTATTCTAAATGTGTTGGAGATGATTTTTTTGTTGATCACTTTAATTTTATCCCAAGCGCGTTGGAAATTAAAATTATTTTTCATTTTTAGTTCGGTTTTCTAATAAAGCGTGTTGTTTTAGTTTTTTTAAACTATTTTTTTTTATTTTTTAGTTTTAATAATTAACAGAATAAGATAAAAATGTAAATATCTTTCAAATTCGATACTACTGTAGTATGAGCTAAAAGTAATACTCTTCTAAAAAATTCCTCCGGGCCGGATTTGAACCAGCGACATATGGATTTATGAACTCTACCGCTCTACTGACTGAGTATAACGATTAACTAAATGGTTGATAAGTCCGCAAGCTATTATACCGGTTTTTATTTATTTATTTTTTCCGAAGATTCTGGCCAGGATTTTAGAAAACATTTATGAAATTATTGTATTGTCATTGGTCCTTTACAAGTATACAAAGCTTCAAGTGGATCCAATAATTTTAAGTGGGTGAAAATCGTATTTAAAGATTCCGTTACATAATTACACAAACACTTTTTTTTTTATTTTCTGATGATTCTGGCCAGGATTTTTGAAAAAAACATTATGAAATTATTGTATTGTCATTGATTCTTTACAAGTTACAAAGTTTCAAATCGATCCAATGATTTTAAGTGGGTGAAAATCGTCTTGAAAGATTCCGTTACATAATTACACAGACACTTTTTTTTCTGATGATTCTGGACAGGATTTTAGAAAAAAATTAAATTATTGCATTGTCGTTAGTCTTTTACAAGTAAACAAATTTTCAAGTCGATTCAATGATATTAAGTGGGTGAAAAATCGCGTTGAAAAATTCCGTTACATAGATAGGCCTACAGGTCAAGCTAATATAAAGCGTGTAAAAAAAATGACTCATTAATTTGTAACCAGACTACTACCTTCGTTTATGAAAGCAGTGCTTTCCAGAATCATGTCTTAAAAAGCAGTAGGCCTAGTAATGCTCAAATACATATTGATAGCAACTATATACCACCGGTTCAGCCTTTGATGATGATAATGATGATGATGATGATGATGAATTCAACATGATAAGTGCTAGAAGATTTTCCTTACTACTGAATTACGAGACAAAGGAAGTTGGCTACTAATTTATAATGGGAAGGTGTTGGATCTATGACTGCAAAGACCTTATTGTGTAACGCTATAGGAGGCAGGTTCCTTCCTTTTAGCAAGGAGCTGAGGTATACCACAAATTTCCTGTTTTGCAATATTCTAGATAAAGGAAAATCTTACAACCCTGAGTCTCAGTATTATTCATTGTTAATAGTTATTTATTTCATACACTAGCGGATATCGGTGCCAGTGTTTAGATGACGTCTTATTTTTATTCGTAACTAGCTGCTACGCCTGAAGACATGACAATTAATGTACTTTTATGTTTAGTTGAATAAGAGAAAAAATAATTATAAATTTATACTTTTAGACACCCCGTGCTGATTACCCGGCGTTGCCAGGGAATCTACTTATCCCGATCGTCTTGAGATAAAAGAGCTGAAATACGAAAATTAATGTGTTTTATATTTAGTTAGATACGTAAATGAAAAAACGTATATCGTAATTATTTTTAGATACCCCGTGCTGTTTACCGGGCGTTGCCCGGGAATATACTCATCCAGAACTTCTTTGCATAAATGAGCTGAAAGGCGAAAATTAATGTATGCCTACTTTTTATTATTAGTTGAATAAGTAAAATGAAAAATAATTATAATTGTATGTCGTAATTATTTTAAGATTCTCCGTGCTGATTATCCGGTGTTGCCCGGGAATCTACTTATCTCGATTTTCTTGGCATAAATGAGCTAAAAGACAACATTCGTTATTGTGAGTTATCCCGCCATGTGCTGCTATGCGTTCACAGGAATCCATGTACTTGTCTCGATCTTCTTGGCATCAATGAATGGCAGAAATGGTTATTGTGAGTTATCTGTTGTCTGCTGTCGCGGAATTGTTTGTAGAGCTTTTTAAGGTATTCAATTCTGTGTACATTAATTCTGTGTATTTGTTATGGTTTAGGCAGCATAAACCATTTAAGCGTCCAAAGAGCTATTTTTTCACGTTTTCCACTACAAAGGGCGATTTCTAATGGTGTAGGAGTTGAGTATCACAACTCTCTTATAGCCTATGTTCATCCCGGGAATCTCTGTCCAACGTTCTCATTTCCATCCCCGGTCCCCGAGCCTTCGGAGGTCCTCCTCTATTCCATCCATCCATCTCAGCTTCGGCCTTCCTCTTCTTCTTCCTCCATGTGATCTCAGTAATGTAAGCTTTCCTTCTCCATTCTCCTTACATGACCCACCCATCTCAGTCTGCCAATTTTAATAACATTGAAAATATCTTGGTCTGAATTCAAATTGTAGACTTCATCGTTATATCTTATCCACCATACTGCACGATCAATTACAGGTTCCACGATCTTCCTCAGGATTTTCCTTTCTAAGATTCCCAGTCTTTCTCCATTATCTCTGCCAAGTGTCCAGCATTCACTGTCATAAATAGCAACTGGTTTTGTAGAATTTTAGTTTTGCATCCAGATTTAGAATGTGTGATTTGAATTGGTCCTTAAGTGCATAATAGCATCTGTTGGCTTGGAGAATCCTGCTTCTTATTTCCATATTAATATTATTGTCATCAGTGATTATAGTGCCTACATATTTAAATTCATGTACAATTTGAAATTTATATTCGCCTATTTCTAGTCTGTCTTTAGGTACAGGCCTGTTGGAAAAAATAGTCTTCTTCTTATTCTTCATTTCACGGGCTAGGCAAATTGCCTGTTCCGCCTCACAGTTGTTCTGTCCATCTTTTCAATGACCTTTTTACATTCCTTGAACCTTTTAGCTTGTAGTTAAATGCTGCTTTTGGTAATCTTGTTAAATTCATTCTTTCTACATGTCTAAACCATTTTTCCCTATATTCTTTGATTTTACCATTCAATGGATATATATATTTAACTCCGTTCTTACATCTTCATTCATTTTCCGATCCATTCTTGTACAGCCTTTTGATCTTCTAAGGAAGTTCATTTTTACGCTTTGTATTCTACTTTGCAATTTTTTGGTCATTTCCCAAGTTTCACTCCCATAAACTAATGCAAGAACAGCCAATGTTTTATAAAACTTCAATCTAGTATCTCTTCTTGTTTTGTTCTTTAATGTTCTATGTATAGAAAAAAATAGTATTGCAAATAATTAAATTGATTTATTTGTTCTATAGTTTTTCCATTTAAAACAACTTTAGCTGTAATAGGTTCTTGTCCTTACAATACAATCACTTAAGTTTTATTTTATTTTATTAACAGAATAAATAAATAAATAAATAAAAAATATATATATAGATCATCGGTTGATTAATGTCTTTGACATCGTCCGATTCCTAATAGCCAATTTTGTCGGTCCATCCAATCTCCTGGTTGTAGATGTTTCTCCTTCATATATAAACACATTCCCTGACTCCAGGAGGTTTTAGGTCTTCCTCTGCTTCGTCTTCCCTCAGGTTTCCATTCCAAAACAGATTTTGGTAGTCGATCCTCTTCCATTCGCTGGACATGTCCGTATCATCTTAATTGCTGAGTTTTAATATAATATAATATAAAATGGTGTCTTCAGTCTTCATTTTCTCCCTTATAACTGAGTTCCTAATTTTTTCTCTTCTTGAAATTCTTGCTGCCCTTCGTATAAAATCCATTTCCGTTGCCAAAAGGTACTTATTTGTTTTTGTTTTTAATGGCCAAAGTTCTGCTCCATAAGTAATGAATATATATATATATATATATATATTCCACAAACCAACAAATCGGACAATAAATACAACTTGATGACGAATTCGTTTAGTTTAAGCCTATAGTGTTCCTGTATGAGGGAGATTTCTAAGCTAAATCCAAGCTCCAATGAGAAGAAGATGTGGGTTAGTTATCCAGATAGTTTGGGCTTGGTAAACATGGACATTTAGTTTGACTATTACATCTGAAGAAGTTGTTATTATGGTGTAAAACAGTTTGAGACGAAGTGAAGTTTATAGAGAATCTCGAGGGAATATGAACGAGTCTACAATAGTTCCTAAGTGGACTTAATGTTCAGACCAGAACAAGTTTCTCGCGCCTAATTTACGTGCTCTTCCAGAACCTTAACAAGCCCCTCTGAAACCGCACATGACTCTAAACACAACATTACTGTGTCATTTTCCTTCAAATTCACAAAATACAATAATTTATAAACCTCACAGTTGGCTAATTCCGAAGAAATTAAATTATTTATACACAAAGTCAATAAAATCAAATCAATTTAAAAAAGTTAAAAGAATCAACGTGTTTCAGTAGCGACGCTACCATTATCAAGACTTAATATTAGTGATTTGGGATTTTATTGACTTCGTGCAATACAATTTTATTATAAGTAATGTATCATAAGTATCATAAGTAATGCCACAATACATTCGTGCACTACACACATAATCTGGGAGCCACTTTATAAAATGAAAGCGATAAAATGAAAGTGACAAAATCGAGGTGAGAAACGACTGTGATTCGTTGTAAATCAAAATTCATTGAAATATGATTGGTCATTGACTGTCAATTGGGGCATGAATTAAATAGTCACCAAAAATATCATATTTATTAAATGTAACTTATTTACGTTTTTCTCATGAACATATTTTTTAAATTATTTTACAGATATTCACCCATTCTACATAACACACGTAACAGTGAAATAACAAGAAAATTTAACTCTTGTAGACTGCGATGGGCAGAACATGTGGCAAGAATGGGGAATGAAAGAGGAGCATGGAAGATTCTTACATGAAAACCAGAGGGACAACGCTCTGTTGGTAGACAAAGAATGAGGGGGAGAATATAATTAATATGATTTGAGGAAATAAATAAGAAAATAGAGACATTTCAACATATTTGTGGAAGAATCAGACGAACACTGAGGAACAAAATAAGAAAGGATACGCAGCTAAGATTTTACTCAACGATGGCAGTACCAGTGGCGATGTATGGAAGTGAGGTCTAGGTCCTGAAGGAAAAAGAAAAAGTAAAATTCAAGCAGCGGAAATGAGATTCCTACGGGCTGTGAAAGGTTGTACAAGATAAGAACATATCAGAAATGAGAACATTAGAGAAGAACTAAAAGTACAACCGCTTCTTCAACAAATAGCAGATCACAGAACAAATTGGATAGAATATCTGAAAAGAATGACAGAGGATAGGATACCAAATATGGCACTGAGGTATAATCCTGGAGGACGGGGATTGGTAGGAGGACCAAGAAAGCGCTGGGCTGAAAAGATGTGAGATCGGAACAGGCAAAGACCTAATCCGTAAAGAATGACGATGATGATGTTGATTTGAGGAAAGTAGATTATACAGGGAATGGAAAACATTAGCTCAATATAGATTTTATGTCCGCGCGGCCATGAACCTATGGGTTCGGTAGTGCCAGTGAGTTAAACTACCTAACAGACGCCTAAAATGTATATAAATATACGAGATTTTGAGTATTAAAATGGAACATATACTATTTTGGTTAATACAGCCCTACATGTGAGCACATCTGCTGATAGCTGAAGAGTACATTTATGTTTATAATCGCATTTTTCTAGTGTTAACAAGTGTCTATCTTTACACTGCTACGAACGGGTATATCCGTTGGCAAAGAAAATGCTTGCTGTGCTCTGGGTGTGTATATCCATTCTCAACTCCAAACGCCTGCTAGTTATATAATACGTATTGCATTGCTTTCAAACTAAGCAGGCATATACTGCCATCTCCTAGGAACCTAAATAAGCTTTTTCCATATTTCTCCCTGCATTGAGCAAGGAGGGTTTTAAAGGCTGGAAATATCTCAGCAGTGAAAAGGTTAAAACAAATAAAATGTTTATTCTTTGTATTTCTATTTATTGGTACATTACAATGCAAGTGTTGGGAAGTGGTTTTACAGAAGCGAGGAAATGATTAAAAACAGTGCGATAGCGAGGTTTTTAATTCCCGAGATTCTGTAAAACACTTCACAAACGTGCGTTGTACATTATTATTTGCATTATGGTGTTTTCAAAATAGTAAATAACAGTAAAATAATAACATATTTGTTGGAAAAAATTGCATTCATTATAAACAAATGACTAACGTTAACAGTGTGCCCAATGTTTATACGGCAAATGCCGAAAATAATTTAGTTGAGACTACAGCAGGCCGTGACACCAGTCATAAAATGGCGGCAACTACGAATTTATTGTTTCATATTGTTTCAAATAAAGTGCAGTTCAATTAAAATGCAGTGATTTGTTTCGTATAATGTATATTAAAACTACCTTTTGGATATAATTTGTATAAACATTGTACGTAGTATACATAAAGGGCAGTGGTTTTACTACCCGCGCTAGATAGGTAATTTGTAATATTACAGTATAGTTATTTAGTTATTTATAGGTTGGCAACCCCGAAATTTAGGGGATTGAAACTTTCAACCATGGTCGTCATTGCTGTAAGAAAGACAGAACGCACCATCGTACAAAAAAAAATATTATTCGAACCAGTATTTAGAAGAAAATTGTATGTTCTCCAAATGTGACATAATGGACATGGCCCATTTTTTACTCGAGGTTAAGAGAGAACTCCAAAAGATTGGGATGGATTGGGTATGGGAAAAAGGGACTGAAAATCGCAAGAATGTGTGGAGAAAAATTAGAAGGAGGTACTTAGATATAAACTGACAAAATATTTTGGCCGGATGTGCGGGAAAACGATCACTGTTTTTACAAAGAGACCTAAAACAAGTTTGGGGAAAAGATTCTTACATACTCAATCTAGGATTTAAAGAGAGATCAGGGCTTGCTTGGTTCAGGTTAGGGGCATGGCAATTTTTAAAAAATTAGCGACGATCACGATATGCGAATATGTCCAATGTGCGGGAGCTTTGAAGACGAGATACATATACTAGGAAAATGTAACGATTTAGAATATTGGAGGCGTCAGTTATTACCGGAAAGATTTCTAAATTCAAATCGCGGAATATTGGCATGCTACGAGTTACTGGTAAACCCTGAAAATTTGATAAACTTGGGTAGATTTCTGGACAAAACGCGTAAAATAAAAACAACATTTATTCAGGAATAAATAAATATGTTAACAAATTGCAATACCATTAATTCTTAATAATTCTACATAACTAAGTTAATGTATAATGTAATTGTATTGATATATAATTGTAATATTATTGTGTTTTCTTTTGTTTTTTCGTTTTTTTTTTGTTTTTTAAACATCAACTTATTGTAACGGACTGTCAACAGCACGTACGGCTTACTGCCCGTGCGATCCATATTTGTAAATAACATTGTATGTATCTTACTTTTAGTTTAATAAAGTCCTTATGTATGTATGTACTCAAGGGCTCATATAGAGCTACATGTTGATAACGCTGTGGCGGCCCCAATTTTTTTTCGGAATCAAACTCGGAATGTAGCAATCATGAAGAAAAAGTAAGGTCGAGTTCGTTAACCAGCGAGGTCGAATCATTAAGGTGCTGGGATTATCCTGAAGTGGAAAATTTATAAATCGCTCTAGCGATTGCAATATTCAGCAATGAAATGCAGTATATTAAACTGAAATAATATGAGAAATATGAACTTAAAAATCAACAAAAATCGGACCATTAGAAGTAAGGGTTTACGTGAAATCCAAAATAAAAATAAATAAAAAGTTCCCGCAGCCGCCTGACTTAGGTGACCCATGGGATAGTAGGAGGAGAAGTCTTCCAGCTTGTGGACCATAAGGTAAGACATTAAATTTGAAGAGAAAAATATATGCCTAAATCGGGATTTGAACCCAATATCTCCGGTTCTGTACACCAGTGCTTTAACGATTTAAGCTATTAGGCATCACGATTTAAACATCGATTTTTCTCTTATACTACGTTTAAATCGTGATGCCTAATAGCTTAAATCGTTAAAGCACAGGTGTGCACAACCAGATATATTGGGTTCAAATCGCGATTTAGGCATATATTTTTCTCTTCAAATTTAATTTGTCACTGAGTGAGAAGTTATAAATTTAATATTAAATATCGAAGGCACGAGATATCAGCCGAGTTTTCTGCTCTGCTTGACGGTCGTATTTACCCCCAGAACATTATCTAGTTATCAATTCCGTTAGCGGGTGAGTCGATCCTAGGACCACGAACTCGCCGGAATATTTAATGGTTTATTTATTTTACCTGATGGAGATAAGACCGTAAGGTCTTCTCCTTCACTTCACCAGTATTAATTTATACATATGATGATATGATGATGGTGGTGATGGTGATGGTGGTGATGATGATGATGACGATAAAGATGGTGAAGAAGATGAAGAAGATGATGAAGATGATGAAGATGATGAAGATGATGAAGATGATGAAGATGATGAAGATGATGAAGATGATGAAGATGATGAAGATGATGAAGATGATGAAGATGATGAAGATGATGAAGTTGGCGAAGATGATGATGATAAAGATGATGAAGATGATAAAGATGATGAAGATAATGAAGATGGCGAAGATGATGATGATAAAGATGATAAAGATGATGAAGATGATAAAGATGATAAAGATGATAAAGATGATAAAGATGGCGAAGGAGGCGGAGGCGAAGGAGGCGGTGGCGAAGGAGGCGGTGGCGAAGGAGGCGGAGGCGAAGGAGGCGGTGGCGAAAGAGGCGGAGGCGAAGGAGGCGGTGGCGAAGGAGGCGGTGACGAAGGAGGCGGTGGCGAAGGAGGCGGATGCGAAAGAGGCGGTGGCGAAGGAGGCGGTGGCGAAGGAGGTGGAGGCGAAGGAGGCGGTGGCGAAGGAGGCGGAGGCGAAAGAGGCGGTGGCGAAGGAGGCGGTGGCGAAGGAGGCGGTGGCGAATGAGGCGGTGCGATGGCGACGATGACGATGATGATGATGATGATAATAATGATAATTATGATAATAACAATAATAATAATAATGAATTATCTAAAACTTTATCAATACAGGTTACAGGCGACAAGGAAAGAACTAAAAAAATATTGAAACAATGACAATAATAATAATAATAGGTCCCATATTGATTTAGATTTTGGAACAAAAAAATAAATGTTTCCATATATTAAACGTTATAGAAGTAGGTCCATAATAATGAAATATTGAGAAATGTGTGACCCGCTGACCTTCTTCTGCTGGCAGTGACGTCACTGTTACAGTACAGCCTCACTGCTTGCTTCTATCGATTTGCAGTCATCGTAAGCACAACCCTGACATACACCACACATTTATTTACACACCACCCTCACCCCACACAGATCCCTTAAATTTATTTTCCTTTCACTGAGCCGTCATGATACTCCTTTCTATAAAACTGCAACTGAAAACGAAAGTTCAAACAGAAAACTTTTTCCTTTTCAATTCTAGATAACACACTCAAACACAATATACAGGACTGCACAATGGTTCATATATATATGAGAATCTCATTTTGAGAAACGTCTCTTGTCCACCTTGCATCCAACTTCTTATACAACTATATGTACAAAAGTCGCTATTTGGCTTCAGAACATCTTCAAATCACTAAACATTGTGTTAACCTTTAAATTGGTAATGCATCCTATAAGGTACACTTGTTTAACCTATTCCATATATGGCAAATTCCCGGTTTTGGATACATTGTTATCGTAAGTAATGCCACGAGTGATTTTCAAATTATCTATAAATTCACGACTCACGAAGTGAATTTTTCTAGACTATTTAACTCATGCCCCAAATGGGACTCAATGGCCAATCACGTTTCAATGATTTCTGTTTTACAACCAATCACAGTCGTGTTTCACGAAATATTTATCAGTGTTATAATTACCATATTAAAGAAGGCTCCTCCTTTTTAATATTCTGAACAGGTGTGACCATTATTTTGCAGTGACTTACCCTGCAAGAAATACGGCTACCAGATTGTATATATAGTGCATGAATGTCAACACATGCCGCATGCGGGAGTTAATATAAAAACATTTGTAGCAATTGATTAAACCACCAAAAAAAGAAACCACTGTTTGCACTTTCTTAAATGTATTTTTTCCCAGGTAACAATCCAGAAAAATATAATTGTCATATTTACATCATACGACATTAGAAATGAATTAATATACAGTTTGATGTGTTTCATTTTTTCTCCACTAGAGAGCATTCTTACAATATTGCGTTCCTTTGGCAATAAATAGTATGATCTGGTTGCAGTGATAAACAAAAGAAGCAGATGAAGCGTACCTATCGCGTCTCATTTGTTTTCAAACATCGCCGTTTACATTAAATATATAAATATTTTAAAATAACTATAGTTAAATAATGATTTGTGAGTAAACAGCTTAATTTTATTCGTTAAATAGTCCTAACAAATGCCACTTTTGATTTCCAAATTCTCTAGATAAATTCACTCCTCACTTCGTGAGTCGTGAATTTATCGATAATTTGGAAATCACTCGTGCCATTACTTATGATAATTTGGAAACCAAGAGTGGCATTTGTAAGGACTATAAAATTAAGCTGTTTACTCACAAATCATTATTAATAATAGTGAGAAGCACGCACAAATGTGCATTAGTACAAATCATTATTTACATATAGTTATTTTAAAATATTTATTTATTTAATGTAAATGGCGATGTTTGAAAACAAATGAGAATAGTTATGATTCACTTGTTTATCAGTGCAACCAGATCATATTATATATTGCCAAAGGATCGCAATATTGTAGGAATGCGCCCTAGTGGAGAAAAAATGAAACACATCAAACTGTATATTAATTAATTTTTGATGTACTATGATATAAATATGCCAATTATATTCTTCTGGAACGTTATAACCTGGAAAAAAAATACGTTTAAGAAAGTGCAAACAGTTGTTTATTTTTTGTGGAATATCAATTGCTACAAATGTTTTTATATTATCTCCCGCAACCACGATAAGTTTCCATTCGTGCACTATATTTACAATCTGGAAGTCACATGTGGTTGTCGAAAATAATGCTATGACCTATACAGAATGTTAAAAAGGAGGAGTTTGATTTTACAGTAATAAAATTAAACTGATAAAATCGAGGTAAAAGACGACTGTGATTGGTTGTAATAAAAAATCATTGAATTATGATTGGTCATTGACTCCCATTTGTGGCATGAGTTAAATAGTCAATATAATTTTTTACTGTCAAAAATTAATCACAAGATAATAAAGTAATGTTGATGTTTTATTTGTTTTATGTTCAACAATTTGAGAAGTCGATGATTTTTAGGACGGAAAAATCCAAGGAGCAAGTCCTCTGGGAGGGACTTTAAGCCGTGGGTCCCGAGTCTGAAGATTTTCAGGTTCGTAAAAGGTCCTTAAGCCACTAAGCAAAATTACTAACCTCTACGTCCTTGTAACACCTTAGTTGCCTGGTAGATGTCTCAATGAGTCAGTGTGTTGACCGCATGCCTTTCATGACATCTATGGGCAAATAAGGCAACTAAATTAACTTGGTCTAGTATCTCCTGAAAAGGGACAAACCATGGTTCAACATTGGGCTACGCCTTTATCTAATATATAAAAATCAGTATTTGTTTGTTTGTTCGTATTGTATGCACTGCCATATCGTTCATCCGATTGTGATAGGGCTTATTGCAAAATTTTCATGAGTTTTCTGGGACGGTTTTAGGCAATAAGAGAGTTGTAATAAGTTACTCAACTCCTTCACCCTTTGTAATGAAAAAGTGTTTTCGGAGCTTTATGGACACTTAAATGGCTTACGCTGCCCAAACCATAACAAATACACCAAATTAATGTACATAGAGCTGTATATCTAGGATGGAAGATTACCAAAGACCGTCTATGCATGGAAAATTGAAAGAAGGAACAGAAAAGGAAGACCAAGAACAATCTGGAAGAACAAAATTCAATGAGGGAATTTGGTGTAACAGATGAAGACACGGAGGACAGAGAACGATGGAGAACTTTAATTAAGGGAAATTTGTTAATGTTTGTTGAAAACTGATAGTCTATACGTCCGTAGTCATTTATATTTATTTATTTTTAATTCATATTAATTATTAAGATTGGTTGGAAAAACCCTTCAATGATGAGGAAAATTCTCAAAATGAATGAATGAAAATTGTATATGTCAAACAAAATCTACAAAAAAAAGTCCGCAACAGCATACGGATAACTCTCAATAACCATTTTTGTCTTTCAGCTCATTTATGGCAACAAGATCGGGATAAGTAGATTCCCTGGCAACGCCAGGTAATCATCAAGGGGTATCTAAAAATAATTACAATATAAATTTATAATTACATTTCTATCTATCTATCTTCGGGATTTTACAGCTGCTGCCGCTTCCCGTGCCAAACCTCCAAAGCCTACGGTCTTGGGCATCTTCGATGCTTAGCCCTCTAGCTTGCATTACTGTCTTCATGTTTTCCTTCCATGTTAACCTTGGTCTCCCTCTTTTCTTCTTTCTGTTCGGATGTCATTCATATAGTTGCTTCGGCCATCGCTCATCTTCCATTCTTAAGACATGTCCTAACCACTTTAATTCCTTCTCCTCAATTCTTTCAATTATGCTTTCTTCTGCTTCCATTATGTTTCTAATTTCCTTATTTGTGACATGTTCTAATCTAGACTTTCTGGCACTTCTCCGTAAATAATCCATTTCTAGAGCTATTAGTCTATTCTTGTAGTACTTATTGATTGTCCATACCTCACTTCCATACATTGCAACAGATTCCACCAATGTTTTACCAATATCTTTTTTTGTGTCTTTCCAAATATGCTTATCCCACCATATGGAATTTAACGATGATATTATTTTGCTACTCAGTTCAATTCTATGTTTTATGTTCTCTTTGCCTATACCTTCAATGTTATCCATAATTATTCCCAAATATTTAGTTTGTTTCACTTGCTTTATTTGGATTCCTTCTTCCAATATTACATTTTCTCGTTCATTGCTATTTATTGCCAGATATTCTGTTTTTTTGAAAATTTACTGTGAGACCCCATGATTCATATGTGTTTTTCAACCATAATTACTTTTCTTTCTAGTTATTCAACTAAACATAAAAACACATTTCATTTATCTAGGCGTAGCAGCGCATGCCGTGTATTAGCTAGTATATATTAAAATGGTGTGGACGTAGATAAAATATCTACTTTTTAACTACTCGTCTAATTAACTATTAAAAAGTCATATGCCAGCTTTGCACTGGGATGTTTAATAAAAATAAAGTTGTGTTACAGCTGTATAGCTCATATTTATAACTAATTTAATTCTCAAAATACAAACGGCTCATTTGCTGCAAAGCTCCCATGTTGACACGAATCCATTACAACGACGCATTAAACGTTTTTACATTATTTTACCGTCTTTACAGTTTCATCACCGTATTTATCATTCAACTGCATTCAACGCTAGAAAATTCAACCCTTAATTACTGTCAATTTATCTCTTCTCCCCGCGGCTATGCTGTTGTTCAAACTTTTAACGCAATTCCCTTCCTAAGTAATTCAACTTTTTTTCCAATCCTTTTGTATTAAATGCTTACATCAATCATCGCCAAAACACACTAATCAATACACTAGACGCCGTGACAGCTGGCACGATATTTATTTACCCACTTAAACACCACTTCAATGAAACAATCATAAACGGCTAAACAGCAGTTCTGCTTACTCTTGATTTTTCACTTTATTATTGTAAACTATAGCTCTTTTTCTGTATCTACTAACATTTTTTTAATATTTTCAACTATTTCAAACAATTTTTATAACATTCTCCGAACATTTTTAAGTATTTATTTAAATACGCAAATCACAACAGTATTTGAGAATAAAGTACTTAGGAAAATTTTTGGACCAAAGATAGATGAACAGAAATGGCGGTTTCTTGCAAAGATCGATCATTCAAATTTCATAGCAAAGTGCTGCCATCTAGCGTAAGCTGTATAAACTTTTGCATGATATCGATAATAATCGATATGTGACAAGGATATAATCAATATTATCAATTTTAGTTCTTTCACACAATTGAAAACCAAATTACATCTATTATTAAGATGCTAATGGTGAATGGAGAAGACTACATAACAATAAACTACATGGTATTTATATGAAGCCAGATATAATAAGAACAGTTAAGTCTCGTAGACTGCGATGGGCAGGACATGTTGCACGTATGGGGAATGAAAGACTTGCATGGAAGCTTCTTGTAGGAAAGCTAGAGGGAAAACGCCCAAGTGGTAGACCAAGAATGAGGTGGGAGAATAACATTAACTATGATTTGAGGGAAGTAGATTATACAGGAAATGATTGGAAAGCATTAGCTCAGGATAGGGATGTATGGGGAGCTTATGTTCGCGCGGCCATGAACCTACGGGTTCGATAGTGCCAGTGAGTAAGTAAGTAATCACAACATTATGACACTGTTAGACAATATTGTGATGCTAGCTGCTATTTTCTCCACAGAGTATATTACTTAGTCTATAATGTTTCTATTGCTGGTTGGAACGGCGTTAGCAAGTCATAAGCAAGTGTAGACCCATTTTTTAATAAACATTTGGCAATTTTAATATTATTAATACATTTCTCTAACATAGATTTGGCGGTTTCTTGCAAAGATCGATCATTCAAATTTCATAGCAACGTGCTGCCATCTAGCGTAAGCTGTATAAACTTTTACATGATATCGATAATAATCGATATGTGACAAGGATATAATCAATATTATCAATTTTAGTTCATTCACACAATTGAAAACCAAATTACATCTATTATTAAGATGCTATAAAATTCTTCATACCTGAACATACGATATATATATATATCAAAATAATGCTAGAGCAAAGATTCCCAAAAATTGTTACGGAATGGATCCCAATGGAAAGGAGGAAGAGAGGAAGACCAAAGAAAACTTGGATAGAAGGGGTACAAGCAGCTATGAATATCAGAGGAATGAAGGAAGATCAATGGATGGACAGAGAGGAATGGCGTTTGGTTTCCGGAAGACGGCGGCAGCTGCCATGATACCGAATGATGATGATATATATATAGTGTTAGGAAGAATTAATGCTGGAACTCACAAAGAAGAGGGAAATAATTGGATTGGCCACTGGCTACGAAGAAACTGCCTGCTGGCGGATGCCCTAGAAGGAATGGTCAAACGGACAGAAAGTTAGAGGCAGGAAAAGACATCAGATGAAATGCAATATTAAAATGAATGGTTTGTATGTGGATACAAAAAAAAGGAAAGCAGAGTTTGCAGTGAAAGACCTGCTCTTGGGCAGAACACGATATATGTATGTATATATATATATATATATATATATATATATATATTATCCACAGCTGTGGTCTCGAGGTAGCGTGCTGCCTTGTCATGCAGCGGGCCCGGGTGAGGTTTTTTCGGGGTTTTTCCTCACCTGTAAGATAAATGTCAGAAAGCTTAGGGCCCAACGGTCTCCGAAAATCATCCGGCATCATCATTATCATCATCATCCGCCTTCACCCGTGTGGAAAGCAACGGGAAGCTCCCACACCTATAATTCCTAGAAAAGCTGCAAAGCATAGCATGAAAATGCTATGATTGCAGTAAAAGACCTGCCTTCGGGCAGAATTACTATGGATGGATATATATATATATATATATATATATATAGTAAAGTAAAGTAAAGTGATGCCACAACAGGCCCGGAGGCCCTTGGAGTAGTAGGAGGTTAAGGCTCCCACTTTTTCTAGACAATCGGCACTTTATGTCAGCCGGGTTGTCAGCCCTGTGTGACGGCCGCCTTTACCCCCAAAACAAGCGTCTGGTACTCATTTCCGTTAGAGGCTGAGTCGACCCCAGGGCCATAGTGCCGCCAGAGGGTTTGGATCAGTTTAAAAATGCTGACCCCATCGGGACGTGAACCCTCGACCCTCCGGCTTGTAGCTCAGTGCCTTAACCACTAACGCTACGGCGTGCCCCGGTGGATATATATATATATACACTAGCGACCCCGGCAGATGTTGCCCGCCTGAACGTACATTTCTCATGTAATGGCCGGACGATAAAATTATGTTACTTTTTGAGATCCAAAATTATTTTAGAAAATCAAAGTATAGAACAGGTGTCTAGTTTCAAATATTTGGGCTGTGATGTTGGCTACAATGTGGAAAGAGATATTGACTCCAAAATAAGTAAATTTCAGATGGTGTGTGGAACAATACAGAGAACATTCAAAAATAAAATTAGAAAAGAAAGCAAGATAAAAATGTATAATGTTATGGCGGTTCCCACAATATTGTATGGATGTGAAACTTGGGCTCCAGTGAAAAAACAGAAGGATAGAATACAGACAGCGGAGATGAGGTTCCTAAGACAAGTAAAAGGATGTACAAGACTTGATAGAATAAGAAATGAGGATATAAGAGAAGAATTGAAAGTACAGCCTTTATTGGATAAGGTCACGAATTACAGACAGAAATGGATTGATCACATGGATGGAATGAGTAAGGAGAGATATCCATTGTTAGCAAGAAATTATCAAGCAAGGGGAAGACGTGATGTTGGAAGACCTAGAAGACGTTGGGCTGATGCATTATGAAGTTGGAACGGGCAATTGCCTAATCCCTGGAGTGATGATGATGACTTTTTTGCCATAAAATTCACCAATTAATAAGTTCACAAGATCACCTGATGTGGTTCAAGAAGCGTGTGCATGATGACGTTACATTGTTATTACGCGGAATATGTCAATAATGCAGATAAATACACATCTGACATAAAAAATCCTATAACAGTTCTCAGTCTTCCTTCTGGCCTACATCTATAATTTTTCTAACTACTTAATTTTTGGTCATCCTCTGCGTATGTACTGATCATCTTAGCCTGCTTATTTTATTATATTGTAATGATATCTTAGAATTTATATAACTCATGTAATTCCCTATTACATATCATTCGCAACTCTCCATTTTCCTTAATAGGTCCATACAGCCTTTTGAGTATCTTTCTTTCAAAAGCAGCCAGTTTAGAAATGTCATTTTCAGTCAGGAGCCAGGTTTCACTCATGTAAGTTAACAATAATTCAATTAGTGGTTTATACAACCTGGTTTTTGTTTCACGTGTCGGATAATTTTATTTTAAATACTTTATTTATCGAAAAATAACATTTTATAGCATTTTGTATTCTTTTATTTATTTCTTCCTGGATATTATTATGTTTGTTTAATCCCATTAAATATGAGTCCATAAATTAATCAATAATGAAGTAATGTCAATTTTACTGTTTGGGACACGCTGATAGTGAGTGCCAATTCTAACAAAATAATCACCGTTTTATTCAACTGAGGTAACCCGCAAGAAGAAAATATATTCTAACCCTAAATTGACGAAATAATAATTTTTCCTGCCAGTTATTTAAATGTTCCGGACCGCAAAGAAAACAAGATCGTGTGAAATTCTAAATTATTACATTATTATGTAATTTGCCGCAAATGTTAGTAATTTATACTCATTTGTTTTTCTATTGTTTTATAAACAACTAGTGTACCTGGCAGACGTTATCCTGCCCAAACGTTCAGTTCTCGTGTCATGGCAGGACAATAAAATTATAAGTTACTTTCATCATCATCACCTTCCAGGGATTAAGCCTGTTGATTCGTTCCGGTTTCATGAAAGCTAGAATTGTTAAAATTGTTCAGACCATCTTCTGTGTTACTTTCCTAGCATAAAATTCACTAATTAAGACTAATTAGATATTATTAAATAAGTTCGCAAGAGAACACCTCATTGCAATCTATTGTTGCTCAAGAAGCGTGCCTGCTGACGTCACATTATTGTTGCGCAGAATGTCGATAATGCAGATGACTACAGCTCCAGACATAAAACATTATAACCCGATCGCAACGACCCTACCGAGTCCAATTCTGAATCTAAACCATCCTGGGACCAACTAAAACACACAAAAAAAATCATCAAAATCGGTCGGTCGTTTAGGCAGTTTTTAATTTCGGATTTCCACTTCTAATTGTCGGATTTCGCTCATTTTTGTTAATAGCTGCTTCGGTTTATTTTAATAGGGTATACTGAGTTTTGTTGTGAAACATCGAAAAATGTGAACCGCTAGAGCGATTTTTAAATTTTCGTTTCAGGTGAACTCCAAATTATTTAACTATTCGTAACGAAACCTGGGAACTTTTATCAATGTGCACAGATTCACCTATGTAAAAAATCATGTCCCACTGTTTCAAAATGTAGAAAATAGAATCTTCACCCATTTCACCCTTTAAATAAATAATTCATTTTCACGGGTAGAGTTAAAACGTCCAAACAACCAATAAAAATACTAACTAAAGAAAACTTATCTATCATAGAAAAGGTAGTTATAAGTAAATATATATTTATACAAATTAAACTGAATCAAAATTATCCAAATTGATAAAAATAATTTGATAAGAGACTAATTACGAAAAAAAAGAGATTTAAACTGATTTTAAAAGAAGCTAATTTCCGATCCGATCCGATTGAGGGTCTCTCCACTTTTCAGCGGTTGCCCTTTTACCAGCCGGCTGCTGGCCCTTCACATCCACATGTGTCAATCACAGAGGTAGATGATCAACAGCCAGTGTAGGGGTGACATGTGGTTAGCAGGTCGAGTCCCCCAGCCGTTATAGCTGGTTCCTCAACCTGGAGCCGCTACTTATTGTAGCTACCCAACTGCCTCACGATGCTGGGTGGGCACCGGTCCCATACTGGCCGAAATACCATGAGAAAATTTCTTCCCCCACGGAGACTCGAACCACCGCAAGTCGGCTACAGCGCGGGACTGCTAATTTCCGACGGCTCCCATTTATTTGTGGTAGTGGTTTCCGTAAGCTAGGAAAACACAAAGAAATTAAACATAAACCCCAATTCTTGAAATGTATGCTATTGTGCATTACAAAGACTATTGTCTTCCCAACTTCTCTTTAAAAAAATTAAACTGAAATTATATAAACATTTTATTCTCCCAGTTATGTTACATGGATGCGAAACATGGACTCTTACTTTAAGAGAGGAGGAAAGATCACAAGTATTTGAGAATAAAGTTGTTAGGAAATTTTTAAACCAAAGAGAGACGAACAGACAGACGAATGCAGAAGACCTCTAAACAGTGAGCTACATGATATTTATGGGAAACCAATTTTAATAAGAACAGTTAAGTCTCATATACTGTGACGGGCAGGATATGTGGCGAGAATGGGAAATGAAAGAGAGGCATGGAAGCTCCTAGTACCGTATTTGTGTCCTTGCATACCATGCAGTGTGGAGAGTCTAGTATCTTAATTCTATACAGATGTGCTGCCAAGCAATCATGGCCTGTTTCAAGACGAAATGATGCAACTGCAATTGATCGGGGGCTGTTTGGTATTGTATCTGGTTCTAGTAACGTCTTCCATATCTTGGTTTCACATTGGATTTTGTTTTGTTTGGTTATATGGGATTTTATTCTCATTTTGGTGTAGAGTTGTACTGATTTGTAAGATAGGTAAATGATCTTACTCTGTTGGATGAGTGCACTTCTTTTGTGTTAAAATGTTAAAAATATAAAATGAGTACCAGATAAATCAGTCGTCCTCAACTAAAATAAAGTTCTGTATGACTATTTAACTCATGCCCCAAATGGGAGTCAATGACCAATCACATTTCAATGATTTCTGTTTTACAACCAATCACAGTCGTGTTTCACCAAATATTTATCAATATTAAATTTATCATATTAAAGAAAGCTCCTCCTTTTTAATATTCTGAACAGGTGTGACCATTATTTTGCAGTGACTTACTCTGTAAGATTGTATATATGCTGCATGGATGTCAACATACAGCGCTTTCTGGAGTTAGTATAAAAATATTTGTAGTAATTGATTATACCGCCAAAAAAAGAAACCACTGTTTGCACGTTCTTAAATGTATTTTTTCCCAGGTAAGAATCCAGAAAAATATAATTGTCATATTTACATCATACAACATCAGAAATAAATTAATATACAGTTTGATGTGTTTCATTTTTTCTCCACTAGAGAGCATTCTTACAATATTGCGTTCCTTTGGCAATAAATAGTATGATCTGGTTGCAGAGATAAACAAAAGAAGCAGATGAAGCGTACCGATCGTTTCTCATTTGTTTTAAAACATCGCCGTTTACATTAAATATATAATAATTTTAAAATAACTATATTTAAATAATGATTTGTGGGTAAACAGCTTAATTTTATTCCTTAAATAGTCGTAACAAATGCCACTCTTGATTTCCAAATTCTCTAGATACATTCACTCCTCACTTCGTGAGTCGTGAATTTATGGATAACTATCTAATACCCGGCGTGCGCTGCTACTCCTAAATAAATGTTAATGTGTTTTTGCCACCAGCCGTGCGCTGTTATACTCTACTTTTTTTGGGTACAGTTTTTTTAGAAGTTCAATTCTGTGTACATTAATTTGTGTATTTGTTATGGTTTTAGGTAGCGTAATCCATTTAAGCGTCCAAAGAGCTACATTTTTTTACATTGAAATTATACCCTCCTCTACAGATAACTTAAGAACCCTCATATAACAATTATATTAGAGGGGGTAAAAAAAGATAAATTGAAGAGGGCAACTGAAAATAGTATTTTCCAGCTAGATTTCATTTCTGGCCCACTGTGCACCGGTCCCATACTGGCCGAAATTCCATGAGAAAAAAGTGTTCCCCCCTTGGAGACTCGAACCAGCGTAAATCCCGTAGTTCTGCACCAAGACTTCTTTCCCTAACCACTCGGCTACGGCGCGGTACTCTTGGTATCAATAATAAAGATGAAAGGTTCACCCGAATGGGTATTATTCTCTTGGTATCAATGAAAGACAAAAATGGTTATTGTGAGTTATCCGTAAGAGATAAACATATGCTGTCGCGGACTTTTTTGTACAGCTTCTTGAGATATTCAATCTTGTGTATATTAATTTTGTGTATTTCTTATGGTTTTAGGCAGCGTAAGCCATTTAAGAGTCCAAAGAGCTACTTTTTCACGTTTTGCACTACAAAGGGCGATTTTTAAGGGTGTAGGAGTTGAGTATCACAACTCTCTCATAGCCTATGTTCATCCCGGGAATCTCCTGAACATTTTGCAAAAAAAACCCCATCACAATCGGATCAACGCTATGGTCGCGCATAAAGTACGAACAAACAAACATATATACAAACAAACATTAATTTTTATATATAAGATTTGGAAATCACTCGTGGCATTACTTATGAAAAACTATTTGAAGATTTTCAAATAGAACTTTATTTTAGTTGAGAGCGATTTATCAGGTACTCATTTTGTATTTTAACGTTTTATTACATAACCTCAACGGTGTTATAAAATGAATTTTACAAGTATTGATACAACACTGTTGCAATTACTTATCTAATGCCCTAGTATTAAAAACAGACGTATGTGCATCTTTTAAAAGAAATCTAAATTTATATTTGCTCTAACCTCGACTTCATTATTACCAAGTGTAAGGTATATATATTAATTGGTGTTTTTGTATAATTTATCATATTTATATTATTATATTATTATGCATGGAGAACTTTGAAAAATTTAAGAAAGCCAGGACACAATAAAATCAATATTCAGGGAATTTCGTTAAATGAATGGAAATTATACTTTGCAAGCTATTGACTGAAGATCGTTCGGAATTTTTAAGTGGAATTGCAGAAGAAACTGATGATCAAAACAGAACGAGTATACATTTAGATATTGAGACAGTAGAAATAGCAATTGGAAGTTTAAAAAATGGAACGGCTTGTGGGGTAGAAGGTGTAACCTACTAGCTTCATTCCTTCGGAATTCGCTTTAAGAAAAGAATAAATGCACGCTGAAATATATCAACAAAAAAATTATACACCTCTGCGAAACATGAGGTGTGCGGGTTATATTTTCGTTGGCTTACAGTTCAGGGGTGCTTCTGCAGTGTGAATTTCCTGACAGCTACAAATTACCCCAATTAAAAACACACACATACATATATGTACGCACACACGCACGCAGATCCAGCATAATGCGGCAAGCATACATCTGGACAGAGAGAGGGAATGTGTTGATGTCCGCTCCTATTTGAAACAATGTACCAGCATGTGACACTACATAAACTCTAGCTCTGAATCAGAATGTACCGTCAACGACTTACTGCTCCTCTAACTACCCTACCGACTCGATTTAACACATACAGGATTAAAAATTTCACCTAAATATCTTCTTCTTCTTCTTAAACTTAATTTGTAGGATTTTCATCCTGTTTATTTCCAAAATCACTCCTCGGAGGAAGATGTACTGGATGTGCATTCACTGTCTATCCATCTCTTGGCTGGCCTTCCTCTTGTTCTTCTCCCGTCCATTGGTCTATCTTCTTTAGCTCTTTTTGCAAGCCGGTTTTCTTCCATTCTTTCTATATGATCCTTCCAATATTTTCGTCTATCTATAATAAATTTGGTTATGTCTTGAATATGGCATTTGTCCCTAATTTCTGTGTTGTGTATTTTATCAAATAATGTTTTCCCCTGAATAGTTCTTAAGATTTTAATTTCGCATGTATTTATTATTTGCTTAGTTTTTGTTGTATCAGCCCTAGTTTCTGCTCCATATACGGACAACTGGTCGAACTATCGTTTTGTATATGCCGGTTTTGCTTTCTATTGACACATGTTTGTTGCGCCAAATTAAATCTTTCATATACCCTGATATTTGTGCTGCTTTATCAACTTGTTTCTTTACTTCTTTTATTAAATGTTTAGTGTTTGTTATCAATACACCTAAATAATTAAATTCTGATACTTGTTCTATAATTTTCTTTCCACTTCTAATTTGCATCTTACTGGTTATTTTGATATTGTTAAGCATTTTGTCTTATTCGTGCTAATTTCCAAATTGTATTTTCTGGCATTTATATTAAATTGATATAAAGATCTTTGTAAATTATCTTCAGATTCTGAAAGGAGAACGACATCATGATGTCGTACCTAAATATCAATAAAATTAATAGCCTACACACACATAGAAATACATTATATAATGGAAATGGACAACTATTTACTAGAGATCGGATGTTAGGGAAAATGCCCATAGTTATTTATTATAGATATTGTAAAAGTCTTCTTCTTCTTCTTCTTCCTTCCAAGTATTAGGCCAAGGCCTGTTACGATCCTATAGAAAATTTTCCCTCTAGCGTTTCATAGGACAACCCAGAGATCTTCGTCCTCTCGGTATATAATTATAAACAGCTTTGGGGATCCGATTTGAACTCATTGTTTCAAGATGGTGTTTCCAATTTAGTTGGTACTGTTTAATATATTCCAAAATTGGCGAAGTCTTCAATTCTTTTAAGATATCGGTGTTCCTTTTCCGATCCCATCTGGTGTAACCCGCTGTTCTGCGCATGAATCTCATTTCACAAGCCGTTATTCTGCCCTAATAGCGTCGGGGTCGAAAAAACAAGAGTTAACCAAGAGACGTTAAATAGTAAAGTTAAGAGAGTCTGGTGTAAATAAATGGAAGAAAGGAAGAAATACCAGATCGGTTAAAGATAAAAGTAAGGACCAAACACAAGTAAGTGGAAGCAATGTTTTGCTCAGCTTGGGCACCTTGTGGTCGCCATCCACATATCCCCTAGATGGGGACCACTGAGGGAGTGAAGTTCATTTTGCCTCTAAATGCCTATTTCAGCTTATAATGCCTATAAATGCCTATTTGCATTTTATTCTCGAAATTAAATCAGTATTTCAATTAAATCAATTGAAATGGACAAACTTCACGAAACATATGTTTGCATAGGAACCATAACTGACTGCCAATATTATTTTTGATGTTGGTAACACTGAATGAATTAAATCTGTAGTCCTCGTTCACAGACATGTGTTTCAAAGACAAAGTGGTGCGACAAGTGTATGATTTCTTTTTTTTTTAGAAACAGTTGTTTTACTATGCCATAAGAAAGGACAATAGTAAACAGTAAGACAAACTGACCAATTTCGTGAAGAATTTGGTGCGGAAATGTTATCAAGTGACGATTAAATATTGTTTTGCAAAGTGTGTAAACTTTCATCATACTACGCTCTTTGTAAAAAGGCAAAACAAGTTCTAAAATCATCTCTGATATCTTCGTATGCTATTGATAGCAATAAGTTTATATACTTTACGTAAGGCTGTAAAAATGTATGTTGTAGTCTATTTTTAAGAGCCTATTTTGAATTTTATAGTGCGTATTTAGAATTTTATATTGCCTATATTAATGATTTTTAGTGCCTGTTTGCCTGCCTATTTTGAATTGTTTTAAATGCCTAACATCCGGAATCTACTAATGACAAATGAGGGATATTTTGAGGAAGTGGCTGGAGTTAAATACCTTAGGAACAATAATCACAAATAGGAATGAGTTGCATAAAGAAATTAAACATATGCTCAACTCTGGAAATGCGTGGTATTATGCCTTACAGGGACTCTTGACGTCCAAACTCATTAAAAACAACGTTAAACTGAAAATATATAAAGCTATTATTCTACCACTTATATTATATGGATGCGAAACATGGACTCTTACTTCAAGGGAGGAAAGGAGATTAGAAGTATTTGAGAATAAAGTTCTTAGGAAAATGTTTGAACAAAAAAGAGATGAACAGACAGCTGAATGAAGAAAACTTCATAACATTGAACTACATGACCTTTATAGGAAGCCAGATATAATAACAAAGTCTCGTAGACTGCGATGGGCAGGACATGTGGCACGAATGGGGAATGGAAAAGGGGCGTGGAAGATTCTTGTAGGAAAACCAGACAGAAAACGCCCAGTTGGTAGACTAAGAATGAGGTGGGAGAATAGCATTATTAATGATTAGAGGGACGTAGATTATACAGGAAATAGTTGGAAGATATTAGCTCAGCATAGGGATGCATGGAGAGCTTATGTTCGCGCGGCCATGAACCTACGGGTTCGATAGTGCCAGTTAGTTAGTTGGTTAGTTACTACCTACCGGTATTTTAGGAACGCTCACTACAGATTATTTGGTAGTATTTGCGCACTATTCCTAATTTTATATTATCTTACACTTTACATTGTAATAAGGACCGGCCTCATGATCTGGTCAGCGTTTCTGACTACTGTTCACGAGGCCCCGAGTACGATTCTCGGTCAGACCATCGGAATTTTCCTTAAAGGGAATTATTCCTGTGGTCTGGAATACATGTTAAGAACTCTCGTGGTGCTTTATTATAATTTATCGCCCATCGTATCATCGGGGTAACGTAACTCCGCCTACCAGTTGCTCCAACTAAGAAATGGATTACAATTCCGCCAATGCCAAGGAAGAAAGCCAGAAATGTCATAAAAGACAACCTGGAGGCATTAGACAAAAAACACACATATATATATACTATTGTAATAAGTATTTAATTTTTTTATGATTTTATTATTCGCTAGTTACTTGGAGGAGAAAGTCTTATGGCCTAAACTCTATAACTTCAAATAAATTATTATTATTATTCTTATTATTATTATTATTACTAGTACTGTACGTACAATGAGGGAAAGTCCGTGCAGAAACTATGTACATTAAGTAAATTTCTCGCCAAATCCTTTGCTGATTTACGGAAAAAAGAATATATATATATATATATATATATATATATATAATTGAAGAAACTCAATTTCTGATGCCAGCTTATTTTAAAGTGTCCGATAACAGTGAAAACAAATAATGCATAACGGTAAGTTACGCATTACTTATTAATTTAAATAATTTTAATTGCAGTGTTCTGCCCTAGGGCAGGTTTTCATAAGTAATGCCACGAGTGATTTCCAAATTATCGATAAATTCACGACTCACGAAGTGAGGAGTGAATTTATCTAGAGAATTTGGAAATCAAGAGTGGCATTTGTTAGGACTATTTAACGAATAAAATTAAGCTGTTTACTCACAAATCATTATTTAACTATAGTTATTTTAAAATATTTATATATTTAATGTAAACGGCGATGTTTGAAAACAAATGAGAAACGATAGGTACGCTTCTACTGCTTCTTTTGTTTATCACTGCAACCAGATCATACTATTTATTGCCAAAGGAACGCAATATTGTAAGGAGGAGCTTTCTTTAATATGGTAATCATAACACTGATAAATATTTGGTGAAACACGACTCTGATTGGTTGTAAAACAGAAATCATTGAAACGTGATTGGTCATTGACTCCCATTTGGGGCATGAGTTAAATAGTCAATGCAATCATAGAATTTTCATGCTACGCTTAGCAGTTTTACTAGGGAATTATAGGAGTGTCAGCTTCCCGTTGCTTTCCACACCGGTGAAGTATGATGGTGATGATGATCAGATGATGTTCAGGGACCGTTTGGGCCTTAAAGTTTCCTGACATTTGTCTTACAGATGAGGAAAAACTCCGAAAAAATCTCACCCAGGAAGCTTGTCCCGACCGGGAATCGAACCCCGGCCAACTGCGTGACATGGCACTGCGAGACCACAGGGATGGTCGTAACCAATATATAATTTTTATATGGTAATAATACATAATAATAATAATAATAATAATATTCTTCATCCATAAAAGTCTTAGGCCTATAGGCCCGTTACGATCTCACTGAATAATTTTGTATCCAGCACTTTCTTGTATGGATCAGAGAACTCTTTCCTGTTGGTCAATATTTAAGTATGAGTTTGGGAACTCTATCTGAACTCATTCATCTTACTTACTTACTCACTGGCACTATCGAACCCGTAGGTTCATGGCCGCGCGGACATAAGCTCTCCATACATCCCTATCCTGAGCTAATGCTTTCCAATCATTCCCTGCGTAATCTACTTCCCTCAAATCAAAGTTAATGTTATTCTCCCACCACATTCTTGGTCTACCAACTGGGCGTTTTCCCTCTGGTTTTCCTACAAGAAGCTTCCATGCACGTCTTTCATTCCCCATACGTGCCACATGTCCTGCCCATCGCAGTCTACGGGACTTAACTGTTCTTATTATATCTGGTTTCCTATAAAGACCATATAGTTAATTGTAATGTAGTCTTCTCCATTCACCTGTCTGTTCATCTCTCTTCGGTCCAAAAATTTTCCTAAGTACTGAACTCATTCATCACAAGTGATAATGATTCTTCCAGTTGTTCTAGTATTCTTTTATGTACTTAATGACTGGTTCTGAACATAGTTCCTTCAATACATCACCATTGCGTTTCAGTTATTATACTCTCTTTTTTTTTTTTTTTTTTTTGTTATCGATTTCAAAGAGCACCGGGCTTGAAAGAACATTTTAGAATATCAATTTTAGAGGATATTTTTGCTTAAACAGGTTTTCACTCTCTTTGTGTATGTGAAATAAATTCATTAGAGCAATCAGAGAAATGTTTACTTTTTGTACGAATTATTTAGAAACCCCTCTATATCCTGTGATACAGGTGTTGAGAAACCAACTCCCAAATGATTTAGAAACGTTCCTGTACTAACAATCTGTTAACGTAACTATTTGGTTACATCAGCGAATTTGTTGATTTGTGGGTATTGCCAATTTCTGGATATTTAGTGCTGGTATTTACTTTTCCTACAGATTAGTTTATCCATGTTCAACCCTTCAATGGTATATTCTACAGGTAGCAGGAAGATTTGCTAACACCCTTCAAATTTCAACTTCACCCAGATATCAAGCGTAATTTAACATTTCCACCGTCTTTTTTTTATTGCTGACAGAATATGTGTATCCTTATTTAAAAATCATATTAAATTCCATTAACCATACATTCTATATTCTTCTTCTTATTGATAATTTGTAGGATTTGCATCCAGTTTATTTCCCTAATCACTCCTCGGAGGAAGACATATCGGATGTGCATTCACTGTCTATCTATCTCTTGGCTGATCTACCTCTGTTCTTCTCCCGTCCATTGGTCTATCTTCTTTAGCTCTTTTCAAAGTCGGTTGTCTACCATTCTTGCTATATGACCTTTCCAATATGTTCGTCTATCTATAATAAATTTGGTTATGTCTTGAATATGACATTTGTTCCCTAATTTCTGTGTTGTGTACTTTATCAAACAATGTTTTCCTACGAATAGTTTTTAAGATCATCATTTCACATGCGCTTATTATTTGTTTAGTTTTTGTTGTGAGTAGAAATGAATTTCCTTAGAACAAAAGGCTGCACAAGATTAGATCGGATAAAGAATGAAGAAAGAACAGAGTTAAATATATATCCATTGAATGATAAAATAAAAGACTATAGAGAGAAATTATTTAGACATGTAGAAATAATGAATGTAACAAAATTACCAAACAGCAGTATTGAACTATAAGCCAAGAGGTTCAAGGAATGTAGGAAGGCCAATGAAAAGATGGACAGAATAACTGTGAGACGGAATAGGCAATTTTTGCTTAGCCCGTGAAGTGAAGAAGAATAAGTTTTTGTTGTATCAGCCCTAGTTTCTGCTCGAGGTTCTACCTGGCTTTTTTAATTTTCCAGGACAGCGATTTAAAGTTTAGAATTAACATAATGTACAAAATAAGACTGTATACTTTGGTTCAAATACCTAAGAACAATAATCACAAACAGGAATGAGATGCATACGGAAATTAAACATAGGCTCAATTCTGGAAATGCTTGCTATTATGCATTACAGAGACTCTTGACTTCCCAACTACTTTCAAAAATCGTTAAACTGAAAATATATAAAACTATTATTCTACCCGTTATATTATATGGATGCGAAACATGGACTCTTACTTTAAGGCAGGAAAGGAGATTACGAGTATTTGAGAATAAAGTTCTTTGGTCCAAAAATTTGGAGAAGACTGCATAACAGTGAATTACATGGTCTTTATAGGAAGCCAGATATAATGAGAAGAGTTAAGTCTCGTAGACTGCGATGGGCAGGACATGTGGCACGAATGGGGAATGAGAGACGTGCATGGAAGATTCTTCTAGGAAACCAGATGGAAAACGCCCAGTTGGTAGACCAAGAATGAGGTGGGAGAATAACATTAACTATGATTTGACGGAAGTAGATTATACAGGGGATGATTGGAAAACATTGGTTCGGGATAGGGATATATGGAGAGCTTATGTCCCCGCGGCCATGAACCTATGGGTTCGATAGAGCCAGTGAGTTAGTTAGTTATATATATTTTTGTAGTAATGCCGCTAAAAGAGTCAGCAATCAATCTGGGATGCAGATCTGTCCAATTGAAACCACAGATACAACATAAATGATAAAAACAAAACAAAAACATACCCTAATTGATCCTGACACGCGTTTCGTCATTTAATAGTGTATCATCAGGGTGGTCACATCATGTATTTACTTTTGATGTGATTACTCTGATAATGCCCTGTTAAAGAGCGAAATACTTTGTCGGGAACAATTTTTATATTTTTCATCACGTTTACTATATCTATAGTTTTAGTTGGACAGATCTGTTTCCCAGATTGATTGCTGATTATTTTATCGGAATTACTAATAAGGTTTAAAGATGAGGCCATTGAGCAAGTGGAGAGCTTCAAATACTTGGGTTGTACTATCAGTAGTAACATGAACTGCGGCCAAGAATTAAAGCAGAGAATAGCAATGGCAAAAGAAGCTTTTAACAAGAAGACAAGCATTTTCTGCGGACATTTGGCAAAATAATTACGGAACAGGCTAGTGAAGTGCTTTGTGTGGAGTGTATCATTATACGGTGCAGAGACTTGGACATTACAGTGGAATGGGGAAAAGCGACTGGAAGCTTTTGAGATGTGGATATGGAGAAGGATGCAACATATAAAATGGACATACAAAATAAAAAAAATAAAGATGTGCTACACTAAGTGGGTAAAGGAAGAACAATGCTAGAACTCATAAAGAAGAGGAAAAGAAATTGGATTGGCCACTGGCTAAGAAGAAACTGCGTGCTGAACGATGTCCTAGAAGGAATGGTCAACGGAAAGAAAGTTAGAGGCAGAAAAAGGCATCAGATGATAGACAATATTAAAATAAATGGTTTGTATGCAGATACAAAAAGGAAAGCTGAGTTAAGGAAAGAGTAGAGAATGCTGAGTTTGCAGTGAAAGATCAGCTCTTGGGCAGAACACTATGTATATACTACTAACAAAATCAATTTTTTTCATAAAATTGTGAATTACTGAATACATTTTTGCCGAGTTGCGTATTAAAATTCGGCCGTCAGCATGTTTAATTGAAATATAATTAATTAATGTATTCAAAATAATTTGATTCACTTATTATTACAATAAATTATATTCCAGTTCGCAGAAATCGATGTATAGAGCTTGAAAAGTTTTGGTTGCCATTGCACATTTCGCCGTAAACCTCCTCGCGGCTACAGCAGGCTGTAACACCAATCAGTAATAAAATGGCGGTATGCACGTATTTATTGTTTTATATTGTTTCAAATAAAGTTCAGTTCATTTAAGATGCTGTAATTTGTTTCAAATAATGTATATTAATACTACCTTTTGGATATATTTTTGTATATACATTGTACGTAGTATACATAAAGGGCAGTGGTTTTACTTCCCACTGCGAGGGAATAATATAAAACAATAAATACGTACTTACCGCTATTTTATTACTGATTGGTGTCACAGCTTGCTGTAGCCGCGAGGAAGTTTATGGCCAAGTGTGCAGTGGCAACCAAAACTTTTCAAGCTTTATATATCGATTTGTGCGAACTGGATTATAATTTATTTTAATAACAAGTGAATCAAATTATTTCGAATAAATAAAGTAATTATATTTTAATTACACATACTGGCGGCCGAACTTTAATAGGCAACTCGGCAAAAATGTATTCAGTCATTCACAATTTTATGAAAACAAATGCTTTTGTTCATACACTCGAGGAACGTAGTAATCTTGCAGCCGGATCTGGGACTATAATATGATTTTGTACGTTGTGAATTTACGCTAAGTTACGTCTTCATTAATTAAATTAACATAATGTTGCGGTTAGTGTCATATTACACATCAGGAAGCATTATTTAAAATCTAATTTAAATTTCATTGTAGGATCTCATGTAAAAATGGATATACTCAAATTTATATATTGTGAATTTCAAGATACAATTTAAGTGTTACATTACAGTTCCCAGTTTTTTGGTGTATGTTGCGTTTCAAATCCACACTAGTCAAGCAAACAACTGAGCAGAGTTGATTCCATTGCCTCTGACCGCGATTACTGGAACCAGAGATTAGTGTGGTAAGCAGTATTTATCATCCCAGATATGGTCATGGTAACCACTAATACTCTACTACCTCTCATCTTTAGCATTTTTGGACTACCATTTTTTAAACACTCTCTATATAGGTTTTAGAACTTTATATTCTTGTATCTTGTAAGCCCATGTTTCCCTTAACAGAGATTTAGGCGCTCTCCCCCTACAGGTAAGAATTTGAACCATACTAATTTAGTTACACTTGTTTTCATATATAAGTCATTTGAGTGGTCCGTGGTGAGCGTTCCGCCTCATACTGACATCTAGGTAACCAAGGTAGTACTAGGACGGGAAAATTCGGTAAATTTTGCTTACAGGCCTTTTCATTCTGGCTTGAGGATCTTTTACGAGCCTGAAAATCTTCAGACTCGGGACCCACGGCTTAACGTCCCTCCCGGAGGACTGGCTCCTTGGATTTTTCCGTCCTAATAAAATCCATCGACCCCAGCCGGGTTTGAACCCGCGACCCTCGGGACCAGAGGCAAGGAGCATTTTATAATCTTACTTAAATGTATTTTAGTACGAATAATTACTGTAATCTAGATGCAATATGATTGACTCAGGCGTAGAGAGCCAGCGTTCGAACCCCGATTGGGATAGGTTTCCTGGTTGAAGTTTTTCGCAGTTTTACCTCAACTTTAAGACAATTTTAGGAAACTTCAAAGTCAAAATAGCCCCAAAACACCATTTGCCCATCACAATAATCCGTATCACATTCGCCTAGTTTAATATTGTGACGCATTTTTGGTCCATTGGTCAAATTACCGCCTTTGAATTTTGCGGGCAGCGGTAGGACTCTTTGAAAGGTAATAAGAGTTAGATTCGGATAGCGTCAGCCTACGAACAATCTCTCTAGAGTGATTACAGGAGGAATAATTTTCCAGATCCATCTATTCTAAAAGAATCAGCCTCTCGAGCCTTCCATTTGAGAGAAGTGTAGACTGGCATCCAGATTGTACCTGTCCTCGTATATATAAGGAGGTGCGAGGTTTGGATCAGTAAATCGAGTTGTGGACGATTCGAATTGACATATAAGCGAAGACAAATGTTTTGACTGACGTCATCAGCGTCTGTGAAGAACTGAGTTATAAAATAAATCGTGAAGAAGAGAGACTATTAGCAGAAAATTAAATATGCTATACAGTGAAGTATTGGGAAAGTAATAAAGGAAATTTCGAAATTTTGTTCAAATATTTGTGAGGTTAAATTTAGAAATCAAATCGACTGTTTTCCGTCAATACCGCCAACCTTGACAATACGAATGTGTAAATGAATCGTGTGTTTTTCTTTAAATGTTCGTGTTGTTTCAGAGATGACCGACACTCATTCAGAGAGGCCCCTCATGTACTTGTGTGGTCAAAAACATACGTGTGTGATTCAGAGTAAAAAAAGGCTGTCCTGACAGGTCATTTCCCTTTCAAGTCAGGATTATGTAGAGCATGTAAAATTACCTAGGAAGAGAAAGGTTAGGTGTAAAAAGACGAAGGAAAATAAATAGATAAGAGAATTATTTAAGGAAAAGAAGTAAATGTGAAAGAATGAAATGTGTAATTAATGGAAGGAGAAATATAATTATATGAATGGCATAACATCAATAAATAATGGATTCAATCACAGACAAACTTCCAGACAGTTCGATGTCAATTACATCTCTGTACAACTTATTCCCTGGCCTCATTTTAGCATAGCACCAAATGATTTGACCTCGATCCATTTCAATTAAAGACTGCATTGTACGGGACGGCACAAGATAATGGGAATCAGTCCTTCCTGGGTATTGGGTATTCCAACATTTCGATTTTACGATTCCAGAGAATTCAATTAATTTTATCAATTACACTTCCATGGAAACAATAGGCAAGAGAGACCTTTGTACGGCTTATTTTTTTTATCAAATACAACTAATTGTTGAATTGGATTCCCAAAGGAAAAGATTCGTTCAAGGATGACATATACGTAATTATTAAAATTATATTATTTTTATATGCTATTATTATATTCTTTTCATCATTATCATTATCACTATTACTATGATTGATATTATTATAGGCACATCTGATATACAGGGTGAAAATTATTTAAACCGACAAACTCTGGGAGGTTGTATGGGACACCAAAACAATTATTTTTCCCTAATGTCACATCTTCCTATGAGGATTATTTAAACCGGTAGATGAAGACATCTCTAGCGGAAAATTAATTAAACCAACAAATACTTTTGCATTTTTTATTACCAAGAGACAACAAATTAACACAACGCAATTACTTAAATTACAGTAGAGATTCAAAAATGCCTCCATTGACATGTAAACAAAGGTTACACCGACGGATCATGTTCTGTCTAACACGGGCAAAACCTCCTGGAGTATCATTAATTGCGCTTGCTGCTGCTTCTATCCGGGCAACCAGATCCTTTTCTGATGCAACAGGAGTTGTGTAAACAAGGTTGCGCATCTCTTCCCACACAAAAAAAATCCAAAGGAGTAATATCTGGGGATCCAGCAGGCCATGGTACAGGACCACCTCTGCCAATCAATTTTTCTGAAAACCGTTCGTTCAAGAATCGACGCACACTACGACTGAAATGTGCCGGCGCCGCGTCATGTTGGAACCACATGCGTTGTCTTGTAGGAAGCGGGACGTCTTCCAGCAATGCTCTGGCGAGAAAATTGTAATAGTGTCTGTCAAAATGGCCCAGGTAGGAGATATGTCCCAATTAAACAGTCCCTAACAACACCGGCCCACACATATCAGTGTACTCACTCCAGGTGTATCGCTCCATTAGTAAACAGATACAATTCACTACTACACTGGTGGATAAAACAATTCCTACCATCAACAGCAGTTGTAGTCATGACAACTGAAGAGCGTAATACTCCCTCTACCGGTTTAAATAATCATCATAGGAAAAAATGGCATTAGGGAAAAACATTTGTTTTGGTGTCCCCTATAATCTCCTAGAGTGGTTTAAATAATGTTCACCCTGTATACGTAAAAAAATTACCAGCACATTCTGCAAAAGAGCAGTAACATAAATCAAACTTGTAGTTGCTGAACTGAATTAACTGACATTTCAAATTGTTTTGAATGCAAGAAGCATTTTGCAGGATTTACGAACTTTTTTTGGAGGAAAGAACTGTAAACGCACGTAACTACGGTGAACTTAATACAGCACGTACGTACGACCCATCAGGGGTTGGTCATGGAAAGATTTCACGAGTAGTAAAACCTGCACAACGCCGCCCCGGATGAAATTACTGCACGCTGTAGTCTCTCAAAAAATATGCTTCGACATAACAAGTAACTTTACTTATTGTAGAGGAGGAAAAATGACGTTTCCCTCAGGATTCATGACTTACTTTAGACATTTTTATTTTAAAACACAAGACACACGTATCATTAACTTAATAAGAGTCGGTCACGTAGGAACTGTGGAAATCCTCAGCAAGGAGTTTATGGAACGATTTTGTTAATTTACGGAATGTATGTGCTTAGTTAATTGAATCTTACTTCTACAGTTACATTCTGAACAAAACTGGTGGCTTCTAGAGTAGGGTGGGCCGAAAATACTCATTTTTTATTTCGAAGGTGTAATAGTGCGGAAAACTTGCGAATTATATAAACAGAAAAATAAGAGAAAATTATCAAAATCGGTTGACATCTTCCGGTCGCGCATAGCTCTAAAGTTTGACAAAATATGAAGAAGAAAAAAAACTTCATTTTTGCGATTATTTCTTTAATTTTTTTTAATTAGATATTCTCGTAATATAATAGTTTGTAACGTCTTCAAATAGATCCTAAAAACATTGTGTTTTAATTTGGTTTAGATCAGTTGATATCTTTCAGTCGCGCATAGGGCCTAAAATTTGCCAAAATATTGAAAATTTCACATTTTTACGAGTTCTTTTTTTATATGTTTAATGTAATTTTTTAACGAAATAGTTACAGTATTTTTATTTTTGAACATAAGAACATTGTGTTTTATTATGGTGTGAATAAATTAACTTCCGGTCGTGCAATGACGGAAGATGTCAACCGATTTTGATAATTTTTTACCTTTTTGTCTATATAATTCGCAAACCTTCCCGCGCTATTACAACTTCCAAATAAAAAATTAGCTTCGGCCCACCCTATTCTAGAGTGAATTTCTTTTTCAATGGCGGCTTCTAAAGCGATTTGTTTTTTAAATGTCGGTTTCAGATAAACACGGCAACTCCTAACTGTCGGATTTGACTGATTTTTGGAGAATACCATTTTCGTCTTATGTCAATTCCATTTACAGAGTTTCCTTCACTATTTAACTCATGTCCCAAATGGAAGTTAATGACCAATCACGTTTCAATAAATTTTGTTTTATAACCAAAAAACAGTCGTGTTTCACTTCGCTATTTATCGAATTCTCTTTACCACCCCCTGTTTTTGTGATAAAGAAAGCTCCTCCTTTTTAATATTCTGAACAGGTCAGAGTATTTTGCAGTGATTGACTCTCCAACAAATACATTGAATATAGCAAATAATGAACAGAATCCTTCGAACTACATATCTTATAATTGTGTATTCAATAATTGTGTTTTTAAATTATGATTTTGCCGAATTGTTTTTAAAATAAATAAATTAATATATTGGTTATAATATACTGTTTGATTTGTTTCAATTTTTCTCCACTAGGGTGCATTCTTACAATATTGCGATCCTATTTGGCAATAAATAATATGATCAAGTTGCATGCAGTGTATAAACAAATGAAACATAACCACACATTTCTCATTTGTTTTCAATCATCGCCGTTTACATTAAATATATAAATATTTTAAAATAACTAAATTTAAATAATGATTTTTGAGTAAACAGCTAATTTTATTCGTTAAATAATTCTAAAAAAATGCTACTATTTATTTCCAAATCCTCTAGATAAATTGGAAATCACTCGTGACATCTCTTATGACAAATATATATTATTGCGGCCGCTAGATCTATTTTTTAATTTTCGCTTCTGGTTAACCCTCACAAATAATGAGTTTACTGATAAACGAACTAGGCTTTATTAAATTAATTGTCCGTTATTTGACAACAAATAAAGAAAATATGTATTAAGGCAAATGTTTCCTTCAGTGGTTATACATATAAATGCACTTGTTCATAAACCACATCCTCCACCCCCTTCTTCAATCCCCGCTAGTCTTCTAGTGTGTAACGAACTGTAGGTGATGTGTAAGCATACTTGTATTGTGTGCAGAGAGAGTGATTGTGTGTAATGTGAGAGATGATGAAGAGAATGGAGACACTGAAACCAGGTGTCGGCACGTAGCCTATTCCAATCGAGATTCGCCAAGGCTTAACATCTCCACAAGACGGGACGAATCGACTTCATTAGTAGACAATACGCCTTCTCAACATACAGAATCCTAACATCACATTGAAACCTAACATCAACCCAAAAGATTTAATATTTATTAAATAGAAAAATAATAGTAAAGCTTTGCGAAGAACTAACATATCTGGCTGTCAAAATAATTAAGAATGGGAATCATGATGATGATTATGACTATGATTTTTATGTAATAAAAGATAAGATTGCAATGCACATAGTATATATTATTCAACTGTTTGTGTGTAAAACCAAAACAAAAGACAGAAGTTTAACTTCTCGTTATACTATTCAACTGTTTGTGTGTGAAACAAAAATAAATAATAATTTTAAAAAACTAAAAATACACGCTTTATTAGATAACCGAACTAAAAAATGAAAAATAATTTTAATTTCCAACACGCTTGGGATAACATTAAAGTGGTCAACAAAAAATCATCTCCAACACATCTAGAATAAAACTAGAGTTATCTAACCTGGCTTGGGACAGGCTTTGGGGGGTCCAAAATTAGAAAATTAGAAAAAATAAGGTCGGCCGCGGTGGACTAGTGGTTATGCTCCTTGCCTCCGGTCCCGAGGGTCGCGGGTTCAAACCCGGCCGTGGTTGATGGATTTTTAGGACGGAAAAATCCAAGGAACAAGTCCTCCAGGAGGGACTTTAAGCCGTGGGTCCCGAGTCTGAAGATTTTCAGGCTCGTAAAAAATCCTTAAGCCTGAATGAAAAGGCCTCTAAGCAAAATTTACCGAATTTTCCCGTCCTAGTACTACCTTGGTTTCCTAGATGTCAGTATGAGGCGGAACGCTGACCACGGACCACTCAAAATGACATCTATACGAAAACAAGTGTAACTATATTATTATGGTTCAAATTCTTCCCTGTAGGGGCAGAGCGCTCAAATCTCGGTTAAGGGAAAACGGGCTTACAAGAAGAAGAAATAAGAAATATTGTCATACGAGAAAAAATGAATATTAGATATTCAATAGTAGATTATATAAGATACGAGCAATTAAGTTGCTATGGGCATGTACGACGAATGCAAGAAGAAAGGTTACCCTGAAAAACATTAGAATGATGTCCACCCGGAAGAAGAAGGAAAGGAAGACCTGGAAAGTCGTGGATGCAATAAATAAGAACTGAAATGAGAACAACAGTGCTGGAGCAAATGGAGTGGATGGATAGAGACGAGTGGAGAAGGAAAACAAAATTTTTGGCACAGAAAGATGTGCAAACATTGAAAATCTGTACATAAATTATTATTATTACTATCATTATTATCATTATTGTCATTATTGTCATTATTGTCATTATTGTCATTATTGTCATTATTGTCATTATTGTCATTATTGTCATTATTGTCATTATTGTCATTATTGTCATTATTGTCATTATTGTCATTATTGTCATTATTGTCATTATTGTCATTATTGTCATTATTGTCATTATTGTCATTATCGTCATTATCGTCATTATCGTCATTATCGTCATTATCGTCATTAACGTCATTAACGTCATTAACGTCATTAACGTCATTAACGTCATTAACGACATTAACGTCATTAACGTCATTAACGTCATTATCGTCAATATCGTCATTATCGTCATAATTGTCATTATTATTATCATTATTATCATCATTATTATCATCATTATTATCATCATTATTATCATCATTATTATCATCATTATTATCATCATTATTATCATCATTATTATCATCATTATTATCATCATTAATAATATTATTATTATTATTATTTCTACTTAAAAATTCAATGTATTAAGATAGTTCGCAGCTGTCCTGTGTTTCCATATTTCTTTAAGATTAAGAAAGAAGAAAAGAGAGGACCATTATGTTGTAGTCTATTAAAGGTAAATGATAATAGCTGTCATAAATTATTGTAATGTAATAAAGGCAGGAGCTACATTAGCAAGCAGTATGAGATGCGCCCTTAGTTTTAACGTTCATTGCATTGTCTTGGCTGCTCTTTTGATCGCCCTGGAAACTGCACCTGCGTAATGTTGTGGCAATAGAACTTAATAATGTAATTATTAACACAAGTTCTACTTCCTGAATATTGTATGCAAATTACAGGTCTTCTCTATCCCAAAACACAAAGTAGAGAGTATAATAAAAAAACAGACTATTTGCTTTTCTTCTGTCCATCATTCAGTAAATCCGAATGAATTTAACTACCACCGCTGTGATCTCGAGGCAGCGTGCTGCCTTGTCACGCAGCGTTGCTCAGGTTCGATCCCCCGTCGGGACAAGTTTCCTGGGTGAGGTTTTTTCGAAGCTTTTTCTCACCTATAAAACAATGTCAGGAAATTTGAGGGCCCAAACGGTCCCCGAACATCTATTTATCTATTTATTTATCTATTTATTTATCTATTTATTTATCTATTTATTTATCTATTTATTTATCTATTTATTTATCTATTTATTTATCTATTTATTTATCTATTTTATTTATCTATTTATTTATCTATTTATTTATCTATTTATTTATCTATTTATTTATCTATTTATTTATCTATTTATTTATCTATTTATTTATCTATTTATTTATCTATTTATTTATCTATTTATTTATCTATTTATTTATCTATTTATTTATCTATTTATTTATCTATTTATTTATCTATTTATTTATCTATTTATTTATCTATTTATTTATCTATTTATTTATCTATTTATTTATCTATTTATTTATCTATTTATTTATCTATTTATTTATCTATTTATTTATCTATTTATTTATCTATTTATTTATCTATTTATTTATCTATTTATTTATCTATTTATTTATCTATTTATTTATCTATTTATTTATCTATTTATTTATCTATTTATTTATCTATTTATTTATCTATTTATTTATCTATTTATTTATCTATTTATCTATTTATTTATTTATTTATGTGAAATTTAAATACACAAATTACAATATTATTATATACTATACAGTAAACCGAACAATAATAAAAATAATGTCTAACAATACAATAAAATTAAAGACAATTAAAATAAAAACTAATGAAAGTAATATACACAAAGAGATAACAGCTCGAATCTTACTCACTGGCACTATCGAACCCATAGGTTCATGCTCGCGCGGACATAAGCTCTCCATACATCCCTATCCTGAGCTAATGCTTTCCAATAAATTTTTAACCCCAGTTGAAACCATGTCCGCATTTCTTGACGGTTGTATTTTTACAGTGAAAGATCGTCACTCTTTCGACCAAGGTACTTTTTTCGTCTGGTTTATCACCTTCGACCAGTCTGGCATGGACCCTATCGGCAGCAATGCTACCGTCGGCATAGTTCTCGGGACCATTTAAGCACGCAAGCCACTCCACCACGACAAGGTAAAGATACCATGGAGGGAACAGCTGGAATATACTAAAAAAATAAATAAATACAAAGAAAGTACTGAATTAATATATCGTTTTTATATATGTAAGAGACATTAGGTAAAAATATTGGTAAATCTTAATACTATCTGTATTGAAAAAAAGAAAAAATGATTTATTGTAAAAAAAATAGTGAGATGTTTCAGTTAATAATTTTATTATCAATTTGTTTTTTTAAAGGATGATAAAGCTTGGCAGTCTCTGACATAGGGTAGAAGAGAATTCCATGTTCTAGCAAGAGAAACTGTAAAATATTTCGAGTAATAGGTAGTGTGATGAAGAGGGATACAAAGGACAATGTGCTGGTGGGATCGGGTACCTAAGTTATGTGTATCAGAGAGTATAACGATGCGGCCATTAATATCATATTCACCACATTATATTCAGTTTAGGATTAAGGCCTCTCCTGGCGCATCATAACGATTGTATTAAAAAAATAAATGCATATTCCATAAATCAACAAAATTGGGCCATTGGAGTAGAGGTTAATATCTAACTCAATATTTCAAAATTCTTCTAGCAACTGTAATTTATAATTCCTGCAACGAAACTGGATATATATACGATTTGATTAACAAAAGAAATATGAATTCTGTAAGCCAGCAAACCATAATTTCGACTTGCTGTGGAATTCGCTTAGTTTATGCACTTCTGCGTGACGGTCATTTTTCTTTCTCACTTCATACCAATTTACCCCTAAAGATCTCAATTTTAAAGATCACTTCATTACTTTCATGCCTACCACATTTCTGATGCTATTTCTACAAGCTGAAATGCTTATCTTTCTCCGGCAGAATGAAGGAGAGCTTTAAGGAAAATCCAACTTTTGAATTCATTTGCTTAACAATGAATTAAAACACATGCAGAAAAACATCAGTCAAAACATGAAAAAATCTCCACAAATTTACGTCCGTTCTACTATGATAATTTCAAACATATTATCTAAAATATATTTTTTAAAATGTTACTACGTAACCTCAATTGTAATTACAATACATTTTAGAAGATTAAAATATATTTTTGCGCGATAGTGCGTTTTGTCGTACTTACAGCAATGGCGACCATGATTGAAAGTTCAACTTCCTACATTTCGGGGTTGCCAACCTGAATTAATATACTATAATAAAATAACTATACTGTAATATTACATATTACAAAACGCGTGTGGAAAGTAAAACCACTGCCCTCTACGTATACTACATAAAAAGTATATACAAAAAAAATATCCAAAAGGTAGTGTTAATATACATTACACGAAACAAATCACTGCATTTTAAATTAACTGATCCTTATTTGAAACAATATAAAACAATAAATACGTACTTGCCGCCATTTTATCACTAAATATTGTATCACGTCCTCCTGTAGTTTCAACTAATAAACATTTCCCACAGTGTTAAGGATATAATGAATGCAAATTTTACTATTAGTTATTATTTTGAAAACACCATCGCGCAAAAAATAATATACGCATGTTTGTGAGGTGTATTACAGAATTTCGGAAATTAAAAACCTCGCTATCGCTCGGTTTTTAAACATTTCCCTTGATTCTGTGAAAACCACCTCCCAACCTCGTATCGTAATATACTATTGTGCATCTTCAGATATAAAATTTGACGGACCTCATAGAGAATACATTTTAATGGTTCCGATCATAGGAACTCATGATATAACGCATAAAATAAAGAACTTGGGGTCTATTTCATAAAACTATCCATCTGCTTATAAGTAGTGTAGACTAATAATTCAGACTGCTACAACTTGAAACCTGTTTAAAAAAAAAAAGCAGTGTAAAATAGTAGTTGGCAGTGTAGGACTCATACTTGGTGTTACTACAATGTTGCTTCATATATGTTGTTGTCTACTACCACCCGGTTGTCTTTTTACGACATTTCTGGTTTTCTCCCCTGGCATTGACGTAATTGTAACCCACTTCTGAAGTTGGGGCGCCTAGAAGGCGGAGTTACGTTACCCCGATGATATGATGAGTGATAAATGATACTGAAGCCCCAGGAGAGTTCTTAACCTAAATTCCAGACCATGAGCAACCACAGAAATAATTCCCTTTAAAGTAAAATTCATATGGTTTAACCGGGAATCGAGCCCGGGACCTCATGAGTAGTAGTCAGGAACGCTGACCACTAGCCCATGAGGCTGGTCGTTGCTTCATATATTACACTGATCAACATGATTTTTGTCTCATGAGTACCAATAGTTGCACTTAATGCATTTTTTATCGTGTTTTCAAATATGTATTTGGAATTTCTCCATCACCCACAGTTGTTTTTATTTCAATTCCAATTAATGGATATAAATAATTATTTTTTAATAAATGTTTTTTCGTTCATTTGTCCATTGTAAAATAAAACCAAATGAGCTAACTCAAATGATTTCAGCTATGGAAAAACATATCAAGGCAAATGGAATCCTATAATATTCTGGCCGATTATTGTTGGAACATCAAGAGGGATGCTCCACAGGCGAAATATAGCTGAAAATCGTCATTTCTTACTTTCTAGGTGAGTCTGAATGTTCGAACATTGTGTAGTTACGAATGTAGAAAATGTTAGAGTGTTTGAAATTATAAATGCCTGTCTCTCGGAAACTTTGCGTGATGGAGAAAAACCTATATCATATTTGAATTCTAGAGAAAAAGTACTATCAGAATCACATATTTTTCTTTTTGAGACAAAAAATAAACTTTTTAGTGGTTCTCATAAGCAGACTATTTTATGAGATAAGAGATACTGATAAAAGTAGTAGTACATACAATTTAAAAGTAATGCAACAAACGTATCTTGAAAATAATTTTCTAAAATCTTCCATAAGAAATGTTCTTCCCTGATGGATTTTTGTTCCTTTTTAAATGATTTTGCATATTAATAACTTTTCTAAAGAACAATATTAGAGAACAACAATTCAATGGAGCTGCTATATTTTGGAGTCATTTGCAAATGCAGTTCACAGAGAAGGCATTGAAATTCAGCAGAGAGAATAAATTGTTGTCTATGTCATAAATTTACAGGAAGTCAACTGCTAACTGCTACAAGCAGTGTAGTAAATTTAGCAGTGTATGTTTGTGTTTATAAAATAGAATTTATTAGACTAGTAACTAGTAAACTGCTAATGAGTAACATTTTAAGTAAAATTTTAATATACTTAAATTAATAACCAATTTTTAAATTCATAATATTTTAATAACCGCCTTACTTATAAAATATATAAACATGCTTATGCCTATCTATATTAAACTAAACACAAAAATCAATTAGTAATAAAAAGATTAAAGGAAAGTTTTAAATTGAATTCTTTTCCCATAAAACTAGATATCCTATTTGTCGCCTGTAGAATATTAATGAAATAGGCCTCTGGTTTCGCATAAAAATCACGTAGCTCACTGTTATGCACATACTATTACCGTTAAAAATTAAATAACAAAATAATAATAATAATAATAATAATAAGTATTATTATCATTATTATTATTATTATTATTATTATTATTATTGTTGATGTTGTTGTTACAAATATATAATTCAATATTGAGAAGTACTGTCACATATGGAGCTGAAGTTTTGAAAATTCAACAAGAACTTAGAATAAAAACTTATGTCGATGGAAATGGATTTCCTGAGGAGAGCAGCAAAATCTTCAAAATGAGAAAAAAAATAGAAATTCTATCATACGGGAAAAAATTGAATATCAGATATTCAATAGTAGATTATATAAGATATCCATAGCATTTTCATGCTCTGCTTGCAGCTTTACTAGGGAATTGTAGGTGTGGTAGACTCCCGTTGCTTTCCACACCGATGATGATTATTATTATTATTATTATGCTGATGATGATGATGATGATGGCCATATGATTTCGTGGACCTTAAAGTTTTCCTGACATTTGTCTTACAGGTGAGGATAACCCCGATAAAAACCTCATCAAGAAAAACTGCCCCGACCGGGGATCAAACCCGGGCCCGCTTCGTGACAAGACAGCACGCTACCTCGAGACCACAGCGGTGGACATGTAAGATATAAGCAATTAAATTAGTATCGGCACGTACGACGAATACAAGAACAAAGGTTATCAGGAAAACATTGGAATGGTCTCCACCTGGAAGAAGAAGGAAAGGAAGACCTCGAAACTCGTGGATGCAAGAAATAAGAACTGGAATGAGAGCAAGAGGACTGGACAGAGACGAGTGGAGAAAAAAGAATAAAACTTTAGCACAGAAAGATGTTTAAACATTAAAAATCTGTATATAAATAAATAAATTATTATTATTATTATTATTATTATTATTATTATTATTATTATTATTATTATTATTATTATTATTATTATTATTACGTAGTTAGGTTATTTATGTAGGCCTATATTGAATTCAGGAGCAACGTGCACTCAGCGATAAAAAAAACTACGATCCACGAGTTATAAGAGATGTAGAATTTCCCTTTGACCAGATTGACGCTTTGGAAGCAAATTTATACAAACCCTGGAAATTACTCTATGCAAACAATTCACATAAGATTTTCTCTCCTTTTATATAATTTAGCGTTCAAATTTCGCTGCGTACGTGAATTGTAGAGGTCTAATTACTTGCTATCACAGAGAAGTGATCTTTTTCATCTTGCAAGCCTCAGCAATTTCTTCATTCTATCCCGCGGGGTGCATTTTCCAAATCATCCAAGATAAAGGCAATTAAGATACACATACTAAGTTTAAATTACAGCACAAGAAGAAAGAGTAAGAAAAAAAAAAGAGAGTAAAAAAGAACACAATTACAGAAAGTGGGCTCGGTTGCTTTAGTGTTTTAACATATTTTATTTAATTCGGAGGCAAAGTTACCTTCATCCCTCTCTTTCTTCCCGTTCTTTTTTTAAAATTTCTCTCATGAAAGTGCGTGCGCGCGCACACACAGACACACGTATTACTTGACCACATTAACTTTCAATGCGGAAAAACTGCGAAGTAAAAGAATGTGGTAAGGGTGAGTAGGGATTGGAGGTAGTAGACCGTTGTCTTACATTGCAGTGACAGTGTTTATTTTCCGTTAATCTTGTATAGTCACTTATTAGTAACAATGTCAAGTGCGAAAGATAGACCTTATATTTACAGTATACAAACGTTTGTCCACCGCTGTGATCTCGAGATAGCGTGCTGCCTTGTCACGTAGCCCGGGTTCGATCCCCGGTCGGGACAGTTTTTCTGGGTGAGGTTTTTATCGGGGTCTTCCCTCACCTGTAAGACAAATGTCAGGAAAACTTTAAGGCCCAAACGGTCCCCGAAATCATATAGTCATCATCATCATGATCATCACCCTTCACTGGTGTGGAAAGAAACGGGAAGCTACCACACCTACAATTCCCTAGTAAAGCTGCAAAGTATAGCATGAAAGTACTATGATTGCAGTGAAGGAGCTGCCCTCGGGCAGAACTACTGTGGATGGATGTATAAACATTTAAGTCTGACAGACAGTAGCCGGTTTACTTTCTCTGTACGTAACATTTATCTAGAAATCCGTAGTCATACAAACTCTGACAATCTTCCATTAACTTCATCTCCTATTTCAATTAGGCCTACCACTATATTCTGATTATACCACTTGCCCAGTCAGTGGCTTGTATCAATGGTGGAAGGAGACACTTTCCCCATCTTCATCACTAGCGCATTTGTTTCCCCTCACCGCACCGGCAAAAAAGTTAATGCGGTGGAGTATCAAGCATATATATATATATATAATATATATATATATATATATATATATTCTGTTGCAAAAGAACATGATTTGATACCTTAAATGATCGTATTGACTCGGAGGTGGCCCTGGCATTGAGATAATCGCTCATCCAGGGAGCCCTTTTATGTCCTAAAACTAAACTCCAAGGCGAAATAGGCTTAGAAAATCCTTGGCCTACCATAAAGTTACTGCTCTCACATTCACATGCGTTAATCACAGAAGAGATGAATGGATATTCAGCTAGTATAGAGGTGACATGGGTCAGCCTGTCAAGTCCCCCAGCCGTAAAGATAGTTTTCTCAACTTGCAGCCACAGTTTAATGTAACTGTCTCAATTTCTCGCGATGCTTGCTGGAAGTAGTCCCGTAACTAAACTCACTGGCACGATCCAACCCTTACGTCCATGACCGTGCGGACATAAGCTCTCCATACATCCCTATCCTGAGCTAATTTTTCCAGTCATTCCCTGTATAATCTACTTCCTCAAATCATGGATAATGATATTCCCCACCTCATTCTTAGTCTATCCCTCTGTTTTCCTACAAGAAGCTTCCATGAACCGCTTTCATCTCCCATACGTGCCACATGTCCTGCCGATCGCATTCTGAGACGTAACTATTCTTATTATATCTGGATTCACATTTTAAACTAGGAACCACCATTGTAGACAATTATGTTTGCAGATAATCAGGTCATACGTGCAGAATCAGAAAATCAATTACAAAAAGCCACACTACTGCTCAAGAAACCCATGGAGAAATAAAATCTCAAGATTTCAACGGAGAAAACAAAAACAATGGCCTTTCGGGGAAAATATGCAGTTCGATCGAAAATAGTTTTGAACGATGAAATTATCGAACAAGTACAGAGTTTTAAATATTTAGGATGTCACATATCTTACAATTGGGAAAATTATATAAATAAATAAAAAAAATTCAAAGTATGTGTGGAACTACTAAAAAGAACACTACAAACAAAAACAACAAAACAAACGATGTTAAAGTTTTATAAAGTAATGGTAGTTCCCATTGTGACATATGGATCAGAAAATTGGGCCATGAATAGATCAGACAGAAGATTACTAGAAACATCAGAGATGAAATTCCTCAGATACATTGCAGGACATACTCTAAAAGACCATATGCCTAATGAAACAATAAGACAACTCAAAAATTTTAATCTAAATGAAAAAATACAAAGCTATAAACAAAATTGGTATGAACATATTTTAAGAATGAACTCTTCTAGGCTAATAAAACAAGCACTTTTGTACCACCCTCAAGGCTATAGAGATGTGGGACGTCCTACAAGACGATGGGAAGATGAATTCTGAGAGCGGAACAGACCGAGAGCCTACCATGAAGATGATGATGATGTTGACTATATCTGGCTTCCTAAAGACCATATAGTTCACTGTTATATAGTCTTCTCCATTCACCTATCTGTTCATCTCTCTTTGGATTAAAATAATTAACATCATCATCATCCGGTATCATGGCAGCTGCCGCCGTCTTCCGGAAACCAAACGCCATTCCTCTCTATCCATCCATTGATCTTCCTCCATTCCTCTGATATTCATAGCTGCTTGTACCCCTTCTATCCAAGTTTTCTTCGGTCTTCCTCTCTTCCTCCTTTCCATTGGGATCCATTCCATAACAATTTTTGGCAATCTTTGCTCTGGCATTCGTTTGACATGACCATACCACTGCAATCTTTTCTTTTCTATGATGTCTAATGATGTCCGGCTCCTCTTGTACACCCATAATTTCCCTTATTTCTTTATTTCGTATTCTATCCATTCTAGATTTTCCAGCTGATCTTCTTAAAACATCCATTTCTGTACTTAAAATTCTTTTCATTTCCCTGGTAGGAATTTTCCAGACTTCAGCACCATATGTTATGATTATATATTTTGGAAAACATGCCAATTTAATGTATAAATTATTCTAAACCTGGTCTAACTGGTGAGACAATAAAAAAAAGAAGGAAGGAAGAAATTCGAATTGAATTGTAATCGCTCTATATTTTCATTGAATAAAATAAACTTGAATCGTACAACTTCATTTAAGAGAATCCAATAAAAGACGCCCACTGCTGGAACATTTAAATAACAGCAGACGGCGCGGCGATCCCACATTCAAAGTAGAACAGTACAATGCAAACGTTACAATAAATACCATTTAAGTATAGTTTCATTTTCCTCTAACTTTTTCCTCATTTCCTTCTTGTTCATTACATACGACTAACGGAATCATCTAGCCGTGCCCCAGTCGTGTCCCATACTCTTAATCAACACAATTTTCTTCTTCTTCTTCCCCATTGTAGTTTAATCTCTCACTTTACAAATATCTTTACACGACTCACGTCGCCCGGGCCTTACAGTGGCATGACCTATCGAAAGAGAAATTTAAAACTTTGGGTTGCATACATAATTCTTGACCAAGAAAGGACATGAATTCTCTCCCCGATTGATTGATCAGCTCAATCCACAGCCACCTACGAGAACACAAACAAACTGTCAAACTACAACATCCTTCAAAAACAAACTAAAGAATTATTTAATAACAAACTAACTTATACACCTCACTGATAGTATTCTTTTAACAATTAATACATTTAATTATTTATGAAAATAATATTAAGATTAACAAATATTTTCATTTGTTTTATTTAAATATTGTATAATCGTAAAATTAGTTTGCTATATCCCATTATTTTTCTTTATTTGTATATATACATTAGACAGGGACAATTTAATATGTCTTGCTTGTATACATTTTATGATTAGTTTTAGTCTTAATTTTTTTACTTACATTAACTGGTTGCATTATAGATAGTAATATAATAGATATGGTAATAAAAGATTCCGGGCTATGTGGCCGTGGTCTATAACTGGCGTTTCTTCCAGACGTTTCTCCCTCAACTGCGGAGGGCATCTTCAGTGGCGAGCGCTTCCAGCTGTTGCTTCCTTGTCGTAGACTCGACTGCGATTTCGCAGAAACAGCTGGAAGCGCTCGCCACTGAAGATGCCCTCCGCAGTTGAGGGAGAAACGTCTGGAAGAAACGCCAGTTATAGACCACGGCCACATAGCCCGGAATCTTTTATTACCATGATTACCGGCCGTGAAAGCCTGCATTCCAATGTAATAGATATATGTTTTATCAAATTTAGTATTTAATATTGGAGTTAATTCAGTTTGTTATATTCTGATGTAACATATGTTTGTCCTGGTGAGTGGAAGAGAAGGCCACATGACCTTAGCTCCACCAGGCTAAATAAATCTAATCTAATCTAATCATTTAAGACAAAACACACTATTCGTTCATACATTGATACTAAACACGTCGAATATGATGGTGATTATGATGGGCAGATGATGTTTGGGACCGTTTGGATCTTAAAAGTTTCCTGACATTTTTTCTCACAGCTGAGAAAAAACCGGAAAAAAGCATCACGTAGGAAACTTGTCCCGACTGGGGATCGAGTCCGGTGGACTCTCAATGCGTTGTAATATCAATGGAATGTTAACTGTAAAAATAAGGATATAACACATTTGTACCTTTTAAATGATTTTTTGTTTTTTTTATAATCAGCGGCTTCAAGAATTTAACATTAAGGTCTGTTCCGATCTCATATTAGAATTGGTCTGTCCATCTTTTATTGGGTCTTCCTACATTTCTTCGTCCTACAGGTGTGTAGTGAAGAAAATGTTTCGGGATTGTGGTGTTATACATTCTACTGGTGTGGTTCATCCATTCGTCTCTGTTGTGCAATCCTATCTAATATTTTGAATATATTTAATTCTGTTCGTATATCTTCATTTCGTTTCAGATCTGCTATTATATAGCCAGCCACCCCCACAAATGCCTAATTTCTGAAGTTTCTATTCTTCGTTCCTGGTTTTTAATTAAGACGGGAAATATCCCCTTCTTTTTATAAGTATTCACAATAATTTTGATTAAAACAACGATTTGTTTTACAAATACTAGCATCTTTAACACTTCCTTTTTTTGTAATAAAAGCACATATGGGCTATAAAATAAATATAGATTTTTGTCACAATTTCTGGCTTACTTTAGCACATTTTCCCCTTCATTTTCTATCATGAAAATTGCATCTAAAAACGTAAGTCTAGTAATTATCAACATCATCTTAACTTCAAGGTTTGGGCGATTCGCCTGTCCCGAATTCACAATGATTCCTCCCACTCTTCCTAGGTCTTTCTACATCCCTTAATTCCTTTGGTTTATAATGATATGCTATCTCGGCCAATCTTGTTTCTTCCATTCTCCGAACATGCTCTTACCAGCCGACGCGATATTGTTGAATTCTATCATTTATTGAATTTATATCTAATTCAATTCTTATTTCTTATGTGGTCCAATTTTGTGCATCCTTTGGTCCTTCTTATAAAATTCATTTCTGCACTTTGTATTCTACTCGAACTCCTCTTATTTGTTACCCAGGACTCACTACTGCATAAAAGTACCGGTACCGCCATTCTTTTGTAGAACTTCAATCTTGTATCCTTCCTTGTTTTATGTTTTAGTGTTTGTGAATGGTGCCACATATCATTTGAAATTTTGATAATTAATTGCCTATATCATTTCTTATCCCACATCCAGAAGACAATTCACAACCTAGGTAATTAAAATGTAATACTTGATTATAAGGTTTATTTTCTATTATTATTTTCGATCTCATGGACGATTTTCATAACAAGGCCATTATTTTTGTCTTTTCTATCGATATTTTAAAATCGCACTCTTTACTTATTTCATTTAAACAGTGTACAGAGAATTGTAAATCGTTTTCTGTAATTTGCATTATAACAACATCGTCATCATATAATAAAATATTAAAACTTGTTGTATTATTTATTCTTATTCCTTTCTTAACAATTGTTTCCAGTTTTGTACTAGGTCATTAATATAAGTTTAGTAATAATTATATTACATAAGGGAAACTCAATTAAAATTTTACAAAACAGTAGCCATTTTACGTTAACATACGGGTCTGAGACTTGGTCTTTAACGATCTCTGATAAACATAAAATTGAGACAATAGAAATGAGATTTCTCAGATCAGTTGCAGATGTATCTCTAAGAGATCAAAAGATAAGTCAAGATATCAGAGATGAATTACAAATACTTACTTACTTACTCACTGGCAGTATCGAACCCATAGGTTCATGGCCGCGCGGACATAAGCTCTCCATACATCCCTATCCTGAGCTAATGCTTTCCAATCATTCCCTGTATAATCTACTTCCTCAAATCATAGTTAATGTTATTCTCCCACCTCATTCTTGGTCTACCAACTGGGCGTTTTCCCTCTGGCTTTCCTACAAGAAGCTTCCAAGCAAGTCTTTCATTCCCCATACGTGCAACATGTCCTGCCCATCGCAGTCTACGAGACTTAACTGTTCTTATTATATCTGGCTTCCTGTAAAGACCAAGTAGTTCATTGTTATGAAGTCTTCTCCATTCACCTGTCTGTTCATCTCTGTTTGGTTCAAAAATTTTCCTAAGTACTTTATTCTCAAATACTCGTAATCTCCTTTCATCCCTTACAAATATATAATATAAACGAGAGAATACACAGAAATAAATGTAATTGGTTTGAACATATACAAAGAATGCCAAATAATCGTTTATCAAACAGCTGCTATATTATAAACCTCTAGGCCGAAGAAATGTAGGAAGACCAAAACGTCGTTGGAAAGACGACCTGCACATGCAGCATATAGTGCACCGGGGAGCGGAACGGGCCAACAGGCCCATACATTGAGGATCATGATGATGATGAATAATGATATTTTAACGATATTAAATGCTAGTTGATAGCAATAATTCCCATTTAAGTTATGGACCTGTAGCTGTATGAAAATATTGTTTTAAGTATTAACTCTTTATCTCATGCATCCTGGTGGCATTATAATCCAGATAGAGTTTTTCTAGCTGCTTTCCCAGGATTGCATCCAATATAGGGGACGTGGATAGAAATAGCTGGGCAAGTTCACCAACGCAGAGTAGTGGAAGAGAATTAACACGCCCTCATACGTTCTCTGTCACGTGTATTGTGACGTCATACCTTCTATAGGAATTCCTCATATGGTTTGTGAAGAAATGAGAATTTTATAGAGCCTAGAATAAAACGTATTATTATAGAAAATAGCGTGCATAACACGGTGTCTTACTTTAAGGGGGGGGGAGAAAACATTACGAGTGTATGAAAACCGGTGCTTAGGATTTTTTTGGACCAAACTGAAATGATTTGAGAAGACTACATTACAGTGAACTACATGATATTTATAGGAAACCAGATATAATAAGAACAGTTGTCTGTTAGTCTGTGATGAGCAGGACATGTGGAACGAATGGAGATTGAGAGAGGGGGATGGAAATTTATTTTAGGGAAACCAGAAGAAAACGTCCAGTTGCTAGACCAAGGAAAAGGTGGGAGAATAACATTAACCATGATTTGAGGGAAATAGGTTATACAGGGGATGATTGAAAAACATTAGCTGAGGACACGCATGTATGGAGAGTTAATGTCAGTGTGGCCATGAATTTTCGGGTTCGATAGTGCCTGACTTAGTTAGGCCAAGTTTGGGTTGGATGAAACAAAAGTTGCGACCGCTCGAACGTTAACGAATAAATATATATATATATATATATATATCAACATCATCCGGTATCATGGCAGCTGCCGCCGTCTTCCGGAAACCAAACGCCATTCCTCTCTCTATCCATCCATTGATCTTCTTCCATTCCTCTGATACTCATAGCTGCTTGTACCCCTTCTATCCAAGTTTTCTTCGGTCTTCCTCTCTTCCTCCTTTCCATTGCGATCCATTCCATAACAATTTTTGGCAATCATTGCTCTGGCATTCATTTGACATGACCATACCACTGCAATATTTTCTTTTCTATGATGTCTATGATGTCCGGCTCCTCTTGTACACCCATAATTTCCCTTATTTCTTTATTTCGTATTATATCCATTCTAGATTTTCCAGCTGATCTTCTTAAAACATCCATTTCTGTACTTAAAATTCGTTTCATTTCCCTGGTAGGAATTTGCCAGACTTCAGCACCATATGTTAAAATGATATATATATATAACTTTTGCACCATATGTTAAAATGATATATATATAACTTTTGCACCATATGTTAAAATGATATATATATATAACTTTTACCCCATATGTAGTCTATATTGGTAATTTACTATTTATACTAGAAAAGATCGGCAAAGACCCGTAAACACATTTTTTAAAATATTTTCATTATAACATCCTAACATCCTCAATAGATTCATTTCTTCGGAGTACGCTAAAATCTACACATGCATTCACACACGCACACACACACACATATATATATATATATATATATATCATTATATTAAGTATAATGATACAGGGAAGCATGTTTACAAATCATGTAAATGACAGAGTAAATGCTGCGATAAGAGCCATAAGCGACATTAAGTCAATAAACAGACTCTCGCTAGAAACAGCCCTACAACTTTTTGAACTTAAAAGTTGATTCCGTTTACCATTCTACATAGAAGAGCTGAGGCTAAAGTTTCTACTACCAGTGACACCAGCTTACCAGGACCTCCTGCAAGAACTCCACAAAAAGAAACGCAAAATATGGGAAGAATTATATATTACTGACGTCATGACAAACCGTGAATGGACTCAGGGAGGGTATGAATTGCGCCACACAGTGACCAGACTCGCTGTGCATGGATTTCACCACAAGCTGTGCAGCAACCAGAGATTCCATGAGCCCGGCCCAGACTGCATGTGTGCAAGATGTGGCGAACAGTGCGAGAAATATCATGTGTTAAACTATAGAATGAGATCAGAATCGTTGTTGAAACTCTGCAGTGACTGAGAACAATCTTCTTTGCACGTTGTGCGCATTTCTTATTTTATTTATTAAGTATAATGATAATACAACTAAGGTTTTTTTTTTCCTGAACCCGGCAGATTTTCTCTTTGTAGTTGTATTAATTTGCATGCGAATAGTTTATTGAGCAAAATAATATGACTATAATACATACATAGGCAGTGTTTGCACTGGAGCAGATCTTTCACTGCAAACTCAGCATTCTCCACTCTTTCCTTAAGTCAGCTTTCCTTTTTGTATCCGCATACAAATCATTTATTTTAATATTGTCTACCATCTGATGTAATTTTCTTCCTCTAACTTTCTTTCCGTTGACCATTCCTTCTAGAGATCTATAGCATCCGTCAGCAGGTAGTTTCTTCTTAGCCAGTGGCAAATCGAAGTTCTTTTCCTGTTCTTTAAGAGTTCCAGCATTGTTCTTCCTTCACCCACTCTGCCTAGCATATCTTCATTTTTTTATTTTGTCTATCCACTTCATACATTCCATCCTTCTCCATATGCACATCTCAAAAGCTTCCAGTCGCTTTTCCTCCTTCTGTCGTAATGTCCAAGTATCTGCTACCATACAATGCTACACTCCATTCAAAGGACCATAATAATAATAATAATAATAATAATAATAATAATAATAATAATAATAAATGATGATGATGATGATGATATAATTATGATGATAATAATAATATAATGATGATGATGATAACAATACTTACTTACTTACTCACTGGCACTATGGAACCCATAGGTTCATGGCCGCGCGGACATAAGCTCTCCATACATCCATATCCTGAGCTACTGCTTTCCAATCATTCCCTGTATAATCTACTTCCCTCAAATCATAGTTAATGTTGTTCTCCCACCTCGTTCTTGGTCTACCAACAGGGCGTTTTCCTTCTGGCTTTCCTACAAGAAGTTTCCATGCACGTCTTTCATTCCCCATACGCGCAACATGTCCTGCCCATCGCAGCCTACGAGACTTAACTGTTCTTATTATATCTGGCTTCCTATAAAGACCATGTAGTTCATTCTTATGAAGTCTTCTCCATTCACCTGTCTGTTCATCTCTCTTTGGTCCAAAAATTTTCCTAAGTACTTTATTCTCAAATACTCGTAATCTCCTTTCCTCCCTTAAAGTAAGAGTCCATGTTTCGCACCCATATAATATAACTGGTAGAATAATAGTTTTACATATTTTCAGTTTAACGTTTTTTGAAAGGAGTCTCAGCAATAATAATAATAATATTAATAATAATAATAATAATAGTAATAATAATAATAATAATAATAATAATAATAATAATAATAATAATAATAATAATATAATGATAATAGTTATAATAATATAATGATAATAGTTATAATAATAATATACTGATAATAATAGTTATAATTAAAATAATAATGACTTAAATATTTTTAATTTAACAAATAGAATTGACAACATGAGAAACAACTGGTATGAACATGTCAAGAGAATGCCTACAGATAGATTCCTCAGTTGTTACTAAAGTACAAACCAATAGGACATAGAAATGTTGGACGCCCATTTACTAGATGGGAGGATTCATTAAATCCCACTTGATGTGAAAACAGGTCAAAAGGCCTAATTACATGAAGCAGAATAATAATAATAATAATAATAATAATAATAATAATAATAATAATAATAATAATAATGAATTTGTTCTATGGGTAAAAATGCGGTAACAAAGCCTTAAAGTCTTTCCTATCCAATTGCTAGACCTTACCTTCACATTGTGAACAATTATGTGTTATAATAAACAAGGATAGGTAAACGAGTATTGGTGGTGTAACCATAACAACTTTTAATGTCAGGGGAAGTACCTGATATGACCAGAAGAATATCAACACAGGCTGGCAGGTAAACAGGCCTCAAGGTGGCAACCCCTACACGTCACTCTGGGATTGAGGGAAAATCACCCACTGCCTCTTAAATGTGTCTTATTAAAACAACCAAATTGAGAATTAGCCGGACGATAGAGCACGGAGAGAGGAAAGACCGAGAGGATCATGGAAAAAGTCAGTAATGGAAAGGTGTGGAAAGGCAACAAATCGTTTTTTTTTATTGAAGCCTCTCACCGAGAGTCTATGCTCCACTAAGGAGTAAAAGGATATAGGCCTACTCTTTATTCGATTAGAGTTAAGCAATTAGTATTCATAAATTTACTGTAAAAGTTCTATATAACTAACTTAAGAAAACTTGAGAACAAATTAAAAATTAAAAACTAAGGAAAACAGTATATTAGGTATTTTATGGTTACGTGTTTTTCATAATTCTTACATTATTTTCTCCTACAGTATCTTTTCACTAAGGAAGAAAACTTTTTATACCTCACATCCAAGAGACTATTATGATTACATTAAAGTGGCTGCTAAAACATTGTTTTACTTTTTTATAACTAAGTATTTACTCTTATAAAACTAATATAATGTTTCTTTCTTTTTTATCATAATTTGCTTCCACGTTTTCTTGAAATAGCTGTAACAATATAGTACAATACTACGATGGAAAACAGTGTTTTACGTATGAGTTTAAATAATTATCCAGGAGTCGACAGATGAGAGGATAATTTTTCAACTAAGAGGCCCGTTTACACACACAGTTTTCCCGGCAGTTTTGTAGTGTACGATCCAGACGTGAGGTCCAAATCTGCGTTTTTTCCAGTGGTTTTTCCTCATTGTAAGGCAAATTTCTGAAAAAAATAAGGTCCAAACGGTCCCCGAACATCACTTGACCATCTTAATCATTATTATATTCACCATGTTTAGTATGAAATTTGTTTGAGTGGTGTGTTTCGTCTTAATGTGTGTTGTCTCGGAGGAGGCCCTGGCATTGAGCTGATCACTCATTTATTTTTATTTATTTATTTATTTATTTTACCTGATGGAGTTAAGAGCGTAAGGTCTTCTCTGCCACTTCACCAGGGTTAAATTATACATACAATAAGAATTATGATTGATACATAATAGATATAGATTACACAATACAAATTTGACAAGGGTAAAAAAGAAAATATAATAATAATAATAATAATAATAATAATAACAAAAATAATAACCTATAATTATATTCATTAAATGGCTTTCTAATGACAAATCAGGAAAATTTTGAGGAAGTGGCTGAATTCAAATACCTAGGAATAATAATCAGAAATAGGAATGAGATGCACAAATAAATTAAACATAGGCTCAATTCTGGAAATGCGAGCTATTATGTATTGCAGAGACTCTTGATGTCCCAACTCCTTTAAAAAAAAACGTTAAACTGAAAATATACAAAACTATTATTCTACCAGTTATATTATATGGGTGCGAAACATGAACTCTTACTTTAAGGGAGAAAATGAGATTACAAGTATTTGAGAATAAAGTGCTTAAGAAAATTTTTGGACCAAAGAGAGATGAACAGACAGGTGAATGGAGAAGACTACATAACAATGAACTACATGGTCTTTATAGGAGGCCAGATATAATAAGAACAGTTAAGTCTCGTAGACTGCGATGGGCAGGACATGTGGGGAATGAAAGACTTGCATGGAAGCTTCTTGTAGTAAAGCCAGAGGGAAGGCGCCCAGTTGGTAGACCAAGCATGAGGTGGGAGAATAACATTAACCATGATTTGAGGGAAGTAGATTATACAGGGAATGATTGGAAAACATTAGATCAGGATAGAGATGCATGGAGAGCTTATGTCCGCGCGGCCATGAACCTACGAGTTCGATAGTGACAGTGAGTAAGTGAGTAAGTAAGTAAGTAAGTAAGTAAGTAAGTAAGTAAGTAAGTAAGTAAGTAAGTAAGTAAGTAAGTAAATGGCTTGGTAAAGAAACTTTAAAATATAAAGAAACAATAAAAGTATACATGGAACAGGGTTATAATTATATTGTCTAAGTAAATGTGAAGTGAGATTGTTTTTAAACTGTTTTTGAGTCAGGCAGTCCTTCATATACGAGGGGAGGGAATTCCAGAGTCGTGTGGCTGAAACAAGGAAGGATGAGGAATAGTGAGATGTTCGATGTGGAGGAATAGTGAGATGTTCGATGTGGAGGAATAGCTAGAGTTAGAATTTCTCTCATTCGGGTTGCCCCATGTCCTTGGGTGGTAAAAAAGTATGGATATGATCCACACTTTAAAATCTCACTTCCAACATGTCGTACCATTGTAAGACCCATGTGTCGTGTGGCGTGTGGCATATAAAATGTATTTATATGGTGAGAGGTTAGACTGAGATAAAGAAGAAGAAGAAGAATACTTGTAATATTTAATTAAATGATCATGTGGATTTACAACTGCATAGAGTGGCACTATCGTGTGGTAAATAAAATAATGTGTTTTTTTATATTGCTCAATATTTTGATGATAAAAGTTGTGAAGTTTTGTTGGCCATAGATTGTCTCAGGAACGAGGCGATGTTTTATCAGTTGGCAAAAGATTGGGTGGTCTGAAGTATAGGTAACCTTAAATCAACTCTCGAAGCGGTTATCGATAGATGCTAGTTCACTCCTCCTGCAACTTATGCTACGCTATACAACTTCAAGCTGACGTCACACAACATCAGTTCCTCCTTAGATTCAAAACGTTTGTCTAAAATGAATAGGGAACGGTTTTTCATGCACTTACATATTGTAAATATCGCTCACCCTGCAGACAGAACTGAAACTTTCGTGGGGAAGGGAGAAATATATTGACTCTTTGGATGGGGATGATAAAAGTGCTATTGCATGGTTTCATTTGGGGGGATGGATGGCCCATAATTTAACAAATGAGGAAGGCATTAAACTATGCTCACTATGCGATGACCATGAAAACTGGCAGCATATTATAGCATTCTGTAGAGAGACAGAACAACTTAGATTACAGATGCTGCCGGAGAGATTTCTCAAGTCGGATCGAGGGAGAGTGGCGTGTTGGGATCTTTTAGGACGGATCGAGAGTGAATCAAAAACATGCAAATTTTTGGGTACAGTAAGAAAATTGAGATATAACAAAATTGTAGATTAAGGATATATGTATTAACAATAAGAAGAATCTCAATATGGTCTTTGTTTTCGATCTTTAATCATGATAGTGCACTTAATGTCTGCAGGGCCGGGGGGAGGGGGGTATGAGCGTGCGGTGTGTATATGTGTGGGGGTGTGTGGGTGTATGTGTGTGTGCTTTTTTTTTCTAATTTGTTTTCTAGCATTTTTTTTAATATTAATGTACGGAATGTGGATGAATGTAGATATGTATTATTTTGATTTAGTGCAGACATAGATTTTACTTATATGTAGCCTGTTATTGTTGTTTGATACAGGTGTATTTGTAGGAATTTGTTTATATTATTAGTTTTATTTTTTTATTCATGGAAAAATAATGCACGTACGGCCAAGCAGGCCCGTGCGCAATGTAAATGCATATGTATTTTTTTTATTCTGAAAAAAAAGGCAATAAATTCCATATTCTACTACACTACAACTTAAACTCATACCTTTATGCATTTGCTATACGAATAGTTTTCTTATTGTAAGCCCATGTTTCCCTTAACAGAGATTTAGGCGCTCTCCCCCTACAGGGAAGAATTGAACCATACTAATTTAGTTACACTTGTTTTCGTAGAGATGTCATTTGAGTGGTCCATGGTCAGCGTTCCGCCTCATACTGACATCTAGGAAACCAAGTTAGTACAAGGACGGGAAAATTCGGTAAATTTTGCTTAGAGGCCTTTTCATTCAGGTTTAAGTATCTTTTACGAGCCTGAAAATCTTCTGACTCGGGACCCACGGCTTAAAGTCCCTCCCGGAGGACTTGCTCCTTGGATTTTTTCCATCCTAAAAATCCATCGACCCCGACCGGGTTTGAACCCGTGGCCCTCGGGACCAGAGGCAAGGAGCATAACCACTAGTCCACGAATAATGTACTTTTCTTAAACATGTTTCTCAGTTGTATTACTCGACCGCATTAACTTTTTAGCCGGTGAGGGGAAGCAATCATACAAGCGAATGACTGGGCAAGTGGTATAATCAGTGGCAAATATAGTGGTAGGCCTACTTGAAATAGGAGGTGTAGTTAATGAAAGATCATCGGAGGTTGTATGCCTACGGATATATGGATAATGTGACATACAGAGAAGTTAAATCAGTACTGTCTTCCAACAACTGCCTGACATACTTAATATGTACATACTGTGAATATAGGGTCTAACTTTTGCACTTGACATTGTCACTAACAACTGACTACACACGTCTGACGGATAATGAACATTGTCACTGAAACCTGAGACAAGGGTCTACTACATCCAACCCCTACTCATCCTTACCACATTCTTTTACTTCCCAGTTTTTCCGCATTGAAGTTGACGTTGTCGAGTGTATACATATGTATAACTGTCTATATCGGCCGCGGTGGACTAGTGGTTATGCTCCTTGCCTCTGGTCCCGAGGGTCGCGTGTTCAAACCCGGCCGGGGTCGATGGATTTTTTAAGATGGAAAAATCTAAGGAGCGAGTCTTCCGGGAGGGACTTTAAGCTGTGGGTCCCGAGTCTGAAGATTTTCAGGCTCGTAAAAAATCCTTAAGCCTGAATGAAAAGGCCTCTAAGCAAAAATTACCAAATTATCCCATCCTAGTACTACCTTGGTTTCCTAGATGTTAGTATGAGGCGGAACGCTGACCACGGACCACTCAAAACGACATCTATACGAAAACAAGTATAACTAAATTAATATGATTCAAATTATTCCCTATAGGGGGAGAGCGCCTAAATCTCTGTTAAGAGAAACATGGGCTTACAAGAAGATAACTGTCTATTTTACCTATTTTTATAAATTGCACATTTTAAAGTATATTACAGGAGTTTCGAATTTTTTCTCCTTCTTCCTAACAACATTTTTGTAAATAAAATAAATATTGCAATATCTGCCACGCAGGAACTAAGTGAATTCCTCAGCAAGAAAAATGTATCATCCGATTTTGTTGGTTAAATTGTATTGTTCACAGCGAGTAGACATACATGCCGGCCGCAAGAGTTTTTTATTTTTTTATTTTTTTATTTTTCGTTTCACGTAAATCACCACTTCCAATGGTCGGATTTCACTGATTTATTTTAAATGCCTTCATCGTTTTATTTCAATAGCATATACGGAGTTTTGTTCCGAAATACAAAACATATTACGACCGCTAATTTGATTTTTGGATTTTTGTTTGAGATGAACTCCTCCTCTCAAAGTACCGATTTTGCTATGGCTTATACTTACGTTTCAATTAATTCCTATATGTCAACTGTAGTTTCATTAACATATTATAGGCCTATATATATATATATACTTACTTACTTACTCACTGACACTATCGAACCCGTAGGTTCATGGCCGCGCGGACATAAGCTCTCCATACATCCCTATCCTGAGCCAATGCTTTCCAATCATTCCCTGTATAATCTACTTCCCTCAAATCATAGTTAATGTTATTCTCCCACCTCATTCTTGGTCTACCAACTGGGCGTTTCCCTTCTGCCTTTCCTACAAGAAGTTTCCATGCACGTCTTTCATTCCCCATACGCGCAACATGTCCTGCCCATCGCAGTCTAAGAGACTTAACTGATAGAATAATAGTTTTATATATTTTCAGCTTAATGTTTTTTTGAAAGGAGTTGGGACATCAAAAGTCTCTGCAATGCATAATAGCACGCATTTCCAGAATTGAGCCTATGTTTAATTTCTTTGTGCATTAAACATAGACTAAATTCTGGAAATGCGTTATGCATTGCAGAGACTTTTGACGTCCCAACTCCTTTCAAAAAACGTTAAGCTGAAAAAAAATATATATATGTATATAAAATTTTGGTCATGGTCATTTTTGGTATCTATTCATAGGATCGGTAAAGATCTGTAACTTTTTTTTTTCAAAAGTATTTTCACAAGAACAACCCCAATAGCTTCAGTCCTTCGTAAATCATGAAAAGAAGTGGAGAACTAAAACAAACAACGTGGTTAGGAAAACAAGGGATGATAAAGTTAGAAACCAAACAGTAAAAACATTCAACGTCAATACATCAATCAGTATCAATCTCAACTGAGATGGTTAGGTCACATAAACACTTTAAATTATAATAGAATAACCAAACATGTACTGGAAGCCCAAACAGCTATTAAAGGTAAAATAAGCCTAAGAGCAATACCTGCAAGTATATTAAATTAAAGTATTCACGAACTTCTGAAGAATCGGAAAGTTACATAAGAAAAATGCCTAGATACAAAGGAGCAGAAACTTTCTGAAAATATGGACGCCTAATAAAGCATAAGAAGACTAACTTATCAATACAAATAAATATTCTCAATTTGTGTCCAATTTAGGATCAGGTGGAGGGATGAAATGGGATGAAGCCCCTTATGTAGAGGTCTGTGAATAACAAGGGTGCCGGCCGACCACGACTGACGCACCATCACCCAATGGAACTCAGTACATGCTATTAAAATAAAACGAGGAAGGTACTCTCTAAAAATTAGCGAAATCCGACCATTAGAAGTGTGACTACTAAAATCCGACATTAAAAAATCGCTGTAGTAGGTACCATCTTTCCTTTAACGCAATATGTATGTACCGGGTCCACCGCTGTGGTCTCGAGGTAGTGTGCTGCCTTGTCACGCAGCTGGCCCGGGTTGGTTTCCCGGTCGGGACAGGCTCCTAGATGAGGTTTTTTTCGGGGTTTTTCTTAACCTATAAGACAAATGTCAGGAAAACAAAGTCCAAACAGTTCCCGAAATCATATGGCCATCATCATCATCTTTATCATTATCATCCTCGAACGGTGTGGAAAGCAACGGGAAGCTACCACACCTATAATTCCCTAGTAAAGCTGCAAAGAATAGCATGAAAGTGCTATCATTGCAGTGAAAGACCTGCCCTAGGACAAAAATACTCTGGATGAATGGATATGTACCGGTACACCACACAGTTTAATTTACCCTTAAATTGGTAATGTATTCATTAATTCATTTAATATTTGAATACAGTAACGTAAAAAATGAATCAGTCAAAATTATTTAAATTTCCATACAATTAATTATAGAACAGTATTCAACAGGTAATAACTTCTATGATTAGTTTTCACTGCAGTGCGACACATTTAAATAAGTTGGCATACGAAATCCAGTTTCTACAGTTTAAGGGTTAACAAAAGGAAGACATTTCCGTAAAGCAGGAAAATCGGAACATAACTTCGACTTTCTGAGAACATCGCTTAGTTTATGCAATTCCTGTGTGACAGACTTTTGTTTCACTTCTAACTAACTAACTAACTCACTGGCAATATCGAACCCATAGGTTCATGGCGGAGCGAACATAAGCTCTCCACACATCCGTATCCCGAGCTAATGTTTTCCAATCACCCCCTGTATAATCTACTTCCTTCAAAACATAATTAATGTTATTCTCTCACCTCATGCTTGGTCTACCGACTGGGCGTTTCCCCTCTGGTTTTCCTACAAGAAGCTTCCATGCACGTCTTTCATTCCCCATTCGTGCCACATGTCCTGACCATCGCAGTTTACGAGACTTAACTGTTCTCATTATATCTGGCTTCCTATAAATACCATGTAGTTCACTGTTATGAAGTCTTCTCCATTCACCTGTATGTTCATCTCTCTTTGGTTGTAAAAATCTTCCTAAGAACTTTATTCTCAAATACTCGTAATCTCTTCTCTTCCCTTAAAGTAAGAGTCCATGTTTCGCATCCATAACTGGTAGAATAATAATTTTATATATTTTCAGTTTAACGATTTTTAAAAAGAGTTCGGATGTCAAGAGTCCCTGTAATGCATAATAGCACGCGTTTCCAGAATTGAGCCTATGTTTAATTTCTTTGTGCATCTTATTCCTATTTGTGATTATTGTTCCTAGGTATTATTATTATTATTATTATTATTATTATTATTATTAATGTTATAATCAGAACATGTCCTTAGAAGTTAAAGCTTCTATAAATAAGCAGCATGAAGTATAAACGTTTATGCCAGAGTCACAAACGTTTACGATTCGCACTGAGTGAAGGAAGTAGTAAAGATCAAAGTTTTCACTAAGCTTATAAAAATGGCCTACCGAAATATATTTTTCCCCTTCTTTACTAAAACCTTAACTGTTTTGGGCGGAGGCCAGCAATGCAGCGTGTCATTCATTACAAATTTAACGCGCCGTTAACCACAGAAAAATCTTTTGTCGATAAAATCTCTGACGAATCATAAAATAAAACATTTCTTTTAGTACACAAGAGATTACATTTTATGAATGAACTTAACACCTACGTTGACGCCTTATTATAAAAATCTTGGACAATATCTCGAAGAATGTTTCTGATTAGTGATTATAGGTATAGAAAATAGCATTGCTTTTATGGAGCAATTCTAACTCGTAAACGTGTCCTTTTATGTGAGATTGGTTTATTAGTTACTTAATTTGAAATAAATAATTAAAATAAATAGTTTCACTTATGCACTATTGAGTAACAAAGGAATTAGGACTGGAAGTAAATATCAATAAAACTAAATATATGGTCAAACGTAGAAATACATTATAAATGGAAATGGACAGCTAATGACAAATGAGGGAAATTTTGAGGAAGTGGCTGAATTCAAATATCTAGGAACAATAATCACAAATAGGAATAAGATGCACAAAGAAATTAAACATAGGCTCAATTCTGGAAATGCGTGCTATTATGCATATCAGAGACTCTTGTCATTCCAACTCCTTCAAAAAACGTTAAACTGAAAATATATAAAACTATTATTCTTACTTACTTACTCACTGGCACTATCGAACCCGTAGGTTCATGGCCGCACGGACATAAGCTCTCCATACATCCCTTTTACCCCAGTAGAACCCATGTCCGCATTTCTTGACGGTTGTATTTTTACGGTGAAAGATCGTCACTCTTTCGACCAAGGTACTTATTTCGTCTGGCTTATCACCCTCGACCAGTCCGGCATGGGTAACCCTATCGGCAGCAATGCTACCGCCGGCATAGCTCTCAGGATCATTTAAGCACACAAGCCAATCCACCACGACAAGGTAAAGATACCATGGAGGGACTATTATTCTAGCAGTTATATTATATGGGTGCGAAACATGGACTTTTACTTTAAGGGAGGAAAGGAGGTTACGAGTATTTGAGAATAAAGTACTTAGGAACATTTTTGGACCAAAGAGAGATGAACAAACAGGTGAATTTAGAAGACTACATAACAGTGAACTACATGGTATTTATAGGAAGCCAGATATAATAAGAACAGTTAAGTCTCGTAGACTGCGATGGGCAGGACATGTTGCACGTATGGGGAATGAAAGACTTGCATGGAAGCTTCTTGTAGGAAAGCCAGAGGAAAAACGTCCAGTTGATAGACCAAGAATGAGGTGGGAGAGTAAAATTAACTATGATTTGAGGGAAGTAGATTATACAGAGAATGATTGGAGAGGATTAGCTCAGGATAGGGATGTATGGAGAGCTTATGTCCGCGCGGCCATGAACTTACGGGTTCGATAGTGCCAGTAAGTAAGTAAGTAAGTTTCACTCATAACTTTGCCAAGAAGGCCGGTGTCCAATTTATGAAAAAATCCCATTATGGAACGTATAATTACACTGGTCAACATGATTTTTATCTCATGAGTACCAATAGTTGTACCTATTGCAGTTTTTTATCGTGTTTTCAAATATGTGTTCGGAATTTCTCCATCGCCCACAGTTTTTTATTTCAATTTCAATTAATGCATTTTAATAATTATTTTTTTAATAAACGCTTTTTCGTAAATTTGTCTATCTTGGCGCAGTGAGCGATGAGCACGGGGAACACTTTCATCAGGAGATTTCAGCTATGGAAAAGAGATATCAAGGCAAATGGAATCCTAATATGCTGGCCAATTATTGTTGGACCATCAAGAGGTATGCTCCACAAGCGAAATATAGCAGAAAATAGTCATTTCTTACTTTTTAGGTGAGTCCGAATGTTCGAATATTGTGTAGTTACGAATGTAGAAAATATTAAAGTATTTGAAATTATAAATGCCTGTCTCTCGGAAACCTTGCGTGATGGAGAAATCCCGATATCATATTTGAATTCAGGAGAAGAAATACTATCAGAATCACATATTTGTCTTTCTGAGACAAAAAAAAATGTTTTTGTTGTTCAGTGTTATCTCACAATTATTTAAAAAGTTAGGGGGTGAACTCAATTGTGGGAACAATGGCTAGATAGAGGTGGTGCCACTGAATCAATCCCTTTCAACGAAATTTGTTTTGACTCGTACTTCCGTGGTCAAAAGAGAGACGCTATTGGTATATCACGAGTGGTTAGAATGCTCTGAAGCTACTGGCGTTTCTGTAATCACAATCTATAACATTTCAAATGTTAATGGTTCATTAGTAACCATATTAGAATGATCACGAATTAGGTTAGTGAAGATAATTGTGCATATAATTATGCTGCTGCTGTACTTATGTTAAAAGGAGAAGAGTGAGATATATTTCCATCTGTCACTCAGCCTGCGGTGTCAAGTGGCAACAGCGTTCCCATAAGAGCAATGCTATTTTCTAGACATGAAAAAACCTTATGTAATATCCAGGCATTGGTTTATTTTAAAGCTTTAAAGAATGCCCAAACATATTAAAGAGTTTATTAGTTAAAAAACGAGTGAAATACAGACATTTTGTTAGAATATGTTTTTTTGTTTACTTTCCCTTATTTTCGGGGGTAAATGTATATTCTGGAATTTTTAGTAATTTCAGCAAATTATAATTCTCTCTGTAAACCATGAGAAAATTGGACGGCGTTATGCATCAACCGGCTATGCGTCATTATGTAAGTTTCGACAAAAATACGTTTAAAGTTTAAGTCAATCTTCACAATTTATAGTAGCGCCAAACTAACAATGCTGGATATTGTAAGTTATTTTTCTTGTTTGACTTATGCATCAACAATCCAAGAGCGGGAACATTTGACGCTTAGCTGCAAGGTGCTAAATTTATATTACCATTTGATGCTTAGCTGCATGATGCTAAATTTTATATTATCATTTAAATACCGGCGAATCTACCTCGTCTTTTGAGGTGAATGGGTTAAAATCAAACGGAGACAGGAATGTTGGTAGACTGAAAAAGAAATGGATTCAACTTTTTGAATGATAATCTATGAGACCGGAACAAGCCACATGGGCTTAATCCGTGATTGTTGATGATGATGAATTATAAGATGGACACGTGCCTCTGTGCCCTCAAGGGCTGGCCGCCCCTGGTTCCATATAGGTTCGTATTAGTTCACTAGTTATACACATTTCTTATTATACTTAATAAGAGGAACGCGATATATAAGGAAGTTAAATCCATCAGAGGAAATTCCAATCCAATTATAGGATAGAGTGGATGAAATATTGAATTGAAATACGTATGAATCGTTATAATTAACAAGCGATATCAGAATGGGCATGTATCTGTATGTGTGTTCACGCTGCGAGTGCACAATTACACTCATATCTCAATTTCATGGTTACAGACAACTGGTTCTGACATCTATTGTTTTTTTTTTCTTTGTATATAGATGATTCCTATCCTGACCCAGATATTTTATCTCTCTTCTTTTACTATTGGCACACAGTAGTTTCATTCAGAATTCACCGAATCTCTGGAAAACCCCACCATCCATGAAATTCAACTAGTAATACCAACATATGGATAGCTAATAGTTATTTAAACGACTAATTAAAAAAGCAGAGGTTTAATAACGAGATACTCAAGTTAGAACACACCGAAGGGAGTTCTAAGAGCAGCGAGTTAATAAACCTAATTTTGTCTACAACATTTTATCTACGTTCAGAGTATTTTAATGTACGTTTAATATTTACTTACTTACTCACTGGTACTATCGAACCCGTACGTTCATGGCCGCGCGGACATAAGCTCTCCATACATCCCTATCCTGAGCTAATGCTTTCCAATCATTCCTTGTATAATCTACTTCCCTCAAATCATAGTTAATGTTATTCTCCCACCTCATTCTTGGTCTACCAACCGGGCGTTTTCCCTCTGGCTTTCCTGCAAGAAGCTTCCATGCAAGTCTCTCATTCCCCATACGTGCAACATGTCCTGCCCAAAGCAGTCTACGAGAACGTTTTATATTTAGTATATTTAATTAAACTTATTTATTGCGGAAAGGATATGTTTAGAGAAAGAGTAATTTGGGATGTGGAGAGAAAAAAAAAACAGACACGATAAAGCAACAAACATTGTTGTTATAATGATCTTGAAGAAGATTTTCGGGCTGTAGGCCGTGGTCGTGAGGCTTGTAGTTCCCCGACGTTTCGCCAGAGAGTGCGTCTGGCATCCTCAAGGGTTGTCTTGAGACTGGCAAGACTGTCCACTGTCTGATGGTCACAAAGTACAATACCACAATACAGATATATTATCTAACTGCGCACACTATTTTACCCGTCTACAACGAGAAGCCATCGAAATATTCAAACATAAAAACAGTTTCAATAGAAAAGAATCATTAAGAGACAAAGTATGGATACCGGTTCTAAAAATGCAGAATGCAAACCTCTACAAGTACAGTCGACTAGACCATCAAACAGCAATCTCATTGGAGCAATGGAAGTCCACTGCTGAACTATCAGAAGGCAGATATAACTTACGAACACATCGCGGTGAACGTATAAATAGGACAGTTCTTTAAGTCCTCGCCTAAACCTGATGATGATAACAATAATAATTAATAGAAATTGTTTAAAATCTCTCATTAATTGATTTTATTTTGTTAATTTTTATTTTATTTTGATAATTTTTATTTCATTTTGGAACCTTGGAAAGTATCTCTTATATATCCGCACAAATTACCATTCCATATTCACGGTTTCTGTATTCGTGGCATATTTGCGGAACATATCCTCCGCGAATAAGGAGCTTTTACTGTATTTTGATCAACGGATCAACAATGCGTCAGGATACAGTTCTGAAATTTAGAAATAATTAAAACATATTTAAAGAGTTGAGTAGTTTTTCTACAGATACCAAATAGCAATATTTAAGATGGGTATGAAGACAAAAAAGAAAAGTAAGGAAAGAAGGGAAAGTACAGATAGGTTCGAACAAACTATTGCGGGAACACGGAAATGAGAAAGAAACGCAATTTGAACGTAACTTACTCCTGTCATCGTTACTTCGCAGCGAGCTTCGTGCGGGGTCTAACTTAAAGTCAATATATTAACTAGTGGTGGGGGGAGAAAACTTACATTGCGCTTTCCATAGACCCAAACGGCAGAACAGAAAAAAAAATAGTAATAAAATTCAGACTTCAGAATTCCCTCGTTCCTTTTAACTTCTATTTCCAAAGTAAAAAAGAACACAATATTTGTGGACTAAAAAAAACTAAAGCTTCACAGAGTGAGAAACATAGGGCTTTGGCCTACCACCTGAACCAACTCGTTCGAAAAAAAAAAACTTTAAAATCAGCCTCCTAAAAAAATGTTACTAAGTGAATTCCTCGGCAAGTCGAATTTATGGCTAATGTTTTGCATATTATGTCAGCCTCATGCGATAGTGGTCAGTGTTTCGGCTACAGTTCATGAGGCCCCAGGTTCGATTCCCGGTCAGACCATAGGAATGTTTCTTTAAATGGAATTATTCCTGTGGTTTCCCACGTTCTGGAATTTAGGTTAAATAAATGCCTGGGAACAATACATTACAGAGACTCTTGACGTCCCAACTCCTTTCAAAAATGTTAAACTGAAAATATATAAAACTATTATCTTAACATTTACATTATATGGAAGCGAAACACGAACTCTTACTTTAAGGGAGGAAAGGAGATTACGAGTATTTAAGAAATAAAGTTCTAAGAAAATTTTTGGACCAAAGAGAGATGAACAGACAGATGAATTGAGAAAAACTTCATAACAGTGAGTTATATGGTACTTATATAGGGCCTATAGGAAATCAGATATAATAAGAACAATTAAGTCTCATAGAGTGCGATGGGCAGGGCATGGGACACAAATGAGGAATGAAAGAGAGCATGGAAGCTTCTTGTTGGAAAACGTCCAATTGGTAGACCAAAATGAGGTAGGAGATTAACCATGACTTGAGGAAAGTAGATTATACAGGGGATGATTGGAAAACATTAGCTCAGAATAGGGATGGAGAGTTTATGTCCGTGCGGCCATTATCCTACGGGTTCGATGGAACAAGTTAGTTACTGGGATCTTGAATGGCGAAGATGGTATCGCGCTAACATAATATAGTGTTATTTTCACAATATCATTATAATATGACCGCGATGGACTAGTGGTTATGCTCCTTGCCTGTGGTCCCGAGGGTCGCGGGTTCAAACCCGGCCGGGGTCGACGGATTTTTTAGGACGGAAAAATCCAAAGCAAGTCCTCCGGGAGGGACTTTAAGCCGTGGGTCCCGAGTCTGAAGATTTTCAGGCTCGTAAAAAATCCTTAAGCCTGAATGAAAAGGCCTCTAAGCAAAATTTACCGAATTTTACCGTCCTAGTACTACCTTGGTTTCCTAGATGTCAGTATGAGGCGGAACGCTGACCAAGGACCACTCAAAATGATATATATACGAAAACAAGTGTAACTAAATTAATATATGGTTCAAATTCTTCCCTGTAGGGGGAGAACGCCTAAATCTCTGTAAAGGAAAAACATGGGCTTACAAAAAAATAACAATAACGGAATATGACCCATTATTGGAATTGTGTTAAAATAACATTATTGGAAAATATTAAATCTTCTTCTTCTTCTTCCTTCCAAGTATTAGGCCAAGGCCTGTTACGATCCTATAGAAAATTTTCCCTCCAGCGTTTCATAGGACGGCCCAGTGATCTTCGTCCTCTTGGTATATAATTATAAACAGCTTTGGGGAACCGATTTGAACTCATTCTTTCAAGATGGTGTTTCCAATTTAGTTGATACTGTTTAATATATTCCAAAATTGGCGTAATCTTCAATTCTTTTAAGATATCGGCGTTCCTTTTCCGATCCCATTTGGTGTAACCTGCTGTTCTGCGCATGAATCTCATTTCACAAGCCGTTATTCTGCTTTCATGTTGTTTTCTTAGTGTCCATGCTTCACTACCATAGGTCAACACTGGTCTAGCCAAAGTGTTATATAAACGTAATCTGGTGTTTTTTTGTACAAGGGATGGTTTCATAACTTGATTAATAATTCCTAAACTTTTATTATAGCTAACTAGTAACTTTTTCAGGGATATCCTTTTCATCCCAGATAGAGAGATAATATCCAAGATATTTAAATTGATTAGATATTAAATAACAACCTCAATATAAACATTTCTTTGGATTTGGCTAACAATTCGTTCAGTTAAAGGACAATTTAAAAGTTTGAAAAAAATTGTGATGGAAGTTGTATTTTTTGCACGTACATGACACGTATATGTGTGAGCAAGTTGGTAGCAGTGCGATTAGAGTGAGATCTATTATATCTGTAATCCCCAGCGGGTGTCTCACGACGCAGTAATCCCAAAACCTTGTCCAGTTTGTTCTCCAAGTCGGGCCTTACTGCTGCTACATCGATAATGGTGCAGTGACCCAAAACTGCGTATACCACAAACTCTCGTAATTCATAAACCTTCCCCTATTAATTCCACTACACTTAATAACTGATATCAATACTATTTCACTTTCAGGCTCATACAAAGTATTCTGAAAATGTTAAGATATTCATTGACCCGAGCCGTTTAACATAGCATGCTTTGGTGCAGAGCTACAGGAGCTGGTTCGAGTTTGTACTCTAGAGGATAAACTATAATTGTCTTTACTTGATCACGATATGCGAATATGTCCAATGTGCGGGAACTTTGAAGACGAGATACATATATTAGGATAATGTGACGATTTAGAATATTAGAGACGTCAGTTATTACCGGGAAGATTTCTAAATTCAAATCGGGAAAGATTGGCATGCTACGAGTTAATGGTAAATCTAGAAATTGGATAAACTTGGGTACATTTCTGGACAAAACGCGGAAAATAAGAACAACACTCATTCATGAATAAATATATGTTATCAAAATGCAATATCATTAATTCTTAATAATTATACATAACTTAATTAATGTATAATGCTATTGTATTATTATGTAATTGTAATATTATTGTTTTTTCTTTATGTAATTGTAATACTATTGTTTTTTTTTTCTTTATACTTTTACCAATTATTACTTTATTGTAACGGACTTTCAACAGCACGCACGGCTTACTGCCCGTGCGACCCACATTTGTAAATATTTTACTTTTTTTAAAGTCCTACTACTACTACTAATAATAATAATAATAATAATAATAATAATAATAATAATAATAATAATAATAATAATTAGTTTTAGAGCTCTTTGAGCTTAGCCATAGTCTCTCCTCCTCTTATTCTATCCCTTCGCGACTTTCCCACAGTTCTTCTTAGGTATTTCACTTCAATTTCTGTTAATTTACTACGATGTTTATATGATAGTGGCAGGATTTCACTTCCATAATGTTCTATTGGTACTATAATAGAGTTATATGCATACGAATACAAGCTGCTGAAATGAAATTTCTGAGACAATGGCAGATTATAAATTAATATTAATATAAAATTATAGAATATTCACCTGAAAGGTCCGTCTCCTCAACTTAATTAATCATGATTAATAAAGTTGAGGACACGGACCTTTCAGGTGAATATTCTATAATTTTATATTAATTTTGAATAAACCTCAACGGAACACATCATGAATCTTATAAAAGTTGATTATAAATTAATAGATAAAAATAATCCTGAAATATTGAAAAAAATTAAATATATTAAACAAAAATAGTTTAAATATAGAACTAAATGAACAGATAATTTATAAGTAAAAGGAATAAATAATACAGCAAAATTAACAATGTAATACGAAGTCATAGTCCGAAGTAAAAGACGATTAATAAAAATATGAATGGATCAAAGCGTATATTATTTTTGAGACCAAAATATCTATAAATATCTAACAAGAAAAATATATAAATATTCTGGATCATTTTTAATAAGAAATATTTGCCTCAAATGGGATTTGAGCCTAAGATCTCCATTTTTATATACTGGAAACACTTGTGCTATCCATTTATTAGTATTATTATTATTTTTTGTTCTTTCTTAGTCATCTGTATACTGTGTAGCCTGTGCCTATAATGTATTATTAATCAAGTTGAAGATAATTCATAATTGTTGATATAAATGTATGATTAACCCAGCTGAAATGGAAGAAGATACATTAAGATCTTAACTCCACATCAAGTGAAACAAACCATTACTATTATCATTATTACTATTATTGTTACTATTATTATTATTATTATTATTATTATTATTATTACTATTATTATTACTATTATTACTATTATTACTATTATTATTATTATTACTATTATTACTATTATTACTATTATTATTATTATTATTATTATTAATTAGGAAAATCACAGAGAGAAAATTCGCAGCTCCGTTATTAGATAAGAATGTGAAACTGAACCTATAAACCTCTGGATAAATTATAGAAGACTAAATTGGAACGATCACATAGATAGAATGGAAAACAGTAGACTAGTGAAGAAAGTACGTGACTGGATACCTCAGCAGAAAAGGCCGCCAGGAAGACCACAACTACGATGGAAGGACGTCACCATATCCTGGACCTGTAGTGAATCAACACCCAACAAGCTGCCAGGTTCCATGCGTAGAGGAAGAAAAAGAAGAAGAATTATAATTACTATTATTAGTATTATTATTATTATTATTATTATTATTGTTATTACTATTTTTATTATTATTACAATCATTATTATTACTATTATTTCTATTATTATTACTATTATTATTATTATTATTATTATTATTATTATTATTACTATTATTAATATTATTATTATTTACATACGTATGTATTTATTTACTTAGCAGGTTTCACAATGTTTTACAACATTTTCCAGCGCCCAGTTAATCTGTCATTCTCCTCCACATCTCTGTCAGTCCAATCTCCATCATCCAATCATTTTTCTCTCATGCTACTCAAAACACCAATTCGGCTCATATGTCCGGCTGATAGTACCCTGTGAGGATCCCTGCCTAGGGTTACAGGTGCTGCTGCCTTGCAGTTAGGCGTTGGTCCATCAAGGGCTGAAGGAAGAGAACCTTGATTACAAATCTCCTGGTCCTCCCGGTTGGGGGTTGACGCATCAGGCTAGCTCCCTGTTCTTTTGAAAAAAAAATGTACAACGCTAAAAATCCCAAAATGAAATGCCGGACGGATAAACGACGAAAGAAGCTAATGAAGATGGTGATGATGATGATTATTATTATTATTATTATTATTATTATCATATTATTAATATTATTTTATTTTATTATCTTACCTGATGTAGTTAAGACCGTAAGGTCTTCTCTTCCACTTCTCCAGGGTTAAATTATACATACAATAAGATTTATAATAAATGGTACATAAAAGGTAATACGTATAAACTACACAATACGAAGTTGACAAGGGAAAGAAAGAAAAATAATAATAATATTAATAATAATAATAATAATAATAATAATAATAATAATAACAAAATAACAAAATAACAACCTATAGTTGGATTAAGTATATGGCTTGGTAAAGAAAGTTTAAAACATAAAGGAATAATAAAAGTATACATGGAACATATTATATTGTTATATATTACATTGTGTAAGGAAATATGAAGTGAGTTTCTTTTTAAACTATTTTTGAGTCGGGCAGTCCTTGATATACGAAGGGAGGGAATTTCAGAGTCGTGTGGCTGAAACAAGGAAGGATGAGGAACAGTAAGATGTTCGATGTAGAGGAATAACTAGAATTAAATTCTCTCTCGATCGTGTGTTCAAGTTATGGTGGGAGGATAGCGAATGAATGCGAGTAGAAATATAAAGGGATGATGAGGCGGACAAAGTGTTGAATAAGAAGCAGAGACAACGTATCTTTCGCCTATCTTCCAATCGGAACCAAGACAACATTTCAAATACTGGAGTTATGTGGTCTGATTTACGTACATTGCATATCTAACGTGCACAAGCATTATGAACTCGTTGCAGTCTTTGTCCGAATGTGGTACTCATGTCAGTTAAGAGTATGACACAGTAATCGAAATGCGGCGTAATCAAAGTTGAGACAAGTACTTTTTTCAATGAGGAAGGAAGGAAATTTTTCAAACGTTGTAGGGAATGGAGGATTAGATTTATTTTTTTACAAGTTTCTCTTAAATGAACAACAACAACAATAATAGTAATAATATTATTATTATATTTATAATATAATAATGTAATATTATTATATTATAATATTATATTATTATTATAATAATATTATTATTATTATTATTATCATACTATTATATTATTATCATACTATTATATTATTATTATTATCATACTATTATATTATTATTATCATAATATTATATTATTATATCATTATACTATTATATTATTATTATCATACTATTATATTATTATTATCATACTATTATATTATTATTATCATACTATTATATTATTATTATCATAATATTATATTTATTATATCATATTATTATAATTATTATTATCACAATATTATATTATTATCATACTATTATATTATTATTATCATATTATTATATTATTATTATCATATTATTATATTATTATTATCATAATATTATATTATTATTATCATATTATTATATTATTATCATAATATTATATTATTATTATCATATTATTATATTATCATAATATTACATTATTATCATATATTATTTATTATTATCATATTATTATATTATTATAATCATATTATTATATTATCATAATATTATATTATTATATCATATTATTATATTATTATTCATCATTTATTATATTATTATTATCATAATATTATATTATTATTATCATATTATTATATTATTATCATAATATTATATTATTATCTCATATTATTATATTATTATTATCATAATATTATCTTATTATTTATCATACTATTATATTAATTATTATCATATTATTATATTATTATTATCATATTATTATCTTATTATCATAATATTATATTATATATCATATTATTAAATTATGTATTATCATAATATCTATATTATTATTAGTCATACTATTATATATTATATTATCACATATTATTATATAATTATTATCATAATATTATTTATTATTATCATATTATTATATTATTATTATCATATTATTATATTATTATTATCAATTATTATATTATTAATTATCTATTTTTATATTATTATTATCATATTATTTATTATTATCAGCATATTTATTATCTAGTATCATAATAATTATATTATTATAATCATAATATTATATTATTATTATCATACTATTATTATTATTATCATATTATTATATTATATCATCATATATTATATTATTATTATCATATTGAATATTATCTCATAACATTATTTATTATATCATATTATTATATTATTATATCATATCTTATATTATTATATCAAAATATTATATTATTATTATTACTATCTATTATTATATTATTATTACACATTAATTATATTATTATTATCATATTATTATATTATTATATCATATTATTATATTATTATTCTCATCATTATTATATATTATTATCATAATATTATATTATTATTATCATATTATTATATTATTATTATCATATATTATATTATTATTAACATATTATTATATTATCATAATATAGCATTATTATCATAATATTAATATATCATTATATTCATTCTTATCATGATTCATCATCTTTCTTTCTTCTTCTCTTTTCTCCTCCTCTTCTATTCTTATTCTAGATATTCTTCCTCTTCTTTCACCTCCTCTTCTCTTCTTCTTCTTCTTCTTCTTCTCTTCTTCTCCTCCTCTTCTCTTCTTCTCCTCCTCTTCTCTTCTTCTTTCTTCTTCTTCTTCTTCTTCTCTGCTTCTTTTCTTCTTTCCTCCCTTGTCCCTCCCCCTGGCAGGTCATCATCATCGTCCCTTCAAAAGTATTGGCCCCGTGGCCCGTTACGGTCTCCCGCCATCTCCGAAAAGGTCGACCCACAGATCTTCTGCCTGTTATAGGTGTTGGTTTCAAATCCCAGTTCAGGCAACAAAAATTATCTGTACCAAAAAATGATTTACATGATCAACTAAGAGTAGAAATTTACATCTAACATCATGAATATAGTTTGGGTTTGAACAGGTGAATCTCGAAACCAGAAACTAGAATAAAAACCTGAAATCTACCGGAAACGATGTAAAAGAACTTCTTTGACACGTATATCCAATCGCACTGGGAAAATGGGATGAGAACGTAAAGCGTTAAGCCTAGAGAACTGTAATTACAATCTCCATGTTTTTAACGTCACGTAAATCTTAACGAATGATCACATTTCACAAATGAGACGGCGGCCATTTTTAATGTGAGAGATAAAAAATAAGTTAACGTGTTAACATGGCGGTGGACAGGTGACGGACGCACCGCGTGGACAGCCAGAGTCCCGTGTAATTCGTTTATCTGCAACGCTACATACATCTGATCCATCTTTTAGCTTCACAAAACGCATTACTTCCACGTGGAAGGGAATTACAACCATCATTATCTCCAGTAAATTTGTTTAAATGCGCTAATGTTACCAAAATATGCACTTCAAAATATCACATTTTGTCTGTCATTGGGCACAATATAGCTTTGTCTTCGTAAATCAGAGAAATATATTTACTCATTATGTGTAAAACAATAATTCATTACATAACTTTTAATTAATAATAATAATAATAATAATAATAATTTATTTATACAGAGATTTTTAATGTTTACACATTTTCTGTGCCTAAAGTTTTATTTTTCTTCTCCATTCGTCTCTATCCATCCACTCCATGTCCTCCAGTCCTCTTGTTTTGATTCTTATTCATATTTCTTAAGAGTTTCCTCCTTCTTACAGATGGACACCATTTCAAAATTTTCCTGGGTAATTTTCCTTCTTGCATTCGTTGTATATGCCCATACCAATTTAATTGCTTATATCTTATATAATCTACTATTGAATATCTAATATTCAATAATAATAATAATAATAATAATAATAATAATAATATATAACTATTATTCTACCAGTTACATTATATGGATGCGAAACATGGAGTCTTACTTTAAGGGAGGAAAGGAGATTGCGAGTATTTGAGAATAAAGCTCTTAGGAAGATTTTTGGACCAAAGAGATGTACAGACTGGTGAATGGAGATAACGATAAAGTACATGGTTTTTATAGGAAGCCAGATATAATAAGAACAGTTAAGTCTCGTAGACTGCGATGGGCAGGACATGTGACACGCGTGGGGAATGAAAGACGTGCATTGTAAGCTTCTTGTAGGAAAACCAGAGGGAAAACGCCCAGTTGGTAGACCAAGAATGAGGTGGGAGAATAACATTAATTATGATTTGAGGGAAGTAGATTATACAGGGAATGATTGGAAAGCAGTAGCCCAGGATAGGGATGTATGGAGAGCTTATGTCCGCGTTGCCATGAACTTACGGGTTCTATAGCGCCAGTGAGTAAGTAAGTAAGTAAGTAATAATAATAATAATAATTAATAATAATAATAATAATAATAATAATAATAATCAAAGATAAGATCTGTTGCTCTGTTCTGACTCAAAATTGCTCACGCCATCTCTTTAAAGATCGACCTATATGTCTTGTCCACCTCGGATTATAAAAATATTGTCAATGGTACCAGTTGAAATGCAAAAGATGAAACATTGTTTTGAAAGGTCTTCATATTTTAACTACTTGAAATTTTCTAACAGAACTTTACTTTAGTTGAGGACGACTGATTTATCAGGTACTAATTTTATATTTTTAATATCCTTTCTTAAAATATGGAACCATGTTTCGCATCCACATAACTAGAAAAACTTTTTCAAAGATTTTTTTTAGAGAAGTCGGGATGACAAGAGACCCTGTAACGCATAATAGCGTATATTCCAAGAGTTGAACTGGTATTCAATTTTTTCTTTCTGTACCTCATTAATACTTGTAATAATAATATTGTTTGTAGGTATTTGTTTTGTCCAATGCACCAGGTTGTCTTTTATGACATTTCTGGCTTTCTCCCCAGGAATTGGATTAATTGTAAACTCATTTCTTAGGTTGGGACTCCTGGAGAGCGGAGATTTCTAGGTATTTGAACTCGCAATTTCTTCAAAATTCCCCTCATTTCTAGTAATCCCGCTGAGATATTAGTATAACTTCTCGTTGCTGTTCAGTTGATTAAAGAGTGATATTCCGAACGCATTCTATTTTTTTAAGATTCTGTAGAACGTAGATACATGTTCTGATTGAATGCTGAAAACATTTCATCTACAAGACGTGAAACTGCCAGAAGTTTGATGATTAATAGGTGTTGTTTCAACGAAAACACAGTCTGTAAGCAAGAGTAAAGAAATCGATACAATGTCTTAAAATTGTTAAAGAACAAAAGTAAGCCAAGGTTAATCTCTCGCCTTGCGTTAAGGCAATGTTCGGTACAATTCAATAATTTATTCATCATCATCATAGTACATTCACGAATTTAGGCCATTTGTTGACCTGTTTCGGCCTCAAGAGAACACCATCCAGAAGTCTTTTGAGTGGACGTCCTGGTCTTCTTCTTCCAGCTGGTTGATATCTTAGCATTTGTTTGGGTATCCTGTGATCTTCCATTCGATGAACATGTTGCATCCATCTTGACTCATAATCAGAAATTTTGTTTTCTAAAGATTCCATGTGTAATTCTTCTAAGATGTCTTCATTTTTTTTGTGATCTAGTAGTGTGTATCCTGCAGTCCTCCGAAGATATCTCATTTCAGCAGATCTAAGTATCTGTATATCCTTCTGTTTCAACGTCCATACTTCGCTACCAAACAAAAGAGTTGGAAGAGCCATTATTCATATGTATAAACATTTATAATGCGATATGTGGCTCGCTAAATTAATGTTTTGATGTTATAATAAAAAAAAACAACTTATATTTTCAAGAGAAAATCTTCTTCTAGTTATTTCTACCAAACTATTAGGCCCTTGGGCATCTTACAGTCTCACTTATATATATATATATATATATATATATATATATATATATGTGTGTGTGTGTGTGTGTGTGTGTGTGCGTGCGTGTGCGTGTGCGTGTGCGTGTGCGTGTGCGTGTGCGTGTGCGTGTGCGTGTGTGTGTGTGTGTAGTCCACCGCTGTGGTCTCGAGGTAGCATGCTGCCTTGTCACGCAGCGGGCTCGTGTTCGATCCCGGTCGGGGCAGTTTTTCTGGGTGAGGTTTTTATCGGGGTTTTCCCTCACCTGTAAGACAAATGTCAGGAAAACTTTAAGGCCCAAACGGTCCCGGAAATCATATGGCCATCATCATCCTTATCATCATGATTCAGCGGTGTAGAAAGCAACGGGAAGCTACCACACCTACAATTCCCTAGTAAAGCTGCAAGCATAGCATGAAAATGCTATGATTGCAGTGAAGGACCTGCCTTCGGGCGGAATTACTATGGATGGATGGATGGATGGATGGATATATATATATATATATATATATATATATATATATATATATAATGTTACATTTCGGCCAGTATGGGACCGGTGCCCGCCCAGCATCGTGAGGTATTGGGGTAGCTACAATAGGTATCGGTTCCAGGTTGAGGAAACCAGCTAAAACGGCTGGGGGATTCGACATGCTGACCACATATCACCCCTACGTTGACTATATGATCATCTACCTCTGCGATTGACACATGCAGATGTGAGGCCAGCAGCCGGCTGGTAGGCTAAGGGCCTTCTAGGCCTGTCGCGCCATGGAATTAAATTTAATATAACGACATTTTAATTGCGCGGGCTGGGCGAGAATTGCGAGTTAGAGGTCCCGCATAAACCGGCCGAAGTGTCTGGAATGTCTTACCAGGCGGTTCTACCGGCATCTCCTTCCTCCTTTCAGGAAAGATGGGTGGTCAGAAGCTTCAACATATGTCGAAGCTATTTATAGAAATTTCCTCGCGTCTATAATAAGAGGCCGATGGCGAGACCCCAATAAGTCTCGCATTGAACACTGTTAAGTGAACGAGAAATTGTGGTGATCTTATCAGCAATGACTTTGAAAATAGTTGTGACTGTAATAAAAATTAAAAGGAGATTAATTGTGAGTTTTCATTGTGAACAAATTTTTACTAATAATTGTGGAAAAGAATAGAGTGTTAAGTGAAATTTTAAACAAATGCAGTGTGCTTCATTTACGCCGCAATATCGTAAAGAAAAATCCTGTTATCCTTGTGACAACATGTTTTATTTATATAAAGATTTTTAAATGAGCTAAATATCTTTAAACTCTTAGATAGAATAATAGAATCTAGAAAAAACGGAAAGAACATGTTCAAAGAATGGAAGATGATCGCATTCTCAAAAGTGTACTTAAATACAAACCAAAATGACGCAGGAATGTTGGTAGACCGAAGAAGAGATGGATCCAACTTTTGAATGAGAATCTATGAGACCGGAACAAGCCGCATGGGCTTAATCCGTGATTGTTGATGATGATGATGATGAAGATTTTTAATATTACAACATCTTTATGTTCGGAAAGTTTTATTTTCTTTTTCAACTCGTCTCTGTCCATCCAATCCATGCCCTCCAGTCCTCTTGTTCTCGTTCCAATTCTTATTTCTTGATCCACGAGTTTCGAGGTCTTCCTTTCCTTCTTCTTCCAGCTTTCTTCTTGCATTTGTCGTACATGCCCATACCAATTTAATTTTTTATATCTTATATAATCTAATATTCAATATATATATATATATATATATATATATATATATATATATATATATATATATATATATGGCGGTATCAAAATTGATAGCGCAAATTGAAACGATTGAAAGTATGCGGTAATAGAAGCAAAAACGTTCTAGTAAACATGGGTCCGCAAACAAACAGTGTGTGAGATTTATCATTGCGAATATGTGGTTATGAGCCGCCACTGACTTCCTGCGTTGTAAACATCATATAGAAACTCACTTCAGAATATAGTCCAATATTGCAACCAGATGCAAGGACGACAAGAAGAGTGTACAGTATTATTGTATAACACGTAAATTAACAATTGTATTCATTAGTGAATTAAGCTATGAGTGAATTTTGAGGCAGCATAATATAACAATTAAACGAAAAGTCTACTTTTCAAAATAATGCGTACCAATAGGACGATGTTTCTTAATGAAGTCAGTGACGGCTTGCAATCACATATTTGCAATTATTTCGCACATTGCTCGTTTGCGGACCCATTTTTACTAGAATTTGCTTTGCTTCTATTATGGTATACTTCCATCAGTTTCGGTTTGCGCTATTAATTTTGATACACCCTGTACACCCTATATGTATATACATATATGTGTGTGTGTGTGTGTGTGTGCGTGCGTGTTTGTGTGTGTGCGTGTGTGTACATAGTCCATCGCTGTGGTCTCGATCTAGCGTGCTGCGTTGTCACGCAGCGGGCCCAGGCTCCTGGGTGAGGTTTCTTTCGGGGGTTTTCCTCACCTTTAAGACAAATGTCAGGAAGCTTAGAGCCCAACGGTCCCCGAAAATCATCCGGCCATCATCATCCTTCACCAGTGTGGAAAGCAATATATTGTTGAATTATAGGGTAAAATGAAAGTAATGGACATTAACAAAGGCAGATTGTAAACAAATAGAGACCGCTGAAATGAAGATGTTGAGAGCAATAGCAGGATACCAAAGGACCGATAAAAAGAAAAACAAAGATATAAGAACAGAACTTAATATATTTAATATCTGTGAAAGAATAAAATATTATCAAAATGCTTATCTTCAGCACGTATTACGAATGAATGAACAGCGCATACCAAGAAGAATGTATAATTATAAACCAAAAGGGAGAAGAATGTTGGGAAGACCATTGAAGAGATGGAAGGACCAATTCGACCTATAATGAGATCGGAACAGGCCATTGGGCTTAATCCTTGTTGTTGATGATGATGAAAATAATCTTTCAGTAGTAGAATTTGAGATGGTTACAAACAAAAAGAATTGATGAAGCTAGGGGAAGCTACCACACCTATAATTCCGTAGTGAAACTGCAAAGCAGAGCATGAATTACTATGGATTACTATATATATATATATATATATATATATATATATATATATATGGGGAGAAAGAGAATAACGAATTGATGGAAGTTCGTGGATACTGTGAGGCACTCTTAAGTCTCGCCTTATACGGTATAAGGGATTCATGTGTTGCGATTCATGAGTCGGACGGGAATGACTGCTGGAAGCTTTCCAGACAGATCTTGTCGTTGCTTCTCAGTGGTTTGATTTCGACAAGGATGCTTGTTACCTATAGACGTCAACGAGTGACACGTGGTTAGCACATCGCACATCGCGCATCAGTGAGATATCTAGCAGACAACTAAGTTATTATTTGGATGGATGAGGATCGGTTAAATTTTACATAGAGGCCTTTTTTATTCAGGCTTGCCTCTCTTGAATAGTAATCTAATATATAAAAAGAAATGTTTGTTTGTTTGTACGTTTGTTTGTTTGTTCGTATTTTATGCGCGGCCACACCGTTCGTCCTACTTTGATGGGGCTTTTTGCGAAATGTGTAGGAGATTCCTGGGATGAACATAGGCTATAAGGGAGTTGTGATATTCAACCCCTTCACCCCTAAAAATCACCCTTTGTTGTGAAAAACGTGAAATAAAGTCCCTATTTTGAAGTTTAAATGGCTTACGCTGCATAAACCATAACAAATACGCAAAATTAATGTACACACAATTGAATATATCAAAAAACTCTACAAAAAAGTCCGCGACAGCATATGTTTATCTTTTACCAATAACTCATAATAATCATTTTTGTCTTTTCATTGATACCAAAAAGATCGGCATAAGTCGATTCCCGGACAAGCGTGCTCTGCCATACCGTTCATCCGATTGAGATGGGGTTTTTTTTTTAAATGATCAGGAGATTCCGGGGATGAGCATACGCTATAAGAGAGGTATAATACTCAACCCCTTCACCCCTAAAAATCACCCTTCGTTGTGAAAACGTGAAAAAGTTCTTATTTTGACGCTTAAATAGCTTACGCTGCCTAAACCATAATAAATACACCAAATTGATCTACACAGAATTGAATACGTCAAAAAACTCTACAAAAATTCCGCGACAGCATTTGTTTATCTTCTACGGATAAGTCACAATAACCATTTTTGTCTTTAAAGAATTTCGCGATAAGCAGATTGCGGGGCAAGCATAACATGGCACGGCTGGTGGTAAAAACACATAAACATTTATTTAGGAGTAGCAGCGCACGCCGGGTATTATAATTTGATTCCAGTATTTGTAGATTGTGAATTTATGGACAGTACGTAGGCCTACTGATGATACATTGGTAAAGACTTTCACGACCATCGTTATGTATACTAAAATACCTTTTTGGGATTCTTGGCCGTGTCTTGTAGTATTGTCTCGACGTTTCAATATCTTCGTGGGTGACATCTTCAGGAGATTTTGCTTGTGTAAATTTTCATAGTAACTGTTAATTAGTTGTTAACTTGTGTGATTTTACCGTAACTACGATTTTTAGTAAATAATTTCTAATTGGTTGAGTTAAACGTAGAGTAGCTCGCCCATCTGCTGATGTCATGGTATATGTCATTACATACTATATTTGTCAATAAGGTTTTATTTGACATTTTTCTAGGGCAGGATACCATGTTTTATTAATTCTCAAACCTTCCTATTTTCTGTTAAAATTTTGTTTATGTATAGGATTTTTAAACTGACCCAAACCCTCTGGCGGCACTATGGCCCTGGGGTCGACTCAGCCTCTAACGGAAATGAGTACCAGACGCTTGTTCTGGGGGTAAAGGCGGACGTCACGCAGGGCTGACAACCCGGCTGACATGAAGTGCTGATTGTCTAGAAAAAGTGGGAGCCTTAACCTCCTACTACCCCAAGGGCCTCCGGGGCTGTTGTGGGATTACTTTACTTACATATATCTCAATAGCTTCTCTGTTCATCCTAGAAAATTGTCAAATATAACCTTATTGACAAATATAGAAAGTTATGACATATACCATGACATCAGCAAATGGGTATCAGGGTTAATCAAAATATGTATATTTGATAAAAATATTCTCGAATAATTTGAAGCTAAAGTATTAATAAATTTATTGTTTCAAAAATATTAATAATTATTAATGGCGAGTTACTCTATTTTTAACTCAACCAATTAGAAATGATTTACTAAAAATCATAGTTACAGTAAAATCAACGGTTAACAACTAATCAACGGTTACTATGAAAATGTACATAAGCAAAATCCCCTGAAGATGTCACCCACAGAAGGTGATGAAACGTCGTGACGACAATACTACAAGACACGGCCAAGAATCCCGAAAAGGTATTTTGATATACATACTCTTGCTGATGTTTACGTGTACCAATATAAACAGTTTAATCCTTTTATATTCATTGTAAAAAAAGAACATTTATGTATAATTTAGATTAGATTAGATTAGATTATTTAGCCTGGTGGAGTTAAGGCCATGCGGCCTTCTCTTCCACTCACCAGGACAAACATATATTACATCAGAATATAACAATCTCAATTAACTCTAATATTAAATACTAAGTAAAAATTTTATCAAAAAGATAATATCTAATATATTACGATCTATAATGCAACCAGTTAATGTTAGTTAAAATTAAGACTAAAATAATAAAATGTATACAAACATATAATTTAATAAATAACTTAAAATATTGATAAAGTTTAATATTGAGAAAATCTGAAACAGTCGGTATAAGGAAATTCTGTACTAAGTAACAAACTCAATGAAGTTATAACATATTATGAGAATCTCTGAAATAGCCGTTATAAGGAAGTTCTGTACCAAGTAAAAAAACTCGATAACATTTCTTGCCCTTTGGGAGAATATTTAAAACAAGCGGTATAAGGAAGTGCCGTATCGAGTAACAAACTCAATAACATTTGTCACTGGGAGAATCTTTGAAACATCCAGTATAAGGAAGTTCTGTACCGAGAAACACACTCAATATCAATTATACTATTGGAAGAATCTCAGAAACAGCCGGTATAAGGAAGTTCGATGCCGAGTAAAAAAATTCAACAACTGTTAATGTTCATTGGGAGAATCTCTTAAACAGCAGGTAGAATGAAGTTCTGTACCGAGTAAAAAAACCCAATAAGTGTTGGTGCCAATTGGGAGAATCTCATAAAAATCGGTATAAAGTAGTTTTGTCCGAGTAAGAGATCAATAACAGTTAATGTCCATTGGGAGAAACTCTTAAACAGCTGGTATAAAGAAGTTCAATCAATACCGAGTAACAAACTCAATAACGGTTAATGTCCATTGGGAGAAACTCTTAAACAGCTGGTATAAATAAGGTCTATATCGAGTAACAAACTCAATATTAGTTAATATCCATTAATCTGGAATAGCCGGTATAAGGAAGTTCTGTGCCGAGTAACAAAACTCAACAACAGATAATACCCATTGGCAAGATCTCTGAAACACCCGGTATAAGGAAGTTCTGTATCGAGTGACAAACTCAATAACAGTTAATGCCCGTTGGGAGAATTTCCATTATAGTATTGTAAAGTAAGCCACTCTTATTCCCTAAGTCATGGTTGACCGAGCACGAAAATTAAAAAATGGAGGGAGGAAAATACCACTGAGCATTTGTTGAACCTTACTTCTAATTCTTCAACTTGAAACAAGTCTTCCCTCTCACTGCGAGCTACAGCAATATAATGGATGATATCCAGAATATGAAATGTTAATATTATCGATTTGGACGAGACTATCAAAAGGGGGGACTACCTACTGCTTCGTAATCTGTTTCATCATCTTAAAATAGGCCATATAATTAACTATGCATTAAAAAATAATAGTTTAAAAAACTAAAACAACACGCTTTATTAGAAAATCGAACTAAAAAATGAAAAATAATTTTAATTTCCAACACGCTTGGGATAAAATTAAAGTGGTCAACAAAAAAATCATCTCCAACACAACTAGAATAAAAGTACAGTTATCTACAAAAAAATACCATCAAAAGCGAGGGGTGCTTTTTATGGTTTTTACGTTTTCTTCTTAGAGACTTTACTTTTGCCAATATCTGTTTATTATCAAATATATTAATTGATATAGAGCACCACACGCTTTTGATGGTAAAATTATTTTTTGTTGTTGTAGATAACTCTGTAGTTTTATTCTAGATGTGTTGGAGATGATTTTTTGTTGACCACTTCAATTTTATCCCAAGCGTGTTAGAAATTAAAATTATTTTTCATTTTTTAGTTCGGTTTTCTAATAAAGCGTGTTGTTTTGGCTATTTTAAACTATTATTTTTGTTTTAGTTTGGTTTTCTAAAAATGTAAATATCTTTAAATTCGATACTACTGTAGTATGAGCTAAAAGTATTGCTCTTCTAAAAAAATTCCTCCGGGCCCGATTTGAACCAGCGACCTATGGATTACTGAAATTATATACCACTACAGTCCACCACTCTACCAACTGAGCTACCACAACGATAGACTAAAAAGCCTATACGTCCGCAACCTATTATACCGGTCTTTACTTTTTTTGATGTCCTGATGATCCTAGCCAGGATCTTAGAAAAATGTATGAAATTGTTGTATTGTCACTGGTATTTTACAAGTATACAACGTTTCAAGTCGATCCAATATTTTAAAATCGTGTTGAAAGATTCCGTTACATAGATAGATACAGGTCAAGCTAATATAAAGCGTGTAAAAACTTGAACTGCTTTCTGTACAAAGTGGGAATAGTTGTGAAGCAAAATCTTTCACTCCGACTCCTAGATTAAGAAATTAAAATAATTAATTAATTAGCGCGACTATTATTACATTATATATCATGTTAAATGTCTATAGGACGAAATAATCGTCACAGATATATGAAACTTATATGGAATCTAACCGCGAGAACGTGAGGATTTTGATTTTCATATCATCAAATAAAAATAAATTGAATCAAATGAAGTTGATAGAATTAGGAATAAACGATCAGTTAATAATTAAGGAAACCATTTAACAAGTACATGGTACCACTTTTGTTAAGCGACAAGTCCTTGAAGCGGCGACAAAAGAGTTGAAATTTAAGAAAACTTATTGTACTAGCGGATTACTGGACATTTCTTTGTGGACCAGTAATCCAAGATCTTAAACCGAGCTTCGCTGACAGGCCATGAACAAAGCATGATGTATGGCGTGGAAACTACAGCGTGGAGTAAACAACCCATTATAACGAACTCGACAAACCGCGAGGACGCGAAGCCTAGCATACAGGCGGGAAAAGGCCACTGACCCAAAGGAGTGCTCATACAGGGAACATGGTGGATTCTTGTCCAATGGAAAGACGGCGATTCCTTCTTTGGTACTAAGGAATCGTTGACAGCCAATATAATAAAGTGTTGTATCGCGACAAGGTAATGACCTCATGACGACATGATGACAGAGAGAGGGTAACGAAGTTTACCTTATACCTAACAATAATTATGTTAAGTTAGTTCAGCGTTTTGAGTTCGGCGTCCTGAGTCCGGCGGAACTCACCGAGGCGGGAGTCGGAACAGACTCACCGAGGCGGGAGTCGGAACAGACTCACCGACATGACCATCAATTAGCAAAATACAAACATAACTTCACTTAGAAATTATTCATCCGGCTAGATCCTCAGAGATTCCTTCTTGGATTCTAAATGCGTTCCTGCGGTCAATACCTTTAGAAAAATATATACATAGTGTCTCTAAAGCAGGGGCACCCAAACTACGGCCCTCCTTCACTTTCTATTCGGCCCTGTAGGCCTGCAGCAATCTAATAAATTAAAATATGCTAAGGATAGGCATACCGGTAGCGTATAATGTTAGTATATCTGTAATTGTACAAGAACTTGTGAAAATGTTACAATGGCATATCAAGTAAAGTATCAAATCAACATACGCTTATTTTAGGGCATAATAGCATTTGTTTATTTAGCAGGTTTCACAATGTTTCACAAAATCTTCCTGCGCCCAATTTAATCTACTGTCATTCTCCTCCACATCTCTCTGTCATTCCAATCTGCATCGTCAAATTTGTATTCCCTCGTGCTGCTGAAAACACCATCAACCCATGTTATTTTTGGCCGTCCTCTTCTTCTACAGGTGGCACCCATCTTAGTACTCTTCTTAGAAACATTCTTCTATCATTCTTTTTTACATGACCATACAATTTTAATTACACTGGTCAACATGATTTTTGTCTCATGAGCACCAATAGTTGTACTTAATGCAGTTTTTTTTATCGTGTCTTCAAGTTTGTATTCGGAATTTCTCAATCGCCCACACTTATTTTATTTCAATTTCAATTAATGGATTTAAATGATTATTTTTAATATACGTTTTTTCGTCCATTTGTCCATTGTAAAATAAAACGGGAAACACTTTCATCAAGAGATTTCAGCTATGAAAAAGAGATATGGAAAAAATGGACAAATGGAATCCTAATATGCTGGCCGATTATTGTTGGACCATCAAGAGGGATGCTCCACACGCGAAATATAGCAGAAAATAGTCATTTCGTACTTTCTAGGTGAGTCCGAATGTTCGAATATTGTGTAGTCACGAATGTAGAAAATATTGAAGTGTTTGAAATTATAAATTCCTGTCTCTCGGAAACCTTGCGTGATGGAGAAAATCCGATATATTTGAAATTCAGGAGAAAAAATACTATCAGAATCACATATTTTTCTTTCTGAGACAAAAAAAAAGTTTCTTTTTTGTTGCTCAGTGCTAATTTATTTTTTTATGAAACTCACAATAGAAATTTGAACATCCATTTTTTAAATAACAGTGTTTCTTATATCATCTGTTCTATAAATCCAAATAATAATAATAATCCACGACAGCTATAATAGGGCCCACGCCATCTTCATCTTTCTTCCATTTGGCCCGCGATACAAATAAGTTTGGGTGGCTCTGCTCTAGAAAAAGTCAACTAATTAATTGGCATTATCGAAGTTAGATGTTCATGGCCAGAGAATATAAGCTCTCCATACAGCTCTATCCTGATCAATGTTTTACGATCATCCCCCGTATAATTTACCTCCCTCAAATAATGGTTAATTTTATTCTCCCACTTCATTCCTAGCGGCAATTATCGTGTTTTCGCAAACAATGAGAGTATTAACTACAAAAACAAAGATAAAAATAAATGTGTATACATATATATACATATATATATACCCATAGTAATTCTGCCCGAGGGCACATAATTCACTGCAGTCATAGCATTTTCATGCTACGCTTTGCAGCTATACCAGAGAATTATAGATGTGGTAAGCTTCCCATTGCTTTCCGCACCGGTAAAGGATGATGATGATAGGTGATGATGGCCGGATGATTTTCAGGGACCGTTGGGCTCTAATTTTCCTGACATTTGTCTTACAGTTGAGGAAAAACCCCGAAAAAACCTCACCCAGGGGCCTGTCACGAACGGGAATCGAACCCGGGCCCGCTGCGTGACAAGGCAGCACGCTACCCTCGAGACCACAGCGGTGGACTATAACTTATATATATGAAAGTTACCTAAAAAATAAGTGAAATCCGACCATTAGAATTGGAGTTCATCAGAAATTCGATATTTAAAAAATTCCATTCTTCAGCTCCAACTTTCGAGGAATTCAATTTTACCCTATTAATCAAATTATATTCTGAACTATGTTTTCACTTGAGTCCTACACATTTAAATAAATGACACGAAAAATTAGTGTATCTTCGATTTAAGGGTTAACAGAATAAATATGCATTCCGTAAATCAGCAAAGCAGACCATTAATTCCGACATTCCAAGTAATTCGCTTAAATTACGCAGTTTCTGCGTGATGAAATTTATTTTTGTTGCAGCAGCAGGCCTGCACAAGTCAGATAATTCATAAGGGATATAAAAGGCTGTAAGTTTCTTAGGAACTCATACAAGTGCGGTGTATCAATGAGTAATGCTTATATCCCCCTGTTCTCCCCCTCACGTCCCGTGGGGCTGCGTCCATGACTCACTCAACCGAATGATATACTGATGTGTGAATTTCTTCTGGGGACCTGAGAGCAAATATAATTTGTTCTAGTCAGAGCCTAATCACGTATACAAGTGAATCCACTTCTTTAATAAATAATTCATCTACACACGCAAGTATCTCTACACGAATATTAACTCCACTTGCAGCTCCCAACATTCCATTTCACAACGGAGCATTCAACACAAAATAGGGCTAATAGCAACCGATGTCTGTCCGAGTTACAAATATTATAGACTAGCTAATAGCCCGCGTGCGCTGTTACGCCTAAATAAATTATAATGTGTTTTTACGTTTAGTTGAATAAGTAAAAGGAAAAAATTATAAGTTTATATCGTTATTATTTTAGATACCCCGTGCTGATTACCCGGCATTGCCCGGGAATCTACATATCCCGATGTATTTGGCGTAAATGAGCTGAAAGACAAAATTCGTTATTTCGAGTTATCCGTGCTGCTGCTCTGGTTGTCCGGAAATCTACTTATCCCGATCTTTTTTTTTTTGGCATGAATGAAAGACAAAAATGGTTATTGTGAGTTATCCATAAAAGATAAACATGCTGTCGCGGGCTTTTTGTAGAGTTTTTTGAGCTATTCAATTCCGTGCACATTAATTTGGTGTATTTGTTATGGTTTAGGCAGCGTAAGTCATTTAAGCGTACAAAAAGCCACTTTTATTTTACTGTTTCACTACAAAGAGTGATTTTGAGGGTGAAGGGTTTGAGCATTAAAACTCTCTTATAGCCTACAACCTTCCCGGGAAAATCCTGAAAATTTTGCAAAAAGTCCCATCACAATTGGCAGTGCACGCTTGTCTGGGAATCTACTTATCCCGATCTTCTTGGCATCAATGAAAGACAAAAATGGCTATTGTGAGTTATCCGTAAAAGATAAACATATGCTGTTGCGGACTTTTTTTGTAGAGATTTTTGAGATATTCAATTCTGTGTAAATTAATTTTGTTTATTTGTTATGCTTTAGGCAGCCAAAGTCATTTAAGCGTCAAAAAAGGATTGTTTGTCACTACAAAGGGTGATTTTTATGGGTGTAGGAGTTGAGTATCACAACTCTCTTATAGCCTATGTTCATCCCGGGAATCTCCTGAAAATTTTGCAAAACCCCCCATCACAATCGGATCAACGGTATGGCCGCGCATAAAGTACAAACAAACAAACATACATACAAACAAACAAACGTACAAACAAACAAAATTAATTTTTATATATTAGATAGGTAATGGGTAAAATGATCACACTACAGACCTCATGAGACTCTTGGGATAGTAGGAGATTAAGGCTCTCACTTTTTCTAGACAATCGGCACTTAATGTCAGCCGGGTTGTAAGCCCTGCGTGAAGGCCGCCTTTACCCCCAGAACAAGCGCCCGTTAGAGGCTGAGTCGACCCCAGGACCATACTGCCGCCAGAAGATTTGGGTCAGTTTAAAAATCCTGACCCTACTGGGACTCGAACCCTCGACCTTCCGGCTTGTAGCGCAGTGCCTTAACCACTACGCTATGGCGTGACAGAGGTAATCCCGTTAATCCCTTCATGCGCGTCACTAATTATTACACGATGAAGCATTTGGCTAATCTTAATTCTAATTGAGATCACTTACTAACTTTGTGGGAGTTTTAGGAACCTCATGTTCAAGGGCGACTAAGTGAGGAAGCAGAGAGCATAGTCTCTAGGGGCTCGCCATTACCTGCTCCCATTGGATTTACGAGCCACAGGGTTCAGGTTAGGGGCATGAAAATTTTTAAAAATTAGCGACGATCGCGATATGCGAATATGTCCAATGTGCGGGAGCTTTGAAGACGAGATACATATATTAGGAAAATGTAACGATTTAGAATACTGGAGGCATCAGTTATTACCGGAAAGATTTCTAAATTCAAATCGTGAAAGATTGGCATGCTACGAGTTACTGGTAAACCCAGAAAATTGGATAAACCTGGGTAGATTTCTGGACAAAACGCGGAAAATAAGAACAACACTTACTCAGGAATAAATAAATATGTTAACAAATTGCAAAACCATTAATTCTTAATAATTCTACATAACTAAGTTAATGTATACTGTAATTGTATTGTTATCTAATTGTAATATTATTGTGTTTTCTTTTTTTGTTTTAAGTATATTATTACCAAACATCAACTTATTGTAACGGACTGTCAACAGCACGTACGGCTTACTGCCCGTGCGATCCATATATGTAAATAACATTGTATGTATCTTACTTTTAGTTTAATAAAGTCCTTATGTATAGTTACTTATTCTGACGACTGACCTCGATTCTCATTTCAGTTGAGAACTGCAGCATGTCGACTGTTGTGCCACAGTCATGAGGTATAATTTCAAGAGCACATGGGACAGGAGATTATACTTAGTCTTACAAGGGAACTGTCAACCATTGCATGCCGAAACGTACCTTAAAATTTCTTCCAGAGATTCGTTGTGATATATAAATGTAAGCCACAAAATTCGAAGCTAGAATCCAGCAATGGCATCACACTGTATGGAGCAGATTAACTCCCTGCATGTGTAAGAGGGAAATGGAGTGAGGCAGAACGAGGCGCGGACAACAGGTAGAGAGAGTTATCCAATCTGCCAATTCACGAGTGTATTACTTCCCTACAGTTTAAAACGGATATTTGACGAAATGAAGGTTAACTAATCTTAAAATATTAAAATAAGTACATTGTATATCAGTCGTCCTGAACTAAATTGAATTTCTGTTTAAGAAACTTTGTTTTAACTATTTGACGAAATTTCTTAAACAGAAATTTAATTTAGTTGAGGACGACTGGTATACCAGGCACTTATTTTAATATTTTTACATTTTATTACATAACCTCAACGGTGTTTTACAATGAATTTTCGAACTGTTGGTTACCTAATCTGCCAATTAACGAGTTGTATTACTTCCCTATACTTTAGATAAGAGATTTGGCGCTGGATTTTAATGCCTTGTAGTTAAAAATGGGAGTTTTTTGGACTCGGCCTTGGTACATCACAACACAAGCCTGGAATAAATTTCAAGGTAGGTTTAGGCATGTAATGGTTGACAGTTCTCTTATTAGTAAGTTTATTAACCCTCCCCTATTGCATTTCAGATAATTAGCGTCGCTATTCAATGTTGAACATGAAAGGACCGACAATTTTGCTTAGTCTTACTTCAGGATCGTTTTTTTTTTTTTAGATGCTGTAAATCTAAAACACGGATCCCACGTTCTTATTTCTTTCTGAAAAAAAAATCATTCACGTCAGTCGGGTATGAACCCCTTACAGCCAGAGACGAGCATCGTAACCACTGGTACACTGAGGAGAACTAGAGTTCAATTGAGTTTGCCTCTGATCCCAAGGTTTTTTAATCCTGGCGCGACAGACCTAGAAGGCCCTTAGCCTACCATCCGGCTGCTGGCCTCACATCCACATGTGTCAATCACAGAGCTATATGATCATCTAGCCAGTGTAGTGGTGACATATGGTCAGTATGTCGAGTTCCCCAGCCGTTATAGCTGGTTTTCTCAACCTGCAATCAATATTTATTGTAGCTCACAATGCTGTGTGGGCACCGGTCCCATACTGGCCGAAAATGCCATGAGAAAATTTCTTCCCCCATTGAGATTCGAACCAGCGCAAGTCCCGTAGCTCTGCTCAAAGGCTTCCTACCTTAACCACTCGTCTACGGCGCGGGACGATCCCAAGGCTAGCAGGTTCAAATCCGGCCGGAATGTTTGGATTTTAAGGGCGTAAAAATGCTAAGTATGAATGTATTCGGAATAGAACTACAATTATGGGGCACATGTCATAGATTTACGGCTTGTTAAAAGAACATCAGCACGCCGTAGCGTAGTGGTTAAGGCAATACGCTGCAAGCCGGAAGGTCGAGGGTTCCAGTCCCGATAGGGTCAGAATTTTTAAACTGACCCAAACCTTCTGGCGGCACTATGGCCCTGAGGTCGACTCAGATTCTAGCTGAAATTAGTACAAGACGCTTGTTCGGGGGTGGATAAAGGCCGGCCGTCATGCAGGGCTGACAACTCGGCTGACATCAAGTGCCGATTGTCTAGAAAAAGTGGGAGCCTTAACCTCCTACTATTCCAAGGGCCTCCTGAGGCCTGTAGTGGGATCACTTTACGTTTAAAAGAACATCAAGTCTTAAAATAGAGGCTTCTGTGTAAAATCGGTTGGGCCTTTCAAACATATATTTAAATTACGGCGCTAATGGATCTCCTAAAAAGCCATAACACAATCCTTTATACTATAGAAATAGCCCATAGTTATTAAAAACACGACCAAAAATTACTGGAAACGTAGTAATATAGGTTTTTTTTAAATATTGTGAGAAGACACCCCCACGCAACTACGGAAACAAGACTGGTAAACCTATTCTTCAACTCATGCGCGACTAAAGAATGGTTCGAGAGATGAAATAAGATGACCCAGGCCGGTCACGTGTGATGCATCATTATAGGGCCAAATTAAATTTAATGAATGAGGTGAGTGTGGAGAAATGTTGGAATGAATTTTCTGGAAGAATAAAATGGGGAAAACCACGAGAGAACCTTGCCAAGACTCCGTTTCGACCACAGGAAGCCCACATGACGTAAAAGAGATGCGAACCAGATATCCCAGCAATGAGAGGCAACCTTCGAAGAGCTTGCATAAGCGTTCTTGTCTATACTCTGAATCTTACACAATATCTATGACTAGAGCATGGAACTCACTTCCCAGTCATATCAGGGACTGTCAATCGCTATCATTATTTAAATCCAAATTAACTGATATCTTAAGTTCGACACAATGAAAACATAAACTGCATAATAACTATAAATAATCATCTAGGAAGCTACTTATTTTATTTTATATCATTTCAATTACATTATATTCTATGTTTTTGTTAGTATTAGCTAGCATTAGATCACATCATCATTGTATTTTGTTTAGCCTGTATTGTAATAAGTATGTAATTTTTGTATAATTCTACTATTCGCTGGTTGAGTGGAAGAGAAGGCCTTATGGTCTTAACTCTGCCAGTTAAATAAAGCATTATTATTATTATTATTATTATTATTATTATTATTATTATTATTATTATTATTATTATTATTATTATTATTATTATTATTATTATTATTATTATTATTATTATTATTATTATTATTATTATTATTATTATTATTATTAAAATTATCCCTAGAATTGAAAGGGAAGATATTAAAAGACTTAAAATATGCAAACGTTTCTTATTTGAAGATAGAATTTAACTGAATTATCTTCCTCAGAGACACCAAGGTTGGTATAATTATGTCTATTATTGGCAAGTGGGGGGGAGTGAAGGACTTAGTGTGGTATATCCCAGGTATCAAAGTGCTCTTGTATCATTAATTACCTCCGGGGCTAAAATGAGATTACTTATGTTTACCTAGGTTTAACTGGAGTGGAATTTGTCCACCCCTTATCCACTGTAATCAGCGTAATTGTAATCAAATAGAACTCAGGTGCGCATTGCCTCTCTTTTGTTGTAAAAGTAATTATGACAAATGTTATATATGCGCAGTAAATACCTCTGATTAAACCAATGTGGTTTAAGATGGCTACATGTATACAATGAATCAAATTATTCAGTACTGGACTAGAAGCAAAATTATGTACTGCTATAGACACAAAATGTGCCAGATCTACTAAATTAATGGCACTATTGAAATCTCCTCTATTATTTAATTTTGTACTAGAGCATGCTATCAAATATTTAGAGGATGAAGAAGGCCTACAACTCAATGGTATTAATAAGCTGTTAGTTTATGCTAATGATGTAATACTATTGGGCGGTAGTGAGGAGATACTAAAGGACAACACGCACACGCTATTGAGTAACACTAACAAATTGGGACTGGAAGTAAATATCAATAAAACTAAATATATGGTCACACATAGAAATACATTATATAATGGAAATGGACAGCTAATACAAATGAGGCAAATTTTGAGGAAGTGGTTGAATTCAAATATCTATGAACAGTAATCACAAATAGAAATGAGATGCAATAAGAAATTAAACATAGGCTCAATTCTTGAAATGCGTGCTATTATGCATTACAAGGACTCTTGTAGTCCCAAATTCTTTCAAAAAACGTTAAACTGAAAATATACAAAACTATTATTCTACCAGTTATATTATATGGATGCGACACATTCACTCTTACTTTAAGGGAGGAAAGGATATTACGAGCATTTGAGAATAAAATTCTTAGTAACATTTTTGGACCAAAGAGAGATGAACAGACAGGTGAATGGAGAAGACTATTCAACAGTGAACTACATGGTCTTTACAGGAAGAACAGTTAAGTCTCGTAGATTGCGATAGACAGAACTGTGGTACGAATGGGGAGTGTAATACGTGCATGGAAGCTTCTTGCAAGAGAGAAAACGCCAAGTTGGTAGACCAAGAATGAGGTGGGAGAATAATATTAACCATGATTTGAGGGAAGTAAATTATACTGATGATTGGAAAACATTGGCTCAAGGTAGGGATGTATGGAGAGATTATGTCCGCGCGGCCAAGGACATACGGGTTCGATAGTGCCACTGTGTAAGTATGAGTATTGAACAGGATGGCTCACGGTCGCGCGGACATATGCTCTCCATACACTCCTATCTTCAGCTAAAGTTTTCCAAGTATTACCCGTATAATTCAGCTCCATCAAATAATAATTAATATTATTCTCGCACCTCATTCTAAGTTTACCTACTGGGCGCTTCCATATAAAAAGTTTCAATCCCCCCTTTCGTTCTCCATTCGTGCAACATGTCCTGCGTATCGAAGTCTATGATAATTATCGTGTCTTATTATATCTGGTGTCCCAAAAAATGCATGCATCTCTTTATGTAATCTTCTCCATTCACCTGTCTGTTCGTCTCACTTTGTTCAAAAATAATCATAATTTTTTCTACTCTCTTAAAGTAGAAGACAATATTTCGCATCCATAAAATATAATCGCAAGAATATCCGTTATATATAATGTTATATTAATACTTCATACGTCCCGCGTGAGGGCATGGCTGCTACCTAGCGGAAGTTTTCTGACCAAACAAATTGTAGTTACCTTATTTCACTACAGATGTCAGTGAGTGCCACATGGTCATCACAATTGGACATACAATAGGCAACTAAGATTTTTCTTGGATGGGAAGGTCAGCTAAATTTTATTCAGAGGCAGCAATTAAATCCTAGAAAGTCACAATCAATCATTATGGGTCATCAGAGACTATTATCTACAATTAACCTAAACACAGTTTCGCATGTGTCACTAAATGGAGTTCAAATCCCTTATAGTGAGACAGTAAACATTCTAGGAGTATTTATTGACAAAAGCTTAAATTGGAATACACAAATAAACCATACATGCAAAACAGTCTTCTCAATAATACATTCATTAAATCGTGTACGAAATTGTTTGCCATTCGCCCTTAGGAAAATGTTAGTAGAAACACTTGCAATGCCCCATTTTGATTATTGTGACACTCTTTTTACAGACTTAAATATTATTTCCACTCAAAGACTTAAACGTGTTCATAATTCTTGCGCACGTTTTATTTGTGGTATTCGCAAATTTGACCATGTTACACAGTCCCTGGACCAATTATCGTGGCTCCGTCTAAGAGATCGTAGAACTGTCCATTCCCTATCCCTTCTCTATAAAATACTTCACACATCATCGCCTAATTATTTATCACGCCGCTTCATCAGACTATCCGACACACATAATCTTGACACTCGATCCCATCAGCACATTGTCCTTTATATCCCGCCTCATCACACTGTATATTATTCATTATCTTTTACGGTGTCACTTACCAAAACATGGAATTCCCTTCCGCCCTATGTCAGAGACTGTCAAACTATAACATCCTTCAAAAATAAACTAAAGAATTATTTAATAACAAACTAACTTATAAACCTCACTGATAGCAATATTAATATGTTTAATTATTTATGAAAATAATATTAAGAATAACAAATATTTTTATTTGTTTTGTTTCAAATATTGTATAATCGTAAAATTAGTTTTCTATATCTCATTATTTTCCTGTTTTTTTATATACACTAGACAGGGACAATTTAATATGTCTTGCTTGTATACATTTTATTATTAGTTTTAGTCTTAATTTTAACTAACATTAACTGGTTGTATTATAGATCGTAATACGTATATTAGATATTATCTTTTGATCAAATTTTTACTTAATGTTTAATATTAGAGTTAATTAAGATTGTTATATTCTGATGTAATATATGTTTGTCCTGGTGAGTGGAAGAGAAGGCCACATGGCCTTAACTCCACCAGGCTAAATAAATCTAATCTAATCTAATTTAGTCTTGAGATTCTTTAACGAGCACAAAAATCTTCACACTAAGGGTTCAAGACTTAATGTCCCTCCCGGAGTACTTGTCCTATTAGTTTTTCCACCCTAAAAGTTAATCGATCCCAGCCGAATTTGAACCCACGGCCGTCGGGACTTAAGGCAAGGAACATAACCGCTAAACGACCGAGGCAAACTTCATCCCTTTGGAATTCACTAAAAACTGGAAACCTATTTTCATCATCATCATAAACAAATCCGTTTTAGGCCATGTGACCTGTAACGGTAAACCTAACGAAGATGGTCTTCATCTTTCCACCAATATTTTGGTCTTCCTTGGTCCCTATGTCCAGATGGAATATATTGGAATACCAAGTTTGGAAGTCTATTTATTTCCGTTCTTTTCAGATACCGTATTTTCCATTCGTATTGGTATCTTTCTATATCTTCATTTAAATAAAGTTTTTTTTTTCAGACCATTTAACTCGTGTCCCAAAATGGGAGTCAATGACCAATCACGTTGCAATGAATTTTGTTTTACAACCAATCACAGTCGTGTTTCACCTCGATATTTATCGAATTATGTTTACCAAAATAAAGAAAGCTCCTCTTTTTTAATATTCTGAACAGGTCAGAACATTATTTTGCAGTGACTGATTCTCCAACAAGTCCATTGAATACTATAGCAAATAATGAACAGATTCCTTCGAACTGCACATTTGATAACTGTATGTTCAATAATTGTGTTTTTAAATAATGATTTTACTGAGTTGTTTTCTAAAAAAATATTAATAACCTATAACGTTGGTTATAATATACAGTTTCATATGTTTCATTTTTTCTCCACTAGGGTGCATTCTTACAATATTGTGATCCTTTGGCAATAAATAATATGATCGGGTTGCAGTGGATGAACAAATGAAACATGCCCAAACATTTCTCATTTGTTTTCAAACATCGCCGGTTTCATTAAATATATAAATATTTTAAAATAACTATATTTAAATAATGATTTGTGAGTAAACAACTTAATTTTATTCATTAAATAGTCCTAACAAATGCCACTCTTGATTTCCAAATCATCTAGATAAATTCACTCGTCACTTCGTGAATCGTGAATTTATCAATAATTTGGAAATCACTCGTGGCATTACTTATGATAACAGTGTTCCTTTGGTGATCCAGTCTAGTAACTTCTATCAGTAATCGTAAGAATCGCATTTGGCTTACTCTAAGTTTATGAGAATTTCTTTAAAATCCAAATTTCACTTCCGTATTTTAGAGCAGCTTTTAATGTGATGTTATGTGAGAATCTATTTTAAGGACAGGGCGGATACAAGAGCAGATACTAGCCAGACCAAACAGCTCACGAGAACAGGAGAAATGAATACTTTAAGAGCCATAGTAAACAAAACAAGACTTGGCAGAGTCAGAAATCCGGATGTAAGAGAAGAATGCATTATCATAGATGCTGAGACATTTACTACAACAAGAAAAATAAATGGAATGCACATGTTGACAGAGCTGACGGTACGAGGCTAATTAAAACAGCGAAGAACCTACGTTCTAGAGGAAAAAGAGAAGTGGGTAGACTCCTCAAGAAATGGAATGAGATGTAATCAACAATGTCATAGTGTGTATAAATAAACAGGCATATGCTTATAAAAAACATCATCATCATCATCATAGTACATTCACGAATTTAGGCCATTCGTTGACCTGTTTCGGCCTCAAGAGAAACATCATCGAGAAGTCTTTTGAGTGGACGTCCTGGTCTTCTTCCTGCTGGTTGATATCTTAACATTTGTTTGAGTATCCTGTGATCTTCCATTCGATGAACATGTTGCATCCATCTTGACTTATAATCAGAAATTTTGTTTTCTAAAGGTTCCATGTGTAATTCTTCTAAGATGTCTTCATTTTTTTTTGTGATCTAGTAGTGTATCCTGCAGTCCTCGGAAGGTATCTCATTTCAGCAGATCTAAGTCTCTGTATATCCCTCTGTTTCAACGTCCATACTTCGCTACCATACAAAAGAGTTGGAAGAGCCAGTGTTTTATACACTTTTAGTCTTGAATGTTTTTGGACTAACTGTGGCTTGAAGATAAACCCTAAAATTCTTAAAAAAATAGATATTTTTGCATTTACATCCTTTTCTTCTTCATATGAGATATTACATCCTAGATAACTCTTTTTCTCTCTTCTTCGGCTTTCCCCCACTTATAGGTTTACCGTCTTCAGTTTCCATTTATCTCTATCATTCCAATCTCCCTCTTCCAAATTCCTATCATCCATTATAGTTCTGACGTAGGTTTTCCATTTCCATCCTGGTCTGCCACGTTTATTTCTTCCAGGGGGTGACCATTGGAATATATTTTTTGGCCATCTTTCATTTTCCATTCTTTGTACATGGCCATACCATTTAAGCGTTTGATTTTAAATCCTCTTAACAACAGATGTGGTGACATTCATTTTTCTCCAAAGGAATTCATCCTAGATAACAAGAAGAAAAAATGTACAACAAAGTTGAAAAAGCCAAAATCATTCAAACAATGTAGTGCGTGAAGAAGAAAAATACATGTGCAGTTTGTATGAGAGAAGTATCAGGTGGAGAGAGGAACAGTAGAGAGGGACAGAGAAGACTCGCAACAAAGTTCTCACGGCTGAATCTGACACGTCCAATTAATGTACTTTTAGTTTAATGGAGAAATAAGAAAGTGTGTGTTTACACCCTCTGTGTGCAAATACATTAATAACAGTAATTAGTGTTGAATGCCTCTTTTTTATATACCTCACTTTCACGCTGAAAACATTTATTGTTTAGGTTTTATATGCGGACAAGGGTAATTAGATCATAAAACCACTTCCATACATTTGTATTAAAAAATAAGTTTTTTTGCAAATCGATCTATTGCTCAATATTCTCGCGTCGCATTTCGATGTTTGCGAATTTATATCAGATTGGGATCGATTAACTTCTACTTCACCTTCTTCTTCTTCTTCTTCTCTGTATAGTCATAACTTACAGGTTAGGCCTACAACCCGTTCAGTCTAGAAATCAAGAATCTTTCCAACGTTACTTCTGTCTTCCAGATGACCTCTTACCATAGAGAAGCATCAATATTTTTATTTTTCTTCTTCTTCTTCTTCTTCTTCTTCTTCTTCACTTCACGGGCTAAGCAAATTGCCTGTTCCACCTCGCTATTGTTCTGTCCATCTTTTCACTGGCCTTCCTACATTCTTTGAACCTCTTGGCTTGTAGTTAAATGCTTCTTTTGGTAATCTTGTTACATTCACTCTTTCTACATGTCTAAACCATTTATCTTTATATTCCTTTAATTTATCATTCAGTGGATATAGGCCTATATTTAACTCTGTTCCTATATCTTCATGCGCACGCCGTAGCGTAGTGGTTAAGGCACTGCGCTACAAGCCGGAAGGTCGAGGGTTCAAGTCCCGGTGGGGTCAGGATTTTTAGACTGGCCCAAACCTTCTGGCGGCACTACGGCCATGGGGTCGACTCAGCCTCTAACGGAAAGAATACTAGACGCTTGTTCTGGGGTATAGACGGCCGTCACGCAGGGCTCACAACCCGGCTGACATCAAGTGCCGATTGTCCAGAAAAAGTGGGACCCTTAACCTCCTACTACCCCAAGGGCCTCCTGAGGCCTGTAGTGGGATTACTTTACTTATATCTTCATTCTTTATCCGATCCAATCTTGTGCAGCCTTTTGTTCTTCTAAGGAAGTTCATTTCTACGCTTTGTATTCTACTTGGTATTTTTTTGATCATTACCCAAGTTTCGCTCCCATAAAGTAATGCAGGAACTGCTAATGTTTTATAAAACTTCAATCTAGTATCTCATCTTGTTCTTTCCTTTAATGCTCTATGTATAGTTCCACATATCATTTGAAATTTCGACAGTTTAATATTTCAGTTTTTGTGTTTATAAAAAAGTACAACCCAAGTAAATAAAATGTTGTTACTTGTTTGTTTTCTATTATGATTTTTTATCTTTTATGTTCATATCCCCAAAATGCCATAATTTTTTTTTATATTTTGAAATTATATTCTTGGCATAACAGATTTAATTGATGTACAGAGTACTGCAAATTATTCTCATTTTCTTGAATAATAACCACATCATCAGCAAACATTAAAACGTTTAATATTTTAAAACGGTCCATTCTTGTACCTATATTAACATTTTCCATTCTTTAGTTTTTTTCAGACTTGGAGGGCAGGGTGGTCTGACCACCGTGACAGGAAAGATCTATTGCGCTACCCCAGTATTATGGAGATGAGTAGAATGAAGTATACTGTACGGTGTTAAATTGAGATGGAAATGCATGAGAGTGGAATTTTTTTTCTTTTCAAAAAATAAAAAGCAGTATCCTCCCTTTATGATTGTTTTTGCATAGCAAATGTGTTAAACGGAATTATAAAAATCTGAATCTCCAATTTCATGAGGAGAATATTTAAAAATACATCATAAGGGGTATTTATTTGAAAATATTTAAAAAAAACATTTAATAAATCATAATTCGGAAACTATTCTACTTATAAACACCAAACTCCACAGAAACACTTCTATAAGCACATAATGTATGTGATAAAAGTTCAAAATAAATAGATTAAAACCAAAAAAAAAAAAAAATGAAATTCACCATTCGGCCCCCTTGATTGTTCTTGCCATTGTCTAAACGCGTCGTCAAGATATATACTGAACAATGCTGGGGACATTGGGCATCCTTGTTTAACTCAATTTTCTTTTTTATTTGACTTAACCTACTTTTATATTTTAATTTGAGTTCTTTTAGACATCCTTTCAAAGTCTGATCTTTGTTAAATCCCTACATAAAACTGATCGCTTTTTGACATGTTCCACGGATAAAATTCAAGTAGAGATAAGCAATGCCATCCGTTTCCTTTTCTGCATTTCAGATGAGCCTAAGTTCCAAGTTTTTACAGTCCTCACGTCCGAGATATCCTTTCAAGACATGTGTTATTTTCTCATAGGGAAGAAGAATCTGACTGATGAATAAAGACAAGACCCCACAAACGTTATCGGGAATAGAAAATGTAAAAAAATTTAAGACAGCTGCTACATAAATGTAATGTCAAGGAAAGCAATTTTCTTTGAGCGAAATGTCTTTATACTAGTAAAAATTCTCAGATATCGGATTCACTTCTTCAAAGGAAACGAAATATTAAACATGCGTTCTGAATAAATTTATGGCATAGTTACCCCATTATTAAATCCATAACGTCTTCTAGTTGGATAAAAAATTAATGGTAGAATATAAAAATTGGAGATTACAAATAAACTAATAAAACCGAACATCTTTCATCGAATATAACTGAAAAGGTAAATTGTGAAAGAGGTAATAAGTAATTTTGAATTTTTTTGAAGGGGCTGTAGCGAGGATATACCAAAGGACAACACGCACACACTATTGAGTAGCACTAAGAAATTGGGTCTGGAAGTAAATATCAATAAAACCAAATAATGGCCACACATAGAAATGCATTATATAATGGAATTCGACAGCTAATGACAAATGACGGAAATTTTGAGGAAGTGGCTAAATTAAGTACCTAGGAACAATAATCAAAAGTAGGAATGAGGTGCACAAAGAAATTAAACATAGGCTCAATTCTGGAAATGCATGCTATTATGCATTGCAGGGACTCTTGACGATCCAACTCCTTTCGAAAAACGTTAAACTGAAAATATATAAAACTATTATTCTACCAGTTATGTTGTATGGATGTGAAATATGGACTCTTACTTTAAGGGAGTAAAGGAGATTACTAGTAATTGAAAATAAAGTTCTTAGGAAAAATGTTTGCATGAAAGAGAGATGAACATACGGTGAATGGAGAAGACTTCATAACTGTGAACTACAAGGTTTTTATAGGAAGTCAGATATAAATAAGAACAGGTTGGACATGTGGCACGAATGGGGAATGAAAGACGTGCATGGAAGCTTCTTATAGGAAAACCAGAGAAAAAACGCCCAGTTGGTAGACCAAGTTAGAGCTGGGAGAATAACATTAACTATAATTTGAGGGAAGTAGATTATACAGTGAATTATTGGAAAACATTAGCTCAGGATAGGAATGTATGGACAGCTTATTTCCGCGCGGCCATGAACCTAGTGTCAGTGAATTAATTAGTTAGTTTATTGTAATGCATCGTAATAATGACGTTTGTATTTCGTGAGTGACAGAGAGAACAGTGGTCTGGCATTGGTACAACTATTTCACGTTTTGATTACAGATCGGAGTCGCAGCACCGTTATCATGTTTTGCTTAAAGGACACGGTTGGAGATAAATATCACATAATTCAGTACAGTCCCGTCTGAAGATAAGCTAACGCACTCTTACAATGTCACAAGACTCCGTTCGGACTCCTACGTCCTGTCCTGTACCCACTCTACGTTTCCCTTCCCCTTCCCCTTCCGACTTCAATAGTTCCAACTTCTGCCGTCGGTTACGAAAACGTAACAGACTTCAATAGTTCCAACTTCTGCCGTCGGTTACGAAAACGTAACAATGCTATAAATATAGATTCGAAAGTCGCCAACTCGCGAGTCAAAAGACCCGCGCAGATCGTGAAGCGTCGAGATCCCGTACCAGACCTCCAAGCCTTGGTCCTCACTGTCACGAAGTTTCGGGACCAGAAATTTCCATACTGGAAAGTCTCTATCAAGGGCCTAGAAGTTTCCTCCCCATCCTTATAATCTGTAGCGAGAGCAGGAAGCAAGCGACAAAACACTGTGTCTGTAAGGAGGCCCATTGTAATGTGGAATATAAAAAAAATAATGAGTATTATTATTATTATTATTATTATTATTATTATTATTATTATTATTATTATTATTTGACAGGGTATGTAGCACGAATGAGAAATGAAAAAGGGGCATAGAAACACCGAAAGGTAAGCGTCCAGTAGATAAATCAATAATGAGGTGGGAGAATAACATTAACCAAGATTTGAGGGAAAGAGATCATACAGGGTACGATTAGGAAAACTTTAGCTCATGATAGGAATGTATGGAGAACTTATGTTCGCGCGGAACCACTGAACAGAACCACTCGCATCTCTTTATACATGCTAGGTTAGTAATAATCTAGACGCCAGTCGCGATTGCTCTCGAATGGAAAATCCGAGAGGCAGATTCTTCTACAATCGATGTTTCTGGTAAATGATTCCTCCAAATAACACGTCTGGAGAGATTGTTTGCTTGCTGCACATGACTCGAATTTAATTGTATTACCTTACAGGATAAGGAGTCCTGCTGCTGGCCGCGAAATTTAAAAGGGATAATTTGAGCAACGGGCCGACAATACGTCGTATTATTATTATTATTATTATTATTATTATTATTATTATAGTTATTATTGATATTATTATAGTTATTATTGATATTATTATTGTTATTATTGATATTATTATTATTATTATTATTATTATTATTATTATTATTATTACACAATTACGATGATTTGGGCACGTGAAGAGGATGAATGAAAATAGATTGCCAGTTAGGTGTTTGGAGTATGTTCCAAATTGGAGAAAAAGAAGAGGGAGACCTAAGAAGACATAGATAGAAGCAATTATGAATCTGACAAAGGAGAGGGGACTGCAGGATTGTCACTGGAGCACAGAGATGAATGGAGGAAGAAAATCAAAACTTAATATTGGGTACAGGAAGATGACATTTAAAAACCAGTTATTAGAATGAAATTATTATAATATTATTATTATTATTATTATTATTATTATTATTATTATTAGGAGTATTATTATTATTATTAAAAATCGATAATGCATTAAAATGGACGGAATGAAGTTTATATAATTTTATTTCGAAGTGGCATGCTGCGAATTATTGTAAGAGCATTGAATTATTCCTCATTCTACGAGTATCTCAATTTGAGTGCATTTTCTCCAACATCGCTTCGGCTTTTTGCCAGTCAACCACTCAGGACTCCATAACTTGTTTCAAAGATGACGTTACCAGCCATCAACTGCCTATGCATAGTAATAAGGACATATAACAAGAGCTTCTTACCGTTCCCCACCATTTTCAAGAACCCGAAAACATGAAGGCCTATATTTACTCGTCTCGATCTTCTCAAACCAAAATCAGGACTATAAATAATATTATATATATAAACAATACACTTATGTTCCTAATATTTATTAAAATTTAACCATAAAAGTGAAGTTAATATTAGTCAAACTTTGCTTAGGTTAGTTTATGTTTGGATGACGGTAGGATACTACAAGTTAGGAATTCGTTAGGCATTATTTGTATTATTATATTATTATTATTATATTATTATATTATTATTATAATATTATTATAATATTATTATATTATTATTATATTATTATTATAATATTATTATAATGGTATCTTTACCTTGTCGTGGTGGAGTGGCTTGTGTGCTTAAATGATCCTGAGAGCTATGCCGGCGGTAGCATTGCTGCCGATAGGGTTACCCATGCCGGACTGGTCGAAGGTGATAAGCCAGACGAAATAAGTACCTTGGTCGAAAGAGTGACGATCTTTCACCGTAAAAATACAACCGTCAAGAAATGCGGACATGGGTTCTACTGGGGTAAAATTTTCCGGAGGTCAAATAGTCCCCCATTCGGTTCTCCGGGCGGGGACTACTTCAGGGAACCCATGCCAGCGATGGGCAGGACATGTTGCGCGTATGGGGAATGAAAGACGTGCATGGAAACTTCTTGTAGGAAAGCCAGAAGGAAAGCGCCCAGTTGGTAGACCAAAAATGAGGTGGGAGAACAACATTAACTATGATTTGAGGGAAGTAGATTATACAGGGAATGATTGGAAAGCATTAGCTTAGGATAGGGATATATGGAGAGCTTATGTCCGTGCGGCCATGAACCTACGGGTTCGATAGTGCCAGTGAGTAAGTAAGTAAGTAAGTAAGTAATATTATTATATTATTATTATATTATTATTATTATTATATTATTATTATTATTATTATTATTATTATTATTATTATTATTATTATTATTATTATTATTATTATTATTATTCAACAGCATCAAGGATTAGACCTGTTGGTCTGTTCCGATCTCATGTTAGAATTCGTCTATTCATCTTTTACTGGGTCTTCCAACATTTCTTTGTCCTAGTGGTTTGTAATGAAGAATCTGTTTCGGAATTATATTGTTATCCATATTATTGATGTGGTCCATCCATTCATCTCTGTATTGTGTAATTCTATCTAATAGTTTGAATAACTATTATTATTGTTATTAATATTCAAAATGGCAGATCGGTAATAACGGTGATAAACGGAATTTTGTGGGATGAGAATATAAGAATAGATACCAAATTACAAATTTATAAAACCATAATTCGAAGCACGCTAACATACGGCGCAGAAACTTGGTAGTTCAATAAAATTTTGAGTTTAAAGCTTATGTCTACTGAAATGGGTTGTTTTACACGTTCAACTAGACATTCTAAATTGGAAAAAAAAATCAGAAATATATATCATCAGACAATAAAAGAAAGTCTAAAATTCTATATTAGATTTTGTGAGATACAGACAACAATACATATGTTGCCGGAGAAAAGATTGCCCAGACAAGCTTTGGAATGGATTCCACCTGGGAAAGGAAAAGAGAGATCGACCTAGATAGAGAAGAAAGGAGAAAGAAGATAATTAAAAAAGTTTTGGGCACAGGAAGATGTTTTTTTACATTGTAAATCTGTTTAAAAATAAATAATTAAATATTATTGTTACTATTACTGTTATTGTTATTTATATTATTGTTACTATTGTTATTATTATTGTCCACCGCTGTGGTCTCGATGTAGCGTGCTGCCTTGTCACGCAGCGGGCCCGAGTTCGATACCCTGAGGGACAGGCCTCTGGGTGAGGTTTCTTGGGGGGTTTTTCCTCACCTGTAAGACAAATGTCAGTAAGTTTAGGGCCCAACGATCCCCGAAAAATCATCCGTCCATCATCATCATCATCATCCTTCACCGGTGTGGAAAGCAACGGGAAGCTACCACACCTACAATTCCCTAGTAAAGCTACATAGAATGAAAATGCTATAATTGCAGTGAAAGACCTGCCCTAGAGCAGAATTACTATAGGTCCTTCACTGCAATCATAACATTTTCATGCTATGCTTTGCAGCTTTACTAGGGAATTGTAGGTGTGGTAGCTTCCCGTTGCTTTCCACACCGGTGAAGGATGATGATGATAAGGATGATGGCCATATGATTTGATTTCGGGGACCGTTTGGGCCTTAAAGTTTTCCTGACATTTGTCTTACAGGTGAGGAAAACCCCCGATAAAAACCTCACCCAGAAAAACTGCCCCGACCGGGGATCGAACTCGGGCCCGCTGCGTGACAAGACAGCACGCTACCTCGAGACCACAGCAGTGGACATATATATGGTAAATAGGAAGTTCTATGAAGATTTAACAGTGTTTCAGCTGCATTAATTTCAGCTCGCTGTTAAGTAGGTTACATTGTATACAGGTCAAGTCTACAAATTGCAATTTTATAGTGTTTTGTTTAAAGTTTTAGAGCCTGGTGTTAAGTGTTATCCATCCCAGAGAGCCGTTAACAGCTAAACTGTACCTAAATCTTTCATTCATTCAACTGGCCTCGTTTGATCCCCGACGTGTTATACTGTCTCGTCCCTCTCATACAAACGCTGTCAGCCTCACTGACTCCTTCTATCTCGTGCGATCGATATGCCACAGGGGTATCCAACATTCTAGCTGCTGCATTTATTTCTCTGTTATTTTAGAGAGGAGAGATGTACAGTCTAAGGTCATACTTCTTTGATGAAAAATGTATGGTGGTCCCATTCACCACGTTAAAATAGGCATAGATCAATATATTTTGGTCTGTTCCGACATAACAGATTTAAAACAATCTACCCATTTTTTAGGAGTCCCTGTAGTTCTATTTCTTTCTGGTTTATAATAATAGTAATAATAATAATAACAATAACAATAATAATAATAGTAATAATAATAATAATAATAATAATTATAATAATAATAATAATTATAATAATAATAATAATAATAATAATAATAATAATAATAATAATAATAATAATAATAATAAAGTAAAGGAAATTATGCAATTTGAAAAAAATTAGAAAACATAGAAGAAAAAGTTTCAAATTGTATAGACGCCTCAGAATGGAAGATGATAGAATATTAAAGAATATCTTTGATTGGAAAGCTAATGGAATAAGTGGAAGAGGCAGGCCTAGTTAATGTTGGATAGATGGAGTTAAGTGAAGTATGGAAGCTAGAGATTTGAGGGAAGAAGATACTTTACACAGAAACTTCTGATGACAAATCCCTTTGGGTTCAAGATGAACCACTGTATTGTAAAATATTCCTAATAAAATAATAACTTGGGATTATATTATTTTTCATCTAGATAATATGGTCCATCCATTCACTTTTAAAATTATTACTTCTTTCTGTTATATTGAAAAAAAGGTGATATAGGCGAGTCAAGGGAAAACGGAAAGTAGAAAAAAATGCTTCTAGGAAACTTAACTGTTCTTGTTACATCTCGTTTCCCATAAAGAACATGTAATTCACTGTTATATAGTCTTCCCCATTCACCTGTCCTTTTCTCCTTGCTCCAACTTTTTTTTTCTAAAAACTTTATTCTCCTCCCTTAAAATAAGAAACAATGTTCACATAATACTAAATAGCCGAAGAATTATGATTATTTTTTTTCAGTTCAACCTTCTTTGAGAGTCGTTGAGATAACAAGGTCCTTGTATGCATAACACAATATATTTGAACAGTTGAGCCCAAAATATTAAACACCCCAAAGAACTGAGGGGTCTAGTGTGAGAGGGAGCTATGCCACTTTGAGAAGAAATTGAAATAATCAGTAATATTTATATTAAAATTTATATTTTTCCTTTTGCATAGTTTACATAACAGTAACTTAGAGAAGAAAAAAGTTGCCCCCCTTTATTGTAGAAATAATTTAATAATATAATGATTTATAGAACCCAATTGATTTCCATTTCTTCTCAAAGTGGCATAGCTCCCTATCTCACTAGACCCCTCAATTGTGTGTGTTTTTAGAGATAAAATGGAGAAGAACTAAAACCTAGTATTGAATGCACTTACTTAGGAACTAAATTAGACCATTCAGGCGATACCACAGCGGAAATTAAACATAGAATCGCTCAAACAAAACAAGCAATAAATGCTTTAAACTCTGTTTGGTGGAGAAAAAATATTTCAAAAAATAGAAAATTACAAATATATCAAACCATAATTCAGAGCATTTTAACATATGGTGCTGAAGTCTGGCAAATTCCTGCCAGGGAAACGAAAATAATTTTAAGTACTGAAATGGATGTTTTAAGAAAATCAGCTGGAAAATCTAGAATGGATAGAATACGAATTAAAGAAATAAGGGAAATTATGGATGTAGAAGAGGAGCCGGACATCATAGACATTATAGAAAAGAAAAGATTACAGTGGTATGGCCATGTCAAAAGAATGCCAGAGCTAAGAATGCCTAAACTCGTTATGGAATGGATCCCAATAGAAAGAAGGAAGAGAGGAGGACCGAAGAAAACTTGGATAGAAGGGATACAAGCAGCTATGAATATCAGAGGATTGGAGGAAGATCAATGGATGGACAGAGAGGAATGGCGTTTGGTTTCCGGAAGACGAGGCAGCTGCCATGATACCGGATGATGATGTTGATGTTGGGATAAAAATGGTCTTTGAAATGTATAATACAATATGTTTGAACAGTTGAGCCATATTCTTCTACATCTCAATCCTGTTTGTATCTATTGTTCCCAGATATTTGAAATCGCCCACTTATCCACATGAAGAATACTTACAAAAGGGAGATTAAACTAAAAAAAATAACAGGGAGAGATGGAGAGTGAGAGAATATAATAAGACGTGATTTAAAACAATTAAATGTCTTCTTATGCAAATTGGATAAAAAGAAGAAAAATTCTTGAGCGTTATGAACTCTTAGCTAACCCACGTTTGAAGACGACAGCAGTGGAAAATATTGGAATGACGGTGCTAAGGAAGAAAGAAGATCAGCACAATTAGACTAGAATAAATTTCTGGAAGACTTAAAAACTGCTCTTAAAAATGTTGAAGTCAGTAATTAGTCACATAATTTGAACTACAATGATATGCTTAAGAGATAAAGAACAAAAGACAATGAAAACTGATTAGTAAAAAGCTGAAAATCTGCGGATAAAGAATGAATAAAAATCCGAGATTACAATACGCAAGAAAACGTAACAAAAACGTAATTATGGATAGTAACGTAAAAGTCTCATTAAAACAAAAATAACTGGGCGAAATACGTTTAACATAACTAATTCACTGGCACTATCGAACCCATAGGTTCATGGCCTCGTAACATAAGCACTCCACACATCCCTATCCTGAGCTAATATTTTCCAATCATCTCCTGTATTATGTAGTAAGTAAAGTAATCCCACTACAGGCCTCGGAAGGCTTTTGGGGTAGTAGGAGGTTAAGGCTCCCATTTTTCTAGACAATCGGCACTTGATGTCAGCCGGGTTGTCAGCCCTGCGTGACGGCCGCCTTTACCCCCAGTACAAGCGCCTGGTACTCATTTGCGTTAGAGGCTGAGTCGATCCCAGGCCCATAGTACCGCCAGAAGGTTTTGGTCAGTTTAAAAATCCTGACCCCACCGGGACTTGAACCCTCGACCTTCCGACTTGTAGCACAGTGCCTTAACCACTCCTGTATCATCTGCTTCCCTCAAATGAGGGTTAATGTTATTCTCCGACCTCATTCTTGGTCTACAAACTGAGGGTTCTCCCTCTGGTTTTCCTAAAGAAGCTTCCATGTCCCTCTTTCATTCACCATTCGTGCCACATGTCCTGCCCATCGCAGTCCACGTGACTTAAATGATATTATTCACATTAAATTCTTAAAGGTTCTTATGTTTATTATTCCATCATCAGCATCTACAATGGCAATGAAGGTTTTAGTATATTTTATACAGCGAGTGCAGGTCGTTGGGTGTGTTCTCGTTCAACATGTTTTTGCTTCTTTTAAGATTTCAATGTGTCGGCCGCGGTGTACTAGTGGTTATGCTCCTTGCTTCTGGCCCCGAGGGTCGCGAGTTCAAACCCGGCCGGGGTCGATGGATTTTTAGGATGGAAAAATCCAAGGAGTAAGTCCTCCGGGAGAGACTTTAAGCCGTGGGTCCCAAGTCCGAATATTTTCAGGCTCGTAAAAGATCCTTAAGCCTGAACGGAAAGGCCTCTAAGCAAAATTTACCGAATTTTCCCGTCCTAGTACTACCTTGGTTTCCTAGATGTCTGTATCAGGGTGAACGCTAACCACGGACCACTCAAATGACATCTATACGAAAACAAATGTAACTAAATTAGTATGGTTCAAATTCTTCCCTGTGGGGGGAGAGCGCCTAAATATCTGTTAAGGGAAACATGGGCTTACATGATACAAGAAGAAGATAAGATGTCAATGTACAGAGAACATATTAATTACATGACCAACAACCTGGAAGACATATGTATAAAGATATATAAAGGTAATGTCATAAACCGACTTCATGTATAGAAATTTAAAAAAAAATTGAGAGTGGTTTATAAACTTGGTGAATTTTGTGAGTTTTCAGAAAATAATTATATTCTAGATGTAAGTTAGACGGGAGTATTTCATTAATTGAAGTTAGGAACGCAGATCAGTTGGTATGTTGGCTGTTCTTCGCTTCTGGAATGCAGAGTAGTCGCCTTCTGAATTCAAGGGTTTCTAAACTTACTTAGTACCAATTAATGTACGGCCCCTCCTGCTGAATGGGTCTTATAAAAATAATATACTGAATAAAATATATTTTTGTTGAAGTGGTCAGGTAATAGCGAATAAATTTTATTTCATTCTTAGCTATAACGTTTTATCGCGACCACATAAGCTGCCCCTTTCTATTGTTATACAGGACTACAGAAAGAAGGAACAGATTTTAAACATTTATTTCTTCCAAACTACAAAAAATATACAAACACAATTTCAACGTCCCTGGAAAGAGAAAAGTTCAAATTTCACTAATTTATGTACTCAATACGAGCACCATGTGTTACACGACAAATATCAAAACGGTGGCTCATTTCTTGCCACACACGAATCAGCTGGTCTCTAGTTATCGAATTCACAGCTTCAACAATTCGATGTCGCAGATTTTCAAGAGTGTCAGACATAGGGAAGTTAAACACAGGTTCTTTTACCCAAATCCACAGATAAAAATCACACGTGGTTTGGTCGGGTGACCTGGGAGACCATTGGTATTGAAGTTTATCTTGTGCTCCTCCTCTTCCAATCCAACGTCCTGTTATGTCGCCATTTTAATACAAACAACGCGGCCGTGATTAAAACTTAAAATTTTCTCTTTCTTGTGTTTCTATTTTTATTGTAGTTTGGAAGAAATAAATGTTTGAAGTATGTTCCTTCTTTCTGAATAGCCCTATATTTCTCATATCTTCCTCGTCAAAACACTGTGTAAGGTACTGAAGGCCTCTGGTTCGTTATTTCATAACACTCGGACAATATCTCTGAACAGTCACTAAATAACTGATGTAAGAATTCTATAATGTATACATACAATAAGATTCTATAATTTATACATACAATAAGATTCTATAATGTATACATACAATAAGATTCAATCTTAAAGTTTAAGGAGGAAACAATATAATGAGAAGTAATAAAAATGGAGTGAGCCTCGGTGGTCTGGTGGTTTGTTCCTTGCTTCTCATCCCCGCCGAGCTCCATGGATTCATAGGATGGAGAATTCAAGGGACAAGTCCTCTGAGAGGACTTCAAGTCGGGGTCCGTAGTCCGATTTTTTCTTGAGTTCGTAAAAGAACCTCAAGCCTGAATTAGTGCCTCTGAGGAAAATTTACCAGGGCTTCACCATCCCAGTAATATTTAGTTCCCTACTAGATGCTTCATTGAGGCGATGCACAGTGATCCGAAAAACCCAAAAAAAATGGCAAAATTCTTGGACTTAATATTTCTTTATAAATAATGTCTTATTGAATATTTTAGTGCAGAGAGTTTATAGAGCAGATGTTATTAGCTTTTTAACTGATGCGTAGTTTGCAGTGAGTGTATTCCTAGCATATTAAATAAATATAAGTTTAATTAGAAATACGAAAATTAATTCCGTGGCATTTCAAACGGTACGTCTCTAAAAAGAAAATTACTTCAAGTGGAAGAGATTATGATGTAGTACATGGATCCATGGTTTTGAGTTGTATTCACAAAGTATTATCTTTATGGAAATCCTTAAAAAAATGTTAAAAATATAATAATTGAAAATAATGAGGTAAAGATAAAGGTTCTTCCTGTATTAATATTCTTGTAATGCAGGCTCTCAAATAATCAACATTTACTTTCACTACTGTAGTCACTGTGAAAATATTTTTTATCGCATTATAGAAATTATAATGCTGTTTTGGAATGTAAATTCGTTACTGCTTTCGGATCCTTCCTTATTATAACGAAAAGTTGTTTCTGCATATCAATTATTACTTAATGGATATAAATATATATATATATATATATATTTATATATTATTTATATAAAGGCTATATTTTTATTAGTTCTAAACATTTAGAAATGCATTATGAATTAAATATTGTGTTAAATAATTGTGTTAAATAATTACACATAAAAAGATCAGTATTTTAACCCTAATATTGAAATTTTAAAAATTAGAATTCAAGCGTATATACCGACCTATTTATTAAACTATTAATCTTCCGAAAGTTTGACCACATGTAACTTACTGACATCTATAGGAAATTAGCGTAACTAATTAAGCTAGGTCAAGAAAATCCCTTTTTGTAGTCGCAGAACGGGCATCATCACCCAATACTGCATTCGGAAGAAGAAGAAGAAAATCCCGCTAATGGAGCATCCGTCTCCTAGAGGGATGAAAGGGATACATACAAACAATAAAGAAGGAGAAAGTAGAAGATAATAGGAAGAATAAGGAATAGAAGAGAGAAAGAGTAGGAGAAGGATGACAAGAATTGGAAATTGGATGAGGAGGGAGAGAAGATGAAGAACATAAAGGAAAATAATGATGAAAAATAAGCAAGGGAGGGGGTGAGAAAAGGTGAGAAGGAGGTAATGAGAAGGAAATGAATGCATAAATTAGAAATGAGGAAGAGGAGAAGATTGAGAAGTTATAGAAGGAGAAGAGAGAAGAAAGAAGAAAAATAAAGGAATGCGAAAGAGAAAAATGAGATGTTATAGAAGGGAAAGAGATAAAATTACAAAGAAATGAACGAAGAAAAAACATTACGAATGCTACTGCAAACCATAGATTCACTATAAATTGTATAAACTACTGCACTATAGGCATTAGAATATTTATAAATTGGTAATAAAAAGATTCCGGGCTATGTGGCCGTGTTCTATAACTGGCGTTTCTTCCAGACGTTTCTCCCTCAACTGCGGAGGGCATCTTCAGTGGCGAGCGCTTCCAGTTGTTGTTTCCCTGTCGTAGACTCGACTGCGAATGAGAGTCGAGTCTACGACAGGGAAACAACAGCTGGAAGCGCTCACCACTGAAGATGCCCTCCGCAGTTGAGGGAGAAACGTCTGGAAGAAACGCCAGTTATAGAGCACGGCCACATAGTCCGGAATCTTTTATTACCATGATTACCGGCCGTGAAAGCCTGCATTCCACTATATTTATAAATTGTTGAATATTCCGTTGAAACGGTGCATTGGTTTATTAAAATTTACAGTGAATCAACTGTTTTGAATTACGTTCGTAAAGTTTCATAAGTAGGCCTGTAAGAAGGAGGAGGAAGAAAAAAAGGAAGAAAAGTAATGGAAGGTGAAAGGAAATATAAAGGAGAAGGGAAACGAAGAGAATTGTAAATAAGGAAAAGAGAGGAAAATAACAAAAATAAGGAGATCAAAAAGAAATATAACGAGAAAACATATAATAACAAAAAGAAGAACGAAAATAAGTATAAGGAGAAGGTAGAGAGGAAGGAAGAAAAGGAAAAGGATAAGGAAGATGAAAACTAATAGAATAAGAAGAGAGGGAATAACCAAGAGAAGGAGAAGGAAGAATACTGAGTAGCATCAGAAAGAGAAAAGACTGAAAAACAAACAAAAGGTGAATGGAGAAAAGTGTGGAACGAGGAGAAAGAAGATAGTTGGAAAAAAAATAAAAAGAATGAGAAGAGAAAAAATAAGATATAACAGAAGGATAAGAGTAATTATATTAAGGAAAATGAAGACAAATTAGAGGAGGAAGAGAATAAGAACAATGGAATGTAACAGGAGATCGAAGAGATTTTAGATGGAAAAAATAAACATGAGTAGGAATGGGAGGATAAGAACATAAAGAAAAAGAAGATAACAGGTAATGTGTTAAAACAAGCCCATGTCATCAGATTGGCCAGTGTGTGCTGTTAATCCTCTAGTATTTCAATTTAGGGAACATAGTTCACTTGCTCTCCACATGCCCGCTCGTGCAGATAGCGGATTCCTAACTGATCCTTATTAATCCACTGCACTATCCCATCATTCTGCCCCACTGGTCCTACATGACATATATAACTCAGAATGCAATTTCGAGCGGGTGATTTTAAAACATAATTATATTGTTTAAAAACAAACAAACATTTCGGGAGGACATTCTTCAGAATGGGACAAAATTCTACCGGCAAATGCTCATAGATTGCTTGTTGTCTGTGTGTTTTCATATAAGAAACCCATACCTAAAAACAGATGAGGGAAATTTTGACGAGGTGGCTGAATTCAAATACCTAGGAACAATAATCACAAATAGGAATGATATGCACAAAGAAATTAAACATAGGCTCAATTCTGGAAATGCGTGCTATTATGTATTACAGGGACTCTTGACGTCCGAACTCCTTTCAGAAAACGTTAAACTGAAAATAAATAAAACTGTTATTCTACCCTAATCCACCGCTGTGGCCTCAAGGTAGCGTGCTGCCTTGTCACGCAGCGGGCCCGGGTTCGATCCCCGGTCGGGACAGTTTTTCTGTGTGAGGTTTTTATCGGGATTTTTCCTCACCTGTAAGACAAATGTCAGGAAAACTTTAAGGCCCAAACGGTCCCCGAAAACATATGACCATCATCATCATCCTTCACCGGTGTGGAAAGCAACGTGAAGCTACCACACCTACAATTCCCTAGTAAAGCTGCAAAGCATGAAAATGCTATTGTTGCAGTGAAAGACCTGCCCTCGGGCAGAATTACTATGTATGGATTATTCTACCAGTTATATTATATGGATGCGAAACATGGACTTTTACTTTAAGAGAATAAAGTTCTTAAGAATTTTTTTGGACAATAGAGAGATGGACAGACAGGTGAATGGAGAAGACTACATAACAGTGAACTACATGATCTTTATAGGAAGCCATATATAATAAGAACAGTTAAGTTTCGTAGACTGCGATGGGCAGGACATGTTGCGCAAATGGGAAATAAAAGACGTGCATGGAAGATTCTTGTAGGAAAGCCATAAGGAAAACGCCCAGTTGATGGACTAAGAATGAGATGGGAGAATAACATCAACTATGATTTGAGGGAAGTAAATTATACAGAGAATGACTAAAAACATTAGCTCAGGAGAGAGATGTATGGAGAGCTTATATCCGCGCGGCCATGAACATACGGGTTCGATAGTGCCAGTGCGTTAGTTAGTTGGTTAAAATTATAATTCTATATTTTAAGATTCTCCCATATAACTAATATAGACACATGCTAGATAACATACATACTTACTTACTCACTGGCACTATCGAACCCGTAGGTTCATGGCCGCACGGACATACGCTCTCCATACATCCCTATCCTGAGCTAATGCTTTCCAATCATTCCCTGTATAATCTACTTCCCTCAAATCATAGTTAATGTTATTTTCCCACCTCATTCTTGGTCTACCAACTGGGCGTCTTCCCTCTGGTTTTCCTACAAGAAGCTTCCATGCAAGTCTTTCATTCCCCATACGTGCAACATGTCCTGCCCATCGCAGTCTACGAGACTTAACTGTTCTTATTATATCTGGCTTCCTATAAAGACCATGTAGTTCATTGTTATGTAGTCTTCTCCATTCACCTGTCTCTTCATCTCTCTTTGGTCCAAAACTTTTCCTAAGTACTTTATTCTCAGATACTTTTAATCTCCTTTCCTCCCTTAAAGTAAGAGTCCATGTTTCGCATCCATATAATATAACTGGTTTTATTTTTATTTCCTTTATTTCGAGTGTTAGAGAGCGAATTACATTTTCTTACACGCTTAAAGTTAAAATTGTTATTCGACCAATGAAAATGCATCATACATCTGATTTGTTTACATTACGACTGTAACTTAGCTCGGAATACATATAGCGGCAGTTATTATAAAATTACAATACGAATTAAAATTATGACGTTCTTAATAAGTAAGGTGAGTTTGTTGCATCTTACCTCATAAAAAAGAACTGAACTTTTATGAGGTAAAATGCAACAGACTCACCTTATTTATTATAGTGGCAATTGTTTTCGTATTTCGCTTGGTGCTCTAGGCGGACGGTACCGTGTTGTACTGCTTACCTCTTGCCATAGTCTATGCGTACAGAACTTGTAAATCGTATATATTACTTTTATTTGACTCCTCACTTCGTGAGTCGTGAATTTATCGATAATTTGGAAATCACTTGTGGCATTACTTATGATAAAGCTTCAGCCTTCAATGAAAATATTTAATTTATATAGGTCAAGTCCAGCCTAAAAATAGCCCATAGATGATGGACAATAATAATAATAATAATAATAATAATAATAATAACAATAATAATAATAATAATAACAATAATAATAATAATAATAATAATAATAATAATAATAATAATAATAATAATAATAATAATAATAATGCTCTTCCTTTGGCACAGGAAAACCTACAACCTCCTCGAGGCAGGGAATATATTTATACATGAAGGAGAAACATCTAGAACCAGGAGATTGGATGGGCCGACAAAATTGGATATTAGAAATCGAACGATATCAAAGACATTAATCAACCGATGATCTATCTGTCTAAAATAGTAATAATACCAAGTAGTTAGTTCGTTTTTTTTATTTAAGAGAGAACAGACAGATTGAAATGGAGAGCATTGTAATAATTAAAAAATGTAGCCTCGTCGGGAATAGAACCGTTGAACTCTTGCATATAAAGCAAGCCTTAAGGCGCTGAGCTACGGATTCGCTGGCTTGCTGTGCATAAAAGAATGCTCTTCATTGGAGGAAGGAGAACGTATTGTAGCTCTACTGTACAATTAGTTTACTCGTGTGAATCATGCGTTAAAATTTGAAATGTTCGAGATCAAGAGTCAGCTCATCTTTTTTTTTTTTTTTTCTGAGTGTAGACTACAACAAGAGGAAAGAATATATATATTGAATCTTTCTTCATTTTGTTTCAAATAAAGTTCTATTCTTTAAATAAATAAAAAACATTTTAATAAAAAAGGTAGTAGATTATTAAATATACTTTATGAGAGATACAATGTTAACTTCTTAGCAGTGATATGAAAAATGTAATCAAGAGCTTGGGAATAAAATGTAATAAAGCTGGCAAAGAGGAAGAAAATATTAGTTGTACGCCACAAACTCTCAATGAATCTAATTTCGTAGAGATTAATTTTGTATCGCTGCTATACATCTACGGCATAATTGGAAATTTCAACTTCACAGTTTGTAATAACATATTACCAGAGCATCGAATAAAAAACGTTAAAGTAGAAAAGATGAGCAATTTCATTTCCCGCCAGAACCTGCAAGTATATCCTGATGGGATATCATATCTTACTTACTTACTCACTGGCACTATCGAACCCGTAGGTTCATTGCCGCGCGGACATAAGCTCTCCATACATCCCTATCCTGAGCTAATCCTTTCCAGTCATTCCCTGTATAATCTATTTCCTCAAATCATAGTTAATATTACTCTCCCACCTCATTCTTGGTCTACCAACTGGGCGTTTTCCCTCTGGTTTTCCTACAAGAAGCTTCCATGCAAGTCTTTCATTCCCCATACGTGCAACATGTCCTGCCCATCGCAGTCTACGAGACTTAACTGTTATTATATCTGGCTTCAAAAAAAGACCATGTAGTTCATTGTTATGTAGTCTTCTCCATTCACCTGTCTGTTCATCTCTCTTTGGTCCACAAATTTTCCTAAGTACTTTATTCTCAAATACCTGTAATCTCCTTTCATCCCTTAAAGTAAGAGTCCATGTTTCGCACCCATATAATATAACTGGTAGAATAATAGTTTTATATATTTTCAGTTTAACGTTTTTTGAAAGGAGTTGGGACATCAAGAGTCTCTGCAATGCATAATAGCATGCATTTCCAGAATTGAGCCTATGTTTAATTTCTTTGTGCATCTCATTCCTATTTGTGATTATTGTTCCTAGGTATTTGAATTCACCCACTTCCTCAAAATTTCCCTCATTAGTCATTAGCTGTCCATTTCCATTATAGGCCTATAATGTATTTCTACGTGTGGCCATATATTTAGTTTTATTGATATCAATGCCATCAATGTCATCACATTTATAAGATAGGCTACTAGCAAATACCCGGCGTGCGCTGATACGCCTAAATAAATTATGTGTTTTTACGTTCAGTTAATAAGTAAGAGGAAAAATAATTATAAATTTATATAGTTATTATTTTTAGATACCCTGTACTGATTACCCAACATTGCCCGGGAATCTACGTATCTCGATGTATTTGGCATAAATGAGCTGAAAGACAAAATTCGTTATTTCTAGATATCCGTGCTGCTGTTCTGCTTGCCCGGGAATCTACTTATCCCGATCTTCTTGGCATCAATGAAAGACAAACATGGTTATTGTGAGTTATCCGTAAAAGATAAACATATGCTTTCACGGGCTTTTTGTAGAGTTTTTTTTGAGATATTCAATTCTGTGTACATTAATTTGGTGTTTTAGGCAGCATAAGCCTAATAATTTTGCATTATGTGGGATACCTTTTTTGGCAGGATTTTATTCTAAAGATTTAATTTTGGAAACGGTTTCATTAAGATATTCAAATATTTTTGGTTTTTTCTTTTTTATTTTATTCAAGCGTAAAAAAGTATTTTTTTCACTATAAAGGATGATTTTTAAGGGTGTAGGAGTTGAGTAACACAAACTCTCTTATTGCCTATGTTTATCTCGGGAATCTCCTGAACATTTTGCAAAAAAAACCCTCACAATCGGATCAACGGTATGGCCGCGCATAAAGTACAAACAGACATTAATTTTTATATAATAGATGAATTTAATTGTCTCTAAAGTATATCGAATTTCGTATGCTTACATTGTTAAAATTAGTGCAAAATGAACTATTACAATTCTCAAAACCCTTTATAACAAGCAACATTCGCCAATATAAAAATTAAAATGTAGATTATGGTGACTTGTTTTAATATGAGCAATATTAATAATATTGTCTTCTTCTTCTTCTTCTAATTCATAATTTGTAGGATTTTCGTCCTTTTTATTTCCAAAATCACTCCTCGGAGGGAAGACGTATTGGATGTGCATTCACTGTCTATCCACCTCTTGGCTGGTCTTCCTCTTGTTCTTCTCCCGTCCGTTGATCTATCTTCTTTAACAAGAATATTTTAAGAATACTAAATTCTCAACAAATCTTCAGATCCGAATACAAGAAAAACAATGGAAAAACACCATCCATACCACACCAGATGCACCCCGAAGGGAAGCTGTAACACATTTTCGATTAAACACAAGACATGAATGTCTTGCAGCTCATCTTCATATTATTCATTGCCAAGGATCCCAATATTGTAAGAATCGGCCTAGTGGAGAAATAATGAAACACATCAAACAGTATATTATAATCAACATTATAGGTTATCCATTTATGTTTTTAGTAAACAACTCAGTAAAATCAAGAAATCTGTCCATAATTTGTTATATTCAATTTATTTGTTGGAGAAAAATATTGCTCTGAGCTGTTCGGAATATTAAAAAGGAGGAGCTTTCTTTATCACAAAAGCAGGAGCTGATAAAGAGAAATCGATAATGAGGTGAAACATGACTGTCACTATGATGATCTTGATGAAGATTTTCGGGCTGTAGGCCGTGGTCGTGAGGCTTGTAGTTCCCCGACCATCTTCATCAAGATCATCATAGCAACTCCGGCCGTGAAAGTCTACGTGAATACATGACTGTCACTGGTTGTAAAACAAAATTCATTGAAATGTGATTGGTCATTGACTCCCATTTGGGGCATGAGTTAAATAGTAATAATGTTTAGTGGCCACTCTACATATTTATTAGCTACATACAGAAATGTGTTCCGTTGAGGTTTATTCAAAATTAATATAAAATTATAGAATATTCACCTGAAAGGTCCGTCTCCTCAACTTAATTATCATTTAACTGTAGCGCTTTCGGGACTTGTCCCATCATCGGCAGGATTCAAAACTGGTGTTTCACTGAAGATCTGGTAGAGGGGGTTGCATGTATTGGGTTCGTTTTCGTTTATCAGGCTGTCGTTGTTGTGAGCTGCTTTCATGATTTCCATCTCTTCGAGTACGTTTATCTTCGCTGGATTATTTTCTCTGTGCATTACAGTTAGGGTGTTTTCAATATTTAACATGCGATGTCCTTCATGGATAACGTGTTTTGCATAGCTTGATTTACCTTCTGCGTGAATGAAGTCTGTTCTTTGAATCTGATGCTAAAACTCCTGTTTGTCCTTCCTATATAAAATTTGTTGCAGTCCTTACATGTCAGTTTATAAACTCCTTTGCTGTTGAAAATGTTATTTTCTTCAATGTTATTGTTTATTATGTTGTTTAATTTGTTATTGGTTCTGTATGCTATTTTTACGTTTTTATCGGCTTTCTTTAGTGCATTGGCTAATTTTGTCGTTTCTTTTCCTGTGTATGTGAGTGTTATCCATGTTTTCTTGTTGTTGTCAGATTCTTTTTCTAGTTTAGTTATGTTGGTTATGTTGTTCTTCCTTTTTTTGTTTTTTTACGAGCTTATCTATGAATTCTTCATGTTGAAACTCCCATTAAGCAAAGACAATTATATCCAAGAACTCAACTACATTAAGTATATGGCAAAAACCAATGGCTATAATGAAGAATTCATAGATAAGCTCGTAAAAAACAAAAAAAGGAAGAACAACATAACCAACATAACTAAACTAGAAAAAGAATCTGACAACAACAAGAAAACATGGATAACACTTACATACACAGGAAAAGAAAACGACAAAATTAGCCAATGCACTAAAGAAAGCCGATAAAAACGTAAAAATAGCATACAGAACCAATAACAAATTAAACAACATAATAAACAATAACATTGAAGAAAATAACATTTTCAACAGCAAAGGAGTTTATAAACTGACATGTAAGGACTGCAACAAATTTTATATAGGAAGGACAAACAGGAGTTTTAACATCAGATTCAAAGAACATTTTCGAGACTTCATTCACGCAGAAGGTAAATCAAGCTATGCAAAACACGTTATCCATGAAGGACATCGCATGTTAAATATTGAAAACACCCTAACAGTAATGCACAGAGAAAATAATCCAGCGAAGATAAACGTACTCGAAGAGATGGAAATCATGAAAGCAGCTCACAACAACGACAGCCTGATAAACGAAAACGAACCCAATACATGCAACCCCCTCTACCAGATCTTCAGTGAAACACCAGTTTTGAATCCTGCCGATGATGGGACAAGTCCGGAAAGCGCTACAGTTAAATGATAATTAAGTTGAGGAGACGGACCTTTCAGGTGAATATTCTATAATTTTATATTAATTTTACATACAGAAAGTCACGAAAAATTCTGAGTTCAAATATTACAATCGTTGGTAAGATGCTAAGGGAATTAATGTTACCTTGTGAACAGCGCGGGGAAACTGTTTTTATCAGCAGTACTTTTTTTTTTGCTAAGTATAGATTATGTGTCTCTACCGTAAAAGCGAGTAAACTTGCTGTTAGATGGAAGACGTTGTAATGTTTCTGAGTGCACAACCCGAAGTAAAGAGAATTCTTGATATCACGGTACTGTATACAGTAAGAGAATTTAGCGAAGTACTACTACACGCCTGATAAGCCGCGTGCTTCTAAGACCTCATTCATATAATTAAGCAAACAACCTTTAACACATGGCTTGGCAGTTTACTGATAACGCACAAGACTCCAAACTACGCACAAGGCACGCACGTAATCCCACATAGTATTAAATTCACTTCTAAATTCCACACTTTGCGATTAGCAGTATCATTCTGAACCACAGCAACCAACAGTTCATATACGGTGCTATTATATTGAAATATCAATTCTAGGAACGATTCAAAGAGAGATGAACAGACAGGTGAATGGAGAAGACTACATAACAATGAACTACATGGTCTTTATAGGAAGCCAGATATAATAAGAACAGTTAAGTCTCGTAGACTGCGATGGGCAGGACATGTTGCACGTAAGGGGAATGAAAGACTTGCATGGAAGCTTCTTGTAGGAAAGCCAGAGGGAAAACGCCCAGTTGGTAGACCAAGAATGAGGTGGGAGAATAACATTAACTATGATTTGAGGAAGTAAATTATACAGGGAATGATTGGAAAGTATTAGCTCAGGATAGGGATGTATGGAGAGCGTATGTCCGCGCGGCCATGAACCTACGGGTTCGATAGTGCCAGTGAGTAAGTAAGTAAGGAACGATTCATATCCCTTAAGAGGGGGGCTACATCTTTATCATAAGTAATGCTACGAGTAATTTCCAATTTATCTAGAGAATTTGTAAATCATGAGTGCCATTTGTTAGGACTATTTAACGAATAAAATTAAGCTCTTTACTAAAAAATAATTATTTGAATATAGTTTTTAAATATTTATATAGTTAATGTAAACGGCAATGTTTGAAAACAAATTAAGAATGTGAGGTTATGTATATTCACTGCAACTCGATCATATTATTTATTGCCAAATAGGATCGCAATATTGTAAGAATGCACTCTAGTGGAGAAATAATGAAACCATCGAACTATTATAATCAGCATTATCGGTTAATCATTTATATTTTGATAAACAACTCAGTAAAATCACTGAATCTATTCATTATTTGCTATATTCAATGTATTTGTTGGAGAAAAATAATGGTCTAACCTGTTCAGAATATTGAAAATGGAGGAGCTTTCTTTATCACAAAAGCAGGAGCTGATCAAGAGAAATCGATAAAGAGCGAGGTGAAACACGACTGCCATTGGTGTAAAACAGAATTCATTGAAACGTGATTGGTCATTGACTACCACTTGCGACATGGGTTAAATAGTCATAAGTAATGCCACGAGTGATTTCCAAATTATCGATAAATTCACAATGTCACGAAGATACGAGTGAATTTATCTAGAGGAAATTTGGAAATCAAATAGTTATATATTTAATGTAAACGGCGATATTTAAAAATAAATTAGAAACGTTTATTATGTTTCATTTGTTCATCACTGCAACCAGACCATATTATTTATTGCCAAACGATTGCCATATTGTAAGAATGCACCCTAGTGGAGAAAAAATGAAACACATCAAACTGTTTATAACCAACATTACAGGTTATTAATTTCTGATGTCCTGTCATGTAAATATATCAATTATATTTTTCTGGAACATAAATACGTTTAAGAAAGTGCAAACAGTGTTTCTTTTTTGTCGTATAATCAAATGCTACAAATGTGTTCTCTATTATATCTCGCAAGCAGTATCTGATTACATTCGTGCACTATATATACAATCTGGGAGCCACTTGCATTATAGGAATACTACATCCTAATATATAAATTGTTATATTCAACGTATTTCTTAGATAATCAGTCACTGCAAAATAATGCTCTGACCTATTCAGAATGATAAAAATGAGGACCTTGATTTTAATATGATATAATCAATTTGACAATATTAAATTAAAGAACGACTGTGATTGGTTGTAAATCAAAATTCATTGAAATGTGATTGGCCATTGACTCCCATTTGGGGCACCAGTTAAATAGTCCACTAAACATCAGGGCAGTCCACCGCTCTGGTATCGAGATAGCGTGCTGCCTTATCACGCAGAGAGCCCGAGTTCGATCCCCGGTCGGGACAGTTTTTCTGGGTGAGGTTTTTATCGGGGTTTTTCCTCACCTGTAAGACAAATGTCAGGAAAACTTTAAGGCCCAAACGGTCCCCGAAATCATATGGTCATCATGATCATCCTTATCATTATCATCTTTCGCCGGTGTGGAAAGCAACGGGAAGCTACCACACTTACAATTCCCTAGTAAAGCTGAAAAGCATAGCATGTGAATGCTATGATTGCAGTGAAAGACCTGACCTCGGGCAGAATTACTATGGATGGATGGACATCAGGGCTTGCTTTAATTTTTCTCTCAGCAATAGAATGGACTTTTGAAATGCAATTTCATTGGGTGTGTTCTCGTTGTGTCAGGAACGGAAACCTAATCAATGGGCATATTTCGAACGATCTGAACCATATATAAAAGTAAAGTGATCCCACATTACAGGCCTTATGTGGCCCCTTGGGTGGTAGGAGGCTAAGGGTCTAACTTTTCAAGAGATTCGGCAATTTATGTCATCAATACATGACGGCCGCCATTACACCAATAAAAGAGTCCGGTTCTTACTTCCATTAGAGGCTGAGGTGACCTCAGGTCCACCGTGCTTCCAGAAGGTTTGAGTCAGTTTAAAAATCCTCGAACCCTAGACCTTCCAGCTTGTAGCGTGTGCCTTAACCAATTACGTCATGGCGTAAATATTTAGTAAGACCTGACTTTTTAACTAATAATTATGTACGATGCTCTAAATTAGACAGAATCAGAAACATAAAAAATGCACTTTAACGAAACAATTATACAATTTGTGAGAAATAAACAGGGTATAATTGTTTGGACACGTGAAGAAGATGAATGAGGATCGATTGTCAGTTAGTAGTTTGGAGTGGGTTCCAAACGGGAGGAAAATAAGAGGGAGGCCTAAAAAGACACGGATAAAGGCAATTATACATTTGATGAAAGACTGTAGACTGCAAGATGATGATTGGAAAAGATAGAGACCAATGGAGCAATAGAATCGAAACTTAATATTGGAAACAGGAAGAAATGTTATATATTTCAAAAATGTTGGATTAATGAAATGATGGAACATGTTCAGAGATGCCTACATTGTTAAATAACATCTCACTTTGTTAAAAAGGCTAAGATCACAGGTATATAAAATAAAATCAGTTAAAATATACCTTCTTAGGTAAGATCCGTCGTCCTCAACTTATAAAGTTTGTATTCTTTATGCCTGTAAGCCTTTCAGAACATCCGTTCCATCTTCAGCAGGTCCTTGTTCGGTACAATATCCAGCAGCGTCTGCCATCATACTGGATATTGTAGCGAACAAGGACCTGCTGAAGATGGAACGGATGTTCTGAAATGCTTACAGGCATAAAGAATACATAACTTATAAGTTGAGGACGACGGATCTTACCTAAGAAGGTATATTTTAACTTATTTTATTTTATGACTCTCCACCTCAACGGTTTTAACAATGAATTTTATTAGTATTGACTCACAGGCATGTTTGTTACTATCTATCTATCTATCTATAATGGGGTAGCCCAATGTTGAGCCATAGCCTCTCCTTTGTAAAGAGTTACTAGACCAAGTTAATTTTTAGTTACCTTATTTGCTCATAGATGTCATGGATGGCATGCGGTCAATATGATGAGACATCTAACAGGCAACTAAGGTATTACTAGGACCTTCATATCGGTAAATTTTGCTTAGAGGCCTCTTTATTCAGGCTTTTACGAGCATGAAAATCTTCAGACTTGGGACCCACGGCTTGAAATCCTTCTCGGAGAACTTTCTCCTTAGATTTTTCCGTCCTAAAAAATCCATCAACCCCGGCCGGGTTTGAACCCGCGACCTTCGAAACTACAGGCAAGGAGCATACCACTAGTCCACCGCGGCCGACAAGTTAAAGTACGGAATAAACTATTTTAAGTTGTTATAATAATAATAATAATAATAATAATAATAATAATAATAATAATAATAATAATAATAATAAAAGGATAGATTACAAAGAGAAAAGAAAACGTTGAATAAATTTTATTTTTTGTCGAGATAACGTTGCTGCCCGTGAAATTGATTGAAAAAGAATGGAAAGGAATTTAGTTGACACCTGTTACCCGCTGAAATCTATATAAGTCGCAAAGCGCTTGTAAAAGCGAGGGAATTACAACGAAACATTTGCGTGCAGGAACGACAAAGGTAGAATATGGTCATTTAATAAACAAAACTACTCTCTAATACACTTATCTCATTATAATGCCCCGCCTCACGTAACGTGATCAAGATTACACACGCATCACTCTAGTCAATTGCAGCGAAATAAAAATATACAGTGGGATTCTATGTGAACTGCCAGTCTATATACATTCAAATAAAAAGACAAATGTTGCAAAATTATTGCAGAGCATGTAACTATTTACCTTAGAAATGTGATAATTTATTTATACATAGATTTTTCAATGTTTACACATATTTTTGTGCCTAAAGTTTTATTTCCATTCCCCAATCGCCTCTCTCCATCCACTCCATGTCCTCTAGTCCTATTGTTCTCATTCCATTTCTTATTTCTTGCATCCAAATGTTTCTTTCTTTCTTCTTCCAAGTGGACACCATTCCAGTGTTTATCTGGGTAACCTTTCTTCTTGCATTCGTCTTATATGCCCATACCAATGTATTTGCTTATATTTTGTTTTCCAATTTTGAATACTTTACTGCTCTCCTCAAGAAATCCTTTTCCATTGACATAAGTTTTTGTTGAATTTCCATACTTCGGCTTCATATGTGACAGTACTTTTCACTATTAAATTATATATTTATGATTTTTTCTCCAACAAAGATTAACCTCACCCTAGGAATGAGTATATATATATATATATATATATATATATATATATAAGTTAATATTGAAAGGGGGCACGCCGTGGGCACTGCGCTACAAGCCGGAAGGTCGAGGGTTCGAGTCCCGGTAGGGTCAAGATTTTTAAACTGACCCAAACTTCTGGCGGCACTATGGCCCTGGGGTCGACCCAGCCTATAACGTAAATGAGTTCCAGACGCTTGTTCGGGGGTAAAGGCGGCCGTCACGCAGGGCTGACAACCCGGCTGACATCAAGTGCCGATTGTCTAGAAATAGTGGGAGCCTTAACATCCTACTACCCAAGGCCTCCTGAGGCCTGTAGTGGGATCAAAAAAAATAATACTGAAACGGTGACCAAAGGCCAACAGTGACGCGGAAACCCCAAGGAACTATTTTTATACTTATATCCGCGAAAATCTATCTATATTTGGAGGAGAATGTTAGTAGATTAATTGGGCGCAAGAAGATGTTGTGAAACATTGTGAAACCTGCTAAATAAATAATTAATTTTGAGAATTTCCCTCATCATTGAGGATTTTCTCCAACAAATCTTAGTAATTATATGAATTTTAAAAATATATATAAATAACTACGGACTTATACAAGTTATATGTGTGTGTGTGTGTGTGTGGTGTGTGTGTGTGTGTGTGTGTGTGTGTGTGTGTGTGTGTGTTACCCTATGGCAGACAGGCATACAAGGCTCTTGGCCAGGGCTCCTGGTCTCACATCCACGTGTCAGTCAATATAAGGGTGACATCTCGGGTCCCTCAGCCCTGACAATTTTATTATTCTTTCGAAAACAGTTTCATGATTAGTTTCTTTGAAGAGAGCATGTTGAAAAAATATTATATAATATAAGTTATCAAAATATAAAATATTTCCACTCTATCAAAAGTTATAACAAAATTATAGAACGTTCAGTAAGTAGATCCTTTGGGTACAAATGTCGTCCCCGTACATTCTGTAAAATCCCGAGGCAACTGTACGCTATTCCCAACGATAAACAAAGTCTGTAATCCTTTAAGGATAAGTAAGGATGGAATTATAAACTATTGTTTACAGAAACAAATGTCCATAACAGCAAATAAACTACTCTTTCAAGATGAAGATAAAACTAACAGTAGAGATAAACGCTATGTACACTAACCTTCAACTTGTTAAACTGTGATTTGTTTCTTGTTTTCATTCTCACAACACTAAATAATACAAAAGAACACTTAATCAACTAGAACTGTATACTTTTATACACACGTGCACACTCTAAACCCGCAAATCACGATAAAATGCAAGCGAAACTTCGCCACGCTGTTCATAGAACATTTCCGCCCCACGCGTCACTGCTGCCAATATCATAAAACAAAACGCGGGCGACTCTATCTTCAATTTTATCCCTCTGATATAGCTCTTTGACTCAAGGTAGTAATGACGTCACAATAATAGCAAGGAACACAGCAATGAGATGGGTTGGCGAGTTGATAAGTACGATTTTTAAAAGTCCATCATAAACAGACTGCATAACACAGTACAGTAGGTATAAGTTCCATTCATTCATAACAAACAATGATGGTTCCTATAATAAACGAACCTACAAAAGTATGTCGTTTTATTATAGACATAATAAACCGAGCCTATCGTCGTTCTAATCTAATTTAACGAGTTTTATATGTCTACACAATTGCAATTTTCTGTACTTTACAAAACTCATAATTTAATTTTCTTTACATATATATTGCCTAATTACTTCATTTCTTATTCTGTCCCGTTTAGAATATACAAATACATCAACTTTTATAAGATTCATGATGTGTTCCGTTGAGGTATTATTCAAAATTAAAATATAAAATTATGGAATATTCACCTGAAAGGTCATTGATGGGATAAGTCCCGAAAGCGCTACAGTTAAATAATTAATTAAGTTGAGGAGACGGACCTTTCAGGTGAATATTCCATAATTTTATATTTTAATACAATTACATACTAAGTAAATATATGGTTCTATCGACCCCTTAGGTTGATGGCCGCCGGACATAAGCTCTCCAAACATCCTCCCTATCTTGACGTCACGATACTGAGATAATGTTTTCCAATCATCCCCTGCATAATCTACTTCCCTCAAATCATGGATAATGTTATTCTCCCACCCCATTCTTGGTCTACCAACTGGGCGTTTTCCCTCTGGATTTCCTACAAGAAGCTTCTATGCACCGCTTTCATTCCTCATTAGCCGTCTCGTTAGCTCAGTATTAAGTGTATTCTCCATTCACCTGTCTATTCATCTCTTTTTGGCTAAAAAATATTCCTAAGCACAGGCACTATCGAATCCGTAGGTTCATGGCCGCGCGGACATAAACTCTACATACAACCCTATCTATCTATCTATCTTCGGGTTTTTACAGCTGCTGCCGTCTTCCCGTGCCAAACCTCCAAAGCCTACGGTCTTGGGCATATTCGATGCTTAGCCCTCTAGCTTGCATTAACGTCTTCATGTTTTCCTTCCATGTTAACCTTGGTCTTCCTCTTTTCTTCTTTCTGTTCGGATGCCATTCATATAGCTGCTTCGGCCATCGCTCATCTTCCATTCTTAAAACATGTTCTAACCACTTCAATTCCTTTTCCTCAATTCTTTCAATTATGCTTTCTTCTGCTTCCATTTTGTTTCTAATTTCCTTATTTGTGACACGTTGTAATTTAGACTTTCTGGCACTTCTTCGTAAATAATCCATTTCTAGAGCTATTAGTCTATTCTTGTAGTACTTATTGATTGTCCATACCTCACTTCCGTACATTGCAACAGATTCCACCAATGTTTTACCAATATATTGTTTTGTGTCTTTCCAAATATGCTTATCCCACCATATTGAATTTAATGATGATATTATTTTGCTACTCAATTCAATTCTATGTTTTATGTTCTCTTTTCCTATACCTTCGATGTTATCCATAATCATTCCCAAATATTTAGTTTGTTTCACTTGCTTTATTTGAATTCCTTCTTCCAATATTAAATTTTCTCTTTCATTGCTATTTATTGCCAGATGTTCTGTTTTTTGTAAATTTACTGTGAGACCCCATGATTCATATTTGTTTTTCAACCTTTTTATCCTGAATTCCATATCAAATTTGTCTAGCGCTAAAACCAGTTGATCATCGGCAAATTGTAATGTCAGCAAAAATCTGTTGCCTATTGGGATCCCCATACCTTTGCAGCTTTGTTTCCATTTCGTTAATATAAATTCTACATAAATATTAAATAAAATTGGTGATAGACTGCACCCTTGTTTCAATCCCTTTGAGGTTTTTATAGGATTATCCTGAGCTAATGCCCAAAAATCTTTCTAAGAACTTCATTCTCTAATATACATACATCCCAGAAAGATATATTTCATAAACCAAGAAAATCGGACAATAAATTTGTATTACTGTAAAATTCTTTTATTTTACGGCCGCGCGAACATAAGCTCTCCATACATCCCTATCCTGAGCTAATGTTTTCCAATCATCCTCTGCATAATCTACTTCCCTCAAATAATGGATAATGTTATTCTCCTACAAACTGGGCGTTTTCCCTCTGGTTTTCCTACAAGAAGCTTCCATGCACCTCTTTCATTCCCCATTCGTTCCTCAAGCCCTGCACATCGTGGTCTACGACACTTAACTCTTCTTATTATATCTGGCTTCCTATATATATCATGTAGCTCACTATTATGTAGTTGTCTCCATTCACCTATCTGTTCATCTCTTTTTGGCTCAAAAATCTTCCTAAGAACTTTATTCTCAAATATACATACATGCATATTATAGTCTCACTATGATGGTTGTCCAGCGACTCGCTTTGTTACCCGCATCTGTCATATATAATAAAATACAAAGATGTCGACTACCATCACTATAATAATTCCGCATTTTAATCATTGTCAAGCATTGTCGCGCGGCACCCGCTTTTATATAAACGGACTACCGTCATAGTGTGGCGATTATAATAAAAGCCAGGAAAATCGGACAATAAATTCGACTTACAGAAAAATTAGTTTACGCAGTTCTTGCATGACGAAATTTTATTGTTTTTCTTCTCTATTGTCAAGTATACTTTATCACTTCTGGCATTCTGTATTTGGATAAATTTTAAATAAATTCTGTAATTCGGAGAAGAGTTTGAGAATACCCTGTAAGTTCTGCTCTTCAAGTTCTAATGAATTAAACTTTAATAGAGAACTCAGTGACTTTAATTAAACTTGGAAATACTGAAGAATGTAAATGATCACACTAATGCTTCGGAAATTGCAGGAAAATAAAGGATAATTAAATTCAGACACACATAATTCATTTCATTTCAACCGCAGAGAGTAAAGATTATTACAGCACCATTGGATACTCAAATGAAGTTCACATAAACTGTATCAATATTATTTTACGAGTACTGGAGTTGTACAATAGCATTCAAAACGAACGAGCTGTCGAGAAAAATATTTATAAAAGTCTGTCACTGCATAAACTGTACGAATTCCTCAATCAAGTCGAATTTACGGTCCAATTTTACCACTTTACTGAATACACCTTTCTTTTGTCAAATTGGAGAAACTCAATTTCTTATGCTAGCTTATTTAAATTCATCGGAATAAAGTGAAAACAAATCTTGCATAACCGTAAGTTATTTCCAACTTCATATTACTGGATAATTTGGCATAAATTTAAATAATTTCTACTGATTCATTTCTCGATTACTTTTTAAAGATATTAAATAAATTAACCCAATATATAGTTATTATGTCCACCGCCGTGGTCTCGAGCTAGCGTGCTGTCTTGTCACGCAACGGGCCCGGGTTCGATCCCGGTCGGGGCAGTTTTTCTGGGTGAGGTTTATCGGGGTTTTTCCTCACCTGTAAGACAAATGTCAGGAAAACTTTAAGGCCTAAACGGTCCCCGAAATCATATGGCCATCATCATCCTTATCATTATCATCATCATCATCCTTCACCGGTGTGGAAAGCAATGGGAAGCTACCACACCTACAATTCCCTAGTAAAGCTGCAAGCATAGCATCAAAATGCTATGATTGCAGTGAAGGACCTGCCTTCGGGCAGAATTACTATGGATGGATTGATATAGTTATAAAGCATTTTATTATATTGGTCCGAAACCTGGACAGTTAGTAGAAAACAAGCCAACAAGCTGTTAGCAGCAGGAATGGATTTTTGGAGGCGATCGACACGAATTTCAAGAATGGATAAGATCAGAAACAGCACAATAAGGCAATTATGTAAGTTGAAAAAATATATTAAGAAAAATAGAAGAAAAACGTTTGAAATGGCATGAAAACATCATAAGAATGGAAGAAGAGAGAATAGATCCTTAATTGGAAAGCTAATGGAAGAAGTGGAAGGGCAGGCCTAGAGAACGATGGATGGATGAACTGAAGAAAAGTATGGAAGCTAGATATTTGAGGGAAGAAGATGCTTTAGACAGGAACCTCTGGCGACAATTGATTCTGGGTTTAAGGAGAAACACTGTATTGTGGAATATTCCAAAATAAAAAAAATCTAATATATCTTAAATGATACATTTCCAAATTGTATGCTATTGGCTTACTAATACATTGCGACAATGCAAATATGGCTCTGCTAGAACGATTTTTAAATTTCGGTTTTCAGGTGGACCCCCCCCCCACTTCTAGTGATCAGATTTTGCTGATTTTTTAGAAACCTTCCTCGTTTTATTTAAATAGCAAATACTGAGTTTGTCCATCGCTGTGTTCTCGAGGTAGCGTGCTGCCTTGTAATGCAGCGGGCCCGGGTTTGATCCCCGGTCGGGACAAGTTTCCTGAATGAGGTTTTTTTCGGGAGTTTTCTCACCTGTAAGACAAATGTGAGGAAGCTTTAAGGCCCAAAGGTCCTCGAGCATCATCTGACCATCATCATCATCATCATCACCATTATCACATTCACCGGTGTGGGAAGCAACACCTAGTAAAGCTGCAAGCATAGCTATGTGCAGTGAAAGACCTGCCCTATGGCAGAACACTATAGAATAGATAGAATACTGAGGTACGTTACTAAAAATCAAAGAATGCCATCGCTACAGCGATCTTTTAATTTTTGTTTTAGGTGAACTCCTACTCCTAATGATTCCATTTTGCTGGTTAACGAAATCGAACTTATTATTTTTAAAGGTAAAAGGTAAAGTGATCCCACAACAGGCCTCAGGAGGCCCTTGGGGTAGTAGGAGGTTAAGGCTCCCACTTTTTCTAGACAATCGGCACTTTATGTCAGCCGGGTTGTCAGCCCTGCGTGACGGCCGTCTTTACCCCAGAACAAGCGTCTGGTACTCATTTCAGTTAGAGGCTGAGTCGACCCCAGGGCCATACTGCCGCCAGAGGGTTTGGGTCAGTTTAAAAATCCTGACCCCAACGGGACTTGAACCCTCGACCCTCCGGCTTGTAGCTCAGTGCCTTAACCACTACGCTACGGCGTGCTATTATTTTTAATCGATTATTATATGCCAGGTTTGGTTGTGATAAAATATAATTTACAGGCACTAAAGTGACAAACACATATACACACACTATAAGAAGAGGAATAGGACAAGAAGACATTGGATGAAAGACACAATCAATCTATTATAATTACAGTAGAATCAGATTGGAGATGACAGACTACATATTGAATGATTGATGATACAGTGCACACGTTCAACTATTGCTCTCTGGGGAGACACCTCCTGAAATAACAATCCACTCAGCTTAAACCAGCATTAGGATGTATTTTTCTACTGTTAACATTTATTTCCGCTTTACATATATTTTCCTTGGAATTAAAAGGTTCTAACCACCAAAATTAAGAAATTTCAATTATCATAAAAAATACAATTTAAAATTATAAAGTGAAGAAATTAAAGATGTGGAAAAATTCAAATATTTAGAAGTTACATTTAACAAAGTAGTCAGTTGTACAGTGAGAATATTACAAGAGAATAAACAGAGACAGAAATTTAACAAGATGTTTAAAATCTATCTTAAGTTGAAAAAAACATAATCATCATCATAGTACATTCACGAATCTAGGTCATTTGTTGACCTGTTTCGGCATCAAGAGAAACACCATCCAGAAGTCTTTTGAGTGGACGTCCTGGACTTCTTCTTCCTGCAGGTTGATATCTTAACATTTGTTTGGGTATCCTGTGATCTTCCATTCGATGAACATGTTGTATCCATCTTGACTTATAATTAGAAATTTTGTTTTTTTAAAGATTCCATGTGTAATTCTTCTAAGATGTCTTCATTTTTTTGTGATCTAGTAGTGTGTATCCTGCAGTCCTCCGAAGGTATCTCATTTCAGCAGATCTAAGTCTCTGAATATCCTACTGTTTCAATGTCCATACATCGCTATCATACAAAAGAGTTGGAAGAGCCAGTGTTTTATACACTTTTAGTCTTGAATATTTTTGGACTAACTGTGGCTTGAAGACAGAATTTATTAACCCTAAAATTCTTAAAAATTTAGATATTTTTGCATTTACATCCTTTTCTTCTTCATATGAGATATTGCGTCCTAGACATGTAAAATTATTCACCTGCTCCAAAATTCTATTGTCAAGTATAGTTTTACTTCTGACAGGATCTACACCTTGAAATGCCATAATTTTCGTTTTCACTGTAGATATCTTCAATCCATATTCTTCTGTAATTTTGTTAAGTTCATACAGACCTTTCTGCAGATTATCTTCTGAATTTGCTATTATTATTTGATCATCCGCAAACAATAGGATAATTTCCAGAAGTTCCTTGGATGTTTGATTTTGCAAATATTATAATATTAACAAAATCAAAGATTCAAGGAATGTTTGGAAATTAGGATTATTGATAAGTAAAACACCTTTAAAGCAGTAGTTTTGACCTACTGTGGTCATGAAATTCTATTTGAAATTCGTTCCTTGCACGAGCTGATTTAGGAAAGCTGTGCCAATTTAATCATGGAGTCCGTATTGGAGTATCACTTTAAAATTTAAATAAAGACACCCTCAGTCTTCACTCTATCGAGTCTCATTGCTGTTTTATTTACTTTTTCCCATTTAAAGCCCATTCAATATTTACAGCCTGGTCCATAAAAATCATATAATTTAATTCTAAAATGAAAATTTTAATTTATTTATTTAGCAGGTTTCACATTGATTCATAACATCTTCCTGCACCCAATTATAGTCCTTGAGGGCTAACTTGTCTAGATTATTTTAGAAAGAGAAAGAGAGTACTCACCATCTTCTTTCTCACTCATACACATATCTCTTCACGGTGACAGCGGTAGGGCAGACACTCCCTGTAGTAAACATAGATCAGTGGTGGCATTCCCTTCTTCTAAAGATTCTTCCTGGCAAGTTTCTATGTCTTCATTTTCATCGTCGTTGGTATCGTCTAAATTTATTTCAAACCGATCACTAATTTCGTCCATTAAACCGTCTGCCTGCCAATATGACTCTTCAATCTTTTCAGTGTGTTCACACGCTCTTCTCCAATTTTCTGCAGTCACTTTTAACAGAGCACTCTGAACCGGTCGCCACTGACAAAAAGTTCCTGACACAAAAGTGACTGGACGGAAGTGGGGGGAGGGTGGAGTTTTTCTAGCATTCCTAAGTAATTTTACAAGGGTAGCCCATTGTGTTTTGCGAAGGGTGGAAGAACAGTTCTCTAGACAAGGATAGCAGAAATCATGCCAACTTAGTCCTCCTCCACTATAATATAGTGTGATTCTCCTCCACATCTCCCTGTCATTCCATTCTCCGTCGTACAATCCTTTTTTCCTCATGCTGCTCAAAAAACCATCAATCCACTTTTTTTGACCGTCCTTTTCTTCTTCTACCAAGTTGTACCTATTCTAGTGTTCTTCTTGGGAATCTGTCTTCTGTCATTCCTTTTACATGACCATACCATTTTAACTGTTTTTTTTATGAAATCCACAATTTAAATTTGAACATTCATCTTTTTGTTCAATTACCACTGTTTCTAATTTTATCCCTTCGAAAAATTCAACTGAACGTCTCCAAAAATCCACTTCTGCAGAATTTAATCTATTTACTGTTCTAGATTTTAATTCCCATGTTTCTGTACCGTATGTCATTATTCGAAGATAAACAGAGAAATTATTATTATTATTATTATTATTATTATTATTATTATTATTATTATTATTATTATTATTATTTTGATCTTTCATTAATTTGAAAGGTGTTGTAGTTATATTTTTATAATACTTCATTAACAAGTAAGATAATGAAATTAATAATAATAATAATAATAATAATATTATTATTATTATTATTACTATTATTATTATTATTATTATTATTATTATTATTATTATTATTATTATTATTGTTATTATTATTATTATTATTTACAGACAGTTACAAATAATTAATATTAATTTTATGTTTATATTCATATAATTAATTGACTCACTGGCACTCTCGAACCCTTAGGTTCATGGTCGCGCGGATATAAGCTCTTCATACATCCCTATCCTGAGCTAATGATTTCCAATCATCCCGTGTATAATTTACTTCCCTCAAATCATGGTTAATATTATTCTCTCATCTCACTCTTAACTTACTTACTGGGCGCTTTCCCTCCGGTTTTCCTGCAAGGAGTTTCTATGTCCTTCTTTTATTCCCCATACGTGACACATGTTTTGCCCAACGCACACCACCCAACTGCGTTTATTTTCATGTATATCATTATTATTATTATTATTATTATTATTATTATTATTATTATTATTATTTGTTATTATTATTATTATTATTTACAGACAGTTACAAATAACGTTTTTTTTCTATTCCGAACTTCCATTTTCTTCCATCCAAGTAGTAATTTTCTTCTAATTCCCTTACTTTCATGAAATTCCTATGTTTCGTTAAGTTTATACTGTCACCCCTGCCTGGAAGTTTAATTTATATCTGAATGTAAATGTGTGCAACATTTGTATTGGTTACTTGTATAATATTAAAAAAATATTGCAATAACAGCTGAATGTAAACATTTGGTACCTGGTGATGACCTCCAGTGTTTGATCTGCTATTATTATCGTTGGCACAGCGTTCACAAGTGCTTATTTCACGGTTAGTTCATATAAACATGCAATGCTATAAAAACACATATAATAATATACAGTGAATTTTTTGCCATTAAAATAAAAATCCTCGTTGCACTTGTCCACATATCACACAACACAGTTGCAATTTACTTCACTGTATTTTTATGTAATTTACGTCGTAAATCAAATGTTCTCAAACACACAGCAGGACAGCACGTAGACCTATTTACCACCATTACACAAACACACACACAAATAAATATATATATATATATAATATACCCATAGTAGTTCTGCCCGAAGGCAGGTCCTTCACTGCAATCATAGCATTTTCATGCTATGCTTGCAGCTTTACTAGGTAATTGTAGGTGTGGTAGCTTCCTGTTGCTTTCCACACCGGTGAAGGATGATGATGATGATAATGATAAGGATGATGATGATGGCCATATGATTTCGGGGACCGTTTGAACCTTAAAGTTTTTCTAACATTTGTCTTACAGGTGAGGAAAACCCCCGCTAAAAACCTCACCCAGAAAAACTGCCCCGACCGGGGATCGAACCCGGGCCCGCTGCATGACAAGGCAGCACGCTACCTCGAGACCACAGCGGTGGACTATATATATATATTGATAGGAAAAAAGAGCTACTAACAGAGATTTACATTTGCTTTTTGTCGATTTAACCAAAGCATATGATAGTATTCCCCAAAAAATGTTATGGTAAACTTTAGACGATTCTAACATTACCAAAAATTAGTAGAATCTATAAAAGCATTATACAAAGGATCTATTTCGAAAATAAAAGCTGGAAATCATATAACAAAGGGATTTACTATTACAAAAGGTTTAAGGCAAGGTTGCAAAAAATGTCAAAAAATGGGCATACCCATCCAAAATACACATGTATATTCACTAAATTTTACAGATGACCAGGTATTAATAGCACAGGACCACGATGACAGAATATATGGCTAATAAACTAAAAGAAGAATGTGAAAAATGGGGACTTTATATTAACATCGAGAAAACTAAATACCTGTGTATAGGAGAAGAAATGGAAAATATAAATTTCAACAATGGAGAAGAACTAAAACCTAGTATTGAATGCACTTATTTAGGAACAAAATTAGACCATTCAGGCGACAACACAGTGGAAATTAAAAATAGAATCGCACAAACAAAACAAGCAATAAATGCTTTAAACTCTGTTTGGTGGAGCAAAAATATTACAAAAAAATACAAAATTACAAATATATCAAACCATAATTCAGAGAATTTTAACACATTCACTACCAGGTACTGAGCAGGGCATTTAAACCCACAGGCCAGCCATGTAAATACTCCAGCTACCCTTTTCGTGGCACTTCAGAAAATGGACCATTATTCACAAACTATTAGTCCTAGAAAATTCAAATTTTGGACATACCTAAAGGAGATATCCTAGTAGGATTTGATGGTGAAATAACTTGGGTGATTGATATCACATGGTATCGGTGTATCAATTTCAGGAAGTGGAAGTTCATCTTCACTTTCACTTTGTGAATCTTCTAATTCAGAAATCAGTTCATCATCTGAATCATCATTATACAAAATATTCACTAATTCTTCCTCAGTGAGATATTTTTCTTTCGCCATGGTTTCACTCATGCACAAACAACAGCGCGATAACGAGAAACATGTACGACTGCATTGGAGCCTGGATGCAAGTTTGGGTGAACGAATTCCATGTGTTGTTTGTTTTAAAAATAAAAGGGGATTCACCAAGATTAAACGTGTCAAACGGGAATAGAAAATGTACATTTACGTGCCATCTATGATCTCCAAGACATAGGCCTACTAAGCCAACAAAATATTTAGGCGCCGAATATAAATGCGGTTTGTTCGCGCCCGCTCTAAAGCGAGTTAACTGACCGACAGCCGCATACACGATAGTCTCTTTAAACGCCTTAACTGGTTTACGGTACTGAATGTTTAACATATGGTGCTGAAGTCTGGCAAATTCCTACCAGGGAAATGAAAAGAATTTTAAGTACATAAATGGATGTTTTAAGAAGATCAGCTGGAAAATCTAGAATGGATAGTATACGAAATAAATAAGGGAAATTATGGGTGTACAAGATGAGCCGGACATCGTAGACATTATAGAAAAGAAAAGATTACAGTGGTATGGCCATGTCAAAAGAATACCAGAGAAAAGATTGCCTAAAATTGTTATGGAATGGATCATAATAGAAAGGAGGAAGACCGAAAAAAAAACTTGGATAGAAGGGGTACAGGCAGCTGTGAATATCAGAGGATTGGAGGAAGATCAATGGATGGACAGAGAGGAATGGCGTTTGGTTTCCAGAAGACGACGGCAGCTGCCATGATACCGGATGATGATGATGATGATATATAGGGAAGTGCGGGTAATGTGGGCCCTTTTGTTTGAGTGGACCCTATTAATACTTACTTACTTACTCACTGGCACTATCGAACCCGAAGGTTCATGGCCGCGCGGACATAAGCTCTCCATACATCCCTATCCTGAGCTAATGCTTTCCAATCATTCCCTGTATAATCTACTTCCCTCAAATCATACTTAATGTTGTTCTCCCACCTCATTCTTGGCCTACCAACTGGGCGTTTTCCCTCTGGCTTTCCTACAAGAAGCTTCCATGCACGTCTTTCATTCCCCATACGTGCAATATGTCCTGCCCATTGCAGTCTACGAGACTTAACTGTTCTTATTATATCTGGCTTCCTATAAAGATCATGTAGTTCATTGTTATGTAGTCTTCTCCATTCACCTGTCTGTTCATCTCTCTTTGGTCCAAAAATTTTCCTAAGAACTTTATTCTCAAATACTCGTAATCTCCTTTCCTCCCTTAAAGTAAGAGTCCATGTTTCGCACCCATATAATATAACTGGTAGAATAATAGTTTTATATATTTTTAGCTTAACGTTTTTTGAAAGGAGTTGGGACATCAAAAGTCTCTGCAATGCATAATAGCAAGCATTTCCAGAATTGAGCCTATGTTTAATTTCTTTGTGCATCTCATTCCTATTTGTGATTATTGTTCCTAGGTATTTGAATTCAGCCACTTCCTCAAAATTTCCCTCATTTGTCATTAGCTGTCCATTTCCATTATATACTGAATTTCTACGTGTGACCATATATTTAGTTTTACTGATATTTACTTCCAGTCCCAATTTCTTAGTGTTACTCAATAGTGTGTGCGTGTTGGCCTTTAGTATCTCCTCGTTATCGGCCAGTAGTACTACATCATCAGCATAAACTAACAGCTTATTAATACCATTGAGTTGTAAGCCTTCCTCATTCTCTAAAGATTTAATGGCATGCTCTAGTACAAAATTAAATAGTAGAGGAGATAGTGCATCTCCTTGCTTCAAACCCATTCTGGATTTCAAAAGTGTCTGAAAACTGTTTGCCTACACGCACCCTACTCTTTGAGCCATTTAGACACATTCGTATAAGTCTAACCAACTTTTTAGGAATTCCGAACTCCAGCAGGATACTATATAACTTCTCCCTCTTAATTGAATCATATGCTTTTTTGAAGTCTACATATAGTTGATGTACAGTACCATTATATTCCCATTTCTTCTCTAAAATCTGTCTTATACTGAAAATCTGATCTGTTGTAGACCTGTTTCTTCTAAATGCACATTGATGATCTCCTAGAATGTCATCAATATAGGGAGTAAGTCTGGCTTACTAATATATTTGTTAGAATTTTGTACGAAGTTGAAAGTAATGAGATGCCCCTGTAGTTGTTGCAATCAGTTTTTATCTCCTTTCTTATAAATTGGTAAGATAATTGATTCCTTCCATTCATCTGGAAGAGCTTCTTTTTCCCAAATCATACTAAGCAACCAGCGTATCTTGTCCATCAATTTTTCTCCCCTGATTTTATCAGTTCTGCTGGGATCTCATCTGAACCTGATGCTTTATACATCTTCAATTTTTCAATCGCCATTTCAACCTCTAATGCACTTGGCTCTGCGACTAGCATTTCTGCTGTCTGTAACTTATCCTCCTCAATGTCGTGTTCTGTATGTACATTTAATAGCTGATTATAGTAAACTTTCCATCTATTTAATATACTCCTAGAATCTGCAATCATATCCCCACTTTCATTCCGAATTATGTTTGTTCTAGCCTGAAACCCTTTCTTCTCTATCCTAATTCCCTGATATAATTCTCTAATGTTCCTATTTTTTGCATTCATTTCAAGATCATTAATCTTCTCTCTCAAATATTCCCTCTTTTTACTCTTTAGTAACTTGGTGGTTTCCCTTCTAACACTACCCAATTGCTCTAAATTTACCTCATTTGGCTCGTGTAACCATTTCATTTTTGCTAGCTTTCTTTTCTTTACAATGTCGGCACATTCCTCATCAAACCATTTCTTGTTTTGCCTCTGTTTTAAACAACCAATGCTTTCTGATGCTGACAATTTAATAGTATCTCTTATAGCCTCCCATTCTTTATTTATATCAGTTTCTTCTTCGTTTGCCACATTGTCATCTGAAGATGTGGACCCTATTAATATATTCTTTAATTGGTGCTGCCCTTGAACAAAAAGATTTTAACTTCTTCCCCTCGTCAACTTTGACTGTTCAAGACTATCTTTTTGACTGGCATTAAACTTTAGTTGTCTGATTTTATATACTTATGCCTATTGATTTAGTAGCTAGTCTATGTCAGATGTGAAGGTAAAATTCCAAAGCTTACTCAAGCGTATGTGAGTTCCTCTTTCCTTAAAGCTTCCACGATTATAGTCTGCGTAACTTACTGCATATTGCATGTTTAACTATTCTTTAAGGAAAGTTGAATTAATCTTTGTCTTTTATGGGCCCGGGCAAAGATATCTTAATTTGAGCAATCTATGTTTTCTATTCAAAATATTTATCAACAACATTGGTACGATCCAGCACCAACACGCGGAGTAAATTCTGGTAGCAGATCGCGTGGTTAAGGGTTCAAGTCCCGGTGTACATAATGGTAGCATTGAGCGTGGTTACGCCGGTGTACAGAACGATGACGGAAGACAGATTAGGCCCATCGTAGAAGGTTTATGAATTGTATCAAACAGTAAGAAGTAAGAGGAAGACCTAATCTAAAACAGACACAAGGAGTAGTCAGAACAATGGAAGAAATAAGCTTGGAAGAAGGGACGTGAATTAGAGAAGGAAGAAGGAATAGGGAAGACCAAAACTAATATAGACACAAGCAGTAGTGAGAACAATCGATGAAAGAGATTTGGAAGAAGAGACGTAGAAAATTAGAGATGGATGGAGAGTAATTATTATAGAATCTTGGAATGGGCATAGGAAGATTTCAAAGATTTCAAATTATGAGAATAAACAATTACTTAATCCGGTTATAACGTATAATCAAATTCAATAAAACCAAATATATGGTCACACATAGAAATACATTATATAATGGAAATGGACAGCTAATGACAAATGTGGACAATTTTGAAGAAATGGCTGAATTCAAAGACCTAGGAAGAATAATAACAAAATACAGTAATGAGATGCGTAAAGAAATTAAACATAGGCTCAATTCTGGAAATGCTTGCATTACAGAGACTCTTGACTTCCCAACTCCTTTCAAAAAACGTTACACTGAAAATATATAAAACTGTTATTCTACCAGTTATATTATATGGGTGCGAAAACAATTACTCTTACTTTAAGGGAGGAAATGAGATTATGATTATTTAAGAATAAAGTTTTTTATGAAAATGTTTGCACCAAAGGGAAATGGACAGACAGGTGAATGGAGAAGACCACATAACAGTGAACTATATGGTCTTTATAGTAAGCCAGATATAATGCGAGTAGTTAAGTCTCGTAGACTGCGATGGGCAGGACATGTGACACGAATGGGGAATGAAAGACGTGCATGAAAGCTTCTTGTAGGAAAACCAGAGGGATAACGCCCAGTTGGTAGACCAAGGTGGGAGAATAACATTAACTATTATTGAAGGGAAGTAGATTATACAGGGGATGACTGGAAAACATTAGCTCAAGATAGGGATGTATGGAGAACTTATGTCCGCGCGGCCATGAATCTACGGGTTCGACAGTGCCAATGGGGTAGTTAGTTAGTTATTCTTCAATTACTTGATCCAGTTTATTAACGTATAACAATTTTTTAGAGTTTAATACCATTGCATAAATACTGATCTACTTAGAATGCATGGGCTTTGGGACAGCATCATGAAGAGATAACAAGAGAAAATATCTACTATTCAGATGCTGTACAAAATTATCCTGAACCGTTATTGCACCGCAGACGGTATTACCCCTGCAGAGAACAATCATAGGTCGCAGCACGTACCAACCACTGTATTAGGGGGTGGCCAACCACCTCACCACTATATCCCCCCTCTACCAGGTTACACCTTCCTACATAGCACTAAACACAATAATAGCATGAACCCAATCAAAATCTTTTGAAAAAATAAACAAAATTAAGTTAATTATTGGTGTTCATTACTGAATATCTGATCGATAATACCTTTATTTTTTATCCTCGTTTATCGATTTATTGAAAATAATTAAATTTGTCAAAACTTAAAAACGTATACACCGTGTCTGTAAATAAAATCACATTTGATAGACGATTGATGACAGCAGACCTTAATGCAATTAACTAAGATTACAAGCACACACACACACACACATATATATATATATATATATATATATATATATATATATATATATATATATATATATTCCAATTGAAATTCTACATAATCTGATGCACGACATTATGGTAATTTTTGTGGGCACTAAGTTATTATCCTCATTATTTTATAATAGTAATGATAATCAATTTATGTGAAATAGCTTTAAGATTGTAAGACATATCTTCCAGTGTCTTATGTTCTATGCGACAAAAATGTTGTTTTTAAATTTCTTCTCCAGTCTTCCTTGTTACTCCATCGTGCTACTATTTTTCTTTCTCTTATGGTTATTTTGTAATAATAATAATAATAATAATAATAATAATAATAATAATAATAATAATAATAATAAAACTAACATAATAAAATCTGTATATCATGGCCACTCATGGTTCCATAAAAGTTGACCAACTTCTACATATGACGAAGATGCAAAAATTATCATTATTCATACAAAAATTATCCAGTAATGCTGCAAACATATAAAAGTAAGGAAAGGGGTTGTTTAAAGCAGAGAAAAATAACATAAAAAATTGTATCAAACACATAAAAAGAAGTTAATTAAAAATAAATTTTGAATTCAATTGATTTCTTTCGCTTGTTACTTGCACCTCTCATGCTTTAAAAACAGTTCAGAACAACCACTTTACACTATCTATCTATCTTCGGGTTTTTACAGCTGCTGCCGTCTTCCCGTGCCAAACCTCTAAAGCCTTGGGCATCTTCCATGCTTAACCCTCCAGCTTGCATTAATATCTTCATGTTTTCCTTCCATGTTAACTTTGGTCTCCCTCTTTTCTTCTCTCTGTTCGGATGCCATTCATATAGTTGCTTCGGCCATCGCTCATCTTCCATTCTTAAGACATGTCCTAACCACTTTAATTCCTTCTCCTCAATTCTTTCAATTATGCTTTCTTCTGCTTCCATTATGTTTCTAATTTCCTTATTTGTGACATGTTCTAATTTAGACTATCTGGTACTTCTGCGTAAATAATCCATTTCTAGAGCTATTAGTCTATTCTTGTAGTATTTATTGATTGTCCATACCTAACTTCCATACATTGCAACAGATTCCACCAATGTTTTACCAATATTTTTTTTGTGTCTTTCCAAATATGCTTATCCTACCATATGGAATTTAACGATGATATTATTTTGCTACTCAATTCAATTCTTTGTTTTATATTATCTTTGCCTATACCTTCAATGTTATCCATAATTATACCCAAATATTTAGTTTCACTTGCTTTATTTGGATTCCTTGTTCCAATATAAAATTTTCTCTTTCATTGCTATTTATTGCCAGATATTCTGTTTTTTGTAAGTCACTTTACACTAGTTATATTTCACTCCTGATGTTCCGAACAGTCAGTGAGCAACTTTTATATATCACCGAAGTATACTTTGTCTGTAAGGCTGTAACCTACTCTTGTTTACATCTGACCGCTGTTTAGAGTTCAGAGTGATCTCTACTGTATAGTTTAAACTTAGCCAATCTCGCGTCATTGGAAGGAGATGTTTCGTCTCATTATTACCTAACATGAGATTAGGTGAAAGAAGATAAGAAATGCATGAATGGAGATGAAATTATATAATGGGGAGGGTAAGAGGAGTGGAGAGAGTTGGTGGGATGAAATTCGGGAAACGGGAGAACTCCAAGAAAAACTCGAAAATTCTCAGTGTGGCCCACCATTCATGTCCCTCCGGAACCGCCAGGTTTCGAACCTGAGATCCCATTAAGGCCAGCCACGTGTCCACCGAGCACCAATCTCACCATCTTTTATATTTTAATGATTTTTATTTATGAATATTTGCTGCCTTGTAAAAATATGGAGCAACAATTACTATAAAATACTTATTATCTAAACAAACTATCTCACTGACACTATCGAACACGGAAGTTCGTGACCAAGCGGACATATACTCTCCATGCATCTCTACTCTCATCTAATGTTTTCGATCCTTCTATTCCAATTCAAATTCTACCCCGTTTAAAAATAAAACTTTATAACTGCAATGCAAGTCTATAGATCCACTATATATTTTATAAACTTACACTCTATGCCAAATGAATATTTATAAATTGATGTTAATTATATAATTTTTACCTGGTAAATCAGTCGTCCTCAACTAAATTATTAAACTTCTTCAAGTTGTTCTAATATGGAGGCCTTTGGAAAGCAATGTTACAACTTCTGTGTTTTAACTGGGACTGATGGTGTTATATAGGTTGTATAACAGATTTATGTCTGCGGTTCGGTGGACTAGAGGTTATGCTCGTTGCCTCTGGTCCCGAGGGTCTCGGGTTCAAACCTGGCCAGGGTCGATGGACTTTTTTAGGATGGAAAAATCCAAGGAGCAAGTTCTCCGAGAGGGACGCTAAGCCGTGGGCCCCGAGTCTGAAGATTTTCAAGCTCGTAAATGATCCTTAAGCCTGAATGAAAAGGCCTCTAAGGAAACATTTACCGAATTTTCCCGTCCTAATACTACCTTGCTTTCCTAGTTGTCAGTATGAGGCGGAACGCTGATCACGGACCATTCAAATGACATATATACGAAAACAAATGTAACTAAATTAGTATGGTTCAAATTCTTCCCTGTTAAGAGAAACATGGGCTTAAAAGACAAGATGTCTGCGGTTATATTCTCGTTGAGTAGGTCTTTATTCCTTGCTTCTTTTAGAATCTCCATGTCTTCAAGGATGCTGATTCTATTGTTATTGTATTCTCAGAATCAGCATCCTTGAAGACATAGAGATTCTAAAATAAGTAAGGAATAAAGACCTACTCAACGAGAACGTAACCGCAGACATAAATCCGTTATACAACCTATATAACACCATCAGTTCCAGTTAAAACGCACAAGATAAAACATTGTTTTTGAAAGACCTCCATATTAGAATAACTTGAAGAAGTTTAATAATTTAATTGAGGACGACTGACTTACCAGGTAAAAATTATATAATTAACATCTTATTACATAACCTCAACGGTGCTTTAATATGAATTTCAATAGTGTTGATTATAAATTGACTTCTCCTTATAGTCAGTAGCCCTTAATGCAATCACTTAAGATTGCAAGTTAGATATATTCCAATTCAAAATCTTCTCCCCTTAAAAATAAATATTTATAAGTACAATGCAAGTGGCTGTATAATTTGCATCTTTCAAATAATGGTTAATGCTGTACATCCACCTCATTTTTCGCCTGACTACTCTCTCCCTCTATAAAATAAAATTCAGTGTGCTGATTGCGAAAAGTCTTATGTAGGCTAAACAAAAAGATTTCCAAGAAAATGAACTGACGAACATAAAAAAGAACGTCAGTACACCAGGTGCAGAACTTTCAGTGAACATAGAATTGATCGAAATCATAAAATGAAATGGTTGCACAAAAAAATAATTAAACTAAAAGATTGTATGCAGAAATGGTCTTTATTTGTACTTGTTTTCCCTTAACAGAGATTTAGGCGTTCTCCCCCTACAGGGAAGAATTTGAACCATACTAATTTGGTTACACTTGTTTTCTATAGATGTCACTTGAGTGGTCCGTGGTCATCGTCCCGCCTCATACTCTGACATCTAGGAAATCTAGGTAGTACTAGAACGGGAAAAATCGGTAAATTTTACTTAGAGGTTTTTATAAAAAGAACAAAATAAAGTACTGAATAAACAAAAATATTTAAGTGAATGGTGTGAAACATATGATACCTTGTTAAAATATTTTAATTATAAATTGGAATTTTGAATTTGTTCATTTAAATTTGTATTGTATTGTATTGTATTGTATTGTATTGTAAGCCCTTGTTTTTCCCTTTACAGAGATTTAGGCGCTCTCCCCCTACAGGGAAGAATTTGAACCATACTAAGTTAGTTACACTTGTTTTCGTATAGATGTCATTTTGAGTGGTCCGTGGTCAGCGCACCGCCTCATACTGACATCTAAGAAACCAAGGTAGTACTAGGACGGGAAAATTCGGTAAATTTTGCTTAGAGGCCTTTTCATTCAGGCTTAAGGATTTTTTACGAGCCTGAAAATCTTCAGACTCGGGACCCACGGCTTAAAGTCCCTCCCGGAGGACTTGCTCCTTGGATTTTTCCGTCCTAAAAAATCCATCGACCCCGGCCGGGTTTGAACCCGCGACCCTCGTGACCAGAGGCAAGGAGCATAACCACTAGTCCACCGCGGCCGATAAAAACAAGAAAATACACAAAAAGTCTCAGTGATGGTAGTATTATAAACAACAATGTGAAATGTCTTGAAAATGATCTCACACAAGGAGATTAACACGTCGACTTGAATAAACTAAATATTTGTTTGAGATAACGATTCATTATTGTTGTTATTATTACTCATTCTCTCTCTATTTGGTTTTCCTACAACAAGCTTCCATTTTTACACGCTTTATATTAGCTTGACCTGTATCTATCTATGTAACGGAATCTTTCAACACGATTTTTACCTACATAAAAACATTGGATCGACTTGAAACTTTGTATACTTGTAAAGGACCAATGACAATACAATAATTTCATTTTTTTTCTAAGATCCTGGCCAGGATCACCAGGACATCAAAATAATAAAGACCGGTATAATAGGTTGCGGAGGTATCGACTTTTTAATATATCGTTGTGATAGCTCAGTTGGTAGAGTAGTGGACTGTAGTGTTGTTATTATTACTCATTCTCCCTCTATTTGGTTTTCCTACAAGAAGCTTCCATTTTTACACGCTTTATATTAGCTTGACCTGTATCTATCTATGTAACGGAATCTTTCAACACGATTTTCACCCACTTAAAACACTGGACCGACTTGAAACTTTGTATACTTGTAAAGGACCAATGACAATACAATAATTTCACTTTTTTCTACGATCCTGGCCAGGATCATCATGACATCAAAGAAATAATGACCGGTATAATAGATTGCGGACGTATCAGCTTTTTAGTCTATCGTTGTGGTAGCACCGTTGGTAGAGTGGTGGACTGTAGTGGTATATAATTTCAGTAATCCATAGATCGCTGGTTCAAATCCGGCCCGGAGGATTTTTTAGAAGACTGTTACTTTTAGCTCATACTACAATAGTACCGAATTTAAAGATATTTACATTTTTAGAAAACCAAACTAAGAAATAAAAAATAAATAATAGCTTTAAAAACTAAAACAACACGCCTTATTAGAAAACCGAACTAAAAAAATGAAAAATAATTTTAATTTCCAACACGCTTGGGATAAAATTAAAGTGGTCAACAAAAAAATCATCTCCAACACATCTAGAATAAAACTAGAGTTATGTACAAAAAAAATAATTTTACCATCAAAAGCGTGTGGTGCTCTATATCAATTAATATATTTGATAATAAACATTTTATTTTATTGACTACTTAAATATGTTCAATAAATAATAAGGGAAATAAAAAAAGCTTGAAACCTATAAAAAATAATAAATAATTTAAAAATGGGGTAAAAAACTCTTTGACGCTAAATACATCAACATATCGTAGCGATACCGGGGCAAATAAATAAAAATGAAATAAAACTTAATTTCTAATAAAACATTAAAGAAGACACATATATATTGGTAAAAGTAAAGTCTCTAAGAAGAAAACGTAAAAACCATAAAAAGCACTCCCGCTTTTGATGGTAAAATTATGTTTTTGTTGATAACTCTAGTTTTATTCTAGATGTGTTGGAGATGATTTTTTTGTTGACCACTTTAATTTTTTCCCAAGCGTGTTGGAAATTAAAATTATTTTTCATTTTTTAGTTCGGTTTTCTAATAAAGCGTGTTGTTTTAGTTTTTTTAAACCATTATTTATTCTCTTTCATTCCCGCAATCTAGGAGACTTAACTATCTTAGTATAGCCTATGTGGTTTCCTATAGTAAATATCAGAGTAACAAAATGGAAACATTACTATAATTTGTTGTTAGTTATAACTTTTATTGCATTTATTATGTTGAACATATTAATAATTCTCTTCATTTTGCATGTAATAAAATGTCATATCCAATTCTGAGAAAACAGGAAAATGAATTAAAAATTATTTGTATTCATATTTACAGTTTTGACAATCATTTGATGTTTATGGTTAGAGTTTGAAACAAACGCAGTTATTCCACATATTTATCAACGTCAAAGCAAAACAAATTTATGGATTTTACTTCTCAGCCGCTTTCTAAATAAATCACAGTGACAAAATCAGTTCCAATCAACAGTTGCTTTCATAGTTTCGCATACTGCATATTCATAACGCTATCACATATACTGCTTTGATATACAGACACGCACAGATACAGACAGAACGTAAATTCGGTGATGGAAGGACAGATAATAATAATAATAATACTAATAATAATAATAATAATAATAATAATAATAATAATAATCTATCTTTGTGTTTTTACAGCTGCTGCCGTCTTCCCGTGCCAAACCTATAAAGCCTAAGATCTTGGGCATCTTCAATGCTTAGCCCTCTTGCTTGCATTAATGTCTTCATGTTTTCCTTCCAGGTTAACTTTGGTCTCCCTATTTTCTTATTTCTGGATGCCAATGATATAGTTGCTTTGGTTATCGCTCATCTTCCATTCTTAAAACATGTCCTAAAAACTTTAATTCTTTCTCCTCAATTCTTTCAATTATGCTTTCTTCTGCTTCCATTATGTTTCTAATTTCCTTATTTGTGACATGTTCTAATTTAGACTTTCTGGCACTTCTGCGTAAATAATCCATTTCTAGAGGTATTAGTCTATTCTTGTAGTACTTATTGTTGTCAATACCTCACTTCCATACATTGCAACAGATTCCACCAATGGTTTACCAATATGTTTTGTCTCTTTCTAAATATGCTTATCCATATAATAATAATAATAATAATAATAATAATAATAATAATAATAATAATAATTAAAATTGTAGGTTTTCACGGCCGGTATCTTGATTCCTGTTTGGTTCGTCTTCCGGGTTAAATGGCCGTGGCTACAACATCCCTTTTGGGTGGCTAACAGAATTTTATTAGACACCCGCGGATTCCAATATTTTCGCCCTTTATCCCCGCTAATTTTGAAAAATAGGCCGAAAGGTTGATTGTCGAAAATGTGAAAATGTGATAAGTGTTTGCTAACCATGGGAGTCAATCAGAAAACAGTTCAAAAGTAACGGACCGCATAGAGAACGCCACCACTCACCTATGGATAGAGAAACGCCCCGGGCAGACCCGTTGATTCCACCTGGAAAAATGAGTGCAAACTCGACAGGCCAAGGGACAAAGAGTGTGGCTACATAAAGAGGGACTCTGCTCTTTCAAACACTACGTCTTGTCTTGTCGCACATGATTAAACAATTTAATTTCCACAAACCATGGCTAATGTTTTAACAGAGACCCGTGGTTATCCCATTTCGAAAATGACAAGTGAGAACCGAATGTATTGTTCACCGTTAGTTAATAGTTGATTAACTTCGCAGAAGATGCCAGCAATGTGTAGAAAGAGATTATAATATTCCATCCATCCATAGTAATTCTGCCCGAAGGCAGGTCGTTCACTGCAATCATAGCATTTTCATGCAATGCTTGCAGCTTTACTAGGGAGTTGTAGGTGTGGTAGCATCCCGTTGCTTTCCACACCGGTGAAGGATGATGATGATGATGATGATAATAATAAGGACGATGGTGATGATGATGGACATATGATTTCGGGGACTGTTTGGGCCTTAATGTTTACCTGGCATTTGTCTTACAGATGAGGAAAAACCCCGACAGGGGATCGAACTCGGGTCCGCTGCGTGACAAGGCAGCACGCTACCTCGAGACCACAGCGGTGGACATTACAATATTATTTCTGAATAAAATCGTTATTAGAATTACCTCCATGATCGGAATTCCCCCACTGTATCCTATATACAGTAAGAATGAAACGAAAAAGATATTCTAAAAATAATAATAATAATAATAATAAGAATAAGAATAATAATAATAATAATAAGTGGAATCCATCTATTAGAAGTGGAAGTTCACTTGAAAGCAGACATTTAAAATCAATCTAGCCATTTTTTCCCCCCAACGTAAGTAGATATAACTTACAGTAGGCCTACATGATTTAATTAAAATACAAATATATATTTCGTAAATCTTTAGTATGATCAAATCATAAATTCGATTGCTGAGGTAATGCGCAATTCCTCCGTGATTTTTTTATTATACCCTTTGTTTATAATCTGGTAATTACCCTTAAAATAAAGCCGTTGGATGCTTGTATTATCTTATGATGTGGTTTAGGGTGATTATACCGTTATTATTAGCATGTAAATTGGACCTAAGTCCCTTGCTGCAGCAAACGTGAATACCGCATTGAGATAATAGTTCCGCATGGCTTGGTGAAAATTGTGATGCTCTGTTATTCAAGTAACTTAGTGTTGAATGCGTGTGAAAGATGAATGATGAAGCAAGGAAATGCGATATCTATACACTTGCATTCAAACTGTCGCCCCAACTCAAAAGTTTAAATCTTATTTTCTATTTTTACGTTTATATAATAAGCACATGTGAAATGAAGGTTTAAGAACTATTCTGGGGAACATTATTTGGTAAGATACACAACACAGAAATAGGAGGACAAATGTCATATACAAGACATAACCAAATGTATTATAGATAGACGAAAATATTGGAAAGGTGATATGGAAAGAATGGAAGAGAACCGACTTGCAAACAGAGCTAAAGAAGATAGACCAATGGTTGGGAGAAGAACAAGAGACCAGCCAAGAGATGGAAAGACAGTGGATACACATCCAATACGTCTTCCTCCGAGGAGTGATTTTGGAAATAAACAGGATGAAACTCCAACAATTATGAATAATAAGAAGAATACATTTATAGTGTTACTAGCGGACCCGACATACGTTGTCCTGTCCGTACGTTGATGGCCTGCTATTAGCGATATTATTTTCGATATTCGAATTTTCGATAAACTACAAAGTTGACATTTAAATGATTTCGTTCCGTCATTGTGTGATTTGTCATTGCCCAAAGCATAATTAAGAAATGAGTGCAATTTCTCGTTACCATGCGCCGTTAATTTTTTCGTGTCATGGCCGGACGATAATTGGTACTTGTCAAATATCACAGAATTCGACGTCAGCGCTACCTATGGTACACAAACATAACTATGAATTATTCTCAGAAGGTCAACTATTTATGAACTTCCCATAAGGTTTCACGGTCAATTATTTTTTTTAATTTGGAAAATGTAGGTGGTAGAGGATGAAATGTTGAAATATGTTCTGATATGCGACAAATGTTACAAATATAAAAAATCGTCAAACATTTTTTAAAAATCCTATAACTGAACGATCAGGTCCAAAATGTGAATTTAAACCATCCGCGGACCCACTCAAACACACACGCAAAATTTAATCAAAATTGGTCCAGTCGTTTAGGAGGAGTTCCACTTACAGAATATATATATATATATATATATATATATATCGGCCTAGTGGACTAGTGGTTATGTTCCTTGTCTCTGGTCCCGAGGGTTGCGGGTTCAAACCCGGCCGGGGTAGATGGATTTTTTTAAGATGGAAAAAACCAAGGAGCAAGTCCTCCGGGAGGGACTTTAAGCTGTGGGTCCCGAGTCTCACGATTTTCAGGCTCGTAAAAGATCCTTAAGCCTGAATGAAAAGGCCTCTAAGCAAAATTTACCGAATTTTCCCTTCCTAGTACTACCTTGGTTTCCTAGATGTCAGTATGAGGCGGAACGCTGACCACGGACCACTCAAAATGACATCTATACGAAAACAAGTGTAACTAAATTAGTATGATTCAAATCCTTCCCTGTAGGGGGAGAGCGCCAAAATCTCTGTTAAGGGACGCTGTGGCCTCGAGGTAGCGTGCTGTCTTGTTACGCAGCGGACCCGGTTTCGATTTTCGGTCGGGACAGGCTCCTAAGTGAGGTTTTTTCGGGATCTTTCCTCGCCTGTAAGACAAATGTCAGGAAGCTTAGGACCCAACGGTTCCCGAAAATCATCCATCATCATCATTCTTATCATTATCATCATCATCCTACACCGGTGTGAAAAGAAAAGGGAAGCTACCACACCTACAATTCCCTAGTAAAACTGCAAAGCATAGCATGAAAATGCTATGGTTGCAGTGAAAGACTGCCCTCGGGCAGAATTACTATGGATGGATGGATTATTAGTATGAATGTGTGTACGTGTGTGAATGGTTTGTAAGCACTTTGCTAAGAAGATATTTTGTGTCCATATTGAGAAATAGTAGTGAATGGTTTGTAAGCACTTTGCTAAGAAGATATTCTGTGTCCATATTGAGAAATAGTAGTGAATGGTTTGTAAGCACTTTGCTAAGAAGATATTCTGTGTCCATATTGAGAAATAGTAGTGAATGGTTTGTAAGCACTTTGCTAAGAAGATATTCTGTGTCCATATTGAGAAATAGTAGTGAATGGTTTGTAAGCACTTTGCTAAGAAGATATTCTGTGTCCATATTGAGAAATAGTAGTGAATGGTTTGTAAGCACTTTGCTAAGAAGATATTCTGTGTCCATATTGAGAAATAGTAGTGAATGGTTTGTAAGCACTTTGCTAAGAAGATATTCTGTGTCCATATTGAGAAATAGTAACGAATGAGTCGCACTGGATCCGATACTCTGTTTTGTTTACGTTTGAATCAAGTGTCCATTCGAAGGTGGAGATACGCCCTATCTACGCAAACAGCAAATAAGGTGAGATATAACTAAACTAACTCACTGGCACTATCGAACCCTTAGGTCCATGGCCGCACGAACATAAGCTCTTTACATATCTCTATCCTGAGCTAACGTTTTCCAATCATATCCTGTAAAATCCAATCCCTCAAATCATGGCTAATGTTAGTCTCTCACCTCATTCTTGGTTTACCAACTGGACGTTTTCCTTCTGGTTTTTCTTCAAGAATCTTTCATACACCTCTTTCATTCCCCATTCGTGCTCTATACTCATAAATAGAAAATTTACAGGTGAATGGACCTGCATAACAGTGAACTACATGGTATTTATAGGAAGCTAGATATAATGAGAACAGTTAAGTCTCGTAGACTGCGATAGGCAGGACATGTGGCACGAATGGGGAATGAAAGACATGCATTGAAGCTTCTTGTAGGAAAACCAGAGGGAAAACGCTCAGTTGGTAGACCAAAAATGAGGTAGGAGAATAACATTAACTATGATTTGAGGGAAGTAGATTATACAGGGGATAATTGGAAAACATTAGCTCAGGATAAGGATATATGGAGAGCTTATGTCCGCGCGGCCATGAACCTATGGGTTTGATAGTGCCAGTGAGTTAGTTATTTATGACATTCGTCTGAAGAAGATATAGTGGGTTCAACAGTATATTACCTTTCCCTTCATTTGCCATAGTATATTTCTTATAATACCGTACTGTTACTCTGCGTAAGCCTACTTCTTCTGCCTTTATTAAACATTTTGTAATATTTTTAAACTTTTTCAACGATACTTTTAACATTTTTTACAATGTTTAAGTATTTATTTACGAGAAACACGGTTACATTACATTTTTATACAATATTGTGATACTCTTCCAATGTTGCCACCATCAACAACTCAATAATACTATTGCCACTGGGTTAGTACTATTTTTTGTTAGGTTAGTATTAGAGTTAGTGTACATCAGATTAGTGTACACTTCAATAAATAATATGCATGTCATTTATTTTGTTAGGTTAGGTTAGGAAGGGAGAAGTTAGTGTACATCCATTTCTAATAAACGTTTGGGAATACATTTCGAAGGTTGGTCAAACCGCACGTGCCATCGTGACATCTCTACAGACTTTGTGTAGTACTTCAGAGATAGGTGGTTCTACCTAGCGACAGCTCTATAAACACTTGCGTATGCGCACTGTTATTCTGTAGGACTTAGAAAGGATATTGGGAAAGGTAAACTACTGTTTTTCCGATACAGTTCATTGAAAGAGTTTTTATTAATGTTACATAAAATAGATATTTATGAAAATAACAAAAAAAATTGTTTTATTTACTAAATAAATAGTTTTCACTTTAAAATATTAAATTGATGGCTATAACTAACTAATTCACTGGCACTATCGAACCAGTGGGTTCATGGCAGCGCGGACATAAGCTATCATTACATCCCTATCCTGAGCTAATGTTTTCCAATCATCTCATGTATAATCTACTTCCCTCAAATCTTGGTTAATATTATTCTCCCACCTCATTTTTGGTCTACCAACTGAGCGTTTTCCTTCTGGTTTTCCTACAAGAAGTATCCATGCATATCTTTCATCCCCCATACGTGCCACATTTCCTGCCCATCATAGCCTACGAGACTTATCTGTTCTTATTATATCTGGCTTCCTATATATATATATATATATATATATATATATATATAATGTAGTTCACTATTATAGAGTTTTCTCCATTCACCTGTCTGCTCATCTCTGTTTGGCTCAAACATTTTCCTAAGACCCTTATTATCAAATAGTCGTAATATTCTTTCCTCCCTTAAAGTAAGAGTCCATGTTTCGCATCCATATAATATAACTGGGAGAATAACTGTTTCATATATTTTCAATTTAACGTTTTTTGAAAGGAGTTGGGACGAAAAGAGTCCCTGTAATGAATAATAGCACGCATTTCCAGAATTAAGCCTATGTTTAATTTCTTTGTGCATCTCATTCCTATTCGTAATTATTGTTCCTAGGTATTTGAATTCAGTCACTTCTTCAAAATCTCCTTCATTTGTCATTAAGCTGAAAATATGTGGGATAAGACAAAAGCAAATTCAATGTCCTGCAAGTGAAACTGTAAAAGATATCGAGTACAAAGCAGTGAAGTGGGCCTATAGGCGGAATTCAAACACACTACGTTTATTAGGATCATCATCATCATCATCATCATCCAGGGATTAAGCCTGTTGGCTCGTTCCGGTTTCATGAAAGCTAGAATTGTTAAAATTGTTCAGACCATCTTCTGTGTGGGCGTCCAACATTTCTCCTTCGGCGCGGTTTATAATTTAGCAATAATATTGGAAATCTTCCTTCTGGCATTCTATCAATATGTTCTTTCCAGTCGTTCCTTTATGTAATTATTCGGTCTGTAAGTTTGAAAATATTTAGTCCCTTTCTTATATCTTCATTTCTTTTCTTATCCAGCAGAGTATATCCTGCTATATTTCTTAAAAATCGCATCTCAGCTGCTTCCAATCTTTGTTCTTGTCTTTTAGTGATCGTCCAACATTCTGAACCATACATCAATACAGGAACAGCCATTACTTTATAAAATTTAATTTTTGTTTCTTTTCTTGTGTTTTTAAGGGTTCTTTTAATAGTGCCACACATTAGATTAAATTTATTTATTTTGCCATTAATATCTTCAATTTTAACATATGATAAATTGAAACCTAGATATTTAAAACTGTTCACCTGCTCTAGAATTCTATTATCAATTACTATTTTTGCTCTTAAGGTATCATGTACTTTAAATGCTAAAATTTTAATTTTAGTCTTTGAAATTTTTAAATTGTAATTGGCATTTATTTTTTCCAAATTAAAAATTAATAATAAAGATTAAAGGGAAGTTTTAAATTGAATTCTTCTCCCAAAAAACTATCTTAAATTCATAATATTTCAATAATTCCTGCTTATAAATTATAGACAAGCTTATCCCTACCTATATTAAACTAAAAAAAAGAGTTAATTATATCTTCCCATCGCCCCAACAAAATAATTTTAAAAATTAAAATAATTACCCAACCAATCAAATTCACAAAATTATTAAACTCTATATAGGATATACAGTTTTATGGGAGAAGAACTCAATTTAAAACTTGCCTTTAATCTTTTTATTATTAATCGATTTTTGAGGTTAGTTTAATATATGTAGGGATAAGCTTGTCTATAATTTATAAGCAGGAATTATTGAAATATTATGAATTTAAGATTGGTTAATTTAAGTATGTTAAAATTTTACTTAAAATATTTCATCTTTATTTTTACTTTAAACAGCTCTTTTTATTAAGATATCATATAAATACACATGAACTTATTTCTTCACGAAGTACACATGTAGGTTACTCTTGTAATGTCATGAGAATTACTCAATGTAGCTTACAAGTGTAAGTTAAATTCACGAACCAAGTCATAAGATAAAAAAATACTGTCATTTATAAATATGACGTAGTGTACGATATTCCGGGCTGCTGTGACGCTGGGCGCCGACCTTTCAAAACCTCGCGACGACTAAATATAGCGACAGAGATACCCCATCCTGCCTTCATGCCCCACATATAACATCATCTTCACATTTCCTACATGTTCCACAGAATTGCTTCATACTACAAACATCGCCAATAAACTTCCTTGAAATTATCTAAAAGGACGTGCCTAGGCACACTAGATTACCTCCAAATTGTTTGAGTGTCAAACTAAAAAGACAATGTTCCAGTCTTGCAATATGACAATACTGCCTTCCGAACCAATCCATCAAACAACCTATCCTGACTCTCTAATTCACTGGCACTATCGAACCTGTAGGTTCATGGCCGCGCGGACATGATCTCTCCATACATTCGTATCTTGAGCTAATATTTTTCAATTATCCCCTGCATAATCTAATCCTCAAATCATAGTTAATGTTACTTTCCCATCTCATTCTTGGTTTACCATCTGGGTATTTTCCCTCTGATTATCCTACGAGATGCTTCTTTGCCGCTCTTCCATTCTCCATTCTTGCCACATGTCCTGCCCATGGCAATATACGAGACTTAACTGTTATTATTGTATCTGGTGTCCTATAAACATCATGTAGCTTACTGTTACAAAGTCTTCTGCATTCGCCTGTCTGTGCATCTCTCTTTGATCCAACAATTTTGCTAAGAACTTTATTATCAAATACTCATAATAGTTAATTAGTTACTTATATATATATAGTCCACTGCTGTGGTCTCGAGGTACCGTGCTGCCTGTCACGCAGCGGGCCTGGGTTCGATCCCCAGTCGAGACAGGCTCCTAAGTGAGGTCGTTTTTCGGGGTTTTTCCTCACCTATAAGACAAATTTCAGGAAGCTTTGGGCCCAACGGTCCTCGAAAATCATCCGACCATCATCATCATCCTTATCATTATCATCATCATCATCCTTCACCGGTGTGGAAAGCAACGGCTAGCTACCACACCTATATATATATATATATATATATATATATATATATATCTCCATCCATAGTAATTCTGCCCGAGGGCAGGTCTTTCACTGAAATCATAGCATTTTTCATGCTATGCTTTGCAGCTTTACTAGAGAATTGTAGGTGTGGTAGCTCCCCGTTGCTTTCCACACCGGTGAAGGATGATGATGATGATGATGAGATGATAGCGATAAGGTTGATGATGATGATGGCCATATGATTTCGGGGACCATTTGGGCCTTAAAGTTTTCCTGAATTTTGTCTTACAGGTGAGGAAAAACCCCGAGAAAAACCTACCTAGAAAAACTGTCCCGACCGGGGATCGAACCCGGGCCCGCTGCGTGACAAGGCAGCACGCTACCTCGAGACCACAGCGGTGGACATATATACATATATATGGCATTTATTTTTCTTATAATGCCATATTAAGCTTGCATTGCTCAATGTCAAAAATTTAATTATAACATATATAGGGGGCCTATAATAATTTTTATTGCAGCCAAATAGCCAGGATTAAAGTAGAATACATTTTAAATTTACATATTTGCATATTCACACATTGTCTTTGTTCTTTTTGTGCATAGCTCAATGTGATATCGGTCACACAATTTTTCGCATAGCGTACATTTACAGTCTATATTTGCTTCATGAAATTTTGTGTTGCTGCATATCAGGTGGTGGAATCCATGGACTGCCAACCTAGTGATGACGTGTCTAACATATATATAACATCAGTTAATTGATGATGATGCAAAACTACCTTGGTACAACATATAGATACTTAAGTTGAAATATTTTATGACATGATATTACAATTGTGTAACAAAGACGCGCCCTAGAAGTATAACCAGACCTCCTGCACCCTGGATGTCCGATAACATTCGCTTGGTTATAGCTGAGAGAGTCACACAAGAGGAATAAGTCCTGACAGCCTTACATACATACAAACATCCTAGGAATAAAGTAAATCAGATAGTTTTGAAGTGCAAAATTAAATTATGAGCATATTCTAACAGAATCTAAGTCAAACTCATCTGACATGTGGAAAAAAATTAAAATCAATAGGCCTCTGTCAAAACAAAGTGGAGATAGAGACAGCAGTCCTACTACTAGATGATTTGAATGACTATTTCACCCGCACTTCCACTGAAAACAACACAAACAACAGACAGCTGATGAGTGCTATCCAATTATAATGAACCTGGAGGCAATAAATTTGTTTCCTAATCGGATGGAAGGCGGCAGATTGAAAATAAAAGAGATCCTACTACCATAATGGTAATTAACAAGTACACTTTAAGTTGGTACTTGTGAAAAAAAGTTATAATTACACAGAGAAACAAAAAATAAACTTTTTGTCTCAGAAAGAAAAGTATGTGATTATGATAGTATTTTTCCCCTGAATTCAAATATGATATCGGTTTTTCTCCATCACGCAAGGTTTCCGAGAGACAGGAATTTATAATTCCAAACACTTTCATATTTTCTACATTCGTAACTGCACAATATTCGAACATTCGGACTCATCTAGAAAGTAAAAAAATGACGATTTTCTGCTGTATTTCGCCTGTGGAGCATCCCTCTTGATGGTCCAACAATAATCGGCCAGCATATTAGGATTCCATTTGCCTTGATATCTCTTTTCTATAGCTGAAATCTCCTGAGTCAGCTCATTTGGTTTTATTTTACAATGGACAAATGGACGAAAAAACGTTATTAAAAAATAATTATTTAAATCCATTTAATTGAAATTTAAATAAAAAAGTGTGGGTGATGGAAAAAATTCTGAATGGATATTTGAAAACACGATAAAAAAACTGCATTAAGTACAACTATTGGTAAAATGACACAAAAATCATGTTGACCAGTGTTATCTAAAACGGGTATTCTTAGACAGTGTGTTGAGACATTCTAGATTGCACCGAAATTGTATCTAATTAACAAAAGGAAAATATATTCTGTGAACCAGCAAAATCGGTCCACAAAATTGAACTTGCTGAGGAATTTGGTTAGGTTTCGCAGTTCCTGCGTAATAAACTTTCACATCAATTAAAATTAAATTAAAAAATAATCAAGTTAGTATTTTTAGAGAAATAAAAAACTTAGAAATCATGAATTAACTAACTAGAAAATAGATTTATTTATTTTATTAAATTTATTTAAAAGTGTATAAAACACTGGCTATTCCAACTCTTTTGTATGGTAGCGAAGTATGGACGTTGAAACAGAAGGATATACAGAGACTTAGATCTGCTGAAATGAGATACCTTCGGAGGACTGCAGGATACACACTACTAGATCACAAAAAAAAAATGAAGACATCTTAGAAGAATTACACATGGAATCTTTAGAAAACAAAATTTCTGATTATAAGTCAAGATGGATACAACATGTTCATCGAATGGAAGATCACAGAATACCCAAACTAATGTTAAGATATCAACCCGCAGGAAGAAGAAGACCAGGACGTCCACTCAAAAGACTTCTGGATGGTGTTTCTCTTGAGGCCGAAACAGGTCAACAAATGGCCTAAATTCGTGAATGTACTATGATGATGATGATATTATTTATTTATTTTACGTGATGGAGTTAAGGCCGTAATGTCTTCTCTCCCACTTCACCAGAGTTAAATTACACACATAACAACAATTATGAATTAATTATCTATATGTTAATTAATTATATATAATTGGTATAGGCTACACAATATAGAGTTGACAAGGAAAAAATATATATTATTCCAATTTAACCTCTTCAAATTAGTTATAATTAAAATGTATTTAATTAAAGCATCTAAAAAATGGAATTTAATATATGCAATAAATGTTTCGCTCCACTGGGCAACAAAAGTCTACATTTAAAAGTAATAACTTATTTTAATGAAATATCCATCATGAGCACATCATGTTTCATGCACCGATGTGCAATTGTTTAATAAACATCAAATCTGAACGATGAGGTTTTGTGTCTTTTTTTCACAACACGTGTGGATAGTTTAACTTGGAATGCACTGAAATCAAATCCGCGCTTTAACAAAGCCATCTTAATTCATCATCATCATCATCATAGTACATTCACGAATTTAGGCCATTTGTTGACCTGTTTCGGCCTCAAGAGAAACACCATCCAGAAGTGTTTTGAGTGGACGTACTGGTCTTCTTCTTCCTGCAGGTTGATATCTTAACATTTGTTTGGGTATTCTGTGATCTTCCATTCGATGAACATGTTGCATCCATCTTGACTTATAATCAGAAATTTTGTTTTCTAAAGATTCCATGTGTAATTCTTCTAAGATGCCTTCATTTTTTTTGTGATCTAGTAGTGTGTATCCTGCAGTCCTCCGAAGATATCTCATTTCAGCAGATCTAAGTCTCTGTATATCCTTCTGTTTCAACGTCCATACTTCGCTACCATACAAAAGAGTTGGAAGAGCCAGTGTTTTATACACTTTCAGTCTTGAATGCTTTTGGACTAACTGTGGCTTGAAGATAGAATTTATTAACCCTAAAATTCTTAAAAATTTAGATATTTTTGCATTTACATCCTTTCTTCTTCATATGATATATTGCATCCTAGATATGTAAAATTATTCACCTGCTCCAAAATTTTATTGTCCAGTACAATTTTACTTCTGACAGGATCTACACCTTGAAATGTCATAATTTTTGTATTTTCTGTAGATATTTTTAATCCATATTCTTCTGTAATTTTGTTAAGTTCATACATACCTTTCTGTAGATTAGGGTTGTAAGGGGTAGTGACGTGTGTATAACCTCTCCTACCTAATTCTCATCATCACCTTCTCGTGGTACAAACGAGGCTCTGAGGACCGAGTCACGGTGGTATAACCGTTCCATCAGGTACTGAGTAAATGCAGTATCCTAATGTCTGTCCAGAGACTAAAAGGTAGCAGCCCTACCTGGACTACTTAGCGTCCTAAGGAACTTCAAAACTACTTTCAAGTCTCAACACGAAAAAAGCCATCTTAATTCATATGCACAAAACTAAGATTTTTTCATCTCCAATATAAGGACATTCGATAAGTAATGGTACCATTGCATTGTTGTAAATCAGCGATCTTAGCGGTGACTATTGTAATCATTTAGTACATTGTTGAGCAGATCGATAAGTAATGGTACCATTGCATTGTTGTAAATCAGCGATCTTAGCGGTGACTATTGTAATCATTTAGTACATTGTTGAGCAGTCTTTGTTGTATAAATCTGTAATTTTTTTTTTCAAATGCCCAGGTTTGTCTTTCGACATTCCTGGTTTCTCTCCTGGCATGGCGTACTTATAACCCACTTCTGAGGTTGGGGCGTCTGAAAAGCGGGGTTACGTTGCCCCGATGATATGATGGGTAATGATGATAATGGTGAGCCAGGAGAGTCCCTAATGCTAAGCTTAACCTAAGATGAATATGAATGATGATGATTGCGATGGCCATATGATTTCGGGGACCGTTTGGGCCTTTCCTGACATTTGTCTTACAGGTGAGGAAAAACCCCGATAAAAACCTCACCCAGAAAAACTGTCCCGACCGGTGATCGAACCCGGGCCCGCTTCGTGGCAAGGCAGCACACTACCCCGAGACCACAGCGGTGGACAAAATCTGTAATATTGAAAGTATCGAAATAGCAATATTTTGTGAATATAGTCACTGTTTCTCACATGTAGCAAGTAATACCGCCCTAAAAAAAATGTTCAGTAGAATTTGTTTATAAGGTAGAATTGGGAAGCACTCGAACATTCACCAGACAGGAGCCCTTGTGATTATAAATTACTCACAAAGATCAAAGAATCTAAACTAAGTATTTTATTTCAATCAAGAGTTGATATCCAGAAAGTTCTAGATTGATCAGATGAGAGAGATATCAAGAAATAGTGCTGCAGATGGAGTGCGCAATCTTCCAAGGATTTGGCAACGTATAGTTGACTTGGCAAAATGAAGTTCGAAATATTAAAAGTAACCTGAATAAGTATTGATAGAATGATACTCAGAAGCGTATATGGACTAATTAAATAGAAATGGCTCTTGACGTCCCTTTCAAAAAACGTTAAACTGAAAATATATAAATCTATTATTTTACCAGTTATATTTTATGGATGTGAAACATGGACTCTTACTTTGAGGAAGGAAAGGAGATTACAAGTATTTGAGGATACAGTTTTCAGGAAAATTTTTGGACAAAAGAGAGATGAACAGACAGGTGAATGGAGAAGACTTCATAACAGTGAACAACATGGTTTTTATAGGAAGCCAGATATAATAAGAACAGTCAAGTCTCGTAGACTGCGATGGGCAGGACATGTGGCACGAATGAGGAATGAAAGACGTGCATGGAAGCTTCTTGTAGGAAAACCAGAGGGAAAACACTCAGTTGGTAGACCAAGAATGAGGTGGGAGAATAACATTAACTATGATTTGAGGGAAGTAGATTATATAGAGAATGATTGGAAAACATTAGCTCAGGATAGGGATGTATAGAGAGCTTATGTCCGAGTGGCCATGAACTTACGGGTTCGATAGTGCCAGTGAGTTAATTAGTTAATTAACGAAAATGGAGAGTTGTGAATGAGATATAACAGAGAATTATATGAGTTGTATAAATCATCAGATATTATTACAGATATTACAGTAAACAGACTAAAATGGGAAAAACATACGCAGAGGATGACAAAAATGAAGTAGTTAGAAGAATTACAGATGATAATCCAGAATGAAGACGGAGAATTGGAAAACCTAATTTGAAGTGGATGGATGGAGCACTACAGGATGCCAATTCCTTAAAACTTAAGAATTGGTTAACGGTTGCTAGAGACAGAAAAGCCTGGAGAAAAATTCTGAAGGAGGCCTCGATCCACTCAGGGTTGTTGTGCTAGTGATGATGATGGTGACGTTTATTTAAACACTGGAGAAAGTTGCATCCATTTGGAGAAAGTTGCATCCATTTTTGCGAATATTACAGCATATGGCAAGTTGTTATGTTTTCTTATTTCGTCGATAATTTTCTAAGACCATAAAGAATTGAAATAATAAGTGATATGAAAAAAATGTGATATGGAATAGAATCTACGTTACAATCACTTAAGATTGTGGGTGGAATCGATCTGAAATGTAACATTTTGTTACGTGACGTCATCACGCTGATCTACATAGAAACAATTGCCGGCCTTCAAAACAAGGCAGAAGCATATCCAAGTGCTGTGATCTGTACTCTATTGTCTCCTGATTTATATCTAAACACAGCCGAAGTTCCTCGTCTCCTATCACCAACATGACTACTGCATAAATGTAGCATCTCTAATGTTCACAAATTCAAATAACTGGTATTAACATCCTCAGAGTAAGATGAGAATTTTGATAAATTCATTTTCTATTTCAACAGTTTATTTTTAAAATTTGTTATTACATTTTCTTAAGTTTATAGAAAGTTATTTAAGGTCGTTATTTTTCTGTAATCTCAAATAGTATATTTTAATTTTCGTGCTGGAGTGAAGTGACTTGAGCCATTATATTAAGGGTACAGGAAAAGAACTAAGTAAGTAACCATTTCGTCAAAATGGAGTTTCGAGCGTCATTAGATTCTCACAAGTAATGCCACGAGTGATTTCCAAAAATCGATAAATTCACGACCCACGCAGTGAGAAGTGAATTTATCTAGAGAATTTGGAAATCAAGATTGGCATTTGTTAGGACTATTTAACGAATAAAATTAAGCTGTTTACTCACAAATCATTATTTAACTATAGTTATTTTAAAATATTTATATATTTACTATAAACGGCGAGGTTTGAAAACAAATGAGAAACGATTGGTACGCTTCATTTGCTTCTTTTGTTCACATTACAACTAGATCATATTATTTGTTGCCAAAGGATCGCAATGTTGTAAGAATGAACCCTAGTGGAGAAATTTATAACCAATATTATATGTATTAATGAATTTCTGATGTCGTATGATGTAAATATGTCAATTATATTTTTCTGCAACGTTATTTCCTGGAAAATAATTCGTTTAAGAAAGTGAAAAGAGTAGTTTCTTTTTTTGGTGGTATAATCAATTGCTACAAATGTTTTATATTATCTCCCGCATGCGCTATCTGCTGACATTCATGCACTATATATATACAATCTGATAGCCGTATTTCTTAGAGAGTCAGTCACTGCAAAATAATGCTATGACCTATTCAGAATGTTAAAACGGAGGAGCTTTCTTTAATAGGATAGATTCGAGACGAAACACGACCGTGATGGGTTGTAAATAAAAAATCATTGAGATGCGATTAGCCATTGACTCCCATTTGGGGCATGAGTTAAATAGTCCATGGAAAGCGCTATTATTTGTATATGTGTATAGGAATGAGATGCACAAAGAAATTAAACATAGACTCAATTCTGGAAATCCACGTTATTATGCATTACATATACTCTTGTCCTAACTTATATCAATGAACGTTAAACATAAAATATATAAAACTGCTATTCTCCCAGTGATACATGGACTCTTACATTAGGGGAGGAGAAAAGATTGCCCGTATTTGAAAATAATGTTTTAGGAAACTTTTTGGATCAAATAGAGATGAACAGACAGGTGAATGGAGAAGACTACATAGCAGTGAGTTACATGATCTTTATAGGAAACCATACATAAAAAGTACAGTTAAGTCTCGTTGACTGCGATGGGCAGGACATGTGGCACATATGGAAAATGAAAGAGGAGCATGGAAGCTTCTTGCAGAAAAACAGAGGGAAAACGCCTAGTTGGTAGTCCAAGAATGAGGTGGGAGAATAACATTAACCATGATTTGAGGAAAGTAGTTTATACAGGGGATGACTGAAGAACATTGGTTTAGGATAGGGATGTGTGGAGAGCTTGTATCCACACGGCCTTAAACTACGGGTTCGATAGTGTCAGTTGGTTAATTAGATACGGTAAACGGCATATTTACCTTCAATATTCGGCATTTAGGTAAGAGAGTATGGATGTTATACAACTAGAAAAATTATTTCTAGGTTTCAAGGAAAAAAGCTACTTACCTGGTTATTTTCTCTATGCCCTTCAAATAAACCCGCGAGCTAAACCGTCGATAGCATTGCTGCCAAAAGGGTAACACTTGCCTGACAAAGGTGATAAGTCAGTATAAAAAAGTATCTTTATCAGAAGAGTGACACTATTTGAAACGGCGATTATTTTCAACTAATCATAAAGATATTGGAACCTTACACTTCATCTTCGGGGCCTGATGAGGAACAGTGGGTACATCCTTAAGAATACTAATCCGAGCAGAATTAAACCAACCAGGGTCTATCTTTCACCGTAAAAATAGAACCTTCAAGAAACGCAAATATGGATTCTACTGGATATAAACTTTCCATACATCCCTATCGAGGGCTAATGTTTTCCAACCATCCCCTGTATAATTCACCTTGAAATTATGGTTAATGTTACTCTCCCACCTCACTATTGGCCTTTCTACCGGGCGGATTTACCTCTGGATTTCCTACAAGAATTTCCCATGCTCATCTTTCATTCACCATCAGTGCCACATGTCATGTCCATCACAGTCTAAGAGAATTAACTTTCCTCATTACATCTGGTTTCCCATCAAGATCATATAACTTACTATTATAGAATCTTCAACTGTCTGGTCATATCTGTTTGGACCAAAAACTTTCCTAATAACTTCAGTCTCAAAACTTATAATCTTCTCTCTTCCCTTAAAATAAGAGTCCATGTTTCATACCCATATAACATAAATGGAAGAATAACCCTTTTATGCATGTTTAGTTTAATGTTTTTTGAGAGAATCAACTTTTATAAGATCCATGATGTGTTCCGTTGAGGTATTATTCAAAATTAAAATATAAAATTATGGAATATTCACCTGAAAGGTTCGTCTCTTCAACTTAATTAATTATTTAACTGTATCGCTTTCGGGACTTGTCCCATCATCGGTAGGATTCAAAACTGGTGTTTCACTGAAGATCTGGTGGAGGGGGTTACATGTATTGGGTTCGTTTTCGTTTATCAAAACACGTTATCCATGAAGGACATCGCCAGTTAAATATTGAAAACACCCTAACAGTAATTCACAGAGAAAATAATCCAGCGAAGATAAACATACTCGAAGAGATGGAAACCATGAAAGCAGCTCACAACAACGACAATCTGATAAACGAAAACGAACCCAATACATTAAACCCCCTCTACCAGATCTTCAGTGAAACACCAGTTTTGAATCCTGCCGATGATGGGACAAGTCCCGAAAGCGATACAGTTAAATAATTAATTAAGTTGAGGAGACGGACCTTTCAGGTGAATATTCCATAATTTTATATTTTAATTTTTGAGAGAAGTTGTTCTTTTCTAGAGTTGAGCCTATGTTTAATTTTTTTCTGCTTCTCATTCCTAATTACTTAATCAAGAGCAATGCAAACTTTGAATATGATTTAAAGAAAATTATTGCTCTTTCTACTTTAAGTCAGTTGGGTTAAATAATTACGATTATTTCCCTGCACGCGTTACCGAGAGTGACAAATGGTTAGCTTATCACCTCAAAATGACACCTAGTAGACGACTAAGTATTATTTGAATGGAAAAAGCCGATTAAATTTTCCACAGAAGCACTACTGTCCGTCTGGCATAACTTTGCAAGAAATTTGTAGAAAGAGACAGCTGTGCTCGCCTCTCTCACTCGCACCAGTGTTTGCGGTTTTATTCACCAATGTTAATAGGGATAAGGGGAGAGAGGAAAACTGACAACAGAGTGGGTTCTTTCTTTTGTAGTTGAGCGAAAGCGGTCAAGGATCTAACCTTATATGTCCATCTCTCTCTTTGCCAAGTTAAGCCAGACATACAATAGTAATACTAGCTAGACTTCCAAATTGACGAAGACAATCAAATTTCTAACTCAGTGGTAACTCAATACTCAAATATGAATATTCATACTTAATAACAGTGTTGCCAACCTAACCTAGTCACGAGAATACAGCCTACAAATTAGTATTTGAATAGCGAAAGCTTTATTAAATTGCATAAAGAGAGTAGTCACTGACAGCAAGACAACCCGAAGTTTCTAACTTGTAGGGAAAATGCGCGACCCGGATGTATTAAATTCAAATGGAAATTTGATAATAACACATTTCCATAAGTCTGATTGATTATTAATGGAATTATATCCTTCACAGGTTCTGGCAGATACCAAAGGCCAACAGGCACACATTATTGAGTAACACGAAGAAATTGGGACTGGAAGTAAATATCAATAAAACTAAATATATGGTCACACATAGAAATACATTATATAATGGAAATGGACAGCTAATGACAAATGAGGGAAATTTTGAGGAAGTGGCTGAATTCTAATACCTAGCAACAATAATCACAAATATGAATGAGATGCACAAAGTAATTAAACATAGGCTCAATTCTACAAACGCATGCTATTATGCATTACAAGGACTCTAGACATCCCAACGCCTTTCAAAAAATGTTAAACTAAAAATATATAAAACTATTATTCTACCAGTTAGGCCTATATCATATGGATGCAAAACATGGACTCTTACTTTAAGGGAGGAAAGGAGATTACGAGTATTTGAGAATAAAGTTCTTAGGAAAATTTTTGGACCAAAGAGAGATGTACAGACAGGTGAATGGAGAAGACTACATAACAGTGAACTACATGGCCTTGATAAAAAGCCAGATATAATAAGAACAGTTAAGTCTCGCAGACTTCAATGAGCAGGACATGTAGCACGAATGGGAAATGAAAGTCCTGCATGGAAGCTTCTTGTAGGAAAACCAGAGGGAAAACTCCCAGTTGCTAGACCAAAAATGAAGTGGAAGAATCATATTAACGATGATTTGATTGAAGTATATTATACATAGAATGACTGGAAAACATTAGCTCAGGACAGGGATGTATGGAGAGCTTATGTCAGCGCGGCCATGAATCATCTGAGTGGCAAATGAATAAGAGAAAAAATTGTTTGGCGCTGAAATATAGTGACTGAAAAGAAAATGCCTAATACAGTCACATATGGAGTGTTTCAACTTTGAACGTCATTTACTCAAAACTGATATTTTGTTATTTATTCCCCTTGGCTTCTAATGGTCTCAATTCAAACATAAACCAATGCTTTTCACCCTTGTAATATGCTATTAAAAATGCGCGTAAAAGCTATATTTCACGACTGCCATCTTTGTAAAAAACTAGCTGATTTCTAATTACTAGAGAACGTCATGTAGATAATAATACTGTAATGATTCAATATAGATTAATTGAATTAACACTTAACCCTTAAATTGGCAAAACACAAATGTCTTCTGTTAGTTATTTGAATGTGGAGGACCGCATTGAAAACGGAATCTTGTATAACTGCTATTATTAGGTATATTGTATAATTAGACACACATTTAAGTGGTTTCCTTTTGTTCGTTTTATTCTGATTTATTCAAAATATTAAATTAACTGAACCAACCGACGTATCCAAAAGGATACATTATGAATTTAAGGGTTAAAACACAACAGCTAAAGTTAGAATAAATAATAAACTCAGCAAAGAATTTAAAGCACTTCCTCCTATTCTACTTCCTTCACAGTAGCCTCTGCCCGCTCCTGGAATCTCCTTCCTCAAGATATCAGGGGTTGCCGCACACTTGGCACCTTTAAGTCACGCTTATACAGTTACCTGTTGTCTAATAATTAATTTTTCTCTATTTATTTAATTTTATACTATGTCATTAATCTTTTCCTCGTTTTTTATATATCTTGTACATATTATATATTTAATTCGTTAAATTTAGAGTAAATCAAAATACATTATAAATATTAATTGTATTGTATTCATAACTTGTAATCGTATATATATATATATATATATATTGTAATTTAGATTTAAGACTTTTCCTTTGTATTTTTTTAAACCTGGTTGAGTGGTAGACAAGGTCTTAAGGCCTTAACTCTGCCAGGTAAAATAAAGCTATTATTATTATTATTATTATTATTATTATTATTATTATTATTATTATTATTATTAGTATTATTATCATTATCATTATCATTATCATTATCATTATCATTATCATTATCATCATCATCATCATCATTATCATTATTATTATTATTATTATTATTATTATTATTATTATTATTATTATTATTATTATTATTATTATTATTATTATTATTATTATTATTGTGAAAGTTGAATCTGGAGTTATACAAGGAGATCCCTTACCCGCAACACTATTTAGTATAGTAGTTGATTCAGTAATGAAACATTTAGACCTCAGAGGTAATATAAGTACCAAATCTAAACAAGGTATTGCATATGCAGATGTCATATTGATAACAGCATGGAACATACCAACACTAATAGAAACTTTCCAGTTGCTGAAAGAAAAATGAGTTGAATATGAGTTAATAATAAATAATTCCAAAATAAAATACTTAAAATGTACAACAAGAAATGAAAAAATAAGCAAACTGAACATCAATTATACAAATATAGAAGAAGTAAAATCATATAAATATCTTGATTCAACTGTAAATGGAAAAAAAATATATATAGAGGAAGAAATTGGTGAAAGAATTTCTTTGGGCAATAAAGCTTACTATGCAAATAGAATACTATTCAAAAGTAAACTTGTCTCCAGATTAACTAAAGTTAAACTGTATAATACAGTAATAAGACCGATTGTAACTTATGGCTGTGAAACATGGGTACTAAATGAGTCTGATAAACAAAAACTATTAATCTTTGAAAGGAAGATCTTCCGGAGAATTTTTGCACCAATTAGAGAAAGTGATGACACATGGCGTGTATGAATGAACTCTGAATTAAATAATCTAACACGAAATAAAAATATAATAAACCGCATTAAAGCTCAAAGACTGCGCTGATTTGGACATATAAATAGAATCCAGGAAGACAAGCTTGTAAGAAGAATATACAAATGGAAACCAATATGCACCAGAACAGCTGGACGCCCAAAAAACAGATGGCAGGATGATGTTACAAAAGATATATTAGAAATGAAAACTGGAAATTGGCCAGTCTGTATCCAGGATAAACCTAGGTGGAGAAAAATGGTTGAGGAGGCCAAAATTTCAATGAGGTTGTAGTCCCCTACTAAAGAAGAAGATGATTCAATATGTGTTGAAGGTCATAGGGAGGTGGAAGAAAGTTTAAATAAATCAATAAAAACAGTATAGAAATGCTCAAGACCAGAAGTGAACAGATATCGCAGGAGTAAGCTTTTACTGCAACAACAATAAACAGAGTAACAAATAAAAAGCAAGTAAAAAGAATATACTTCCCCATCCAGTTTCCTTTTCTATCAGGACTTATTCTATTCAAAATCATTCCGGAAATTAAAATGCATATCGACATTATTCTCTATGTGGATTTGGTATTGTATAAATTAAAATCTTTCATCGTCTTTTGTGTACTAAATATCACGGAAATTGCCCACCTATACAGAGTGAGTCACAGGTTGGTTTTGCTCAAATGACCGCCTTTAAATTTCTCTGACGGCGGCAAGACACAAATTTCCCCTTATAATGCATAAGGTATTCTAATTTGTGGTTAATCAGTCAAGTAATTGCGTCTACAAATGTCAGCGATCTCATCAGACGTGTTTTCTAGAAAGATCGCTTTCGTGACTATTCGAGTAGCGGCTGGTGGCATATCGGTCAGCCTGTCTAGAAACCTCTATAAATATTCTCCGGTTATTTAGATTTTAATAGCAGTAGTGAAGACAATTGTATCGTAAACTTATGTAAATGCTGTACTTAAGTATAAGGAGAAGAGGGAGATATATTTCTATCTCTGTCACTAGTCTTCGGCGTCAAGTGGTAACAGCAATCCCATAAGAGCAATACTATTTTCTAGACACGAAAGTCCCTATAGAAGAGATATTGTGTTTGTAAGAATCTCAAAGCAGAATAATTATAATATGTGCCTGTACAAGGAAGAGGATTTTTTTACCATGCAATGACATGCAAGGTCTCCCTGGGTGGTACTGAGTTTCTGCTGACTTTTTCGATTTATATATTCCTCGATAAAAAAATGAAGACTACACATGGAACCTTCAGAAAACAAAATGTCTGATTAAAAGTCAAGATGGATGCAATATGTTCATCGAATGGAAGATCACAGTATACCCATACAAGTGCTAAGCTACTATCCTGCAGAAAGAAGACCAGAACGTCCACTCAAAATACTTTTGGATGGTGTTTCTACTGAGGCCCGAACAGGTCAACAAATTGCCTAAATCCGTGAATGGACTATGATAATGATGATATTTTCCTCGCCATTTAACAAAATAAGTATAGTTAATGTAACTCTTGGTACTAAGAGCAAGATTTTAACCCTTAAATTGGCAAACAACTAATTCCTAGAGGCAGTTGATCCATACTTATAATTTTTTTAATGTTAAATTTTATTTTTTTAAATTCCATTCCATCACGTTAACTTAGTTTAAACTCTCACCTCATTGGTACATTTTACATGTCACACGACACCCGGGTCTTAGAGCGGCACGACCTTTAGGGCGAGGGATCACACACATACTTTTATGGCCTCCCCGAATGAGTGATCAGCTCAATGCTAGGGCCTCCTCCGAGACAATACAATATGAAAACGAAGCACACCATTTACACACACACACACACATTCATATTAAATATGGCGAATCTAATGAAGATTATGATGGCCACATGATGATCCGGGACCGTTTGACCTTTAAGATTTCATGATAACTTACAGGTGAGCAAAACCTCCGAAAAAAATCACCCAGGAAACTTACCCCGATCGGGTATTGAATCGGGCCCACTGCGTACGAAGCAGCGGTGAACATTTTTAATTCCAAAATCTACTATATCTAACACATATATTTTACAGTAAGCTGAGTACTACAGTAAAAGGTGAAAGCAAGGTGATCCCCCTACAGGCCTTAAGAGGCCCTTGGGGTAGTAGGAAGTTAAGGCTCCTATTTTTTCTAGATATTCGGCACTTGATATCGGCTGGTTCTCAGTTCTGCGTGATGGCCTCCTTTACCCCAGAACAGGTGCATGGTAGCTCATTTCCGTTAGAGGCTGAGTCGATTCCTGGGCCATAGTGCCATCAGAAGGTTTGGGTCTGTTTAAAAATCCTGACCCCGCTGAGATTCGAACTCTCGATCTTCCGTCTTGTAACTTATTGCCTGAATCACTCACTAACTAACTCATTGGATCTATCTAACCCGTTGGTTCATGGCCGCGCGGACATAACCTATCCATACATCCCTATCCTCAGCTAGTTTTTAAATCATCCTCTGTATAATCAACTTCCTCAAATCATAGTTAATGTTATTCTCCCACCTTATTCTTGGTCCACCAACTGGGAATTTACCCTCTGGTTTTCATACAAGAAGCTTCCATGCTCCTCTTTCATTACCCAATCGTGTCATATGTTGGCCCATCGCAGTCTTGCCTGAACCACTACTAAACTAAACTCCATGGCGCGACAGGCCTAGAAGGCCCTTGGTCTACCAGCCGGCTGCTTGCCTCACATCTACAGAGACAGACGATCAACCTGCCAGTGCAGGAGTGACATGTTATCAGCATGTCGGGTCCTCCAGCCGTTATAGCTGGTTTTCTCAAGCTGGAGCTGCTACTTATTGTCCATCCATAGTATCCATAGTAATTCTGCCAGAGGGCAGGTCTTTCACTGCAATCATAGCGTTTTATGCTATGCTTTGCAGCTTTACTCGGAAATTATAGGTGTGGTAGCTTCCCGTTGCTTTCCACACCGGTGAAGGATAATGATGATAGGAATTGGGTTTAATAATAAGTATTTTATCTCTAGGATTTGCTGGGTTAGCTTTTTTCATCTATAAATTTACAAGATAGAGTTTCCCCTATTATAGAACAATTGATTTATTTTCATGACCATGCCCTAATAATTATTGTCATAATTTTAGCTGTTGATGATGATAATGAAGATGATGGTGGCCGGATGATGGACCGTTGGGCCCTAAACTTCCTGACATTTGTCTTACAGGTGAGGAAAACCCCGAAGAAACCTCACCCAGGAGCTTGTCCCGACCGGGAATCGAATCCGGGCCTGCTGCGTGACAAGGCAGCAAGCTACCTCGAGACCACAGCGGTGGACCTACTTATTGTAGCTACCCAAATTCCTCACGATGCTGGTCGAAAATTCTACGATAAAATTTCTTCCACCATGCAAACCTGAACCAGCGCAAGTCCAATCGCTCTGCGCCAAGACATCTTGCCTTAACCACTCGGCTACGGCGAGGAAAGTACTGCTCTACAGGAAAAATCATAAAAAGGAACTTGTTTGGCTTGTAATCCGTAGAAATTGACGTAAATCTGTTAAAATCAGCGCAACTTAAGTTGTAATACTTCTGAAGAAAGATACGAACTTGTTACGTAAAAAAAAAAAAAAAAAAAAAACATCAAAAGAGGACAAAGTCGAAGATCATTTCCTTTGTCATCAATTCAACAAAACTTACTTCCTTCATAGCGATAAAAAAGATTTTGCTATTATGTAAAAATCTTCATTTTCTCCCGTTCTCACATTCAAATATCTGCGCATAAAGCTCCATAGTGAAGTCAAGTAGGCGTGATATTAAGGCCTGCAAAAGAATTGACCAGAACATTGAAAAATTGAGTTGAAGCGTGAAAGATTCAGAGAATATATGAATAACAGAGACGTATAGTCATAAAAGAAAAGCCATACATATTCTTGTATCTCCGTTCCAGTCTCTACCTCTGCTTCAATTTCTTATATTTTGCCACTTGCCACATGATATTCTGTATAAAAGGCTCTCGTATTTTTTAACAAAGAAATATGACACAGATGGTAGCGTTTTAAGCTTATTTATTTATTTATTTATTTATCTGTAAAGTAACGACATTTAATCTACTATCCTACACAGTGGAATATTCACCTGCTCCGTTACTGGATGATTTGCGAACTAATTCCGTGTTATCGCGCGTACACTCGCTTCACGTCAGTCTGTGGCGTCGAGGAGTGCAGTGTATTACCCTAAGTAAGCTGGATAAGTGCTTCATTTGATATGTTCCTGATTATGCAATGTCAGTAACTTATCTATTTCCGTGCGACGCAGCAACAGTGCTGCAGTGTCGTTTAATACGTTGTCGTTATTTGTTTAAAAAATGCAGAAATTAAATGCATATACATAATTAAACCGAGGCATGATGTTTGGTTTCTTATTTTAACAATGGAGAAGAACTGAAACCTATTGAATGCACTTATTTAGGAACAAAATTAGATCATTCAGGCGATAGCACAGTGGAAATTAAAAATGAAATCGCACAAACAAAACAAGCAATAAATGCTTTAAACTCTGTTTGGTGGAGCAAAAATATTACATAAAAATAGAAAATAAAATATATATCAAACCAAGTTCAGAGCATTTTAACATATAGTGCTAAAGTTTGGCAAATTCCTACCAGAGAAATGAAAATAATTTTAAGTACAGAAATGGATACTTTAAGAAAATCAGCTGGATAATCTAGAATGGATAGAATACGAAATAAAGAAATAAGGGATATTATTATGGAATGGATCCCGATGGAAAGGAGGAAGAAAGGAAGACAAAAAAACCTGGATAGAAGGTGTGTAAGCGGCTATGATTATCAGAAGATTGGAGGAAGAACAATGGATGGACAGAGAAGAATGGCGTTCGGTTTCCGGAAGACGGCGGCAGCTCATGATACTGGATGATGATGATGATGATGATAATTTATCCAGTAACAAAAGTGCAAAAACATATAAGACATATGAAACTAGCTAATACCCGGCGCGCGCTGCCACGCCTATATGTATGATATACATTGCGACGAACCAAACATGGCGGCTGGTAAAGTAAAATTTTAATTACGGATTTCAGGGAAACCCCCACTTATAGTGGTTGCATTTTGCTGCTTTTTTTATAACATCTACGTAGGTTTATTTTAATAGCTTATATTGAGTTTCGTTGTGGAATGTCCAAAATTATAACCGCTAGAGCGATTTTTAAATTTTAGTTTCAGATGAACTCCTATACTTAATGGATGTAGAGCGTAATAGATAGCGGTTAAACATTCCCCATACTTGAAAACTGTATGTATAAATTTACATGAAGATCTCTTGAGCGGTTTACAAGTTTACTAATATCAGATATACTCGTACCAACATCCATTTACATCATATACAGGGTGATTACAAATGATTGGAGCGATTTCATGATTTTATGGTAGCTGTAGTATTCGAAATATTTTCACGAACTTTTACAGATACATAGAGCAACTTCCCAGGTTTTTTTTGAGATGTTACAGGTGCTCCATATGCTCCCCCTTGGTGATTCTGCAGATATCAAGTCTGTAATCAAGTTCGTCCCATACTCGACGTAACATGTCCCTATTAATTTGTTCAAAGGCATTGATTATGCGAGCTCGCAGTTCTGGTAAGTCTACTGGTAAAGGAGGCACAAACACTGAATCTTTCACATACCCCCAAACAAAAAAATCGCACGGCGTCAAATCGGGGGAGCGTGGAGGCCATGACAAACAATTTCTGATCATTCTCTCCACTGCGACCGATCCATCGGTTTGGCAATCTCATGTTTAAAAATTCACGAACATCGTGATGGAAGTGTGGTGGAGCACCATCCTGCTGGTAGATGAAGGTCTCACTGTCGGTCGTCAGCTGCGGCATGAGCCAATTTTCCAGCATGTCCAGGTACACGTGTCCTGTAACGTTCTGCTCGCAGAAGAAAAAAGGGCCATAAACTTTGAACTGAGAAACCGCACAGAACACACTAACTTTTGGGGAGTCGCGAATGTGCTGCACAATAACGCGGGGATTTTCTGTGCCCCAGATTCGCACATTGTGTTTGTTCACTTTGCCATTCACAAAGAATGTTGCTTCGTCACTGAAGACAAGTTTCTCACAAAAACCATCCTCATCCATAAACTGCTGCATTTGTGTACAAAATTCAAACCGACTCACTTTGTCAATGGGCGTAAGGGCTTGTAGAAATTGCAAGTGGTAACCTTTTCTTCACTCACTGAAGGACGACCCGTTGATTTCCTTTTACAGAGGCATCCTGTAGCTTTAAATTGCGCATACCATCGCCGAATGGAGTTGGCACTCGGTGCATCTTTCTCGAACTTCGTTCTGAAGTGTCGTTGCACAGTTATCACAGATTGAGTTGAATGAAATTCAAGCACAGCATATGCTTTCTCCTCGCCTGTCGCCATCTTTGATAACTGCTGCGCTCTCTCGGTTTAAAGCTGAAACACGGCTGCGAGAGAAAACAAAAAAAAACCTTATGAGTTTTTATACATAACTTTAAAGTTCTGTGAAGATATGTCAAATAAGATCGCTACAATAAAATCATGAAATCGCTCCAATCATTTGTAATCACCGTGTATATGTATATATATATATATATATTGGTACGTTCAGTTTTCATTCTCAGTTATAGCAGCGAAGCATGGATATTAGACTCCAAGAATAACTACGGTTGACAGCTACAAAAATATATTACGATGCAAGATTGGGAAGTGGTTTTTTTACAGAATCGAGGAAAAATGTTTAAAACCCGAGCGATATAGAGGTTTCTAATTTCCGAGATTCGCAAACGTGCGTTGTGCATTATTTTTTTGCGCGATGGTGCTTTCAAAATAATAAATAATAGTAAAATAATAACATCTTTGTTGGAAATATTTGTGTTTATTACAGACAATTGACTAACGATAACGGTGTGGGCAATGTTTATTAGTTCAAACAACAGGAGGCCTTGAGAACAATTATTGATAACATGGCCGCAAGTACGTTTTATTGTTTTATATTGTTTCAAATAAGTTCAGTTCATTTAAAATGCAGTAATTTGTTTCGTATAATGTATATTAACACTACATTTTGGATATTTCCTGTATATATATTGTACGTTGTATACATACAGGGCAGTGATTTTCTTCCCGCACTTGGGTGTAAATGTAATATTACAGTATAGTTATTTAAGTTGGCAACCGCGAAATGTAGGAAGTTGAACTTTCAATAATGGTCGCCATTGCTGATAAGTACGACAAAACGCACCATCACGCAAAAAAATTATATTTCTACGAAATATTTCTAGCCATAGCTTCCTGGATAATGAGATAAATACTGGCATTACAGGAGAATTAAAAATAACATCCACTCTTCATTACCTACAACAATATAGACAAGATCGACTTCAACATGTGGAAAGAATTAAACCTATCAGAATATCCCGAAAAATGAATCAGAAGAAATTATATAAACTTGTGCCAATTATACAACAATATTCAAAAAGTAATAACTTAGATTACGATGTGTCTGTTTTCATTGCAGTCCGAAATGTTTAAATAAATTAACATAAGAAATTGAGTTTCTCCAACTTAACAGAACCAAATCGGATCTTAACTCTGTCGCTTTAGTTTACGTAGTTCCTGCATGACGAACATTCTTACTTAACTTAATGCAGGCTTTCCACTTTACAGCAGTTCGCCCTTGATTCCTGCTTTACAGAGATTCCTATCTTCCCATTGTCCATCTTCCATACCCCTCTTCATCATGGCATCATATATTCCCTCATACCATGTTCTTCTACTTCTTCCCCTTCTCCTTCTGCCTGGTACCATCCAATCCAACACCTGTTTAGGCCACTGGTCTTCCGGCATCCGTTGTACATGTCCATACCATTGTAGAGCTCTCTTTGTTATCCTATCGATAACAGTTTCCTGTGCATCCATTTCTTGTCTGATATATGTATTTCGAATATGTTGTAGCCTGGATATTCTCATACTTATCCGTAATCCATCCATTTCTGTCGCCAAGATTCTTTTCTGCATCCTTTCATTTATTGTCCAGCTTTCTGATCCATATGTAAGTATACTTTCTATTATTGTCTGCATAATCCCTTTTTTTTTTTGTTTTTCTGGTCAAATTTCTATTCCATAAACGACCATTCAGGGATCTAATCGCCTTCCTTGCACAATTTACTCTGTTAGTAATATCTTTTTCACAAGTACCAGATTTATCTATTATAGATCCAAGATATTTAAATTCTTCAACACGTTTAATTATCATATTATTTATTTGTAGGTCTTCTGAATTTCCTCCGATTACCATATATTCTGTTTTAATATAATTTATCTTCAGTCCACCTACCTCAAATGCATCGACCAACTTTTTTATCATATATTCTATATCTTCTTTATCTTGTCCTATTATAATCTGGTCATCAGCGAAAAATAAATTGTGCAGTAAATGGCCATTAATGTCGATTCCCATTCTAATTATTTAAATTTGGGCGGTATTTGAGCAGGCCTGCTTTAAACAAGCTGCCTCATACATCTTTACTCTTGAATGTGAAGAGAGAAAGTAGGGCAGCCAAATAGTAACTTTTATTATTTTTTTTCTCTACGACTACGTTTTCGTACCTTATCAAAGATTATATGAACGCCAGAGACTATAAATCAAGATGAATCATATCATCCTTTGTTCAACAGCTCCTTCAATCGGTTTTATTAGACAGAACTCTATTTCAACAGAACGATTCTAAAAACAGTCCCAGTTAAGCACTTATTTAATTATTAATTAAATAAAAATAAAACTTAGTTTTATTTGATTTTCATATTTATTAAGATATAATTCAGTGACAGCGGTTTCGGTACACTGTACCTTCTTCAGACTTACTTACTTATTTACTTACTTACTTACTTACTTACTTACTTACTTACTTACTCACTGGAACTATCGAACCCGTAGGTTCATGGCCGCGCGGACATAAGCTCTCCATACATCCCTATCCTGAGCTAATGCTTTCCAATCATTCCCTGTATAATCTACTTCCCTCAAATCATAGTTAATGTTAATCTACTTCCCTCAAATCATAGTTAATGTTATTCTCCCACCTCATTCTCATTCTTGGTCTACCAACTGGGCGTTTTCCCTCTGGCTTTCCTACAAGAAGCTTCCATGCAAGTCTTTCATTCCCCATACGTGCAACATGTCCTGTCCATCGCAGTCTACGAGACTTAACTGTTCTTATTATATCTGGCTTCCTATAAATACCATATAGTTCATTGTTATATAGTCTTCTCCATTCACCTGTCTGTTCATCTCTCTTTGGTCCAAACATTTTCCTAAGGACTTTATTAAAATATAATTTAGTGACAGCTGTTTCGGTACACTGTACCTTCTTCAGACATGTTAACAAATTATTACTGAATTATATCTTAATATATATGAAATTCAAATAAAACTAAGTTTTATTTTTATTTAATTAATAAATATGGATTTTCATCAAGTAAACGCCAACTCAATTGATTATTTATTTAATTAATTATGCATTATTTATATACCCATAACTCCTGCATGGAGACATGGGTGCTCTCTTAACGGGAATTTCTTCACACAGCCTAATTTACTTTCGGATACTTTTGAAATTCACAATGCGTTGAAGCAAGGAGATGCACTATCTCCTCTACTATATAAATTTCTTAAAAGTTGAGTTTTATTCGTATATAATCCCCCAAAATGAAAGAAATTTAAGAAGCTCCGCCGGGGGATAATCTACTATGGAAAAATGGCTCAAAAAAATGAGAGAAAGAAGGATACTAGAGCTTGCCATCAAATCTTTAGAGGATGAAAAAGGCCTACAACTCAATGGTATTAATATGCTGTTAGTTTACGCTGACGATCTAGTACTATTGGCCGATAGCGAGGAAATACTACAGGCCATCAAGCACACACTATTTAGTAAAACTAAGAAACTGGGATTGGAACTAAATATCAATAAAACAAAATTATATGGTCATACATAGAAATACATTATATAATGGAAATGGACAGCTAATGACAAATGAGGGAAATTTTGAGGAAGTAGCTGAATACAAATACCTAGGAACAAAAATCACAAACAAGAATGAGATGCACAAAGAAATTAAATATAGGCCAATTCTGGAAATGCATGCTGTTATGCATTACAGGGACTCTTGACGTCCCAACTCCTTTCAAAAAACGTTAAACTGAAAATATACAAAACTATTATTCAAACAGTTATATTATATCGATGCCAAACATGGACTCTTACTTTAAGGGAGGAAAGGAGATTACAAGTATTTGAGAATAAAGTTTTTAGGTAAATTTTTGGACCAAAGAGAGATGAACAGACAGGTGAATGGAGAAAACTACATAACAGTGAACTACATGATCTTCATAGGAAGCCAGATATAATAAGAACAGTTAAGTCTCGTAGACTGAGATTGGCAGGACATATGGCACGAATAGGGAACGAAAGATGTGCATGGAAGCTTCTAGTAGGAAAACCAGAGGGAAAACGCCCAGTTGGTAGACGAAGAATGAGATGGGAGAATAACATTAACTATGATTAGAGGGAAGTAGATTATACAGGGAATGATTGGAAAACAGTAGTTCAGGAAAGGGATGTATGGAGAGATTATATCCGTGTGGTCATGAACCTACCGGTTCGATAGTGCCAGTGAGTTAGTTAGTTAGTTAATTTAGCCTAACTTACGCTCATTTTATCTACAGATGTCAATGAGTGGCATGTGTCCAGCACATCACCTTAATGAGAAAATCTAGTAGGCAACTAAAGAATTATTTGGATGGGAAACGCCGATTAAACTTTGCTCACAAGGGAACTGTCAACCATTGCATGCCGAAACCTACCTTGAAATTTCTCCCAAAGAAGCGTTGTGATATACCGAGGCCGTGTCCAAAAAATTATCTACCGTTTTTAACTACAAGATCCTGAAATTGAAGCCAGAATTCAGTAATGACAACCCACTGTGAGAAGCAGATAACGCGGTTTGTAGTGTAAGGAGACACGCCGTGCGGGCATGTTGTTAGGATTGTTGTGTAGTGGGACTCTGCATGCGGGCAGGTAGTCATGGTTATCCATTTCACCAATTTAGGAGTTATTAGATCCATCCATAGTAATTCTGCCCGAAGACAGGTCCTTCACTGCAATCATAGCATTTTCATGTTATGCTTGCAGCTTTACTATGGAATAGTAGGTGTGGTAGCTTCCCGTTGCTTTCCACGCCGATGAAGGATGATGATGATAATGATAAGGATGATGATGTTGATAATTGTGGCCATATGATTTCGGGGACCGTTTGGGCCTTAAAGTTTTCCTGACTTTGTCTTACAGGTGAGTAAAAACCCCGATAAAAACCTCACCCAGAAAAACTGACCCGACCGGGGATCGAACCCGGGCCCGCTGCGTGACAAGGCAGCGCGCTACCTCGAGACCACAGCGGTGGACAGTTATAAGATAAAAGTTAAAAATTAAAATGTATCTGTTGGCAGGTTCCGTTGCCCAAAACTTTGTTAAAATAATTTATTTAAAACATTATTAATTGGAGATCATTCGGAAGTTAACTTCCATCATCAGCAGGATGAGTATGCGCTACTAGTTGTTGTATTTAAGACGCTGTAGACGTTGATGGTCTTGATGCGTCGTCAGTAGGAACTGACTGATTTTTAACTACCTCGTATAAGGGATTGTACATTTTGGGGTGTGTTCTCATTTAGTAGCAAAAGTTGTTGATTTCTTTCATGATTTCAAGGTCTTCTAGTAGATTAATTTTAACTGGAAGTCTCTGTGAAGTATCGATGATGTGTCTAAAAATCACACGTCACATTACTTATGAGTCTTATGAGTCTGATGACTATTTAACTGATGCCCCAAATGGGAGTCAATGACCAATCACATTTCAATGATTTTTTATTTAGAACCAATCACAGTCGTGTTTCGTCTAAAATTTACCAACTAAAGTTTTTCATAATAAAGAAAGCACTTCCTTTTTAACATTCTGAATACGTCATAGTATTATTTTGCAGTGACTGACCCCCTAAGAAATACGGCTACCAGATTGTATATATAGTGCATGAATGTCAGCTGATAGCGCACGCGGGAGATAATATAAAAACATTTGTAGCAATTGATTATACCACAAAAAAAAAATAAACCACTGTTTGCACTTTCTTAAACGAATTATTTTCCAGGAACTGACGCAGAAAAATATAATTGACATATTTACATCATAGGACATCAGAAATTAATTAATACCTATAACGTTGGTTATAAATTTCTCCACTAGGGTGAATTCTTACAACATTGCGATCTTTTGGCAATAAATAATATGATCTGGTTGCAGTGATCGAACAAAAGAAGCAAATGAATCGTTTCTCGTTTGTTTTCAAACATTGCCGTTTACATTAAATATATAAATATTTTAAAATAACTATAGCTAAATAATGATTTGTGAGTAAAGAGCTTAATTTTATTCGTTAAATAGTCCTAAAAAATGCCACTCTTGATTTCCAAATTATCTAGATAAATTCACTCCTCACTTCATGAGTCGTGAATTTATCGATGATTTGGAAATCACTCGTGGCATTACTTATGATAAACTACTCTATCAAAAAGCTGCCAACATTCCTAAATTTTACATAAGAGTTGATCGGTAAAATCATTTTTATTTTCTGTATCGCTCAGGTAGCATATGATATGAACCCTCGCACATTTTTGCTCTGTATTTTGGTGGATGGAGGGGAGGTTCATATCTTAACTGGCTTGAAAGCACACACCAGCTTTAAGTTACTCTGCAATATTAAGATAAGTCCGTGAGATCATTATTCTTGCATAATTTTATTTTCCATGCTATATTCAGATAACAAACCACTATTTTCAAGATCCGACATCATTTACTAACATTAGACGAACCATTTCACTTAATAAATTCTGACACTGCGAAAAAATTATACACTTCTGTACTCGAGTTTTCTGTCTGCAGCTAAAGCACTTAGATAAAGTATTACCTCCATCTTCAGCCAAAATGTCTTTTCACATAATCAGTATTTATCACAACACCAATGTATATAAAAAGCAGAAAAATCCTCTTCTCATATTACATTTACTTTTTGTCTACTTCTCTTAACATTACTGTTATCTCCATTAATAAACATCTCTATTAATATTTTTGCTATTAACTAACTAACTAACTCACTGGCACTATCGAACCCGTAGGTTCATGGCCGCGCGGATATAAGCTCTCCATATATCCCTATCATGAGCCAATGTTTACCAATCATCCCTGTATAATCTACTTCTTTCAAATCATAGTTAATGTTATTCTCCCACCTCATTCTTGGTCTACTACCAACTGGGCGTTTTTTCTCTGGTTTTCCTACAAGAAACTTCCATGGACGTCTTTCATTCCCCATTTGTGCCACATGGCCTGCCCATCGCAGTCTACGAGACTTAACTGTTCTCATTATATCTGGCTTCCTATAAAGACCATGTACGAGTAGTTCACTGTTATGTAGTCTTCTCGATTCGCCTGTCTGTTCATCTGTCTTTGATCCAAACATTTTCCTAAGAACTTTATTCTCAAATACTCGTAATCTCCTTTCCTCCCTTAATGTAGGAGTCCACGTTTCGCAACCATATAGGCTAATATAACTGGTAGAATAATAGTTTTATATATTTTCAGTTTAACGTTTTTTTAAAGGAGCTGGGACGTTAAGAGTCTCAGCAATGCATAATAGCACGCATTTCCAGAATTGATCCCATGTTTAATTTCTTTGTGCATCTCATTTTGCTATTTCCGAAGGAAATTCCGCGCTGTAGCCGAACGATTTAAGGCACGGTGCCTTGGTACCATGCGCTAGTTCGAATTCCCATAACTAACTGAATAGCACTATTGAACCCGTGGGTTCATGGCCACGCGCACATATGCGCGGCAGAAGAAGCCACTTTGCTTTTTTTTTTGGGAGCTAGTCATAAAGGAGATTTCCACACAAAGCTTTGCTGTTTGCTCTCGGGATCGAAACGATGAAGTCAACTTTCATCAGCAGTGATTACCATTAAAAAAATCTGGAATAGGTATATTGTGGACGTAAAAGGTACTGCACATGTCTCGACTTACATACCATGCACAGACAGGAATCGGGAGGGATGACCATGGGACTTGTACCATGTATACTTACCCATTAAGCTAACAAGTACCTAAACCATTTTTACGTTTTAAATTATGGGTGTAAAAATTACGATCATTAATAAATAAGGTATACAAAGCATAGAAATAGACTCTCTTGGCAGAACAAAAGGCCGCACAAGAATGGATCGGACAAAAAATGAAGATACAAGAACAGAGCTAAATATATATATCCACTGAAAAATAAAATCAAGGAATATAGAGAAAATGGTTCAGACATGTAGAAAGAATGAATGTAACAAGATTACCAAAAGCAGCATTTAACTACAAGCCAAGAGGTTCAAGGAATGTAGGAAGACCAGTGAAAAGATGGACAGAACAACTGTGAGGCGGAACAGGCATTTTGCCGAGTCCGTGAAGTGAAGAAGAAGAAGAAGAATAAATAAGGTGAGCGTGTTGCTACTTACGTAATAAAAGTTGAGTCATTTTAGGACATGTTTCAAAATACATTTGTATTTCATCTTCAGCTTGTCAAGACAGGACAACTGGACAAACAGAAGATGAAACACAAGTGTGTTTTGAAACATGTCCTAAAATAACTCAACGTTTATGAGGTAAGACGACAATGATTCACCTTATTTATTAAGAAGAACATTACGATATTACTTCCTATTGTAATTTTATAATTATGATAATTGTTTATTGAACAGTCCTCATAATATGGATTCCGGACAGTTGGAAACTACTTTCTTACGCGATAGTGCGTGTTGTTGTACTTACCAGCAATGGCGACTATTATTGAAAGTTCAACTTTTTAAACTTCGGGGTCGCAACCTAAATAACTATACTGTAATATTACATTTACACCCATCTGCGGGAAATAAAACCACTGCCCTCTATGTATACTACGTACAATGTATATATTCAAAAGGTAGTGTTAATATACGTTATACGAAACAAATCACTGCATTTTAAATGAAATGAACTTTATTTGAAACAATATAAAACAATAAATACGTACTTGCGGCCATGTTATCAATAATTGTTCTCAATTCTCCTGTTGTTTCAACTAATAAAAATTGGCCACACTGTTGACGTTAGTCAATTGTTTATAATGAACGCAAATATTTTCAACAAAGATGTTATTTTACTATTATTTATTATTTTGAAAACACCATCGCGTAAAAAAATGTATAACGCATGTTTGTGAAGTGTTTTACAGAATCGAGGAAACTAAAAACCTCGCTATCGCTCGGTTTTTAAACATTTTTCCTCGATTCTGTAAAAACCACCTCCCAACCTCGCATCGTAATATACTATTATTATTTATAAAATAAACACAGAAATAAGACAACAACTAAAAATAGAGGAATTAAACTCAACAATAGAGAAATACAGAACAAACTGGAAAGAACACTTGACTGAGAATAGAATACCAAAAGCAGCATACAACTATTCACCACGAGGAAGAAGAAGTTTGGTGGGAAGACCAAGGAAAAGATGGAAAGAGCAGCAATTTGGAGCCGAAACAGGCTATTAAATAAGCCTAAACCGTGAAGAAGAAGAAGAAGAAGAAAATAAACTTTTCTTCTATCTTTCTTGTATTCGTCTTCTCTTGACAAGTAAAGCCGAGTCCTTTTAGGACATGCTTCCAAATACATTTGTATTTCATCTTCAGCTTGTCAAGACTGGACAACTGGACAAACAGAAGATGGAACATAAGTGTGTTTTGAAACATATCCTAAAACAAGTCAACTTTTATGGGGTAAGATGCAACAGAGTCGCCTTATTCATTCCTCGTAATATTATTTCCTACTGTAATTTTATAATTATGGTCATTGTTTATTGAACAGTCCTCGTAATATGGATTCCGGATTGTTTGAAACTACTTTTATTATTTATAAAAGAAACTTTTCTGCTATCTTCCTTTTGTTCGTCTTCTCTTGACAAGTAAGTTGTAGGATGCTTAGTGTCAGGTAGGATGCTTAGTGTCAGAAGAAAAGTCTTCACCTAAAAGCCAACCCAATTCACACCAAGTTCTTCGATCATTAAATTTTACAAGGTAAGATTTCTTGCTAAATGAGTTTTACAAAGAAAGCAGTAGGAGGGGCTTCAACACCTTCTCAACTGGGAGAGCCTATTATCAGAAACTCAAGTCAAAAGATTAATTCCAGAGTTTCATTAAGTTCCTGGGAAGGATATCAGTGAGTTTGCAGTTCATGTAATTAGCAACTCTGGCTAGAACGGTATTACCATGCAATGACGTAAATCCGTTAACCATAATCTCCTCAACACAATCCTTCCTCATACCACCATTCTAAATTTTATCGTTCGATCGAAATATATCTTCAAAGTATTCTAGTAGACCATTATTTGTCTCAAAATTTGAGAAATCTTGTACGATTAAAAAATAAATTTAATAGAGAATCTATATAAATCAGCATTTAAAGTAAAGGGTCATGTTTCACATCCATATAATAGGGCTAATGAAAATTAAATAAATTCAAAGATCAGACTCAATTAGAATTAAAAGTGGCCAACCTGAGGAAGTTGACTGTGAAAAGAAAGCCATATATGAGCCAACAATTGACTATTACAAAGATAAATACCAGTTAGTATAACAGTACTATGAGCAGACTCTATGGACGTACACTAAAATACTATGCGGAAAAAAAAAATATATATATAGTGATATGGAATTAGAGAACAGCCAGGATTTAGAGCAAGTCATTCCACAACTGAAATTTATTTTGCGTTACTCAGGTAATAGAAAAGAAAATGGAATATGGACAATCTCACCTACTATTTGTACATCTTCAGAAAGCATATGACAATGTTCCTATAGAGAAACTATGGATTGCTTTAAGACGTATGGGAATTAAGACTATAATAATTAAAGCTATACAAAATTTATATGATAATTGCATATCTAAAATTATAATTGGCTGTAAATTGTCACATGGTTTTATGATAAATAAAGGTCTTCGTCAAGGTTGTTGTCTATCACCGACTCTGTTGAAAATATATGTACATGAAATATTAAAGAATTGGAGGAGAAAATGTTCAATCATGGGAATTCATATTTAAAACAACAAAACTAGAGCATGCCATCAATTACTTTCATTTAATAAATCAATAATCCCTAGAATCCCTACTGGCCCTCCTGTTTTTTTAGAGGACGAAGAATGCCTACAACTCAATGGTATTAATAAGCTATTAGTTTATGCTGATGATGTAGTACTATTGGGCGATAGCGAGGAGATACTAAGGACCAACACGCACACTCTATTGAGTAACATAAAAATTTGGGGCTGGAAGTAAATATCAATAGAAATAAATATATGGTCACACATAAAAATACATTATTAATGTAAATGGTCAGCTAATGACAAATGAGGGAAATTTTGAAGAAGTGGCTGAATTAAATTACCTAGGAACAAAAATTATAAATAGGAATGAGATGCACAAATAAATTAATCATAGGCTCAATTCTGGAAATGCGTGCTATTATTCAGTACAGGAACTCTTATCGTCCCAACTCCTTTCGAAAAAGTTAAACTGAAAATATATAAAACTATTATTATACCAGTTATATTATATGGATGTGAAACACGGACTCTTACTTTAAGGAACAAAGGAGATTGCGAGTATTTGAGAATAAAGTTCTTAGGAAAAGTTTGGACCAAAGAGAGATGAACAGACAGGTGAATGGAGAAGACTACATAACGGTGAACTACGTGGTCTTTATACTTACTTACTAACTCACTGGCACTATCGAACCCCGTAGGTTCATGGCCGCACTGGCATAAGCTCTCCATACATCCATATCCTGAGCTAATGCTTTCCAATCACTTCCTGTATAATCTACTTCTCTCAAATCATAGTTAATGTTATTCTCCCACCTTATTCTTGGTCTACCAACTGGGCGTTTTCCCTCTGGCTTTCCTACAAGAAGCTTCCATGCAAGTCTTTCATTTCCCATACGTGCAACATGTCCTGCCCAACGCAGTCTACGAGACTTAACTGTTCTTATTATATCTGGCTTCCTATAAAGACCATGTAGTTCATTGTTATGTAGTCTTCTCCATTCACCTGTCTGTTCATCTCTCTTTGGTCCAAAAATTTTCCTAAGTACTTTATTCTCAAAAACTTGTAATCTCCTTTCCTCTCTTAAAGTAAGAGTCCATGTTTCGCACCCATATAATATAACTGGTAGAATAATAGTTTTATATATTTTCAGTTTAACGTTTTTTGAAAAGAGTTGGGACATCAAAAGTCTCTGCAATGCATAATAGCATGCATTTCCAGAATTGAGCCTATGTTGGTCGAAGGAGATAAGCCAGACGAAAAAAGTACCTTGGTCGAAAGAGTGACGATATTTCACCGTAAAAATAGAACCGTCAAGAAATGCGGACATGGGTTCAACTGGGGTAAAATTTTCCGGAGGTCAAATAGTCCCCCATTCGGTTCTCCGGGCGGGGACTACTTCAGGGGACCCATGCCAAAGGCTCAAACGTGGCCATATATAATACGAACAACTTAGTCTTGTAGACTGCGATGAGCTGGACATGTGGCACGAATGGGGAATGAAAGAGGTGCATGGAAGCTTCTTGTAGGAAAACCAGAAGGAAAACGCCCAGTTGGTAGATCAAGACGAGGTAAATAACATGATTTGAGAAAAGTAACACATGTTTGCAAAATATTAGATCAGAATAGCGATGTATGAAGAAGTTATGTTCGCGCGGCCATGAACCAACGGATTCGATGGTGCCAGCGAGTTAGTTATCTCAATCATGAATTAATCGTTCTTCTTATTGCAAAAGAGAAAGTCAGAGCACAAGAAAGCTTAGTAATATTGTATAGAGGCGCAAATGCAACTCTAAATAGCACATGATAACTGTATTTGCATATTAAATGTTTAATCAAATAGAATTTGCTAGGATAAGTTAGCGAACATGATTATTAAGGATAATAAACATAGATTCTGAACATAGTCAAACATTTAACTAACAGTATAGTTAATAGGAGAATTGTTTATTTTACCCGCCAAATATTGATCAAATGTTTAAGTATATTAAGATCAATATTATCATTATATGAAATCCTGTTGAAAGCAGTAAACAATACGCTCCCGTAAACACTCTAACAATCTCTGTAAATATGTTTATGAAAACTACTTGTCTAATCTACAAACATATACAGAGTGAAGCTAAACTCTGCCTACAAATTTTCACAAGTTGTTCATGGATGTTTATGAGTGTTTTGATATAAGTAACCCATGCTATCCGATTGCTCATCACGGAATAAATTCATTGTGCGCATAAATCTATCTACAATATCATCAGAAACCAGTGTTAGCCCCTGGGAGAGTAACGAACAGCGTTCTGCTGAAAACCCGAAACCCCTGCAATGTTGTAATGATTTGAACAGTTGAAGAGACTGCATACAATGTACATTATTTTATAATTCCATGTTATAATTTATATACCACGGATTGGGAATGGAAGTAAATATCAATAAAACTAAATATATGGTCACACATAGAAATACATTATGTATTGCAAATAGCTAATGGCAAATGAGGGAAATTTTGAGGAAGTGGCTGAATTCAAATACCTAGGAACAATAATCACAAATAAGAATGAGATGCCAAAGAAATTAATTCTGAAAATGCGTGCTATTATGCATTACAGGGACTTCTGATGTCCCAACTCCTTTCAAAAAACGTTAGACTGAAAATATATATAGGCCTAACAGTTATTCTACGAGTTACATTATACGGATGCGAAACATGGACTTTTGCTTTAAGGGAGGAAAGAAAATTATGAGTATTTGAGAATAAAGTTCTTAGGAAACATTTTGGGCCAAAAAGAGATAAAAAGACAGGTGAATGGAGAAAACTCCATAATAGTGAGCTACACTGTATTTAATACTGGAATTTGAAGAGCATTAAAAGGTAAAATTTCTGTTGGTTGATATGTATAGGAAGTCATATATAATAAGAACAGTTAAGTCTCGTAGTCTGCGATGGGCAGGACATGTGGCACGAATGGGGGATGAAAGATGGGCAAGGAAGCTTCTTGTAGAAAAACCAGAGGGAAAACGCCCAGATGATAGACCAAGAATAACATTTACTATGTTTTGAGGGAAATAGATTATACAGGGAATGATTGGAAAACATTAGCTCAGGATAGGGATGTATGGAGAGCTTATATCCATGCGGACATGAACCTACGGGTTTGATAGTGCCAATGAATTTGTTATATACCACGGATATTCATCTTCATATATGAAAACGACTGTCTGTCTGTCTGTCTGTCTGTCTGTCTGTCTGCTCTTTATGAACTCAAAAACTACTTGACAGATTTGAATGGGGTTTTCACCATCATTTAGAGAATTTTTCTGGGATAATTAACATATATAACATCTTGCCGTACGTACTATAAGCCGGAGCTAAAGAGATGGGCATCGGTGCACAAAATGGCTTACGCTGCCTAAACCATAACAAATACACCAAAGTAATGCATACAGAATTGAATTTTTAAAAAAAATTATACAAAAACGTCCGCGACAGCATATGTTTATCTTTTATGGATAACGCACAATATCCATTTTTGTCTTTCATCTCATTGGTACCAAGAAGATCGCAATAAGTAGATTCTCGGGCAACGCCAGGTAATCAGCACGGGGCATCGAAAAATAATTAAAATATAAATTTCAATTTTTTTTTTATTTTTGCTTATTCAACAAAGCATAAAAACACATTTCATTTATTTAGGCGTAGCAACACACGCCGTGTATTAGCCAGTTACCAATAAATTATTATTTCTTGATAGTGTTTATAATATTGTAACGATATTGTGAAAAGAAAAAAATGTCTGAACCAGGAATCGAACCGTGGCCTCCTGGTTCAGACAATTTTTCTTTCACAATATCATTATAATATTATAATATGATCCATTACTGGAACTGTGTTAAAATAACAGTATTGGAAAATGTTAAATTGATAGTGCTTGTAGAATAAAATGAATTTCAAGATATCATAAATGTACTGTAAATCTTTACGTCTAATTTGGTACTATGTTGTTTGAAAACATGCTTGTAAAACCCTTTTTGTATTTTGTATTTTGAATATGTAACTTGAGGAAATGGATACAGATGAGGAAGCGGTAAAGTTTTATTGCCGGCACATGGACGAGAGAAATTTGCTAGCACCTGCACTCGACCCTCCACAAATCCCACGTGGCTACAGAGAAAAGCTTCAATAGGGCTCAAGCCACAGACCCATTGCGGTTTAGAACCTTCTAAAGTGGACGACGAACAAAGGCATTACTGTACGCATTTACACCAAATAATCAATAGCATTCTGATCGACTAGTCTAGGGATATACAATACATTCAAATCAACTGGAAATTAAAAGAAAATTTTAATTAAAATTGCATTAGCCATTTCGCAAAGTTTTCAAGAGATGGTAAGAGATCTGTCTACTCAAAATAAACAGAAAGCATAGAAGAATAACTATCTCAAACTACCTAACTAATAACTACAGAAAAACAAATGAGGACATTACTTACTAACTTTTAATAACAAAAAGACTGAATGTATTATTAATTTTTTTCTCTAATGCCACCACGTTGTCTTTTATGACATTTTTGGCTTTCTCTCCTGGCATCGGCGGAAATGTAATCCACCTGGAAGGCGGAGTTTAATAATAATAATAATAATAATAATAATAATAATAATAATAATAATAATAACTTTATTTTCGTTACCCATATAATATGATGGTTGATAAATGATAATGAAGCGTGTTTACAAACCATGTAAATGACAGAGTAAATGCTGCGATAAGAGCCATAAGCGACATTCAATAAACAAACTCTCACTAGAAACAGCCCTAACGTTTTGAACTTAAAGTTGATCCCGTTGCAACATATGGGTTAGAGAACATATGGGTCCATTTAAAGAAAACGAACCTAGAAAAATTAGAGAAACTAAAATCCACATACCTAAAAAGGGTGCTCTGTCTCTCCAGATACACGCCCCCACGACTTGTATATGAACTCTCCAGAAAACCATTCTACATAGAAGAGCTGGGGATAAAGTTCCTACTACCAGTGACACCAGCTTACCAGGACCTCCTGCAAGAACTCCACGTGAAGAAACGCAAAATATGGGAAGAATTCTATATTACTGACGCCATGACAAACCGTGAATGGACTCAGGGAGGATATGAATTGCGCCACACAGTGACCAGACTCGCTGTGCATGGATTTCACCACAAGCTGTGCAGCAACCAGAGATTCCACGAGCCCGGCCCAGGCTGCATGTGTGCAAGATGTGGCGAACAGTGCGAGAAATATCATGTGTTAAACTGTAGAATGAGATCAGAATCGTTGTTGAAACTCTGTAGTGACTGAGAACAATCTTCTTTGCACGTTGTGCACATTTATTATTTTATTTATTTATAAATGATAATGAAGCGCCAGGGGAGTTCATAACCTAAACTTACCTAAATTCCAGACCATGGGCAACCACAGGAATAATGAATGCCCTTTAAGAAAAAAATTCTCTGGTCTGACTGGGAATCGAACCGGGGACCTTATGAACAGTAGTCAGGAACGCTGACCACTAGCCCATGTGGCCGACCAAACAAATATAATTGCTAAATTTATTTTTCTATACAGGAAGTAAATCACAGTAAAAGTATATGGTTATGGAAATGGATGGATAATTAATGACAAATGAGGGAAATTTTGAAGAAGTGGTTGAATTCAAGAAGCTAGGGAAAATAAAAATAAGCAGGAATGAGATGCAGAAAGAAATCAAACATAGACTGATCTCAGGAATTCCAGTCAAATATCCAGTACAGGGACTCTCTCATTGCAACTTTTCTCCAAAAGTTAAACAATACACAAACACGTAAAACGGTAATTCTTCCAGCTACACGAACGCTAGGGTTGTGCTGTCCAGATGATATGAGACGTGATATGCCAGGAGAGGCCTTAAAATAAATGTAATCTAATCAGGCAAATATGATTATGATAATGACGGCCAGATGGTGCTCGGGGGCCGTTTGGGCCTTACAGTTTCCTGATATTTGTCTTAAGAGTGAGGAAAAACTCCAAAAAATAAAACATCACCTAGGAAACTTGTCCCGATCGGAGATCGAACCCGAGCCTGCTACGTGACACAGCAGCACGCTACCTCGAGATCACAGCAACAGACATAAAGTTTAGGTAAAAAGTGTTAATATTTAATGTTTTTATAAATATTACCCTGAGAGTAGTTAATAATAAAAACAACAATAATCTATTGATTTGGTGATTACTTGATGAAAATCCATTATGTATAATGATAAAATAAAACTGTTAAAGTTTTATATGATTTCATATTTATTTTAATACAAATCCATTACAGATGTTTCACTACTTTGTACCTTCTTCAGATTAATACTTCTTCTTCTTGTAAGCTCATGTTTCCCTTAACAGAGATTTAGGCGCTCTCCCCCTACAGGGAAGAATTTGAACCATACTAATTTAGTTACTTCTTGTTTTCGTATAGATGTCATTTGAGTGGTCCGTGATCAGCGTTCCGCCTCATACTGACATCTAGGAAATCAAGGTAGTAGGCCTACTAGGACGGGAAAATTCGGTAAATTTTGCTTAGAGGCCTTTTCATTCAGGCTTAAGGATATTTTACGAGACTGAAAAATCTTCAGACTCGGGACCCACGGCTTAAAGTACCTCCCGGAGGACTTGCTCCTTGGATTTTTCCATCCTAAAAAATCCATCGACCCCGGCCGGGTTTGAACCCGAGACCCTCGGGACCAGAGGCAAGGAGCATAACCACTAGTCCACTGCGGCCGATTCTTATTATATAAATAATAATAATAATAATAATAATAATAATAATAATAACAATTATTATTAATCTATCGTTATCTCAGTTAAATATTTCACTTATTCAAGTCGACGTGTCGCGACGTTTCAATCTCTTTGTGTGAGATCATATTCAAGACATTTTGACATTCCATTTTATATATTTGTTTACAATACTTAGTTACCATAAAAAAAGCACACAAAATTGTCTTGGTGTTGGTATCTATGTATTATAAACAACCATGTCAAATGTCTTGAAAATGATCTCACACAAGGAGATTGAAACGTTGCCTTGAATATATTAAATATTTGACTGAGATAACGATTTATTATTATTATTATTGTTATTATTATTATTGTTGTTATTATCATCATCATCATCGTCCTTTCAAGTATTAGGCCCAGTGGCCCGTTACGGTCTCCCGCCATCTCCGAAAAGGTCGACCCACAGATCTTCTGCCTCGAGGAATGTAGTGAAGAATTTGTTTTGGTATTCTGTGACGAACCATGCGCTGAATATGGGCTAGCCAATTGTTTCTATATTCTTGGAGGTATTCAGATATAGGTACGATGTTTAACTCTCTGGCTATTGTTGAATTTCTTTGGTGGTCTAGAAGGCTATAACCTGCAGTTCGTCGCAGAAATTTCATCTCCGTGGCTGTAATATGACGATCATCCTGAGTTCTGATGGTCCAAGCTTCACTGCCATAACAGATTATGGGTCTAGCGAGAATTTTATGGATTTTCATTCTTGTGTTGTTATTATTATTGTTATTATTGTTATTATTGTTATTATTATTATTATTATTATTATTATTATTATTATTATTATTATTATTATTATTATTATTATTATTATTATTATTATTATTAAAAAGTGTTATATTCATTTCGCACATCGTGATCCACTAGTCATGTTTCGCGGGCTTTTCGCGTTTTGTTTGGTGTTAAACACAAATATCCTAGATTGCTAAAGAAGTTGAATCTACTTTCATACGTATAAACACATTCAATCATGAAGGGATTTTACGATTCTTACAAAGTAGTAGTAAAACTTGCCTGAGATGGACTTGAGTCCATTTATTTTCTTACACAATTTACTTGTGAGGTAAAACATGTGTTAGAAAAATTTACGATTAATAAAAATAGAGTTGAAATAGAATGTTGTGATGTAACGTCTTCAAAGGACCGTAAAACTGAAACCTGAATCTCTCATTGTATCCAGTAAACCCATCTTGGTTTTATTATGGTATAATTCAGTTAAAGTATAGTTGCTCAACTTTTATACCAATCAATAAGAATTATAAAGAAAAGTATATCAATTGCAACAAAATTATGTTACATTTTAATCTACATATATCAAAAAATAAATCAAAAGTAATGGCATTTGAAGGAAAATATCCTATCCGATCAAAAATAGTTCTACAAAACAAAACAAAACAACAGATCACGTAAGATGTTTCAATTATTCAGAATGCTTATTATCATATGAAAAAGTGAAAGATTAGATAATATCAAATTAATGTTTTAATAACAATAATAATAATGCTTTATTTAAGGCGGCAGATTTAAGGCCATAAGGCCTTCTCTTCCACTCAACCAGCGATAAATTAAATTAAGGTAAAGGAGAAGTATAGTCCACAGATGAAGAGAATGAAAGCACGGGACGAAGGGGGGGCACGGGGAAATGCAAGCGACACAATGGCAAACTACTTGAGAATAAAGGAACACTCATGACGTACGAAATACCTAATGCTTTCATTCACTTCGTCTGTGGACAATAGTAGTTTTTTAATGCCCCCAAGTTTTGTCCTTAGACATTTCTGGTGTTCTCACCTGGCAATGGCGTAATTGTAACCCACTTCTGAGGCTTGGGCGCCTGAAAGGCGGGGTTACGTTGCCCCGATGATATGATGGATGATGATGATGATGATAGTGGTGCGCCAGGAGAGTCCCTAATCCAAGCTTAATCTAAGATGAATATGAATGATGATTGCGATGGCCATATGATTTCGAGGACCGTTTGGGCCTTAAAGTTTTCCTGATATTTTTCTTACAGGTGAGGAAAAACACCGATAAAAACCTCACCCAGAAAAACTGTTCCGACCGGGGATCGAACCCAGGCCCGCTGCGTGACAAGGCAGCACGCTACTTCGAGACAACAGTGGTGGACTGGACAATAGTAGTACATGTTTCATTAAATTGTAGAAATAGAGATATTTGATACTTGGAAATATTTCTCTCAATTAGAGTCTAATTCGTTTATTCCGTGACCACTGATGCAATACTTTTCTATTAAGATTTCTTTCAAAAGGCATTTTACTTCAGTAATGCAAAATGGAAGAGAGAACACAATGATATCGTCATAATTACACTGAGATTAAAATATTTCTTAAGAAAACTTAAATGTGTAAGAAACACGTAATTTCGGAAGGAGGTTGTTCTCATAAAAATATTTTTGAAGAAAAATCATAGAGATCGTCACCGATTCCATCTAGTAGACATCGAAAATGTCCATGACCAAAACATACATATATTAATATATATAGTTATAACATCTAAATATACAAGCGTTACTGCTATAAAGTAAATATTCAGAAGTAATGCCACGAGTGATTTCCAATTTATCTAGAGAATTTGGAAATCAAGAGTGGCATTTGTTAGGACTATTTAACGAATAAAATTAAGCTATTTACTCACAAATCATTATTTAAATATAGTTACTTTAAAATATTTATTTATTTAATGTAAACGGCGATGTTTGAAAACAAATGAGAAACGTTATGTTTCGTTTCTCCATCCACTGCAACAAGATCATATAATGTTTGTTATATATTGCCATCTGGCGTGGGAAACTTGAAATATCATCGCAATATTATAAGAATGCATCCTAGTGGAGAAAAAATTAAACACATCAAACTGTATATTATAACCAAATTTTAGGTTAATTTATTTTTTTAGTAAACAACTCGGTAAAATCATTATTTAAAAACACAATTATTGAACACAGAATTATCAAAAATAACTCGGTAATATCATTATTTAAAAACACAATTGTCAAATTTCTATTTCGTCTATATCTTCATTTTAAGCACAGCCAAATCTTGTTTCTGCCATATTGAACATTCAAATATGGCGGCTTTACTGTTCCCTCAGTCACTGCAAAATAATGGTCAGACCTGTTCAGAATATTAAAAAGGAGGAGCCTTCTTTAATATGGTAATCATAACACTGATAAATATTTCGTGAAACACGACTCTGATTGGTTGTAAAACAGAAATCATTGAAACGTGATTGGTCATTGATTCCCATTTGGGGCATGAATTAAATAGTCTCTTTAAATATGCTTACTTGTTGTAGTGTCCACAAGATAGCAGTTGGAATGATTGGAATGATATCCCGCTTACTTACTTACTCACTGGCACTATCGAACCCGTAGGTTCATGGCCGCGCGGACATAAGCTCTCCATACATCCCTATCCTGAGCTAATGCTTTCCAATCATTCCCTGTATAATCTACTTCCCTCAAATCATAGTTAATGTTGTTCTCCCACCTCATTCTTGGTCTACCAACTGGGCGTTTTCCTTCTGGCTTTCCTACAAGAAGTTTCCATGCACGTCTTTCATTCCCCATACGTGCCACATGTCCTGCCCATCGCAGTCTACGGGACTTAACTGTTCTTATTATATCTGGCTTCCTATAAAGACCATGTAGTTCATTGTTATGTAGTCTTCTCCATTCACCTGTCTGTTCATCTCTCTTTGGTCCAAAAATTTTCCTAAGAACTTTATTCTCAAATACTCGTAATCTCCTTTCCTCCCTTAAAGTAAGAGTCCACGTTTCGCACCCATATAATATAACTGGTAGAATAATAGTTTTATATATTTTCAGCTTAACGTTTTTCGAAAGGAGTTGGGACATCAAAAGTCTCTGCAATGCATAATAGCATGCATTTCCAGAATTGAGCCTATGTTTAATTTCTTTGTGCATCTCATTCCTATTTGTGATTATTGTTCCTAGGTATTTGAATTCAGCCAATTCCTCAAAATTTCCCTCATTTGTCATTAGCTGTCCATTTCCATTATATAATGTATTTCTATGTGTGACCATATATTTAGTTTTACTCATATTTACTTCCAGTCCTAATTTCTTAGTGTCACTCAATAGTGTGTGCGTGTTGGCCTTTAGTATCTCCTCGCTATCGGCCAGTAGTACTACATCATCAGCATAAACTAACAGCTTATTAATACCACTGAGTTGTAAGCCTTCCTCATTCTCTAAAGATTTAATGGCATGCTCTAGTACAAAATTAAATAGTAGAGGAGATAGTGCATCTCCTTGCTTCAACCCATTCTGGATTTCAAAAGTGTCTGGAAACTGTTTGCCTACACGCACCCTACTCGTTGAGCCATTTAGACACATTCGTATAAGTCTAACTAACTTTTTAGGAATTCCGAACTCCAGCAGGATACTATATAACTTCTCCCTCTTAATTGAATCATATGCTTTTTTGAAGTCTACATATAGTTGATGTACAGTACCATTATATTCCCATTTCTTTTCTAAAATCTGTCTTATACTAAAAATCTGATCTGTTGTAGACCTGTTTCTTCTAAATGCACATTGATGATCTCCTAGAATGTCATCAATATAGGGAGTAAGTCTGCTTACTAATATATTTGTTAGAATTTTGTACGAAGTTGGAAGTAATGAGATGCCCCTATAATTGTTGCAATCAGTTTTATCTCCTTTCTTATAAATTGGTACGATAATTGATTCCTTCCATTCATCTGGAAGAGCTTCTTTTTCCCAAATCATACTAAGCAACCGCGTATCTTGTCCATAAATTTTTCTCCCCCTGATTTTATCAGTTCTGCTGGGATCTCATCTGAACCTGATGCTTTATACATCTTCAATTTTTCAATTACCATTTCAACGTCTAATGCACTTGGCTCTGCGACTAGCATTTCTGCTGTCTGTAACTTATCCTCCTCAATGTCCTGTTCTGTACGTACATTTAATAGCTGATTAAAATAACTTTTCCATCTATTTAATATACTCTTGGAATCTGCAATCATATCCCCATTTTCATTCCGAATTATGTTTGTTCTAGCCTGAAACCCTTTCTTCTCTATACTAATTCCCTGATATAATTCTCTAATGTTCCTATTTTTTGCATTCATTTCAAGATCATTAATCTTCTCTCTCAAATATTCCCTCTTCTTACTCTTTAGTAACTTGGTGGTTTCCCATCTAACACTACCCAATTGCTCTAAATTAACCTCATTTGGCTCGTGTAACCATTTCATTTTTGCTAGCTTTCTTTTCTTTACAATGTCGGCACATTCCTCATCAAACCATTTCTTGTTTTGCCTCTTTTTTAAACAACCAATGCTTTCTGATGCTGACAATTTAATAGTATCTCTTATAGCCTCCCATTCTTTATTTATATCAGTTTCTTCTTCATTTGCCACATTGTCATCTGAAGATTCCTGTACTTCAAATCTATTAGCAATTTTTATTTGGTATTCTTGCCGCATTTCATCATTTTTCAAGTTTTTTAATTCATATTTTACAGAATCATCTTTTGCGTTTGTTCCTCTCATAAGCGATAGCCGTTGTCTGATTTTCACCTTGACCAGATGATGATCTGAATTGCAGTCTGTTCCTCTAACTGATCTAATATCAATGATGCTACTGCGCCAGCGTTTATCCACTAATACATGATCTATCTGGTTCCGAGTTTCTCCATCTGGGGACGTCCAGGTGTATTTATGAATATCCTTATGCTGAAATGTTGTGCTCTTAACAATGAGATTCTTTGATGTGGCAAATGTGACTAATCTAACCCCGTTGTCGTTACTATCTTCATGAATACTGAATTTGCCTATTGTTGGTTTGAATATATCTTCCCGCCCCACTTTTGCATTTAAATCTCCTAAGACAATTTTCATATGATATCGTGAAAGGCTATCAAATAAGCAGTCTAATTCTTCATAGAACTCATCCTTGATCTTGTCATCTTTATCTTCTGTGGGGGCATGTACATTTACAATTATAAAATCATGTCGTTTACCCTTTAGAATTATGTATGATATCCTATCACTAACAAACTTAATATCTCGGATAGCGGATAGGATCCTCCTTCTGACTAAAAAACCTGTTCCAAATGCAGGTCTTTCTGCACCCCCATAGTATAATGCAAAGCTTCCTGATTCCTGACTACCTTCTCCTGGCCACTTAACTTCCTGTAAAGCGACTATATCCAAGGGCGATTTATCCAATTCCCGCGTTAATATCTCTAGTGCCCCGCTATTGTATAAAGTCCTAACATTCCATGTTCCTAGGAACATGTCCCTGTGTTTGAGCCTTTGGCATGGGTTCCCTGAAGTAGTAGTCCCCGCCCGGAGAACCGAATGGGGGACTATTTGACCTCCGGAAAATTTTACCCCAGTAGAACCCATGTCCGCATTTCTTGACGGTTGTATTTTTACGGTGAAAGATCGTCACTCTTTCGACCAAGGTACTTATTTCGTCTGGCTTATCACCTTCGACCAGTCCGGCATGGGTAACCCTATCGGCAGCAATGCTACCGCCGGCATAGCTCTGAGGATCATTTAAGCACACAAGCCACTCCACCACGACAAGGTAAAGATACCATGGAGGGATGATATCCCGCTACCTCTGTTAATTGAAAATACTACATAAATATAAAAAAAAATGTTTGTGTTAGGATTCCTAAGTGGCTCAGATGGTTAGAGCACTAAACGTACAGAGGTTAGAGACTCGGGTTCAAATCCCGACTCAGTCATTAATTTTTCTTTTCATGTCATATTTGCCTTCATTGCTTTTTGTTTCATCGAAACCAAACTTCACATACGACGATTAATGTAAAAAAAAAGTCTAGTTCGTTAACCAGCAAAATTGGACCATTAGGTATAGGAGTTCACCTGGAAATAAAATGTAAAAAATGCTATATAGCAGTGATAATTTTCAATGTTTCATAACGAAACTCAGTATATGATATTAAAATAAATCGAGTATCGGTCACTCCACGTGGGTTTCGTGGTGGACGAAACGGAGCTTGGACAGGTTTTTCTCGGAGTTTTCTCTCGTTTTCTCCTGCTACAATTTCATTCCACCATTTCTCCACACTCATCTCATCCATTTCGTTTCAATTCGCTCATCTGCCCCGTGATGGTGCGTCAGGCGTGATCGGCCCGCAACCCTTATAATTCACAGACTTCTAAATAAGGGGCTTCATGTTATCTCATCCCTCGACCCGACCCTGAGTTCGACACGAGTTGAGGATAATGATTATCTTCTTCTTCTTCTCCAGTTCATGGATTAGGCTAACAGTAACTCCTTCCATCTCCTTATCGGCCTCCCTACGTCTCTCTATGATTTAGGATAATACTGATAACCTATTTTCGGCAGTCTTCCATCCTTCCAACATGTTCAAACCATCTTGTTCTGTAACCATTTTTGAGTTCATAGCTTCCAATTCTAATTATTTTCTTATTTCTTCATTTCTAATTATGCACTACTATTATACGGTGTCCACCGCTGTGGTCTCGAGGTAGCGTGCTGCCTTGTCACGCAGCGGGCCCGGGTTCGATCCCCGGTCGGGGCAGTTTTTTCTGGGTGAGGTTTTTATCGGGGTTTTTCCTCACCTGTAAGACAAATGTCAGGAAAACTCTAAGGCCCAAACGGTCCCCGAAATCATATGGCCGTCATCTTCATCATCAACCTTATCATTATCATCATCATCCTTCACTGGTGTGGAAAGCAACGGGAAGCTACCACTCCTACACAATTCCCTAGTAAAGCTGCAAGCATAGCATGAAAATGCTATGATTGCAGTGAAGGACCTGCCTTCGGGCAGAATTACTATGGATGGATGGATTATACGGTATTTTTCCCCCTTATTAACTCTATAGTTTGTAGCTTATGTCTATTATGTATTATTAAACAACATGCAGATAATTCATAATTTTTATATGTACGCTTCAACCCTGGTGAAGTGGAAGAGAAGACCTTACGTCTATCAAGTAAAATAAATAAATAAATAATAAATAAATAATATTACTACTACTTTTAAGCCAAAAATTAAGAATATGATTTATTTTTATTCTCACCATTTCAGATCATTTTCTTCACTTAAGAGGTCTTTAGAAAGTAGCTTTTCAATTTTCCTTTCTGTAAAGCTTTATTCCGTTCTAGTCACTCGATCAAAGAAGTAGCTTATACGTAACATGGCTAATACAGATAGTATTCAAGCTAGCAGTTAACTGTAAAAGTTGGATATCTTGACCTTTCTGAAGTAATATTAAATCTTTGAAAGAAAATCCTACCAACGTGAATAGGGTCACCACCTCTTCAAATAACTGCCGAACACAAAAGAATCTAGTCTCCGGTTCTTTTCCTCAATTTCTATATCCTCGGGGACGGAGTAAAATTATGGAAGATTAGAGTCAATAGTAAGGAGCAAGAGGAATCTTATATTTTCAACAGAAATCTTTACTAAAACGAGAAGGAAATGGTAAGTATCCATGTACTGCGCGTTATTGTAATATCTTCACTAAAGGATTAATTCACGAGACAAGAAAAATGTCAAATTCAATTTTAAATATTTAATTGAAAGCTCTGTTAAAACCGGAATTTTCTATTTAATACAATTTACATAATGTTTAACTCTTGTTTCTATATGCTCCTTAAATTCACAGACTGTTCCGTAAAGATTAATAATAATAATAATACCGTAATAATAATAATAATAATAATAATAATAATAATAATAATAATAATAATAATAATAATAATAATAATAATTAAAATAACCATCATCATCATCATCATCCGGTATCATGGCCATACTACTGTAATCTTTTCTTTTCTATAACGTCTATGATGTCCGGCTCCTCTTGCACACACATAATTTCTCTTATTTCTTTATTTCGTATTCTATCCATTCTAGATTTTCCAGCCGATCTTCTTAAAACATCCATTTCTGTATTTAAAATAATAATAATAATAATAATAATAATAATAATAATAATAATAATAATAATAATAATAATAATAATAATAATAACAATAATAATAATAATAACCCTAATTCACTGGCTCTATCGAACCCAAACGCTCATGGCCGCGCAGATATAAGCTCCCCATACATCCCTATCCTGAGCTGTTTTCCAATCATCCCCTCCATAACCTACTTCCCTCAAATCATAGTTTATGTTATTCTCCCACCTCATTCGTTGTCTACCAACTGGGCGTTTTCCCTCTGGTTTTCGTACAAGAAGCTTCGATGCCCCTCTTTCACTCCCTCTGGTTTTCGTACAAGAAGCTTCGATGCCCCTCTTTCACTCCCCATTCGTGTCATATGTTCAGCCCTTCGCAGTCTAAGATAATTTAATATTCCATGTTCCTAGTAACATATCCCTGTGCTTGAGCCTTTGGCATGGATTCCCTGAAGTAGTCCCTGCCCGGAGAACCGAATGGGGGACTATTCACCTCCGGAATATGTTACGCCAGTGGAACCCATGCCTGCGTTTCTTATCAGTTGTATTTTGTGCTGAAAGATAGTCACTCTTTCAACCAACGTACATTTTTCGTCTGGCTTATCGCCTTCGACCTGTCCGGCATAGGTAACCCTATCGGCAGCAATGCTACCGCCGGCATAGCTCTCGGGGTCATTTAAGCACGCAAGTCACTCCACCACGACAAAAAGATAACTAATAATAGTAGTAATAATAATAATAATAATAATAATAATAATAATAATACCTGATGATGTTAAGACGGTAAGGTATCCCTTCCACTTCACCAGGATTAAATTATATAGATGCAATGAATTTATGAATTTTCTATTAAATTAATAATACATAAAGCACAATATAAAGCTGGTACGGAAGTATAAAATATATTAAAATAATAATAATAATAATAATAATAATAGTAACAATTTATTTTAAACAATTGTCAATTATTTTCGAAAGAGTAGATGTTATAGATGTGTTAAAAGCAAATGACACTATACCAAGAATCTAGTTTTGGAAAGCTATTAATGAAGTGAATATCAGAGCTGATAAAGTAATCTGCTATCTGTAAGGCTTAGATTCTGATGTATGTCATTTTCCATTTCGTGTATTGAAGACAATGCTCGTTTATATAAATCCTATTTATGACATCCATATTGTAAAAATCTATATTCTATAGTTTTTTTTTCTATTTTCGGGTTTAGGTCTTTGTTTTAGTCCATTTATCATTTAGGTCATTTTTTAAACTTCTGGGAAGAAATCTGCTTTCTGTATTATACTTTGTCATATTTACGCTGTCTATTGGAAGAAACGAACAGAAAAAAAATATACTGTATAACGAATTTTTCTTTTGCGACTGTCTTTACAACAATAGAATTTCTTCTTCTTATTCTTCGCCACAGTTTAGGCTTTTGTTAGCCTGTTTCGGCTTCAAATTGCTGCTCTTTCCATCTTTTCTTTGGTCTTCCCAAACTTTCTCTTCCTCTTGCTGAATAGTTGTATGCTGATTTTGGTATTCTGTTCTCAGTTATAACAATATAATTTATAATTTGAATTCATAATTCAAATGATCAAATAATTTTTGCAGGGGATGAAGATGATATGATACATGATAAATAAATAATGAAAGAATATACAAAATGGGGACTGAATATAAATATACAGAAAGAGAATATATGTGTTTGGGAAAGGATGTGGATGACCTCATACTCGAAACTGGGAAAATAAAAAAAGTGAAATTTTTAAATATCTTGGATCAATAATTACATGTTTAGGTACATGCGAAACAGATGTACAAACTAAAATTGCAATGGCAAAAAATGCAACTAAGACATTACATGGAATAATTTGGAACAAAAATATTACAAAGGAAACTAAAATGAAAATTTTAAAGAGCATAATACAGAGTATTTTGTCATATGGAAGTGAAACTTGGTCTTTGACGGAATTACAAAAGAATAAAATTATATCAGTTAAATTTGATTATCTTAGAAGAAACCTTCATAAAACAAGACAGGATAAAATAATAATTGGAGAGAAATAAATGTCACCACATCTGTTGTTAAGAAGATTGAAAATCAAACTCATAAATGGTATGACCATGTACAAAGAGTGGCAAATGAAAGATGGCCAAAAAATGATCTATCAATGGTCACCCCCTGGAAGCAATAAACGTCGCAGACCAAGATGGAAATGGAAAACTTGTGGCAGAACTATAATGGATGATAGGAATTTGGAAGAAGAAGATTGTAATGATAGAAATAAATGAAAACTGAAGACGACAAACCTATAATTGGCGGAAAGCAGAAGAAGAAGAAGAAGAGAATTTATAATTTAGCTACAACAATAAGACTGATTCCTTGTTATTCGAACGAGATAATGAAACCATGGTTTAGCCCGCCAGTTGCAATAAAGTTTTCAGTTAGAAAGTTCGTTGTAAATCCAGTCACACTATTTTAGTTATCGTTACTATTAAAAAATAAAACATTTTTAAACCCGCCCGTTCTAATATTAAGGTTGGATCGATACCTGCATTTATTATTGTGAATAAAAATACGTCTACATAAAGCATCCATACATTGCAAATAGACCACATTAATGCCACCTATATTCAGGCGAGGAACGCGATGCATATAAATTGCAGTGGATGACATTAGAATATGCCTACATATGAACACATATTTAACATCATCTCTAGTCCCTTTTGATGATAAAACTTGTTTTCATTAATCTGTAAATACAATGGAACTGGAAGTAAATATTAATGAAACTATATATGGTCACATGTAGAAATACATTATATAATGGAAACGGACAGCTAATGATAAATAAGAGACATTTTGAGGAAGTGGTTGAATTCACATACCTACAAACAATAATCACAAATAGGAATGAGATGCACAAAGAAATTAAACATAGGATCAATTCTGGAAATGCATGCTATTATGCATTGCAGAGACTTTTGATGTCCCAACTCCTTTCAAAAAACGTTAAACTGAAAATATATAAAACTATTATTCTACTACTAGTAGTAGTAGGACTTACTACTACTAATATTATATGGATGCGAAACATGGACTCTTACTTTAAGGGAGGAAAGGAGATTACGAGTATTTGAGAATAAAGTTCTTAAGAAAAAATTTGGACCAAAGAGAGATGAACAGACAGGTGAATGGAGAAGACTTCATAACAGTGAACTACATGGTCTTTATAGGAAGCCAGATATAATAAGAACAGTTAAGTCTCGTAGACTGCGATGGGCAGGACATGTGGCATGAATGGGGAATGAAAGACGTGCATGGAATCATTTTGCAAGTAAACCAGAGGGAAAACGCCCAGTTGATAGACCAAGAATGAGATAGGATAATAACATTAACTATGATTTGAGGGAGATGGATTATGCAGGGAATGATTGGAAAACATTAGCTTAGGATAGGGATGTATGGAGAGCGTATGTCCGCGCGTCCAAGAACCAAAGGGTTCGATAGTGCCAGTGAGTTTGTTGGTTAGAGTTAGTTAATTCAATTATTATTAGCTTCTGCTGTAAAATTTAAAAAAAAAAAAGGTGAAGATGATCCATTTTCAAAATGGCAAATACATTACAACATATAGCCCTATACGTATTTAAGTAACTTTTAATTTCAGCTCTACATTAAAAATGTATTAAAAACCCTCTAAAAGTACATAAAATATTAAAAAAAGATATTTATTGATGTCGAGCTGAAAATGTTTTTTTGTAATAATTATGAATTGCAAGTAGTCTGGACAGCTAAAAACGCACAAGAGTTTTTTTATAACACCGTGAAAAATGAATGAAATTTATTACTGTTCACGTGGCATTATTACTTTCCATTCAACACACGTTGAAAAAATTTCAATGAACCAAAAATTACGAGAGAAATTTATTGCATATTAATTGCAATTTTCAATTCAGCAGTTATAAAATTTAAAAATGGAATATAACAAATGTGAAATAGATTTGTCATTTACTAAAAAAAAAACCATGGCTTTCATAGGAACAATATGAATTAGAAGAAAATAATAATAATTATAATAATACAAAATTGGTACGAGCATCTATTTAGAACGCCGGATGATAAGACTTCCTAAAACGAAATTAAACTACAGACCTACAGGATATAGAAGTCAAACATGACCATTTCCTAGAAGGAAAGATCAAATATGTTAAAGTCGGAACAGGCCACATGGCCTAGGCCTTGATGTTGATGACGATGGTGATGATGATAAATAACAGATAAACATATTTAACTACCTAAGTAGGCCTATACCTCGAGCACTCTAAACTTACGGGTCCATGACGTCAGTGTTATACTTGGAGAAACAAAAGGTAAATTGGTATTACAAACTTACTTAAAAATATCGACTCATCCCTTATCATAAGTAATACCACGAGTGATTTCCAAATTATCGATAAATTCATGACTCACGAAGTGAGGAGTGAATTTATCTAGAGAATTTGGAAATCAAGAGTGGCATCTGTTAGGACCATTTAACGAATAAAATTAAGCTCTTTACTAAAAAATAATTATTTGAATATAGTTACTGGTGTTTTAAAATAGTTATATAGTTAATGTAAACGGCGATGTTTGAAAACAAATTAGAAATGTGAGGTTATGTATATTCACTGCAACTCGATCATATTATTTACTGCCAAATAGGATCGCAATATTGTAAGGATGCACTCTAGTGGAGAAATAATGAAACACATCAAACTATTATAATCAACATTATAGGTTAATCATTTATATTTTGAATAAACAACTCAGTAAAATCGCTGAATCTATTCATTATTTGCTATATTCAATGTATTTGTTGGAGAAAAATAATGGTCTAACCTGTTCAGAATATTAAAAAAGGAGGAGCTTTCTTTATCACAAAAGCAGGAGCTGATGAAGAGAAATCAATAAAGAGCGAGGTGAAACACGACTGTCATTGGTGTAAAACAGAATTAATTGAAACGTGATTGGTCATTGACTACCATTTGCGACATGAGTTAAATAGTCACTGAAAAGGCATTTAAAATCAGAATTTGTACTCAGAAGTGATTCTAAGTTAGGCAAAACATACGAATAACTGACTGCAAAATTATCGCGTGTCCGTACAATACAGAGGAGATTACGAGTATTTGAGAATCCATCCATAGTAATTCTGCCCTAGGGCAGGTCTTTCACTGCAACCATAGCATTTTCATGCTGTGCTTTGCAGCTTTTCTAGGGAATTATAGGTGAGGTAGCTTCCCGTTGCTTTCCGCATCGGTGAAGGATGACGATGATAATAATGATGATGATGATGGCCGGATGATTTTCGGGGAACGTTGGGCCCTAAACTTCCTGACATCTGTTTTACAGGTGAGGAAAAACCCCGAAAAATCTCACCTAGGAGCCTGCCCCGATCGGGAATCGAACCCGAGCCCGCTGCGTGACAAGGCAGCACTCTACGATTTGAGAGTAAAGTTCTTAGGAAAATTTTTGGATCAAAGAGAAATGAACAGACAGGTGAACGGAGAAGACTATTTAATAGTGAACTACATGGTCTTTGTAGGAAGCCAGATATAATAAGAACTGTTAAGTCTCGTAGACTGCGATGGACAGGACATGAGGCACGAATGGGGAATGAAAGACGTGCATGGAAGCTTCTTGTAGGAAACCAGAGAGAAACGCCCAGTTGGTAGACCAAGTATGAGGCAGGAAAATAACATTAAATATGATTTGAGGGAAGTAGATTATACATGAAACGATTGGAAAATATTAGCTCAGGATAGAAGTCTATGGAGAGCTTATGTCCCCGCGGCCAATAATCTACGGGTTCGATAGTGCCAGTGAGTTAGTTAGTGAGTAAGCACAGGACAGACACCATCTCAATACTGATACAAACGGCGAATCGTTGGCAAACGTGTTTTGATATTGTTCGAGGTCATGTGACTTTGTATTAGAAACTGAATTATAATTTTTGTTTTATTTTGACTAGATCATCCCAAAAATGTCCACCGCTGTGGTCTCGAGGTAGCGCGCTGCCTTGTCACGCAACAAACGGCGAATCGTTGGCAAACGTGTTTTGATATTGTTCGAGGTCATGTGACTTTGTATTAGAAACTGAATTATAATTTTTGTTTTATTTTGACTAGATCATCCCAAAAATGTCCACCGCTGTGGTCTCGAGGTAGCGTGCTGCCTTGTCACGCAGCAGGACCGGGTTCGATCCCCGGTCGGGGTAGTTTTTCTGGGTGAGGTTTTTATCGGGGTTTTTCCTCACCTGTAAGCCAAATGTCAGGAAAACTTCAAGGCCCAAAAATCATATGGCCATCATCATCCTTATCATTATCATCATCATCCTTCACCGGTGTGGAAAGCAACGGAAAGCTACCACACCTACAATTCCCTAATAAAGCTGCAAGCATAGCATGAAAATGCTATGATTCCAGTGAAGGATCTGCCTTCGGGCTGAATTACTATGGTTGGATGGGTCCCAAAAATGTACTGGGACGTTATGAGCACGCTGTATTTTGGAAGGAAATAGTCTTGAAAGTGAAGAGAGAGAGGGAGGGAGAAAGAGTGGGTTTATACATGAGGAAACGAACGTCCTTAATAGTGGTTTTCTCATAGATAATATGAAGATGTTAGCTTGTCATCCATCTCAGTTATTGTCACGTAGCTCCTTTCCTTCTCTAACCAAACTCAGCTTCGGGCTTATTTTAATAACGTGTTTCTCGTTTTATCGTGTATATAGTCTACTTTATTTCCTTTTACTACTTCCGTGAAGCGTTTAATGTTCCTTCAATCTGACTTTATTGTCATCTCGTCTCTTATTAATTCATTACATAGCTTTAACCTAACTCCTCACATTTCATTTAGGGTTTTAAACTATTTTATATACTTTTACCCGAAGTAGCGTCTTTACCTTCCAGGGGTTAACCCCGAAAGAAAAATGGACTCATTGAGTGGATTGCACAACCGATATTTAAACCACGACCCCGGTTTTCTAATTTTTTAATGTTTCCATAACAATTATAAAAACTGAAATTTTCCCATTATCTAATGTTTCCGTAACAACCACAAAAACTGAAAATCTATAGCTGTTAATTCAAAAAAGAAACAAATGTCTAAATCATGGTCATTGCTTCATAACAATTTCTGTGAATTTTAAGTTGTTTTTATAGTTGTTATGGAAACAATAAACATTTGGAAAACCGTGGTATTGGTTTAGATTTCGCTTGTGCAACCCATTATTATCATAATCTTCAATTTGTAATTCATTGACAGTATCGAACCCGAAAGTTCTTGGCTGCGCAAATATAAGCTCTCCACACATCCGTATCTCAAGCTAAAGTTTTGTAAGCATTCGCTAAATCATAAATATCTTCTTCCTTCCAAGTATTAGGCCAAGGCCTGTTACGATCCTATAGAAAATTTTCCCTCCAGCGTTTTGATCCTTCCGGGAAATTCTCGTATAAGACTTGAAAGCATAATAATAGTCCCTTCGATTGGTTGCTGGCCAAAGGAAGGTAAAATCATATATAATAATATATATAATATATAATAAATATATAATAAATCATAAATATAATAAATTAAACTCCCTCAAATTAATGTGAATGCTATTCTCCCGCCCCATTCTTGGTTTACCTCTGGTTTTCCAACAATAAGTTTTCATGTCCCTCTTAATTCCCATTCGTGCCACATGTCCTGCATACTTTTTCTCCACCTTACGTAGTTTACTCCATTCATATTTCTGTTCATCTGTTTTGATCTGAAATTTTCCTAAGCTCGTCATTCTGAAATACTAGCAAGCTAGTTTCCTCCTTTAAAATAAGATACCATGTTTATTAGAATAAATAAATATATTGAAGTCCACCGCTGTGGTCTCGAGGTAGCGTGCTGCCTTGTCACGTAGCGGGTCTGGGTTTGATCCCCAGTCGGGACACGTTTCCTACGTGATAATTTTTCGGCGTTTTTCCTCATCTGTAAAATAAATATCAGGAAACTTTAAGGCTCAAACGGTCTCCAAACATCATCTGGCTAGCATTATCATCATCATCATTCATATTCATTAAGTTTAGGATTAAGGCCTCTCCTGGTGTATCATTGTCATTATCACCACCTATCATATATCATCAGGGTAGCGTAACTCCGCCTTCCAGGCACCCCAACCTCAGAAGTGGGTCACAATAACACAATGCCAGGAGAGAATACCAGAATTTCGAAATGACAACATGGTGACATTGAATATTATATATATATATATATATATATATATAATATATATATATATATAATATATATATAGAGAGAGAGAGAGAGAGAGGAGAGAGAAGAGAGGAGAGAGAGAGAGAGAGACAGACAGAGACAGAGACAGAGAGACAAATATAGAGACAGCCTCAAATCTGAGATGTTATTATACTGAAAAAAAACTCCAATCGGTTTTCATGTGATAGAATGGACGAACAACGAGGACCAAAAAAGTCTTACAGGCGCACTTTGGAGGAAAGAGGACAGTGGGACGACCGAGGTAAACGATGGGAGAACAATAAAATCAGATGCACTAGACTTCTAAGAGTAAGGAATTGAAAGACGGTGGCTAGGAACAAGAAGGAATGAAGGAGGAAGATTGGGGAGGCCGGGGCTTAGCTGAATCTCTTGGAATTGCACTTAATAAAGGAGGCAGCTACCCAAGGGTTTCCCTATCTACATTCAAATAAAAAAACATTTTATAAGAAGTGCATAGGGATTACGGAGCTCTTTAAATTTACATTTTCAATTTGACTGGAGATGTAATGAAGGCAAAACGTTGTACGACTTGTAAATTACGGAATGAGGAATACAATTACATGACTTGAAACGTGGTCCGTAACTATTGCAGCAAGTGGATGCATCACTATTTCACCTGGCGTCTGTCTGTCTCTAATAATATCTTGTAGAATGTAAGACAGACTTCCAGACTCTGTCATTTCAAACTTGCTACTTCAGACATCTCCAGAAATTCATGTCACTGAAGTGTGTGTACGTGTGTGCATGAGACCCTCAGTTCCCTCTCTCAAATTGCAACTCCTCTACAAACACGTAAATTTCTTCATTTTAATTCAATTACACCTGGTATACAGCGACAACGTTTAACGACTCGACATACATAAGAATATATTACATATACATATAAGAGAATACATGTAGATACATTAATTATATAATAATGATAATAACAATAATAATAATAATCGCATTCCCAAAATTATACTTAAATACAAACCAAAAGGACGCAGGAATGTTGGTAGACCGAAGAAGAGATAGATCCAACTTTTGAATGAGAATCTATGAGACCGGAACAAGCCACTTGGGCTTAATCCGTGATTGTTGATGATGATGATAATAATAATAATAATAATAATAATAATAATAATAATAATAATAATAATAATAATGTCCACCGCTGTGGTCTCGGGGTAGCGTGCGTGCTGCTTGTCACGCAGCGGGCACCGGGTTCGATCCCGGTTCGGGACAGTTTTTCTGGGTGAGGTTTTTATCGGGGTTTTTCCTCACCTGTAAGACAAATGTCAGGAAAACTTTAAGGCCCAAATGGTCCCCGAAATCATATGGCCATCGCAATCATCATCATCATTCATATTCATCTTAGGTTAAGCTTAGGATTAGGGACTCTCCTGGCGCACCATTATCATCATCATCACCCATCATATCATCGGGGCAATGTAACCCCACCTTCCAGGCGCCCCAACCTCAGAAGTGGGTTATAAGTACGCCATGCCAGGAGAGAAACCAGGAATGTCGAAAGACAAACCTGGGCATTTGGGGAAAAAAATAATAATAATAATCATATTTGAAGAGAAAAATTATACGCTCAGACCGGGACTTGAACCCGGGACCCTTGGTTCTCTAGACCAATAGCTCTACCAACTGAGCTACCTGAGCAAGTACCGATCTAAACGAAAATCTTTCTCTATATACATTGTAATTCCCGTCCACTAAATGCTGTGAAGCCATGCTTCTATCTTGCAAAAAAAAAAATAATAATAATAATAATAATAATGGTTTATTTAACTGGCAGAGTAAAGGTCATAAGGCCTTACTCTTCCACTCAACCAGCGAATAGTAGAATTATACAATTATGATCATATATGTAGGATGTCAGAGAAAAGATTATCCAGACAAGCTTTGGTACGGATTCCACCTGGAAAAGGAAAGAGAGGTCGACCTAGATTTAAATGGATGGATGATGTAAGAAGAGATATGAGGCAGTTAGGTCTGGAAGAATTGGAATGGGAAGATAGAGAAGTGTGAAAAAAGATCTCGTATATATATATATATATATATATATATATATATATATATGTTATAATTAAATCTTTAACATTGAGCAATGCAAGCTTAATATGGTATGATAAGAAAAATAAATGCCTGGACGGGATTCGAACCCGGATCTCTGAGTCTGTACCTCATCCATTACACTACCAGGCGAATCCAATTCAAACACTTATTTTTCTTATATATGTATTATACTCTCCATTATTACTAGATGTCGCGAGAACACTGTCTTCACTGCCATCTAGTAGCTGACTATATCAAGTAAGCAAATTAAAGAGAATATTTATTTTACTTTATAGGAGTGGACGCTTTATCTATGTTATAATTAAATCTTTAACATTGAGCAATGCAAGCTTAATATGGTATGATAAGAAAAATAAATGCCTGGACGGGATTCGAACCCGGATCTCTGAGTCTGTACCTCATCCATTACACTACCAGGCGAATCCAATTCAAACACTTATTTTTCTTATATATGTATTATACTCTCCATTATTACTAGATGTCGCGAGAACACTGTCTTCACTGCCATCTAGTAGCTGACTATATCAAGTAAGCAAATTAAAGAGAATATTTATTTTACTTTATAGCAGTGACGCTTTATCTATGTTATAATTAAATCTTTAACATTGAGCAATGCAAGCTTAATATGGTATGATAAGAAAAATAAATGCCTGGACGGGATTCGAACCCGGATCTCTGAGTCTGTACCTCATCCATTACACTATCAGGCGAATCCAATTCAAACACTTATTTTTCTTATATATGTATTATACTCTCCATTATTACTAGATGTCGCGAGAACACTGTCTTCACTGCATCTAGTAGCTGACTATATCAAGTAAGCAAATTAAAGAGAATATTTATTTTACTTTATAGCAGTGACGCTTTATCTATGTTATAATTAAATCTTTAACATTGAGCAATGCAAGCTTAATATGGTATGATAAGAAAAATAATGCCTGGACGGGATTCGAACCCGGATCTCTGAGTCTGTACCTCATCCATTACACTACCAGGCGAATCCAATTCAAACACTTATTTTTCTTATATATGTATTATACTCTCCATTATTACTAGATGTCGCGAGAACCACTGTCTTCACTGCCATCTACTAGCTGACTATATCAAGTAAGCAAATTAAAGAGAATATTTATTTTACTTTATAGCAGTGACGCTTTATCTATGTTATAATTAAATCTTTAACATTGAGCAATGCAAGCTTAATATGGTATGATAAGAAAAAATAAATGCCTGGACGGGATTCGAACCCGGATCTCTGAGTCTGTACCTCATCCATTACACTACCAGGCGAATCCAATTCAAACACTTATTTTTCTTATATATGTATTATACTCTCCATTATTACTAGATGTCGCGAGAACACTGTCTTCTGCCATCTAGTAGCTGACTATATCAAGTAAGCAAATTAAAGAGAATATTTATTTTACTTTATAGCAGTGACGCTTTATCTATGTTATAATTAAATCTTTAACATTGAGCAATGCAAGCTTAATATGGTATGATAAGAAAAATAAATGCCTGGACGGGATTCGAACCCGGATCTCTGAGTCTGTACCTCATCCATTACACTACCAGGCGAATCCAATTCAAACACTTATTTTTCTTATATATGTATTATACTCTCCATTATTACTAGATGTCGCGAGAACACTGTCTTCACTGCCATCTAGTAGCTGACTATATCAAGTAAGCAAATTAAGAGAATATTTATTTTACTTTATAGCAGTGACGCTTTATCTATGTTATAATTAAATCTTTAACATTGAGCAATGCAAGCTTAATATGGTATGATAAGAAAAATAAATGCCTGGACGGGATTCGAACCCGGATCTCTGAGTCTGTACCTCATCCATTACACTACCAGGCGAATCCAATTCAAACACTTATTTTTCTTATATATGTATTATACTCTCCATTATTACTAGATGTCGCGAGAACACTGTCTTCACTGCCATCTAGTAGCTGACTATATCAAGTAAGCAAATTAAAGAGAATATTTATTTTACTTTATAGCAGTGACGCTTTATCTATGTTATAATTAAATCTTTAACATTGAGCAATGCAAGCTTAATATGGTATGATAAGAAAAATAAATGCCTGGACGGGATTCGAACCCGGATCTCTGAGTCTGTACCTCATCCATTACACTACCAGGCGAATCCATTCAAACACTTATTTTTCTTATATATGTATTATACTCTCCATTATTACTAGATGTCGCGAGAACACTGTCTTCACTGCCATCTAGTAGCTGACTATATCAAGTAAGCAAATTAAAGAGAATATTTATTTTACTTTATAGCAGTGACGCTTTATCTATGTTATAATTAAATCTTTAACATTGAGCAATGCAAGCTTAATATGGTATGATAAGAAAAATAAATGCCTGGACGGGATTCGAACCCGGATCTCTGAGTCTGTACCTCATCCATTACACTACCAGGCGAATCCAATTCAAACACTTATTTTTCTTATATATGTATTATACTCTCCATTATTACTAGATGTCGCGAGAAACACTGTCTTCACTGCCATCTAGTAGCTGACTATATCAAGTAAGCAAATTAAAGAGAATATTTATTTTACTTTATAGCAGTGACGCTTTATCTATGTTATAATTAAATCTTTAACATTGAGCAATGCAAGCTTAATATGGTATGATAAGAAAAATAAATGCCTGGACGGGATTCGAACCCGGATCTCTGAGTCTGTACCTCATCCATTACACTACCAGGCGAATCCAATTCAAACACTTATTTTTCTTATATATGTATTATACTCTCCATTATTACTAGATGTCGCGAGAAAACACTGTCTTCACTGCCATCTACTAGCTGACTATATCAAGTAAGCAAATTAAAGAGAATATTTATTTTACTTTATAGCAGTGACGCTTTATCTATGTTATAATTAAATCTTTAACATTGAGCAATGCAAGCTTAATATGGTATGATAAGAAAAATAAATGCCTGGACGGGATTCGAACCCGGATCTCTGAGTCTGTACCTCATCCATTACACTACCAGGCGAATCCAATTCAAACACTTATTTTTCTTATATTATGTATTATACTCTCCATTATTACTAGATGTCGCGAGAACACTGTCTTCACTGCCATCTAGTAGCTGACTATATCAAGTAAGCAAATTAAAGAGAATATTTATTTTACTTTATAGCAGTGACGCTTTATCTATGTTATAATTAAATCTTTAACATTGAGCAATGCAAGCTTAATATGGTATGATAAGAAAAATAAATGCCTGGACGGATTCGAACCCGGATCTCTGAGTCTGTACCTCATCCATTACACTACCAGGCGAATCCAATTCAAACACTTATTTTTCTTATATATGTATTATACTCTCCATTATTACTAGATGTCGCGAGAACACTGTCTTCACTGCCATCTAGTAGCTGACTATATCAAGTAAGCAAATTAAAGAGAATATTTATTTTACTTTATAGCAGTGACGCTTTATCTATGTTATAATTAAATCTTTAACATTGAGCAATGCAAGCTTAATATGGTATGATAAGAAACATAAATGCCTGGACGGGATGGCAGTGAAGACAGTGTTCTCGCGACATCTAGTAATAATGGAGAGTATAATACATATATAAGAAAAGCAGGCCCGTGCGCAATGTAAATGGATATGTATTTTCTTTATTCTGAAAAAAAAGGCAATAAATTCCATATTCTATTCTATTCTATAAGAAAAATAAGTGTTTGAATTGGATTCACCTGGTAGTGTAATGGATGAGGTACAGACTCAGAGATCCGGGTTCGAATCCCGTCCAGGCATTTATTTTTCTTATCATACCATATATATATATATATATATTAGATTTTTTTGTATTGTAAGCCTATGTATTCCCTTTACAGAGATTTAGGCGCTCTCCCCCTACAGGGAAGAATTTGAACCATACTAATTTAGTTACACTTGTTTTCGTATAGATGTCATTTTGAGTGGTACGCGGTCAGCGTTCCGCCTCATACAGACATCTAGGAAAGCAAAGTAGTTCTAGGACGGGAAAATTCGGTAAATTTTGCTTAGAGGCCTTTTCATTCAGGCTTAATGATTTTTTACGAGCCTGAAAATCTTCAGACTCGGGACCCACGGCTTAAAGTCCCTCCCGGAGGACTTGCTCCTTGGATTTTTCCGTCCTAAAAAATCCATCGACCCCGTTCGGGTTTGAACCCGCGACCCTTGGAACCAGAGGCAAGGAGCATAACCACTAGTCCACCGCGGTAATAGATACCAAATTACAAATTAATAAATTCATAGTTATTGGAAGCACGCTAACATACGGTGCAGAAACATGGCAATTGAATAAACATTCGAGTTTAAAGCGTATGTCTACTGAAATGAATTGTTTTAGACGCTCAACTACTGTTGACATTCTTAATTGGAAAAAAAAATCAGAAATACAATCATTAGACAACAAATTAAAGTCCAAAATTCAATATTATATTTTGTGAGATATGGACAACTAGAATGGTATGGTCATATACATAGGATGTCAGAGAAAAGATTATCCAGACACGCTTTGGTATGGATTCCACCTGGAAAAGGAAAGAAAGGTCGACCTAGATGGATGATGTAAGAAGAGATATGAGGCAGTTAGGTCTGGAAGAATTGGAATGGGAAGATAGAGAAGAGTGAAAAAAGAAGATCTTGTATATATATATAATGGATACCAAATTAGAAGTTTATAAATTCATAATTATTGGAAGCATGCTAACATACGGTGCAAAAACATGGCAATTTGAATAAACACTTGAGTTTAAAGCGTATGTCTACTGAAATGGTTTGTTTTAGACGCTCAACTACTGTAGACATTCTAAATTGGAAAAACAAAAATCAGAAATACAATCATCAGACAACAAATGAAAGTAAAAAATTGAATATAGGATTTTGTGACACCTAGATTGGTATCGTCATGTAGTAGGATTCCAGAGAAAAGATTATTCAAACAAGCTTTGGAATTGATTCCATCTGGGAAAGAAAAGAGAAGTCGACCTAGTTTTAAATGGATTGATGATGTAAGAAGAGGTATGAGGGAGCTAGGTCTGGAAGAATTTGAATGGGAAGATAGAGAAGAGTGGAGAATGAGGATAAAATTTAAAAAAAAATCTTTGGGCACAGGAAAATGTTTTATTACATTGTAAACATGTTTATAAATATATATATATATATATATATATACAATAAATAATAAAGTTGAAAGGAAAAGGAGAAAGAAAATCCAAATGAAGTTCTATACGGTGACAGCAATACAGCAATACCAGTTCTACTAATATGGATCAGATACTTTGAGCATGACACTAAATGACATTAACAAATTACAGGCCATAGAAATGAGACCAGTTAAATGTTGTAGTAGGTCAGATAAATTTAAAAATAAGGATATAAGAAGATAATTAAATGCCATATATTTAGAGAAAAGTATTAATCATTACAGAGATCAATGGATTAAAATCCTAGAAAGAATGAGCTACAGTCGTATTCGTAGAAAAATTCTTGATTATAAACCTGAAGGAAGGTGAGCTATGGGAAAACCACGGAAACGTTGATTGGAAAATATGTGAAGCCGGAATAGGCTTAAGAGCATAATCCCTGATTGAAGAATATATATATATGTTATAATTAAATCTTTAACAGTGAGCAATGCAAGCTTAATATGGTATGATAAGAAAAATAAATGCCTGGACGGGATTCGAACCCGGATCTCTGAGTCTGTACCTCAGCGTGATATCCATTACACTACCAGGCGAATCCAATTCAAACACTTATTTTTCTTATATATGTATTATACTCTTCATTATTACTAGATGTCGCGAGAACACTGTCTTCACTGCCATCTAGTAGCTGACTATATCAAGTAAGCAAATTAAAGAGAATATTTATTTTACTTTATAGCAGTGACGCTTTATCGATGTTATAATTAAATCTTTAACATTGAGCAATGCAAGCTTAATATGGCATGATAAGAAAAATGAAGAGTATAATACATATATAAGAAAAATAAGTGTTTGAATTGGATTCGCCTGGTAGTGTAATGGATATCACGCTGAGGTACAGACTCAGAGATCCGGGTTCGAATCCCGTCCAGGCATTTATTTTTCTTATCATACCATATTAAGCTTGCATTGCTCAATGTTAAAGATTTAATTATAACATCGATAAAGCGTCACTGCTATAAAGTAAAATAAATATTCTCTTTAATTTGCTTACTTGATATAGTCAGCTACTAGATGGCAGTGAAGACAGTGTTCTCGCGACATCTAGTAATAATGAAGAGTATAATACATATATAAGAAAAATAAGTGTTTGAATTGGATTCGCCTGGTAGTGTAATGGATATCACGCTGAGGTACAGACTCAGAGATCCGGGTTCGAATCCCGTCCAGGCATTTATTTTTCTTATCATACCATATATATATATATATATATTATATATATATATATATATATATTGTGACGTACTATTGATCCATTTCTGAAATGACCGCCTTTAAATTTCGCGGGAGAGGAAGGAAATCATGTCTCGCCTTATATGTATAGGATAATTCGTAAACAGGCGACTCATGACATACTATAATAACCAGAGATTGGAATTTGTTCCACGATGCCGATGACTTATACCTGCATATACCAATCGGGCGATTCTTCTGTAATACAAACATTAGGAACTAATGTAAGGAGCATAATACAATAAAATTTACTTAGGTTATGCATTGCTTACATGGTAATGAAACGTTTCAAGACAAAGGTTGCCCTATCGCGTGCATATTTGTTTTTGTTTCGGATGACATTTCACTACACGTAAATCAGTTACGCGCAATATCAACGACCGACGTACTCTACAATAACTCCACTTTTTTACTAAGTGAAACGTTGTTTACTTCATCTGTCTTTCTACATGACAGTCTTTTTATAATGTTGAGTGATTCAAGTCTTTTTATAGCCTGGTAGGTATGCAGCTGGGTGATACTCCCTATGTTACCCCTTCCCGTGCATTCTCATGTAATTATACCAGTATCTTAATTTTTTCACCTCATCCTCCACATCGCCTATTACCTCCGGTGTCGAAGGCTCTAGTTCGTTAAGCAGTTCCTGTGTCTTATCCTCTCTCCAACAGAACCGCATAACAGTTCTAGTGTCTCCCCTCCTTCCCGTATTAAAGAGATCCTCATCAAAACCATGTGACCTGCTCGCTTTTCATTGGTTATGGACACCGACGTACGATGTAGAAGCAGTAAGTACGCGAAAAAGTAGTTCCCTTCATTAAATTAAAAATATGTCCTCTGAATATACTTGTCATTCTTCGTGAATGAAAATAATAATATTCAAAACATAGAAAATATTCTAAAATATACCTAATCAATAATTAAAACTTCAAATAGTTTATTAGATATTGATGATGCATTTGAGTCATGCGTCAGTCGATTCTGATGCAACACAAAATGGCTAAACGTGTCTTCTGTTGCTGTATTGTCATCTAAATTTTTAAAAGGCAAGTCTGGCAAACCTATGACTAGTGGTAAAAAAACACATATTTCACAAGTTCAGTGCAAAATCTCACCAGCTTTCTTGTAATCTACCCCATTCAACTTTCACATGTCTTATATAATTCACACGTGCTTCCTATCAATGTGACAGTGTATGTGGCGCGAATGGCGGAAGGATACAATTGGCATTTGTTTATGTTAAGATCACTCTAAGAGCGGATAAGGTATAGGTAAGCCTTCGACATTGTGGAACAGATTCCGCTCTCTGATCATAACTTCTAATCAATAAAAACTGAACTGTGATCTCTACTTTGGTACAATCATAAACAGTATGAAGAGCAATAATAAAGTTTTTGGTCGATGTGACTAATTTCTTATACTTACAATATTGTTGTTACTGGAAGTAAGCCAACGTTGCCACATCTAACCTGGTTGCTATGCAAGAAAAGAAATCGCAATGGACTCAAAAAGCACACGTTCGGTAAGTAAAATAAAACATTTCTTGAATGTTTTGTACACTCACTCGTACCTTTCTTTAGACTTTTCCGGAATTAATACAGAACATCCCACTCTCCAGGCTTCTTCAATTTCTCTATCATCAACCATGACTCCTTCCATAATAAAATTATCAAACAGATTTTAATTACGGTACTACATATAAAAATGTCTCCACAGCCAACAATCCTTGCTTGTAATAAAACAAATGAAAAGCTACAAAGCAACGATCACCAAATGTTTCTTTCTCATAGAAATCATTTACATCCAACCAATATTTTAATTCATCATCATCATCATCATCATAGTACATTCATGAATTTAGGTCATTTGTTGACCTGTTTCGGCCTCAAGAGAAACACCATCCAGAAGTATTTTGAGTGGACGTCCTGGTCTTCTTCTTCCTGCAGGTTGATATTTTAACAATTGTTTGGGTATCCTGTGATCTTCCATTCGATGAACATGTTGTATCCATCTTGACTTATAATCAGAAATTTTGTTTTCTAAAGGTTCCATGTGTAATTCTTCTAATATGTCTTCATTTTTTTGTTGCGATCTAGTAGTGTGTATCCTGCAGTCCTCCGAAGGTATCTCATTTCAACAGATCTAAGTCTCTGTATATCCTTCTGTTTCAACGTCCATACTTCGCTACCATACAAAAGAGTTGGGAGAGCCAGTGTTTTATACACTTTTAATCTTGAATGCTTTTGGACTAACTGTGGCTTGAAGATAGAATTTATTAACCCTAAAATTCTTAAAAAAATAGATATTTTTGCATTTACATCCTTTTCTTCCTTATTTTATTCTTTCTATTTTAATTCATTTATTACTATATTTAATAAAAATTAGTCACATCGACCAAAAATAGTATGCAATACACATGAGGTAAGCACGTAACAGATCTCGAAAATTGAAAAAACTCGGCGCAATAGGCTCGTTTTTTTTCAAACTTTTTCTCGATCAGTAACAAGTGCTTACCTCACTTGTATCGCAATATGCTATTATAGTTTCATCTCATCGTATTACACTATTAAAAAACTCAATGTGTAATAAATAATCTTAGCGTTGTTACGATATATATATATATATATATATATATATATATATATATATATATATATATATATACCTATATTTAAAGTTGAAAGTACAATTAATTAACAAAAAATTAATATTTGGAACTAAATAAGATAAATAATTGTTTGATTGTGATTTTTTTTTTACCTTTCTTCACAACTGTCTCCCCTTAATTTTAGGACTCAATTTGCAGGAGGATTTTATTTTCTCGTTTTGTTCATGCCTTAAAATATTGAATCATATTTTGTTATAACATCCTTTGTAACAAGAGTAGGTGAAATGGTGCAAAGTAAGAAAGAATCTCTTTACCGCTGCAAGAAATAGATTTTTGTGGAGACACCGGACTAATGATGCGTTTATGGTCTTGTAAAAAAGTAAGAATCAGATAAGAGAGGGGAAAAAAGCACATTAGAAAAGGTAGAAAAGGTTTGTGTCGGTACGGCAGTGCTCATTAAATGACAAGCTTCTAGGTTACCATTAACAGTGTTCTATTTCCTAGAAAACCTCAGGGAAATAGAAAACTTTACAGACTTTAACTGCATACTGCTATCATTCACTCTGACATTTCTTCTCATCATGTTTCATAACTAATTCACTACATTCCTATTCTGAGCTAATGTTTTCCAATCACCCTCTGTATAATCTACTTTCCTCAAATCATGGTTAATGTTATTCTCGCACCTCATTATTGGTCTACCTACTGGGAGTTTTCCCTCTGGTTTTCCTACAAGAAGCGTCCGTGCACTTCTTTCGTTCCCCATTCGTGCCACATGTCCTGCCCATCGCAGTCTACGAGATTTAACTGCTCTTATTATATCTGGGTCCACCGCTGTGGTCTCGAGGTAGCGTGCTGCCTTGTCACGCAGCGGGCCCGGGTTCGATCCCCGGTCGGGGCAGTTTTTCTGGGTGAGGTTTTTATCGGGGTTTTTCCTCACCAGTTAGACAAATGTCAGGAAAACTTTAAGGCCCAAACGGTCCCCGAAATCATATGGCCACCATCATAATCATCATCCTTATCATTATCATCGTCATCATCATTATCATCCTTCACCGGTGTGGAAAGCAACGGGAAGCTGCCACACCTACAATTCCCTAATAAAGCTGCAAGCATAGCATGAAAATGCTATGGTTGCAGTGAAGGATCTGCCTTCGGGCAGAATTACTATGGATGGATTATATCTGGCTTTCTATACATAACATGTAGATCACTATTATGTAGTTTTCTCCATTCACTTGCGTGTTCATCTCTTTCTGGCCCAAAATATTTATATAAAAACTTTATCCTCAAATACTCGTAATCTTCCTTCCTGCTCTTAAACTAAGAGTCCATATTGGACATCCATATAATACGCTTATAACTGGTAGAATAACAGTTTTATATATTTTCAGTTTAACGTTTTTTGAAAAGGAGTTGGGATGACAAGAGTTCCTATAATGCATAATAACATGCATTTTCAGAATTGAGCCCATGTTTAATTTCTTTGTGCATCTCATTCCTATTTGTAATTATTGTTTCCAGGTATATGAATTAAGCCACTTTTTTTTTTAATTTCCCTCCTCTGTCATTAGCTGTCCATTTCCATTGTATAATGTATTTCTATGTGTGAACATGTATTTAGTTTTATTGATGTTTACTTCCAGTACCAATTTCTTAGTGTTACTCAATAGAGTGTGCGTGTTGATCCTTAGTATCTCCTCCGTGTCGCCCAATAATAGCATCAAGTTTTTCAACCTTTTAGAAGAGATCTAATTTATTTATAATAATTTTAACCCCTATCTCCCATCTGACATATTTAATAATTTACAATTCCTAAGGTAATTCAGAATTTTAATCAAAATAATCAGATTAACCGTAAATGAATTTATAAAAATAGAGTATTTCCTATCTTCCCACTATATCAGGATGAATAAGATCTCAGTTATTTTCTGGACGGTGTTATGTATCAACCGGCTATGCGCCATCATCTAAGTTTCGTGAAGAATACGTTTAAAGTTTAAGTCAATCTTCATTATTTATTGTAGCGCCAAACTAACAATACTGGATATTCCAAGTTAATTTCCTTGTTTGACAGTTATGCATCAACAATCTAAGAGTGGGAATATTTGGCGCCTAGCTACATGGTGCAAAATGTTATGTAACGCAAGGCTCTATTGAAGTAAACGTCAATAAAACTAAATATATGTTCACACATATAAATACATTACATAATAATAGAAATGGATAGTTATCGACAAATGAGGGAATTTTTGAAGACGTGACTGAATTCAAATACCTGGGAACATTAATTACAAATAGGAATGAGATACACAAATAAATTAAATATAGGCTCATATCTGGAAATGCATGCATTATGCATTACTGGGACTCTTGTCGTCCCAACTTCTCTCAAAAAAAAGTTAAACTGAAAATATTTTTTTTTTCGCAAGTGCCCCAGGTTGTCTTTCGACGACATTCCTGGTGTTCTCTCCTGGCATGGCGTACTTATAACCCACTTCTGAGGTAGGGGCGCCTGGAAGGCGGGGTTACGTTGCCCCGATGATATGATGGGTGATGATGATGATAGTGGTGCGCCAGGAGAGTCCCTAATTCTAAACTTAATCTAAGATGAATATGAATGATGATGATTGCGATGGCCATATGATTTTGGGGACCGTTTGGGCCTTAAAGTTTTCCTGACATTTGTCTTACAGGTGAGGAAAACCCCAATAAAAACCTCACCCAGAAAAACTGTCCCGACCGGGGATCGAACCCGGGCCCGCTGCGTGACAAGGCAGCACGCTGTTATTCACTCAGTTATATTATATAGACGCGAAACCTGGATTCTTACTTTAATGGAGAAGAAAAATTGTGAGTGTTAGAGAATAAGGTCCTTAGGAAAATTTTTCGGCCAAAAATATATGAACAGACAGGTGAATGGAGAAAACTACACAATAGTGAGTTATATGACATGTACAAGAAGCCAGATATAATAACAACACAGAGGTCTCGTAGACTACGATGGGCAGGGCATGTGGTACGAATGGGGGATGAAAGAGGTGCATGGAAGTTTTTTTGTAGGAACACCAGAGGTAAAAACGCCCAGTTGGTAGCCCAATAATAAGATGGGAGAATAACATCCATGATTTGAGGGAAGTATATTATACAGGGGATTATTGGAAAACATTATCTCAGGATAGTAGTGTACGGAGAGCTTATGAACGCGCGGCCATGAACTTACGGGTTCGATAGATCCAGTGAGTTAGTTAGTTAGTTAGCAAGGCTGTAATGGATTATGGATTAACTTTCGTTTCAAAGTGAAACCTGGAAGCGAGAACAAATTTCACGGTTCCCTAGTTAGTATAAATAAGCATGCAAACACATGCTAAAATCAGTTTGCAGGAGCAGCTGTGACCATCGCTAACTACCTCATATATATATCTGAGAGGAATTATTCAACGGTTAGTTAGCCCCTCTCAAAGGAACGCGTAAAGCTATCTGCACTTACCGATAGCAACACAATACAAGCAAGTGATGGAAACACAATCACAGAGACAACTTCCCTCCCTCCCTCTGGGAACTCAAAGTTTCATTACCAGATTGCTCGTTATCCGCTGCCACTACACCAACATGATACACTACACGCTTTTTAATGTCGTATCACAATACTTTCTTCCTATTTAATTTAACCTTTCATACACCAAGTTGAAATTTGCTTTTATTTTATTTCCCTATCAGAATTATCTTTAGCGAATTCCGATAGTTTATGCTGATGTAGTACTACTGGCCGATAGCGAGGAGATACTAAAGGCCAACACACACACAATATTGAGTAACACTAAGAAATTAGGACTGGAAGAAAATATCAGTAAAACTAAATATATGGTCACACGTAAAAATACATTATATTATGGAAATGGACAGCTAATGACAAATGAGGGAAATTTTGAGGAATTGGCTGAATTCAAATACCTAGGAACAATAATCACAAATAGGAATGAAATGCACAAAGAAATGAAACATAGGCTCAATTTTGGAAATGCGTGCTATTATGCATTGCAGAGACTTTTGATGTCCCAACTCCTTTCAAAAAACGTTAAGCTGAAAATATATAAAATTATTATTCTACCAGTTATATTATATGGGTGCGAAACATGGACTCTTACTTTAAGGGAGGAAAGGAGATTACGAGTATTTGAGAATAAAATTCTTAGGAAAATTTTTGGACCAAAGAGAGATGAACAGACAGGTGAATGGAGAAGACTACATAACAATGAACTACATGGTCTTTATAGGAAGCCAGATATAATAAGAACAGTTAAGTCCCGTAGACTGCGATGGGCAGGACATGTTGCGCGTATGGGGAATGAAAGACGTGCATGGAAACTTCTTGTAGGAAAGCCAGAAGGAAAATGCCCAGTTGGCAGGCCAAGAATGAGGTGGGAGAACAACATTAACTATGATTTGAGGGAAGTAGATTATACAGGGAATGATTGGAAAGCATTAGCTCAGGATAGGGATGTATGGAGAGCTTATGTCCGTGCGGCCATGAACCTACGGGTTCGATAGTGCCAGTGAGTAAGTAAGTAAGTAAGAATTCCGAAGGAATTGAGCTATTGGAATTTTCTCATGAAAAGTTTGTATTTTTTTTTTCTGATCTTCGCTGATCCTGTCTATTAGACACTGAAAATAGCCATGATCAAAATTTACATACACACAGACACACACACACACACACATATATATATATACCCGGCGTGCGCTGCTACACCTAAATAAATGATGTGGTTTTGCATTTAGTTGAATAAGTAAAATGAAAAATAAATATAAATTTATATCGTTATTATTTTTAGATGCCCCGTGCTGATTACCCGGCGTTGCTCGGGAATCTACGCATCCCGATGTACTTGGCATAAATGAGCTGAAAGACAAAAGTCGTTATTTTGAGTTATCCATAAAAGAATACCCGCCGTGCGCTGCTATGCTTGCCCGGGAATCTACTTATCCCGATCTTCTTGGCATCAATGAAAGACAAAAATGGTTATTGTGAGTTATCCATAAAAGATAAACATATGCTGTCGCGGACATTCCTATAGAGTTTTCTTTTTTTTTCTTTTTTCAGATATTCAATTCTGTGTACAATAATGTTGTGTGTTTGTTATGGTTTAGGCAGCGTAAGCCATTTAAGCTTACAAAAAGTGACATTTTTTCACGTTTTTTCACTATCAAGGGTGTTTTTTAAGGGTGTAGGAATTGAGTATCTCAACTCTCTTATAGTCTTTGTTCACCCCGGGAATCTCCTGAACATTTTGCAAAAAAATCCCATCACAATAGGATCAACGGTATGGCCGCGCATAAAGTACGAACAAACAAACAAACAAACAAACATTTTTATATATTAGATATATCCATCCATAGTAATTCTGCTCGAGGGTAGGTTTTTCACTGCAATCATAGCATTTTCATGCTATGCTTTGCAGCTTTACTAGGGAATTGCTTTCCCGTTGCTTTCCACACCGGTGAAGGATGATGATGATGATATATATATATATATATATATGACATGTAAGGAGATAGTTCTATTATATCGATGCGAATCATGGACGCCTAATTTAAGGGAGGAGAAAAGATTACGAGTATTTGAGATAAAAAGTAGTTAGTAAAATTTTTGAACCAAAGAGAGATGAACAGACAGGTGAATGGAGTAGACTACATAACAGTGAGCTATATGGCCTTTATAGTCTCGTAAACTGTGATGGGCAGGACATGTGACACGAATGGCGAATCAAAGAGATAGCTCGAAAGCTTCTTGTAGGAAAATCAGAGAGAAAACGCCCAGTTGGTAGACCAAAAAAGAGTTGGGATAATAACATTAACCATGATTTGAGCGAAGTAGATTATACAGGGATAATTGGAGAACATTAGCTTAGAATAGGGATGTATGGAGAGCTTATGTCAGCGCAGCCATGAATCTAAATTATATAAAATTTCTAGCAATAAAAAATGGACACAAAGAATAAATAATCGACAAATTGTTGAGAAAACAAAAAATAAGAAACAATTTAACAAATATAACAAAACTAGAAAACCAATGTAGTATACATACAAATAATTGGATTACTCTGACTTAGATAGGAAATTAAACGATTAAATTAGCTAATTCGGTCAATAAATAAGACAAAAATATAAAAATCGCCTTTAAAACGAATAACAAACTCGACAACATCGTATCAAACAAAATTGAAATGAGAAATAAATACCGAAAATAAAGGCGTTGATGAACTAAAGTCCAACAATTGCTACAAGTTTTACATCGGTAGAACAAAAAGAAATTTCAACACAAAATACAATCAACATTTTTAAAAAATGTATTAATATCGAAGAAAAATTAAGTTTTACAAACATATACTAGAAAGGGTCATCAGTTCGACAAAATCGATAATACTATGTCACTATTACACAGAGAGAATAACAACAACAAGATTAGCATCCTAGAAGACAGGACATTTTTAAATGAGGCTGAGAATATAGAAATGCTCAACGAGAACACACCCGCAGACCTGAACCCATTGCACAACTGATACAACAACATCAGTACCAGTTGAAATTCAAAAGATGAAACATGGTTATAAATGGTCTTAATATTTTTAACTACTTGAAGTTTTTCAAACAGTAGAAATAACCTAAATACATTTCTAGTTCAGAGGATGGTCTACAGAAATCACTCTTTCAGTTAAATAACATTATACAGAAATATAATTTCAAAATATCAATAAGTAAAACGAAAATCCTAGCTTTTAAGGGATCAGATACCGTAAGAGCTAAAATAATTCTGGAGGGGAAACCCATTGAACGAGTGAACCATTTTAAATACCTGGGTTATGAAATCTCCTATTTTAAAAATGAAGATCTATTTAACAAACTTAATAAATTTAATTATATATGTGGAACAATCAAAAGGATATTTAAAAGCACAAGAAAAGAAACAAAACTAAAATTTTACTATTATATTACTATTGTATGGTAGTGAATTTTGGATTTTAACTAAAAGAGAAGAGAAGATCATAGAAGCAGCTGAAATGAGATTTCTGAGAAGTGTGGCTGTTGCAAACTTCTAGATAAGAGAAGAAGTGAAGATATTAGAAATGAGCTAAATATCTTTAAACTCTTAGATAGAATAAAATAATCTAGAAAAAACTGGAAAGAACATGTTCAAAGAATGGAAGGTGATCGAATTCCCAAAATTACACTTAAATACAAACCAAAAGGACGCAGGAATGTTGGTAGACCGAAGAAGAGATGGATCTAACTTTTGAATGAGAATCTATGAGACCGGAACAAGCCACATGGGCTTAATCCGTGATTGTTGATGATGATGATGATGATGACATTTCTGTGATGTTATAGGAGTGTTGTCATTACTTATCAAATGCCCTAGTATTTTGTAAATATCCATCCATACATAGTAATTCTGCCCGAAGGCAGGTCCTTCACTGCAATCATAGCATTTTCATTATATGCTTGCAGTTTTACTAGGGAATTGTAGGTGCGGTAGCTTCCCATTGCTTTCCACGCAGTGAAGGATGATGATGATTATGATAATGATGATTGATGATGGCCATATGATTTCGGGGACCCGTTGGGCCTTAACAATTTTCCTGACATTTGTCTTACAGGAGGAAAAACCCCGATAAAAAACCTCACCCAGAAAAAACTGCCCCGACCGGGGATCGAACCCGGGCCCGCTGCGTGACAAGGCAGCACGCTACCTGAGACCACAGCGGTGGATTTGTGAATATCAACGACATGAAAAGAAATGTTTCTCAATTAAATAAAGTTGACTTAATTTGTACTGATGTTATATATTTTCCCGTTCTGTCTTATTTAATAGTTTTAACAACTGCTTTCGTATGTACACATTCTCCTTGTGTTAATCTCACAATGAGTTTATTCGAAATAATAAAAGTGGAATTTACTGGCAGAATATCACATTTGATAAAGCACATAATGAAATGTTGAATGAAGGAAGCGTGACCTCTATGTTAAGCTTCTTTACGACTCAGAGAAAAAATATCTAAAAGCAAGATGCTATAATTTTTAAAAAGTAAATTTTGTACTCTGTAGGAAAGAGAATACTCCAGAGAGGCTCTTCTATAAATCCTTCTTCTGCAATATTGAAGATTATACCTTTATAAACCACAATCACATTTTACTTATCGGGAAGCATTAAGTTAATATCACGCCCTTCGGCTTCAACAAATATATGATTAAATTTCCCATAACATTTCCTCTATATATTTATTTCTATGTAGTTTATTTACGTTTGGTATTAATAAGCTCTTAGTTTATGCTGATGATGTAGTATTATTAGCGCGATAGAGAAGAGATACTAAAGCACTGGCACTATCAAACCCGTAGGTTCCATGGCCGCGCGGACATAAGCTCTCCATACACATCTATCATGAGCTAATGTTTTCCATTCATTCTCTGTATAATTTACTTCCTTCAAATCATAGTTAATGTTGTTCTCCCATCTCATTCTTGGTATATACTAACCGGGCGCTTTCCCTCTGGTTTTCCTACAAGAAGATTCCATGCACGTATTTTATTCCCCATTCATGCCACATGTCCTGCCCATCGCAGTCTACGAGACTTAACTGTTCTTATTATATCTGGCTTCCCATAAAGACCATGTATTTCACTGTTATGTAGTCTTCTCCATGCACCTGTCTGTTCATCTCTCTTTGGTCCAAAAATTTTCCCAATAAAATTTATTATAAAATACTCATATTGATATTTTCTCTCCCCTTAAAATAAGAGGTCCATGTATCGCATTTATAATATATATATATATAATTATATATATATTATAATATATATATATTGTCGACTACCACTAGATTGTCTCTTATGATATTTCTGGCTTTATATCCTGGCTTTGGCAGAATTATAATCCATTTCGTAGGTTGTGGCACCTGGAAGGCGGAGTTACGTTTACCCACCCGATGATATGATGGGTGATATAAATGATAATGAAACGCCAGGAGAGTCCTTAACATAAACTTAACCTAAATTCCAGACCATGGACAACTACAGGAATAATTCCCTTTAAGAATAAATTCCTATGGTCTGACCGAGAATCGAACCCGAGATCTCATGAACTGTAGTCAGAAGCACTGACCACTAACCCACAAGGCTGGTCATAAATTAGTTCAAATTGGAGAAACATTATTAACCCTGGTTAGAGAGAAGAGGATTATACAGGGAAGGATTGGAAAACATTAGCTCAGGATAGGGATATAAGGAGAACATATGTCCGTGCGGCCATGTGCCTCCAGCCGCATGAGTGCCAGAGAATTAAGTTACTTATATGTAGTAGAGAATAAAATACATCAGAGAATGTGAAAAATCTGTCATCAGCTTAACTTTCCAGTAAATTAGAAATTATTTACATTTTTACATAGCGAATTTTTAAAACGGCTGTAGCGTAAGATTGATTTTTTTACATAAATCAATCTTCTTATTACTTTTGGGCCTTTAAAATGTTAAGGGGACCGAGTACATATTTGGGTTAAAAAATAGATTTTTTTTTTCTTTTTGCTTCAAATATCCAGGAAGGTCTATATTATCGATGTGTAATATTATTTTGTCGATTTTGGACATTCGAACCAATAAATCATTCCCCTCAGGGGTCCTCATCTACGGGATATGTGTATGGCGACCACAAGGTGCCCAAGCTGTGCAAAACATTTCTTCCACTTACTTGTGTTTTGCACTCTTTTAACTTTACTATCTAACCTCTCTTGGTTAACTCTTGTTTTTTTGACGCCGACGCTATTAGGGCATCCGAGGGTTAGGGAGTCTTTCCTTTCTTCCATTTCTTCTCTCCTTTATTTTCTTTTCTTCTCCAGAAAAGCCTGACCAGAGGCTATAAGATGGCAGCCCCATCACTGGTCTTGCCTTCCTTTGGCCAGCAACCAATCGAAGGGACTATTATTATGCTTTCAAGTCTTATACGAGAATTTCCCTCAAACGCTGGAGGGAAAATTTTCTATAGGATCGTAACAGGCCTTGGCCTAATACTTGGAAGGAAGAAGAAGAAGAAGAAATATTGATTTTTTAAAAATGGCATCTTTGTGTTCTGCATATGTGCACATTTTTTGTGTTTTGCATTTTCCCGTAACTTGTATTTTTTCATATTTTTGGTACACTTTTCTCTGAAACTATGAAAGATAGGGGAATAATTATTGGCTTGGATATGCAGTTTAGAGAGCTCTATAATAGGATAAGGTAAATTTATATTTGTGCTATTGATAGTATTTGAAATAAAAAAATGTATGCAAAATTGTTAACAAAAAAACATGTTTATCTTCGATTTTTTAAAATAACTCACAAACACAAGCAAACCTTATTATTGTCAAATGAACTATGGACAATAACATACTAAATTTTGGAAACAATTGGATAAGTAGTTTTTGAGAAAACTGTACAATACTTTTAAGAAGTTGAATTTTTATTTTCGTTTTTTTTATTTTAAATTATTCAAGTAATATGTCTAAAAAGTTAACCAGTGTGTCATTATGTTCAGGAAGACTTGTTTAATTAGTGACATAATTTTCATACACACAGCTTAGGAATTCGTGTGGAAAGCAACAGGAAGCTACCACACCTATAATTCCCTAGTAAAGCTGCAAAGCATAGCATCAAAATGCTATGAATGCAGTGAAAGAACTGCCTTCGGGCAGAATTACTATCGATGGAACTTAAGAATAAGCTGAAAAGAAAAGTCTCTTGTATTTTTAAACCAAATTGCAAGGAAATTATTACCGGGTGCCCTTAAGTAACCAGTACTTTTCACTTTTATGTTTGAAAATACATATCAAGGTTTATAAAACTGACATTAATTCAAACCCCGCTATTCATGAGAACACGTACACATTACATCTTAACGTGACTGAAATGTGACGTTATATCTAATCTAAACTATGCCTTGTCGCAGGGACTGCATCATGTTCATAATGCTTGTGTTCGATTAATTTTCAATATTCGCCGTTATGACCATATTTCCGAACACTTCAATAACCTCTCTTGGCTCCGTCTTACTGGCAGACGTAAATTGCACTCTCTTTCGCTACTTTTCAAGCTTCTGAATTCCTACACTCCTACTTACCTGGCGTCCAGATTTGAGAACTTATTTTCTTACCACAATATTGACACTAGGTCACAAGATAACAGTCTGCTAACAATCTTCATAGTGCTTCCTCTTATTCTACTTCCTTCACGGTAGCCTCTCCCCGTTCCTGGAATTTCCTTCCTCAAGATATCAGGCGTTGCCGCACACTTGGCAGCTTTAAGTCACGCTTATACAGTTACCTGCTGTCTAATAATTAATTTTTCTCTATTTATTTAAATTTATACTATGTCATTAATAATGTTTTCTGGTTTTTTTATATATCCTGTACATATAATATTTAATTCGTTAAATCTAGAGTAAATGAAAATACATTATAAATAATAATTGTATTTATAACATGTAATCGTTTAAGTGCATTGTAATTTAGATGTAATACTATGTTTTATTTTGTACTTTTTAAAACCTGGTTGAGTGGCAAACAAGGCATTAAGGCCTTAACTCTGCCAGGTAAAATAATAATAATAATATTATTATTATTGTATATTAGAGGATGTGAAGAATTTGAGTATCTGGGAGTAAAATTAGATAAAGAGGATAAACAAGAAAGTGATATTAAGAACAGAATAAATATAGGTAGAGCAATAACAGCAATGATGAATGGAGTCTCATGGAACAGACATATAACCAGAAAAAATAAGTTACAAATATATAATTCAATAGTGAGAAGTACTGTCACATATGGTGCTGAAGTTTGGAAATTCAACAAAAACTTAGAACAAAAACTTATGTCGATGGAAATGGATTTCTTGAGGAGAGCAGCAAGATGTTCAAAATTAGACAAAATAAGAAACACTGTCATAAGAGAAAAAATGAATATTGGTTATTCAATAGTAGATTATATACAGTATAAGCAATTAAATTGGTATGGGCACGTACGACGAATACAAGAAGAAAGATTACCCAGGAAAACATTGGAATGGTGTCCACCTGGAAGAAGGAAGAGAGGAATACCTCGAAACTCGTGGATGCAGGAAATAAGAACTGGAATGAGAGCAAGGGGACTGGAGGGCATGGATTGGATGGAGAGAGACGAGTGGAGAAGAAAAATAAAACTTTAGGCACAGAAAGATGTGTAAACATTAAAATTGTATATATATTGTATATATATATATATATATATATATATATATATATATATATATATATATATAAAATTATTATTATTATTATTATCATCATCATCATCAGCATCTATGACCAAGCAAAGTGTTAGATTGTTTTAAAACACGTCAGGTGTTTAAGACCCACCCTGTATTAGCTGGATTTATCCACACCACGTCTTGTAACGAAATAGTATACCGAGAGATGTTTCCACTCCAGGGAACCGGAGAAAGTAATATTGCAACTTGTCCCTTCACATCAGTAAACACTCTCTGACACCAAATAATTCGTCACGTAGGATTCTAACAATACCTACCATGTCAATGGATTAGCTTAACATACTAGTTTAGAGAATTTCTTATGTAGCACACAATTCCATCGACAAACATCCATAGTTTGTCAGAGATGTTGGTGAGTGTTTTGATATACATGTAGTAATAACTAAATTTACTGATTTGTTTCGAAAGAAAGGAAATACGGTTTCATTTACATTAAGTATGGGCCTGTTTGGCAGTAAATATCACTAAAAATAAATATATGGTCACACGTAGGAATACATTATATAATGGAAATGAACAGCTAATGACAAATGAGGGACATTTTGAGGAAGTGCCTGAATTCAAATACCTAGGAACAATAATCACAAATAGGAATGAGATGCACAAAGAAATTAAACATAGGTTCAATTCTGGAAATTCGTTCTATTGTGCATTACAGAGACTTTTGATGTCCCAACTCCTTTCAAAAACGTTAAACTGAAAATATGTGAAACTATTATTCTACCACTTATATTATATGGGTGCGAAACATAGAATCTTACTTTATGGGGGGAAGGAGATAACGAGTATTTGAGAATAACGTTCTTAGGAAAATTTGGACCAAAGAGAGATGAACAGACGGATGAGTGGAGAAGACTACATAACAGTGAACTACATGGTCTTTATAGGAAGCCAGATATAATAAGAACAGTTTAGTCTCGTAGACTTCGATGGGCAGAACATGTGGCACGTATGGGGAATGAAAGACATGTATGGAAACTTCTTGTAGGAAAACCAGAGGAAACACGCCCAGTTAGTAGACCAAGAATGAGGTGGGAGAATAACATTAACTATGATTTGAGGGAAGTAGATTATACAGGGAATGATTGGAAAGCATTAACTCAGGATTGGGATGTATGGAGAGCTTATGTCCACGCGGCCATGAACCTATGGGTTCGATAGTGCCAGTGAGTAAGTAAATATGGGCCTGTTTGGCTGTACGTGCATATACTTTCCATCAATAAAGAAACTCCGAAAAAAAACTGTTTTCTTTTTCAACCTGGAGCAGCTATCTATTGTAACTACCCAAATTCCTCACGATTCCGGGTAGGAACCGGTCTCATACTAGCCGAAATTCATAAGAAAATTTCTTCCACCATGGGGACTCGAACCAGCGCAAGTCCTGTAGCTCTGCGCCAATGCTTCTTGCTTTACCCACTCGGCTACGGAGCGGGTCCATCAATAAAAAAACATACGAATAAATAAATAAACAAATACATATATAGCTACACGCCTACACTCATAAAAATTACAAAAATATAAAATTGGTACCTGAGATCTAAGTCGTCCTCAACTTTATAATGCTGTAAAGGTACGTACACATATGCGCGCCGCGAACACGAACGGCGCGCGCGCGGCGCGTGTTATGTTCGTCGAAATTATTAACTTCAACGAACCTCCTGCTATCCATAGGAAACCCACAAACCTTCAGTAGACATTTTGCAGAGCAGGTGTAACCAACGATGTCTATTTCCTTTCCGTTCTCCCGCTTGTCCTGCATTCTTTCCCAAAAATAGGGACATTTTTTTTAAATGCCGCGGGACAAATTGTTAAAAATCGGGACTGTCCCGCCAAAATCGGGACGTCTGGTCACGCTTATTACTTATTACATCTTATAACTTTATTTATACTTTTTCAAATATTATAGCATTAAAGGAATTTAAAAAAATATATGATTTGTATATCCATCCATAGTAATTCTGCCCGAAGGCAGGTCCTTCACTGAAATCATAGCATTTTCATGCTATGCTTGCAGCTTTACTAGGGAATTGTGTACGTGTGGTAGCTTCCCGTTGCTTTCCACACCGGTGAAGGATGATGAGATGATGATGATATGATAATGATAAGGATGATGATGATGGCCATATGATTTCGGGGACCGTTTGGGCCTTAAAGTTTTCCTGACATTTGTCTTACAGGTGAGGAAAAACCCCGATAAAAACCTCACCCAGAAAAACTGCCCCGACCGGGGATTGAGCTCGGGCCCCGCTGCGTGACAAGGCAGCACGCTACCTCGAGACTACAGCGGTGAACATGATTTGTATATATATATGTTTAAAATTATTAAGAATCTATCTCACCATAACATGGCCTTAATTTTTAATAAAAATGTACATGATTATTATACTAGAGGTTGTACTTTATTGCACAAAGATACTAGTTTCTAAAAAAAAAAGTATAAAAGGGATTCGTTATGCATTAATCAACCATTAAAATAACTACTTACCTATTGAATATCAACATTTCACGAATGTTAAACATTTTTATAATTGTATTAAAAAATATTTTTTCTCATTGCTTTCTTAGTTAATTTTTGTTAATGTTATTATTATTAATATAGTGCCAGTGAGTAAGTAAGTAAGTATTATCCTGTTTAAATATTGTATTTATATGTGTATATATATTGTGCATCTATAGTAGTTTGTATTACTTAAACTTATGCCTGAATTTGTTTTCTTGTTTTTATTGTTAATTGTTTTATGGCCATTATTTTTTGTATATTGCCCCTTAACATGAGCAGTCTTGCTCTTTGGAGTCTTTGAAGAGAGAAATAAATAATTAGCAATAAATGTGTTTATATATTGTATTGTTTTGTGATACTTCCATACATAATATTATGAAATGAACGTCTTAAATAAATAATGTTTTCTAAATAATTCTAATTTATTTATACAATTACAGTACACACGAAAAAAAACACATATCATCATTGAAAAAAAACAGGCATCTCCTTTCAATGATTTTTTTAAATGATCCTTATGTTGTGGATCCCACAATAATTGCTTGCTTCTATAAATGTCAACAAGTTTTAACACGTTTTCCTCTGACCACTCCATACTCAAATAATAGGTGCGCACCGAAAGCAACGAACCTCTCAGGTACCCGTCCAAATCTAAACAGCGAACCATCAAAGTGTTCGTGGAAAAAACCGACAATGAGTGGATCGTGGTGAGAGACGTTCGCGCGCACCTTAAAACCCCGTCCAAATCTGACGAACATGGTGCGGCGCGCGCGCCGTTCGTGTTTGCGGCGCGCAGGTGTGTACGTACCTTAAAATATCAAAAAGGCCTTTCGGAACATAGTATCAACATACAAGCAGAAGATGGTACTTATTAGTACCAATATACAGCAGAATATGGAACACATGTTGCGAAAGGCCTTCTTGATATTTTACAGCATAATAAAGTTGAGGACGACTGAGACCTTAGGTACCAATTTTCTTTTTTTTTTTTTAATTTTACATAGCGATCTCAACGGTGTTTCGTAATGAATTTTAAGAGCACTGATCTACTCTCGTACATAAAAAAGAAAAAAACATAAATATACGTAAGTCTACGTATACAGCACATACACAATATATACACATATACAATCATACATAGATAAAAGACCATTAAGGGGCAAAATTATGACTATCAAGTATTGGTTGGACATAACAAACGAACGGGAATCAAAATAAACTCAGAGCACAGTGTTACAAGGAACAGATAAGGCAGCGTTTTTTTTTTGGGGGGGGGGGTTGGATAATCGTTGTATAAAAGGGAATTGAAGAACACAGGGATGGGTTGGGTATAGGAGAGGAACACGGGGAATAATATAAATGTTTGGAGGATAGTTAAGAAAAAACTAACTGATATAGACAGACAGTATATAGAGGCCGCGTGTAGCCAGTAAGTGTTTTGTTATAAAGAACATACAGTCTCCGTGATTATTAAAGAGAAAAGCGTTGTTGATGTGTTAAATTTGTAGCATGATGCCCTTTGAACTGTGATAAAATAGGGTATTATAGCTTACTGTTACTATTAAGCAGAATTTATGGACCAATTAGAGAACAGGGGGCAAAGAATGAGATAAAAACAATAATTGTTTCAAATATATGAAACTCCATACAATTCCAATGTCATGTTTAAGATGGAAGATCGGATTTCACTTTAAATTAAAAATTCCTTAACTTAAACTTCTTCTTCTTCTTCACTTCACGAGCTAGGCAAAAATTGCCTGTTTCGCCTCACAGTTGTTCTGTCCATCTTTCCACTGGCCTTCCTACATTCCTTGAACCTCTTGGCCTGTAGTTGAATGCTGCTCTTGGTAATCTTGTATATATTCATTCTTTCTACATATGTAAACCATTTCTCTCTATATTCTTTGATTTTCTCATTCAATGGATATATATTTAACTCTGTTATTGTATCTTCATTCTTTATCCGATCCATCTTAACTTCAACAGTTGTTCAATTTTATTTTAACAATAATAAGTTTCGTTTGTCCTATATTTTGGAGATAAAGATATATTCAAGACTCACATATGGAATATTCCATGTGAAATCGACAAAAAAAAGTTGTGAAAATTAAACCCTCAATTTCTTACACGTATAGAAGAATGTGTCGGTCGCAGTGGAGTGGTGGTTATGCTCCTTGCCTCTGGTTCGGAGTATCGATGGTTCTAACCCGGCAGGGGTCAATGGATTTTTTTAGGACGGAAAAATCCCAGGAGCAAGTCCTCCGGAAGGGACTTCAAGCCGTGGGTCCTGAGTCTGAAGATTTTCATGCTTGTAAAAGGTCCTTAAGCCTGAATAAAGAGGCCTCTAAGCAAAATTTACCGACCTCGACGTCCTAATAATACCTTAGTTGCCTGTTAGATGTCTCATTGGGTCGGTGTGTTGACCGCATGTCATCCATGACATCTGCTAGCAAATAAGGTAACTAAAATTAACTTGGCCTAGTAACTCCTTATAAAGGAGTGGCTATGGCTCAACAATGGGCTACACCATTATAGACAGAATAATGTAACATGGAGTATAATGCTCTTCCCTATAACATTTATGTTGTCAATGTATCCTACAAGATAGCATTGGTACAATTTATTTTATATTGTCAATAAAACAATACAAAAATGAAAGAGTAAACAACTATTTATGGTTTAAGCATAGTAAGGACATTATAAGTCAAAAACAATCTAGAGACAAATATGGAGATAGAGACGGGTCTTCTGTCCTTACTTTCCAAATTCCTGTTTTATTATCTCACTAATACTAATACTAAAAATAGTTATATATTATATATGATACTTGTATTAATGTATACCAGTTCAGTAGGATGAATGTAGGCAAATAGTTTTCGGATTTGTATTCACGTAGACTTTCACGGCCGGAATTGCTACGATGATGTTGAAGATTTTCATAGTTTTCGGATTCTTATGAAATTCACAATGGATGAAAGTAAGAAGAAGCACTATCTCCTCTACTATTAAATTTTGTACTAGAGGATGCCATCGAATCTTTAGAGGAGGAAGAAGGTCTACAACTCAATGGTATTAATAAGCTGTTAGTTTATGCTGATGATGTAGTATTATTAGGCGATAGCGAGGAGATAGGTACCAACAAGAGCACTCTATTGACTAACACTAAGAAATTGGGACTGGAAGTAAACATCAATAAAACTAGATATATGTTCACACATATAAGTACATTATATAGTGGAAATAGACAGTTAACGACAAATGAGGGATATTTTGAAGAAGTGACGGAATTCAAATACCTAGGAACAATAATCATAAATAGGAATGAGATGCACAAAGAAATTAAATATAGACTCAATTCTGGAAACGCATGCTATTATGCATTACAGGGACTCTTATCGTCCCAGTTTGTCTCAAAAAACGATAAACTGAATACATAAAACTATTATTCTACCAGTTACATTATATCGATGAGAAATATGGACTTTAATTTAAGAGAGAAGAAAATATTATGAGTATTTAAGAATAAAGTTCTTACTAATTTTTTTTTGACCAAAGAGAGATAGACAGAAGGCGAATGATGAGGACTACAAAAGAGTGAGCTACATGATATTTATAGGAAACCAGATAAAATTAAAAGTTAAGTCTCGTAAACTGCGATGGGCAGGACATGTGGCACGAATGGGGAATGATAGAGAGGGATGAAAGCTTCTTGTAGGAAAACCAGAGACTAAACGCCTAGTTCGTAGACCAATAATGAGGTGGGAGAATAACATTAACCATGATTTGAGAGAAGTAGAATATACAGAGGATGATTGGAAAACATTAGCTCAGGATAGGGATGTAAGTAAGTAAAGTGATCCCACAACAGGCCCGGAGGCCCCTGGGGTAGTAGGAGGTTAAGGCTCCCACTTTTTCTAGACAATCGGCACTTTATGTCAGCCGGGTTGTTAGCCCTGACACGGATAGGGATGTATGGAGAGGTTATGTCCGCGCGACTATGAACCTATGGGTTAGTTAGTGCCAGTGAGTTAGTTAGTTAATAGATCGATTTGTCCATTCACATTCCATGTTTGTCATAATACTTTTTGTTGCTATGCAACAGAAGTAAAATATGTGAAAATATGTATATTTGAGAGTAAAACGTATGCAGAAATGGAAGTCATGATGCTCAAATTAATGAGAAAGAAGTAAAAGCAACTGAAAAACACGCATATTTGAGGAAAAACATTATGCAGAAGATGGAATACATTATGATGAAATTAATAAGAGGATAAATTAGGGTAAATGTGCAGTATCAAAATTCATAGTGTTTTATGGGAACAACAAATACGTTTGACACGAAAATAAAAATGAATGTTCAAACATCAATAATTGATTTTATAAAGAAAAAATTGAAATGGTATACAGTCATATAAAAAAACACATTTCCAAGAAAAATATTTGAATATATGATACATTGCATGATATTAATATACAATGCCGCAAGCATTTATTCTTAACAAAAGGCTACGCCTGCATGCACCGACTAGACTACCAGCGCAGCACGAGTGTCAAAGAAATTGCCGAAGAGACACGGCATTACTAAAAGTCTTATTATTGGTATTAAGAATTTGAACGTGTCCTTACTTTATAACTTTTATACAAATTAAGTAATAAGTTTAAAATAAAATTTTAATATAAATAAGAAAACGCATTATTTTCTGCAGATGATCAAGCAGTATTTGCAAACTCAGAAGATAATAACCTTTCTCATATAATCTAGACATAAAAAATGTCTTCAATCTCCTTCCATCCTTATATCATACTATATTAAATATAGTAAATATAAGGATAGAAATAGATTTTTTAAATTTTTGTTTCATTTTATTTATTTAGCCTGGTGGAGTTAAGGTAATGTGGCCAGGACAAACACATCTTACATTCAATTACAAACACCACAATAATTCTAGGTACTAAACAATTATGTGGCCAAACTGAACAATAATAAAAACTAAGAGGGTATTAATAGGGTTTATGGGTTAATAAAGGATGTTGGGCGCTAGGAGTGCCGAAAGGATATCTCCATATATGAGATCTTAGGTTGCTCAGGTTGGTAATCGGTAGAGTTGAGGTTCTTTCTCTAGGGATAAGCAAGGAGCTTGCCGGCGCAAGACTACGCGAGATGAAGTTTAATAAAAAATATTTTATTAATCGATGGACACTATACATATGTAAGATTGTTGACACATTTGATGTCGGACAAGGTATTGACCGCAGTAACGCATTTAGAATCCAGGTGGAATCTCGAATGAACAAATTATAAGTGAAGTTAGGTTTGTAGTTTGTTAATTGATCGCCATGCCGGTGAGTCTGTCTCGACTCCCGCCTTGGTGAGTTCCGCCGGACTCAGGACTCCGAACGCTGAACTTAGAATGCAGAACTAACTTAATATAATTATTGTTGGTATAAGGTAAACTTCGTTACCCTCTCTCTGGCATCGTATCGTCATGAGGTCATTACCTTGTCGCGATACAACACTTTATTATATTGGTTGACGATTCCTTAGTACCAAAGAAGGAATCGCCGTTTTTCCATTGGATAAGGATCCACCATGTTCCCTGTATGGACACTCCTTTGGGTCAGTGGCCTTTTCCCGCCTGTTTGCTAGGTTTCGCGTCCTCGCGGTTTGTCGAGTTCGCTAAAATGAGTTGTTTACTCGTCGCTGTAGTTCCCCAGCCATAAATCATGCATTGTTAATGACCTGTCAGCGAAGCTCGGTTTAAGATCTTGGATTACTGGTCCACAAAGAAATGTCCAGTAATCCGCTAGTAAAAATAAGTTTTCCAAAATTTTAACTCTTTTATAGCCGCGTCAAGAGCCTGTCGCTTAACAAAAGCGGTACCATGTACTTGCTAAATGGTTTCCTTAATTATTAACTGATAGTTTATTCCTACTTCTATCAACTTCGTTTGATTCAATTTATTTTAATCCAATTATATGAAAATCAAAATCCTCGTGTTCTCACGATTAGATTTCATATAAGTTTCATATATCTGCGACGATTATTTAGTCCAATAGACATTTAGCATGATATATAATGTACGTCCTAATCAATTTATTTATTCTAATTTATTAATTTAGAAGTCGGAGTGAAAGATTTTGCTTCAAAACTATATATAATAAATCAATAAAGTTAAACGTAATTAAAATTATAACTAATAAAAAGTATATACAGAAAGGAGAATGGCTTGAATCTACTATAGGATGAAGAGAAAAATGCAAAGAAAGTTATAAACTGTGATGAATTATATCGCTTATATATTGCCTGTATAAGACATTACGTATAAATATTTTATACTATGTTGAATTCCTTACCTTTAATTACATTATGTGGAAAGCAACGGGAAGCTACCACACCTACAATTCCCTAGTAAAGCTGCAAAGATAGCATGAAAGTGCTAAGATTGCAGTGAAAGACCTGCCATCGGGCAGAATTACTATGGATGGAATTACATTAATAGGCCTACTATTTTTTGCGCGATAGTGCTTTTTGTCGTACTTACAGCAATGGCGACCATTATTCAAAGTTCAACTTCCTACATTTCGGGGTTGACAACCTAAGTAACTATACTGAAATATTACATTTACACCCACGTGCGGGAAATAAAACCACTGCCCTCTATGTATACTACGTACAATGTATATACAGAAAATATCCAAAAGGTAGTGTTAATATACATTATACGAAACAAATCACTGCATTTTAAATGAACTGAACTTTATTTGAAACAATATAAAACAATAAATACGTACTTGCGGCCATGCTATCAATAATTGTTCTCAAGGCCTCCTGTTGTTTCAACTAATAAACATTGCCCACACTGTTAACGTTAGTCAATTGTTTATAATGAACACAAATATTTCCATCGAAGATATTATTTTACTATTATTTATTATTTTGAAAACACCATCGCGCAAAAAATAATGTACAACGCAAGTTTGTGAAGTGTTTTACAGAATCTCGGAAATTAAAAACCTCGCAATCGCTCGGTTTTTAAACATTTTTCCTAGATTCTGTAAAAACCACTTCCGAACCTCGCATCGTAATATACTATTGTAAACAAGACATCAGATGTACTAATATGATACACATCTCAGGGCCGCCATTATGAATGCCATGACAAATATGGAGGGAGTTATCAGTGATGGTTGTGAAATTCCTCAAATTATTCTAAATCAATTTCCAATTTCGGGAAATGTTAGATTAATATGTTTTCACTAAAATGTTTTATTGATTAGATCTTATTAAATACAATTTAAAATAATTAAGCAATTCTTGTGACGTCAAGTTAATTATTGGTCATGGCTACATTCAATTTTCTTTGTTGCCAATATGAGGTATGTCAGGAATTCTTAGCTGTTTCCTGTACATTGAAACGGGTTTCTATTTATAGTAACGTGTCGTGAACGGGTTTTAAGGGTAAGCAACGCCTATTTGAAGATGACGAATCAGAAATTGTTGCTTCGGGATCGTATATACTCGTATACAGAGAATTCTTGACATTGTTCACGTTAAAATGAGTCACCGCATGCAACATTTTAGTTTTTATGTTGGCGAAAGTTGCGTGTGGTCAAGAATTTGATAAACTGTTGTAATTCGTTTATATTACTCTTTTGTTTAACATAAACACATCAAATTCAACATAGTATGAAATAAAATATTATATATCCTAACGGAGTAGGAGATTTTAAATTTCAACTTGGATCAGAGTGTGTGTCCTGTACGTGTATCAAATAGAAAAAAATCCTTCATCCAGGAACTGTGTAAACTAAGCGAATTCCTCAGCAAGTCTAATTTCGGTTTCGCTTTTCAGATAAACTCATACTTCAAATGGTCGCAATTATCTTATTTATATTTTTGGAGAATAATTTTCTAGTTTTATTTCAATATCACATATCGAGTTTCGTTTCGATAAATCGAAAATTGTGTCCGCTTGAGCGATTTTTAAATTTTCACTTTAGGTTAACCCCCACTTCTCTTCATCGGATTTTGCTGGTGAAGTAACTCGACCTTACTTTTCTTAAATTATTGCTGTATGTCGAATTTGATTCCGAGTATTTTTTTAAATTCGACCGCTAGTGTTAATAGGCATATATATATGAAAAGAAAAATGAATGTTTGAATCGGGATTTGAACCCAAGTCTCTAAACTCTGTACGTTTAGTGCTCTAACGACCTGATCTACCTAAGAATTCCAATTCAAACATACATTTTTCTTATATATGTAGTATTCTCAATTCACACAAAAGGTAGCGGAAATTTGTTCCGACTGACATCTAGTGGCTAACATAACAGTTAAGCAAATTTGTAAAGAGAATATTTACTTTATAGCAGTAACGCTTATATAATTAGATGTTATAACTATTGTTTTATAGTTATAACATCTAAATATATATAAAATCCATCGGTGTGGTCTCGAGGTAGCGTGCAGCCTTGTCACGCAGCGAGCCCGGGTTCGATCCCCGGTCGGGGCAGTTTTTCTGGGCGAGGTTTCTATCGGGGTTTTAACTCACCTGTAAGACAAATGTCAAGAAAACTTTAAAGCCCAAACGGTCCCCGAAATCATATGGCCACCATCATCGTTATAATCATCATCATCCATCACCGGTGTGAAAAGCTACCACACCTACAATTCCCTGGTAAAGCTGCAAGCATAACGTGAACATGGTATGATTACAGTGGAGGACCTGCCCTCGGGCAGAATTACTATGGATGGATATATATATGGTATGATAAGAAAAATAAATGCCTGGACGGGATTCGAACCCGGAACTCTGAGTTGTACCTCAGCGTGTTATCCATTATACCACCAGGCGAATCCAATTCAAACATTTATTTTTTTATACATGTATTATATTCTCTATTATTACTAGATGTCGCGAGAACTCGGTCGTCAATATACTCGTATATATGTAACTGTATACGCTAGTGCGCTACCAACAACAGCTCTACTCAGGCTACACACGTATATAAGGAATACAAGTAAATTTCTGTGCTGAAATGCTTGAATGGCGCAGTTGGTAGCGCACTAACGTATAAAGTTAGAGGTCTCGGGTTCAAATCCCATTTCAGGCATTTGTTTTTCTTTTCATATATATATATATATATATATATATCTGTGTGTGAGTGTAAACAAACTCTTGTTATCGTCACTTCATGTATCTACTAGGTGGATCAATGAAGATCTGTACAACATTTTCAAAACATATTCATGAGAACGATCTCAATTACCTTCTTTCCTTCAGAATTCTCTAAAAAAAAGTACTATAATTCTAGTATCTACTTCTTGCCTTGAAAAAAAAACGTGTATTCCTAACTATGATTATCGAAGTGCCTACTTAGGTCTAACTTGGCTCTTCATAGCTGTCGTGCCACTGGTTTAATTATATATAATGGGAGGGGGGATATGATACTTTAGTAAGAGTTTACTCTCGTATTCCCTCGCCGTCTTATAACGAAACATTGAAGTGGAAGAACAGCATAAACTTCATTTGGATATGAATTCTGCATTAAGAAAGGTGGAACATCTAGATGCATTAAATGTATTTACTCTGTAATCGCTTGGACGCTTAAGTTTGTAAATCTTCATCTAACTTCATAGTTAGTACATTATCTATATACATTATTCCTCCTTCTTTCACATGAAAGTAAATACTCTGTCCTCATTCAATTATACTTTATTTACTAGACACACAAGTGATTAGACGCTCGTCTCTTATTGCTAGGGTCTCGAGATAGAATCTCGGCCACTTCACGTGGATTTCATGGCAGACAAAACGGAGCTTGAACAGATTTTTCTCGGGATTCTTCCGTTCTCCTCGACTATAACCAAGCTCTTGAAGGATTATTCCTAACAGTTATTTTAGGTCTATAGTTTACAGCCCTTCAAGCTTTTGAATACTTCGAAGCCCCATTTACAATTGCAGATTCAGTTTATGGTTCAAACTTTTTATAACCACTATTTTATTCAACCATTTTTCCATATTAGTCTTATCATAAGTAATGCCACGAGTCATTTCCAGTTTATCTACAGAATTTGTAAATCAAGAGTTGCATTTGTTAGGACTATTTAAAGAATAAAATTAAGCTGTTTACTCACAAATCATTATTTAAATATAGTTATTTTAAAATATGTATATATTTAATATAAACGGCGATGTTTGAAAACAAATGAGAAGCGTTTGTTATATTTCATCCAGTGCAACAAGATCATAATTATTTATTGCCAAATAAATATTGTAACAATGCACCCCAGAGGAGAAAAAATGAAATAGGCCTATATCAAACTGTATATTATAACCAACATTAGAGGTTATTAATTAATTTCTGGTGTCCTATGATGTAAATATGTCAATTATATTTTTATGGATCGCTAATACCTGGGAAATAATACGTTTAAGAAGGTTCAAACAGTGGTTCTTTTTATTGTGGTATAATCAATTGTTACATTTTTTTTCTATTACATCTCGCAAGCGATACTTGCTTACATTCGTGCACTATATATATATATACAATCTGGGAGCTACTTTTGGTTTTGGAATTATTACATCTTAATATATAAATTGCTATATTCAACGTATTTCTTAGAGAGTCAGTCACTGCAATATAATGCTGACCTATTCAGAATATTAAAAAGTAGGAGCTTTCTTTAATATGACTATTTAACTCATGCCCCAAATGGGAGTCAATGACCAATCACGTTTCAATGATTTCTGTTTTACAACCAATCAGAGTCGTGTTTCACGAAATATTTATCAGTGTTATATTTGCCATATTAAAGAAAGCTCCTCCTTTTTAATATTCTGAACAGGTCTGACATTTATTTTGCAGTGACTGAGCCTATAAGAAATACGGCTACCAGATTGTATATATAATGCATAGATGTCAACACATAGCGCTTGCAGGAGTTAATATAAAAACATTTGTAGCAATTTATTATACCACCAAAAAAAGAAACCACTGTTTGCACTTTCTTAAATGTATTTTTTCCCAGGTAATAATCCAGAAAAATATAATTGTCATATTTACATCATACGACATCAGAAATGAATTAATATACAGTTTGATGTGTTTCATTTTTTCTCCACTAGAGAGCATTCTTACAATATTGCGTTCCTTGGCAATAAATAGTATGATCTGGTTGCAATGATAAACAAAAGAAGCAGATGAAGTGTACCTATCGTTTCTCATTTGTTTTCAAACATCGCCGTTTACATTAAATATATAAATATTTTAAAATAACTATAGTTAAATAATGATTTGTGAGTAAACAGCTTAATTTTATTCGTTAAATAGTCCTAACAAATGCCACTCTTGATTACCAAATTCTCTAGATAAATTCGAAATCACTCGTGGCATTACTTATGACTATTTAACTCATGCCCCAAATGGGAGTCAATGACCAATCACGTTTCAATGATTTCTGTTTTACAACCAATCAGAGTCGTGTTTCACGAAATATTTATCAGTGTTATAATTACCATATATTAAACAAAGCTCCTCGTTTTTAATATTCTGAACAGGTCTGACCGTTATTTTGCAGTGACTGAGCCTATAAGAAATACGGCTACCAGATTGTATATATAGTGCATACATGTCAACATTTGTAGCAATTTATTATACCACCAAAAAAAGAAACCACTGTTTGACTTTCTTAAATGTATTTTTTCCCAGGTAATAATCCAGAAAAATATAATTGTAATATTTACATCATACGACATCAGAAATGAATTAATATACAGATTGATGTTTCATTTTTTCTCCCACTAGAGAGCATTCTTACAATATTGCGTTCCTTTGGCAATAAATAGTATGATCTGGTTGCAGTGATAAACAAAAGAAGCAGTAGAAGCGTACCTATCGTTTCTCATTTGTTTTCAAACATCGCCGTTTGCATTAAATATATAAATATTTTGAAATAACTACAGTTAAATAATGATTTGTGAGTAAACAGCTTAATTTTATTCGTTAAATAGTCCTAACAAATGCCACTCTTGATTTCCAAATTCTCTAGATAAATTCACTCCTCACTTCGTGAGTCGTGAATTTATCGATAATTTGGAAATCACTCGTGGCATTACTTATGATAAACTTAGGTTGATAAATGTTGAGGCGAAACACGACTGTGATTGGTTGTAAAACAAAATTTATTGAAAAGTGATTATTCATTGACTCCCACTTGGAACATGAGTTAAATAGTCAATTTAATTTAATTTCATCCCTCCACCCCTGTGATGGTGGTCAGACGATATCCTTCTCCTTCGTAGAACTCTATAAATATAGGTGATTCGTCTCATACCATCATTCTGAGTTGAGGATATTATATTATACTAAATACACAAAACAGTATATTATTATTAGTCTATTTTTATTATTAGGAATTTCTCTACAATACAGTAGTTTTCCTACAACCCATTATAAATTTTACTCCTCCATACATCCCTATTCTCTGCATCACTCTCTGTTCATCCTCTCGACACCAAACTCCTATGCACTCCTTGAACCCAGTGTTCTTTTGGTCTCCCCTTTCTTATGTTGCCCCTTGTTCAAAATTTAATATCATCATGTCATGACATTCTCTTTACATGATCAAACCAGTTTTCTTTCTTCAATAACTTGTATAACATATTTTGAACATCCGTTATTTCTCTGAATTGTGTTCCTAATTTTAAAAAGAAGTCTACTATTATTATCATTATTATTATTATCATTATTTCTTGAACATTCCAAATTCCAAAATACATCGTCCATTTTGTTTGCTTAATTCGTCGACTGAAGCTACTGCCTATCCGAGACTTACACCGGAAATGGATCTGGACTAGCCAGACACAGATGGAAGAATGATATCGAGGAAGCCATGACAGGAAGGTGATTGGAAGAAAAATACCGATTAGACAGAAGGAAATGGAAATTGAGAACATAGAAACAATGTTGATTGTAACAATCTGTAAAATAATGATCAGTATTGTCATTGTATTATTATTATTATTATTATTATTATTATTATTATTATTATTATTAAACCTGCCAAAACCTGTACCAATCCAATTCGGAAAAGGGTGAGGGGAAGGAGTAACAACCTCATTAAAAATTCTGAGTTCAGTACGCCCGGCTGATAGTACCCACTAAGGGCCCCTTATCTAGTATATAGATACTGCTGCCTTGCAGTTCATTGGTTTGATAAAGGCTACAGGAAGAATACCTTGACCAAAAAATCACCTGGTCCTCCAGGTTGGGAGTTGATGTATCAGACCAGCTCCCTGTTTATCATAAAAATAACAAAGCTAGAAAACCTACGGAATTAAACCCGGGCACAAATTAACGAAGACGATAAAAGCAAAGGAAACGGACATTTCTTGTTGGAACATGGAATATTCGAAGGATACAAAAAAAAAATTAGAAGAAGAAAGAAAGGAAGATTCCAAAACTCATGGATGCAACAAATAAGAACTGGAATGAAAACAAGAGGACTGGAGGAAATGGAATGGATGGATAGGAAAGAGTGGAGAAGGAAAATAAAACTTTAGGCACAGAAAGATGTGTAATATTGTACATCTGTATATAAATAAACTGTTTATTATTATTATTATTATTATTATTATTATTATTACTATGTCCTCAAGAACTTCAGATATAATCATTGTTTTAACAAGGTATATTTAATTTTAAGGCAAGGAATTCTTCCTTACAACCTGGTATTTAGACATGTATTAATTAGACTCTGTATACAAAGAACATACTGAAAAGAAAAAAGAAACTCGGGGCATACGTATAGTGCAGCAAAAGCGGTAACGGTACATAAGTGCAGATACCGGAACGTTTGGTGACAACTTGTTCCAAGTTGCTGTCCACCTTTATCTCATACAAACTACTAGTTTGGGTCTCTTGTTACGATTCATTATGACACTTTATATTTGTCACAATCTACACAAAATCAAAATAAGCCTCACATTTTTAGTGAATTCCGAAATAATGAAGCTATTGAGATTGCCATCATAATATATATATATTTTTTTTTGCGCGATAGTGCGTTTTGTCGTACTTACAGCAATAGCGACCATTATTCAAAGTTCAACTTCTTACATTTCGGGGTTGCCAACCTAAATAACTATACTGTAATATTACATTTACACTCACGTGCGAGAAGTAAAACCACTGCCCTCTATGTATACTACGTACAATGCATATGCAGAAAATATCCAAAAGGTAGTGTTAATATACATGATACGAAAACAGTCACTGCATTTTAAATGAACTGAACTTTATTTGAAACAATATGAAATAATAAAGACGTACTTGCGGCCATGTTATCAATAATTGTTCTCAAGGCCTCTGACAAAGGAGAGGCAATGGCACAACAATGGGCTACGTCAAGAGTAACTAATAAACATTGCCCACACTGTTAACGTTAGTCAATTGTTTATAATGAACGCAATTATTTCCAACAAAGATGTTATTATTTTACTATTTATTATTATTACGCACAAAAATAATGTACAACGCACGTTTGTAAAGTTTTTTACAGAATCTCGGAAATTAAAAACCTCGCTGTCGCTCGGTTTTTGAACACATTTCCTCGATTCTGTAAAAACCACTTCCCAACCTCGCATCGTGACATACTATGTTTTTTTTATTTTTACAAATCTCCATCCATCCTATCTACTACGGGTAAGTAGACACCGAAAATGATATCAGCGTTACTGACTACTGTTCATGAGGTCCCGGGTTCGATTTCCGGTCAAACCATGGGATTTTTTTTCTTCGGGAGAATTAACCATCATATCACCGGAGTAACGTAACTTCGCTACCAGGTGCTCCAACCTAAGCTACGTCAAGAGTAAATGATTGATTTGGTGTTTACTTGATGAAAATCCATGTTGTGTTTAAGTTTTAGATGATTTTCATAAATATGTATTTAATTTAACATTTATAACAGCTGTTTCAATAGACTATATCTTCATATACAAATGTATTTATGACATTTCGTCTCAAGAAGATACAGTACATCTGTATGAACGAATGTTAAATAAAATAAATGTTTATGAAAATCGTATAAAATTTTGTTTTTATAAATTAAATATATACACAGGAGTATTTGAGAATAAAGTTCTCAGGATTTTTTTGGATCAATGAGAGAATGGAGAAGACTACATAACAATGAACTACATGATCTTTATATGAATTCAGATGCAATAAGAACAGTTAAGTCTCATAGACTGGTATAATAATAATAATAATAGCTTTATTTTACCTGGCAGAGTTAAGGCCTTAAGGCCTTGTCTACCACTCAACCAGGTTTAAAAAAAATACAAACAAAAAATAGTCAAATCTAAATTACAATATATATATATATATATATATATATATATATATAAATATAAACGATTACAAGTTATGAATACAATACAATATTAATATTTATAATGTATTTTGATTTACTCTAAATTTAACGAATTAAATATATATGTACAATATATATATAAAAAAACAGGAAAAGATTAATGACATAGTATAAAATTAAATAAATAGAGAAAAATTAATTATTAGACAACAGGTAACTGTATAAGCGTGACTTAAAGGTACCAAGTGTGCGGCAACCCCTGATATCTTGAGGAAGGAGATTCCAGGAGCGGGCAGAGGCTACTGTGAAGGAAGTAGAATAGGAAGAAGTGCTATGAAGAGGAATTGTTAGCAGACTGCTATCTTGTGATCTAGTGTCAATATTGTGGTAAGAGGATAACTTCTCAAATCTAGACGCCAGGTAAGTAGGGATGTAGGAATTCAGAAGCTTGAAAAGTAGTGAAAGAGAGTGCAATTTACGTCTGTCAGTAAGACGGAGCCAAGAGAGGTTATTAAAGTGTTCGGAAATATGGTCATAACGGCGGATATTGAAAATGAATCGAACGCAAGCATTATGAATACGCTGCAGTCTCTGCGACAAGTCATAGTTTAGATCATTATATATAATGTCACAATAATCGAAGTGTGGTAAGACAAGATTCTGCACAAGGATTTGTTTTAACGAAACTGGGAGAAAATTCTTTAAACGTCTAAGATAATGTAAGATGGAGAAAGTCTTTTTACATATGTGTTTCACTTGTGTTTGCCAGGTTAAATTTGAGTCGAGATGTAGTCCAAGCTCTACTTACTGAATGAAGGAATAAGGGATACTATTTATATTATTTATAGTAATGTTGGGTAGTGGAGATATGTCAAAGGGGGTTGTAAGCAGTCGTTGTTTGTCCCATTAGACACTCCCACGCCTGTGACTTGTTAGGATTTAGATTTAGACCGATACTTGAAGACCAGTTAAAGATGGATATGAGATCGTCATCACCTAGGTCTTTGTCAAGCTGTTATAGAGAGAATGAGGGAGGTGAATGTAGGTAAATTTGGGAGATCATCAGCGTAGAGGTGATAACGGCAGGGCTTTAGTACAGTTGGCAAGTAATCTATTATATGTAGATGAAGGAAAAGAAGAGGTCCCACTGGAACACTGCCCTGGGGGACTCCAGCCGGCACGTTGCGCCAAGACGAAGATCTAGAGTTTTAATGAAACGTATGTTTGACGACGCGGTGCAGGTATGAGTCGAACCAGGATGACAGCCGCTTGTCAGACCAAAGTGTAGGTGCTTGAGGCTTTATCATATAGTAAGTCATGGTCTACCATGTATGTCAACAGCTTTGCTGAAGTCAAAGTAAGGGTTAAAGGAGTCAATTGACGTCTGTCCACGGCGGCAAGAATATCTTCAGTAATTTTAAGCAACACGCTGGGGTTGTGCTATGACCCATATCTAAAGGGCCGGCATTGATAAGGATCCAGGAGGTGATTTTCTGGGAGATATTCAGTCATTTGCTTATGTACAATATGTTCAAGGGCTTTAGATAATGTCGGAAGGATGCTAATCGGTCGGTAGTCATTACAGTTAGTAGGTGTACTTATTTTTGGTATAGGCCGAACTCTAGACTGTTTCCATACAGTAGGGAAGATAGAAGTTATAAGGGAAGCATTAAAAATATGAGTCACTGTGGGTAGTATAATGTCAATGATTTTATTTAGCATTAAAATGCTGATGTTATCTGTTCCTTGTGCATTGGATTTAATCCGCTTGAGTGCTTTTTTAACGTCTATAGGCGAAATGTCGTTAAAGTAAAATTTATCTCTTCCTATATGGGGGGATGGGGATAAGTCTTTAAGAATGTCTATTTTAGTCTTGTTGTCTGGAGGTGTCTTGGGTATTGAGGTAAAATGTTCATTTAAGTCATCTACAGAAATTTCTATAGAGTCAGTTGAGGGATTCAACTGTCTAAGTCCCATTGCACGGAGATTTCGCCAAGTGTCCCGTGCACTTATTTCAGGTCCGATTATACTGTGGGCGTGTCGTAGTTTGGCATTGCGTATAGTTTGTGTAGTTGTGTTTCTAAGTTGTTTGTACAGTTGCCAGTTCTCGTCATTTTTATGTCGTCTGTATGTTCGGTATGCTTTGTCTCGTTTTGACATAAGTTCACGTATTGAGTCATTCATCCAGGGTGCAGGGGGGCGGAAAATCGTCGGGTTTTTTCTGGTGCATGTCTGTCGTATAGTTGTAATATCAGTGTATTAAATATGTCTACTTTTTCATCAACTGATCTAAGATTCCATATTGTGTACCAAGGTAGTTCTAAAGCGTCTGATTTTAGTTTAGTATCGTCTATGTTTTGTAAATTTCTGTACATAATCAATTTAGAGCGTCTTTTAGGACATTGGAGTGAGTATTCTACGAATACAATGTCATGAGCAGATATGCCGGGAGCAGGAATTTGTCCATATGACAGTACTTTCTGTGGATGTGTAGTCACTATTAAGTCCAGTAGAGTGTCGGTATTAGCAGTATGATGTGTGGCAGAGAAAGGAACAATTGTCATATTTAAGCTTTGGAACATATTTTTAAGTTGTATGGCTGGTGAGTCAGTCTGAAGAAGATTTGTATTAAAATCGCCTGCGACAATAACGTGTTCATAATGAGGTAATGAATCGTTCAGAGCGTTTTCTAGATCCGAGGAGGACATGTGGCACGAATGGGGAAAGAAAGAGGTACCATGGAAACTTGGAATAAAATCAAGAAGAAAGCTCCCAGTAGATAAGCCACGAATGAGGTGAGAGAATAACATTAACCGCTATTTGAGGGAATGTTTGGAAAACATTAACTCAGGATATGGACGTATGGAGAGCTTATGCCCCCGTACATTAATCTTCGGGTTCTATAGTGCCAGTGAATTAATTACGAATAAATAATCGCTACATTCATTCAGAATTCTGTAAAATTAAATCAGATGGGGGGATTGAAGAATCAAATAGTATGGTACACATAATGCATGCTTATATAGTTATACACCTCTGAATTCTGCTTCAAAGTCAATACTTCTGACTCATGTAGTTTTAACAATGGTCGATTCAGTTAGTCTTCTGTTTAACGTCCATAAATTCACGAAATATTCATTATATATTCTGACGTCAGAGGCCATTTCCCAGATTTTCACTAAAGATAGCTACAATTTCTGTGCAGAGTTAACCAGAAATGAATTCTCTGTGGATAAAACATTGAAAAGCAGATAGTTTTGTCAGTAAATAATATTAATATAAACCGTATCCTCCTACTAAATCGTCATTTCTCACACCAGAAATCTAAATTTTTGCGCGTTATTGCGTTTTGTCGTACTTACCAGCAATGCATTCAAAGTTCAACTTCCTACATTTCGGGGTTGACAACCTAAATAACTATACTGTAATATTACATTTACACCCACGTGCGGGAAGTAAAACCACTGTCTTCTATGTATACTAAGTACAATGTATATACAAAAAATATCCAAAAGGTAGTGTTAATATACATTATACGAAACAAATCACTGCATTTGAAATGAACTGAACTTTATTTGAAACAATATAAAACAATAAATACGTACTTGCGGCCATGTTATCAATAATTGTTCTCAAGGCCTTCTGTTGTTTCAACTAATAAACATTGCCCACACTGTTAACGATAGTCAATTGTTTATTATGAACGCAAATATTTCCAACAAGGATGTTATTATTTTTACTATTATTTATTATTTCGAAAACACCGTCGCGCAAAAAAAATAATGTACAACGCACGTTTGTGAAGTGTTTTACAGAATCTCGGAAATTAAAAACCTCGCTATCGCTCGATTTTTAAACATTTTTCCTCAATTCTGTAAAAACCACTTCCCAACCTCGTATCGTAATATACTATTACATTTGCTCTAACTTTGGCTGAATCTTTACTACGTGTAATATACGTGTATTAATTGGTGTTTCCCGTTTAATTTATTATTTTAGAACTGTTATTATTATTAGTATTATTATTATTATTACTATTACTATTAATATGATGATGTTTATCGTATAAAATGTTGTATGAACAGTAAAAGCTCCTTATTCGCAGGGGATATATTTCGCAAATATGCCGCGAATACAGAAACTGCGAATATGGAATGGTAATTCGTATGGATATATAAAGGATACATTCCAAGATTCCGAAATGAAATAATTATCAAAATAAAATCAATTAATGAGTGATTTTGAACAATTTATATTAATTATTACTGCCAGGCTTAGGCAAGGGCTTAAAGAACGTAGTAATTTTTTCCTGTTTTGCCGCTTTTAAAAGGCATTTCAATTCAGATTGATATGTAGCTGTGAATTCAGCGATATAATTCCTTATTTTGTCTTCGGATTTCTTGATGAATCGTATAGTTGATTCATTAACACTGAAGCAGCGTGATTTGAATGCAAACGAGTGGCCAACACAAAAACTTTCAAACATTTATATTTTTACTTTAAGCGGCAACACTACTCTTTCCCCCCTATTCGGAACTAATTTTCTATCCTTTAATCTACATTATAAATTGGCAACAAAACAGAAGAGACACATGTTATTTAATCAAAATTATTGCAACGAATGACAATTTGAAACAACAAAAACACCGATCTTGGCAAGGGCAGCATTTATCAACGAACATAGCAGCACGTGAAATACGGCGGCGGTTTTTAATAACGAACTTTAGGCTTAGTGACGATAAGGTTTGTTTTACTTTGATATTTATTTGTCCAATTGGTTTGAATCGCTCCTTGTAAAAGCTGCCTTGGCACGTGCCTGCAGTAAAAGTTGCCGATGGTTAATAAAGAGTACTAACCTTCTAATATACCGATTGGATCCGCGAATAAAGAAAATTTTAGCCGCGAATACAGGAACTGTGTCGCAATTTTTTAACCCGCGAATAAGGGAACCTCGAATAAGGAGCTTTTATCGTACATGAAATTTAAATTTCAATTTTTAATGAATTTGTTGAACCATTATAATTAGTACAATATATATATATATATATATATATATATATATATATATATATGATATGAAAAGAAAAATGAATGCTTGAGTCGGGATTTGAACTCGAGTCTCTAAAGTCTGTACCTTTAGCGCTCTAACCAACTGAGCTACCCAAGAATTCCAAGACAAACATACAATTTTCTTATACATGTAGTATTCTCAATTCACACAAGAGGTAGCGGAAAGATCTTCCGACTGCCATCTAGCGGCTAACATAACAGTTAAGCAAATTATTAAAGAGAATATTTACTTTATAGCAGTAACGCTTGTATATATAGATATTATAAATATATTTTTGACATTTGGCAATGAAGGCAAATATGATATGAGAAAAAAATGAATGCTTGAGTCGGGATTTGAACTCGAGTCTCTAAAGTCTGTACCTTTAGCGCTCTACCAACTGAGCTACCCAAGAATTCCAAGACAAACATACAATTTTCTTATACATGTAGTATTCTCAATTCACACAAGAGGTAGCGGAAAGATCTTCCGACTGCCATCTAGCGGCTAACATAACAGTTAAGCAAATTATTAAAGAGAATATTTACTTTATAGCAGTAACGCTTGTATAGATAGATATTATAAATATATTTTTTTGACATTTTGGCAATGAAGGCAAATATGATATGAAAAGAAAAATGAATGCTTGGTTCAGGATTTGAACTCGAGTCTCTAAAGTCTGTACCTTTAGCACTCTAACCAACTGAGCTACCCAAGAATTCCAAGACAAACATACAATTTTCTTATACATGTAGTATTCTCAATTCACACAAGAGGTAGCGGAAAGATCTTCCGACTGCCATCTAGCGGCTAACATAACAGTTAAGCAAATTATTAAAGAGAATATTTACTTTATAGCAGTAACGCTTGTATATATAGATATTATAAATATATTTTTGACATTTGGCAATGAAGGCAAATATGATATGAAAAGAAAAATGAATGCTTGAGTCGGGATTTGAACTCGAGTCTCTAAAGTCTGTACCTTTAGCGCTCTAACCAACTGAGCTACCCAAGAATTCCAAGACAAACATACAATTTTCTTATACATGTAGTATTCTCAATTCACACAAGAGGTAGCGGAAAGATCTTCCGACTGCCATCTAGCGGCTAACATAACAGTTAAGCAAATTATTAAAGAGAATATTTACTTTATAGCAGTAACGCTTGTATATATAGATATTATAAATATATTTTTGACATTTGGCAATGAAGGCAAATATGATATGAGAAGAAAAATGAATGCTTGAGTCGGGATTTGAACTCGAGTCTCTAAAGTCTGTACTCGAGTTCAAATCCCGACTCAAGCATTCATTTTTCTTTTCATATCATATTTGCCTTCATTGCCAAATGTCAAAAATATATTTATAATATAATATATATATATATATAATCTATAATGTAAATATGTTTTTGTATAATGTTTATATAAAGTATATATGTGTTTATTAAAAATAAAGATAGACAACACCAAAAAAACATTAATTGCAAACTAAATAAAAAGTAAAAGCATGCAGAAAATAAAAGAAAATGTATACTTACTTTTAAAAGAATATCCGCCAGAAGATTCCGAAATTGAATCGTGAATAGTAAAGTGTATAGGATGGTGAAAATAATATTGATTAGAAATAAAAGTAGAACCATGCAGTTGAAGATATCAGCCTCATTGTCTTATGATCAGAGCTTCTCATTACAATTAGTAAGGTATCGGGTTATAATCTCGTTTAGAGCCCAGCAATTTTTCGTTAAAGGAAATTATTCTGTGTCACCCATCTGGAGTTTAGGTTAAGTTTAGGTTTACAGACTCTCCTGGTGGTCCGTTATTAAAAAAAAAAATATTTTACAGTTTCTCTTGCTAGAACATGGAATTCACTTCCACCCTATGTCAGAGACTGCCAAACTTTACCATCTTTCAGAAATAAATTGAAAAATAAAATCACTAACAGAAACAACTCACTAATACTACTTTTTAAGAATTAATAATGCGTTTTTGCATTATTTAATAAAAATAGACTTAGGATTTGTTAATATATTTACCTAATGCCTTGTATAAAAAGCGTAGATTAATTCATTGTAGTTTTATTACTTTCTTTGTATTTTTTTTCTCTTCTTTTTATGCATAGTAGATTCGAGCTGTTATTCCTTTTTTTTTATCATTGTATCATTAATTTAATTTTAATTGTATTTAGTTTCATTCTATTATTAGACATTAATTTCATTATTATTCAATATGACAGATAATTAATTGTTCAATGACTATTATTGTAACTTTTTTTTGTATTCATATGTAACATGTTTGTCCTGTTTAATATGACTATTATTGTAATTTTTTTGTATTCATGTGTAACATATGTTTGTCCTTGTTTTATATGACTATTACTGTATTTTTTTTTGTATTCATATGTAACATATGCTTTGTTCTGGTGAGTGGAAGAGAAGGCCACATGGCCTTAACTCCACCAGGCTAAATAAATCTATTCTAAATAAATCTATTCTATTATTATGTATCATCCCTTAATTTCTATACCCTTGACATTTCCTTATATTTAAAACATGTTTCATGTGATATACACTGTAATTCAACCCAGGAAGTTACTACAGACCTAATGGGCTATGCCGATGTCCCCGTACGTACAGAGGGTAGATGTTGCCAAACTCATAATAACGGTATTTGTTTGTTTAGGGAGGGGCAACATTAGCAGTACTTTCTCAAAATATATGTACTATACATTTAAAGAAACACTATGTATCTGCTGTGTTGTAATCTATGTACTATACATTTAAAAAAAACACAATGTACTTGCTGTGTTGCAAATCTTCAGTTTTATATAATGATTTCTCTCAAGAAAACACTGTTAAAATGGCAACCCAGTTCCCTATTCTAAACACACAGTAACTTCTTGGGTTGAATCTGACTATAAATAAACAAACAAAAAAACATGAACATTCCATCAAATAACTAACTAATACTCGGCGTGCACTGCTACGCCTAAATGAATTATGTGATTTTATCTTTAGTTGAATAAGTAAAAAAGAAAATTATTATAAATTTATATCGTATTATTTCTAGATACCCTATATATCTGAAAATAAAACAGGCCAAACATGGCGGTTACTAGAGTCAATTTTTAATTTCTGATTTCAGGTAAACCCCAACTTCTAATGGTCGGATTTCGCTGATTTTTGGATAATACCTACTTCAGTTTATTTCAATATTATATGCAGAGTTTTCGTAGTTTCACAACGAAAATTGTGATAGCTACAGCAATTTTTAAATGTCCGTTTCAGGTGAAATCCTACACCTACCGGTAATGGTTTTAGAGAATAATAAATAGATAGTGGCTAAACACTCGCCGTATCTGAAAACCTGTATGTACAAATTTTCAAGCCAATCGAGCGACTACTTTTCGAGTTTTGAGAGCACAAAATATGCATGCTGAATTTTATATTTAACGATATAGAAATGTATAGTCTATATGATCAAGATATGTCAATTCATTCAAATGATATATCACAAATAAATCATAAATGAGAGAGGATATTAGGGATAGAAGAGTGAAGTCAAAAAGCAAATCATAATATGAAGAATAACTGAGGATTACATAGCTTTAAATTGTCATTAGTAAATTTGTTAATTTCTCAATATAAATAAATATGAAATTATTGTATTGTCACCGGTCGTCTACAAGCATACAGAGTTTCAAGTCGATCCAATGATTTTAAGTGGGTGAAAATCGCGTTGAAAGATTCCGTTACATAGATAGATAGATAGATAGATAGATAGATAGATAGATAGATAGATACAGGTCAAGCTAATATAAAAGCGTGTAAAAAGATACAAATTCACTTCAGTCAGTACTTTTTTTTTAATCTAAATATTTTATGTTTTGCCACTGGCATCATTTAACGATAAATATATATTAAAACAAAACTACATAGGTAACTTAAACAGATAAATAAATAAAACGAAATAAAACAAAAAAACTCATAATTCTGTTATTTACAATAGATTAAAGTGGAATTTATATTGTGTTATAAATTAATAAATTGGTAAGAAAGATAATAGTGATTTATTAAAAATGGGAATTATCAATGTGGAAGGATGGAATGTAACCTTTAAATACTTTTATTTAACCAAATTATCAAATTTATGACTGTTTCTAGGAAAATGTACCAGCCAGATCAGAAAATTGCTATGGGAGTTACAAATTCGACACTGTTGACCAATTTGTATATTCTAAGCACTCTTTCGACCCATAAAAATAATTTAAGAGTTTAAATAAATAGAATTGGAATTAAAAATAAAATATACTATGCTGTTCTTCCCATATTAAAGAACCAGTCTATTCTTAGATGCACCAAATTCAAGATGTATAAAACACTGATTAGGCCAATTGTTAGGTCTATCTATGGTTCTAAAACTTGAATACTTGATCCTTACGTCTGTAATAGTCTAAATATTTTTTGAAACAAACATACTGAGGAGAATATTGGGAACAGTTTGTGTGGATAACATCTGAAGAAGAAGCAGCTATAATAAAGAATTAATACAATCTTAGAAGAATTACACATGGGACCTTTAGAAAACAAAATTTCTGATTATAAGTCAAGATGGATGCAACATGTTCATCGAATGGAAGATCACAAAATACCCAAACAAATGTTAAAATATCAACCTGCAGGAAGAAGAAGACCAGGACGTCCACTCAAAAGACTTTTGGATGGTGTTTCTCTTGAGGCCTAAATTCATGAATGTACTATGATGATGATGATGATGATACAATCATTAGGTTATCACGATATAGCTTCAAATAATAGGGTTGGCCGTTTGAGATAGATTGGGTATATTAAAATAATAATAAAAAAAAGTGAAACAAATCTTCGGTTCGCAACCTCAAGGAACCAGATTTAGAGGAAGATCTAAAAATAAATGGTGGGATTGTGCGCCAAGACCAGAAAAAAGTCCAGAAACTGCGTAAACTAATCAAGTTCCTTAGCAAGTCGAATTTGTGGTCCGATTTTACTGGTTTACGGGATATGTTTCTTTTGTTAAATTGGAGAAATTCAATTTCTAATGCCACTTATTTAAAAGTGTCGGACCAAGTGAAAACGAACAGTGATTTCTTTTAATGGTCTGATTTTTTTATATCTTAATTTTATTCCAGTGCCATATACTGAGTTTCGTTGCAAAAACATCGAAAATTTCGACCGCTAGAACGAAATTTTCGTTTCAGGTGAACTCGTAGGCCTAATGATCCGATTTTGTTGGTTAACCTACTCGACATTAACATTTTAAATTGATTGCTATATGTCGAGTTTGACTCTAACAAATATTGCGGCCGCTAGAGCGTTAATAGATAGGCCTTTTGGATAGAATCAGTGAAGATCTGTATTTTTTCAAAAACATTTTCATGAGAACAACCTCAATAACTTAATTCCATTGAAATTTGTTAAAATGTAAAACAAACAAAGAATGCTAACAGAGAGAAAGTCTTGAGGAAGGTACTTACTGAATGTACTGCCAATGAAGAAGATGATTTAACAAAATTTATTTTTACAGAACTTCAGTTCTGTAAAATTACAAATATATATCAAACCATAATTCAGCATTTCAACATATGATGCTGAAGTCTGGTAAATTCCTACCAGGTAAATGAAAATAATTTTAAGTACAGAAATGAATGTTTTAAGAAGATCAGCTGGAAAATCTAGAATGGATAGAATACGAAGTAAAGAAATAAGGTAAATTATGGGTGTACAAGAGGAGCCGAACATCATAGACATTATAGAAAAGAAAAGATTACAGTGGTATGGCCATGTCAAAAGAATGCCAGAAAAAGATTGTCCTAAAATTGTTATGGAATGGATCCCAATGGAAAGGAGGAAGACCGAAGATCAATGGATGGACAGAGAGGAATGGCGTTTGGTTTCCGGAAGACGGCGGCAGCTGCCATGATACCGGATGATGATGATGAACTTCAGTTTACAACCTTGTTACGAAATATATAATGAATAAAAGCTGTTTTAAAAATCCAACAAAATAAGTTCTATATTGAATATTTATTTTTTTTTATTTAGGATTGTTTCTGTTATTTACACAGGTATCCTCAACTAAAATATACAATTTTTTTCTTCCACACTTCCCGGTCTCGTGTGTCTGCTTCTGTCATATTTCTCTTCTTCGTGTTGACTTGAATTCCCTTTATCCACGTTGGCTTTGGCCTACACGTTTCCCTTTTCCAGGAGGTATCCATTTCAATACTTCTTTGTTTGTTTCTGTGCCCCTTCTTCTCATTACATGTCCACACCATCTTAGTCGGATTTCTTCAATCTCTTGTACAATATCCTTTTCTACATTCATTATTTCTCTAATTGTGTTTTTTTTTATGTTATCTAATTTTGATAATCTTGCCGATCTTCTTAAAAAGTATATTTCTGTGACTAATAATTTATTTCTGTGTTTTTACTTCAACGTCCATGTTTCCGCACTATATAATAAAACACAATTGTGTTATATATTAATAATTTAATCCTCTTGATTAAATAATTATTAATAAATGAATATATTCAAATTAAAGATGGTATGAAGAAGTGGAGAAAATTTAACCATGCCAAATTCCATATACAACTACAGACAGACCCATAGGAGAATGGGATGTGGGTCAGACAAATCAATGACACAAGGGCCAATTCTAGACTTCAACTATAAAGAAAGATGGTCTAACCCTCAATGTTTATAAGTAAAGTAAATTAACTTAATACATAAGTAAATTTTTATGATGATGAACAACAGTTATAAAATATATTTATTTTTTATTTTATTTTCTGTTCCTTTCATCAGAGCTGTTGAAAATGAACAAGAAAAATCTAAAAAGAAATTAGTAAATAAATATGCATAATGAATGCACTGTCAAACGAGGCTACTTTGCTCCTATACATTCTTTCCATAATATAAATATATAAACGTATGAAAGGAAAAAGAAAGCAGAAGGAATACAAAGTAGTGCCAAATGCTAACATTTAACTAAAACCCTTTATGGAATCTAGAACCATACGCTTCTAAGTTCATTTTCTATAATTCTCATTATGTGGTAATATCCCACGCAACACATTGGTATTGTGAGAATAAAATAGGAATTTGTTATTTTGATTGGTAATGTTATTTGTAATATAATCTTCATCAGCAGCATCAAGGATTAGACCTTAAGGTCTATTCCAATCTCATGCCAGAATGGTCTGTTCATCTTTTACTGGGCCTTCCAACATTTCTTCGTCCTAGTGGTTTGTAATGAAGAATCTGTTATCGGAATTCTATTGTTATCCATTCTATTGATGTGGTCCATCCATTCATCTCTGCAATGTAAATTTAATTATATGTGTGGCACCATAAAACGAAGTCTCAAAGGAACTAGAAAGGAGACACTTTTAAAATGTTATAAAACAATGGCGGTTTCAACAATACTATATGGATCGGAACACTGGGTCTTAACCCAAAAACCAGGAACGAAAAATCAGAAATGAGCTTTCTGAGGAGTGTGGCTGGCTATACAATAACAGATCGAAAACGAAATAGTAATATAATTAAAATATCAAATTCATTTATTCTCACAATGCCCACGGGCATGGTACATTTACCTCATAACAAGAATTTTAAGAAATGGATTTAAAACAAAATGGTTCTAGACCATTGATGTCAAAATAGTGTTGAATAAAAATATGTGGACCTTGGCTAGGTTTGAACCTACCGTCAACAAATTCGTTTTTGAGTATGATACAATTGAACTGCTCAAATTGACAACAAAAACGTGTCTAGTTGTACTCCATTTTTTAAGAATGAAACTAAAAATATACTATAATAATAACAGCAGTCTCTATAATAATTTTATATATTTCAATTAACAAATAGAATTGACAACATGAGAAACACTGGTATGAACCTGTCAAGAGAATGCCTACAGATAGAATCCCTCAGCTGTTACTAGAGTACAAACCAATAGGACATAGAAATGTTGGACGCCCATTTACTAGATGGGAGGATTCATTAAATCCCACTTGATGTGAAAACAGGTCAAAGGCCTAATTTCATGAAGAAGAAGAAGAAGAAGATTTCAAGGTGGTAGTTCTGGGCACATTTGTAAGATCTCAGTAAGGTACCGAAAAAAAAAACTTGTAAAAACATGCATAAGCTCTTCATACAAAATCTGGAGAACAAACAATAGCCAATAGTGCCAAAAATTTTGGGGTTGCCAAATTTATTATTTTAAAGGGAGAAAAGTAGTAAAAACACTAAGTTAATTCTCATTTTTAACAACTCAATGACATCATCAAACCTGGAGGTTTATGGTCAGCATGGACATAGCTCTCCATACATTCCTATCCTGAGCATGTGTTTTCCAATCATCCCTGATTAATTAACCCTCGTCAACATAACGGGAAATTATGATGATCTTGAAGTAGATTTCCGGGCTGTAGGCCGTGGTCTTGAGGCTTGAAGTTCCCCGACCAAGACCACGGCCTACAGCCCGGAAATCTACTTGAGATCATCATAACTCCTGCGTGAAAGCCTAAGTCAAAACATCATGGAAAATGTTATTCTCCCACCTCATTCTTACCTATTTCTAATAATAATATTTATTTTATTAAATACTGCATTCATAAAAAAACAATAGCAATAGGAAAATCAGTAATATTGTATTCAAATAGCATTCTTTGGGACAAAAAAAGTACAAAAAAAAACATCAAGAATTATTAAAACAGTATTTAGAAGCATAGCAACATGTGGATCACAAACTTGACAATTGAAGTTTCAAACAAATTCTAAATTATTATCCATGGAAATGGACTTTTAGAGATAAAGTTAGAAACAATATTATTAAACAAAAACTAAAATGGGAATAAAAAATTCCATATTGGATTATGAACATCAAAAACTGAAATAGTATGGCCATATTAAAAGAATGACTGAGTAAGAAAGTGTTGCAATGGCTGAAGAGGGGATAAAATGAAATTCCATTTTTTTTGTATTCTTGGTATAAAAACAAAAGCGAGAGAAAAAAAAAAGAACAATGAATTAATGGGGAGGAAATTTAAATCCAATATTTAACCCTTAAATTGGCAAAACACGCATTTATTCTGTTAGTTATTTGAATATGGCGGACCGCAGTGAAAATGGAATATTGTATAACTGTTATTATTAGGTATATTGTAGGGGCAAATAGACTCTGTCGTGGTACTCACTCATCAGTGGGCCGAAGAAATGCTCACCACCTGTTAGTTTATGCTGATGAAGTATTATTAGGCGATAGCGAGGAGATATTAGGTACCATCACGCGCACTCTATTGAGAAACACTACGAAATTGAGACTGGAAGTAAACATCAATAAAACTAAATATATGTTTACACATATAAGTACATTATGTAATGGAAATAGACAGTTAACGACAAATGAGGGAAATTTTGAAGAAGTGGCGGAATTCAAATACCTAAGAACAGTAATTACAAATAAGAATGAGATGCACAAAGAAATTAAACATAGGCTCAATTCTGGAAATGCGCGCTATTATGCATTGCAGAGACTCTTGATGTCCCAACTCGTTTCAAAAAACGTAAAACTGAAAATATATAAAACTATTATTCTACCAATTATATTATAGTGCGAAACATGGACTCTTACTTTAAGGGAGGAAAGGAGATTACGAGTATTTGAGAATAAAGTACTTAGGAAAATTTTTGGACCCAAGAGAGATGAACAGACAGGTGAATGGAGAAGACTACATAACAATGAACTACATGATCTTTATAGGAAGCCAGATATAATAACAGTTAAGTCTCGTAGACTGCGATGGGCAGGACATGTTTTGTACGTATGAGGAATGAAAGACGTGCATGGAAGCTTCTTGTAGGAAAACCAGAGGGAAAACGCCCAGTTAGTAGACCAAGAATGAGGTGGGAGAATAACATTACAGAAAAACTGTGACAAGCATTTATGCAGTTAAGTTACATTGAGTTTGGAATGAACTGGATGTGTGTTTGATGACAGATTGAATATTTGTGAATTCAAAACAAACTACAAATTTCCTCTATAACAGAGCAAAGTGCTTCCATGTATCATAAATAGTTTTTGTTTTCATTATAGATGTTTTCTTTTTTCGAAGTAACTCTACACTTATTATCCCATTGGTCTCTAGTCTGTTGGTGATACTGGGCTAATAATTTAGCTACAGGAGTAGCTAGACAAACATTTACATTTTGCTAATTTTCTTTTAATTCCGATTCCGATTGAGGGTCTTTCCACTTTTCAGCGGTTGCCCTTTTACCAGCCGGCTGCTGGCCCTTCACATCCACATGTGTCAATCACAGAGGTAGATGATCAACAGCCAGTGTAGGGGTGACATGTGGTTAGCATGTCGAGTCCCCCAGCCGTTATAGCTGGTTCCTCAACCTGGAGCCGCTGCTTATTGTAGCTACCCAATTGCCTCACGATGCTGGGTGGGCACCGGTCCCATACTGGCCGAAATACCATGAGAAAATTTCTTCCCCCATGGAGACTCGAACCAGCGCAAGTCCCGTAGCTCTGCGCCAAGGCTTCCTACCTTAAACACTCGGCTACGGCGCGGGACCTTTTAATTCAAAAATCCATTACAAGGTAAGTCTAGGAGGATCTGATTAATAAATATAGTTAGATTTCTATCTAACTGAGATAGAACTGAAAATTATACAAACATGTAATGAAACTAGTCTTCAAGAAATCTACAGTTAGGTGTTAAATCTAACTCTATTTGAATGTTTATAAAAAAAATCACTATGAGGTTTAATTTAAGATTAAAATTAAAATACTTGATATCCGGTCTTCTAATTATACTGCAGTTTCGAAGCCTTGGCAGCTCCATCTTCAGTAATATCTCGTCGACTGATGTTATGTCGATCAGAAGAAACTACTTCTACTTCCAGTCAGAATCTGCGGGAATTTCGAAATACATAAGTTTTTCATTCTTGTTTTTTTTTTTAATGTGGATTTTTTTCCCCCAAACCGTGAGTTCTTTTTGTTTATCTATTTGTTTAACTAGACTGATTAGTCCAATTATCTACTTGGTTTAATTAGACTAGTTAATTTAATTAAACAAATAGGTAAACTAAAGAATTCACGGTTTGGGAAAAAATCCACATTCAAAAAAAACAAGAAACAAAAACATGAACTTCGAAATTCCCGCGGAGGTTTATCGGTCCACCAACAGAGGGAAGAAGAAGTAGTAGTTCTTCTGATCGACGTAACATCAGTCGACAAGATATTACTGAAGATGAAGCTGCCTAGGGTTCGAAACTGCAGTATAATTAAAAGACTGGATATGAGGTGAGGTATGAAGTATTTTAATTATATCTAACTCCATTTATTTATTAAAATAAACCTCATAGTGTTACTTCCTTTAAATATTAATGGAAATAGGAGGACTTGGCCTACCACCTGCTGGCCTCACGTTCACAGAAAGATATCATAAAGATGATAACACATTCACATAAATATATCATAAAGATGGACTATCATCCAGCCAGTATAAGAATGACTCGTGTGGTCAGCATTTCAGGTCTCCCAGCTGTTATAGCTGGTTTTCTTAACCAACAACCACTACTTATCATAACTACCCAAATTCCTCACAATGTTAGTTTGTCATTGGTCCCTTATAATTTTTCCCAGTTAATTTCCAGTTGTAATGTAAACAAATCAGATGTATGACTGCAATTTCATTGGTCGAATAATATTTTTACCTTTAAGCATGTAAGAAAACATGTACTTTGCTCTCTAACACTCCAATGAAGGAAATAAAATTAATAAAAATTAATATTATCTAGCACATGTCTATGTAAGTTATATTGGAGAATCTAAAACTATGTGATTACAATTTTAATAGATTAAATAAGCATTGTTATATTTTTACACATGCATAATGCAGAATATGTTGGCATTTATATTGTTTAAAAAGGCTGCTTTCTGTAGAATTTCTTAAAACATTGAAAAAGAAAACATTTGAAAAGTGGAAAAAAACCAGTTATTTTGAACGTTTTCAAACAGTTTTGTGAAAAAATCATACATTAGGCCATTGAGGATGTGGTAAAATACGTAACAGCAGAATTTACACGTGAGTCAGCACAAAGTATATATTCTGCTTGTAATGAAACTGAAAATAAGGTATATCTATCAACTTCCAATTAGGATAGCCCATATATAATTTTTTGACATAAATAAATAAGAAATTTGAAGTTCTTAATTGTTGGTATCAGCTTACATTGTATTCAGTCTTATTCCTATAAAATATAATGTTTCCTAAGAACAATATTTCTATCGATTACAGTTTCCTACACAATTCAGTCTACTGATCTCGTTCAATGAGTTTGAGGGGGATTTGCAGTAGATAATGCCACCTTAAATTGATCCTTTACTCTCCATTTTCTATTACCCTTTATTATTGTATCAATAGTAATAATTCACTTATTATTTTTATATCAAACAGGATCAAATAATCCTCTAGGATTAAAGAGAAATATTAATAAAATCCCTTTATGGTGGGTGAAAGTAGCATCACAGTTCACCCAATAGATGAAGTCAGCAGTGTAATACTTTATGTAAGTTCTTTTACAATACAACTGGAACTCTTAATTAACATAGTACATGAAATTTCATGAAAAAATGTCTTCCCATACGGACTCAACCAGCACAAGTCCTGTAGTTCTATTCCAAATCATCATGCCTTAAACCGCTCGGATATACCGGTTTCAGTTAACCAATTCATGAGTTTGGCCAGTTTTTCCATTAAAAAAAATAAACAGTTTATCTTACCAATAACCATTTTTAGTTCAACATTATTAAATGAGACATATTTTGCAAGAAACTCCAGACCAGAATAATTAAAATAATTCATTTCAGTGTATCAAACCTAAAGATGAAAAAGTTTTGAATCCCTAAAGGAAGAAATGACCAAACAACATGGACATGTTCAATTTTTGCCTTCAAGTAAATTTTTAAATGATTATAAAAGGTGTATAATTGGTCGAATTTGGAATCCTCTTACCATGACAAGGTGTCCTTCAACCTATAACATTTGATGTTAATAAAATAAAATAAAACTTGAAGTTTTATATGATTCTCATATTTATTAAAATACAAATTTGTAACAGCTGTTTCAGTACTTTGTATCTTCTTCAGACGAATTTTATCATGATTACTTACTTACTTACTTACTCACTGGCACTATCGAACCCGTAGGTTCATGGCCGCGCGGACATAAGCTCTCCATACATCCCTATCCTGAGCTAATGTTTTCCAATCATTCCCTGTATAATCTACTTCCCTCAAATCATAGTTAATGTTGTTCTCCCACCTCTTTCTTGGTCTACCAACTGGGCGTTTTCCTTCTGGCTTTCCTACAAGAAGTTTCCATGCACGTCTTTCATTCCCCATACGCGCAACATGTCCTGCCCATTGCAGTCTATGAGACTTAACTGTTCTTATTATATTTGGCTTCCTATAAAGACCATGTAGTTCATATTTTATCATGATTACAAATGAAAATTCATTTGTAATCATGATAAAATTCATCTGAAGAAGGTACAAAGTACTGAAATTCATTTGTAATCATGATAAAATTTGTCTCAAGAAGGTACAAAGTACTGAAATTCATTTGTAATCATGATAAAATTCATCTGAAGAAGCTATAAAGTACTGAAACAGCTGTTAGGAATTTGTATTTTAATAAATATGAAAATCATATAAAACTTAAAGTTGTATTATATTTTATTAACATAGAAATGGATTTTCATCAAGTAAACACCTAATCAATTGATTATAAAATTTCAAGTTACATTTAACTGAATCTCCCAAAAAATGTATCTTGAGCATTTAGTGTTGACTTGGCACATTCAATGTTTTAATTCATTTAGGTTTTTAATTCTTTATCATTTTTATCATCTAAAAGAATTTTATTCATAATAATAACAAATTCAGTTATAATCTTATTATGAAGAAATGCCAACTTTTTAAAATATTTTTAAATAGGGGGAAAAAAAAAACACCAAACTGTTTAAAAAAATTTAAATAGGAAAAAAAAAACAAAGCGAGTAACAATGAAACATATCAGGAATGCAAATAGAGCTTAGAGAATTTTATTCTTGAAAAAAAAATTAAAGGCAACAAAAACACATAAATTATGGAAAATAAAATATTTATTGAAATAAATATTAATATAACATAAAACAATATAAAATTATAAAGAAATACAAAATAAAAGTAATACATGCAAAACAAAACAAAATACAATAAAACTTAAAAGTGCTCACATTATCCAAGCAGTGCAGTGATGAAAACAAAAGTAAGAAATTAAACAACTTAAAACACAGACTAAAATCTGTTAAAACTTGATCTACATAATATTTCAAATTAATTAATAAAATAAAAAACTTTTGTTATTAACTCAAATTTATTATAATATTTGTTAACCTTCAAGAATTGTTTCAAAGGTCTATAATAAAGAGAATCAAAGACCGAGGGATGTCCCAGGAAATATAAATACTATCACGTTTTATTATAAATTTAACATTTCTCACTGAAGGACAAATTATATTTGAAGAGAAAAATATATGCCTAGACTGAGATTCAAACCCAGAACCTTTAAATTTATAAACTAATGCTCTATAACCATCTGAACTATCCTAGGCCTCCAATCTAAATGCAATTTTTTTTCTCTTGTACGTTTTAATACAAATGCTATGACCTGTTGTATTGACATGCACATGGTTGCTTCTTTTTTAAGAAGAAAAAAACTTGCTTTTAGATTGGAGACCTAGGATAGCTCAGATGGTAAGAGAATTAGCTTATAAAGCTAAAGGTCCTGGGTTCGAACCCCAGTCTGAGCATATATTTTTTTCTTCTAATATAAATAAGTACTAGGTTAGATTATGCACAAACTATAGTGGTGTATATGTGACATGTCACGGGTATTGTTCATTCTGCAGTGGTTGAAATAGAGTTGTTTGTATTAGAATACTTCAAAATTCGATGCTATACTATCAGACTGTATGTAATGTCAAAATTGCATGCTATTTACTACAGTGGTTTTACTTTGGCAAGACCTCTCAGAAATCCAAGGCACACGTGCCCTAGAAGGACTTGGACCTACCAGCTGGCCTCAGATCCACATCTGTAACCACGCAGGTATGATCATCCAGCCAGTATTAGATGTTCAGCTTGTTGGGCCCCAACGTGATAGCTGGTTTCCTCAACTCGGAGTCACTACTTATAGTAGCTACCCAAATTCCTCATGAAGCTGGGTAGGCACAGGTTCCATTCTGACCAAAATTTCAAGAGAAGATGACTTTGCACATGGGGACTCGAACCAGCACAAGTTTTGTAGCTCTGAACCAAGGCATATTGCCTTAAATGCAAGTCCACTCAAGGTGACGCATAAGAATCCCCACTTTTCTAAGTGCTGACCCACTCTGCGTAAATAAGTCATACCGCTACACCATTGAACGAGGAATATAAATATGCAGCATTTAACTAAAAGTTAAAAATATAATAATTTTATAAATTAGTAAATTTTATAAATTAGTACCAATTATATATATAAAAAAGTAAAGGTAAAGTGATCCCAACTATAGGCCATAGGATACCCTTGCAGAAGTAGGAGGTTAAGGCTCCCACTTTTTCTAGACAATCAGCACTTGATGTCAGCCGGGTTGTCAGCCCTGCGTGACAGCTGCCTTTACCCCCAGAATAAGCGTCTGGTACTCATTTCCGTTCTAGAGGCAGAGTCGACCCCAGGGCCATGGTGTAACCAGAAGGTTTGGGTCAGTTTAAAAACCCTGAACCCACGAGGACTTGAACCGTCGACCTTCCGGTTTATAGCACACTGACTTAACCACTACGCTACGGCATACTCCCTTATAAAATTATATAATTAATATTATATAATATTTATATTATACTATATGTATTTAATATAAAAAATTATTACATGAATTAGTACTTTACCTAGACCAAAGAGAGATGAACAGACAGGTGAATGGAGATAAAAAATTATTACATGAATTAGTACTTTACCTAGACCAAAGAGAGATGAACAGACAGGTGAATGGAGAAGACTACTTAACAGTGAACTACATGGTCTTTATAGGAAGCCAGATATTATGAGAACAGTTAAATCTCGTAGACTGTGATGGGCAGGACATGTGGCACGAATGGGGAATGAAAGAGGTGCATGGAAGCTTCTTGCAGGAAAACCAGAGGGAAAACGCCCAGTTGGTAGACCAAGAATGGGGTGGGAGAATAACATTAACTATGATTTGAGGGAGACCAGCCTCATGGGCTAGTGGTTAGCGTTTCTGACTACTGTTCATGAGGTCCCAGGTTCGATTCCCGGTCAAACCATAGGAATTTTTCCTTAAAGGGAATTATTCCTGTGGTTGCCCATGGTCTGGAATTTAGGTTAAGAACTCTCCTGGTGCTTCATTGTCATTTATCATCCATCATATCATCGGGGTAACATAACTCCGCCATATAGGTGCCCCAACTTCAGAAATGAGTTACAATTAAGCCAATGCCTGAAGAGATCACCAGAAATGTCAAAATGACAACCTGGGGCATTGAATAAAAAAATTATTTGAGGCAAGTAGATGAAACAGGGAATGATTGGAAAACATTAGCGCAGGATAGGAATGTATGGAGAGCTTCGATTAGTACCAGTGAGTGAGTGAGTGAGTGAGTGAGTGAGTGAGTGAGTGAGTGAGTGAGTGAGTGAGTGAGTGAGTGAGTTAGTTAGTTAGTTAGTTAGTACTAATACCATTTAGTACTAGTATACAAGCAGAAGATCGAACATATGTTCCGAAAGGCCTTCTTGATGTTTTATAACATTATAAAGTTGAGGACAACTGAGATCTCAGGTACCAATTTTATATTTTTAACTTTTACATAGTGACCTCAATGGTGTTTCGTAATGAATTGTAAAAGCATTGACATTCACAGTATTTATTCTTAACAGAGAAGTTCAGAGCAGTGGGGAGAGAACTGTAAGGTGGAGAGAGAGTGTCCTTGACAGGACTTGCCAGAGAGGACTAATGCAAAGACATCAGAAGATAATTGCAGCTGAGTTTGACACTCAGTACTGGATGAGGGCCTATATCAGTGCACGTCTAACCTCTTACAAACACTCCATACATACTTAACCTCACATCGTCCTGGGAAATTCCTCACTCTCTGCTGATAATTATTTAGTTGTTTAATTTATTTCATTTCATGCAGATTCAAAAAGCTGCAAAGAGAACTTGAAGAATATTTATCAAAAACTGTCCTAACATTCCATTTTTAAAAAAAAATTCTTATGAGCAAAAGAGAATCATTCACAATGGATTCTATGTGATATATAAGGCCTATGGCTCTTGAAAGCTACAGATTTGATCCACATTCCTTAACGTCTCTATCCTTAGTCAATGAAATCCAGTTTGTGTCTCCAATAACAAGTTTTGTAAGATCCAATCCAAGTAATAAACTGTCACTTACTGTTATATTCCTAAGCCTTACTAATGGTTTCCCAATTCAAAATTTGGCTGAACAGCAGTTATGGTTATCCTTGATTTTTCAGTTTATTGTTGTAAATTATAGCTATTCTTCTGTATTTACTAACATTTTTTAATATTTTAAACTTTTTCAAATAATTTTTATAACATTATTTGATAATTTTTAAGTATTTATTTAAATACACAAATACAACATTATGACACTGTTAGACAATATTGTGATGCTAACTGCTATTTTCTCCCCAGAGTATATTACTTAGTCTATGACTTTTCTATCGCTGGTTTGGGTTATTGCTGGTTGGGGGCGTTGGGGAGTGATAAATAAGTATACACCCATTTTTAATAAACGTTTGGTAATTTTAATATTATTAATATATTTGTTTAACATAGATTTGGGGATTTATTGCAAATATTGGTCATTTAAATTTCAGTGCAATAATCGATATGTGGTTCGATGGTGGGTTATCGCAGGCTATATAAACTCCGGCACATACGCACTGTTGTTCTGTAGGACTCTGAAAATATATCAGGTAACCTAAAGTGCTGTTTTTCCCAAATTTTAAAAGCAATTGACTCATTTGAGCTACATTATCTGCCACTTCAATTTCTTAGACTTAATAATCCTGACAATTTTTGGTCACAAATCTGAAGTGTTTTGAAATCTGACAAATTTTATACCTTATTCCTGTGTTAAAAGATTTTTCAAAATTGCACTTTTATGAAAATTTGGAGGAAAACTGCACTTAAACTAGCAAGAAATATTTTCAAAGTCCTAAAGAATAACAGTGCATATGCGCCAGAGTTTATAGAGCCACCGATAACCCACAATCGAACCACATATTGATTATCACCATCGATTACTATCCGTTGCTATGAAATTTAAATTACCAATATTTGCAATAAATCCCCAAATCTATGTTAAAAACTACATATTAATAATATTGGAATTACCAAACATTTATTAAAAATGGATGTACACTTACTTATCTCTTCCTAACGCAGATCCAACCAGCAATAACCCAAAACAGCGATAGAAAAATCATAGACTAAGTAATTTATTCTGCAGAGAAAATAGCGGTTAGCATCACAATATTGTCTAACTGTGTCATAATATTGTGATTTGCATATTTAAATAAATACTTCAAAATTGTCTAATAATGTTATAAAAATTGTTTGAAAAAGTTTAAAAAATTACATAATGTTAGTAAATACAGAAGAAGAGCTATAGTTTACAACAATATAACTAAAAAATCAAGCGCTAGTAGAAGTGCAGTTCAGCCAAATTTGAATTTTATTTGACAAACTTGCTCAACATGATAACTCATTTTAGTCCAGTTTGGACTTAACCCATTTACACAGTAGGCTAAACATATATCTGTAAGATATGCCTATATTATTCAGCAAATCCTTAAAAAATACTAATCTGGATTGTATTCACACATGGATTTTGAGAGATAATTTGTAATGTGGTACACCTAAATGATTTTCTAATAAACTTAATTTGAGAAATTATCACCATCATAAGTTCAAAGTCCAGGATAGGTCCCGACTTTCCTTAATCTATTTCATGGTGCCACCCAATCTTCTGCATATCCATGCAAGTTGGGTGCACCTATCTTTCAATGCATCAACATCCACTCCATCCCTCTATTAAAGTACAGGCCTTTCCTATCATCCCTTTTCTCCTGGCTCGGTCATTAACGTTTGATGAAAATGTATATAAAATAAAATTGAGTGTAACTATCAAATAGCAAATATTGATGGATTATAGTTTAAAAAAAAACACTATGGACAAAGCTGCGTTTGCAAAAATTATATTCAGAAGTTCTCTATGTTTGATATGGAGAGTTTCTGAAACTAACATTGGTCAAATTGTCAGCTTCTTAATTTTTCCTAGCTTATTCTTGTTTAAAAAAGGGACAGAGTTCTTGATAATATGCTTCCATAGTTCAAAGTATTAATTTGAAAAAATACTCAATCCATAGTCAAAAGAATTTCAAAAAGATGCAAAAAACCAATAGTTCTTGATAGCTGAGGAGAAATTAGCATACATTCTAGAGAATTATCAATCTCAGACAACTGTCAACAGCGATTTCCCAGAAGCACGCTCTCAATTTATTACATTTCTAGGTTAAATACTGTGACTGAATTAATGTAAACAAAATTCTTAGTTACGTTATTAATTTCCCCGCACTGTTTACCTTTTCCCTTTTCATTCGTATATTTCCATGCATAGAGTGAAGCATTACTAACCTAAAACTTCAAGAAGTACAATAAATCAGGCAAAAGAATCTATATCTGTGTTGTATACAATATCACAATCGATAAGCATATTTGTCTTCCACTGATTCAAATGTAGAAGAAAAATAAAATAGTTCATTATCATAGTCAATTAAACAATTGTCATTTAAAAGTGACAGTTCAAATCTAATGGCATACAATGAGAAGAGCCACTCCCAATCACTTGTAAAATAAAATCAAGTGAACATTTTGAAAACAACATTCAACCAACATCTAGCTCTAAGTAATTTGATCTTACCACCTTGTTTACGAACAGGCATTCTTGATTACTCCTATAATACGTCTCTCTCAAGTAAATTGCTGTCTGGGGTCGTCCCTCTACTCCCAGTCAGAACCAAGTTGAAAAATTATATTCTTCTATGACACACCACTTGAAAAACTTCACGTATATATGTGCCGAAGCGTTTGGTATTCACACTTCCAATAATCAAATTTACACGCGCGATAACTAGCAAAACAACAACATTTAAACCGCAACACTTCTGAACATAAACATGTAAACCCACACAATATGGCGCTCACAACTCTAGCAGCCGGGACTCCGACTGACGACTGATGTGATTGGTCGATGGAATTTAGGGACGTCACAAGATGTCTGCTAGACCAAAGAAATTGTAAATTTGGATTCTAAATATAGTTGTTTACAATTCAGATCATTAATATAACTATATTCATTAACAATTATTGTGCTCTTTATAAATATAAATGATTATTTAATATACGCTAAAATATTAATAAGCATCAAGAATATCATAATCAATATTATTAACATTTTATGACCGAATAAGAATGATTCATGTACGAAATAAAATTTAAAGAAAAAAAAAAGCATACATTAGAGAAATTTTAATAATTTAAAAAATTCAGTTTTCGTCATGAAAATTATTTATTTTGTTAATTACAAAGGCATTTAATTATTTTTGTACCTTTCAAATGATCAAGCTTGCAGTGACAAAAATAATAAAAATTTGTCCAAATAAGCTAACATAACCTCTATTTTCCATCAGATTATTTTAAATTCTAATAAAAAAAAACAAAGTATATAATTTTAACACAATACACAAACTCCAATACTAATTTTAAATATTTCATCATTAGTACCTAAAGAAATTAAATCAGCAAAAAGCCTAACCTCAAATTCTATTGTAAAGTGACGATAAATGGCTCTGCGAAGAGGTTCGGCGCAAGATTTATCGGGATCATTACATTTAACAGAACAAGAAGCAAAAGAATATCAATATCGAATTATACAGGGATGGAAACCAAAAAGTGATGTGTAAGAAATATATTTTAATTACCTTGTAATTATACCATAATCTAAGTGAGCATGTTAAATTCATTATGGGTTAATTTGTAGGCATGATTCAGAAATTAATTACATTCAGAATATAAAAAAATAAATATTTTAAAATGTATCAATTGAATTAATAATTATAAAATATTAATGTGGAGTAGTATTTATTAAATGTGCACACATTAAAGAATTAGTTTTTTTTTAATTTATATGAATAATTTATAAGGCTGTATTAACATCTTGGATAAAGGTCTCTTATCTTATATACTTAAACAACAAGAATGACCAAAACAGAATAGAATATAATAGAACAAGAACACTAGTAAAAAAAATATAACAGAAAATTAAATAGAGAACACTGGGGTAGATACATAGCAGAAATGGAACACAATTTACACGGAAGACAAGACAAAGTATATAAATTTATAAGAAACCTTAATTCTGAAGTAAAAGACAAAACAAATTTGCTGGATGTGGTAGGTTTTATGTCTCTCACAATTCTACACTTACACTCTTATGCCACTGATGCACTGAACACTTGTAAACACGTTTTGTACTGTTTTAAACATTTTCCAATGATCTTCAAGCTTTCTTTACAATATTTTATATTTATATATTTACGTAAAACATGATCGTGGATAAATTACTTGCTTCCTACTTTCCCATGTTGTTCCAACGTTGCCACCATTTGAAAATAATTTCAAACCATATTTAGTGTTAGTGTACGTAAAATTAGTTTATAGTTCATTAAATAGTATGCATGTAAATTGCTTTGTTACATTAGGAAATGGGAAGTTGGTTTACGTCCATTTTTTTAAGCATTTGGGAATAAATAATATGCATGTAAATTGTTTTCTTTAGTTAGAAAATGGCAAGTTAGTTAATGTCCATTTTTTTTTTTTTGCATTTGGAAATTTATTCCCAAAGTTGGTAACGCCGACTGCAGAGCCATCTACAGAGGCTATATTAACCATTACGGCAATTCCCGCAACTCGCGCATGCGCACTGCGATTCTGTGGAACTTAGAAAAATTTGTCTGAGACATATAACCGACTTTTTCCAATTTGCTAACTATACGAGATATAGAATTAAAAAATTATAAAGAACTGTGGATGGACAAACAAAATACAGAAGAAATAACACTCGTAGAAACAAATGAGCAATATGCAGAAGTAGATGAATTTGAGATGCAAGAAATGATAGAAATATTAAAGAAATGTAAAAATAATAAAGCATGCAGGATAGACAAAATAAACATAGAATTCATAAAGAATGCCCCAAAGAATTTTGAAGAAAGATTATTAAAATTCTATAAGAAGTGCTGGAAACAAAATACAATACCAGAAGAATGGAAAATTGGAAAAATAATCTCAATATTTAAAAAAGGCGATAAAACAAAGCCAGAAAACTATAGAGGCATAAGCTTACTAAGTGCAGCATACAAAATATATGCAAAAATGATCGACCAAAGATTAACAGCCATAGTAGACACAATAATATCAGAAGAGCAGACAGCTTTTAGGAAAGGAAGAAGCTGCACAGACAGCATATTCACTTTAAAACAAATAATAGAGAAGCGAAGATAATTCAACTTAGAGACACATATCCTTCCTCTATATAGATTAAAAGAAGGCCTTTGATAAAGTGTCTAGACCAAAATTATGGAACATATAAAGTGAAAAAGGAATTCCACTACACTTGATAGCAATAATTAAGAAAATGTATGAGAAAACAAAAATAAAAATAAATCAAAGAGAACCAATACATATAACAGGAGGAGTTAGACAAGGTTGTCCACTATCAACCCCTCTTTTTAACATTTATTTCGACAACATGATAAGATCATGGAAGCAAATGACGACTGGGGGAATTAACTTAGGAAATATAGTAATAAAAACAGTGGCCTTTGCAGATGACCAGATTTTAATAGCAAAAACAGAGGTAAAGTAAAGTGATCCCACAACAGGCCTCAGGAGGCCCTTGGGGTAGTAGGAGGTTAAGGCTCCCACTTTTTCCAGACAATTGGCACTTTATGTCAACCGGGTTGTCAGCCCTGCATGACGGCTGCCTTTACCCCAGAACAAGCGTCTGGTACTCATTTCAGTTAGAGGCTGAGTCGACCCCAGGGCCATAGTGCTGCCAGAGGGTTTGGGTCAGTTTAAAAATCCTGACCCCAACGGGACTTGAACCCTCGACCCTCCGGCTTGTAGCTCATTGCCTTAACCACTACGCTACGGCGTGCCCCAGCAAAAATCAGAAGACGAATTACAAAGAATGCTGTATAAACTAAATTAAATATAACAAAAATGCAACATCGGAAATATTATCACAAAAATAAAAAAAACAATGGCTTTTTAAGGGCGTTCATCTAGTTCGGACAAAGATAATATTAGAAAATAAACCAAGAGAACAAGTGGCAACATATAACTTCCTAGGTTGCGAAATATCGTACACAGCAGAAAGAACAGATAAAAATAACAAAATAAATAACTTTAATTATATAACAGGGACACTAAAAAGGACTTTGAAAAATAAAACCAGGAAAGACTCTATAATTAAATTATACAAGACAATGGCAGTGCCTATTATTACTTATGGATCCGAAACATGGACAGTGACAACACAACAATCTGCCAGAATACAAGCTGCTGAAATGAAATTCCTCAGACCAATAGCAGGATATCAAAGAACAGACAAAAAACATAACACAGAAATAAGACAACTAAAAGTAGAGGAATTAAACACAACAATAGTGAAATACAGAACAAACTGGAAAGAACACTTGGCAAGGATGTCTGAGAATAGAATACCAAAAGCAGCATACAACTATTCACCACGAGGAAGAAGAAGTTTGGGAAGACCAAAGAAAAGATGGAAACACAGCAGCAATTTGGGAGTCTGAACAGGCTTAATAAGTAGGCCTAAACCGTGAAGAAGAAGATCTATTCAGTGTTTTCTACATAAAATATTTTGAAATATAATTGTATATTTTCATATCTTAGGTAGTCGAATTGCATGGTCCCTGTACATACCCACTTTTTCCATGTATTTTTATTTTGCCTCTCGTTTCAAAACAGCCAATAATACTAGAATATGATTGTGCTTATTACTCTAACCTCTAAAATTATATTTATATTAATATACCCCTATTATTATTGTTGGAGTAATTTCACTAGGTGATAGGATGAGTTAATTTCATTAACTTTTTAAGGAAACAGCGATTGACTACTACTATTTTATGTTGATACTATGGCTTCCATTGTGTTGAATGTTATTATATCCATCATTGTTACTACTAACATTATATGTGCAAAAGTGCATAGGTTTATGTATATGACCATCCAAGTTTAGTTTTGCCTTACTTTATAGACTCATCCATTTTTAAACCATGTCTCAATGTGTGCCATTGCCATACACTGCACTTTTCATGATTCCATTTCCACGCTAAGATGGACATATGACATTCATGTGGTCCATTTTCAATTTATGTGCCACTTCAGTAGACCCTTTATGTAGGCGATGTGTAGGCCTACTTTTTTTGTGTACAGAATGATGGAATTTCAATGTTGTTTATCTTGGCAAGATAATCTGTCAAGGATGAATTTTATATAAAATTTTGTTTATTGGTAGCGTTAATAAGTATAAATTGATATTACGATAAATTATCATAATTTACATTTTAAAACAGTATTGGTTGTGACTTTATCAAAACAAACGTACCCCAAACATGATGATCTTGAAGAAGATTACCGGGCTGTAGACCATTGTCTTGAGGCTTGAAGTTCCCCGACGTTTCGCCAGAGACTGCATCCTTGAGGATGCCAGATGCAGTCTCTAGCGAAACGTCAGGGAACTTCAAGCCTCAAGACCACGGCCTACAGCCCGGAAATCTTTTTCAAGATCATCATAGCAACTCCGGCCGTGAAGGTCTAAGTCAATACAGTATCCCAAACAATTTACTATTGATCACTTAAAAATTATAATATTTTATTAACAATTTATACAAACATTTATTTTCTTCAATGATATTATTATTATTATTATATCTATCTATCTTCGGGTTTTTACAGCTGCTGCCGTCTTCCCGTGCCAAATCTCCAAAGCCTACAGTCTGGGCATCTTCGATGCTTAGCCCTCTAGCTTGCATTACTGTCTTCATGTTTTCATTCCATGTTAACCTTGGTCTCCCTCTTTTCTTCTTTATTATTATTATTATAAAAACAGTGAGTAAAGATGGTCAGTCACCTATTACATATGGCATAGGCCTATTACATTAAAAAATTTCATATATTATTTTTAATAATAATAATAATAATTTTGCCAATACTTTTTAATATATATTTAGATATCATTAGTACATGGCAAACTTTTTTAGATGAACATTTTATGATAAACGGTACAAAAATGAACTGTCTTTTATTCGCAGATGACCAGATCACTGTAGCTTCCTCAGAAATCAACTACAAAGATCAGTTTATAAATTATGGAAACTAATAAACGATTATAATTTAAATATATCAACAGAGAAAACAAAGTCAATGGCATTTATTGGAACTCAGCATAAAAGGACAAAAATTGTAATTGGAGCAAACATAATTGAACAAGTAACTTGTTTCAATTATCTGGGATGCATGATATCGTACCAGCAAAATTTGGACATGGAGAAGAAATTAGGGAAATTTCAACAGATATGTGGTTCAATAAGAAGATATTTGAGAAATAAGACCACAAGGGAAACTCAATTAAAATTTTACAAAACAGTAGCCGTTCCAACATTAACATACGGGTCTGAGATTTGGCCTTTAACAATCTCTGATAAAAATAAAATTGAGACAATAGAAATGAGATTTCTCAGATCAGTTGCAGGTATATCTCTAAGAGATCAAAAGAGGAGTCAAGATATCAGAGATGAAATACAAATCTATAATATAAACGAGAAAATACACACAAATAAACGTAATTGGTTTGAACATATACAAAGAATGCCAAATAATCGTTTATCAAAACAGCTGCTTCATTATAGGCCTCTAGGCCGAAGAAATGTAGGAAGACCAAAACGTCGTTGGAAGGACGACCTGTGCCTGCGGCATGTAGTGCGCCGGGGAGCGGAACGGGCCAACAGGCCCATACCTTGAAGATGATGATGATAATTTATTAATAACTCCAGATATGCACTTCAGCCCCCCTTCATAGAGGTTGTGGCTCAGAGTTTGGGAATGCTGCTCTAGAGAGTCATTAGTATATTCTCATTGTATTTATTTGCCTTTCTTTAGGTGGCCATTTCATTATGGATTTGGTATTTTGGGAGCCTGCAGTGATTGTCTGGACTCTACATTAATAATTACTACAGATACAAGTTAGATTACTGCACTATGGAAGAATGTCTACCTACTTACCTACTGTTGTAATTCCAGCTATAGCAGCTTCAATGTTTCATCAACAGGTATTACATTTTTTAATTTGTACAGTGAAACTTGTTTAATCCGGAATGTGAATAATGCAGAAATCTCTCCAATGTGAACAATGTGGCAAAATAACAGTAATTTTATGTGTATGTATTTTGTATAAAACGGAATCTATCCAATGTGGAAATGGAAGAATATTTCTACACAAGTCATGGAAAAAAAATGTATAAGGCAGAAAGATAGAGAAATAAATTAGTTTCCACTTCATTGAATTCCTGTTAGCGAATTAACAATAAATTATGATTCCTGAAGTAGAGTTTCTACCTGTATCTGGAATTTTCTTTCGGCCTCACTGCACACCCGTTTTGTGAAACACAGCTTTGTTTAACAAATATTTGGCGTGTGGCATTTTGTCTTAACAAATAATCAGTGCTCTGTAAAATCTTAAATTAATTTTCAATTCTTAATAGGACAATTAAAACCAATAAAAATGAAAGAATTGAAAATGAAAACAAATCAGGAATTTATCAGATCAAATTTGTAACAAAATGTATATTGGAAAAACGAAAAGAAATTTGAAAACAAGGGTGAAAGAACATCTTAGAAACATCAAAAAATGGAGAAGTGGAAAAGTCAGCAGTAGCTGCTCATGCTTGGTCCGAAAAACATTTAATTGAATCAAAGTCCAGTCTAATTAAACAAATAGACAAACAAGAATAACTCACGGTTTGGGAAAAGATCCATTCAGAAAAACAAAGGAAAACTTATGAACTTTGGAATTCCCACAAATTTTGACCTGATCCAGAGGTTCATTGGTCCACCAACAGAGGGAAGAAGAAGAGTTTCTTCCGATCGACATAACATCCATCACCAAGAAAGTGCTGACGATGAGACCATAAAGTAAAGTAAAAGTAAAGTGTTCCCACCATAGGCCTCGGAAGGCCCTTGGGGTAGTAGGATGTTAAGGCTCCCACTGTTTCTAGACAATCGGCAATTGATGTCAGCAGGGTTATCAGCCCTGCGTGACGGCCGCCTTTACCCCCAGAACAAGCATCTGGTACTCATTTCAGTTAGAGGTTGAGTCGACCCCAGGGACATGGTGCCACCAGAAGGTTTGGGTCAGTTTAAAAATCCTGACCCCCACCGGAACTTGAACCCTCGACCTTCCGGTTTGTAGCGCACTGCCTTAACCACTACGCCATGGCGTGCCCCCGATGAGACCGTTGTGGTCTCAAAATCGCGATCTACTTAGAAAATTTATATGAGGAGAGGTAGAAACATTTAATTTCACCATAAATTAAACCTCATAGTAGTTCTGTGCCGTAGCCGAGTGGTTAAGGCAGGAAGCCTTGGCGCAGAGCTACGGGACTTGTGCTGGTTCAAGTCTCCATGGGGGAAGAAATTTTCTCATGGTATTTCGGCCAGTATGGGACCGGTGCCCACCCAGCATCGTGATGCATTTGGGTAGCTACAATAGGTAGCGGCTCCAAGTTGAGAAAACCAGCTATAACGGCTGGAGGACTCGACATGCTGACTACATGTCACCCCTACACTGGGCTGATTATCATCTACCTCTGTGATTGACACATGTGGATGTGAAGCCAGCAGCCGGCTGGTAGGCTAAGGGCCTTGTAGGCCTGTCGCGCCTGGAGTTAAACCTCATAGTGATTAATTCCTATAAAAATTAAACCTCATAATGTAAAAATTCCCAACTGTATTACATTAAATTAATCTACTAATTTATAATTTTACCACCAGATGATGCTGAATTTCACATTATTACCACAGCATGTATGCAGGTTAGTTCTACACTAGCACTACTTGTGGCATATATGCAAAATTTGCTTACTTTCCTATTTTTATCTTAGTCTATTGTATTACCTGGATCGGAAAAGCCAATTAAATTTTGATCAGAGGCTCTAATTTAGGTTTGAGATTCTTTAGTGAGCCCAAAAATCTTCAGACTTGGGACCCATGGCTTTAAGTTCCTTCCCAGATGACTTGTTCCTTGAATTTTTCTATCCTAAAACTCCATTGACCCTAGTCAGGTTTAAATCTGCAATCTTCAGGACCAGAGGCTTAAAATCTTAACCCATAGATCACCAAGGCTGATAAAAAATGTATTGTGTGGGATATAAAATGATAATGAATGATGGAATAATTAGAAAATGCCTACAGTTATTTATTATAGATATTGTAAAAGTGACTCATATAAGTTCATATCGATGACCCTAGAGTTGTTTTCCATGAAGTTAATTTTGCCTATAAATGCCTATTTCAGCTTACAATGCCTATAAATGCGTATTTGCCATTTTCTCCAAATTAATTTCCCCTCAGGGGTCCTCATCTAGGGGATATGTGGATGGCGACCACAAGGTGCCCAAGCTGTGCAAAACATTTCTTCCACTTACTTGTGTTTTGCACTCTTTTAACTTTACTATCTAACCTCTCTTGGTTAACTCTTGTTTTTTTCGACCCCGAGGCTAGGGAGTCCTTCCTTTCTTCCATTTCTTCTTTCCTTTATTTTCTTTTCTTCAGAAAAGCCTGACCAGAGGCTATAAGATGGCAGCCTCATCACTGGTCTTGCCTTCCTTTGGCCAGCAACCAATCGAAGGGACTATTATTATGCTTTCAAGTCTTATACGAGAATTTCCCATAAGGGAAAATTTTCTATAGGATCGTAACAGGCCTTGTCCTAATACTTGGAAGGAAGGAAGAAGAAGAAGAAGAAGAACTTAGTATTTCTATTAAATGACCAGTAACTGAAATGGACAAACTTCATGACGCATATCATTGCATAGAAACCTTTAATTGACTGACAATATTATTTTTTATGTTGATAACATTGAATTCAGTCTGTAGTCCTCGTTCACAGACAGATGCTTCAAAGATAAAGTGGTGCGACAAGTGTATGTGGCTTATTTTTGTTTTTGTTTTGTTTTTTTCTTTTTTTTCTTTAGAAAAGTTATTTCATGATGCCTAAAGAATGGACAACACTAAAATAGTAAAAGACAAACTGACCAATTTCATGAAAGAATTTGGTGCAGAAATATTCTCAAGTAAAATCACAAATTTTACAAAAACAACGGGGATAATTAATAGTATAATGAAACCATTTTTAGTACAGAAGAACACAAGATTATGGCTTTATAAGGTTCTTGCAAGACCAGTATTAAGATATGGTAGTGAAGCATGGACAATACGAAGAAGAAATGAAAGCCGAATAACAGCAAATGAGATGCGATTTATGCACCGAACAGCAGGCTACACAAAGTGGGACCATAAAAGAAATGAGGAAATTATGGAAGAGTTGGATGTAGAACCCATTCTTCACCATATACAAAACTACCAGAACAACTAGAAAGCCCATCTTTAACATATGCCGTCTCATAGAATTCCAAAAGCCATACTTCGCTACTGCCCCCAAGGCAAAAGATTGCTGGATGGAAAATTCCTCTTTGAGACCGCAACAGGCCACATGGCCTAATAATTGCTTGGATGATGATGATGATGAATATTCTCAAGTGACAACTCAATATTGTTTTGCAAAGTGTGTAAAATTTCAGGGAATTTGCGTGAAGAAGTGCCATGTTTCACAGCACGTACACACTGCAAAACATAAGTATTATCTTTGTAAAATGGCAAAACAAGTTCCAAAATCATCTCTGATATCTTCGTATACTATTGATAGGATGGTTATATTCTTTACGTAAGAAAAATTTATGTTGTACTCCATTTTTAAAAGAGCCTATTTTGATTTTTAGTGCCTATATTAATGATTTTTAGTGCCTTTTTGCCTGCTTATTTTGAACTTTTTAAGTGCCTAACATCCGGACTCTAGTAATGATACATTTTTTACTACATTTCAGCTTGTAAGTTTTGATATTGCAATCCAGAAGACTCCTTGCCCAGTGTGTCTGCAGGTTAGATCATCTATAATTCAAGTTGCTTCATCCGTATTGTATCCTGCTGCTCTGGCTCCTTTTGCAGCATTCACGGTGAGACACTCTCTTTAAATACTGTATTATTGTGTAGTTTGTATAACTAACTAACTAACTCACTGGCACTATCATGGCCATGCAGACATAAGCTCTCCATCATCCCTATCCTGAGCTAATGTTTTCAAACATTGCCTGTATAATCTACTTCCCTCAAATCATAGTTAATGTTATTCTCCCACCTCATTCTTGGTCTACTAACTGGGCATTTTCCTTCTGTTTTCCTATAAGAAGCTTCCATGCACGCCTTTCATTACCCATTCATGCCACATGTCCTGCCCATTGCAGTCTATGAGACTTAACTGTTGTTATTATATCTGGCTTCCTGTAAAGACCATGTAGTTCACTGTTATGTAGTCTTCTCCATTCACCTGTCTGTTCATCTCTCTTTTAATAGAAATCATCATAAAGACATGCTTGGTATAAAATTTAATAACCCCTTATTAATTATTAATCTGCAGCTCCCTAATCCATCCAGAAATTTTCCTAAGAACTTTATTCTCAAACACTCGTAATCTCCTTTTCTCCCTTAAAGTAAGAGTTAATGTTTCGCATCCATATAATATCCATCCATAGTAATTCTGCCCGAAGGCAGGTCCTTCACTGCATTCATTACATTTTCATGCTATGCTTTCAGCTTTACTAGGGAATTTTATGTGTGGTAGCTTCCCGTTGCTTTCCACACGGGTGAAGGATGATGATGATGATGATTATAATGATTATGGCCATATGATTTCGGGGACCATTTGGGCCTTAAAGTTCTCCTGACATTTGTCTTACAGGTGAGGAGAAACCCCGATAAAAACCTCACCCAGAAAAACTGCCCTGACCAGGGATCGAACCCAGGCCCGCTGCGTGACAAGGCAGCACGCTACCTCAAGACCACAGCGGTGGACTCCATATAATATAACTGGTTGAATTATAACTAATTAATTAATTCACTGGCATTATCAAACCTTTAGGTTCATAGCCTTAAATACATAATGTCTCCATATATCCCTATTCCGAGCCAACAATCCTCTATCTAGGATAATCACATTTAAGTACCGTATTGCCTAGAATATAAGCCACGTTTATTTTTCAAATTTTGTATATGAAAATTAAAGGTGTGGCTTATATGCGCAGCCAATAAATTTTCACATGTAATAGAAACTTGAAATGTTGCACACGTTGCTAATTTTCCAATTTTGAAATGGAACAACAATGCCACACGCTCGTGTACCAGTAGTCATATGGTATATGACGCAACAGTCTACTAGTTTTCGTATTACAGTAATCATGCTCTTTTGTAAGATAGGACAGATTAAAACAGTTATGGTAGTATATGTACATACTACGGTAAATTTATTCTTCAGCAATGAGTGAAAACGTCGAAAGAAAAGCTTGAACAAGCTTGGGAATTCGGCATAGTTATGATGCTGGTTTCAAACTTGCAGTTATTCATTATGCTAGGAATACGTCTAATAGAGAAGGCAGCAAAAAGTTTAGTTTGGATGAGCAGTGACATTGGACGGAAGACCTGTGATTAGTTTTATCGGGTGATTTACCCACATTATAACTGAAGAAAAATGTATTGGGTTCTCTTCTTCCTTCCAAGTATTAGACCCAAGCCGTTTACGATCGTCGTATAAAGTGAAAATTTCTCCCTAAAGGGGGTCCCCACCTGTGAGAATTTTTGTGCTGGCTGACCACAAGGATGCCCAAGCTGTGCAAAACATTGCTTCCACTTACTTGTGTTTTGCTCCTTACTTTTATCTTTAACCGATCTGGTATTTCTTCCTCTCTTCCACTTACTTATACCAGACTCTTTTAACTTTACTATCTAACCTCTCTTGGTTAACTCTTGTTTCTTCGACCCTGACGCTATTAGGGCATCCGAGGGCTAGGGAGTCTTTCCTTTCTTCCATTTCTTCTTTCCTTTATTTTCTTTTCTTCTCCAGAAAAGCCTGACTAGAGGCTATAAGATGGCAGCCCCATCACTGGTCTTGCCTTCCTTTGGCCAGCAACCAATCGAAGGGACTATTATTATGCTTTCAAGTCTTATACGAGAATTTCCCGAAAAATATATTTAAATAGTGTAAACAGTTTTGTAACTGGATATGTGACAGGTAAATTTCTCTGCACTCAATTTTTCTCTTTTTCCTCCTAAAATTAAGGGTGCGGCTTATATTCGGGCCAATGCAGTAAGTGGCTAATCATTCTTCTGCTGAAAATTGAACTAGTCCCAAAAGATCTACAGCTAACTAACCCAATGGCAAAATCAAACCTGGAAGTTCATAGCTGCATGGACATAATTTCTTCATACATCCCTATCCTGAACCCTCAAATCGTGATTAATATTATTTTTTTGCCACATTCTTGGCCTACCTACTGGGCACTTTGCCTCTAGTTTTCCTACAAGAAGTTTCATGCCCCTCTTACATTACAAATTCTTGTCACAAGTCCTGCCCATTGCAGGTTAAGATTTTTACTGTTCTTAACACATTCAGTACCAGGCACTGAGCAGGCCAGCCATTTAAATACCCCAGCTACCCTTTCCGTGGCACTTCAGAAAATGGACCATTATTCACAAACTATTAGTCCTAGAAAATTCAAATTTTGTACATACCTAAAGGAGATATCCTAGTAGGATTTGATGGTGAGATAAATTGGGTGATTGACATCACATAGTATCGGCGTATCAATTTCAGGAAGTGAAAGTTCATCTTCACTTTCACTTTGTGAATCTTCTTATTCAGGAATCAGTTCATCACCTGAATCATCATTATACAAAATATTCACTAATTCTTCTTCAGTGAGACATTTTTCTTTTGCCATGGTTTCACTCTCACGCACAAAGAACAGCGCGATAAGGAGAAACAAATACGACTGCATTGGAGACTGGAGACAAGTTTGGGTGAACGAATTCCATGTGTTGTTTGTTTAAAAAATAAAAGGGGATTCATCAAGGTTAAACGTGTCAAACGGGAATAGAAAATGTACATTTACATGCCATCTATGATCTCCAAGACATACTAATCCAACACAATATTTAGGCGCCTAATATAAATGCAGTTTGTTCGCACCCGCTCTAAAGCGAGTTAACTGAGCGATGGCCGCATACATGATAGTCTCCTTAAACGCCTTAACTGGTTTACGGTGCTGAATGTGACACAACTGTGACAACTGGTTTCCCATAAAGATCATATTACTCACTTCCGAAAGGCCTATAGTATTTTAAAATGTTGAGACTAAACCTTACAGGTCATCATCCTCTTATCGTGTCCTCCTTTCGGAAGGTCGATACCAAATATGCCTCCGACCATCTCTATCTTCCCATGCTTTGCTTCTTTTTAGTTCTTCCCAGTCGTATCTTCTCTCTTGTAGACTTTTCTTCACTTGGTTAATCCATCTTTCTCGTGGTCATTTTCCTTGTATCTTGAGATTTAGCTGTCTTTGTGGTAATCTTTCCTTTTTCATTCTTTTTTAATGCCCAAACCATTTTAGTCTACTTTTTTCTTAATACTAATAAAATTCATATCAAATTCCGTTGAGATGAATAGTCATCAGATGAAAGTTAAAAATTAAAATGTATCTGTTGGCAGGTGCCGTTGTCCTCAACTTTGTTAAAATGATGTATACAAAATATTAACTGGAGGCCTTTCGGAAGTTAACTTCCATCATCAGCAGGATGAGCTTCTGCTACTCGTTGTTGTTGTTTACAGTGATGTAAACTCCAAGTGTCTGTAGCAACAAGTAGCAGAAGCTCATCCTGCTGATGATGGAAGTTAACTTCCGAAAGGCCTCCAGTTAATATTTTATATAGGCCTACATCATTTTAACAAAGTTGAGGATGGCACCTGCCAACAGGTACATTTTAATTTTTAACTTTTATCTTAATACTTTTTTCTTGTCTGTTAATTTTTCTATACTTGGTGTCTCCCTGATTTTGTCATTCCTTATTCTCTCTCTCCTTGTTTTATGTACCTTACAGGTACTAATTTTATATTGTGACTAATACTTCAACGTTAGGTGCGGTGGACTAGTGGTTATGCTCCTTGCCTCTGATCCCGAGGGTTGCAGATTCAAACCCAGCTGGGGTCAATGGATTTTTTTTAGGATGGAAAAATCCAAGGAACAAATCCTTCGGGAGCCATGCATCCTGAGTCTGAAAATTTTCAGGCTTGTAAAAGATCCTTAGGCCTGAATAAAAAGGCCTCTAAGCAAAATTTACTAACCTCATCATCCTAGTATTACCTTAGTTGCATGCTTGATGTCTCATTGGGTCAGTGAGTTGACCATATACCATTCATGACATCTGTGGGCAAATATGCTTAACTAAATTTACTTGGTATATTAACTCCTAACAAAGAAGAGGCAGAGGCTCAACTTTGGGCTATGCCATTTTAGAATACCTCAATAGAATTTTCTCATTAATTTTATTACTTTGATTGTAAATAGTAGATTTAATTTTTTTAACCCAATATTTAAGTGTTGTTATTATAATAATAATAATAAAGTAAAGTAATCCCACTACAGGCCTCGGGAGGCCCTTGGGGTGGTGGGAGGTTAAGGCTCCCACTTTTTCTAGACAATTGGCACTTGATGTCAGCCGGGTTGTCAGCACTGCGTGACGGCCGCCTTTACCCCCAGAACAAGTGTCTGGTACTCATTTCCGTTAGAGGCTGAGTCGACCCCAGGGCCATAGTGCCACCAGAAGGTTTTGGTCAGTTTAAAAATCCTGACCCCACCAGGACTTGAACCCTCGACCTTCCGATTTGTAGTGCAGTGCCTTAACCACTACGCTACGGCGTACCGCCTAATAATAATCATCATCTGCCTTTCAAGTATTAGGCCCAGTGGCCTGTTACGGTCTCCTGCCATAATAATAATAATAATAATAATAATCTTATTTAAAGAGAAAAATTATATGCTCAGACCGGGACTTGAACCCGGGACCCTTGGTTTTCTAGTCCAAGTGCCCGGTCTGAGCGTATAATTTTTCTCTTCAAATATGATTTATCCATCATTGAGATGTATGAAATTAATAATAAGAACATCGAAAAAAGCCATACTGGCATTTATAATGTAATGTATAATTCCCTAATATGTCTTCTTAATATAGGAGCCGCCATTTGCAAAGATAGAAGCAAAGGCTTCAAAGCATTTGGTGGGCGGAAATTACAACGTATATAGAGAAAGAATTTGCGTTTAGATCGGTACTTGCTCAGGTAGCTCAAATGGTAGAGCACTTGGACTAGAAAACCAAGGGTCCCGGGTTCAAGTCCCGGTCTGAGCGTATAATTTTTCTCTTCAAATATGATTTATCCATCATTGAGATGTATGAAATTAATAATAAGAACATCGAAAAAAGCCGTACTGGCATTTATAATGTAATGTATAATTCCCTAATATGTCTTCTTAATATAGGAGCCGCCATTTGCAAAGATAGAAGCAAAGGCTTCAAAGCATTTGGTGGGCGGAAATTACAACGTATATAGAGAAGAATTTGCGTTTAGATCGGTACTTGCTCAGGTAGCTCAAATGGTAGAGCACTTGGACTAGAAAACCAAGGGTCCCGGGTTCAAGTCCCGGTCTGAGCGTATAATTTTTCTCTTCAAATATGATTTATCCATCATTGAGATGTATGAAATTAATAATAAGAACATCGAAAAAAGCCGTACTGGCATTTATAATGTAATGTATAATTCCCTAATATGTCTTCTTAATATAGGAGCCGCCATTTGCAAAGATAGAAGCAAAGGCTTCAAAGCATTTGGTGGGCGGAAATTACAACGTATATAGAGAAGAATTTGCGTTTAGATCGGTACTTGCTCAGGTAGCTCAAATGGTAGAGCACTTGGACTAGAAAACCAAGGGTCCCGGGTTCAAGTCCCGGTCTGAGCGTATAATTTTTCTCTTCAAATATGATTTATCCATCATTGAGATGTATGAAATTAATAATAAGAACATCAAAATAATAATCTATCTAGATATATAAATATATTTTGAAAATTTTTGTTCTCTTCTTTTCAGATGGCTACACATTATTTCACATACAAATTACCATATATTACAAAAGATCCAAAGGCTGTGTTTGGACTCTACAAGAAATTTACAAAACCAATTTTAAATACGTTATTTTCAATTGCAATTGCACAAGGTCTAATAGCAATGTTCATTACATATATGGAAGCCAAATCTTATATGACAATTCAAGAGAAACTCATTCAGGAAGAAGAAGAATTGGCCCATAGATAATTATCTCTAAACTGCATTTAAGTAATAATTATTCAAATGTAGTTTTTTTATAAAGTAGTGACTTACATACATTACAGAATAAAGTGTTTCCTTATTATGGCAGAATATACTTACTTACTTACTCACTGGCACTATCGAACCCGTAGGTTCATGGCCGCACGGACATAAGCTCTCCATACATCCCTATCCTGAGCTAATGCTTTCCAATCATTCCCTGTATAATCTACTTCCCTCAAATCATAGTTAATGTTGTTCTCCCACCTCATTCTTGGTCTACCAACTGGGCGTTTTCCTTCTGGCTTTCCTACAAGAAGTTTCCATGCACGTCTTTCATTCCCCATACGCGCAACATGTCCTGCCCATCGCAGTCTACAAGACTTAACTGTTCTTATTATATCTGGCTTCCTATAAAGACCATGTAGTTCATTGTTATGTAGTCTTCTCCATTCACCTGTCTGTTCATCTCTCTTTGGTCCAAAAATTTTCCTAAGAACTTTATTCTTAAATACTCGTAATCTCCTTTCCTCCCTTAAAGTAAGAGTCCATGTTTCGCACCCATATAATATAACTGGTAGAATAATAGTTTTATATATTTTCAGCTTAACGTTTTTTGAAAGGAGTTGGGACATCGAAAGTCTCTGCAATGCATAATAGCATGCATTTCCAGAATTGAGCCTATGTTTAATTTCTTTGTGCATCTCATTCCTATTTGTGATTATTGTTCCTAGGTATTTGAATTCAGCGCCAATTCCTCAAATTTCCCTCATTTGTCATTAGCTGTCCATTTCCATTATATAATGTATTTCTACGTGTGACCATATATTTAGTTTTACTGATATTTACTTCCAGTCCTAATTTCTTAGTGTTACTCAATAGTGTGTGCGTTATGGCAGAATATATAATATGAATTATTATGTTTTCAAAATCATTGTATCCTTTCTCCCAAAATACAGGGCTATTTATGTCTGTCCAGCAATTTAACATTAATATGGCAGATACAGTATGTTCAGTAAGCAATGATCATTTATTCATATTTCATGTTTTTTAGACACGGGAACTGCAGTTTTCAAGATGTCATCCCCTCTTATTTTCAGCCAATATTATGACTACTGGATTTTTGTTGGACTCTTCATCTATAACGTTGCCATCTGGTGTTGATTTGATGAACTTTGAGATCAGGCCCTGTTCATTGGGAATTTCAAAATCCATGGATCTAAATTTGTTCTTCTGAATATATATCTTCTCCCAAACTGTCAATTCTGAAGGTTTTCTCAAATTTTTAAAAAGTTTAGCCTCTATTTCAATTTTATGACTCTCCAATAAACTATGTGCTGCAATAGCTGATTTTTCCAATTTCACCATTTTTAATATTTTCAAAGTGTTCCTTTGTTTGAGTGTCCAAATTCCTTTTTGTTTTTCCTGTGTGTACTTTATTGCAGTCTTTACAACTAATTTGATAAATTCCAGATTTTTTACTATCTGGGGTGTTCAATTTCTTATAATAGATTATCAAGGCTAAATTTATTTATCGGTGCCAATGTAATATTGAATTTCTTGAAATTTGTTATGTATTTCAGGATGATAAGTACTTTTCTTGAATTGTTTTCCTTTCTTTGAATCAAATTGCAGGGTGGTATATTCTTTTAATTGTTTTTATTGTCTGAATTTCTTTGATTTATTTATAATTTTTTTTTTCCAAAACCATTTAAATTAGCTATGTTCAAAATATGATAGTATTCTTTCTTAAAATCTTCTTCATTTAGTGAAACATTTAATAATATATATATATATATATATATATATATATATACTAGAAGTCCCGGCCATGCGTTTCTGTGGCTAAGGTATATGTTAAAAATATAAATTAAGTTGCTGTCTTTCAGCCAGATTACTTAAAACTAATACTTACACACGAAATTAATAATATTGAAAATAAAATAAACACTGAACACACTTAAATTATGAAATAATCAATATTTGTAATTCAATTGAAATTCGCGGTTGCAACAAAAAGCACAGCCATCTGGATCTCTCTTTGTTAAATAATAAACCATTTACCTTACCAAATTACCTTACACCGCCATCTGTTAGAATCGTATGGAACTCACAGATAATTATAACTCTTTGTTAAATAATAAACAAATAATTTGCAATAAAAAATAATGTGACTATAAATTTAGTTATAAACTACCCTAAGTCTCAAGTTGGATCAAACTGCTCACAGTGTGCAAAATTTTATTAAAATCGGTTCAGTAGTTTAGGATTCCATCGCGGACAAACAACATGACATGAAATTTTATATATTAAAATATATAACTGTTGAAAATCGCATGTTTATGCGCAATATGATTCAAATCTGAAGACTTTATATAATTGTCTGTATGAGTATCCTTCTTGTAAATATTCAATTTGATGATATAGATGAAGATTTCAACAGAAATCCAGTAGTCATAATATTGATTGAAAATGAGAGGGATGTCCTTTTGAAAACTGCAGTTCCCTTGTTTAAAAAAACATATTAAATATGAGGTAAGATAAGAAGTGACTCATTCATTCATTGAATTAAGAACCTCACAATTTTATTTCCCATATTTAACTATGAATGATCTTTTTTTTTTTTATACAGCCAGAATTTACATGAAAAAGTTGGTTTCACCATGATAGAAATAAACAAATTACACTGAGCAACAAAAAAGAAACTTTTTTTGTCTCTGAAAGAAAAATATGTGATTTTGATAGTATTTTTCTCCCAAATTTAAATATATCGGTTTTTCTCCGTCACACAAGGTTTCCGAGAGAACAGGCATTTATAATTTCAGACACTTTAATATTTTCTACATTTGTAACTACACAATATTCGAACATTCGGACTCACCTACAATGTAAGAAATGACAATTTTCTGCTATATTTTGCCTGTGGAGCATCCCTCTTGATGGTCCAACAATAATCGGTGATATCTCTTTTCCATAGCTGAAATCTCCTGAGTTAGCTCATTTGGTTTTATTTTACAATGGGCAAATGGACGAAAAAACGTTTATTAAAAAAATTATTTAAATCCATTAATTGAAACTGAAACTGGGTTGTAAGGGGTAGTGACGTGTGTATAACCTCTCCTACCCAATTCTCATCCTCACCTTCTCGTGGTACAACCCGTTTTCACAAACGAGGCTCTGAGGACCGAGTCACGACGGTATAACCGTTCCATCGGGTACTGAGTAAATGCAGTAACCTAATGTCTGTCCAGAGACTAAAAGGTAGCAGCCCTACCACTGGACTACTTAGCGTCGGGCCAGTAACCCGTCCTAAGGAACTTCAAAACTACTTTCAAGTCTCAACATGATAAAATCCAGAAGGAATTGAAATATGATCAACCTGCAGGAAGAAGAAGACCAAGACATCCACTCAAAAGACTTTTGGATGGTGTTTCTCTTGAGGCCGAAACAGATCAACAAATGGGCTAAATTCGTGAATGTATTATGATGATGATGATGATGAAATAAAAAAACTGTAGGTGATGGAGAAATTCAGAATACATATTTGAAAACAAGATAAAAAACTGCAGTAAGTACAACTATTGGTACTCATGAGACAAAAATTATGTTGACCAGTGTAATTATACACAGCTAGGCTACTACAATGCATCTCACTTAACTTGTGGCCACTAGTGGGAAAAGTTACTGCAGGCAGTGAGTCATCAAGTCACACTGCATATGCAATGCAACTGGCGAGTGAGCCAATCAAGCTGCATGTTTGTATGGTAAAACACGCGTTCTACTGTAATACAGTAAAAGCTCCTTATTCACAGGTTGTGTCACATTCAGTACCGTAAACCAGTTAAGGCATTTAAAGAGACTATCAGGTATGTGGCCATCGGTCAGTTAACTTGTTTTAGAGCGGGCGCGAACAAACCGCGTTTATATTCGGCGCCTAAATATTGTATTGGCTTAGTATGTCTTGGAGATCATAGATGGCATGTAAATGTACATTTTCTATTCCCATTTGACACGTTTAACCTTGGTGAATCCCCTTTTATTTTTAAAACAAACAACACATGGAATTCGTTCACCCAAACTTGACTCCAGGCTCCAATGCAGTCGTATATGTTTCTCGGTATCGCGCTGTTGTTTGTGCGTGAGTGAAACCATGGCGAAAGAAAAATATCTCACTGAAGAAGAATTAGTGAATATTTTGTATAATGATGATTCAGGTGATGAACTGATTCCTGAACTAGTAGATTCACAAAGTGAAATTGAAGATGAACTTCCACTTCCTGAAATTAATACGCCGATACCATATGATGTTAATCACCCAAGTTATTTCACCATCAAATCCTACTAGGATATCTGCTTTATGTATGTACAAAATTTGAATTTTCTAGGACTAATAATTTGTGAATAATGGTCCATTTTCTGAAGTGCCACGGAAAGGGTAGCTGGGGTATTTAAATGGCTGGCCTGTGGGTTTAAATGCCCTGCCCAGTGCCTGGTACTGAATGTGTTAAAAATGTGTGACACAGTTCCTGTACTCGCGGCTAAAAATTTCTCTTTGCGGATCCAGTCGGTATATCAGAAGGATTAGGAACTTTTATTAACCATTTGCAACTTTTTTTACTGCAGGCTCATGTCCAGGCAGCTTTTATACAAGGAGCGATTCAAACCAAGTGGACAAATAATATCAAAGTAAAACAAGTCTTGTTGTCACTAAGCCTAATGTTTGTCGTTAAAAGCTACCGCCGCCACAATTCACATGCTGCTTTGTCCTTTGATAAATGCTGCCCTCGCCACAATCGGTGTCTTATTGTTTCAACTTTTCATTTGTTGCAATAATTTTGATTGAATAACATATGTCTCTTCTGCTTTGTTGCCAATTTATTATGTAGAGTAAAAGGAAAGAAAATTTGTTCCGAAGCAGAAGAAAGTAATGTTGCCGCTTAAAGTAAAAATAGAAATGTTTGACTGTTTTCGTTTAGCAAGTCATTTGCATCCATATCATGCTATTTCAATGTTATTGAATCACTGTATGATTCATCAAGAAATCCGAAGACAAAATAAGGAATTCTATTGCTGAATACACAGCTAAATACTTACTTACTCACTGGCACTATCGAACCCATAGGTTCATGGCCGCACAGACATAAGCTCTCCATACATCCCTATCCTGAGCTAATGCTAATTCACAGCTAAATATCAATCTGAATTGAAAAACATTATAAAAGCGGCAAAACAGGAAAAAATTACTAAGTTCTTTAAGCCCTTGCCTAAGCCTTAATAAAAATTGTTCAAAATCTCTCATTATTAGTCATTCAAAATATCTCTGCAGGCGGAAGAATTATGAAGCTCTATTTGTTGCTACACGTGATGTCATATAAGGCAGAGCACACTGTCAACGTCCCACGTCCCATTCCCCTCTGCACCCTAGGATAGCAGTGCCACGTGTTCTATTCCTGCATAAACACGACTGCAGTGCCCTCCGTCAACAACTGCGAGGAAGGAGGAGGGCAATTTCTACATAAAAAATTAAAAAGATGACTGCAATTAAGAAAAATCGTAGGGAAAACTCAATAAAATAGATTAATTCATTCATAGTAAAATAGACACTTAAAAAAATTAATCTAATTCTTGATAAACTTAAAAAAATAAATCTTAAATAACAAATAGATATAAATTTCACAATCTAGGATAATTAATTATATCTCTAAGGCCACAAATTAGAATTTTCATTATTTACTCCTTAAACGGGTAATAATTGATTTTCTGTTTATATTTTTTATTTTATTTTGGAACATATCCCTTATATATCCATACAAATTATCATTCCATATTCACAGCATATTTGCGGAACATATCCCCCAAGAATGACGAGCTTTTACTGTACTGTACTCTCATGTTATAATGTATGTAAAGTAAAACTAAGCACTTAGTTAAGTCCTATAGTGGTCTTAGTTCATAGTTATCATTATGCCTCAATCTTCGTTCACTGTATAGCCTAAAAGTCCTATTTCAAATTAAAAGTTGGGAAGTAAATATTGTGAAGTAATATTCATTTAGGATTGGTTGGAGCATATTTTATTTAATACCTTACCTCACAAATTTAGAGTTTTTCACGATAACAGGTTTCAAATGGGATCTCGTTCATCTTCAGTCACAACCCCAATTGATGAAATTCTTTGGTCATCAATATCTTCTGAGCTGCCATCTATTGTCGAGTTTATAAACTTTGAAATTAAATTTTGTTCATTGGGAATACCTAAGTTTATTGATTTATATTTATTCTTCTCCCAAACTGTCAATTCCAAAGGTTTATCCAATTATGATTATCTTGTAGAAGATTTCCGGGCTGTTGGCCGTGGTCTTGAGGCTTGTAGTTCCCCGACTTTTCGCCAGAGACTGCGTCCGACATCCTCAAGGGTTGTCTTGAGACTGACAATTTTGTCGACTACCTGCCCTATTTATACATTTATCCGCAATGCATTCTCTGCGTGGTCCGTTTCTTCGTAAATTGTATCTGCCTTCTAATGCTAAGCAACCAGAAGGCAGATACAATTTACGAAGAAATGGACTGTGCAGAGAATGCGTCGCAGATAAATGTATAAATAGGGCAAGTAGTCAACAAAATTGCCAGTCTCAAGACAACCCTTGAGGACACCGGACACAGTCTCTGGCGAAACGTTGGGGAACTACAAGCCTCAAGACTACGGCCAACAGCCTGGAAATCTTCTACAAGATCATCATAATAACTCCAGCCATGAAAGCCTAAGTCAATATGTTTATCCAATTGTATTAAAAGTTTTGTTTTCCCTCCAATTTTGTGATGTTCTAGTAGACTATGTGCTGCAATTGCCAATTTTTCAATTTCACAATTTTTAATACTTCTAAAATGTTCTTTAGTACGAGTTTCCAAACTTCGAAGGCACTTGTCCAAAGCTAAATCCCCAAAAATGGGCACGAGAAAAGAAGAAGGAAAGGCAAGTGGAATAAATAATGTACAACTAGCATTAAAAACTTATGTTTTATTTGTATTTTTAACCATCAACTCCATTACTACGATATTTTAGAAAGTATCCAGTGATTATTTTTTAATATTTTTTTCTACTGACCATCCATTCAAGTATGTGGTCTCACTACAATATCTGAAACCACAACTAGGCACAATAATTTTCCTTTAAATTCCTCTATTTGTGTATAAAATGTGCTGCCATATAATATGTAATAAGAAAAAAGTTAATTATGGGCTGTTCCATAATATGACATTATAGCATACAAGTTGAATACGGGCTTAAACATGAGCCATTAGATAAATAGAGTGATTATAACTTGTTAAAAACTTGTGAATCAAATTTTAATATGTTTATTGATTTAACTTTCACAGGGAAAAAACACTATGAGGTTTCATTTAAGAATTAAATTAATATTATTATTATTACCTCACCTCATATCCTTTTTCTTCTAGACTGTAGTTTCGGATACTATATCTCCATCATCAGTAGTCTCGTCAATAGGTGTGAAGAAGAAAACTGCCAAGAAACGACATAACACCGGTCGACGAGAGGCTACTGATGATGGAGATGTAACTCCGAAACTTCAGTCTAGAAGAAAAACGATATAAGGTGAGGTAATAATAATATTAATTTAATTCTTATGTTTACTGATATTGAAATACACTAAATAAGAGTATACTTCCTCTAGGAATAAATAGAATGTTCACAGCTCAGGTATTACCAAGTCCAGAATATCATGTTTGGAGGAATAAGATGTTAAAATTAATAGAGAATTTTAATGACTTGCCTCATAATTGTAGATTTCTTGGAGACTATAGTTTCAATACACTATGTATTATTATTAATTCCTTCAAAACTATTAGTCTTCAAGAAAACTACAATTATGTGGTTGAGTCATTAAAATTCTAACTGTCCCATAGTGTCACTTCCTTTAAATATTAAGATGTTAAAAGTTAATTAAATAAAATTTCATCACCTCCCTTCATATTCTTCTTTTCTTCTCTTTTTCTTAGACTGGTTTCAGAATCTTCTTCTTTGGTTCCATCCTCAATATTTTCAAAATGTTTAAGTTGTCTTGAAGAGCTGCCTCCTGCTCTCTCTGTTGGTAGACTGAAGAACCTCGAAATTAAATAATTTTCCCTAGGAATTTCAAAGTTCATTAATTTCTCTTTTGCATTTTTTTCCCAAACCATGAGCTCTTTAGGGTTTTCTATTTGTTTAATTAATTGACTATTCAATTTTGAAGATCACAGGTTCAAATCTGCACATACAACTATTACAAAAATCCAGGAATTGAACTGCTACCACACTCAGTATATAGCCCTGATCTTGTACCTTCAGATTACCATTAATACGGATGGTAATTCTAATGATCCATGATCAATTTCACCCATGTTTTGCATGAAGTTTCAAAAATATTGAAGCTATGGAAAGGGTTATTGTTTTTAACAGGGACCCTATAATTCTTTCTAGATTGAAAGCTTACAGGAACCAACCTGGAAAATAACTCCAACGTCTAATCCCCACCTTCTCATGGTGCAGCTGTTAACATATTGTTTATGCAATATTAACTAAAGGGATGGGCTTACCAACTAAATAGCACTGGTCAATTTGATGGATTATAGACCGATCTGATATTTCTTCCTTTTCCAGCACCAGATCCCTTTTCTTGCTTTCCTATCCAGTTACCCTTGGCTGACCTCTTGTTCTTTGACCCTGATGGTATTAGAGTATTCGAGGCCTATTCTTTCCTACATCTCTTTCTTTTTTATATGCTTGTCCAGAAGCTTTGAAGTTGCAGCCCCACTACTGGACTAGTCTTCTCCTGGCTAGTAACTAGTTAACCTTGTGGGCACTTATCTTGATGAGTGAGAAGGGTTAACCTTTGTTATTGACATATTGGATAAACGTGGAACTGGGAGACGACCACATAAGCTGCATATGCATTAAATGTAGTCCCATTGCATAAGTATCTATGGACTCATGTCATCAGCTGCAGCTGGATACATATAGTGAAGAATGAATTAAGCTCAACAAATTCTTCGTATCATCTCACTGAAAGATGGCTCAAGACTATAGAATCTGATGGTATCTACTTTGAAGAGTAGTTTAATTTCTTGTCAGAAAACATTCAAAATAAAATATTGTTTAAAAAAAAGTACATTGAACTTTTATAGGAATAATCACTATAGGATTAATGTAAGATATATTAAAATGTTATTCAGGAAACAGTAAAACTATCTAATATGGAAATAGTAAATCTAAAGAAATTTTAGTCGAGCAAGGAATACGACAAGGAGACTCATTAAGTCCCATATTGTTCACACTAATAATGGATGAAATCATCAAAGAACTAAAAGTTGAAGTTAGAAAAGGGATTAAAATAGGTAACAAAGAGCTGAAGATGATAAACTATGCTGATGATACAGTTCTAATTGCACAAAGTGAAGATGATTTACAAATGCTATTGCACAATTTAGAATCATTGCAGCAAAATATAACATGAAAATCTCAACAAATAAAGCCAAATCAATGGCAATATCCAAGGAACCCACGACGTGTTAAATTAGAAATAGAAGGGAAAAGTATAGAACAGGTCATGAAATTCAAATATTTAGGAATAGAAATTAATAGCAGCAACAGAATAACAGATGAAATCCTCCATCAAGCAAATAATGCAAACAAAATATCGGGATGTTTAAACAATACTGTTTGGAAAAATAAAAATTTAAGAATAGATACAAAAGTAAGAATTTACAAATATGTCATAAGACCAGTTTGAAAATCGTAGGAAAATCGCTGAGAGAGAAAAATTGCAGCTTTGTTATTAGAGAAGAATGTGAAATTGAACCTATAACCTTTGGATACATGATAGAAGACTAAATTGGAACGATCACATAGATAGAATGAACAGTAGATTAGTGAAGAAAGTATGTGACTGGACACCTCAGTAGAAAAGGCCTTTAGGAAGACCACAACTACGATGGAAGGACGTCACCATATCCCGGACCTGTAGTGAATGATCAAGCGACAAGCTGCCAGCTTTCATGCTTAGAGGAGGAAGAAGAAGAAATTAAAATGTTTCATACCTCTCTTCATGTCCAGTCTTCTAAGTAGATCGCGGTTTCAAAGCCTTGGCATCTTCATCTGCAGTACTTTCTTGTCGACTGATGTTATGTTGATCAGAACAACTACATCTTCTTCCCTCTGTTGTTGGACTGATACACCTCCAGATCCAGTCAGAATCTGCGGGAATTTCGAAGTCCATAAGTTTTCTTTCTTGTTTTTTTTTATGTGGATTTTTTCCCAAACCATGAGTTCTTTTTGTTTTTCTATATGTTTAATTAGGACTAGCTTTTGATTCAATTGTAACAGAAAACGGTTTGAAGAAAATATGGTATACAAGAAAATAAATTTAAAAGACAAAAATTAATTAATGAAAGCACACTTATAAAACAAACAAAATAAATAAAATTCAAGAAATTCACTTACCATCCATTGAAACACAAGTTTCAAAAAGTTTAATATAAGATTGGCACCGAATAATGAATACAGCCTAAATAGGATAATTAAAACCAATAAAAATGAAAAAAAATTGAAGAAGAAAACAAATCAAGAATTTATCAGATCAAATACAGGGATTGTGACAAAATTTATATAGGAAAAACAAAAAGAAATATGAAAACAAGAGTGAAAGAACATCTTAGAAATGTCAAAAATGGTGAAGTGGAAAAGTCAGCAGTATCTGCTCATACTTGGTTCAAAAAACATCTAATTGAATCAAAAGCCAGTCTAATTAGACATATAGAAAAACAAAAAAGAACTCACGGTTTAGGAAAAAATCAAGAAAGAAAACTTATGAACTTCAAAATTCCCGCAGATTCTGACTGGATCTGGAGGTTTATTGGTCCAACAACAGAGGGAAGAAGTAGTGGTTCTTCTGATCGACATAACATCAGTCGACAAGAAAGTACTGAAGATGAAGCCACAAAAGCTTTGAAATCATTATCTACTTAGAAGACTGGATATGAAGAGAGGTATGAAACATTTTAATTTATCTTAAAAAATACATTACTTATGAGATGTATCTATACATTAACATTAGTTATTTTTTCATGTCCAGTGTGGTAGCAAGTGGTTTAATTCATGGTTCTTGGTGCTGAGTTATGGCACTTGGGTTGGTATAAGTCCCTGTAGGAGAAGAAATTTTCTCATGTGATTTCGGTCAGTATGGAACCGGTGCTCACTCAGCATCATGAGGTATTTGGGTAGCTACAATAAATAACAGTTCCAGTTGAGAAAACCAGTTATAATGGCCGAAGAACCCGACATTCTGACCAAATATCACCTCAGTACTGGTTCTGTGAATAACACCTGTGGATGTGAGGCTAGCAGCTGGCTGGTAGGTCAAGGCCTTCTAGGCCTGTTGTGCCTTGGAGTTTTTTTTCTTTTTTCAAGAATTAGGCCTAGCACAGTTTTTGGACTTTGGCTACTTGTCCCCTTAAGGGAGGTGATGGGTGAAAAATTGACCATTTGAGATCAAAATTGGCATTTTTTGTTTTTGTACTGAAAATAGCCTGTACTCCAATGTATATGTTGGCAAAGTTTCAGAGACCTATGATGCTTCGAAGTGCCCTAAAGTGCTGATTAGGCCTGTATGTTACATTTTGTATTTAAACAGCATGCAAATCTTTAAACTTGTTTTTTCCACATTTTTATTTTCACTGCATTTTTGTACATTAAAAAATTGAATGGGATTCACAAATTTTGTCCTAGAAGGTTCAAATTTTTACTGCATATCCTAAAAACAATGAGTAACAAAGTAGTGCATGGGTTTCATGATTGAAGTATTTTAAGGAATAAAAAATAAAATGTATGCAATTATTATTTTTTTTAATTCCACGCATGAGGTACAACATTATTTTTTTTCTCCCTTTGTATTCACATTATCAGAATTCTAATGCATGATGTTTTTCTAAATATTTTAGGAGTCTTGTAAAAAAAATCAGACATTTTACTAAAAAATTGTAAACCCATTTAATTATAATATATGCAATTTTTTTAAATATAATATTAATAACTTGTAAAATAAATATCTCACAAGAATGAAATTTAAATACATCATTATTTGACAGGTCCATGTCTCGGCCTAGGCGAAAATTTTTCTCTTCAAATATACATCATTATTTATCATGCAGTGAATGTTTGTACAAAATGTCAATAGGCCCCAACTCTAGCTCAAAAAATGTAGAAAATATAAATTTCACCCATCATCCCCCTTAACCACCCAAATACTATTAACAGAAATGTTTTTCTTACCTATAATATTAATAAATTATTAGCTTCTTACATTTATTTTAAAATACAAAAAATACAATGGGAAGTAACATTATGAGGTTTTACTTAACAGATAAGTTTGGTCTGTTTCTAATATGTTCTTTCAATCTTGTATTTAAGTTCTTTTTTGTTTTTCCTATGTATATTTTTTTCACATCTTTATAATCAATTTATTAAATCCCTGATTTGTTACAGTCTTCAATCTTTTCATTTTTGTTGGTTTTGATTAATTTAATCAAACTGTAATCTTTTTCGGTGCTAATTTAATGTTAAATTTGCTGAAATTTTTTTGAAACTTATTAAATAGTACTAAAAAATGGTATGTAAATTTCTTGAATTTTTTACCAGTTTCTTTATCTGTCTGAAGAACACTTTTATTTATCACTTTTTGTTTCTTGAATTTATTTATTTCTTACAAATCATCTTTTCCTGGAAACCATTCTCTTTTGCTATTTTTATAATCAGTTTTTCTCTTTTATTAAAATTTTCTCTGCTCAATTTTCTCATGTTTGAATAAATTAATCAAACCAACAAAAATGAAAAGATTGAAGACAACAACAAATCAGGAATTTATCAAATTGATTGCTAAGATTGTGAAAAAAATATACATAAGAAAAACAAAAAGGAACTTAAATACAAGACTGAAAGAACACCTTAGAAATGTTAAAAATAGAGAAATAGAAAAATCTGCAATAGCTGCACATGCAGTGTCAGAAAAAAAAAAACACATTGAAACTAAGGCAAAATTACTAACACAGTTAGAAAAATCTAAGGAACTCACAATTTGGGAGAAAATTTTCAACTGCAAAATAAGAAGAAAACTATGAATTTTAAAATTCCTGGAGAAATAAAAAAAAAAAATTGATTTGGAAGTTCATCAGTCAGCCAGCAGAGGGAGCAGAAATCAACCTACAGGATGGACAACCACAAAACAACAGTTGGAATACACTGACAATGTTGCACAAAAGCGACGAACCTGGTCTGCATAAAATCAAGAAATATGAGAAGAGTCAAATTAACCAACTCATTAATAATTAAAAGAAACCTCATAGTGTTATTTCCTACATAATATATATCTTCGGGTTTTTACAGTTGCTGCCGTCTTCCCGTGCCAAACCTCCAAAGCCTACGGTCTTGGGCATCTTCGATGCTTAGCCCTCTTGCTTGCATTACTGTCTTCATGTTTTCCTTCCATGTTAACTTTGGTCTCCCTCTTTTCTTCTTTCTGTTCGGATGCCATTCATATAGTTGCTTCGGCCATTGCTCATCTTCCATTCTTAAAACATGTCCTAACCATTTTAATTCCTTCTCCTCGATTCTTTCAATTATGCTTTCTTCTGCTTTCATTATGTTTCTAATTTCCTTATTTGTGACATGTTCTAATTTAGACTTTCTGGCACTTCTGCGTAAATAATAATATTTCTAGAGCTATTTGTCTATTCTTGTAGTACTTATTGATTGTCCATACCTCACTTCCATACATTGCAACAGATTCCACCAATGTTTTACCATTATATTTTTTGTGTCTTTCCAAATATGTTTATCCCACCATATGGAATTTAACGATGATATTATTTTGCTACTCAATTCAATTCTATGTTTTATGTTCTCTTTGTCTATACTTTCAATGTTATCCATAATTATTCCCAATACTTAGTTTTGTTTCACTTGCTTTATTTGGATTCCTTCTTCCAATATTAAATTTTCTCTTTCATTGCTATTTATTGCCAGATATTCTGTTTTTTGTAAATTTACTGTGCTTTTCAACCTTTTATCATGAATTCCATATTATATTTGTCTTGCACTAAAACCAGTTGATCATCGGCAAATTGTAATGTTAGCAAAAATCTGTTGCCTATTGGGATCCCCATACATTTCATTAATATTTCCTACATATATGTATATATTAAATATTGAAACATGTTCATAGAATGCTATGGTTTATGAGGTAAGATTGAAACCAAATTCACCTTATTTATTAAAATATTCTTTGTAAATGTGAAGCGACATGATTGGATTAACCACGGTCTACAATATTATTAGGCTATGGACTAGTTTACTGTTGAGCTACTGTGGTACAGCAATAAATCATTTACATTGAACTTCTATAGGAATAAATCACTATGAGGTTTAATTTAAGATAGATTAAAATGAACATCGAACAATATGTTGCTAAAATAAATGGTTTCGATGAAGACATTATAAAGAATAAATTAAAGAAATTCAAACAACATAAAAGGTTACAGGAATACACCACCTTACATCATGGTCCCAAGAAAGATGTAAAATTCAAGAAATTCACTTACCATCCTGAAGTTCATAATAAGTTTCAAAAATTTTCAGAAATTTTAATATAACATTAGCTCCAATTAACAAATTCAGCCTGGATAATCTGCTGTTAACTAATAATAAATATAATACCCAGACAACAAAAAATCTGGGATTTATCAAATTGATTGCAAAGATTGCAACAAGATATATATAGGAAAACAAAAAGGAACTTGGAAACTCGTAAAAAGAGCACTTCAGAAACATGAAGAATGGAGAAATTGAAAAATCAGCTATAGCAGCACATAGTTTATTAGAGCATCATAGGATTGAAAAAGAAGCAAAACTTTTAAAACATCTATCTAAACCTTTGGATTTAACAGTTTGGGAAAAAATATATATTCAAAAAAACCATACTAGAACTATGAACTTTGAGATTCCGGAAGAACCAAGCTTGATTACAAAGTTCTTCAAAAATACAACAGATAGCAGTTTAGGAAATGATTTATCCAAAATAACACCAGATGGCAGTTTGAAGAGGAATTCCTTCAAAAGAACACCAGATGGCAGTCTAGATAATTACCGGCAAAAAGGAGAAAAAATTGACAGTCGTGAAAACAGCTGACGATGACGACAAAGTGTCGCCGAAACTGCAGTGCTGTGTTTAAAGAAACATAGATGTATGAGGTAAGAAAAAAATATCACGATTCATTTAATTATTAATGTTATAGGTATTAATTAATTTGATGTCCTATGATGTAAATATGTCAATTATATTTTTCTGCAACGTCATTTCCTGGAAAAATAATGTGTTTAAGAAAGTGCAAACAGTGCTTTCTTTTTTTTTTTTGTGGTATAATCAATTATTACAAATGTTTTTATATTATCTATCGCATGCGCTTCTGTTGACATTCATGCACTATATAAACAATCTGGTAGCTGTATTTCTTAGAGGGTCAGTCACTGCATAATAATGCTATGACCTATTCAGAATGTTAAAAAAGGAGGTACTTTCTTTATTATGATAAACTTTAGTTGGTAAATTTTAGGCGAAACACGACTGTGATTGGTTGTAAATAAAAAATCATTGAAATGTGAATGGTCATTGACTCCCATTTGGGGCATGAGTTAAATAGCCATTCATAATCGCCTTATTAAGTTTAGGATTAAGGACTCTTCTGGTGCACCATCATCATCACCCATTATATCATTGGGGCCCCAACCTTAGAAGTGGGTTATAATTACTAGACTGCCAGGAGAGAACACCTGAAATGTCAAAATGAAATATGGGGCATTGAATAATAAGAAGAATTAAATTGTAATATAATATTGTGTTTGAAAAATTAGTAAAATTTCTTTCTATAAATGGAATAAAAAACTAATCGCATGCAAAAAAGGACAACTTTGGTAATTCAAATTGGGAATTAACAGTGTATAAGAGAAAAATTTGCATTTAGATAGGAGTTTCTCAGGTAGCTCAGTGATAGAGCACTGGCCTAGAAACCCAAAGGTCCTGGGTTCAAACCCCAGTCTGAGCATATTATTTTTCTCTTCAAATATAATTCAAAATCGATCGCGGTGGACTAGTGATTATGCTCCTCGCCTCTGGTCGCGGGTTCAAACCTGGCCGGGGTCGATGGATTTTTTTAGGATGGAAAAATCCAAGGAACAAGTCCTCCAGGGGGGGACTTTAAGCCGTGGGTCCCAAGTCTGAAGATTTTCAGGCTCGTAAAAGATCCTTAAGACTGAATGAAAAGGCCTCTAAGCAAAATTTACCGAATTTTCCCGCTCTAGTACTACCTTGGTTTCCTAGATGTCAGTATGTGGCAGAACGCTGACCACGGGCCACTCCTATGACATCTATACAAAACAAGTGTAACTAAATTAGTATGGTTCAAATTCTTCCCTGTAGGGGGGAGAGCGCCTAAATCTCTATTAAGGGAAACGTGTGCTTACAAGATACAAGAAGATATAATTCAAAATAGTTCAAGAATGAATACTTTGGAGCTTGGTAGCATATTTTTTTTTACAATTACATACAACTGTAGATATTTCAATCTATCTTAAATAATGGCTCATATTTGTATGACAAAAGCATGTAATGTTGAGGATAGGACATCAAATTCTCTGTTACATATATATATTTATGTATTCATAAAGCAATTGACACACACAAAAAAATGTTGAATAATTTACTTTTTTTTTCATTAATTAAATAAAATAAAACATAGTTTTATTTGATTTTCGTATTTATTATATAATACAGTGACAGCTGTATCGGTACACTGTAGCTGTCACTGAATTATATAATAAATATGAAAATCAAATAAAACTATGTTTTATTTAATTAATAAATATGGATTTTCATCAAGTAAACACCAACTCAATTGATTACTTTTTTTCTATTTCAAATAAGCTCGCACCTCTTTTGAATCTTGACTTTATTTTATTCAAAAGGAAAAGGGGGAATTATAAATTTAAATCTAAACTTTTTAAGTTTGGATTTAATTTCATTAGGGCAGTGGAGAAAATTCATACTTTTCCACAAGGACGGTAAAGCTACATACAAATGCATTTCATTAGAATTCATCTTAGCAGCACCAACTTCAATTAAAAACACTGCTTATTGTAAATTAAGGAGTCATTTTTTACATCTTACCTCATATTTCATGTTTTCTTTAAACACGGGAACTAGTTTTCAAGAGAAAAATCTCTCTCATTTCCAACCGACATTAAGACATTATTTCCCATATTTAACTATGAACTGCTTATTGTATTAAAACATCCTATCTTTACATTGTATTAGCCTTATTGCACATGTAGACATCAAATTACCTTTATAATTAATTATATTATCTTTGGTCTGGACATCTTACCTCAATATTAATGTTGATTTGTTCTTGGACATGTTTCAAAACAATTCTCTGTTTTATCTTCAGCTTTCCCAGACGTGTTTAGTGGTGCGCCTCTGCACATAGTGTTTAAGCATCTACACGAGCACATAAATAACTGTGAGTGATAAATTAAGGCTGAAATCAATAGCCACACATTATAAGCATTATTAAGTGAATTAGAAGAGTGACGCTCTGTGTAAGTACTTTGTGAGAGAACTGAAAGCGACGAGAGCACGTGGTAAACTTACTGAACAAGACTTGAGCACGTGCAACCTTAGTGTAAATTACTTGTTTAAATATAGTCTTATCTTCATATGTTTAATTATTTGTGTCACAGCATTTCCAAAAATACAGTCCACTTTCCAGAGAGAAGAACTTTATCGCTATTTACAGGTTAGAAATAAAGCTCAGTGAACAATTACCTGTATGTGTAGTAGGTATTTATTATTATTCTACTACATATTTTTGGGAAAGTCTGGGAAAGCTGAAGATAAAACAGAGAATTGTTTTGAAACATGTCCAAGAACAAATCAACATTAATATTGAGGTAAGATGTCCAGACCAAAGATAATATAATTAAAATAACCTCAAAATATAACTTCCTAAAATTAAATATCAAATTACCTTATTTAACTTTCACAGGGGAAGACCACTATGAGGTTTAGTTTAAGATTAAATTAATGTTTTTATTACCTCACCTCATATCCTTTTTCTTCTAAACTGCAGTTTCGGAGCTTATCTCCATCGTCAGTAGCCAGTAGTCTCTGGTTGACCAGTGTTATGTACTTGGAAGTAAGAAGAAAACTGCCAAGAAACGACAAAATACCGGTCGACCAGAGGCTACTGACGATGGAGATAAGCTCCGAAACTGCAGTATAGAAGAAAAAGAATATGAGGTGAGGTAATAAAAACATTAATTTAATCTTAATATCAAATTACCTTACCTACATGTTTAAGGGGGATGGATATGCAGGTTTCAATACTATATAAACATGTAGTATTCATTATTTTATTTCTCAGGAACTAGTAACATTTTCACCTTGGGATATTAAATTAGAAATAATACTACAATGATTTTATTATTCATTTCAATTTTTTCTCTTTACCATTGATTTACAATAATTTAATTGTGTTCATTGATTTACTTATTTCTATCATAGTAATAGCTTTAGCTTCTCAATATTAATTTAATATATTTTTCTATTTTTGAAGAGAAAAATTATATGCTCAGACTGGGTTTTGAACCCAGGACCTTTGGCTTTCTACGCCAATGCTCTACCACTGAGCTACCTGTTCTCTTCAAATATAATTTTCCCTTCAGTGAGAAATGTTGAATTTATAATTTTTTATGTAGAAATTGCTCTACTCCTTCCTATAACAATTATTATGATAAGTTCCAGTATAAAATCATGACATTCATTCATTTCGAGAATTTTCCTCATCATTGAGGGTTTTCTCCAACCAATCTTAATAATGAATATGAGTTTAAAAAAATAAATAAATGACTTCGGACTTCTAGAATATCAGTTTGTAATAAACATTCACAAATTTCTCTTAATTAAAGTTCTCCATCGTTCTCTGTCCTCCGTGTCTTCATCCGTTACACCAAATTTCCTCATTGATTTCTCAATGTTATTCTTCCAGGTTGTTCTTGGTCTTCCTTTTCTGCTCCTTCTTTCAACTTTTCATGTATAGACAGTAGTCTTCCATCCTGCATTCTTCTTACATGTCCATACAATATTAGCCTTCTGTGTTCAATCTCATCCATTATACTTCTTTCTGCATTCATCCATTTTCTAATTTCTGTATTTTTAATTCTTTCCAGTCGAGATTTTCTAGTAGCTCTTCTCCAGAAATCAATTTCTACTGCAGTTATTCTTTTGGCATGTTGTTGTGTCATTGTCCAAACTTCTAATCCATATAACATTATACTTTCTAGTATGGACTTCTAAATTAGTTGTTTTGTTAAGATGTTTTACTCCATGATATAGGGTCGTATGCAAATACATTACTCTCTGCTCAAATTACTTCCAATCACTGGTGAGCTGAGATCGAATTAACGGCCGCCTTAACCGGTCATGCATTAATGTTGACGTTTTCGTAATATTGGCAATGAATTACCCAGAATTCTCAGCAATAAAACCACTTCCGTTATTTTCGTCTGCTATAGAGGAATGCATTTATGCTTGCATCCCGCAAATAATACCGTATACAAACACGTCTGCGACGCGCAATATTACGCCGATTCTCCTGTTCTTCCAGTTGAATTCTTTGGTAGACTCTATCAAATTCCTCTTCTCCGCGTATACCGAAAACATGATCGAAGTCTTCAAGGTCCGACATCTTGGATAAGTTTCAAACTACATCGGTTACCATCGGTTCCCTTCGGGATTTTCACATAAGTTTATATCTTGAGCTACGATCTTAAGGTACCTTGTCAGGTAGCTTTACAATTATTACCGCGTGAATAGATTTCTGAGTAAGAAAAATGTGTTTGAATAAAACTTTATCAGCAGAGAACGTCTTTTACTGTCTAATGTGTTCAAACATTCGACCCATAGAGTTTAACATTCATCCATTTAAATTTATGTTGAGTTGTTTTTGACTCACCTCATACTTCTTACAAAAACAACTCAACATAAATTAAAATAAACCTCATAGTGTTATTTCCTACCTACATAACTTTCATCCATTACTGATTTTTTTTTTTTGCTATTTCTTTATTTGATGTTCCATCTGTCTCTATAATTGATCCCAAATAACAGAAACTATTGCTTGTCTTTATCTTTACCGCATCAATATATAATTCATGTGGGTCATTTATATTTTTTTTTTTTGCAAATGCCCCAGGTTGTCTTTCAACATTCCTGGTATTCTCTCCTGGCATGGCATACTTGTAACCCACTTCTGAGGTTGGAGCGCCTGGAAGGCAGGGTTACAATGCCCCGATGATATGACGGGTGATGATGATGATGATAGTGGTGCACCAAGAGAGTCCCTAATCCTAAGCTTAATCTAAGATGGATATGAATGATGATGATGATTGTGATGGCCATATGATTTCGGGGACCGTTTGGGCCTTAAAGTTTTCCTGACATTTGTCTTACAGGTGAGGAAAAACCTCACCCAGAAAAACCATTCTGACCAGGGATCGAATCTGGGCCTGCTGCGTGACAAGGCAGCACGCTACTTCGGGACCACAGCAGTGGACGGGTCATTTATAATGAAAACATTCAAAAAATAATTTTTTTGTATTTCTTTTAATATAATTATTATATTTATATCAACGACCCATGATAAACCTATAATTATATGGTCATATCGTTCATTTGAGCTTGAAGAACAGATAGAAAAAAATCATTTAACCCTCTGCATGCCACTGGTAAAATCTCTTGTATCAGAGATTTAAATCACAACTGCCTATGTGATCAGCTTTGCAAGTAGTAAGTAATTAAGTAAAGTGATCCCACAACAGACCCGGAGGCCCTTGGGATAGTAGGAGGTTAGGGCTCCCACTTTTACTAGACAATCGGCACTTTATGCCAGCCGGGTTGTCAGCCCTGCGTGACGGCCGCCTTTACCCCCAGAACAAGCGTCTGGTACTCATTTCCGTTAGAGGCTGAGTCGACCCCAGGGCCATAGTGCTGCCAGAGGGTTTGGGTCAGTTTAAAAATCCTGACTCCAACGGGACTTGAACCCTCGTCCCTCCGGCTTGTAGCTCAGTGCCTTAACCACTACGCTACGACGTGCCCCGCTTTGCAAGTAGTTTAAACATATTATCTGGCAGGTAATGGACAGGAGCATCAGAGCCAATCTAATCAGCTCACGGCACCTAAAGGGTTAAAAATATTAATATTTGTGGGCACTATCACAAAAACTGCACATGACTACTAAAAAACACTTTTTTTTGTGATGATAATTATGAATCATGGTACAAAAAATATTTGAACTTTTCTGAAAATATCCTTTGTTGGGGAAAGAAGTGAATATTGCTCATTTAAAATCCCAGGGTTAAAAATTTACTAGTTCCTGACATATAAAATAATGAATATGTCACATATAATTTATAGTACACTGAAACTTGTATAATCCCCCCCCCTCTCAAACAGTCTTGCACCATACAATATTTTCCTATCATTCCAAACAGCACAATCAGTTAGGACCAATGGTTGAGAAAATATTTCAATTTTTGGTTTCTCTTTACATGCACACTATACTTTATTTAGAGAAAGAGAAAAATTATATGAGTCAGGTAAACAATGTCATTCAATATATTCGAAGAGAAAAATTATATGCTCAGACTTGGGTTTGAACCCAGGACCTTTGGCTTTCTAGGTCAATGCTCTATCATTGAGCTATCTGAGAAACTCCAATCTAAACACAAATTTTTTTCTTATACACTGTTAATTCCAGATCGTCGAATGCTATGAGGTTTGGTCGATCATGCAAATGGCGGCTTCTTGTTTATGAAGACATTTGGGAATTTAACACTACTTATTTATAAAGCCAAGGAATTAACAGTGTATAAGAGAAAATATTTGTTTTCAGATTGGAGTTTCTCAAGTAGCTCCGTGGTAGAGCATTGGCCTAGAAAGCCGAAGGTCCTGGGTTCAAACCCCAGTCTGACCGTATAATTTTTCTCTTCGAATATAATTTGTCCTTCAGTGAGAAGTGTTAAATTAATAATTGTCTTGTAAGCCCACGTTTCCCTTAACAGTGATTTAGGTACTCTCCCCCTACGGGGAAGAATTTGAACCATACTAATTTAGTTACACTTGTTTCCGTATAGATGTCATTTGAGTAGTCAGTGGTCAGCGTTCCACCTCATACTGACATCTAGGAAACCAAGATAGTACTAGGACGAGAAAATTCGGTAAATTTTGCTTAGAGACCTTTTCATTCAGGCTTAAGGATCTTTTACGAGCTGAAAATCTTCAGACTCGGGACTCATGCCTTAAAGTCCCTCATGGAGGACTTACTCCTTGGATTTTTCCATCCTAAAAATCCATCCCCGGCCGGGTTTGAACCCACGATCCTCGGGACCAGAGGAATAAATTAATAATAAAAACATCAAAAGAAGCCCTACTGGCTTTATAAAGTAGTGTTTAAATTTCCAATAAATGTATTCTTAAATAAGAAGCCACCATTTAAGTGATCAAGCAAATGCTCGTAGCATTCAACGATTGGGAATTAACAGTGTATAAGAGAAAAATTTGTGTTTATATATTGGAGTTTCTCAGGTAGCTCAGTGGTAGAGCATTGGCCTAGAAAGCCAAAGGTCCTGGGTTCAAACCCCAGTCTGAGCATATAATTTTTCTCTTCAAATATAATTTATCCTTCAGTGAGAAATGTTAAATTAATAATAAAAACATCAAATGTCATTCAATCTTTGGAAACACTAATGATGTAAAAAAATGTTCCAACCATCTCTTCATAGGCTATCCCAATGATCTTTTACTATTTGGTTGTTAGAGAGTATTTTTATTCTAACATTGTTTGCTTGGTCAAAGATATATTTGAGTAATGTTGAAATGTATACAATTTTATGGAGTATAGATGACATTGTTCATTGACATTTTAGTATTTGTTTTAGAAGTTAGTAACACAGTTGACAATAGTGGTTATCATCTGACAAGGCAGTGTGATGGAGTATTGGACTGTTCTGGAACAAATTCAGGCAGTAAGAAAAAAATTCCAGTACATCTATTCAGCAGGATTTTCAGAATTGCAATGAATAATTTGTCATTCCATCATTCATAATCACCCTCTTATCGTATCTCCTTTCGGAAGGTCGATTCCAAAATGCCTCCAACCATGTCTATCTTCCCATGCTTTCCTTCTTTTTAGTTCTTCCCAGTAATACCCTCTTTCTTGTAAACTTTTCTTCACTTGGTTAATCCATCTTTCTCATGGTCGTTTTCCTTGTTTCTTGAGATTCAACAGTCTTTGTGGTAGTCTTTCCTTTTTCATTCTTTTTTATGTCCAAACCGTTTTAGTCTATTATTTTCTATGTCTATTGTTAATTTTTCTACATTTAGGGTCGAATGTTTGAATGCATTAGACAGTAAAAGGTGTTCTCTGCTGAGAAAGTTTTATCCAAATACATTTTGCTTACTCAGAAATCTATTCATGCGATAATAATTGTAAGCTACCTGACGAGGTACCTTAAGATCATAGCTCAAGATAGAAACTTATCGTGAAAATCCCGAAGGGAACCGATGGTAACCAATGTAGTTTGAAACCTTTGCAGCTTTATCCAAGATGTCGGACCTTGAAGACTTCGATCATGTTTTCGGTATATGCGGAGAAGAGGAATTTGATAGAGTCTACCAAAGAATTCAACTGGAAGAACAGGAGAATCGGTGTAATATTGTGCAAAGCAGACGTCGTTGTATATGGTATTATTTGCGGGACGCAAGCGTAAATGCATTCCTCTATAGCAGACGAAAATAACGGAAGTGGTTTTATCGCTGAGAATTCTGGGTAATTCGTTGCCAATATTACGAAAACATCAACTTTCATGCATGACTGGTAAGTCGGCCGTTAATTCGATCTCAGCAATTGCTCATGGTGAATCAGCTCACCAGTGATTGGAAGTAATTTGAGTAGAGACTAATGTATTTGCATACGACCCTTAATGTCTACCTGATTTTGTCATTCCTTATTCTATCTATGTGTCACTGTGGGTCAGAAAATATTGTGAAAAAGATTCTGTATAAGATTCAAAACTGCAAGTTTGTGACACTTTTCAAAACTTGCATGATAACTCTACAAAATTCAGCTTGTTCATGAAATAAAGTAGCCAGATTTAACTCTTCTAATTACCGTCATCATCATAGTACATTTACGAATTTAGGCCATTTGCTGACCTGTTTCGGCCTCAAGAGAAACACCATCCAAAAGTCTTTTGAGTGGACTTCCTGGTCATTTTCTTCCTGCAGGTTGAGAGCTTAACATTTGTTTGGGTATCCTGTGATCTTCCATTCAATGAACATGTCCATCTTGACTTATGATCAGATATTTTGTTTTCTAAAGGTTCCATGTGTAATTCTTCCAAGATGTCATTTTTTTTGTGATCTAAGTAGTGTGTATCCTGCAGTCCTTCTAATTACCATCTTCTTCTTCTTCACTTCCTGGTTTAGGCAAGAGTTGCCTGTTCCGTCTTCACTAATAGATCTAAGACCATCTCTTCCGAGGACGTCCGACATCTCTTGGAAAATAATGGAAGATTTTATTTGGTAATCTACTTTCTTCCATTCTTTCTTCTACATGTTCTTTCCACTGTATCTTGTTGTTAAATATCTTTTCTTTTGTGGAGTAGATCTGCAGTTCTTCACAGATATCCTCGTTTCTTATCTGGTCCATTCTAGTGCAGCCTTTTACTCTTCTTAAAAATTTCATTTCGGCTGCTTGGATTTTACTTTCTTGTTTGGTAGTGGTAATCCAAGATTCACTCCCATACAAAAGGACAGGGACAGCCATTGTTTTATAAAATTTTAATTTTGTTTGTTTATGGGCTTTATTATTCAATGTTCTATTTATTGTACCACAAATAGCTTGAAACTGATGTGTTTTGTGTTCAATATCTTTATCATACCCATAGCTGATGTCACATCCTAAATATTTAAAGTGGGATACTTGTTCAATAATTTCATCTCTAATTACTATTTTTGCACGCAGAGTATTTCTTCTTCCACAAAATGCCATTACTTTTGTTTTACTTATTGAAATTTTAAAATTATAATTGCTACATATTGCATTTAGTTTGTAAGCAGCCAATTGTAACAGATCTTCATCATGGTGTAGTAAGACTAAATCATTGGCGATAAGTAAGTTATTAATATTTAATTTGAAGAGAAAAATTTTTTCGCCTAGACCGGGACTCGAACCCGGGACCCTTGGCTTTCCGGGCCAAGTGCTCTACCAACTGAGCTACCGAGGCGAGTTACGATCTAGACGCAAATTTTTCTCTTATATACGTTGTAATTCCCTATCGCCAAATGCTTTTGAAACCATTGTTTCTATCTTTGCAAATGGCGGCTTCTTAGTTAAGAAGTTATTAATACTTGAGTTATTGTTCAATCTAAGGCCATTGTCCATTATAATTTTCCATTGTTTCATAATGTCGTCGATATATATATTAAAAAGAGTGGGCGATAGACTACACCCTTGTCTAACTCCTTGATTTATTAAAATTTCTTCTTCTAATTACCATAATATGCTTAATTTTTTATGTCATATGAAGTTTTTTTATCTTAAAAAATATGTTAACAAGCAGGTACTGAACCATGTCGTATCAAATTTCATGAAATTCTATATATTCCAACATAACTAATTTATATTGTACCAAGCCCATGGCATAAACATTACCAGTATTTTTAAAACCATCAGGTATTCATGCCCCATCCTGTACTTTAAAATTGTCTTAGGAATCTTGGATCTGGATATATGGTCTACATGTTGGATGCAGTTCTGTTGAAACTGATGAACGTAATCTATAATGAGTATCACACTCAATTCTTCAAGAATATCATTTCTTCTGTGATCCTACCTGGTACAACCAGCAGTTTGGTGCATGAACAAAAAAATTCATGATCAGCTCGACAACCCTGGATGTGTCAAGGCTTCTCTCAGAATCTTACTTGAAACTTCTCTATCTCTGACAACCAACCGCCAGCCTGTAAATCCTAAGAACCTCATGTCCTGTAATATTCCATCCCACCCAACTTAAGTTTATCTTCTGAGCCTCCGTCTTTCTAGTTTAGGTAAAGGTAAAGGTATCCCACTACAGGCCTCAGGAGGCCCTTGGGGTAGTAGGAGGTTAATGCTCCCATTTTTCTGGACAATCGGCACTTGATGTCAGCCCTGTGTGACGGCCGTCTTTACCTCCAGAACAAGCATCTGGTACTCATTTCTGTTAAAGGCTGAGTCGACCTGAGGACCCTAGTGCCGCCAGAATGTTTGGGTCAGTTTAAAAATCCTGACCCCACTAGGACTCGAACCCTCGGCCTTCCAGCTTGTAGTGCAGTGCCTTAACCACTATGCTATGGCATGCCCCCTTCTTTCCAGTTTCCTTTCCATAATTTTTCTATCTCACTTTCTTTTATCCTTTGGATGTGCCCTGCCCATCTCAATCTGCATTATCTTAGGGTCGTATGCAAATACATTAGTCTCTACTCAAATTACTTCCAATCACTGGTGAGCTGAGATCGAATTAACGGCCGCCTTAACCGATCATGCATGAATGTTGACGTTTTCGTAATATTGGCAACGAATTACCCAGAATTCTCAGCGATAAAACCACTTCCGTTATTTTCGTCTGCTATAGAGGAATGCATTTATGCTTGCATCCCGCAAATAATACCGTATACAAACACATCTGCGACGCGCAATATTACGCTGATTCTCCTGTTCTTCCAGTTGAATTCTCTGGTAGACTCTATCAAATTCCTCTTCTCCACGTATACCGAAAACACGATCGAAGTCAAGGTCCGACATCTTGGATAAGTTTCAAACTACATCGGTTACCATCGGTTCCCTTCGGGATTTTCACATAAGTTTATATCTTGAGCTACGATCTTAAGGTACCTTGTCAGGTAGCTTTACAATTATTACCGCGTGAATAGATTTCTGAGTAAGAAAAATGTGTTTGAATAAAACTTTATCAGCAGAGAACGCCTTTTACTGTCTAATGTGTTCAAACATTCGACCCTTAATGTCTGTAATAATAAACTGGTAAGTTATACAAATCATATAGTTTAATCAAAATTACAATGGGAAGTAACAGTATGAGGTAATTTTCAATTTATAATTGAGTTGGATAAAATGTTTTTACATCTCAACCTCCATGAAGTTCCCCCATTTTTTGTTTTCACAATACTGGTTTCAAAGGTCTTTTTCTTCATCACCAGTCCAAATTCCAACTAAGTGAGAAAAGCATTCATGTCTTAAACAAACTTGGTTATGGCGTGGGAACATGAAAAAAATAATATATATAAATGGTCTACTAGGTAGGATCGATAAGAAAATTTTAAGGTTTTTTAAAAAATCTTTTCAACCTCCCCCCCCCCATAGTTTCCTTCAGAATTTGCTAAAATATATAATTTGGGAGCCAAGGGGTAGAGGGTAGATAGGGTTAGTATGTGGGTCTCAAGGGTAGATATATGGTTGGTGGGTATATAATACTAAAACTCGGGAAATGCCATTAATTCCTACTAATTCCGACGCACACACGTCCTCATTGTGGCTCCTGGATAATGCTAAGTGGTGCAAGGATGCAAAGCGAGTTTCCAACACTCGAAATTCAGAACTGGCCAACTAAGGGAGACACCCCTGACACAAAACATTGGTCCTCCAAGATAGCTGGGGGTTGAGCATAAGGTTGACGCCACTATCCCATAAAAATATAATTGTCACGAAACCAGAAGAAGCACAGTATGCCAGACGGAACTTTTCACAATGACGAGGCAAAAGCTCAGAACAGGGAAGTCTGGCATAAGCTTCTGAAGGCAGCCAAGACCCACATGGGGCTGTCAAGCCATTGATGATGAATATATAATTCCCTAAGATCAATGGAACCGGCCGCGGTGGACTAGTGGTTATGCTCCTTGCCTCTGGTCCCGAGAGTCGCGGGTTCAAACCCGGCCGTGGTCGATGGATTTGTTAGGATGGAAAATCCAAGGAGCAAGTCCTCCGGGAGGGACTTTAAGCCATGGGTCCCGAGTCTGAAGATTTTCAGGCTTGTAAAAAATCCTTAAGCCTGAATGACAAGGCCTCTAAGCAAAATTTACCGAATTTTCACGTCCTAGTACTACCTTGGTTTCCTAGATGTCAGTATGAGGCGGAATGCTGACCACGGACCACTCAAAAATGACATCTATACGAAAACAGGTGTAACTAAATTAGTATGGTTCAAATTCTTCCCTGTAGGGGGAGAGCACCCTAATCTCTGTAAAGGAAAAACACAGGCTTACAATACAAATACAAAGATCAATGGCCGAAGCAACTATATGAATGGCATCCAAACAGAAAGAAGAAAAGAGGGGGACCAAAGTTAGCATGGAAGGAAAACATGAAGACAGTAATGCAAGCTAGAGGGCTATGCATCGAAGATGCCTAAGATCGTAGGCTTTGGAGGTTTGGCACGGGAAGATGGCAGCAGCTGTAAAAACCCGAAGATAGATCGAGAAGATCAATATCCTTGCTGAGCCTAATTTCAATTACAGTATTTAACATTTTTAAAAGATCATTAAGATAAACTAATGAATAAATATTTTAAAAATTGTATCACCTCACCTCATCCTTTGTCTTCATTTTAAACTGGTTTCTTCTTCTTCTGCCAAAAACATTGGTTTTGGGTTTATTCCTATCTGTGAACTGCAACTGGTACTGATTTGTCCAAAGGTGATGAGGTCGACCTAAGTGTCTGTTTCCTGCAGGGTGATAATTTAATAATTTATTTTTTGGTAAACAATGTTCTGGCATCCTAAGAATGTCCTGTCTCCATTTATGTTGATGAAGCTGGACTTTTGCGGTTATTTCTTCAACACTCTATTGAGTTCTAGTATCATCACTCCTCATTTAGTCTCTCAAGGTAACATCTGTTATTGACCATAGAAATCTCATTTATGATGTGTTGATTCTGCTTTTATCAGTTTGACATAGTGTCCAACATTCACTACCATATAAAAGAGATGGTTGAGATATTATATTATGAAATCTTAGTTGAATATCTTTTAGCATTGATTTTCCAAAATGTCTTCTCAAAACCCCATTTAAGCAATTGTATTTTACCTCTTCTTCTTCTTCCTTCCAAGTATTAGGCCAAGGCCTGTTACGATCCTATAGAAAATTTTCCCTCTAGCATTTCATAGGATGGCCCAAAGATCTTCGTCCTCTTGATATATAATTAAAAACAGCTTTGGGGATCCGATTTGAACTCATTCTTTCAAGATGGTGTTTCCAATTTAATTGGTACTGTTTAATATATTCCAAATTTGGCGTAGTCTTCAATTCTTTTAAGATATCGGTGTTCCTTTTCTGATCCCATCTGGTGAATCCCACTGTTCTGTACATGAATCTCATTTCACAAGCCATTATTCTGCTTTTTTTTTGTATTTTATTACATTTTTATATATGATTTTTGATAATCATATAATGATATATGACTTTTTAAATATATAAAATCTGTCACTTGTTCTATTATTTTATTTGCAATCAAAATTTTACCCATAATAGCTGTTTGCCACATACTGCCATTGCTTTTGTACAAAGATAAATACCAACTAGATAGTATAACTGTCACAGGATTGATGATCGGCCAAGAGGTACTATACCAGGATTCTTAGCCAAATTTTGGAATTCCTTAGATTTGGACAGAGTGTATCTTTCTAGAATTGCCATCGCTGCCATTAGAGGATCAATTTCAATTTTAAGAAACCATATTTACAAAATTGCTTTATAGTATGTATACTTCAATTAGGCCTACAAGTTGAATTTTTTTTAAATATATTTACAAAATGTATTTCATCAATTACAAAATTAATTGTCTGTATCACTTTGTCCTTGAGGCAATCCTCTAATGAGGAAAGTTTTATATAATAAAATACAACTGATATATTCAAATTGTAATTCTTTAGTATAGTCTGTAATTTGAGGAAATTGCTCATTGCAAATAATTTTCATTTGCAGAAAACTAAATTTGATTATCTGCGAATATTATTGTAATTAATCTTGTGTTGAAGAAGAGTCATTTTTATATCTTACCTCATAGTTTATGTTTTCTTAAACATGGGAACTGCAGTTTTCAAAAGAAAACATTCCTTCCATTATGACTACCGGATTTTCGTTGGAATCTCCATCTATAATGTTTCCATCTGGTGTTGATTTTATGAACTTCGAGATCAGGTCCCGTTCGTCAAGAATTTTGGAATTCATGGAATTATATTTGTTCTTCTAAATACATATCTTCTCCCAAACTATGAATTCTAAAAGTTTTTCCAAATGTTTTAGAAGTTTGGCCTCTTTTTCAATTTTATGATTCTCCAACAAACTATGTGCTGCAATAGCTGATTTTTCAATTTCATTATTTTAAATATTTCTAAAGTGTTCCTTTCTGTGAGTGTCCAAATTCCTTTTTGTTTTCCCTATGTATGCTTTATAGCAGTCCCTACAACTGATTTGATAAATTCCAAACTTTTTTATTATCTGGAGTGATCAATTTCTTATTGGTCATTAGTAGATTACGAAGGCTACATTTATCGGTGCCAATGTAATATTGAATTTCTTGAAATTTGTTATGTATTTCAGGATAAGTAATTTTCTTAACTGTGAATAATCTTGTGTTATTTGCAATTCGTATCCCTTTGGATATTTCTGCTTTCCATTCTTTAATTGCTTTGTCCAAATACACAATAAAAAGGGAGAGAGCCCACATCCTTGTCTTAGTCCTTGGTTAGTTATTATTGTTTCTGTGACTTTACATTTTAATGAATTGTATTCTAATCTTAAAGGAAAAAAGAAACTCCAAATGTAGAAATATAAGGCATATCTGGAAAATATGTCAGGATACTTGTGCTTGAGGAAATTCCATATGCATTGCAGATGGAGCAACATCTTGGGTGATCTAATGTAACTTTTATCATGATAAACATACCCATAGGCCTTGTGACCTGTTACGGTAAACCTAATGATGATGGTAAGATGGTCTTGATCTTTCCACCGATGTTTTGGTCTTCCTTGGTCGCTATGTCCAATTTATAAACTTTTTTAAACCAATTCATTTGTGATCATGATAAAATTTGTCTGAAGAAGGTACAAAGTACTGAAACAGCTGTTACGAGTTTGTATTTTAATAAATATGAAAATCATACCTATGGTAGTGAAGCATGGACACTAAAAAAGACAACATGAAAGCAGAATAATGGCTTGTGAAATGAGATTCATGGGCAGAATAGCAGGTTACACCAGATGGGATCAGAAAAGGAACACCGATATCTTAAAAAAATTGAAGACTACGCCAATTTTGGAATATATTAAACAGTACCAACTAAATTGGAAACATCATCTAGAAAGAATGAGTTCAAATCGGATCCTCAAAGCTGTTTATAATTATATACCAAGAGGACGAAGATCACTGGGCCGTCCTATGAAACGCTGGAGGGAAAATTTTCTATAGGATCGTAACAGGCCTTGGCCCAATACTTGGAAGGAAGAAGAAGATATAAAACTTCAAGTTTTATTTTTATATCATCATCATCACTGTTGGTTCTACAGCCCGTTGCAGGCCTTGACCTCCCCTACAATGTGCCTCCATTCGTCCCTCTTCTCCGCCTTCCCTCTCCATCCTCATACACCCAGTGTTCTCAGGTCCTGTTCAACGCTGTCCAGCCATCTAATATTAGGACATCCAACTCTTCGGTTTCCAATTATAGTTGTCAATGTGACTCTACGACATGTGTCTGATTCCTCTTCCCTGTAGAGATGTCCCAGCCATCTAATTCTTGCCATCTTTATTGTTTTAATGATGTCTACATCGCCATATACTTCATATAATTCATAATTATATCTAATTCACCAGTTTCCACTCTCACATATTGGGCCAAATATTTTCCTTAATATTTTTCTTTCAAATATTCTAATTTTGTTTTCTTAAGTTTTTGTTAGGGCCCAACTTTCACAGCTGTAGATAACAGGTCTCAATAAAGTTTTATATATTTTCATTTTTGTTTGAATACTTATATATCGGGGACTGAGTTGTTTTTATAAGTCCAAAATATCCCTTGCTAGCTAATATTAGTCTATGATTGATTTCTTTATCAATCATATTTTCATTCGTTATCATAGAACCCAAGTATTTAAATTCCTTCACTTTCTCAAACTTATAATTTCCATTAAAATTCATCGGAGAACATTTTGTTTAAACAACTCACCTCATAGGATTCATGCTTCCATGGTATCGTGATTTCAAACACGTCATGTTCATCTTCAGCCATAACTCCGAACACGACGTGTTTGAAATCGCGATATCATGGAATCATGAATCCTATGAGGTGAGTTGTTTAAACAAAATGTTCTCCAATGAATTTTAATGATTATACCTCATAATGTTTACTTCCCAACATTAATTTATTATAATTTCCAACTGCAAAACAGGCATCATTGCTTGGACTGCTTGTTATTTCCATATTTTATTTTTATTTAATTAACATTAAAATAGATTTTTATCAAGTAAATGCCAAATCAATTGATTATTTTTTAACCAGTTTCAGAATAATAATTATTCCAAAGCTTGTTTAAAAAGAGACAAATATCAGGTAAGGTGATAAAAGTTTTTTTAAATATTTAATATAAACCTCATAGTGTTATTCTGTATAAACTTAAACGAATGAATAAACCTGAAACAAGTACAAATTGCAATAAGAATGGTAACCAGGCAGATTTTTTGGATCATGTGTCCACATTCAAATATTTTTTTTTGCAAAATTAATTAAAATGACACTACCAGTGATATTAATTGTTTAACAAAGTAATTTAAAAATTAATTCGGAACAGAAAAAATTCTGTCTAAACCAGGATTTGAACCTAAGACTTCTAACTTTATATAGTGGTGCTGTAACCACTTGAGCGACTTAGGTAACTCCTGTTCTGACACAAATTATAAATCTGCATCTCGGTAGATGTGACACTTCATGCACATGTAATTGGGTCACTTCTAAATCAAGGATGCATTATGATGGAATTATTTACACTAATTTTCATCTATAAACCTTTTTTTTGCAAATGCCCCAGGCTGTCTTTCGACATTCCTAGGTGTTCTTTCCTGGCACGGCATACTTGTAACCCACTTATGAGGTTGGGGCGCCTGGAAGGCGGGGTTACATTGCCTCGACGATATGACGGGTGATGATGATAGTGGTACACCAGGAGAGTCCTAAGCTTAATCTATGAATGATGATGATTGCGATGGCCATATGATTTCGGAGACCGTTTAGGCCATAAAGTTTTCCTGACATTTGTCTTACAGGTGAGGAAAAACTCCGATAAAAATCTCACCCAGAAAAACTGTCCCGACCGGGGATCGAACCCAGGCCCACTGCGTGACAAGGCAGCACGCTACCTCGAGACCACAGCGGTAGACTCATCTATAAACTTTTATAGAGAGTTCTGCAGCAGTTTTACTATTTGTTCATTGGCTGGCAAGCAGTTGGGTGACTACCAGCAACTGGTTTCCCCTGCTATACCTCTACTGAATTAAGTTTCAGTTGAATGTAAACGAATCAGATGTATGACTGCATTTTCATTGGTCGAATAATGATTTTACCTTTATAAATAAAATGAAAGCCTATGGATCCGTAATAAATGTTATAAACTTCGTACCTATAACAAAGGAACATTTATAAATGTACCCTTCCTTTAGTTGCAGCGCAAGAAAATGTAGTTTGCTCTCTACACTCGTAATAAAGGAAATTTTTTGATGTTTTTATTATTAATTTAATACTTCTCACTGAAGGACAAATTAAATTTTTTTTTAATCGAAAAATCCCTACTGGCTTTATAAAGTAGTGTTTAAATTCCCAATAAAAGGCTTCTTAAAAAATAAGTTATTTGCATGATCGAGCAAAGGTTAATAGCATTCGGCGCTTGGAATTAACAATGTATAAGAGAAACATTTTCATTTAGATTGAAATGCTCGGGTAGCTCAGTTGGTAGAGCATTGGCATAGAAAGCCAAAGATCCTGGGTTCAAACGCCAGTCTAAGCATTTATTTTTTTCTTCAAATATTTTTTTCTTTTTTTTTTTCAAATGCCCCAGGTTTGTCTTTTCGACATTCCTGGTTTCCCTCCTGGCATGGTGTATTTGTAACCCACTTCTGAGGTTGGGGCACCTGGAAGGCGGGGTTACGTTGCCCCGATGATATGATGGATGATGATGATAATGGTGCACCAGGAGAGTTCCTAATCCTAACCTAAGATGAATATGAATGATGATGATTGCGATGGCCATATGATTTTGGGGACCGTTTGGGCCTTAAAGTTTTCCTGACATTTGTCTTACAGGTGAGGAAAAACCCCGATAAAAACCTCACCCATAAAAACTGTCCCGACCAGGGATCGAACCCGGGCCCGCTGCATGACAAGGCAGCATGCTATCCCGAGACCACAGCGGTGGACTTTTCTTCAAATATTAGTTATGCTTATTTGCCCATAGATGTCATGAATGATATGCGGTCAACATACTGACCCAATGAGACATCTAGCAGGCAACTAAGGTATTACTAGGATGATAAGGTCGGAAAATATTGCTTAGAGGCCTCTTATTCAGGCTTGAGGATCTTTCATGAGCCTGAAAACCGTAATACTCAGGATCCATAGCTTAAAGTTCTTCCCAGAGGACTTGCTCCTTGGATTTTACCATCCTAAAAAAATTCATCGAGCCTGGTCAGATTTTAAACCATAGCTCTTGAGACCAGAGGCAAGGAGCATAATCGCTAGTTCAACTTACTTATAAGACAGTATAAAAAATCCTATTATAATGTCATCTTGATTTAGAAGCAACTTAATTACATTGTGAATGAAAAGAATTTGTATCAGAACAGGGGTTGCCTAAGTAGCTCAAGTGGTTAGAGTGCCAATGAATAAAACTGAAGGTCTTGGGTTCAAATCCTCGTTAGGCAGAAATTTTTCTCTTCAGAATTAATTCAGACGAATATATTAATTTACAATTTAAAATTATAAATTAAAATGAATTCACACATTTATTCTCAATTTCCTTTTGTATATTTACTCATCATGGAGTCATACATAAAAGGCAAAATCATTTAGCCAAACATTTTCTCCACCACTAATTACAGTGACTTTTTCATACCTATTAAAACATAACTAGAAATGCTTTTGCATAATTTATCAAAAGCAATCACTAAAAAAAAGTTTACACTTAAAAAAAGTGTAATTCAACAGTTATAATACCAATACAGTAACATCTTCCTTTTCATACAATGATTAGAGAATAAGTATTAACTACAAAAAAAAATCAAAATACAAAGAAGCAATTTGATATCCCAACCACCCATGTTTCTTAGAACGTTAAAATACTTAGCAAGCTAAAAAACAAATAAAGCTACATTTAATGACACAAACAAAACACATTGTCTCATATGTACTGTTTCTTTTAAAAGTAACAGCCCAATGTGCTTTACTTGGTGCAGTGGCGGCTCGTCAAGTGAAGGGAGAAGGGAGGTCATTCACTTAAACAAATTGAATTAACAGTGAGATTAATTTTTCTTTTCAAAAAATTAATGCTTGAACAAGAAATCGAACCCTGGACCTCTGACTCTATGCATCAGTGTGCAGTCCATTACATCATTCAAGACCCGACACAAACATAAAATTTTTTCATAGTTAATATGGGAAATAACATTATGAGGTTCTAATTCATAAATTAATGAGTCATTTTCTTAACATCTTACCTCATATTTTATGATTCTTCAAACACGGGAACTAGTTTTCAAGAGAAGAATCTCTCTCATTTTCAACCGACATTATATAAATTCGTAAATTAATGAGTCATTTTTTAACATCTTACCTCATTTTTATATATTAAATTTGGGAATTTTTAACATTATGAGGTTCAATTAATAATAATTAAATGTATCGTGATTTTTTCTTACCTCATACATCTATGTTTCTTTAAACACAGCACTGCAGTATCGGCGACCCTTTGTCGTCATCGTCAGCTGTTTTCACGACTGTCAATTTTTTCTCCTTTTTGCCAGTAATTATCTAGACTGCCATTGGTGTTCTTTTGAAGGAATTCCTCTTCAAACTGCCATCTGGTGTTGTTTTGAATGAATCATTTCCTAAACTGCTATCTGTTGTATTTTGAAGAACTTTGTAATCAAGCTTGGTTCTTCCGGAATCTCGAAGTTCATAGTTCTAGTATGGTTTTTTTGAATATATATTTTTTCCCAAACTGTTAAATCCAAAGGTTTTGATAGATGTTTTAAAAGTTTTGCTTCTTTTTCAATCCTATGATGCTCTAATAAACTATGTGCTGCTATAGCTGATTTTTCAATTTCTCCATTCTTCATGTTTCTGAAGTGCTCTTTTTTACGAGTTTCCAAGTTCCTTTTTGTTTTTCCTATATATATCTTGTTGCAATCCTTGCAATCAATTTGATAAATCCCAGATTTTTTGTCGTCTGGGGTATTACATTTATTATTAGTTAACAGCAGATTACCCAGGCTGAATTTGTTAATTGGAGCTAATGTTATATTAAAATTTCTGAAAATTTTTTGAAACTTATTATGAACTTCAGGATGGTAAGTGAATTTCTTGAATTTTACATCTTTCTTGGGACCATGATGTAAGGTGGTGTATTCTTGTAACCTTTTTTGTTGTTTGAATTTCTTTAATTTATTCTTTATAATGTCTTCATCGAAACCATTTATAATAAGTTTCAAAAAATTTTCAGAAATTTTAATATAACATTAGCTCCAATTAACAAATTCAGCCTGGGTAATCTGCTGTTAACTAATAATAAATGTAATACCCCAGACGACAAAAAATCTGGGATTTATCAAATTGATTGCAAGGATTGCAACAAGATATATATAGGAAAAACAAAAAGGAACTTGGAAACTCGTAAAAAAGAGCACTTCAGAAACATGAAGAATGGAGAAATTGAAAAATCAGCTATAGCAGCACATAGTTTATTAGAGCATCATAGGATTGAAAAAGAAGCAAAACTTTTAAAACATCTATCAAAACCTTTGGATTTAACAGTTTGGGAAAAAATATATATTCAAAAAAACCATACTAGAACTATGAACTTCGAGATTCCGGAAGAACCAAGCTTGATTACAAAGTTCTTCAAAAATACAACAGATAGCAGTTTAGAAATGATTCATTCAAAACAACACCAGATGGCAGTTTGAAGAGGAATTCCTTCAAAAGAACACCAGATGGCAGTCTAGATAATTACCGGCAAAAAGGAGAAAAAATTGACAGTCGTGAAAACAGCTGACGATGACGACAAAGGTCGCCGATACTGCAGTGCTGTGTTTAAAGAAACATAGATGTATGAGGTAAGAAAAAATCACGATTCATTTAATTATTATCTTACCTCATATTTCATGTTTCTTCAAACACGGGAACTAGTTTTCGAGAGAAGGATCTCTCTCGAAAACTAGTTCCCGTGTTTGAAGAAACATAAAATATGAGGTAAGATGTTAAAAAATGACTCATTAATTTACGTATACAATTTTTTTCTCTCTCATAGAATTCTCTTACATCTGAAGGAAGATATTAACAATGCCATCACACGACTTCTATTCAATGTATTTTTAATGAGAATTTTACATTAGTTTTAAGCGGTAAATCTTAATCTGCATAAATTAATTTTTTTAAAAAGAAACATTAAATGCTTAAATTGGGAATCAAACCCCAAGCCTCTGATTCTGCATGCCTGACACATGAATACAGAGGTCTGCGATTCGAGTCCAACTTCAAAATTTAATTTTTCTTTTAAAAAATAAATTTGTCCAGGACTGGAATATATTAAACTAAAAAAATATAACATCAAAATAAAAAGTGAGGTTAATTTTTATAATAGTTGTTTCCAATTGTCTTTGCAGGTGTCTAGAATCAAACATCTTCTATGTTTTCCCAGATGGGTTTGTTACATTAAAGGCAGAAAAGAAGAAAGAAAATAAAATATTAAAATTTGTACCTGTTGTAACAGTTGTCCTTAACTAAAACAAACTTATTTTACAAAACATCGTCAAACATTAAAAATTAAGCCTTTCAGAGTCTTTCATCATCAGCATTTACATACCATTACAGATGCTGATGATGGAAGACTGTCTACTGAAAGGCCTACATTTTTAATGTTTGACGATATTTTATAAACAGAAGTTTGTTTTAGTTGAGGGCGACTGATACAACAGGTATGAACTTTATAATTTTAATATCTTAATCGATAACCTAAATGGTGGTTTACTATAACTAACTTTCTCACTGGCACTATCGAACCCATTGGTGGACATAAGCTCTCCATAAATCCCTATCCTGAGCTATGTTTTTCAATCTCTCCCTGTATAATCTACTTCCCTCAAATCATAGTTAATGTTATTCTCCCATCTCATTTTTGGTCTACCGACTGGGTGTTTTCCCTCTGGTTTTCCTACAAGAAGCTTCCGTCTTTCATTCCCCATTCATGCCACATGTCCTGCCCATTGCAGTCTACGAGACTTTACTGTTCTTATTATATCTGGCTTCCTATAATGATCATGTAGTTCACTGTTATGTAGTGTTCTCCATTCACCTGTCTGTTTATCTCTCTTTGGTCCAAAAATTTTCCTAAGAACTTTATTCTCAAATACTTGTATTTTCCTTTCCTCCCTTAAAGTAAGAGTCCATGTTTCGCATCCATATAATATAACTGGTAGAATAATAGTTTTATATATTTTCAGTTCAACGTCTTTGAAAGGAGTTGGGATGTCAGGAGTCACTGTAATGCATGAATTTTAAAAATATTGAAGAAAACTCCCGATTATCCGTGTTAATTGGGACCGAGATATGAATGGAAAATCGAAAAACATGGATAATTCAATTAAGTTATTCGGTGCCGTAGAAGTATCAGAAATTTATTTACCCACTTTAACACTACTTAAATGCAACAAATATTCATAAAGTGTTATATTAAATGTATTTAGGTGCGAGTCGTAATTATCACTAACTTATTTTACTTGTAAATATGAAAAAAAAAAAGTGGTATTATTTCCTGTCATGACCATTCAGGTTACAACAGTTATTCAAAATGACCATCGTAACCAGCGATAACTACACTAGTGACCAGCAATGACCACACATTTAACCAGCGATGACACAAATAATCAGTAATAACCACACTAGTAACCACCAATAACCACACTACTAACCAGCGATAAACCCACTGCCACAGCATATCTATAGTTTCAATCCCTAACAACAAACTTTCAGTGACTCTCACAATGGAAATTTCCAAAATTGTATTGTATTCTCAGAATGTTTGTTGGTACCGTTAAATGCGTCATGGAAGGGGGTTGTGAGTGAAGGTTACTCTATTGTGCTAGTTTCTAAGTGAAGTTCACAGTAGCATGTTTAAAAATAAAGCATTTTTTCATATTTATCTTCATTTAAAAAAAAACAGTAGAAAAGAGTCATGCCCAGATAATCTGCAAACTGGATAATACGGGCATTGATAATCAGGAGTTTGCTGCAGTTACTTTTATTTCCAAAGATGTCATGAATGGTATGCGATCAACATACCGACCCAATGAGACATCTAATAGGTAACTAAGGTGTTACTAGGATGAAAAAGGACGGTAAATTTTGCTTAGAGATCTCTTTATTCAGGCTTAAGGATCTTTTAAAAACTCCAAGTGCAACAGGCCTAGCATCCAGCTGCTGGCCTCACATCCACATGTGTTAATCACAGAGGTAGACAATCATCTAGCCAGTGTAGGGGTGACATGTGGTCAGCATTCGGGTCCCCCAGCCATTGTAGCTGGTCTTCTCAATCTGGAGTTGCTATTTACTGTAGCTACCCAAATGCCTCACGATGCTGAGTGGGCACTGGTCCCATACTGGCCGAAACTCCATGAGAAAATTTCTTCCCCCATTGGAACTCGAACCAGTACAGCCTCATAGCTCTGCGCCAAGGCTTCTTGCCTTAACCACTCACTCAGCTACGGTGCAGGACTTTTACAAGCCTGAAAATCTTCAGACTTGGGACCCATGGCTTAAAGTCGTTCCAGGAGGGCCTGCTCCATGGATTTTTCCATCCTAAAAAATCAATTGACCACGGCTAGGTTTGAACGTGAAACTCTCAGGATCAGAGGCAAGGTACATAACCACTAGTCCAGGTGTGTCCAACCCGTAGCCTGCTTGCGACCCTCAATCCCATCGCATGCGGCCCGCAATGATATTTGCTCTATCACATCACATTCGGCCCACAGAGATATTTGCTCTATCACGTCACATTCAGCATGCAGTACGTTACAGTCTAATATATTTTATGAAATAAGTAATTCTATTTGGTATAAGACAAACTTGAAAGATAAAGACTTTTTCTGTTTCCAACACATGTGTTTGCGAAAGTTCATCCACTTACTTGAAATATGGAGAAATCACATCTGTTTTAAGAAACACCCAGCCCAGATTTTTATGTATGATCCTATCTACCACGCATCGCTTTAAAGTATCCATGCATTGTTGACTGTGCGGTTACTACTTTCAAAGGAGAGTGTACCAGATGTTTTATTATCATTACATTTTGTTCATTTCAAGTTAGTTTCCAGTTGTTCGTTCATATTGTAGTGTCAATGTTAGTGGGAGGTTTAAAGAATAGCTATAATTTATTCTGTGAGTTTTATGTGTTAATTATGGCTTTTAAGTGTAGCAGCAAGAAAATATCGTCCAATTTAGATTTTATAATTAGATTATACATGAAAAAATATATACTTAATATAATTTTAAAAATAATTTAACTAACATGATTAATATTTTAATATCACAATATATTAGCTTTTCTATATTTAAATTAATTAAATTTTCTATATTTAAATTAATTGGTTTATCTTAGACCCTATTTAATATGGTAAAAAATCTAATGATAGGGCCCACAAACCATTTCACCTTAATGACAGTGGCCCTTTTCCATAAAAGGTTGGACACACCTGCAGCCGATTATTAAAAATTTTTACACTCATGCTAAATTTATTTTTGAAGTGAAAAATTTTCATCCAAATTAAGATTTACACCCAAGATCTCTACTGCTATGTACTAGTGCATTTAAATCCAGTTTGGGCAAATTTTTTTCTCTTCAAAATCAATTTATCATTCAGAGTGAGTGTATAAATTTATATAAAAACATTGTAATATTAGTAATACAGCTATAATACTAGTGTTAAATGCTATTAAAATCATCTTGAATAAGAAGCTGTCATGTGGTGTTGTGGGATGAAATACAAGAGAAAGAGAAAAATTTCTATCTCAAGTGTGTTGCCCACATAGAATAGTGGTCAATGCACTAGTATGTAGAACTAGATATCCCAATTGGGCAAAATGTTTTCTCTTCAAAAATGTTGGTTGGTATCTAATGTCGAACACTTGATAATGAAATCATTCGCTCTCTTCAAAAATGTTATCGTTTAATTATGTAGGAAATAACACTATGAGGTTTCTTTTAATTATTAATCCGATCCGATTGAGGGTCTTTCCACTTTTCAGTGGTTGCCCTTTTACCAGCCGGCTGCTGGCCCTTCACATCCACATGTGTCAATCACAGAGGTAGATGATCAACAGCCAGTGTAGGGGTGACATGTGGTTAGCATGTCGAGTCCCCCAGCCGTTATAGCTGTTTCCTCAACCTGGAGCCGCTACTTATTGTAGCTACCCAATTGCCTCACGATGCTGGGTGGGCACTGGTCCCATACTGGCCGAAATACCATGAGAAAATTTCTTCCCCCATGGAGACTCGAACCAGCACAAGTCCCGTAGCTCTGCACCAAGGCTTCCTACCTTAACCGCTCGGCTACGGCGCGGGACTTAATTATTAATGAGTTAGTTATTTTGATTTACCTCATATTTCTTGATTTTTATGCAGACCTGGTTTCATCGCTTTGGCGTAACATTGTCAATGCATTCCAATTATTGGAATGCATCAACAATGTCGTGCAAAAGTGACGAAGTTAATAATTAACGTTATTGTTTGTATAATAAAAAATAACCAAATTTCTTTCTCAAAGTAAAATATTGAAATATATTAATATAATAAATTTGGGAATTTTTACATTATGAGGTTTTCTTAATAAGAATCAAATGAATCATGAATTCTTCTTACCTCATACATCTATGTTTTTTTAACACAGAACTGCAGTATCAGGAAATACATCATTCCCATCTTCAGCTAAAAGATGGGAATGATGTATTTCCCGAAACTACAGTTCTTTGTTAAAAAAAACATAGATGTATGAGGCAAGAAGAATTCACAATTCATTTGATTCTTACTGAAATATATACCTGGCAGGTGCCGTTGTACTCTTAGAAATTAAAAACATTTTTAATCTAATATAATAAATTTGGGAATTTTAACATTATGAGGTATCCTTAATAAGAATCAAATCAATCGTGAATTCTTCTTACCTCATATATGTATGTTTTTTAAACACAGCACCGCAGTATCGGAGAAATATCTTCTCCATCATCAGCTGGTTTCACGACTGTCAATTATCGGCAAAAGAAAAAATTGACAGTCGTGAAAACAGCTGATGATGGAGAAGATATATCTCTGATACTGTGGTGCTGTGTTTAAAGAAACATAGATATATGAAGTAAGAAGAATTCACGATTCATTTGATTATTATTTTTAATTTAGTTGAGGGCGACAGCACCTGGCAAGTATATATTTTTAATTAATACTGAGTGGAGAACATATTTTTAATGACTCACCTCATATAATTTCAAATTTCTTTGATACCGGCAGTTTCAGACAATATCTTGTCCCTCTCCAGTCATGGCTTCCACTGATGAAATTCTGTGGTTCTCTTGTCCTTAGAGAAATCAACACCACAGCATTTCATCAGTGGAAGCCATGACTGAAGAGGGACAAGATATTGTCTGAAACCGCTGGTATCAAAGAAATTTGAAATTATATGAGGTGAGTCGTTAAAAATATGTTCTCCACTCACTATTAATGATATAACCTCAGAATGTTTACTTCCCGATATTAATTTAAATATTTTACTTTGTGACTATTTACCTCAACGGAATTTAGTATGAATTTTATCTGCATTAAATTCCTTTCTGACTAGATGTGAAAGAAAACATTCAAAACAAATTCATGACACAGATATCAGACTTTAATCCCAATTATCTCAGTAAAAACATGTAGTGGGTTGTCAAGTTTTTCACCCACGCCCTCATTTCATCATGCTATTATTTTTTTCCCTCACTTAAAAGATGTCAAATAAATGAGTGTTTTACGATTATATAGAAATATATTTTCATTCTTTGCTAACCCCATTTATCCCTTCACTTATTTTGAGAAATGAGCCGCCACTGATTTGGTGTTCTGTTAAATCTACTTGCTTAGCACTTGGAAGACAAGAATGCTATTTATGAGATCCACAAGTGGATAATGAACATCCTATCATTCCAATAGTAAGTACCCCCAATTATTCTAGCACTGTTCCATATCACAAAACACAGCAGTACTGAATTACCACTGCCGTATCCAAAAAATAAACACTTAATTTCTCATTTCTGAAAGGACTGTTTTATATCCCAATGAAGATTTTTTTCTTTCTTTTTGAATATTTAAACTAATTTATTAATTGATAGAATGATATTATGCAAAACCAGATTAATAAGAATAGTTAAGTCTAATGGGCTGCAGACTACAATGGGCAGGACATGTGGGATAAAAGGAGAATGAAAGAGGAGCATGGAAACTCAAAAGAAAAACAGAAAGAAAGCACCCAGTAGGTAGGCCAAGTATGAAATGGCAGAATAACATTAATGTGTTCAATCAAAGTGGGAGGTAAACATATGAATTAATGAGTTGGAGAAAATGCTTTAACATCTCACCTCATAAAGTTGCAAGTCTTCACAATACCGGTTTCAAAAGTATAGTTTTACTTCCATCTTCAGTTAAACTCCAACTATTGCAAAATTTTGCCGTTAACACCATCTTCTGAACTGCCATCTGGTGTCGATTTTATGAACTTGGAGATCAAATTACTCTTGTCGGGAATATCAAAATTCATTCAGAAGAATAAATATAAAGCCATGAATTTTGATATTCCAGACGAGAATAATTTGATCTCCAAGTTCGTAAAATTGACACCTGATGGCAGTTCAGAAGATGGTGTTAACGGTAAAATTTCAACAGTTGGAATTTGACTAAAGATGGAAGTAAAACTATACTTTTGAAACCAGTATCATGAAGACACACAACTTTATGAGATGAGATGTTAAAGCATTTTCTCCAACTCATTCATTAACATTAATGCGATTTGAACTAGAGGGAAAGCACCGAGTAGGTAAAATAATAATTGGACGGCCTTACATCAGATTTTTTTGGATTGTAGAGAACAAGACTGGAAGATTTTGGGAAAGACAAAGAGAGGCAGAAGAGAAGAACAAATTAAGGTGTATATTAGAAGCAGTCAATGCCTGTATTAGTCTGTAGTGTCTTTAAAGACAAAGGAATACAAATCCTTCTATTAGAACTCAAAACATCTGAGACCAGGACACGATCTGCAATATTCAAACATCTTTTGTTAAAAAAAATGTTAATTCCATTCCAAATTCATTTTAATGGAGAATACAATAAAATTATGTGTTGCTTACAAATGGGACAGTGCTAGAATTATATATTTTTTTCACAAGTTTTTTTTACTTGATTATAGTGATAGTATTTATGCTATTAAAAAAAAAAGAAACTACACTTAAGGCCTTCATTGTGTCAGACTCGTATTACAGATTAACACAATATTCAAATAAAGCAAGGAAGCAAATTGGGAGAAAATCTCCAAAACATTAACACTTACATGCAGTTCATTGGGTGTTCATATGCAATAATATATCTGCCCTCTGTATCAATAGCTTCAATTCAATAAAGCATTTTCACTTTTAGAAATATAGAGAATTTTCAATGGAAAAAAATAAATTAATATAGAAATAGAATTTATATTATTGATTTCGTACATCTCAATGATGGATAAATCATATTTGAAGAGAAAAATTATACGCTCAGACCGGGACTTGAACCCGGGACCCTTGGTTCTCTACCAACTGAGCTACCTGAGCAAGTACCGATCTAAACGCAAATCTTTCTCTATATACAAGATAGAAGCATGGCTTCACAGCATTTGGTGGATGGGAATTACAATGTATATAGAGAAAGATTTGCGTTTAGATCGGTACTTGCTCAGGTAGCTCAGTTGGTAGAGCACTTGGTCTAGAGAACCAAGGGTCCCGGGTTCAAGTCCCGGTCTGAGCGTATAATTTTTCTCTTCAAATAGAATTTATATAGACTTTGCTGAAAAGTCCATTTTTTTTCTGGTTACTAACAGCAAATGAAGACTAAAAAGGGAAAAAAAAAAAAAAAAAAAAGGAATGTCACATATTTATTTAACTTTCACAGGGAAAGATCACTATGAGGTTTAATTTAAGAATTAAATTAATGTTTTTATTACTCACCTCAAATCCTTTTTCTTCTATACTGCAGTTTTGGAGCTTATCTCCATCGTCAGTAGCCTCTGGTCGACCGGTGTTATGTCGTTTCTTGGCAGTTTTCTTCTTACTTCTATCAGTGGACCGATGAACCTCTGGATCAGGTCAAAATTTGCGGGAGTTTCAAAATTCATGAGTTTATCTTTCTTGTTTTTTGGATGTGGATTTTTTCCCAGACTGTGAGTTCCTAATCAAACACACAGATAAACTAAAGGAACTCACAGTCTGGGAAAAAATCCACATCCAAAAAAACAAGAAAGATAAACTCATGAATTTTGAAACTCCCGCAAATTTTGACCTGATCCAGAGATTCATCGGTCCACCGATAGAAGTAAGAAGAAAACTGCGAAGAAACGACATAACACCGGTCGACCAGAGGCTACTGACGATGGAGATAAGCTCCGAAACTGCAGTATAGAAGAAAAAGGATATGAGGTGAGGTAATAAAAACATTAATTTAATTCTTAATGTTACATATAATTAATATCTATGATGAGTTTATTTTCAAAACATCTTTTGGGAAGTAATCTAACGTGATTTTCTTGTTATAAACAATAGTTTGATTACAACAGCCACAAGTCTATCTGCAGTGATTAAAAGGATGTTCTGAAGACAAATTGTGAATTTGTACTTAAGAGTAATTTAGAAAAATGTAGAGACAAAAAAAATCAGTTTTCAATCAAGACAGACAAAGATTTTTTTGTAAAAAAGAGCTCCACTTATGGTATATATATATATATATATATATATATATATATATATATATGGTATGATAAGAAATATACTATATATATGTTTATATGTTTAAAAAAAACTTAAACCAACAATCTCAGAAAAATAAATAAAAACAGAGTTTTATATTTTTTACATACATATTTTAAAATGTTCAATATTTTTATTTTTTATAATTTTCAAAATCTCATTTTTTTTAAATTTACAAATTTCCTTTTTTTTTTGCATATTTTCAAAATTTAGGATTTTTTCAATAATTAGTAAAATATTTTTTGAGAATATTTTTAAAATTTGGAGTGTTTTCTAAAAATTTTCAACATTTGGAATTTAAAAAATCCACAATTAAAAGAATCCAAATTTTGAAAATTTTATAAAATGTAAGATTTTGAAAATTGTTAAAAAATTACAAATTGACTTAAGCTTTCTTGGCCAGAGTTAGTGTGATGATCTTGTAGAAAATTTCCAGGCTGTTTGCTGTGTAGTTCAAGACAATAGTCAACAGCCCAGAAATCTACAAGATCATCATAAATTAAATTGTTCAATTTTCCTTTGTTTTTATGACATTCCTTGTCTTTAAGTGAGGCTGAGACTTTTTATTGGTTTACAGTCAGACTTACAGAATTGATAGAGACTTTCAACTGTCAATTCCGTTCATTTCCTGGTTACTTACAGCAAATAAGGACCACAAAAAAAAAAGTTTTAAAAACCAGGAACTGATGAAATTTAATTTTAATGTTTTATTTTAGTAAGTAATATTTTGAGGTTCTTTTAATTAAATATTTTGAGTCTATGATATCTTAGACTCAAAATAATTTAATTTAGTTTTAATGTTTCAACAATTCTTAGTTTTTCCGGTATAGCAAAAAGTAACATTGATTTCATTGGGTCATTTCATGTTTTCCCGATGTTTATCACAATTTTGTAATCCGAATCAGGGTTATATCTATTTTCGTTATTTTTATAACATTCCTTACTTTTCTCCTGTAGTCCTCACATGAAACTGATACATTTTTGTTGTATATAAGAAGACTTTAAAGTATTCAATATTATTTATTTTTATGTGAAGACTGTATGGAATTCCAAATTAAAATAAGTATGTAAATCTGTTAAAGAAGAAAAAAAAAGTAAGGATACAAACTTGTACCTTTCTAGAAAAGGAACAAATATTTGAGATTGTATACCAGGAGTGTCCTAACATTCCATGTTCCTAGGAACATGTCCCTGTGTTTGAGTCTTTGGTATAGGTTCCCTGAAGTAGTCCCCGCCCGGAGAACCGAATGGGGGACTATTTGACCTCCAGAAAATTTTACCTCAGTAGAACCCATGTCCGCATTTCTTGACGGTTGTATTTTACGGTGAAAGATCGTCACTCTTTCGACCAAGGTACTTATTTCGTCTGGCTTATCACCTTCGACCAGTCCAGCATGGGTAACCCTATTGGCAGCAATGCTACCGCCGGCATAGCTCTCAGGAACTACATGGTCTTTATAGGAAGCCAGATATAATAAGAACAGTTAAGTCCCGTAGACTGCGATGGGCAGGACATGTTGCGCGTATGGGGAATGAAAGACGTGCATGGAAACTTCTTGTAGGAAAGCCAGCCAGAAGGAAAACGCCCAGTTGGTAGACCAAGAATGAGGTGGGAGAACAACATTAACTATGATTTGAGGGAAGTAGATTATACAGGGAATGATTGGAAAGCATTAGCTCAGGATAGGGATGTATGGAGAGCTTATGTCCGTGCGGCCATGAACCTACGGGTTCGATAGTGCCAGTGAGTAAGTAAGTAAGTATACCAGGAGTGTATCTATATAAATTCAAATAAAAGCAACTGAAAAATGCACAAATTATTGTTGCAGTAAGTAAATACTAATTAAACTATTGTAATCAATAGTAAACAGAAAACCTTTTGCCAGAACCAGGAATCGAACCCTGAACCTTTAGCTTTCTGTGCTAGTGCTCTGACCACTGAGCTAATTCAGGTTACATTTCCATCCAAGTATAAATCCCTCACTTCACCTTACTCTCTTGGTCCCACATTCAATGTAATGAATCATAAAATACACAATGAATGGCTTTTACGTTAAGAAGACATGAAGGGACTCCACACAGCTATAGCATTATTTATTAAATTAATATTTGTTGATTACAATAGTTTAGTTGTGTATATTAATTTACTTGTTTCAATCATAATAATAGCTTTAACTTCTTAATATTAATTTAATTAATAAAAATGATTTAATATTTAAAGGAATTCTGAGTTTTTTTTTCTGAAGAAAAATATAAATATGAGGCGAGTCAGAAAAACAAACTCATAATAATTAAAATAATATAACTATACCTGAGGAATATACATAAATATATATGTTGATTTAAAAAAATGCAAGAAATACCTTGAAACTGGATGAGAAATTGAGGTACAAATGGCCCAAAATGCCCATATGTACAATAGAAAATATGCATTAGCCATTGTTTAAATGGAATAGCCAACTAATCCTTATGGGGGACCTAATTATCCAATAAACTGTGAACTAATCTGGTACAAACTAATTCGTCCATTTTTCTCATTAATGTTGGCTGAAGATAAGAGGGACTCCTCTTGAAAACTGCAATTCCTGTGTTTAAAAAAACAAAGTATGAGGTAAGATAAGAAGTGACTCATTTCGAAAGCAATTCTTTCCATCTTCAAATATACTCTGACTGTTTGAACTGAATCGTTGACACCAGCATTACTTCTGCCACCTGGTGTGGGTTGAAGAACTTCAAAGTTCATGTTCCTTTACTTATTCTTCTGAATGTATATCTTTACCCAAACTGTTACATTACTTTTTCTAAATGTTTTAACAGTCCAGTTTCCTTTCCAATTATGTACTTCTCTATCAAACTGTGAGCTGTAATAACCAATTTTTCAATTCCATTAATTTCTAATATTTCTAAAGTGTTAATAAATAAGTTGAGTCTGTTATCATCTTACCTCATATTCGTTGATTTCTTTAGGATGCATTTCAAAACATCTCTGTTCTATCTTCAGCTTGTCCAGACTCTGAAGATTAAACAGAGAGTTGATTATATTTGAAGAGAAAAATTTTCGCCTAGACCGAGACTCGAACCCGGAACCTTTAGCTTTCCGGACCAAATGCTATACCAACTGAGCTACCGAGGCAAGTTGTGATCTAGACGCAAATTTTTCTCTCTATACGTTGTAATTCCCTCGCACCAGTTGATTTCTTTAGGATGCATAAACATCTCTGTTTTATCTTCAGTTTGTCCAGACTCTGAAGATTAAACAGAGATGTTTGAAATATAATTTCAAAATATCAATAAGTAAAACGAAAATCCTAGCTTTTAAGGGATCAGATACCATAAGAGCTAAAATAATTCTGGAGGGGAAACCCATTGAACAAGTGAACCATTTTAAATACCTGGTTATGAAATCTCCTATTTTAAAATCTCCTCTATTTAACAAACTTAATAAATTTAATTATATATATGGAACAATCAAAAGGATATTTAAAAGCACAAGAAAAGAAACAAAACTAAAATTTTATAAAGTAGTGGCAGTCCCCTTACTATTGTATGGTAGTGAATTTTGGGTTTTAACTAAAAGAGAAGAGATCATAGAAGCAGCTGAAATGAGATTTCTGATAAGTGTGGCTGGTTTGCAAACTTCTAGATAAGAGAAGATGTGAAGATATTAGAAATGAGCTAAATATCTTTAAACTCTTAGATAGAATAAAAGAATCTAGAAAAAAATGGAAAGAACATGTTCAAAGAATGGAAGATGATCGCATTCCCAAAATTATACTTAAATACAAACCAAAAGGACGCAGGAATGTTGGTAGACTGAAGAAGAGATGAATCCAACTTTTGAATGAGAATCTATGAGACCGGAACAAGCCACATGGGCTTAATCCGTGATTGTTGATGATGATGATGTTTGAAATGTGTTCTAAAGAAATCACAAATATGAAGTAAGATGATAACAGAACCTCATAATGTTACTTCCTATTGTAATTTCACAATTTCTACAGTGTTCTTTAGCATGGGTATCCAAATTTCTTTTAATTTTTTTCTATGTACACCCTTAGACAAAAAAATGAGTCATCTCTTGAACGCATATTTCTTCTAAGTCCTACTTGGCACAGCGCTGGGTTCAAACTAGGAAACTAGTCATAATTGTGCAGTCCCTGAGCTACTGTGTTATGTGGCATGAACTGAAGACACTCCTACGTGTCCTGTTAGGTCAGCGGTAAAGCATGCAGTCACTGTTTCTGTTAATGACGGTTGCAGGCCCGCATCCTCAATGATGCAGTTTTTTTTTTTTTGTTTGTGATATTTATATTAAAATGTTTTTTGAATGAAATCAATGTTAATGTCATTATAGTAACAATTATATTTACCACATTCAGGGTTTGTTCTAGGTAATTCCAATGTATTGTATTTAATAGACTGTGATGCACAGACATCTGCGCAAAAGCAACAGCCTCTAACAAGTTTGTTTATAATGAATCATATTGAGTTTTACCATGGCTCAGCGCACACACAAGGACATAGGCACAAGGCAATCTCAATGCCCCACAGATTGAGAGCGGTAATAGATGCTGAGGGTTTATACACCCAATATTGATTTTGTTAAAGTTTTCATTTTAGAAGTTATTTTCTTTTTCTCATTTATTTATTAGAAGAAGGTTTTAATTTATGTTTTTGTGTGTGCATTAAAGCCATAAAACTCAAATATAAAATTAAATATGAAACTATATTACAGGGAAAATGCTATTCTAACATTCAGTTAAAAGAAAAAAAAGTAGAACAGGAATCAAACCTGTGAGGTTACGAATGCAGATGATGTCTGTTAAACCTCTCGACCACAGAAACACACTAAGCCAAGCACTCTCTTTCACGATACTTGAGTGCGCACTGCGTTAACTAGCAAACAACCCAGTACAATTACTGAAAATGTGTTGACGTGAATACGGCTTCTGCGAGCACTCACGAAGTTCCCTGATCGGTTGATAGAATCTGTGGATGTCTCATTTTTTTTGTCTAAGGGTGTACACTTCATTGCAACTAATAAAAATATTAGAAAAACCTATGGAATTAACAGTTTATGAAATTATATACTGTCAGATGTCAGTCGACAATGGGGAATATTATCCTTGAATGGATACAAAATATGAGGTGAGGTATAAAAATCCGATTAATTTAATGGTTTAATTGATATGAAATTCTACAACACTGATTCTAGGCTTTCTGATGTAATTCTGGTTAAGGAAAACTGTTGAAACAATGATTATAGTAAATAAAAACCACATATTTATATATAAAACACAAAATGCTGTCATTGAATCCTCTTTAATTTAAAGCCTCAGCCTTTTCCATCTCAAACTTTCACGAATCTACTAAAATTTATGTTAAATTATACAAATACAACTGAGTCAATCATTCATCCTCAACTATGTTTTAAAATCCTTCCATCTTTCAGACTATTGTCCATCTTAAACATTGGTTCTTATTGTGATAGAGTAATTGAAGAAAAAGGAAGAAAATAAGATATTTATCAGATAAAAGTGGGGATTGTGATAAATTTTTACATGTGGAAAAGAAATTTGTAAACCAGAGTGAAAGACAATTTTAGAAATGTATCTTAAAATACCTTTTTTTTGGGATTCTTGGCCATGTCTTGCTGTTGTCTTCTTGATGTTTCATCAACTACTGTGGGTTACATCTTCAGGAGAATTGCTTGTTTAAATTCCTGTAGTAAACTGCTAACTTGTGTAATTTTACCATAAATGTACGGTATTATGGTAAAATTACACAAGTTAACAGTTTGCTATGACAATTTAAACAAGCAATATTTTTATCACTCACCTCATATTGTTCTTCTTATTTGATTATAAACTAGTTTCGGAACATAGTTTCTGTTCCATCCTCAGTATCGTCACGACCGTTGTTCTGTCGTCTTGAAGAGCTGTCCTTCTCTCCTTCCATTGGCTGACTGAAAAACCTCGAAACCAGGTCATTCTCACCGGGAATTTCAAAGTTCATTAATTTCTTCTTTTCGCTCTTTGAATGTAGATCTTTTCCCAAACAGTAAGTTCTTTAGGTTTTTCTATTTGTTTTAATAATTTAGCTTCTTTCTCGATAAGATGTTTTTCAGACCATGCATGGGCAGCCACTGCAGATTTTTCTACTTCCCCTTTCTTGACATTCCTGAGATGTTCTTTCACTCTAGTTTTCAAATTTCTTTTAGTTTTTCCTATGTAGAATTTCTCACATTCTTCACATTTAATTTGATAAATCCCTGATTTGTTTTCTTCTTTAATTTTCTCATTCTTATTACGTCTAATCAGTCTACTGATGTTGTAGTCATTTTTGGGTGCTAACCTTATGTTGAAATCTTTAAAAATTTTTTGAAACTTGTGGTGTTTTAATGGATGATATGTGAATTTTCTAAATTTTACATTATCTTCTTTAACTTTTAGAAGAGTGCTTTGATTAATAAATTTATTTAATAAGTTTATAACCAAATAAGAAGAACAATATGAGGTGAGTGATAAAAATATTCTACCTTAATGAATATACCTCATAGTGAGAATTCCTAAAATATGTAAGCAATATCTCATTATATTTGAAAAGAAAAATATACGCCTAGACTGAGGTTTGAACCCAGGACCTTTGACTTTCTATGTCAATGCTATTCCTAGCTAGGTAGCTCACTTGGAAGAGCATTGACATAGAAAGTCAAAGGTCCTGGGTTCAAACCCCAGTCTAGGCGTATATTTTTCTTTTCAAATATAATTTGTCCATCATTAAGATGTTTGAAAACGAATAATATGAACATTAAGCAATATCTCCTTGAAGATGTCACCCATAGTAGATGATGAAATGTCGGAAAGACAACATTGCAAGATATGGCCAAAAATTTTGAAAAGGTAACGATAGCCATAAAATTCTTAATCAGTAAATCTTAGAAATTTTAAAAATGGGGAAGGAGAAAAATATGTATTAATCACTCAAGCTTGGTCACAAAAACATCAATTTGAAAGAAAGACTGAATTAATAGAACAAACAGAAAAACCTAAAGAACACTTGGTTTGGGAAAAAATCTACATTAAAAAAAATGAGGAGAAATTAATGAATTTTAAAATTTCTGAGGAATATAATTTAATTTGGAGATTCATCGATCTATCAACAGATGGAGGGGACAATATTAAAATCACCATGACATACCAACAGTCGAGAAAATACTAAAGGAGAATTTCGATTGAGGGTCTTTCCACTTTTCAGCGGTTGCCCTTTTACCAGCCGGCTGCTGGCCCTTCACATCCACATGTGTCAATCACAGAGGTAGATGATCAACAGCCAGTGTAGGGGTGACATGTGGTTAGCATGTCGAGTCCCCCAGCCGTTATAGCTGGTTCCTCAACCTGGAGCCGCTACTTATTGTAGCTACCCAATTGCCTCACGATGCTGGGTGGGCACCGGTCCCATACTGGCCGAAATACCATGAGAAAATTTCTTCCCCCATGGAGACTCGAACCAGCGCAAGTCCCGTAGCTCTGCGCCAAGGCTTCCTACCTTAACCGCTCGGCTAAGGCGCGGGACTTAAAGGAGAATTAATTTCTCTAAAACTGGTTGAAAAAAAATATAAGATGATTTTTCATTACTATTAAATAATATTAAATATGAATAAATGGTGATGATTATTGACAGCCCAAAATGGCTCTGCAATTAAAAAAAAGTCCATTCTGCATAAATTAAGCAAATTCCTCAGGAAGTCCAATTTTGTTGGTTTATAGAATATAAGACCTCATTTTCAAAAGTCTCTTGTTCATCTTGAACCAAAATTGACCTTTTGTGTGTCTGCATTCTTCTTGATTACTCTATGTAAATTAGGTTTCAAAACATTTTTTAAATCACTACATGCATTAAAAGTGGCTATTATAATAAAACTGACTCTAGTTTACATCAAAACAGTGATTTTAGATTCCAGTCCACAAATTTATGAAAGTGGGTGGACAAGGGTAAAAGTAAAAGGTAGCCCATTACAGGCCTCAGGAGGCCCTTGGGGTAGTAGGAGGTTAGGGCTCTCACTTTTCTGGACAATCGGCACTTGATGTCAGACCTGCATGACAGCTGTCTTTACCTCCAAAACAAGTATCTGGTACTCATTTCCATTAGAGGCTGAGTCAACCCCAGGGCCATAGTGCCGCCAGAAGGTTTAGGTCAGTTTAAAAATCCTGACCCCACCGGGACTCGAGCCCTCGACTTTCCGGCTTGTAGCGCAGTGCCTTAACCACTATGCTATGGCGTGCCCCGTGGACAAGGAACTTTTTGTTAATAACTTCTTCGTACCTTTCTTTTGTTAACTCTTAAATTGGAGAAACTCAATATCTTATGCCAACTCATTTAAATCTAAAGGAATGAAGTGAAAACAAACCATGGATGACCATAAGTTATATATTGGATATTGTTGTATAATGACACAAATTTAAATATTTTCTATTGCCTCATTTTTCTGTTGTTTTATTAAAAATATTAAACCAATGTATCATATAGCATACATTGCTAAATTAAGGGTTAATTGAATTGTACGACATATAGATACATTGCAACAAAGCAAACATGGTAACTGCCAGAGTGATTTTTGAATTTCAAGTTTCAGCCAAATCCCCATTTCTAATGATTGGATTTAACTGATTTTGAAGAATATCTTCTTTGTTTTATCTCAATAGTATTTATTATGTTTCGTTGCAAAACACTGGAAATTTCAACTCCTAAATTACTTAATTTTTTTTCTTTTTAGATGAACTACTCCTAGTGCTCTGATTTTGCTGGTTAATGAATTTGGGCTTATTTTTTAAATTGATTGCTACATGCCAAGTTTCGTTCCAAAAAATGGAGCAGTTGGAAAATTAACAGACATTTAAAAATATAAATGCATTTATGTGCATAAATTTTGGTCAAGATCTACTATATAGGATCAATGATGATATATAAACATTTTTCAAATATCTTTTTATGAGAACAACCTCAATATCTTCATTTGTTATTCGGTAATAGTTGAGGATGACTGAGTAACTCACGTACACTTGATCAATCTAAAATAAAAAGTTACATTGCGGTGATCAAAAAATGTTTCCTTTAAAAACTTAGATCTACTGAAATGTACATTTTTACATACTCCAACATGATTTAATATTTTGCCAGATACAGAAGACAGAAACGTTTGGTGACTAATTTGATTAATGATAAAAGTATGTTCAAATTTGTTAAATTGGCTATTATTTGTGCATATGAACTGTCATTTAAAAAATGGACACAGGGATAATGTTATGCTGTGAACTCTTCCATCTTAAAACATGGGTCATCTCATATCTTAAATGCAGAACTTATCAACATAAAAGATTCTACTAAAAGCTACCTCAATTTACATACCAATTGGGAAATAAATTAAAACACCAATATCTTATACAATTGAGCCAATGAAAGCTAAAATGAATTAAGTCAAAATTGGTCATTCTTTTCTTTATCATTAATAACTATTTAGGTAAGATACATCAGTATGTGTACATTAACATATTTGGATGAAGTAGACATAGCAAATAAAATTATTAATTTTAATAAAACCATGGGAATAATAAATTCAGTAATGAAATTAATAGTGAGTGGAGAACATATTTTTAACAACTCACCTCATACAATTTCAATTTTCTTTGATACCAACGGTTTCAGACGACATCTAGACCCTCTTCAGTCAGACTGAAGAGGGACGAGATGTCATCTAAAACCATCGGTATCAAATAAATTGTATGAGGTGTCATTAAAAATATGTTCTGTACTCACTATTCATGATAAAACCTCATAATGTTTACGTCCCAACATTAATTTAAATATCAATAATGAAACCTTCGCTAGTCCAGAGAGATAACAGAGCACAGTTATACAAAACCATAGCAAAACCTGCACTTTGCTACAGCAGTGAGGTATGGACTTTAAGGAAAGGAGAAGAGAGCAGGGTAACTTCTTGTGAAATGAGATATACAGCAGGATATACCAAATGGGATCACAAATGCAATGATGATATATTGAAGGAACGTTTAGAACCGGTCATTGAATACATACATAGATTATATTATTTTTAGTCTGATCATCTTACCTCAATATTAATGTTGATTTGTTCTTGAACATGTTTCAATATTGAGGTAAGATGATCAGACTAAAAATAATATAATTAAAATAACCTCAAAATATCACTTCCTAATATTAAATATTACATACATAGATACCAGAACAATTGAATGAATCAATTGCAACGAATGAGTACAGATAGAGTTCCCAAGGCCATGCTTTGTTATTGTCCAACATGGAAGAGATCTCTGGGCCGTCCAAGGAAATGTTGGATACAAAATTGATCAGTGAGATCGTAATAGGCCTATGACTTGGTTGGATGAAGAAGAAATCAGTATGTATAGAAAGTTTGTAATCTATGACTGAGTTTTCTTACTGTTGTGTAGTGTATTTTTTTTCTCTCTTAATGTAGCTAAATACAGTGTAGTAAATGTTATTAAAAAGTAATTACAATACATATAAAGGTAAATCTACAATGTTATATAGAAATTTATGCACTCAGGTTGTTCGATAAATCATTTTTTGAAGAGAAAATGTTTTGCCCGACTGGGATTTGAAACTAAGATCTCCACTTTTAAGTATAAGAGAGAGAAAAATTTGTGTCTGAATTGAGATGTCTGGATATGACAAATGGTTAGTGCACAGTATGTAAAACTGGAGATTTTCGGTTCAAATACTAGTTCAGGCAAACATTTTTTCTTTAAAATGATTCCTAAAAATTGATTTAAGGAAAATGTAGTTGCTGAAGAGAAAAAAAAAAAAAAGCATAAGAAGGAATTAAGTCAAACTTACTAGTTTTATTATTGGTTTCAGTGATCAAGAGGTAAAGTTCCTTGCCACGAAAGAACCATATATATATATTATTATTAATACTGATAAAATTCATATTGAAATTCCATTGACGTAAATAGTCACAAAGTAAAATATCCAACTGATGGTGCTGGAAGGCTGTTGATGTCAAAAAGTCACAAAAAACAAGTTAGCAGCACATATTTTTCTGCCGAATATGAAAACTGGTTTCCAAAAGGTCTACAGTTCTTAAAAGTTAAAAAAAAAAAAAACCTAGTTTATGATGATGGCATTTGGCAGGTATCTACTTTAATATTTTACTTTGTGTTTTTATTACTAAAAGTAACTATTTTTAGCAGAAAAATCTATCAGATGGTCCCAAGGGTCGCAGGTTCAAACCCAGCTGATAAGATTTTTAAGATGGAAAAATCCAAGGAACAAGTCATTTGGGAGGGATTTTAAACCATGGATTCCAGCCCTGAAGATTTTCAGGCTTGTAAAAGAACATAAAGCCTAAATTGGAACCTTTAAATAAAATTTAAGATTCGTTTCACATCCAAGTATTACTGTACTTGCCTACTAGATGTCTTTTTGAGATGTTTTAACCTCTGTTACTCGTTGACATCTGTATGGAAATTAGCATAACTAAATCAGCTTGTTTAAACAACTTGCACATAGAAGCAGCCTTGTCCCACATGGGGACATTTAGGTATAGATGAACATAGGCTATACCCAAACAAATGTTAAGCTATCAACCTGCAGGAAGAAGAAAACCAGGACGTTCACTCAAATTGTAATCATGTCTGAAGAAGGTACAAAGTACCAAAACAGCTGTAACTAATTTATATTTTAATAAATATGAAATATATTGTCTACACCAAGATGCATTCTAAGCAACCACCCAAACGAAGTAGATGATGAACACCTCAACAACTGTACACCCGACAAACAGGAACCAAAAAATTGAATCACTCAATATTATGATTTCCAGCCGTGAAAGCCTGCATTCAACTATTAACATGGTTGGTTTTAATATTTAAATGTCGTGGTGGACTAGTGGTTACGCCCCTTGCCTCTGGTCCCAAGGGTTGCAGGTTCAAACCCGGCCGGGGTCGATGGATTTTTAGGATGGAAAAATCCGAGGAGCAAAGTCCTCCGGGAGGGACTTTAAACCATGGGTCCCGAGTCTGAAGATTTTCAGGCTCGTAAAAAAATCCTCAAGCATGAATGAAAAGACCTCTAAGCAAAATTTACCGTATTTTCCTGTCCTAGTACTACCTTGGTTTCCTAGATGTCAGTATGAGGCGGAACGCTCACCACGGACCACTCAAAATGACATCTATACAAAAACAAGTGTAAATAAATTAGTATGGTTCAAATTCTTCCCTGTAGGGGGAGAGCGCCTAAATCTCTGTAAAGGGAAAACATGGGCTTACAATAAAATTATGGGATCTGAACTGAGAAAAAGAGAAGAGACCATCCGAAATATGGAATGTCAGACAACTTCCAGACCACACCCGGGGCAAAATGACAAGGATTCCCAGGGACAGAGTGCAGTAGAAAATCTTAGGATGAGGTATCAAGGTGTAATGTGTTTCAAAACCAAAGTGGCAAGGTAGAGGAACAAAATTTAGTCTAGGAGGCAAAAATGAAGCCAAAAAACCTCACATGCATTAGCTTCTGTGAGAAATAACCACAGCATTCTAAAGTAAGGGCATACCATGGTTAAGGCATTAAGCTCAAACCAGAAGGTCAAGGGTTTGAGTCCTGGGGTTGACTCAACCTCTAATGGAAAAGAGTAAGAGATGCATGTTTTAGGGGTAAAGGCGGCCATCATGCAGGGCTGACATCAAATGTTGATTGTGTAGAAAAGTGGAAGCCTTAACCTCCTACTACTCCAAGGTTCTCCTATGGCCTGTAGTGGGATCACTTTACCTTTACCTACCATTCCTAAGTAAAAAGGAGGGTTTGATGTTTTTATTATTCATTTCATACATCTCAATGATGGATAAATCATATTTGAAGAGGTAAAAATTTTTCTTGCCCAGACTGAGACTCGAACCAAGGATCTGTAGCTTTCTAGGCCAATACTCTATTGACTGAGCTACTGAGGCGAGTTCCAATTTAAACTCAAATTTTTCTCATATACATGCACCAAATATTATGAAACATTTGCAAAGAGAGAAAAAAAAACTATTTTTCTCTTCAAACGTGATTTATCCATCATTGAGATGTAATCAAAATAAGCCTTACTGGCATTATAATGTAATATAAATGCCCAAATAAATGTCTTCTTAATAAAGAAGCCGCTATTTACAAAGATTTCATAGCATCTGGTGCATGGGAATTATAACGTATATAAGAGTGAAATTTGCATTTGGATTGGAACTTGCCCTGGTAGCTCAGTCGGTAGATCATTTCCTGGGTACGAGCCTCAGTCTGGGTGTAAAATATTCTTCAAATATGATAAATAGGAGGGCTTTGCTCTTAAAGAGATTTTATTGGCTTACCATTACACATAATTCCAGAACGAGAGTATCTTGATGACAGTAGATAAATGAATTTAAAAGATGTGAAACTGTATACTCTTTATAGAAAACCAGATATAATAACATTTAAATCTCATAGACTGTAATGGGCTGGACATGTGGCACAAATGAAGAATGAAACAGGAAGCTTCTTGTAGAAAAACGCCCAGTTGGTGGACCAAGAATGAGGTGGGAGTATAAGATTAACCACAATTTGAGAAATTACGATTATACGGGGGATGAATGGAAAACATTAGCTCAGGATAGGGATGTATGGAGTTTGCATGGCCATGAACCTACGGGTCTTATAGTGCTAGTTAGTTATGAAACTATACATCGTAAAAATTTCATTACATTATTTTAACAGTTCCATAGAAAAGACGACATAAGTTTATTTTAAGATCATTGGGATATGCCTTTCATATTTAATATACAGCAAACTCCTGGTTATCTGTGTTAATTGGGACCGAGATATGCACGGAAAATCGAAAAACGTGGATAATCAAATGAAGTTATTCGACGCCATGGAAGTTGATCAGAAATTTATTTACCCACTTCAACACTACTTAAATGCAACAAATGATCATAAAATGTTATATTAAATGTATTTAGGTGCGAGTTGTAATTATCATTATTTTATTTTACTCGTAAATATGAAAATAAAAGTGGGACTATTTCCTGTCATGACCACTCTGGTTACAACAGTTAATCAAAATGGCCATCGTAACAAGCGACATAACCACCGATATCCTTATAACCAGCGATGACAAATAATCGGCGATAACCACACTAATAACCCAGATGACCACACTAGTAACCACCAATGACCACATTACTAACCAGCGATAAACCCACTGCCACAGCATATCTGTGGTTTCAATCTCTAACAACAAAGTTTCCGTGACTCACGCAATGGAAATTTCCAAAATTATATTGTATTCTCAGAATGTTTGTTGGTACCGTTAAATGCATCAGGGGAGGGGGTTGTGAGTGAAGGTTACTCTATTGTACTAGTTTCTAAGCGCAGTTCACAGTAGCATGTTTAAAAACAAAGCATTTTTTTCATAACAATACAAAATACAGTACAGTTAATATTTAATTTTAGGAAGTTATATTTTGAGGTTATTTTAATTATATTATTTTTAGTCTGATCACTTACCTCAATATTAATGTTGATTTGTTCTTGAACATGTTTCAAAACAATTCTGTTTTATCGTAAGCTTGTCCAGACTGGTTTTATTTATGTTGCACAACCTGGATGTCGATGTCAGCTCCATCCTGTGGTTGGCCAAAGAACCTCCAAACAAGGTCATGCTCCATCGGTATATCAAAATTCATGGAGCAAGGCCAAAAGGGTGAAAAAGGAAAAGGTAGTAAATCTTGAAGAGAAGGATGGAATTAAATTGATGGATGAAAATCAGAAATCATTACATGGCCGAGTAGGCACGTCTCCTGAAGATATTGAAAAGAAATTGAATGCAAAACGCAAAGAAATAAAGCAGAGAAAGCCAAGAGATCCGTCATCTCGATCACCTAAGAAAAAGAAAGGTAAAAATACATGGGAATCAGATTTAGAAGACAATTCTGCTGCTTCCAGTTTTGATGAAGATAATCCTCCTGTAGCTGTAGCCAGTAGAAAAACAGAACGAAGAACTGCAGCTGCAAAAGTTAAATTCAATTATGATTCCGATGAAGATCACATTGACGACGGCGATTTTCAACTGCATGATAATAAAGCAGAGGCTGGAGACTATGTTCCAGTTACTGATAGTGCGCTGGATAATAATAAATCTATTATTGAAGTTAGTGATACTGATAGTGAATTTGGAGGCAGAAAGGGTACAAAGCGAGCTATTTCTGATTCTGATTATGACCTAATGGACAAGCAAAAACCTGCAGCAAAAGATGCTATGTTTGATTCACTTATAAGTGGAAGTGATAAAGAGAAATCATCATCTGATAATGCACATCCAGTTCCTAAGAAGTCTAAACCAACTGCAAAGAAGAAAGCATTATTTAAGGAAGTGAATAATGAGGACAAACCTAAAAGAGCGCCCAAGAAAGCAGCACCAAAGAGGAGAGTTGTATTAGATTCAGAAGAAGATGTATTTGAAGTAAAAGCGAAAAAGAAGTCAAAAAAGAAGAGGAAATCATCATCTGATGAAAATTCTGGTTCAGAAAATGAATACGTTCCTCCACCTAGACCCAAAGATTGGTGGAAGAGCTCACAAACCAGCAAAATACAATTTTGGCAGCAGTGATGAAGAAGACTAGTTGAGAGGATGATTTGGAAGCTAAAGAAACTTAAATTGCAAGTTTTAATTATATTAATTATATTATATATATTATATATAAAATTAAATATTAATTAAAAATAATATAATACAGTACAGTATTTATCTTCATTTAAGAAAAAATACAGTAAAAAAAGAGTCATGCCCGGATAATCCGCAAACTGGATAATATGCGCACAGATAATCTGGAGTTTGCTGTATGTAGGAAATAACACTAAGAGGTTTGTTTTAATTATAACTGAGTTTGATATTTTGACTCACCTCATATTTCTTGACTTTTATGCAGACCAGTTTTGTCGCTTCTATGCAATATTCTCGATGCCTACCAACTTGGCGACAAAACTGGTCTGCATAAAAATCAAATATGAGGTGAGTCAAAATATCAAACTCAGTAATAATTAATGCCTTTCATACTTCCCTTAATTATACATTCTTCTTAATTTAAGGGGAAATTTATCTCACATCTTTGCAACATTCAATTTCTCAGAAACCTTACAATCAAATTGATTTTTTAATATATTTCATCATTAGAGCCCGCATTTGTATGCAAAATGCATGTTTTCTTTTACACATTAAAAGGTATGCGGAAATGATTTACATGTTAAGTGGTCTCTCCACAGACAATTTGAGCAGTATTTGATAACGCATAGAAATGCATATTCAGGGGGAAAATGCTAATTTTAGATTTTTATTGCATAAATACATATTTTACTCCTAAATGTGGTATTAAATTATTATTTTCCCTTCAGCTGATTACTAATAATTAATTAAATATTAATTAATATTTTTAAATTAATAAATTCTCTGCAAGCAATTGGATATAATCATAACATGTATATTTATTTACATCTGTGTAAGAGGTGAATACCCATGGGTCTTGAGAAATAATATTACGGTATTGCTAAAATCGCATTTGATAAACTTGATGAAGTATTAAATAAAAATCCTGGCTACAATAGAATTTGTAAAATTTGCAAAATGCTCTCTGGTGATAGTGAAAAAACTGTAACCGAAGAGAAATCAATACTAATAAAATTCATTGTTAAAACCATTGAGGTGGAGAGTCATAAATAAAATAAGTTAAAATATACCTTCTTACGTAAGATCCGTCGTCCTCAACTTATAAAATATGTATTCTTTATGCCTGTAAGCCTTTCAGAACATCCGTTCCATCTTGTCGTGACAACACCACATTAGGACCAGCAGCATCAACCATCATACTAGATATTGTAGCGAAGGACCTGCTGAAGATGGAACGGATGTTCTGAAAGGCCTACAGGCATAAAGAATACATATTTTATAAGTTGAGGATGATGGATCTTACCTAAGAAGGTATATTTTAACTTTGTTTATTTTTTATTATTTCACTCACCTCATACTTCATATGAAGTATGAGGTGAGTGAAATAATAAAAAATAAACAATATTAAAGAACCTCATAGTGTTATTTCCTATCTACATAACTTAATATTTTAACTTATTTTATTTATAGAAGAGAAATTCACTGAAGAAGAACTGTGGTGTTTTTCACATGCACCTGTGACATGAAATGTATAAAGGACATTCTCATTGAACAAAACCTTCTTCTCAGGCAGACAAAGGAGCTTCACACAAGAAAACCTTCCCTACCTGCTGTAACAGCCAGGAATAAGGTGAAAGTACCCACAAAGCAAATAATTTATTTGATTTTATTACAATCTGTTTTTTCATATTTTTCTACATTTTCTATGCATATTTGCATGCATATTTAGTACTTTATTTTGCATACAAATCTGGGCTCTATTCATTATCCATTATGAACATGTTAAAAAAAATAGTAGAATTTCCTTGGATTGTCTATAATTACACTATTATTTGATTTTTGCTTGTACTGGATTTAAAAATATATTTTTATGGTGAAATTAAATGTTTCTTACCTCTTCTCATATAAATTTTCTAAGTAGATCGCGATTTCGAGACCACAATGGTCTCATCTTCAGCACTTTCTTGGCAACTGATGTTATGTCGATCGGAGAAACTTCTTCTTCCCTCTGTTGGTGGACCGACAAACCTCTGGATCAGGTCAAAATTTTGCAGGAATTTCGAAGTTCATAAATTCCTGCAAATTTTGACCTGATCCAGAGGTTCATCGGTCCACCAACAGATGGAAGAAGAAGAGTTTCTTCCGATCGACATAACATCAGTCGCCAAGAAAGTGCTGAAGATGAGACCGTTGTGGTCTCGAAATCGTGATCTACTTAGAAAATTTATATGAGGAGAGGTAAGAAACAATTTCGCCATAAATTAAACCTCATAGTGATTAATTCCTATAAAAGTTAAATATATTTTTATACATATTCATAATGACTGTTAAAAATTCAATTTGTTATCTGAAGGTTTAGGGTGTGTCTGAATATAAGGGCAAGGAAAGGAAATCAGTTGAAAAGGAAAAATAAAAAAAAAACTGCAATGATACTGTACCAAAATGGTATTTTTTCTGCGAGTGACCATAAATTTGAATTTTAATATAACAAAATAATTCTATAACTTCTTACTTTCATAAGTTGAATATTTTTACTGACATTAAAGGAAAATAAATAAATAAAATTTTTTGTTTAGTCTATGCAACTTCAAATTGTATTTTGAAATAAATGAATATTACTAAATATTTCTCTTTTATAAGACTATTCAATCTGCTTCTAATTAATTTCCCTTTGGTATTAAGGACATACCTATATGATGCCAATTCAAATTCCTGATTTAGGAATAAATTTTCTCCTTCAGTTGTATTAGTTACACATGTTTAAAAAAACAATCATTCCAAGATAAAATATACTTTTTCCCTTGTACACTCATGGTTTCACATGTTAGAACAAATATTTTATGATCTTGATTATTTTTAAGTAAAAAAAATATATAATTTATAATATTTAATTTTGAACAATTTTTAAATTTGATACAAAACTTCTTCTTTAATGTTTACTAAAAATGGTTAAAGATGAAAAATAGTTGCTCTAACAATGTCAAACTATTAGTGCAAAACAAGAGAAAAATTTTATATAATCTTTCAATAATTTGTTTTTTGAAAAATATACTTAATTAAATGCATATTTAATTCTTTTCACAATATTTTTAATTCTGTAAAATGCATCAAATATTGATAAGCTGTATAAAATTTCATATTCCACACCAGGAAGCATTCTTCAAAATCTAGTAAAATTTCAGTTTTGTAATATATGTAAAATTGGCTTGATGATCTAGGGGTTAAGTTTCTTGCCTCCAGTCCTGAGGATTGCAGGATCAACCCAGCCAGGTTTGATGGATTTCTCAGCTAGAAAAAATCCAAGGGACTAGTCTCCCTGGAAGGATTTTGAGCCTTGGATCCAAGTCTGGAGATTTTCAGACTTGTAAAAGAACCTCAAGTCTAAATTACAGGTTCTGAGCAAAATTTAACCGGCCTTTCCCATCCAAGCAATATCTTAGATGTGTACTAGATGTCTCTTTGATGCAATGTGCTAAGCCATGTATTATTTGCTGACATCTGTAGTGAAGTAAGCGTAACCATATTATTTTGATATTATAATACAAATTTTAACATTTGCAATGATGTACAATTATTATTTTGAAAAGAAAAATTAATGCCTGAATTGGAATTTGAACCCAAGACTTCTAGTGTGCTACCACTGCACCATGCAGGAATCTCAATGCAAACTGTATTTTTTTTCTTCATATTATATAAGAGAATAGTATATGAAGAAGAAAATTGTCGTTTGCATCGGGATACCCAAATGGTGCAGTGGTAGCACACTAGCTCATAAAGCTAGAATCTTGGGTTCAAATCTTGATTCAGGCATTAATTTTTCTTTTCAAAATAATAACTAAATTAACTTGGCTAAGTAATGGTTTATTTCAGGAAGTAACATTTTGAGGTTCTTTTAATCAAGTTTTTTTTTTAAGTATAGGAACATCTTACCTCGAATTAATGTTGGCTCAATTTGAACATATTTCGATATAATCCTCTATATCAGTGTCAGCTTGCCCAGACAGTTGAGTTTTATGTTGTGGACCCTGGATGTCGATATCAGCTCCCTCCTCTGGCTGGCCGAAGAACCTCCAAACTAGGTCATGTTCAGCAGGAATTTCAAAATTCGTGACTCCATGTTTGTTCTTCTGAATGTAGATTCTTTCCCCAATCTACATTCAGAAGAAACAGAAATAGAGTAATGAATTTTGAAATTCCAGCTGAACGTGACCTAGTTTGGAGGTTCTTCAGCCAGCTGGAGGAGGAAGCTGATATCGACATCCAGGGTCCACAACATAAGACTCAACAGTCTCGGCAAGCTGACGATGATATGTACATCGAAACATGTTCAAATTGAACCAACATTAATTTGAGGTAAGATGTTCCCAGACTACAAAAAAAACTTGATTGGTTAAGTAACTTCTGACAGGAAACATCCTTGACCCCACCATCATCATCCTCTTATTACATCCTCCTTTCGGAAGTTTGATTCCAAATATGCCTCCAACCACCTCTATCTTCCCAATGACCCTACGTAGGGACGAATATTGATGTATAGACTAACATAAATAAAAGTGGAAGTAGATTTATATTATAATGTGAATTTCTAGAAATAATTTGAGTTTTCATCAGATACATATGTTCTTAAATGCAGAAGAGGTAGTTTAATTCACTTTTAGCAAACTTATATACATATATCTCTGATATTAAAACTGATTAAATCTAATAAAAAATAATTCTTCTTTAATGATAAAGAAATCCATCACCAATTATACTATAATTAATATGTATGTGATTGACCCATGTAAACAAAGAAGAGATCACTAGATTCAGTCACAAGCAATGATGGTAGAGATGGCGACGGAACAGCCCCAATTCCTGAGCAAGTCACGTGACTGAAAGACGTGCAAAGTATATAGTTCTTTTTTTTAATGATATATATATATATTTACTTTTTTTTAAAGTTGATTGGCTCGGGACTTGAGAAGTTTATTTTTCCTTACAACACTTGATAATTCATTCATTAGAAATCCTCTTCTTACTTGCTATACCACACTTCGAGGAAATAACCTTCTGTAAAGCTAATCACCTAAGTTAAACAGAAATTTTAAAATAACCTTCAATAAAAAAAAAATTCCCCCATTAATATTCAATTTTTATCCTCTAAATGTTGGCGAGATCTTGAGGAACAGCTTCTGCAAAAAAAGTGTTTTGCATTTCATTAATTGTTTTTGCAAGTGAGTTTTTTTTTGCTTAGTTTAGTCAATAGCTTCGTACATGCAAATTATGTACCAAGATGAATAAATGGCAGTGAACTTGGGGTTTCCAAAATCAATGTTAAACCAATCTTCTTGCAAAAACACCAGGTTTCTGTTAATTTCTCCGCACACAACATTCTCTACCACTTCTCATGCAAGAATCCCAGATATAAAAGATGTCAATGGAGTTTTTTTCATGAACTATGTTAGTTATTTTAATCATTACATTACTAAGGCCGCTTTTATACAGCTTTTTAAACAAAAAATCACACATAATGAATGCTGTAATTATGGTTGTATTTGTCTTAGAAATGCCAAATAAGTTTTGAATCTTCAGATTCACTTTCACGAAGGACTGCATTTTTAAACATTCCCAGACAAAGGATGTTGTTGAATGACTTACGCACTCCGTTAAATTGTATTTATTAGTTCAAGTAGTACACTGTGAGATCAACACAACTTGGTTCACTGGGTTGTGTGTTTGTGGTACAGGCTGGGAATTCTCTGTAACTTAACTAAACTTATGGTGATACCTACCAGATGCAAACACTTTTAAACTGCTAAAACAACATGTGGTAAACAATATCTGATTATGGTGAACTCCAAAATAAAAATCGCTATGAAAAGTACCCATCATTTGCGTTTTCTCACTTGATGATGGGAGTAATGTGAAGTGAAATTGGCAGCGGAGCTTGCAGCATCTTGATTCCCCGAACAGGGAGGGAGATGATAAAGAGTTGAAGGCCCTGGCGCTGCTTGGTCCCACCAATGCACCACCGAAGCCGGCGGTGGTAGCGGGTGCAATGGCGGCACAACGTAAGACTGCGGCACATATGAAGTCGACGGCGCAGAAAAAGACTGGTGCAATGCAGGGGGCGGCGGTAGCACCAGCGTAGGGGGAGGGTGCAGGGAGACAGTCGGGTGCGGCGCACCCCACACCACTGCGCCGCTGCCGGGGCCAGGGGGGCCCCACAGTATCTGCTAGCATCTTCGGTTACGCCAATGATTCAGGTAATCTTGATAACTGACGGAGATCTTCTCACTCTGGTAGCGAGTCAGTTTGATTGTGCGTCGGATGTCCGGCGTCACTGAACCCTTGTATCCGCCCTTCCGCAGCAAGGAGTCAATCGTCTGGATCTGGTCCCAGCCTAAGGCAATTCATTCCATGTGCAAAATAAACGGTACCCATGTTGCTTTACTTTTAAGTCATTCAAGTAATTACAAAGACTTTACTACCTTGTTCGGGTGCAACTTCTGGAAGATATGTAGCAGTACGTTTACTGCCTTTTTCATTGTGGAATTCTATCCGAATTCCATGAACTCCAACCTCCCAGTCCAGGTAGTCAGAACCATCTTCAAAATGGCGAAGAATCGACACAGACACATGGAGCTTGGAAAACTCGTCACGAGTAATTGGGCTGAATCGTGAGTCCTTGAATGCACTTCCACATGAACAAACCAAGAGACAAATTAGAAAATTTAACTGTTATTTTCAAAATGTATAAATTTTAACTTAAATATTATTAAATTATTCCTCTGTACTAGACATTTCTAGAACTGGCACCCACTAAAAATTACAAGTAAACTAGGCTTATGCTTGTACAGTAATGAAGTTAATTGAAGAGGATAATATTTTTACATAAATCACTAACCTTCATTTCAATTGGGAATGTTTTAAAAGAGTTAGATGTCTTCCATCTACAAACATTTTTTTAACTGCAAAGACATGTTTATACAAACATAGAACATTAAAAGTTTATATTCTAACAAAAAAGAAAATGAGAAAACTAACCAAATTCTTCAACAAGTCAAATTTACCTCCAATTTTGATAGGTTATGGAATATTCTTCTTTAGTTAATTAAATTGTATAGTATAGAGTTACATTGTGATAAAGCAAATATGGTGGCTGCTAGAGCATTTTTAAAATTTTGGGTTTCAGGTAAACCCCCCACTTCTAGGTAATTTATCTTTCAGTGAGAAATGTTAAATTAATAATAAAAACATCATTAGAAGTCTTACTAGCTTTATAAAGTAATGTTAAATTCCCAATATATGTCTTCTTAACAAAGAAGCCGCCATTTGCAAAGATAGAAACAATGGTTTCAAAAGCATTTGGTGAGAGGGAATTACAACGTATATAAGAGAAAAATTTGCATCTATATCGCAACTCGCCTCGGTAGCTCAGTTGGTAGAGCGTTTGGCCCGGCAAGCCAAAGGTCCCGGGTTCGAGTCTTGGTCTAGGCGAAAATTTTTCTCTTCAAATATCAAATACAAAGAAAAAGTTATCCCACTACAGGCCTTAGGGAGACCCTTGGGTAGCAAGAAGCTAAGGCTCCCATTTTTCTAGAAAATCAGCACGTGATGCCAGCTGGTTCTCAGCCTTGTGCGATGGCTGCCTTTACCCTCAGAAAAAGCATATAGTACTCTTTTTGTTAGAGGCTGAGTCAACACCAAGGCCATGATGCTCCCAGAAAGTTTGGGTTAGTTTAAAAATCCTGACCCCACCAGGACTTGAACAAGCTTATAAGCATATTCAAAGTTAAAATTGGGAAACACATTATGAGGTTCTTAATTAATAAATTAATGAGCCATTTTAACATCTTACCTCATATTTCATGTTTTATCAAACACGGTAACTATAATTTTCAAATGAATGACAAGATCATTTGAAAACTATAGTTACCGTGTTTGATAAAACATGAAATATGAGGTAAGATGTTAAAATGACTCATTAATTTATTATAAGCATATTCCCGTAAGTAACTACATTATGGTTATATTAATAAATGAGTTGGAGAAAATGTTTAAACATCTCACCTCACAAAGTTGTGTGTCTTCACGATACCGGTTTCAAAAGTATAGTATTACTTTTGAAACCGGTATTGTGAAGACATGCAACTTTGTCATTTTCTTCAACTCATTTATTAATATAAATACCTCATAGTGTTTCGTCCCACTGTAAATTTAATTAAATTCATTATGGTTTGCCCGTAAACCTCCACTTCTAATGGTCAGATTTTGCTGTTTTTTGGATAATAAATTTCTCATTTTATTTCTGTAGTATATACTGAGTTCTGTTGAGAAAAATTAAAAATTACAGCCACTAGAGTGTTTTTTTTAAATTCTGTTTCTGCTGAATATCCACTCATAATGATCCAATTTTGTTTGATCTTTCTTTTTTAATTATTTGCTATACGCCAAGTTGGTTTTCATTAAACAAAGAATCATGACTGCTAGAGCATTAACCTTTAAACGCCCAGGAGCCCATATGCTGGGTTTTAAATTGTACGTCCAGTCTGCCCGCAGACCCAGCGTATGGGTTCTGAGCAGGCGGACTTATTTGGTTGCTTGAAATTATACTGCATAATACTACTTTTGTAACATACCTTTTTTCAGGGTTATCAAATGCTTGGCAACGTGATGTGAAGATAGCATTCGTTTATTAAATGTTTGTTTTTGTGTGATAAGTCTCGAAACAATCACCAATACACAAACCGACATCATACTTTTTACACTTCACTTGCACACGTTTTCTGATTCCCCGTGCCGAACACACACGACAAATTAGTCTTTGTAAAGCTAGCGACCAATGTTGACTAAATTTAACTTCAAGTCACGAAATGTCTGTACTCAATATGCTATGTCTACCAACCAGGGAGTCATCTACAGGGTGTTCTACCAGCCTGTTCCAAAGAGTCTGTGACAAGTCTAAGTCGGAAGTCTCTATGTGTTGTTTTGGCCCAATGTTGACTAAAGTTGACTTCAAATCACGAAATGCCTGTACTCAATATACTAGGTCTATCCAGGGAGTCGTCTACAGGGTGTTCTATCAGCCTGTTGCAAAACGTCTCTGACAAGTCTAAGTCGGAAGTCTCTATCTGTTGTTTTGGCTCCAATGAAGTTAGAAGAAGAAAACTGTATAAAATTGTCAAGTCTAACAAATGAAAAAATATTTTTTTGGTTGAGTAAACAAGCTATAACGGCTGGGGGACTCGACATGCTGACCACATGTCACCTATGCACTGGCTCGATGATCGTCTACCTTTGTGATTGACACGTGTGAGTGTGAGGCCAGCAGCTGGATGGTAGGCTAAGGGCCTTCTAGGCCTGTCGCAACATGGAATTATTATTATTATTTTTAGATTATTAGGCATCCCTTTTCTCTTAGGTCTTACTATCCCACAACACGTCATTTCACATTAGAATAATTACGCCAAGAAAATGGTACATTTTTTATTCTGTGATGTCAGGGGGAAGAGTACATTTTTCTTCGCTGTCAATTCTAGTTTCATGAACCCAAGACCTGACAAAAGTCAGGTGTCTCACAGCTATAAGTGTCAGTTGATTGTAGCTTGCTTGTGATTGACATTGATATCGTTTTCGTCATGTCACAATCCGAGAATGCCTTGTATTTCAGCGGAACGTAGTGATTTAGTACCAGACATATCGTAAACTTCACTCTGAGTCACAAAACTGTGAATGAATAAGGGCTGTGGGTGGAATTTGACCTGTTTTTTTTTTTTTTTAAACTTTCCTGCTTTGGGGAAAACTGACCGGATGCAACATAATAAACAAAAGAATGAACGAGGGTTAGAATATACCTAAATCTATATATAGTTTTTCACTTCTAACCTGCTTCACAACACTCTAAAGTCCCTAAAGTTATTTGGTAACTATCGTGAATTTAAAAATTATCTCTATGGTATAAAATAACAACGGGTTTTTGCCGTGAATACCACCGACTTTACAATAATATTTAACACTTTAAACATTGTTTGATGTTTGTGACCCCCACAGATTTTAAAATATGAGTTAATAAAATTAGCAAAGTTATAGTCAAAAGCCAAGGAGTTTAAAAGCTAGGTGGACATTTAAACCCGGGCAGCCTGCCGCTACCTGGCCATTTAAACTTGGGCGCTTAAAGGTTAATGGACACATATATAAATTTTGGTCATAGTCATTTTTGGTGTCTACTAGATAGGATTGGCAATGATCTGTAAATTTTTTCCAAAATCTTTTCATGAGAACTACTTCAACAGCCTGATTCCTCTGGAATCCACTTAAAATTAATCCAAAGAATGTCGATGGGTGTCAGTTAAAGAATCCACCTATAAACTACATCACTTAAATTTAACTTTTATATTTAAAAAAAACACTGAGGTTTAATTTAAGAATAAATTTAAATGTTTTATACCTCACCTCATATTCAGTCTTATAATTATACTGGTTTCGAAGCTTGGGCAGCTTCATCTTTAGTAATTTCTTGTCGACTAATGTTACGTCGATCAATACTGCCTCTTCCTCCCTCTGTTGGTGGACCAATGAACCTTCAGATCAAATCAGAATCCCCAGGAATTTGAAAGTTCATATTTTTCTTTCTTATTTTTTAAAATGTGGATTCTTTCCTAAACCGTGAGTTCTTTTTGTTTTTCTATTTGTTTAATTAGACTGACTTTTGTATCAATTAGATGTTTTTCAGACCAAGCATGACAAGACAAGACCAAGGAGTCGACAAGTAATTACTGAAGATGAAGCTGTCCAAGCTTCGAAACCAGTATATAGACTAGTGGTTATGCTCCTTGCTTCTGGTCTCGAGGGTCGCGGGTTCAAACCCAGCAGGGGTTGATGGATTTTTTAGGATGGAAAAATCCAAGGAGCAAGTCCTCTGGGAGGGACTTTAAACCGTGGGTCCAGAATCTGAAGATTTTCAGGCTCATAAAAAATCCTTAAGCCTGAATGAAAAGGCCTCTAAGCAAAATTTACCAAATTTTCTCATCCTAGTACTATCTTAATTTCCTAGATGTCAGTATGAGGCAAAACGCTGACCACGAGCCACTCAAATGACATCTATACGAAAACAAGTTTAACTAAATTAGTATGGTTCAAATACTTCCCTGTAGGGGCACAGCGCCTAAATCTCTGTTAAGGGAAAACATGGGCATACAAGAAGAAGAAGATATGAGGTGAGGGCATAAAACATTTTAATTTAATCTTACATCACTTAAATTTAACCCAAAGAATGTTGATGGGTGCCAGTTCAAGAATCCTCCTAAAGACTACATCATTTCATTTTAAATTTACAGTATCTCACTTATTTTACTTCTTATCTACATTACTTAAATGTAGCAGGTCCTTGTAGTTCTGCAAGTAGGTGACTAGGTGTCCTCTTTCATTTAAACTGTGCAGAAAATATAAGCCAGGCATGCTACAAGGCTGCATGGAACACCTTTAAAACTACGTCACCTCCAAATCATTCGTCAATAAAATTCTATTACAGAACTCTCGCCGGTTTCCAACATGCATTATAATATGGGAGTGCTGGACAATTATATTCTGCTTGCCTTTTGTACACACATATATAACTATAAGAAATTCAAATCTTCTTTAGAATATGTCACACATTCCTCAGTTACACTCCAATACATAAATAACTGAGGTGCCTAAAATAGTGTTTTACTGTACAAGAATGGAAGATATTATTTTATAAAATTATAATAGGAAGAAGCATTATGAGGTTCTTCTTAATAAATAAGGTGAGCATTAGTTCATAGTTAAATATGGGAAATAACATTATGAGGTTCTTAATTCGTAAATTAATGAGTCATTTTTTAACATCTTACCTCATATTTTATGTTTCTTCAAACACGGGAACTAGTTTTCTAGAGAAGGATCTCTCTCATTTTCAACCGACATTAAGACTACCGCATTTTCGTTGGAATCTCCATCAATAACGTTGCCATCTGGCGTTGATTTGATAAACTTTGAGTGAGATGAGGTCATGTTCATCAGGAATCTTGAAATTCATGGATCTAAATTTGTTCTTCTGAATATATTTCTCCCAAATTGTCAATTCTAAAGGTTTTTCCAAATGTTTTAAAAGTAGGGCTTCTTTTTTAAATTTTAATATTCTCCCATAAACTATGTGCTGCAATAGCTGATTTTTCAATTTCACCATTTGGTCATAGTCATTTTTGGTGTATACTAGATGGGATCAGTGATGATCTGTAAAATTTTTTCCAAAATCTTTTCATGAGAACTAATTCAACAGCTTGATTCCTCTGGAATCCACTAAAAATTAATCCTCACAAAATTCAAGTTCTTTTAGGACATGTTTCTTCTGTTTTATCTTCAGAAATATTAAAAATGCTGAAATTGAAAAATCAGCTATTGCAGCACATAGTTTATTGGAGAATCATAAAATTGAAAAAGAAGCCTTACTTTTAAAACATTTGGAAAAACCTTTAGAATTGACAATTTGGGAAAAGATATATATTCAGAAGAACAAATTTAGATCCATGAATTTCGAGGTTCCTGATGAACATGACTTCATCTCAAAGTTCATCAAATCAACACCAGATGGCAACATTATTGATGGAGATTCCAACGAAAATCCGGTAGTCATAATGTCGGTTGAAAATGAGAGAGATCCTTCTCTCGAAAACTAGTTCCCATGTTTGAAGAAACATAAAATATGAGGTAAGATGTTAAAAAATGACTCATTAATTTATGTGAGCATTAGTGTTTTAAATTCTTTATGAAGGGCACTTAGGATTGAATTTCATAAAATGAAATTTCGTGAAGGAATAAGCCAAAACGTGGAAGGGATAACTATTAATCCTAAAAATGTTCTAGTCAGTTTAGTGAAAGATTATACACTCTTGTTGAAGGATCAAAAACAGAATAAATAAATTTGTTATCATTTTCAGACTATTATTTTAGAACTTACTATTTTTTTCTTGGAAAATGGAGAGGGGAGGAAAGTATTAATTTATAAATGAGAAGATAGTGAGCATAATAATAAAAAAAATATAAAGAGGGTTAATCAGCTTAAGGGTATTATTTGAGGAATAGAAGAATATCATAAAATGATCATTTTAGATTAACACCCTAATGTTATAAAATTAGCATCTTACCTCACAAAATTCAAGTTCTTTTAGGACATGTTTCTTCTGTTTTATCGCCAGCATAACTGGTTAAGGCAACATGTTGCAAGGTCGCAGATTTAATGCCCAATGCAGTTATTTAAAATCTTTTAGATCTTCTGGTGGGAACATGACCCTAGGGTTGTTGCAATCTCTAATGGAAATGAGTACCAGATGTAAGTTCTGGAGGTGAAGGTGGCCACCACACAGGTCTGATATTTCGTGCTGATTGCCTAGAAATGTGGAAGCAATTTCCTAGCAACCTAAGGGCCTCCAAAGGCCTGTACTGGAATCACTTTATCTTTTTGAATGGAAAAGAAAGCCTTATGACCTTAACTCTGCCAGTTTAAATAAAGATTATTATTATTATTATTACTACTATTATCATCATCGTCAACCAGATAGCTGAAGCACTGAGTATTTTATAATTTTTAAGTCAACAATAGTAATCGAAGGTAAGGTATGCTTTAATTCCGATTGAGGGTCTTTCCACTTTTCAGCGGTTGCCCTTTTACCAACCGGCTGCTGGCCCTTCACATCCACATGTGTCAATCACAGAGGTAGACGATCAACAGCCAGTGTAGGGATGACATGTGGTTAGCATGTCAAGTCCCCCAGCCGTTATAGCTGGTTCCTCAACCTGGAGCCGCTACTTATTGTAGCTACCCAATTGCCTCACGATGCTGGGTGGGCACCGGTCCCATACTGGCCGAAATACCATGAGAAAATTTCTTCCCCCATGGAGACTCGAACCAGCGCAAGTCCCGTAGCTCTGCACCAAGGCTTCCTACCTTAACCGCTTTGGCTATGGCGCGGGACTATAACTAGCAGTAGTTTATTAAAATATTCGTGAATACCCGGCATGTGATGCTGCTACACTTGCCCGGGAATCAACCTATCCCATTCTTCTTGGCATCAATGAGCTAAAAGACATAAATGGTTATTGTGTGTCGTCTGTAAAAGATAGACATATGCTGGTGGAGACTTTTTTTTGGTAGAATTCTTTGAGATATTCAATTCTGTATACATTAATTTGGTGTATTTGTTATGGTTTAGGCAGTGTAAGCCATTTAAGCATCCAAAAAACAACTTTTTTAGTGCACCGTTGCACTTTCTTTATCTCTGGCCCTATAGTGTATATGGTAATGTCATATATATTAATCGGCCCCAGAAAAATTCTGTAAATGATGGAGAAAAAAACCATTCAAATCGGTCAAGTAGCTTTTGAGTCCATAAAGGACGGACAGACAGACAGACATGCTCATTTATATATATACTTTAATGATTTAGCCTAGTATGAATTTATTAAAACTCCTAATAAGCTAAATTCTATATAAATAATCAATTGAATTGGTGTTTACTTGATGAAAATCCATATTTAATCATTATTTCGATCCAAATTTTGAAATTTTACATGTTTATGATAAGGGTAAGAAGTTGGACCTTTTGGAGGCTGTAGAAATAAATAAATTGAAAAGTAGTAATAAACTGTTAAATTCTCAACTTGATTTGAATGAATCACCTTTGTTAAACTTAAAAATTAAAATAAATTATTGTTGTATTGTTGAATGGAAGATGAGCGATGGCCGAAGCAACTATATGAATGGCACCCTAACAGAAAGAAGAAAAGAGGAAGACCAAGGTTAACATGGAAGGAAAACATGAAGACAGTAATGCAAGCTAGAGGGCTAAGCATCGAAGATGCCCAAGACCGTAGGCTTTGGAGGTTTGGCACAGGAAGACGGCAGCAGCTGTTAAAACCCGAAGATAGATAGATAGAGATTGTTGTATTGTTGCTTAGATCAGTTGGAACACAATTCTTAACATGTCTGAAGAAGGTACAGTGTACCGAAAAAAGCTGTCACTGAATGATATCTTAATAAATATGAAAATCAAATAAAAAATCTATATAAATAATTCACTCTTGATACTTAAGCAGATTATGACATCAAAATCAGCTCTATTGAAATTCCATCTCTCACTCTCTCTCCCCTAGGAAGTAAATTCGGTACCACTTCTTCAAAGAACGGTTCCTTCTTTTCAAATTCTTCTAATAGGGGGTGCTTCAAACTGAATTTCGAGAGAAGCTTTATGATTCTCTTCTGCACTAAAAATAACCCTTCCACTGAAGCCATACTCACAGAAATTGTATACAGCAAAGACACCAACATATTAAACTAATGAAAACTTTTATTTATCATTGAATTAACAGTCAACAGTTTTGTAGTTCACTCAAGGATTTTTATTTTTTCGCATCTCCCTATCTAGCCTTCACCCCCTGTATAGTAAGATAATATGCGAACAAGATGAAACTAATCTGAAGAAAGCTTTGATCGTAGCCAGAAAAAATGCACACAGCACATGACAAACGGAGGTGCACACTAGTAATCACATGCAGCAGTAAATTTGCTTCAGCTTGCTTATCAATGCTCAGACTAATAATGTGACATATTGAAGAAATGTTGGACAAACCATAACTAGATGGAGGGATACAGTCTCTGGATGTGGCCTAAGTCCATGACGTAGAAAAAGATTGAAATGTATGGTTCTATAGGTTTGAAAAAATGTGATAGTTTCATTAAGATATTATTTATAATAATGTGATTAATATTGTTAACCAAAGCAGTGTTTCAGTTGTGTCTCCTGAATGTACGCCACTGATTGAAAGGAGTTTAGTGCAATTGAATCAGCAATTGTGGAAGTTAGTTTTTATCACCATATTGTGATTTTGTTTTCCATCTGTTTAAACACAACAATAGAGAAATACAGAACAAACTGGAAAGAACACTTGGCAAGGATGACTGAGAATAGAATACCGAAAGCAGCATACAACTATTCACCACAAGGAAGAAAAAGTTTGGGAAGACCAAGGAAAAGATGGAAAAAGCAGCAATTTGGAGCCAGAACAGGCTAGTAAATAAGCCTAAACTGTGAAGAAGAAGAAGTTTTCCATCTGAACATATTTTAGGTTGCAGCTATGTTATTTTATTAACTTTAACAATAAAAATGAAAAAAATTGAAGAAGAAAACAAATCAGGAATTTATCAGATCAAATGCAGGGATTGTGACAATATTTACATAGGAAAAAAAAAATTGAAAACAAGGGTGAAAGAACATCTTAGAAATGTCAAAAACGGTGAAGTGGAAAAGTCAGCAGTAGCTGCTCATGTTTGGTCCGTAAAACATCTAATTGAATCAAAAGCCAGTCTAATTAAACAAATAGAAAAACAAAAAGAACTCATGGTTTGAGAAAAATCCACATTCAGAAAAACAAGAAAGAAAAACATATGAACTTCGAAATTCCTGCGGATTCTGACTTAATCCAGAGGTTCATCGGTCCACCAACAGAAGTAGTTCTTTCGATCGACATAACATCAGTCATCCAGACAGTACTGAAGATGAGGTCGCCAAGGCTTTGAAATCGCGATATACTTAGAAGATTGGTTATGAGTAGACATATGAAACATTTTAATTTATCTTAATAACTTAGTTGCCTGATTATATGTCTCATTGAGTTGGTATGCTGCCAACATGTCACTCATTGACATATGTAGGGAAATAAATGTAACTACATTAGCTTGGTTAAGAAACTCTATAATAGGGAGGGCACCCATGTCTCAATGAGGGACATAAGGGTATAGGAAGAAGAAGTTTATATTTAATTAATGTTGGGAAGTAAACATTATGAGGTATTAAAAATCATCGGAGAACATATTGTTTAAATAACTCACCAATAAATAAATTTAGTCTGGGTAATCTTCTAAGTACCAATAAAAAAGTCAAAGTTCCAGACAGTAAGAAATCTGGAATTTATCAAATAAATTGTGAAGATTGCAATAAAGTTTATATAGGAAAAACAAAAAGGAATTTGGAAATTCGGACAAAAGAACATTTCAGAAATATTAAAAATTGTGAAATTGAAAAATCTGCAATTGCTGCACATAGTTTATTAGAACATCATAAAATTGGAAGAGAAGCTAAACTTTTAAAACAAGTAGAGAAACCTTTGGAATTGACAGTTTGGGAAAAAATATACATTCAGAAAAACAAAAATAGATCAATGAATTTTGATATCCCTAACGAAATTACATTGATTTCGAAGTTTATAAATTCAACCATAGATAGCAGCACTGAAGATGGCGACAATAGAATAGTTGACGGCCGAAGAATTTCAACAGTCGGAGTTATGGCTGACGATGAACATGATTATGTTTGAAATCGCGATATCATGGAAGCATGAATCCTATGAGGTGAGTTATTTAAACAATATGTTCTCCGATGATTTTTAAGAAGAAGTTTATTTAATAAATAATACTAATGATCTTCTTGTATCTTGTAAGCCCATGTTTGCCTTAACAGAGATTTAGGCGCTCTCCCCCTACAGGGAAGAATTTGAACCATACTAATTTAGTTACACTTGTTTTCGTATAGATATCATTTAGAGTGGTCCGTGGTCAGCGTTCCGCCTCATACTGACATCTAGGAAACCAAGGTAGTACTAGGACAGGAAAATTCAGTAAATTTTGCTTAGAGGCCTTTTCTCAGGCTTAAGGATTTTTTAAGAGCCTGAAAATCTTCAGACTCGGGACCCACGGCTTAAAGTCTCTCCCAGAGGACTTGCGCCTTGGATTTTTCCATCCTAAAAAATCCATCGATCCCAGCCGGATTTGAACCTGTGACCCTCAGGACCAGAGGCAAGGAGCATAACCACTAGTCCACCGCGGCAGATTTAATAATAATAATAAAGAAAGCAAAATTCAAAATGAAACAATCAGAAGGATACAAAGTAGTGCAAAATGCCACCACATACCGTATATCTCAGCAGATAATACGATAGTTGAATCATAAAAAAAGCTCCCAAAATCCAGGGTCGTCTCATAGGACAGATACAAAAAAATTAGATTGAAATTTATATAAACTAAAACCATTATAAAATCAAAAAATAACTCACCAATGTATTTAAAATCCTGCAAAATTCTCACAAAATCCATCAAATAACTCCTTAAGTTCATCCTCGCCTTTATTGTTGAGAAGCTCGTCATATGGGTCCCATTCTGTATTTAGCGAGTCAATTTCCGTTTCATCATCAGTATCCGATAACAAATCGTTTTCGGTGCAATCCATAGCAGTAGAAATACCACACAAGTTTGAAGGATTTAGGATTGATTCACTGTTTCCAACTTTCACTTTTTACCATGATTTGATGACAAAATCACACAACACATCAAGTGATGCAGCCTTGCATAGCTCTCCACCTTTAGAATACGACTTTTTGCCAACCATCATCCAGTGAGTTCCATTGTTCACGCATGTGATCTTTGAATAATGGTTTATTCAGAGAGATGTCTAAAGGTGTTAGCATGGAAGTTAAAACACCAGACGGTATTATGTTATAACAGCCTTTTAGTATTGTTCTGTTCTAAGCGATTTTTAGAGCTCTCAGTTACGTGACTGCGAAACATATCCTACACCAACAAACTGTGTTGATTTCGTTTTGAGTAGTAAATAAACATGGACATTAATAACAGCGAGTGGAGAACATGTTTTTAACGAATCACCTCATATAATTTCAAATTTCTTTGATACCGGTGGTTTCAGACGATATCTTGTCTCTCTTCAGTCATGACTTCCACTGACGAAATTCTCTGGTTGTTGATTTCTCTAAGGACATCACCTCTTGTGCTGCCATCTTTGGATGGGATTATAAACTTTGTAATTAAATTTTTATCCACCGGAATATCAAAGTTCATACATCGATACTTATTCTTCTAAATGAATATCTTTTCCCAAATTCTCAATTCCAACGGTTTATCCAATTGTTTCAAATGTTTTGCCTCTTTTGAAAAAGATGTCTTTTGAGGCAAAACTTTTGAAACAATTGGATAAACTGTTGGAAATGACAATTTGGGAAAAGATATTCATTCACCTATGGTAGTGAAGCATGGACACTAAAAAGACAACATGAAAGTAGAATAACGGTTTGTGAAATGAGATTCGTGCGCAGAACAGCAGGTTACACCAGATGGGATCAGAAAAGGAACACCGATATCTTAAAAGAATTGAAGACTACGCCAATTTTGGAATATATTAAACAGTACCAACTAAATTGGAAACACCATCTAGAAAGAATGAGTTCAAATCGGATCCCCAAAGCTGTTTATAATTATATACCAAGAGGACGAAGATCACTGGGCCGTCCTATGAAATGCTGGAGGGAAAATTTTCTATAGGATCGTAACAGGCCTTGACCCAACACTTGGAAGGAAGAAGATGATATTCATTCAGAAGAATAAATATTGATCAATGAACTTCGATATTCCGGTGGATAAAAATTTAAATACAAAGTTTATAATCCCAACCAAAGATGGCAGTACAAGAGGTGATGTCCTTAGAGAGATCAACAACCAGAGAATTTCATCAGTGGAAGCCATAACTGAAGAGGGACAAGATATTGTCTGAAACCGCCGGTATCAAAGAAATTTGAAATTATATGAGGTGAGTCGTTAAAAATATGTTCTCCACTCAGTATTAATGATATAACCTCATAATGTTTTCTTCCCAATATTAATTTCAATATGGACATTATTGTTTATACTGTGTTGTTTCCTCATCTTATCTGAAGGTCGCCTTATCTGCCGAAATATACAGTAATTAAAAGCCCATTGTGAAGGATATATTATTGAATTGTAAAAAAAATACTTTAAACCTATATTAATTTATGGAGCTGAAAAATGGACAGTAAGAAAGAAGGTTTTAAGTGAAATTCAAGGAACAGAGTTTTTAAGACGGATGCATAAAAAAATTATGTTGGGGACAAAATAATCAACTTTTAATAATACAGCTCTTATTTACTTCCAAAGGAAACCATACCTAACTCAATCCTAGCACTATTGAACCTGGATGTTCATGGCTACGCAGACATATACTCTCCATACATTCCTATCCTGACCTAATGTTTTGTCAATCATTCTTTATACAGTATACAAATATCAGTGTCTTAATATTTAGTTTTAGAAAGTGATATTTTGAGGTTATTTTAATTAAATTATTTTCATAAGTAATGCCACGAGTGATTTCCAAATTATCGATAAATTCATAACTCAAGAAGTGAGGAGTGAATTTATCTAGAGAATTTGGAAATCAAGAGTGGCATTTGTTAGGACTATTTAACAAATAAAATTAGGCTGTTTACTAACAAATCATTATTTAAATATAGTTATTTTAAAATATTTATATATTTAATATAAACGGCAATGTTTGAAAACAAATGAGAAACGATTGGTATGCTTCATTTGCTTCTTTTGTTCATCAGTGCAACCAGATCACATTATTTATTGCCAAAGGATCACAATATTGTAAGAATGCACCGTAGTGGAGAAATTTATAACCAACATTATAGGTATTAACAAGCGAATGATGACAAATCAAGAGATCCAGAACATTTGAATACTACTACTACTATAAAGGTATTAATTAATTTCTGATGTCCTATGATGTAAACATGGCAACTATATTTTTCTGTAATGTCATTTCCTGGAAAATAATTTAAGAAAGTGCAAATAGCAATTTCTTTTTTTTTTTGTGGTATAATCAATTGCTATAAATGTTTTTATATTATCTCCCGCAAGCACTATCAGCTGACATTCATGCACTATATATACAATCTGGTAGCCGTATTTCTTAGTCAGTCACTGCAAAATAATTCTATGACCTATTCAGAATGTTAAAAAGGAGGTGCTTTCTTTGATATGATAAACTTTAGTTGATAAATTTGAGGCGAAACACGATGTGATTGGTTGTAAATAAAAAAATCATTGAAATGTGATTGGCCATTGACTCCCATTTGAATATATAAGTGAACACTGTGGTAGATGGATGATGGATTGTTACATATTACATGCTATGGGAAAGGATATATGCCTATTCTTTACAGATGTAGGTTTTTTTTTGTATTCATCATCAGGATTACAGTCTGCCCTGCACCTCAGCTTGCCTTAGAACACTCTCCCAGATTTCTCTATGCCTGTCACCATTCTTTAATTCCCAAATGTCAATTTTTTGGGCCATTTTCAGATTTTCGAGTGCTTCAAGTTCAGGTCCTCCTGAACTCCATCCATCCATTGCAAGGTCAAGCCATTCAAAGGTACAAATCCATGAATTATTAGCATTTTTTTTAAAGATCCAAGTTTGCATTAGGATGTTATATTTAATTTAACATGTTCCAGTCCTGGACAAATTAATTTCTTGAGAAAAATCAACACTTGAATCAGAAATCAATCTCCAGATCTTTGCCTCTGTATGTCAGCATGCAGTCCATTACACCATTCAAGACCCGATATAAACACCTAATTTTCTTTCCACTTATACAATTCTCTTATGTCTGAAGGTAGGATATTTACCAATGTCATCAGATGACTTCTATTCTAAGTATTTTTAACAAGAATTTTACATTACTTTTCAGCAGTAAAGGTTATAATCTCAAAACATAAGTGGAAAGAAAATTGTATCAGGTCTCAAATAGTGTAATGGATTGCATGCTGATGTAGAGTCAGAGGTCCAGGGTTTGATTCTTGGTTCAAGCATTAATTTTTATTTAAAAAAAAAGCATCGGGACATCACATATTGACCTTACTAGTTGTATTGAAGGATCATAATTACATTTAATTAATGTTGGGAAGTAAACATTATGAGGTATAATCATTAAAATTCATCGGAGAACATATTGTTTAAACAACTCACCTCATAGGATTCATGCTTCCATGATATCGCGATTTCAAACATAGTCATGTTCATCGTCAGCCATAACTCCGACTGACGAAATTCTTCGGCCGTCAACTATTCTATTGTCGCCATCTTCGCCATGGACTTCTCTTTAGTGTCTCTGCCATGTAGTGACAGTGGAGCATACATATACCAATGTTCTCAAGAGCTACACCGGCTATAGCATGCTACTGGTAGGACCTTATATGACAAAGATCAAGGATGAGGTTCCAGACAAAAAAGACGCACACTTCCTTCAGGATAGCTGGGAGTTGGTCATAGAGCTAGCAATTCTATACGGATTAATATCAATTGTTAAGAAAACCCAACCACAGCCTTAGACTCGACATTTAAACAGAAGATTAAAGCAAAGGAAAATAAATATTATACTAGAAGGATGGTGGATTAGCACCATATATTTATATATAAAACGAGTGTGGGTCTGGGTCTGTTTGTTTGTCTGTTCCTTTCGGACTCAAAAACTACTTGACTGATTTGAATTGGATTTTTTCCAAATTAACATATATAACATATTACCCTATGTACTGTAGGACCGGAGCAAAAAAATGTCACTTTTTGAAAACCATAACAAATACAACATATTAACACCATCATCCTTCACCAGTGTGGAAAGCAACGGGAAGCTACCACACATATAATTCCATAGCATAGCATGGAAATACTGTGATTGCAGTGAAAGACATGCCCTCGGGCAGAATTACTATGGATAGATGGAATGTACACAGAATTGAATGTATAAAAAAGTCTGCAACAGCATATGTCTATCTTTTATAGATAACTCACAACAACCATTTTTGTCTTTCAGCTCATTGATGCCAAGAAGATCGAGACAAGTAGATTCCCGGACAATGCCAGGTAATCATCACGAGTATCTAAAAATAATTACGATATAAATTTATATCCCTATTAGGTTCGTCTTCCGGGCATATAGGCCGTGGTCCAGTCGTTCTTCTACTCGACGTTTCGTCTATTGCTGCGGTAGACATCTTCAGGAGATACTGCGTGCTCTCTGTGAACTCCTCAACAGTCGGCTGCAGACTGGCTGGTCGTTGGAAACTCCCTCCCTATTTATAGGCATGCCCCTGGTGGAGAGGCGGTTTTCTGCGCGGTCCGTGTTGCGTGCTGTTTTGTCCAGGCTGTCGCTAGCAGAAGTCATAGGCTTCGTTGTCGTATTGTGCAGTGCCGGGATCCCTGCACAATACGACAACGAAGCCGATGACTTCTGCTAGTGACAGCCTGGACAAAACAGCACGCAACACGGACCGCGCAGAAAACCGCCTCTCCACCAGGGGCGTGCCTATAAATAGGGAGGGAGTTTCCAACGACCAGCCAGTCTGCAGCCGACTGTTGAGGAGTTCACAGAGAGCACGCAGTATCTCCTGAAGATGTCTACCGCAGCAGTAGACGAAACGTCGAGTAGAAGAACGACTGGACCACGGCCTATATGCCCGGAAGACGAACCTAATAGGGATCAAGACGCCGGCCGTGAAAGCCTACAGTTATACATAAATTTATATATATATATTTTTTTTTACTTATTCAACTAAATTTAAAAACACATTTCATTTATTTAGCCATAGCAATGCCAGTGTCCTATATAATAGGATTACACAGTATGTACAGACATTACTACACTTCTGGGAGTTGGAAGATGGTGGCTAAGAATAAAGAAAAATGGAGGAAGAAGATAGGGTCTGACTTTGGCTGTAGAGCCATAGGATGGATGGATCAGACTTCATAGGAATAAATGGTTTTTCTCATGCTTTTGCTTAGTGCATAACCGTTAACAGATCATTCACTCAAGACCATATACAACTTTGACCTTCCTTTTATTTTGGCATCACATACCTTTTGACTACCCTTTGTTTTACCACTACATACACCTTTGAACTCCTCTTTTTGTTCTTTGTCACCACATACCCTTTTGACCCCTTGTTTTGTAATATTCCCCAACTTTCACTCTTTGTTGGTAATTCTATTTCAATTATAAAAATGTTTTACCTTATATAATACAGTCGTCCACAACTATAATAATTTCTGTTATATCTTCATTATATTATTAAAATTCAAAGCTTTTCGAAGACATGCTTCATCTTCAGAAACTTTCTTGATACTGACATTATTTATATATTTCATATTTATGTGTATTTTCATTTAATAAATTTTTATATTCTGTTTCCTTGATAATTTCAATTTCTTCCAAAGAAAAAGAAAACAATAGACAAAAAATCAATATTTTCGAAGAAATTGAAATTATCAAGGAAGCAGAAAATAAAAATTTATTAAATGAAACTATACCTAACAACCAAAGCCCTCTGTACAAAATATATAAAGCTTCTCTTCGAAAACCTTTGAATTTTAGTAATATAATGAAAATTATAACAGAAATTATTATAGTTGAGGACGAATGTGTTTTATATATATATATATATATATATCACTATGACCCTGGGGTCGACTCAGCCTATAATGGAAATGAGTACCAGACACTTGTTCTGGGGGTAAAGGCGGCTGTCATGCAGGGCTGACATCAAGTGCTGATTGTCCAGAAAAAGTGGGAGCCTTAACCTCCTACTATCCCAAGGGATTACTTTACTTTATATATATACACACTCCAAGCGCGACAGGCCTACCAGTCGGCTGCTGGCCTCGCGTCCACATGTGTTAATCACAGAGGTAGACAATCAATTGTAGGGGTGACATGTGATCGGTTTGTCAGGTCCTCCAACTGTTATAGCTGGTCTTCTCAACCTGGGGTCGCTAGTTATTGTAGCTACCTAAATGCCTCACGATGCTAGGTGGACACCGGTCCCATACTGGCCGAAATTCCATGAGAAAATTTCTTCCCCCATGGGGACTTGAACCAGTGCACGTCCCATAGCTCTGCGCCAAGGACTGTGTCATATAGAGTACAAAAATATTTCTAATTGAAATAATCTTAACCTCAACAGTGTTCAAACATGATTATTAAAAGTATAGATTGGTAATTCTATTGATATTCTGTTTAAGAGTAGTTTGGTTGACAGCACATGAACATTATGTTGGGAAATAGCTGTGCCTTTCTTAGCAACTTCATTAGTTCATCGGAAGAATAAACCTTGCATGACATATTCTAAACTTTTTACAAAACATATTGAAGATTATCTACACAAAATTAAAGGAAAGCAGTAAATGTGTCCAACAAACCAAACGAAGTAAGAGAGAGGAAACCAGTCCAAGAGCCCTGCTCACCTGGTAACCGCATACTCGCGCAATCCGCAGTGGAGGTTCATAGCATTAAAAGTGCCTATACAGCCTCGCAACCGCCTGTCCTTCCCAATCTTCCATGTCACAAACAGTGGGCTGTAAAATAAAAGAAACATTTTTAAAATTATTTTAAAATATGGTAAATGTGCAGGAAGGTACCACTTTGAAATAGTTACTTTCAGCAAACAATTTCAAGACGGATACCTTGTTCAACAAATTTTAGTTTAACCTACTATTTATACAAGAAAAGGAGACCATTTTCAAAATGTCTCTTGTCAATGCTCGAGGTGGAATAAAAAAAGAACCAGGATGGCCTTTCCCTTTAATTTATAGACATAATTACAAAAATCCACTATGAGATGTTTAGTCTTTGTTTCATTCACTACAAATATTTTACAGTAAATTAAAATAGCATATGTTAGAATAAGTCCACCGCTGTGGTCTCGAGGTAGCGTGCTGCCTTGTCAAGCAGCGGGCACGGGTTCGATCCCCGGTCGGGACAAGCTTCCTGGGTGAGGTTTTTCCTCACCTGTAAGACAAATGTCAGGAAGCTTAGGGCCCAATGGTCCCCGAAAATCATCCGGCCATCATCATCCTTATCATCACCAGTATGGAAAACAACAGGAAGGTACCACACCTAAAATTCCCTAGTAAAGCTGCAAAGCATATGGCATGGAAATGCTATGATTGCAGTGAAAGATCTGCCCTCGGGCAGAATTACTATGGATGGATGTTAGATAAAGTCGAATATGCATTATCCATTTCTTGATTTAACCACATAATTAAAACTGATGCTAGAGTAAAATATTATTTTTTAGAGTTTGTCATTAAAGTAAAGATCAAACCAAAGACACCCCCACTAAAGTTTCTGGCCAAATTCCCAGCAGTTGAACTAGAACAAAGAATTAATATAAAATTATAGAATATTCACCTGAAAGGTCCGTCTCCTCAACTTAATTATCATTTAACTGCAGCGCTTTCGGGACTTGTCCCATCATCGGCAGGATTCAAAACTGGTGTTTCACTGAAGATCTGGTAGAGGGGGTTGCATGTATTGGGTTCGTTTTCGTTTATCAGGCTGTCGTTGTGAGCTGCTTTCATGATTTCCATCTCTTCGAGTACGTTTATCTTCGCTGGATTATTTTCTCTGTGCATTACTGTTAGGGTGTTTTCAATATTTAACATGCGATGTCCTTCATGGATAACGTGTTTTGCATAGCTTGATTTACCTTCTGCGTGAATGAAGTCTCGAAAATTCACGCAGAAGGTAAATCAAGCTATGCAAAACACGTTATCCATGAAGGACATCGCATGTTAAATATTGAAAACACCCTAACAGTAATGCACAGAGAAAATAATCCAGCGAAGATAAACGTACTTGAAGAGATGGAAATCATGAAAGCAGCTCACAACGACAGCCTGATAAACGAAAACGAACCCAATACATGCAACCCCCTCTACCAGATCTTCAGTGAAACACCAGTTTTGAATCCTGCCGATGATGGGACAAGTCCCGAAAGCGCTACAGTTAAATGATAATTAAGTTGAGGAGACGGACCTTTCAGGTGAATATTCTATAATTTTGTATTAATTTTAAATAAACCTCAACGGAACACATCATGAATCTTATAAAAGTTGATTAGAACAAAGAAACTGAGATGTGTCATAAAAACTCAACTTTTGTGACTATTTACTGTAAATGGTATGAAAAATAAGAAATATTTTAAAATCAAGACAACCATATACTATAAGCTAATAAAACAGAGTGGACCGCTCGAATGGACCTAATTTCAATTGCTTGTTACTGGCAAACGGTTGAAGATAGAAACTTAAAACAACGTTCATAGTACAGAAAAACTCACCAAGTTTCGAATCCTGTCGGTAGATGGCACAAAGATACGTTTCTCGTTCTTACATTTAATTGTTTGTGAAAATGGCGACTCCGCAGATGAAAGCGCAAGCTGTTTTGTGGTATGCGGAGTTTAAATCAATCATTAGAGTTCAAAGGGAGTTCCGGCGTGTGTTTAACCGTGATGCTCCAACTGCTAGAAGCATAAAGAAGTGGCGTGATACATTATTAGCTACAGGATCTGTGTTGAAGAAGCATGGTGGTGGTCGCAGAGCATCCGATGAAATGGTAGCAAATGTTCAAGCCGCATTTGAGCGAAGCCCCCGGAAGTCATTAAGAAGAGCTTCGCGGGAACTTCAAATACCAAAATCGACATTACAACGGATTGTCCACAAACGCCTCAAACTGCACGCATATAAAGTGCAGTTAGTGCAACGTCTGGAGCCGAATGACATGCCGAAACGAGTGGAATTCGCCAATACGATGCTGGACCGTCTCGGCGCTGATCCTGACTTCATGACCAAGATTTTCTTCTCGGACGAAGCCACTTTCCATTTGTCTGGCAAGGTAAACCGGCATAATGTGCGGATCTGGGGATCGAGAATCCTCACGCTATTCAAGAGCATGTTCGTGATAGTCCGAAGATGAATGTTTGGTGCAGTTTGTCACATAATAAGGTCATTGGACCGTTTTTCTTCGCCGAGAAAACTGTTCGTGGTACCACATATCTTGATATGCTGGAGCAGTTCTTCTTTCCACAAATTGAACAACTGCAGCCTAACATCGTTTTCCAGCAAGATGGTGCTCCTCCCCACTGGTCCAATGAAGTTCGTACGACTTTGGACAACATTTTCCCTGGCCGTTGGATTGGTAGGGGAGGACCAATCGCGTGGCCCCCGAGATCTCCCGATTTAACACCACTGGATTTCTTTCTCTGGGGCTATGTCAAAGATAAAGTTTACACCACCCCAGTCAAAGACCTTCGTGATCTTCGTGAGCGCATCATAGAGGCTATTGAGAACATTCCAGAAGACATACTCCAACGTACTTGGCAAGAAATTGTTCATCGCTTTGATATCGTCACAGTGACTGCTGGGGCTCATATAGAGATGTGGTGATCTGGATATCAAAACTTGGTGAGTTTTTCTGTAATATGAACGTTGTTTTAAGTTTCTATCTTCAACCGTTTGCCAGTAACAAGCAATTGAAATTAGGTCCATTCGAGCGGTCCACCCTGTAGATAGGGTAGGGATGTATAAAGAGCTTGTATGCATGTGGCCATGATCCTGCAGGTCAAAAGTACTAGTGAGTGAGAGTAGTGACTGATTTAATGAACTGAGTCCGATGTTACATCATTCTTCTTTTTGTTTCCCAATAGTTTTTGCTACTAGTGTTGTTTCACTTTCTTCAACTTCAGCAATAGTTCAGCAAACATCCTTCTTTTTTAAATTTTTTTATTCAATACCATCAAGTTGTCATTTCGACATACCTGGTATTTTCTCATGGTATCGGCGTATTGTAACCCATTTCTGAGGTTGGGTATCTGCCCTATGATATAATGATGGCAATAATGCACCTGGAGAAACCTCAATCCTAAACTTAATCTAATGAGGTATTTTTCTTCTTCCTTTCATGTGATAAACCTAGTGGTCTGTTATGGTCTCAATCCAACGTTTGAAGGGTCTGCCCTAACATCTCTTGCCTGATGGCTGGTAATTTAAGATTTGACGTGGTAATCTTGTTCTGCTCATTCTTCTTACTGAGGTTTCCAATTGTTTCTGTATTTTTGTACATATTCCATGATTGATTCTGTTTGTAATTCTATGAGAATCTCAGAATTCCTTATATGGTCTGTTCTTGAGTAGCCTGCAGTACGTCTCATAAATTTCATTTTTGCCGCAGTTAGTCTTTGTTCATCCACACTAGGTAAATATGATAATGATGGCCAGATGGGACCATTTAAGCCTTAATGATTCTCAATACTCATAAGCTTTTTTTTTTCCTTCCTTAAAGTAAGTCCTTGTTTAACAACCATATAATTTAACTGGAAGAATAACAGTTTTATACATTTTCAGTTTAATATTTTTTGAGAGAAGTTTGAATTACAAGAATTTCTGCATTGTGTAATAACATGCATTTCCAGAATTGAGCCCTTATGATTATTTCTTCCTACACTTCATTCCTCTTTGTAATTATTGTTCTTGAGTATTTGGATTGAACCATTTCTTTAAAATTCCTCTCATTTGTCACTAACAATTTCAACTGAAGGGCTTAGGGCAGTAACATGATAAACCATATTCAAATATAACCATATTCTGTTAAGAAATGTCATTTATTACAATGATAGCAAGTAAATGTATTGAAATATCCGTAAAATCATTTGTAAGTGCGCCAGTGATGAGTTAAAACATACAGACACACAATGTATTAACAACAATACTGCACAATTAGTATTTATAAGTTTTTGAAACATTAAACTCCTTATATCTCAGAAAGAACAATATGTGGGTTTGTGAAAAATACCATGACTATAGCCTTTGAAAACTCAATTTTGAAATGTTGGATTTGGATCGGAATTTTTACATTAGAAATCATGCACACTCCCTCTAGATTTATTATCAAGTTATTGCCCTAAGCCCTTCAATTATATGGTGTATATCTTTGTATAACCATATATTTGTTTTATTATATATCTTCCAGCCCCAATTTCTTAGCATTATTCAATAGAATCTGTATGTTGGCCCTTCATATTTCATCACTATTGTCTAATAATACATCATCAGCATACTAATAGTTTATTAACATCATTATGTAAGATTTGATGACATGCTCTAGTACAAAATTGAATAGTGGAGGAACTCTAAATAGATTTTAAGTCAAACAAAAAGTTAGAAGACCCCTCATCAAATTCACGGCCAAGACTTCAAGGTAATGGGAGTGAAAGGATGGAGAAAAAAGACAGAATACAGAAGTGAATGGAGGTGAATTGTTGGGACAGTCAAGGTCTATAATAAGCTTTAGCAACTGTGATGAGGATGGTGAAAATAAGTATTATGAAACAAACTGCACTTTTAGTCAAATTTTGATGAAAGTAAATGATGAAGGATATTTTGTCTATTTGTGTGGGTGGGAGACATGTTGAAGAAAATCAGCTATTTAGGCTGTGTGTGTGTCTTAATGCTCTAGCAGCCACAATTTTTGTTTATCAGAAAGAAACATGCCATATAGCAAACAATTAAGAAAGCAAGGTCGAGATCATTAACTGGGAAAATTGAATCATTAGGTGTTGGAATGAACGTGAAACTAAAATTTAAAAACTACTCTAGCGGTCACAATTTTATATATTTCACAACGAAACTCAGTATATGCTATTGAAATAAAATGAGGAAGAGATTCCTAAAATATCAAGGAAATCTGACCATTAGATGTTGAGATTTACCTGAAACCAAAATTAGAAATTACTCTAGTAGCTGCCATGTTTGCTTCATCACAATGTATCTTTCTTCATATACCATACAATTTAATTAACCATTAAACTGACAATTTATCCTATAAGATTCATTGATTTAATAAATCATTTATTTTATTTATTTCATATCTTTAGTAAAGTAATAGAGAAATGAATAAGTAAGAATTATTTAAATTTATGACAAATCATACAATTTTAATAGACTATTATTTAACTCATGCCCCAAATGGTAGTCAATAACAAATCACGTTTCAATGAATTTTGATTTACAACCAATAGCAGTCGTGTTTCACTTCGCTCTTCATCAGCTCCTGCTTTTGTGATAAAGAAAGTTCCTCCTTTTTAATAATCTGAACAGCTCAGCACATAATTTTTCTCCAACAAATACATAGAATATAGCAAATAATGAACAGATTCCTTGATTTACCGAGTCGTTTACTAAAAAATAAATTAATAATCTGTAATGTTGATTATAATATACAGTTTGAAGTGCTTAATTATTTCTCCACTAGGGTGCATTATTACAATGTTGCAATCCTATTTAGCAATAAATAATATGATCAAGTTGCAGTGAATACACATAAACTCACATTTCAAATTTTTTTCAAACATCGCCATTTACATTAAATATATAAATATTTTAAAATATCGGTAACTATATTTAAATAATGACTTTTGAGTAAACAGCTCAATTTTATTCTTTAAATAGTCCTAAAAATGCCTCTCTTGATTCCCATATCCTCTAGAAAAATTGGAAATCGCTCATGGCATTACTTATGGTTATGCATGGTTTGAATCATGCATGTATTGAAAATAATTAATTTCACATAACATGAAAAAAATTATGTACACTGCAGAAGTAAAATCCAAGGAACTAGTCCTCCAGAAGGGACTTTAAGTTGTGAGTAACAAGTATGAGTATTTTCGGGCTCGTAAAAAACCTCAGGCCTAAATTTGTGCATATGAGCAAAATTCAACTGACTTTTCCCATCCAAGAAATACCTCAGTTCATTACTAGATGTCTCACTGAAGCAATGTGCTGATCACCATCACTGATATTTGTAGGGAAACAAGTGCAACTATAATTGGCTTGGTCAAGGAACTTCCATTAGGGAATCCCCATGTCCCTATGCGAGATGTATGGGGTATATACATCCATATATACATTGCATGAATTGAAAATTCTTTACAAATTTGTTTTGGAAATTTGTAAACATCTCAACTAATCCATAAACCTCTCATTTCAATCATTACTACATAATACAATATGTCGTCTCATTCGTATTTTCCAATTATAATTCCAAACTTAAGATGGTAGGTAAAAATTATCACATTCACATCCATATTTTTTAAGTTCTAAAATTTCAAACCTCTAATTCTATTGCATTCAATATCATTTTTTAATTCAGTGAAAAGTGTTAAATCTAATATATAAATATGAATGTTTCTTTGCTTGTTCGTACTTTATGCACAGCCATATATAAAAATGAATGTTTCTTTGCTTATTCGTACTTTATGCGCAGCCATATATAAAAATGAATGTTTCTTTGCTTATTCGTACTTTATGCGCAGCCATATATAAAAATGAATGTTTCTTTGCTTATTCGTACTTTATGCGCGGCCATACAGTTGATCCGATTGTGATGGGGCTTTTTTGCAAAATGTTCAGAAGATTCCCGGGATGAACACAGTCTATAACAGAGTTGTGATACTCAACTCATACATCCTTAAAAATCGCCCTTTGTAGTTGAAAATGTGAAAAATGTAGCTCTTTGGACGCTTAAATGGCTTATGCTGCCTAAACCATAACAAATACACAAATTTAATGTACACAGAATTGAAAATCTCAAAAAGCTCTACAAAAAAGTCTGGGATAGCATATGTTTATCTTTTACGGATAACTCACAATAACCATTTTTGTCTTTCATTGATGCCAAGAAGATCGAGACAAGTACGTAGATTCCTGTGCAAGCATAGCGGCACATGGCGGGTATTCTTTTACAGATAACTCATTAACGAATTTTGTCTTTTAGCTCATTTATGCCAAGAAGATCGAGATAAGTAGATTCCCGGGCAACACCGGCTAATTAGGGTATCTAAAAATAATTACAATATAAATTTTTCCTTTACTTATTTAACTACACATAAAACACGTTAATTTTTGTATTTCTGCTTATTTATGTCAAGAAGATCGGGTTAAGTAGATTCCCAGGCAACGCTGGGTAATCAGCATGGGGTATCTAAAAAATATAAATTTATAATTTTTTTCCTTTTACTTATTGAACTAAACATAAAAGCACATTAAATTTCATTTATTTAGGTGTAGCAGCGCAAGTCGGGTATTAGCTAGTTAATAATAAAAATAAAAGAAGTCCTACTTGCTTTATAAAGTAGTGTTTAAATTCCCAATGGCTGTTGTATGGTTTACGTCGCAAAAAATTTTCAATTTAATTTCTTATGCCACTGATGCACTAAACACTTTTAAAACATTTTGCAACACTTTTAAACACGTTTTAAACATCTTCAAATGTTGCAACAATCTTTTTTTTATATTTATATATTTACGTAAAACATGATCGTCCTACATTCTTCCTTGCTACTTTCTACTATTTTCCCTCCTCTTCCTATGTTGTTCCAACGTTGCCACTATCAACAACCCAAAATACTCCAGATGTTGCCAACATCATTTCCACGTTCCCTGGATTTCACCTATGTTAGAGTAATTGATTTGTGTTACAGTAATTGATTTAGGTTTGGTTAGCTTTTAGGTTCCTTGCTTTTTAAATGTGATTTGATACGTACAATAAATTACCTCTTCATATCTGTTATTCTTTGAAAAATTCAAAATATCGGACGGTTACCACGTAAAATCATATTTCCACAAGTTCATTTCGTGTTAATTATACATTTTTAGACAAGTTCTGGGAATTTTGTGTCAATGTTGGTCATACTGATTTCACATACATATACCGCCAACTGCTGGAGGTTGCATTTATCTTTCTGGGATTACATGGAGCACTAGCGCATGCGCACTGCGATTCTATAAAACTTAGAAGAATTTTCTTGCGACGCTAAGTGTAGCATATCCTTCCCAATAAATGTCTTCTTAAACAAGCTGCCGCCATTTGCGTGATCGAGCAAGTGCTCGTAGCATTCGGTGAATGGGAATTAACCATGTATAAGAGAAAAATTTGCATTTAGATTGGAGTTTCTCAGGTAGCTCAGTGGTAGAGCAAGGGTCCTAGGTTCAAACCCCATTCTGAGTGTAATTTTCCCTTCTAATATAATTTATCCTTCAGTGAGAAGTGTTAAATTAATAATAAAAACATCATTTTTACAATTTCAAAGCTAACAAAGGTATCTGGTTACCCAAAGGCACATACAAGAGAATATTTTCTAAATTCTACAAAAGAATAGTAGAGCAGTTTCATTTCTGATGTACTGTGTCAGCAACATTGCTAGAGATAGTAGTGCGGATGTTGTAAAGTTTTGCAGCAGACGTAGTAACAATGCATGAGTGGTATAATAATGTTATAGAGTAGATTCTAGTGGTAATCACAAACTGTTTTTGGCAATTTCATACATCCTAGATTAAAAATCATTAATACCTATGAAAAAACTGTAGTTTAAGATTCTCAATGAATTTACCTAAGTTCTATAGAATCATAGTGCACACCTTATGAAGGTGCCAATAGATGGAAGCACTACCTTATCTGTGATCAGTATGATCAACATTCACAATAAATTCCCAAAAATGTTTTTAACAAATAGATATACACTAATTTGCCTAGCTTCCTAAACTAAATTAGATATTCTATAAACTAATGGGCAGTACACTAGCTTGTCCCTTCCTAACCTAACGAAATGAAGTTAGTGTAGGCCTACATCTATTTCTTAAAAAACATATTTAGAATTTATTGCAAAGGTTGGTCATATCAGTTGCACACATAGAACCTCCATATATCAGCAAAGCAATGTGCACTACAATTCTTAGGACACACAAAACTCACAGAGATAAGTATGCTGAAGTTTCCAATAAGCAGAGTGAGAAATTTTTTTTTAAGTCCCAGGCAGACACCGCGCACATGTTCCAACAGGGTTTTATTTTCAATTTATTTACCACCATTTACAATCAATTTTATATTTTTCTAACGATTACTTCAATATATTTTTCTATGTTATTTAACTACATATGTAACATAAAGACATGGCAGCCATATTGATTTTAACGAATATTCTATACAACACATGTTCCAGTGAAGCCAACATAGAGTATGTACTTTAGAACTTACTATTTATTTTTGGGTGTCACATTCTTTCACAGGTTTTTGAGTGCTTAAATTGTGTTAGGCTAGCTTTCAGGTTGGTCTTTCACAGGTTAGAGTACTTAAATTGTGTTAGGTTAGTTTTTACGTTCGTTAAATATGTATACCTCGGCAGCATTGCGTAATTCCATAGTGTAAACCGCTTCGCATTTGTTGGTGCATGTGCATGGTGCCTGCCTGGGATTTAGAAAAAATTTCTCACTGCATTTAATGGAAACTTTATTCTATAATTACTACATTTTGCACCCTTAGATAAGTATTTGAGAATTGTAAAGTAAATGTTTTAAGATTTGTTACAAAACGTTTAAAATAGTATAATGTTAGTAGAAACGTAGTGCAACAGTATTACAAGAATGTCCTACAGAATAACAGTGCACATGTGCAAACATTTACAGAGTTGACGCTACGTGAAACCACATATCTGTGAAGTCCTAGAAAAAGTTTATAAAGTAGTTGCTATATGGAACCTTGTAGCTATGAAATTGATACGGCCAACCTTTGCAACAAATTACCAAACATTTATTAGAAATGGATGTACATTAACTTCTCCCTTCCTAAACTAACAAAAATAAATTGGCATGCATATTATTTAATGAAGTGTACACAATCTGAGATACACCAACTAACGTAACAAAATGAAGTTGAATTATTGAAAGGCTCATGTTTCCATTAAGCGCAGTGAGAAATTTATCTAAGTCTGAGGCAGACACCACATGTATGCGCCAACAGGGTTTTATTTTCAAATTATTTCCCACCATTTACAACAAATTTTACATTTTTTTCGGATATGCTTTCCTTTAGGTCGGTAAAAAATTTTTCTAAGTTCTATAGAATCGCAGTGCGCATGCGCTAGTGCTCCAATTATCCCCGGTAGATAAATGCAACCTCCAGCAGTTGGCGGTATATATATGTGAAATCAGTATGACCAACATTGACACAAAGTTCCCAGAACTTGTCTAAAAATGTATAATTTATTTTACGTATCAAATCACTTTTAAAAAGCAAGGAACCTAAAAGCTAACCAAACCTAAATCAATTACTGTAACACAAATCAATTACTCTAACGTAGGTGAAATCCAGGGAACGTGGAATCACATTTAAAAAGCAAGTTCGGGTTGTTGATGGTGGCAACGCTGGAACAACATAGGAAGTGGAGGGAAAATAACAAAGAGTAGGAAGTAAGCAATGTAGCACGACCGTGTTTTACGCAAATATATAAATATGAAAAAAAACTAGTTGCAACATTGGAAGATGTTTAAAATGTGTTAAAAAGTGTTGCAAAATGTTTTGAAAGTGTTTAAGAGTGTTTAGTGCATCAGTGGAATAAGATATAAAATTGAAAAATTTTTCGGACCTAAAGGAAAGCACAGCCTTTTTTTCTAACGATTATTTGAACATATTTTTCTATGATATTTAATTATATATGTAACATGAAGACGTGGCAGCCATATTGATTTTAAAGAATATTCGGATAAGGTGTATAAACTGTCGCACATGAATTCTTCTAAGTTCTATAGAATTGCAGTGCACATGCGCGAGTTGCAGGAGTTGCTGTAATGGTTAATGTAGCTTCCAGCATTACCAACTTTGGGAATAAATTTCCAAATGCTAAAAAAAATGGATGTAAACTAACTTCCCATTTCCTAACCTAACAAAACAGTTTACATGCATATTATTTATTTCCAAATGCAAAAAAAAAAAAAAAAAAAAGGACGTAAACTAACTTTCTCTTTCCTAATCTAACAAAACAATTTCATGCATATTATTTAACAAACTATAAACTAATTTTACGTACACTAACACTAAACATGGTTTCGAATTATTTTCAAATGTTGGTAACTGCGATGTGAGAGCGTCCTAGCAGATGTTACATCAAGCATTTCCGCGCCTGTAGAACTCGATGTGCAATATTCGCGTAATTTAGAAATATTTAAAAATCGTAAAAAATGTTTATAAAATGGTTCCAAAATGTTTGAAATAGTATCAAATGTTATTATGAATGGTTGAAAAGTGTTTAGTGCATCAGTGGTATAAGAATATTAGATGGAAAATTGTGTGCAACCGTTTATACACCTCAGCCCAAATAATGGTCATTTAAATTTCATAGCAACAGATAGTAATCGAGAATGATAATTGATGTGGTTCGATTGTGGGTTTAATGCTGGATCTATGAACTCTCGTGCATGTGCACTGTTGTTCTATAGAACTTTGAGAATATTTCACGCTAGTTAAGGTGCAGTTTTTCCCAAACATTTAACCTTAACCTTAAAAAGCTAGAACCTAATGCGTAAGTTTTTTTTCTTGTTTTATAGTCTTCAAATTAAATCTATGGATTAGATTATCATCAGGCACTAGATTTTTAATTTTATGTTCAGGAGTAGTAGTTCAATTGTATAATTCATTAACCATTTCAGAGTACACAATTATAAATTAAATTAAGGAATAGCTTCCCAACCATCGATTCTGTGAAATTAATATTGTTTTTGATAATTCTGAAAAAAACGTGCAAGGACAAATGCAATTAATTGCCACAATAGCATCTATTAGGCCTATGTATAAGACATAGCCCAACAATCTCTACGAGACTTTTTTTCTTTTAATTAGTCATGTTTTCTTCATATAAGGCAATATTGACACAAAGACTAATTCAGTTTTAACCTTGAAAAACGTGAATGACCCACTTTCCTCAATGCATACCATATTAAACCACGAATATAATTACCCATCTTAGTTCCCCTGAATACATTTTCTTGTAACACGTTTGTTATTTATTCTCAGAACACAGAAATTCACAACACATGCTCCTGCGAAAGTAAATCAATGAAACCATCATCACGCACACGCAATGAAATTTGATACTGAAAACAACTACTCACTATGGATCGTTGCAGAAGTTTGGAGTTTTTGGTGGATCCAAGCTATGGAGGTGACAATATAACACATCAAAACAAAAGAAACACATTTCTGGATGTGCAACCATTCCATTACGCACACCATTTGGAATAAGTGAAGTGCCATTGCACGTTATACTAGTCGAATTGTTCAGCTTCTGTTTCTTCGTTCCGCAACAACCAGCGGCCATCTTTACCCACAGGAATAACAATGAAAATGCTACGATGCGTTTCAAGAAACGCTTTAAAAGATGGCAGCACAATACACGCAAATCAGCTGATGTCAGCACGGCCATTTTGATAATAGTTACCAACTTTTATGAGAAATGTTATTTGAGATGCCATGGTTTACATTCTAAAATGCAATCTCTTTGAAATATTAAACATTCGAATAATGAGCGGTCATTGACCATTTATAAAAGTACATGGAGCTATAGCGGTAACGTTTGAACTCGTATTCGGGAGGTCCCGAGTTCAAACCCAGATGTCGACAAACTTTACTGGCGTTTTCTTCAATCATTAGTTAAATGCTGGGTTGGAATTTCATTACCAGTACCCATTTTATCGTACCATTTCATAATATTAAATAAATAAATAAACTAACTCTATATGACTTAGATTTTAAAGGCGTCTTTGAATAAAAAATAAAATGCCAAGCTAGTTGTCTCAAGAGGTATAGTTTGGGTCTCATATTCGAGAGGTCCCATGTTCAAATCCTGGTGTAACAAACCTGAATGAGGGTTTTTGCTTATTTTCCACAATTGTCAAGGCAAATGCTGGGTTGGAATTCCATTAGCAGCATCAATTTTATAATATTCACCATTTTATAACATCATTAAATATAAACTACTATCATCTTCCTTTCATATCGTAGTTCTGAAACTTTTTTACAGTTTACAAAATAGTTTTTCATCTTTCCCATATCTGTCTCAATGATCTTTTATTATTTGGTTGGTACTTTAAAATTGTTTTAAGAATCCTGGATGTGGACATATGGTCCACATTGATGTCACCTAGTTGACAGAAATAAATATAATCTATTATGGGTACCATATTAAATTCCTCAAGGATGTCAACATTTATTCTCTGATCCCATTTCGTAGGCCTACAGCCTGCTGTTCGGCACATGAACCTCATCTCATTATCATCATCATCAGCAGCAGCACTACAGCCCAATTCAAAGCCTTGATTTCCCTCAGAACTCTCTTTGATTCTTTGGGTTTCCTAGAGTATTTTTTTTTTACAGAGTAGGATAGCCAGCCCTATGCCCAACCATCCAGCAATTCTGAAGGACAATTTTCTGTTGGGGTATTCTCCCCTAGTTGATAGGTCTCAAGTGTAGCATCAGGAACTTGACTTTCCCTCTCACATGACTTAGTGCTATCCAGGGACCATGACGTGGAAATGCATGTATAAGACTTGGTAGGATTAAATGACATTTTTTAAGTTTTAAAGTGGTACACATGCATCAGCAAGATGTCCATCCTCAAGGCCACATACTACCCCTCTGGCCCCTGAACCTCATCTCACTGACTGTAATTCTACAATATTACTTTTTCTATCTCACTCCTATAGAATTTTTAAACTGACCCAAACCCTCTGGCGGCACTATGGCCCTGGGGTCGACTCAGCCTCTAACGTAAATGAGTACCAGACGCTTGTTCTGGGAGTAAAGGCGGCCGTCACGCAGGGTTGACAACCCGGCTGACTTAAAGTGTCGATTGTCTAGAAAAAGTGGGAGCCTTAACCTCCTACTACCCCAAGGGCCTCCGGGTCTGTTGTGGGATCACTTTACTTTTACTTTATCTCACTCCTATAAGAAGAGCTGGTCTATTTTTTGTTATTTATACATTAATTTAAATATTAATAAAAATATGGTGAAAACTCAATTAATTCTTCCTAGTTTTATTGTTTTCTCCATACTAATCATATTTAACTATGAGGAAAAAAGAAACTACATTTATCGTTCCTTGATAGATAATTTTCCCTTATTTATTGGTTAGAATTTTCAGTCCAGAACTACAATTCCTGGATTGATTGATTTTAAATGCAAAGTTAAACAATTTTATAAGTTATTCATAGATGTACTGTGAATAATGTTTTAAAATGTACTGTAGCAAGTTGAAGTATGGAATTTTTATAGCGTTGTTAGTGAATTTCTTCTTCACAGCATATAACCTACCTAGACAATGAATGGGGTCGATGGATTTTTTTTAGGATGGAAAAAGTCCAAGGAGCAAGTCCTCTAGGAGGGACTTTAAGCCGTGGGTCCCGAGTCTGAAGATTTTCAGGCTCATAAAAGATCCTTAAGCCTGAATGAAAAGGCCTCTCAGCAAAATTTACCAAATTTTCCCATCCTAGTACTACCTTGGTTTCCTAGATGTCAGTATGAGGCGGAACGCTGACCACGGACCACTCAAATGACACCTATACGAAAACAAGTGCAACTAAATTAGTATGGTTCAAATTGTTCCCTGTAGGGGGAGAGCGCCTAAATCTCTGTTAAGAGAAACATGGACTTACAAGAAGAAAGAAGACAATTTAATCTCGGGATCACTGATCCATTCCATTTTTACCAACAAATTGTCAATCCTACCAGTCCACACTTTCACTGAATTGTCCACTCCTCAGTTTACTCGTAAATAATCTTTAAGTTGTTATAAGTTTGATTCTCAACTCTTCGTAATTCTTAATTGGATTATCAAAGACTTAATGACTAAAAAATGTTGTAGTTAGAAGTTTACTACGAGAGTTGAAACAAGTAAGATCTCCTGAAGAGTCACTCACAGCAGGTGATGAAACGTGGAGAAGACAACACTGCAAGACATGGCCAAGAATCCCGAAAAGGTATTTTGGAAACACAACGATAGCTGTGAAAGTCTTAATCAGTTTAGAAGAAAAACTTTGTTTCGTAGAAGAAATGGAGTAAATTCAATGGAGAAAAGGATACTAAGCATCCAGGCTTATCACCATCAATTTGATAATTTGCAAAGAAAGGGGAAATAAGATAGCAGATTGATAAGTATGATACATCAGCCAGAAAGAGAAAGATGGACAAAGAATCAACTTACAGTGATCTGGAAAGTATCATATTTTCTGGTACCAGGAGGCCTGAACATCAGGCATTCCTATAGATGGTAGCATTTTTAAGGAAAAATCACTCAAAATTGCTGTGACAATAAGAACTGAAAACTTTTTATTTAATTAAATAAAAATAAAACTTAAAGTTTTATATGATTTTCATATTTATTACAATATAAATTAGTAACAGCTGTTTTGGTACTTTGTACCTTCATGATTACAAATGAATGAATTTTGTTATTATATTCATTTGTAATAATGTCTAAAGAAGGTACAAAGTACCGAAACAGCTGTTATAAATTTATATTGTAATAAATATGAAAATCATATAAAAGTTTTATTTTTATTTAATTAAATAGATATGGATTTTCTTCAAATAAATGCCAAATCAATTGATTATAAAAACTTTTTGTTGGATCTCCCATTTCAAAGAACATCATGGCCTGGTTTTAAAAAAAATGGGCAGGAGAAAGTGCTGCTCTAGATACCAAATCCACAGATTTCTTGTTCAATAAACTACCAGAGCTGCTGGGGGATACAAAGCTTGTGACTTTGATAATACACATGAGACAAACCTCTCTTCCAGATCGGACTCTAGCATGGAGGGAAAAGCTGTGTTACTGTGCACAAACAGCGATGGATTGGACAAATGAGTACCCATTGTTATTGACAAATCAGCGAAACCATGGTGCTTCAAAAATATAAAAAATCTATCTGTGAACTATTATTCCAACTCCAAAGCATGAACGACGTTGGAGATTTACAGAGACATTCTTAATTCTCTCGACAAATCGTCTCATGCTCAAGATAGAAAAATCTTTCTTAATTAAATAAAAATAAAACGTAGTTTTATTTGATTTTCATATTTATTATATAATTCAGTATTATATAATATAATTAAATAAAAATAAAACGTAGTTTTATTTGATTTTCATATGTATTATATAATTCAGTATTATATAATATTTTGATTTTCATATTTTATTATATAATTCAGTATTATCTAATACTGAATTATATAATAAATCTTCCCCATCACCCTAACCCTCCTTTTACATTTTTATATTACTTAATAAATATGGATTTTCACTCAAGTAAACACCAACTCAATTGATTAAAAATCTTTCTTTTTATTGACAATTGTGCTGCACATTCTTTGGACACATCATCTTTGAAGAATATAAAGGTGGTGTTTTACCATCTCAACTGCACTAGTGTTTTACAGCCTCTCGATTTGGGAATGCCTATAGGAAACAACTTGTACAGGACTGTATGCTTAATGAACACAGAGGAAGAAGAAGTCAAATTAAAAATCGATATCCTGCAAATCATTCACTTCATTGTTTTGTCTTGGTAACAAGTGACCCAACAGAAAATTATAATTTAATTAAAATTACAGTAGGAGGAATCACTATGAGGTATTTACATTAATAAATGAGTTGGAGAAAATGTCTTAACATCTCACCTCACAAAGTTGCGTGTCTTCACGATACTGGTTTCAAAAGTATAGTATTACTTCCATCTTCAGTCAAATTCCAACTCAGTTGGAATTAAAAATCCAAATTCCAACTCAGTTGGAATTTGACTGAAGATGGAAGTAATGCTCTACTTTTGAAACCGGTATCATGAAGAGACACAACTTTGTGAGATGAGATGTTAAAACATTTTTTCCAAATAATTTATTAAAGAAAATTATAAATTATAAATTGTTCTGGAAAATATGGCCTCGTGGGGACTAAAGAATTGTCAGAAGTCAATAGAATTGAAGAAAATGTAAATGAAGTCTGAATTTATCTGTCTGTTGGTCAGGAGCTTGCAACATGTAGTGTGCTGTCTGTGAACAATATGTCTGAGGCAATAAAAGTGTAAAATCTGTGAATGATGGAAAAGGCAATGTCGATGATAATGGTGAAGTTGAGACTGAACCAGTGCCGAATTTGCAAAAGCATAAGAGGATTTAAGACCATGAGACAGTTCATGTACTCTCACAACATTACTGAGTAAAAGGTCTTGAACACTGTTAATATTGAAAGCTTACTGTTTAATTTGGAAAGGAATGGTGCTAACAAGCAAATGAAAATTAATGATTATTTCATGAAATAGTTTAATACATTGTAAATTAAGATGGTCAAAGACAGTTTTACTTCTTCTTCTTCTTCCTTCCAAGTATTAGGCCAAGGCCTGTTACGATCCTATAGAAAATTTTCCCTCCAGCGTTTCACCTTCCAGGAAATTCTCGTATAAGACTTGAAAGCATAATAATAGTCCCTTCGATTGGTTGCTGGCCAAAGGAAGGCAAGACCAGTGATGGGGCTGCCATCTTATAGCCTCTGGTCAGGCTTTTCTGGAGAAGAAAAGAAAATAAAGGAAAGAAGAAATGGAAGAAAGGAAAGACTCCCTAGCCCTCGGATGCCCTAACTAAATTACTGTATTTCTTGAATATATGAATATATATAAATTTAACAATTTATATTATTTTTAGAGGCATTTGAATTGATTCATTTCCTGTATTCATTGTTTATTTTCAGGTTTCCCAGCACAAATGATTAATCAAGGTTTCACTGTAAAAATAAATGAAATATATAGACACTAATGACCTTGATGTTAAAGGCATATTTAAATAAGAAAGTATCATAATTCAGGAAATTACATAAAATGTAATTAAAATATAAATAAACATTTTTTGGATAAAGGAATGACATTAAATTAAAATAACAGTGGGAGGAAACATTATGACGTATTTACATTAATAAATGAGTTGGAGAAAATGTTTTAACACCTCACCTCACAAAGTTGCATGTCTTCACGATACCAATTTCAAAAGTAAAGTATTACTTCCATCTTCAGTCAAATTCCAGCTGAAGAATTTGGAATTTTACTGAAGATGGAAGTAATACTATACTTTTGAAACCGGTATTGTGAAGACACACAACTTTGTGAGGTGAGATGTTAAAACATTTCCTTCAACTCATTTATTAAAGGAATGACAATTATTCTAGCACAAATGACATTCTATAAATTGTGAAATAACAATTAATAATAGCATATGATACACAACATGGACAAATATAGGGTTGAGTTAATTTAATTAGCTTTTTTAAGTTTAAGGCTGATGTGTCTTACTATTTTAGTTTCCAGTAAGATAATGTACTCTTAACTCTTAGCTATATCCAGATGCCATCTATTGTTAACCCTAGTACTGTACACGACTGAAATTGTCACGCGAAACGTACACCAGGGTCATACAGACCCACAATTATTTCCTTGATAAATAAGCACAGTTTAGCATACATTATAAAATAACTGTATTTTGATACATTATAACATCTTATTAGCATTCAATGATATCCTTTTTCAATCAATTTTAGTATCAATGTATCATGAAATTGTGATAAAAAAATTAATGGGAAAAAATTAAAGTAATAGAACTTGATTGTGTTCCATGTCTAAATAATTTTACTTTGAATTCAATTAAGACCATTATAATGATGAATGCATATATTACACAAATATACTGAAAAGTCCTCAATTCATTAATTATTTATTTGCACACTCTTGGCACCACTTTAGCACTGATGTGGACTGTATAATGTCTTACTATTATTTATGTATGTATCCCACACATCTCTGATAGGAGTCAGTTTACCAAATTCCCGCCTTTTTGTCCCTTTGGCTTTATCATCAAATCTTAAGCAAACTGTGAGAAACTGGAAACGCTTTAGACTTATTGTTGCACAAAATAATGCAATCCCAAAATCATCAGACCACAGTCCAAAGCTTCTGGAGGGGCATCACCTTCAGAGTCATTTTCTTCAGGAAAGTCAATTAGTTCACTTTCATGACTAAGCTCATCTAACAATGCAGTCTGTATTTAGTTTTCTGTTAATAATACATCATTTCTATGCGCCATTTTTCACAAAAATCGAGTTCACTGTCAGGAATAGAAAAGTTACACAAACTGTACACCAGGGTCACAGTGACCCTTAATAAGGTATACCTAAAAAAATAATTGTCCTGCGCCGTAGCTGAGTGGTTAAGGCAGGAAGCCTTGGTGCAGAGCTACGGGACTTGCGCTGGTTCGAGTCTCCATGGAGGAAGACATTTTCTCATGGTGTTTCGGCCAGTATGGGACCGGTGCCCACCCAGCATCGTGATGCATTTGGATAGCCACAATAAGTAGCGGCTCCAGGTTGAGGAAACTAGCTATAACGGCTGGGGGACTCGACATGCTGACCACATGTCACCCCTACACTGGCTGATTATCATCTACCTCTGTGATTGACACATGTGGGTGTGAGGCCAGCAGCCAGCTGGTAGGCTAAGGGCCTTGTAGGCCTGTCGTGCCAGGAGTTAAAAAATAATTAACTGTTAATGACCAACGAAGTTGTACATCCGTCCTCTAGTAGGTCTCACAGAATACTGAATTTACATCGGTAGCAGAGGTATGTGAACGCCATGTAGTCCATGTGCAGGAGGAAATAAAAATCTGCAGGGTCAGACTGACCCTGGTGTACAGTTGTAGGGTTAATATGGTTATTTCCATCTCAACTTCTCATTAAATTTTCATATGTTTTATGTACTTTCTTCAGACAAAATAAAAGGATATATATTCCTCAGGCCATAGTTCACATACTGCTACAATAAGTAGTATTCAAATGTTCTGAAGCTCTTGATTTGTCATCATTCGCTTGTAATTTGTTATGGTTCTAATAATGTCTTCCATATCTTGGGTTCATATTGGATTTTGTTTTGTTTCTCTATACTTTTATAATATTCATGATGTGTTCCGTTGAGGTTTATTCAAAATTAATATAAAATTATAGAATATTCACCTGAAAGGTCCGTCTCCTCAACTTAATTAATCATTTAACTGTAGCGCTTTCGGAACTTGTCCCATCATCGGCAGGATTCAAAACTGGTGTTTCACTGAAGATCTGGTAGAGGGGGTTGCATGTATTGGGTTCGTTTTCATTTATCAGGCTGTCGTTGTGAGCTGCTTTCATGATTTCCATCTCTTCGAGTACGTTTATCTTCGCTGGATTATTTTCTCTGTGCTCGTTTATCGGGCTGTCGTTGTGAGCTGCTTTCATGATTTCCATCTCTTCAGTACGTTTATCTTCGCTGGATTATTTTCTCTGTGCTCATTTATCAGGCTGTCGTTGTGAGCTGCTTTCATGATTTCCATCTCTTCGAGTACGTTTATCTTCGCTGGATTATTGAAAACACCCTAACAGTAATGCACAGAGAAAATAATCCAGCGAAGATAAACGTACTCGAAGAGATGGAAATCATGAAAGCAGCTCACAATGACAGCCTGATAAACGAAAACGAACCCAATACATGCAACCCCTCTACCAGATCTTCAGTGAAATACCAGTTTTGAATCCTGCCGATGATGGGACAAGTCCCGAAAGCGCTACAGTTAAATGATTAATTAAGTTGAGGAGATGGACCTTTCAGGTGAATATTCTATAATTTTATATTAATTTATCTATACTTACTTACTCACGGGCACTATCGAACCCGTAGGTTAATGGCCGCGCGGATATAAGCTCTCCATACATCCCTATCCTGAGCTAATGTTTTCCAATCATTCCCTGTATAATTTACTTCCCTCAAATCATAAGTAGTCCCTGCCCGGAGAACCGAATGGGGGACTATTTGACCTCCGGAAAATTTTACCCCAGTTGAACCCATGTCCGCATTTCTTGACGGTTGTATTTTTACGGTGAAAGATCGTCACACTTTCGCCCAAGGTACTTTTTTCGTCTGGCTTATCACCTTCGACCAGTCCGGCATGGGTAACCCTATCGGCAGCAATGCTACCGCCGGCATAGCTCTCAGGATCATTTAAGCATGCAAGCCACTCCACCACGACAAGGTAAAGATACCATGGAGGGATTGTTCTTCTATACGGAATTTTATTTTCATTTTGGTGTAGACTTTTACTAATTTGTAAGGTAGGTAGGTAGTTGATCTTACTTTGTTGGATGAGTGTACTTTTTTTCAGCCTTCTCATTACCTTCCACAGACTCTTTTGGGAAAGAAGACTGCTACAATAATAACTTATGCATTTCTTAACATTTTTCTTTGTATTACTGTTGATTTTTATTTTCATAAGAATTAACATTTTGTTTTTTTGTTAGTAATAATTATTTACATAAGAAGTGATACATTACAAATTGAATGTTGTCCATATCAGAGTAAGTACAGTGAAGGCACTTTCATGGGATACATACAATAGCCTATTTTTATGACTTTTTTAAAAATTGTCACTTAGTAGTTGAATAAATATGGCACCTAATAAATGAGATGAATCCAGAGTCATCTTACCTCATAACTTGTTGTGTTCTATTGGAACATGTTTCGATATACCATGTATACTGTGAGCTTTTCCAGACTCAAGAGTATAGATAAATAAACAGAACACAACAAGTTATGAGGTAAGATGATTCCGAATTCACCTTATTTATTAAGAAGAACCTCGTAATGTTAGTTCCTATTGTAATTTATTAAAAACTAGCTAATACCCGGCGTGCGCTACTACGTCTAGATAAATTAAAATTAATGTGCTTTTATGTTTAGTTGAATAAGTAATAGAAAAAATGATTATAAATTTATATTTATTAGATACCCCGTGCTGATTACCTGGCATTGCTGGGAATCTACTTATCCTGCTCTTCTTGGCATAAATGAGCTGAAAGACAAAAATTAATGTACTTCTTATGTTTAGTTGAATAAGTAAAATGAAAAATAATTATAAATGTATATCATAATTATTTTAAGATTCTCCATGATGATTACCCAGTGTTGCCCAGGAATCTACGTATCTTGATCTTCTTGGCATAAATGAGCTAAAAGACAAAATTCATTATTGTGAGTTATCAGTAAAAGAATACCTGCCATGTGCTGCTATGATTGCACAGGAATCTACATTCTTGTCTCGATCTTCTTGGCATCAATGAAAGACAAAAATGGTTCTTGTGAGTATCCGTAAGAGATAAACATATGCTGTCACACATTTTTTTGTAGAGCTTTTTGAGATATTTAATTCTGTGTACATTAATTTTGTGTATTTGTTATAGTTTAGGCTGCATAAGCCATTTAAGCGTCCAAAGAGCTACTTTTTTAATGTTTTCCACTACAAAGGGCGATTTTTAAGGGTGTAGGAGTTGAGTATCACTATTCTCTTAGAGTCTATGTTTATCTCGAGAGTCTCCTGAACATTTTGCAAAGCCCCATCACAATTGGATCAATGGTATGGCCGTGCATAAATTACGAACAAACAAACGAACAAACATTGATTTTGATATATTAGATGGCACCTGTTTATGATTATGAAGTTAATTTCAATTAGAACTACCAATTAACAAAATTCAATGCAACTTGTTTCACAAATATTAAAAAACTTAAATTGTAACATGAAACAATTTAATACAGTTACTATGGGAGGAAAATCATAATTTACATAACTGTATCAAACATTTTTACTTCTCACCAAGACTACTTTCAGAAACATCCCCTCCATCTTCAGTTAAACTACAATTGCTGTAAAGTGCTGTCAACACCAACATTCTATCTGTCACCTGGTCCAGGTTGGATGTACATCAAGATCAAATCTTACTTGCTGGGAACTTCAAAATTCATGAAACTATGTTTGTTCTTCTGAATGTATATCTTTTCCCATACAGTTAGTTCCATAGGTTTGTCTACATGTTTAAATAGTTTAGTTTCTCTTCCTATTATGTGATTCTCTAATAAACTATGAGCTGCAATTGCTCATTTTTCAATTTCATAATTTTTTATATTTCTAAAGTGTTCTTTCATATGAGTATTAAGATTTATTTTAGTTTTTTTCTAAATATATGTTATTGCTGCCATTGTAACTAGTTTAATACATTCCTGACTTTTTACTATCTGGGGTTTTAATTTTCTTAATTGTTGTTCGAAATTACCCAGGCTGAATTTATGGGTGGTAAATTAATATCGAATTTGCTAAATATTTTATGCAATTTTCTATGTGTTTCAGGATGGTAAGTAATTTCATGAATTGTATTTCTTGGTGAGAATAATATTTCTGATTAGCTTTGTAAGTAAGCCAACTGATAATCAAAAATTATTATTTATGTCAGTGAAATTTCTTTGATTACCTTTGCTTGTTTAGTTATAGAATTACTAATTAAGTTTGTCATTAATTATTCATTTGTTGGTGAACATTGTATCTGCTTTTTTTAATATTATAGTTTTTTTTGTCTAATGCCACCAGGTTGTCTTTTATGACATTTCTGATTTTCTCGCCTAATATTGGCAATCCATTTCTTAGGTTGGGGCACCTGGAAGGTGGAATTACATTACCCCAAAGGTATGATGGATGATAAATGATAATGAAGTGCCAGGAGAGTTCTTAGCCTAAACTTACTTAAATTTCAGACCATGGGCAACCACAGGAATAATTAATTCCCTTTATGGAAAAAACTTCTGTGGTTGAAGCAGGAATCAAACACAGGATCTCATGAACTGTAGTCAGAAACTCTGATCGCAATATCCTGAGACAATACTAATAAAATTCATATCAAATTCCATTGAGATGAATAATCATAAGATAAAAACTTAAAATATTTACCTTTTGGCAGGTGCCGTCGTCCTCAACTTTGTTAAAATATTATATTTATAATGTTATCTGGAGGCCTTTCGGAAGGTAAGTTCCATCATCAGCAGGATGAGTTTCTGCTACTAGTTGTTGTTGTTTACGACGATGTAGACTCAGAGTGTCTGCATATTTTATGTTTTTATCTTAACTGAATACACTTTGAGTCTACATCGTCGTAAATAACAACTAGTAGCAGAAGTCAATCCTGCTTGATGATGGAATTTTACTTCCGAAAGACCTCCAGATAACATTTTAAATATAATATTTTAACCCAGTTGAGGACGACAGCACCTGCCAAAAGGTACATATTTTAAGTTTTTTTCTTATCCTGAGACATCCAAAACTTTTTGGAAAATTGTAAAATGATGAAATGAGAAATTTTTTATTACTGGTATTATTGCTTGTTTACTTGTAAAATTATTAATTCATTATTGTCAACAGCAGCAGCAGCAGCAGTTGCTTCAACAACTTGTTGGAACTCTTGGTACTCCAGGAGATGGGAATCACCCAACTCCCAGCGAGGCATTATGATGTCACAGACAAACAGTATGGAAATGGGTAGAAAAATGTTATGACATCACCTGCATAGCACATGTTACAGACAGTAGTAGGCTAGGACAACAGGAAACTGCAGCAGGTGGCACAGGGAACAACCAAGCTTCACCTGCTCTGTATTGAGGATTACAGTTGAGTTAACCTTGGAATTTATATTTTGACCATACGTAACTGATTTTACCTTAGTCACTCCATGTGAGGTTTATGGTGAACAGATTGGAGCTAGGGCAGGTTTTCCTTGGAATTTCTTTGGATTTCTCCTGCTATCTCAATGGATTAGAGTGCTGGTGTACAGAATCAAAGACATCGGGTTTGAATCCCGATTAAGGCTAAATTTTTCTCTTCAAATAAAATTCGTCTTTCGGCGAGAAGTGATAAATTTAATATGGACCCAGTACTATCTACAACCTCTAGAAGTTTGTATTGAAAATTTCCGAAGACTCTATATATATATATATATAGCTTAAACAGTATTCAATTTTTTCCCCCATGGTTCGTTTTAGGTGTTAAGTGTAGTAAAACTTGTTAAAAGCGGAATCGCATGGGACCAATTTTTCCACATTAGATAACATTCCGCATTATAAAATAAATATTAACCAATCTTAGATTATAGACCATCGTATATGATTTTTATGTACCTCGGATTAATTGTACTTCTGCGGCCGTTGGAAAGTGAAGTATAGAATGTACGAGGACTTCGACGGCCCATCCATCCATAGCAATTCTGCCCGAAGGCAGGTCCTTCACTGCAATCATAACATTTTCATGCCATGCTTGCAGCTTTACTAGGGAATTGTAGGTGTGGTTGCTTTCCACACCGGTGAAGGATGATGATGATGACCATATGATTTCGGGAACCGTTTGGGCCTTAAAGGTTTCCTGACATTTGTCTTACAGATGAGGAAAAACCCCGATAAAAACCTTACCCAGAAAAACTGTCCCGACCGGGGATCGAACCCGGGCCCACTGCGAGACAAGGCAGTACGCTACATCGAGACCACAGCGGTGGACTACTTCGACGGTAACGCGCGAAAAAACAGTCCCGTTTCGTCAGCGTTAAAAATGTCTCTTGGGCACTAACCTTTAAATTAAAACATGCAGTTTCGGTTTCCACTCTTTAACTATACTTTCGTCCACATCCTTTCATTCTCAGCAAATTTCATTCCACACTACATTGTGTCGTAAAAACTGTCCAGCCAACCTAAAGATGCATTGAAATCGTTATTCTCTAGGGATATAGCAACAACTAGGGCTTGACTTTAGAGCATTGGTCCGGAAATTTGGACATTTTTTGATCGTGGACTTATAAAACACTCCTACATATTTTTTTTTATCTTCAATCACTTTCACTTTTTCGTTTAATGATAATGATACATACGATTTAGCCACCTTTATTCCGTAAATTCAAAACGCTACCTGTGAAAGATAGGTACACAGTCGATCTCAGATCTTAAACTACCAGTAATCTGAGGTATTACAATGCACTGGTTATTTGTAAGACAGATATCACGCGCCAAATATATTTGCTAAACAAACCTGTATTTCGTAAATCGGGTGTGCAGTGAGGCCGAAAGAAAATTTTAGATACAGGTTGAAACTCTACTTCACTCAGCGGCAGGAATCGTTGCTTATTGTTAATTCGCAAAACGAGAATTTAATGAAGTGGAAACTAGTTTATTTCACTTTCTATCTTTCCGCCTTATAAACATTTTCTTTCATGAATTGTGTGAAAATATTCATCCGTTTCCGCGTTGGACAGATTCCGTTTTATTTAAAATAAATACACGTAAAATTGGGGCACGCCGTAGCGTAGTGGTTAAGGCACTGAGCTACAAGCCGGAGGGTCGAGGGTTCAAGTCCCGTTGGGGTCAGGATTTTTAAACTGACGCTTGTTCTGGCCTTAACCTCCTACTACCCCAAGGGCCTCCTGAGGCCTGTTGTGGGATCACTTTACTTTACTTACACGTAAAATTACTATAATGTTACCGGGATCAATAAATTTGTTCACATTGGACAGATTTTCCGCATTATTCACGTTCCGGATTAAACAAGTTTTACTGTATATAGGTCTGATGAAGTTTTGTAATATTTTTCAAATAATCTTTTCACGAGAACAACCTCAATAGCTTCATTCCTTCAGAATTCACTAGAAACGACTTTTTAATAGGTAATTTACAGAAAATATGAACTAAAAGTATCATAATATATTTAACTAGCTAATACCCGGCGTGTTCTGCTACACCTAAATAAATGATAATGTGTTTTTGCATTTAGTTGAATAAGTAAAAGGAAAAATAAATATAAATTTATATCGTTGTTATTTTTAGATACCCCGTGCTGATTACCCGGCATTGCCCGCGAATCTACGCATCCCGATGTACTTGGCATAAATAAGCTGAAAGACAAAATTCGTTATTTTGAGTTACCCATAAAAGAATACCCGCCGTGCGCTGCTAAGCTTGCCCGGGAATATACTTATCCCGATCTTCTTGGCATCAATGAAAGACAAAAATGGTTATTGTGAGTTATCTGTAAAAGATATATACATACATACTGTTCTGTCCAAGAGCAGGTCTTTCATTGCAAACTCAGCATTCTCCACTCTTTCCTTAACTTAACCTTCCATTTTGTACCCACTTACAAACCATTTACTGTAATATTGTCTATCATCTGATATCTTTTTTCTGCCTCTAACCTTCTTTCCGTTGAACATTCCTTCTAGGTCATCCGTCGGCAGGCAGTTTCTTCATAGCCAGTGGCCAATCCAATTTCATTTCCTCTTCTTTATGAGTTCCACCAAGTTTCTTTCTTCGCCCACTCTGTCTAGCACATCTTCATTTTATTATTATTTTATATTTTTTATATTTTATTTTTTTATTAATATATTTAATAATAGATATATATATCTATGAACTCCAGTTTCATAATATATTTTCAACAATGTTTTTGAACACTGACAGGGCACACTTCAATGTGTTATTAACGGGAAAACTAACTTTGGAAACAGATGGCTTGCAAAGGCTACCTTCGATTGCCAAAAGCATGTAATCAACTAACAGAATCACACAGGCCTGCCATATGGTGTTTAAAGGCAGGATAAAGCAATAACAGTATAAATAAATATACGTTGTAAATAACAAAAGCTTAGCATTTTTTTTACCAAACGTTACATTTCTCTCTCTCTCTCTCTCTCTCTCTCTCTCTCTCTCTCTCTCTCTCTATCTATCTATCTCTTAGTTTAATCTCCCCCTCTATAGGTATTTTACGTCCCTCGGGGCATCCTGACCTTGCAGGGAAGACCTGTCGGGAGAGAATTTCAAACTATTAATTTTCTGCGGACGTTTGGCAAAAGAATTACGGAAGAGGCTAGTGAAGTGCTTTGTGTGGAGTGTAGCATTGTATGGTGGAGAGACTTGGACATTACGACAGAATGAGAAAAAGCGACTGGAAGCTTTTGAGATGTGGACATGGAGAAGGATGGAACGTATAAAATGGACAGACAAAATAAAAAATGAATATGTGCTAGACAGAGTGGGTGAAGGAAGAATAATGCTGGAACTCATAAAAAAGAGGAAAAGAAATTGGATTGGCCATTGGCTAAGAAGAAACAGCCTGTTGACGGATGCCCTAGAAGGAATGCATGATTATTATTTTATTTATTTTAGATTTATTTATTTAGCCTGGTCAACGGAAAGAAAGTAGAGGCAGAAAAAGAGATCAGATGATAGACAATATTAAAATAAATGGTTTGTATGCAGATACAAAAAGGAAAGCTGAGTTAAGGAAAGAGTGGAGAATGCTGAGTTTGCAGTGAAAGACCTGGTCTTGGACAGAACACTATGTAATAATCACACAATAATCTTTTTGACCACACAAGGATATGAGGTCCTCTCCGAATGAGTAATCAGCTCGGTGGCAGGATCACCACCGAAACAACACAAACATTTAAGACATGGCACACAATTCACTCACGCATTCATACTAATCCAATCTACATCCGTACATATCCACGTGGGTGCTCCTTAGCGGAAGTTACTTAAGCAAAACAATTTAGTTAAACTTATTTCCATATAGATGACAGCGAGTGACATATGGTTAGTACATTACCTGAAAGAGATATGTATAGGTGTCTAAGGTATACATCGATAGGAAAGGCGGATTAAATTTTGCTCAGAGGCTCTAATTTAGGCATGGGGTTCTTTTACGAGCTCGAAAATCTTCAGGCTCGGGTTTCACAGCTTAAAGTCCCTATTGGAGGATTTGTCCCTTGAATTTTTCCATCCTAAAATTCACCAACCTCGGGTAGGTTTAGAGCGGCGATCCTCGGGACCAGAGCCAAGGAACTTAACCCCTATACCACAGGGGCTGATACATTAATAGGCTTACTAAATAAGCTGAATATGGTATTGATGATTATGATGACCAGATTATGTTTGGGGATCATTTGGGGCTTAAAGTTTTCTATAATTTGTCTTGCAGGTGAGGAAAAACTCCGAAAAAATTCCATCCAGAAAACCTCTCCGAACCGGGGATCGAATCTGGGCCCGCTACGTACGAAATCACAGTTATATTTTTCTACTGAAATAATTATACTTGTTATACCAAGAGCACAACCAGCCTCATGGTCTTGTGGTTAGAGATTCTGCTGTATAACGTTTTTTTGAAAGGAGTTGGGACGTCAAGAGTCTCTGTGATCCATAATAACATGCATTTCCAGTATTGAGCTTATGTTTAATTTCTTTGTGCATCTCATTTCTATTTGTGATTATTGTTCCTAAGTATACTCGGACCAACGGATCTGTACCCCTACAGCGCTGACATCGTTCAGTCAATACTCAAACAATTTCACCGCACTCCCCTCCCACTACGTTAAACGACGGCCACGGTAACTCACGGAGTAGGGATGTTGCCGTACTTCCCCCAGTGTCATGGCTCTTGAATATTGAATAATGCAATTAAAGTATAACATTATAAAATAGTTACCTAATAAGTCCGTCTCCTCAACTTCACGGATCTTTTAGGTGACTATTTTATAATTTTATACTTTAATTGTGAGACTAATACCTCAACGAATTTTATCGTGAATTTTATTAATGTTGAATAATGCAAGGTTGGAGTTGAACTGACAATACAGGAGTCCAAGTGCAAGAGAGAGATGTGAATGCAGGGAGGGAAACGATTTGCCGAGGCAGAAAATGAGATAGGCTTTAGTTCGCATATTTTACGGGGGCACAGATCCGTTGGACAGACAATATTTGAATTCAGCCACTTCCTCAAAATTTCCCTCATTTGTTGTTAACTGTCCATTTCCATTATATAATGTATTTCCATGTGTGACCATACATTTACTTTTATTGATATTTACTTCCAGTCCCAATTTCTTAATGTTACTCAACAGTGTTGAATTTTGTTCCTAGGTACAGTATTTGAATTCAGCCACTTCTTCAAATTTCCCTCATTTGTCATTAACTGTCTACTTCCATAATATAATGCATTTCTATGTGTGGTTATATATTTAGTTTTATTTATGTCTACTTTCAGCTCCAATTTCTTAGTGTTACTCAATATAGTGTGAGTGTTGGCCCTTAGTATCTCCTCGCTATCGTTTAATAATATTACATTCTTCTTCTTTTTTCTTCTTATCTTTGTATGTATTAGGTCCATGACCTGTTCCATCCAGAATTAAAGAGTCTTTTTGCCCTTCTCCCATCCTCTGGTAACGTATCTCTTTCTATGTGTACAATTCTATCTGATGTCAAGCGATATATATATATATTCCATCCAAATCTTCTTTTTTTCATCTATCCGCCTATTGCCTAAATATTCAGCTTCCTTCTTATTGTTCAATTCTAATTCGATCTTTCCTTGATTTACATACAATCATCCTCAGAACATTCATTGCATTTGTTTCTAAAGTTTGTTTTGTTTTAACGGTGTCTGCTCTTGTTTCGGAGACATAGGTTACTATTGGACGTATCACTGCTTTATATATATCATCTGCATAAACTAACACCTTATTAATACCGTTAATATTAATATTATGCCTTCTTCAATTACACTGAGCAATAGAAAAATAATTTTTTTTATCTCAGAAAGAAAAATATGTGATTCTGATAGCATTTTTCTCCTGAATTCAAATATGATATAGGTTTTTCTCCATCACGCAAGGTTTCCGAGAGACAGGAATTTATAATTTCAAACACTTTAATATTTTCTACATTCGTAACTATTCGAACATTCGAACTCACCTAGAAAGTAAGAAATGACGATTTTCTGCTATATTTCGCCTGTGGAGCATCCCTCTTGATGGTCCAATAATACGTAATCGGCCAGCATGTTAGGATTCAATTTGCCTTGATATCTCATTTCCATAGCTGAAATCTCCTGATGAAAGTGTTCCCCGTTTTATTTTACAATGGACAAATGGACAAAAAACTTTTATTAAAAAAATAATTATTTAAATCCATTAATTGAAATTGAAATAAAAAAAAACTGTGGGTGATGGAGAAATTCCGAATGCATATTTGAAAACACGATAAAAAAAACTGCATTAAGTACAACTATTGGTACTCATGAGACAAAAATCATGTTGACCAGTGTTATTATTAAATGGATAAAGAGAATTTGGAAATGTTGTGTAAACAACTGTGAAGTTATTTACAAGAAATTCCATCTGACTCCGAACCGACAGGTATCTACTACAATATGTAACGAATATATTGAGATCAGAACAGGCAGATTACTGAAGCAAAGAAAAAGAACAGGAATTACTAAACTGTTTTCGTCTCTTTTCTTGATCACGTAAATGTTTAATGAAGTGAAATACTGAACTCTATGAAATTAAAAATAAAAGGAAGATGTAACAAAGAAAATGGACCATGGTCTATAAGCAACATTCTTCTTGAAAGAACATTCATTTCTTCCTTAAATCAATTTCTTGCACCTTATCTTCTCTCAGCAGTCTCTTTATTCTTTCTTTTCAACTTTTCTACAAACCATCAACTTTCCTATAAAACTGATAAAGTATTTCATATTTTACGGCGTCACAGTCCATGTCTTGTCACACCTCAGTTCATGTAACAGCAAAAATCGAAATGTTCGGTCCTCTAAGTTAAGAAATACGTCAAAATGTTGGGCATTACAGATGGATTAAGCCAAGAATATGCACTGATAGGATTATTTAGACAAACGTAAGAGGAGTATTTTATGGGAGATAATTAATTAAGGTTTTTCAAAAGCAATTTTTAAAAATATTAATATAAGCACCTGGATATCAGTCTTTCTCAATTAAAATTAATTTTTTGCTTAAAAAACTTCGAAGATTAGTTAAAAGCATGTAGGTATTTCAGAACATGTTTAATCTTAGGCATATAATTTGGTTTAAATGTGTTTCTTCTTCTTCTTCCTTCCAAGTATTAGGCCAAGGCCTGTTACGATCCTATAGTTAAATTTTCCCTCCAGCGTAAATAGTTTGATCCTTCCGGAAAATTCTCATATAAGATTTGAAAGCATAATAATAGTCCCTTCGATTGGTTGCTGGCCAAAAGAAGGCAAGACCAGTGATGGGACTGCCATCTTATAGCCTCTGGTCAGGCTTTTCTGGAGAAGAAAAGAAAATAAAGGAAAGAAGAAATGGAAGAAAGGAAAGACTCCCTAGCCCTCGGATGCCCTAATAGCGTCGGGGTTGAAAAAACAAGAGTTAACCAAGGGAGGTTAGATAGTAAAGTTAAAAGAGTGCAAAACACAAGTAAGTGGAAGAAATGTTTTGCTCAGCTTGGGCACCTTGTGGTCGCCATCCACATATCCTCTAGATGAGGACCCCTGAGGAAAAAGTATTAATGGGTTAAAAAAGTATCATCATCATCATCAACAACAAGGATTAAGCCCAATGGCCTGTTCCGATCTCATTATAAGTCGAATTGGTCCTTCCATCTCTTCAATGGTCTTCCCAACATTCTTCTCCCTTTTGTTTTATAATTATACATTCTTCTTGGTATGCGCTGCTCATTCATTCGTAATACGTGCTGAAGAAAAGCATTTTGATAATATTTTATTCTTTCACAGAGATTAAATATATTAAGTTCTGTTCATATATCTTCGTTTTTCTTTTTATCGGTCCTTTGGTATCCTGCTATTGCTCTCAACATCTTCATTTCAGCAGCCTCAATTTGTTTACTATCTGCCTTTGTTAATGTCCAGGTTTCACATCCATAGATAAGAGATGGAACTGCCAATACTTTGTAAAAAAGTATTATCTAATACATATTTTTAAAAAATACATTTAAGAGTGCCTTATGTTTCTGTTTTGTATAGTTATTTTGTAAACGGTCCTGTCATTGTATTGTATTGTATTTAAAATTATATAAGAATTTACCCCTGACCACAAGACTATGGTCTTATTCAGGGGTGGCTAGATTAAATTAAATATGTTTAATTAATTGAATTTTAATAGTTTTCTAGCAATAAGAGATTTTAATTTGAAGTTGTATACATCTTCGGTATGTTATTTGGTAGGCCTCTTGATGTTGGCTAACATCAGTACGAAATGACATGCCGAGATAAAATATATTCTGAAAGACCTACATGGTTTTAACTGATTGACTACGTTTTTAAATAAAAAATCAATTTTAATTGAGGAAGACTGATATACCTATCAGGTACTTATATCGATATTTAAAAATTTACTACATCACCTCATTTGTGATTGCAATTAATTTTAGTACTAGTATTATTGGAAAAAGTCTTAGGTTTAGGAATTGTGCCTTGGAATTTTGTTTTAAAGAAACTAATCAAAGGAATACATTACTGGATTGAGAAGGTTTAGGGTCCAAATCTGAGCTTTGAACTCAACAAACAATTAGCTAAAATTATGTAAGCGACAACTGATCTATTTTAAGGAAAAGTTTAACCTTTAAATTGACAAACCAACAAATTTCTTATATCACTTATTTTAACATGGCGGACTGCAGTGAAAACGGAATCTTGTATAACTGTTATTATTAGGTAGCCTATATTGTATAATTAGATACACATTTAAGTGATTTATTTTTGTTCGTTTTCTTTTGATTTTTTAAAAATATTAAATTTCATTAAACCCATCTGATGTATCATATAGGGTACATTACGAATTTAAGGGTTAATTGAGACAGACATGGAGTGTTGTCGAAAATATTGTAAGTCTATCCATCTGTATAATCAATTACTCCATTTTAAATATACATTTGTTGTTTTACGTCAGCCATCTTGGATCAAGTACACATGAATATTCCAGAACACATCGTTACTCATTAACAGTTTAAAGTACAACCGACAATGTTTACGAGGTTAATAACATTCAATGTTAGCTTATTTAGTTACACATACTTATTTATGTACCATGACATAGGTAGTATTATTTCAACAGACATGTATTTATACGATGCTAATTGGACACTTATCAGTAGAAAGGTACAAAGTGTCAAATTAAAAAAAAAAATGTACTTAGTGCAACGAGCCGTGGAGCATTAAACTGTATATCAACAGGGCTAAGTCCAGAGAAGACTGTACAGTGTTATTAAGATCACCAAAAGATGGCAGTAGTGCTAAGACCACAAGCTGTTTCACAAAACTGGTGCAATGTGCCATTTCCCATCATTTTACAGTGATGTTGCTTATTTGTGATCACTTTTAAACAGTACAGTTTCCGCAGAAGTAATTTTTGTTATAAATAATACTATTTGCAGATCTGCTCAATAATTATTGGAACATAGCACTTTTAATTTTTTTGCGGTAATTGTTATGCTATTATAAATCTACTGACAAATGTTGGTTCGGGGTGGTAATTTATACCTTTGATTAAATCTCCAAAAATAAATATAAATTGTTTCTTAGAGACTATTTTTTAATAACTTACTGTTTATAAATTTGGTACTTTGCACCTTTCCACTAGTAAGTTAATATTGGATTATGAAATAATTATAAAGTCTTTATTATATAGTTTTATTAAAATATATATATATATATATATATATATATATATAGTCCACCGCTGTGGTCTAGAGGTAACGTGCTGCCTTGTCACGCAGCGGGCCCGGGTTCGATTCCCGGTCGGGACAGGTTTCCTGGGTGAGGTTTTTATCGGGGTTTTTCCTCAACTGTAAGACAAGTGTCAGCAAAAACATTAAGGCCCAAACGGTCCCCGAAATCATATGGTCATCCTCATCATCATCATCATCATCATTATCATCGTCATCCTTCACCGGTGTGGAAAGCAACGGGAAGTTACCACACCTACAATTCCCTAGTAAAGCTACAAAGCATAGCATGAAAATGCTATGATTGCAGTGAAAGACCTGCCTTGGGCAGAATTACTATGGATGGATATATATATATATATATATATAACATGTACATTAATACATAAAAAAATAATGAAATTTACTTCAGAATGAACACGCAACAAGCTGCCAGCTTTCTTGCATAGAGGAAGAAGAATAAGGATATGATAAATAAAATAAAAGGAAAAGAGGTATAAGAGAAAAAGAAGGAAGCCAATGTTTGCTGAATGAACTCATACTTCCAAGATGACATCACAGAAATGTGAAATTAATAGAAAAAGAGCGTAGGGTTGAAAGAAGAGGGAGAGAGTAATATAATGAAAAAAAAAGTTTAAAAAGAATAAGAAAAAGAATGTGAAAAGGTGAACAAGAAGTTGTGTAAGAAAAGCAATAAGGAATTTTTGGCTTATGTCGTAAAAGAACAATCCAGGAAGTTAGACATGATAAAAACATTGAGAAACGGGAAGAAAACGGACGTAGGCCTAATGGTGAAAAGAGCACTATGCCATGTAAGAGAGAATTTTATAGAGAAGAATGTTGTGCGGATACTCATGTACATTTTGTATTGATGTATTACAACAGTTATAGAGATGCAAAGTATGAATTCAAGTAAGTCCTACAAACTAAAAAAATTAGCGAATTCTGACGGAATGTAATTACTGAGGTTGTTCTCATAAAATATTTTTAAGAAGTATATCAGAATGTATGAAAGATTTAATTTAGCGCAACAAACATATGTCAATAGAAAGCAATACCAGCATATACAAACGATAGTTCGACAAGTTATCGTAAATGGAGCAGAAACTAGGGCTGATACAACAAAAACTAAACAAATAATAAGCATGAAGATCTTAAGAACTATTCAGGGGAAAACATTATTTGATAAAACACACAACATAGAAATTAGGGACAAATGTCATTTTCAAGACATAACCAAATGTATTATAGATAGACGAAAATATTGGAAAGGTCATATAAAAAGAATGGAAGACAACCGACTTGCAAAAAAAAGAGTTAAAGAAGATAGACCAATGGACGGGAGAAGAACAAGGGGAAGACTAGCCAAGAGATGGATAGACAGTGAATGCACATTCCGAGGAGTGATTTTGGAAATAAATAATAGTTTTAAAAAACTAAAACAACACGCTTTATTAGAAAACCGAACTAAAAAATGAAAAATAATTTTAATTTCCAACACGCTTGGGATAAAATTAAAGTGGTCAACAAAAAAATCATCTCCAACACATATAGAATAAAACTAGAGTTATCAACAAAAATAAAATAATTGTACCAACAAAAGCGTCGGGTGCTTTTTATGATTTTTACATTTTCTTCTTAGAGACTTTACTTTTACCAATATCTGTTTATTATCAAATATATTAATTGATATAGAGCACCCCACGTTTTTGATGGTAAAATTATTTTCTGTTTGTTGATAACTGTAGTTTTATTCTATATGTGTTGGAGATGATTTTTTTGTTGACCGCTTTAATTTTATCCCAAGCCTGTTGGAAATTAAAATTATTTTTCATTTTTTAGTTCGGTTTTCTAATAAAGCGTGTTGTTTTAGTTTTTTAAAACTATTTTTTTATTTTTTAGTTTCTAAGTGGGTGAAAATCGTGTTCAAATAATCCGTTACGTAGATACAAACACACTTCTTTTTTATTTTCTGATGATTCTGGCCAGGATTTTAAAAACAGATATGAAATTATTGTATTGTCACGGGTCATTTACAAGTATACAAAGTTTTAAGACGATCCAATATTTCTCTCACAACATAGTCTCTTACTTAATATACCGCAACATAGGACATCACATCACTCCATGTCATATACCATCTCCACTTCTCGCAACTGGAATTCCCTACCACAAGAAATAAGGGGCTGCCGGACATTGGCATCTTTTAAAAGAAATCTAAATTTATATTTGCTCTAAACTCGACTTCATTATTATCCAGTGTAAGATATATATATTAATTGGTGTTTCCCGTATAATGTATCATATTTATATTATTATATATTATTATATTATTATTATTATTATTATTATTATTATTATTATCGTATCATTATTGTTATTACCCTATAAAATGTTGTTTGTACATGACATTTACATTGTTACATTTATTGTATCTTTAAGTGTTTATAATTAGTATAGTGTATATCTATATTTGTCGAATATTTATTTGTATTTGTACTGGTTGAGTGGAAGAGAGGGCCTCATGGCCTTAACTCTGCCAAAATAAATACAGTATTATTATTATTATTATTATTATTATTATTATTATTATTATTATTATTATTATTATTAATATTTCTAAGTGGGTGAAAATCGTGTTCAAAGATTCCGTTACATAGATACAAAGACACTTTTTGATTTTCCGATGATTCTGGCCAGGAATTTAGAAAAAATGAAATTATTGTATTGTCACGGGTCCTTTACAAGTATACAAAGTTTCAAGTCGATCCAATGATTTTAAGTGGGTGAAAATCGCGTTGAAAGATTCCGTCACATAGATAGATACAGGTCAAGCTAATATAAAGCGTGTAATAACCAGGATGAAAATCCTACAAATTATGAGGAAGAGGAAGAGAAGTTTACAGTTACATATATATTACAGGGTGTTTCAGAATAAGCATTACAGACTTCTAGGAGTTATACAAGGGACTTAGTAGATAAAATTTTGATAAGGAAAAAAATCTGCCTTTTTAATTGCAAGGCACAGAAATGGAATTTAGAATCCAGCAATGGTAACCTGCTGTACTGAACAGATGTACGTCCCTACTTGAGTAAGAGATTAGAGGAGTGAGGCGGGACGCGGATATTGAGGATTATGCAGTCTACCAATACAGGAGTTATATTACTTCCCTATAGTTTAAATGAGAGATTTGGTGCTGGATTTTAATGCCTTGCAGTTAAAAGCGGCCTTGGTAGATCACAACGCTTCTCCGGGACAAATTTCAAGGTAGGTTTCGGCATGCGATGGTTGCTACTTCCTTATTAGTAGGGCTAGGATTTTTATGTACTAAAAGTTAAGATTGAAACGTAGTATAACGAGAAGTTAGACTTCTGACTGTCTTTTGTTTAGGTTTCACAAATAAACAGTTGAATAGTATAATGGGAAGTTGGACTTCTGTCTGTCTTTTGTTTAGGTTTCACAAATAAACAGTTGAATAGTATAATGGGAAGTTAGACTTCTGACTGTCTTTTGTTTAGGTTTCACAAATAAACAGTTGAATAGTATAATGGGAAGTTAGACTTCTGACTGTCTTTTGTTTAGGTTTCACAAATAAACAGTTGAATAGTGTAATGGGAAGTTAGACTTCCGACTGCCTTTTATTTAGGTTTCACAAATAAACAGTTGAATAGTATAATGGGACGTTAGACTTCTGACTGTCTTTTGTTTAGGTTTCACAAATAAACAGTTGAATAGTATAATGGGAAGTTAGACTTCTGACTGTCTTTTGTTTAGGTTTCACAAATAAACAGTTGAATAGTATAGTGGGAAGTTAGACTTCTGACTGTCTTTTGTTTAGGTTTCACAAATAAACAGTTGAATAGTATAATGGGAAGTTAGACTTCTGACTGTCTTTTGTTTAGGTTTCACAAATAAACAGTTGAATAGTATAATGGGAAGTTAGACTTCTGACTGTCTTTTGTTTTGGTTTCACAAGTAAACAGTTGAATAGTATAATGAGAAGTTAGACTTCAGACTGTCTTTTATTTTAGTTTCACACACAAACAGTTGAATAATATATATACTATCTGCATTACAGCCTTACCTTATAATACATAAAAATCCTAGCCCTACTTATTAGTCTCCTACTATATGTCTTACTCATGCGATGTGCTAACCACATGTCACTCATTGACATCTATAGGTAAATAACCGTAATTAAATTAGCTTGGTTAAGAAACTCCCGATACAGAGCAACCATGTCCCCAAGCGGGACGTAAGGGTATAGGCTATATATGATTAAAAACTTTTCTTGGGTTTCCCGCGTCATGGATTGAAAGTCGGCCTCTGGCTACTGATTCCGAGGTTTCGACATGATCCTACATGCCATTATCAAGGAATGATTATTATCATTATTATCATTCCTTGATAATGACATGTGGGATCATGCCGAAACGTCGGAATCAGTGGTCTGAGGCCGACCTTGAATCCATGACGCAGAAAACCCAAGAAAACTTTCTTAATCATAGACCTACTTATATACGCGAAAATCTACAATAGGTCCTATAATATATATATGACATGATAAGAAAAATAAATTCCTGGACGGGATTTGAACCCAGACCTCTGTATTGGTACTGCAGCGTGCTATCCGTTACACCACCGGGCAAATCTAATACAAACATTTATTTTTCTTATATATACACTCCATTATTGCGAGATGTAGCGAGAACTCGGTCTTCACTGTCATCTGGTAGCTACTATAATAAGTAAGCAAATTAAAGAGAATATTTGTAATTTATAGCAGTGACGCTTTATCGATGTTATAATTAAATTTTTTGACATTGAGCAATGCAAGCTTAATATGACATGACAAGTAAAATAAATGCCTGGGCGGGATTTGAACCCAGACTTCTGGATTGGAACTCTACCGTGCTATCCATTACACCACCAGGCAAATCTAATACAAATATATATATATATATATATAGGAAAAATAAATGTTTGTATTAGATTTGTGCGGTGGTGTAATAGATAGCACGCTGGAGTACTAATCCAGAGATCTGGGTTCAAATTCTGTCCAGTACTAATCCAGAGATCTGGGTTCAAATTCTGTCCAGGCATTTATTTTTCTTATCATGCCTTATATATATATATATATATATATATATATATATATATATATTAGATTGTCCACTGCTGTGGTTTCGAGGTAGCGTTCTGCCTTGTCACGCAGCGGGCCTGGGTTCGATCCCCGATCGGGGCTGTTTTTCTGGGTGAGGTTTTTATCGGGGCTTTCCCTCACCTGTAAGACAAATGTCAGGAAAACTTTAAGACTCAAACGGTCCCCGAAATCATATGGCCATCATAATCATCCTTATCATCATCATCATCATCATCCTTCAACGGTGTGGAAAGCAACGGGAAGCTACCACACCAACAATTCCCTAGTAAAGCTGCAAGCATAGCATGAAAATGCTCTGATTGGAGTGAAGGACCTGCCTTCGGGCAGAATTAATATGTATGGATATATTAGTTTAGAGTGTAAATATAACATAAAAACAACAAAAAACACCTCTTTGCACCCTCCCTTAGTTTTTAACGATTATAACGGAAACTAAAAGCTAACAAATGTTCATATACATGCACAACATAAATCGAGAAAGGTTTGATCCAAAAAAATAACGAAATCCGACCACGAGTGTGGGTTTAGCTTAGGGTAGCAATTTAAAAATCACTCTAACGGTTGCCTTGATTTTTCCTCGCAACGAAATTTAACTAAATAAACACGTATTAAATAAACCAGCAAAACACAGACCAACTTTGGACTTGCTGAGAAATTTGCAGGCAATTCTTTAATTAAATGTGGTTCATAGATTCTGTTTTTCTCCTCGTAAAAACTTGAGAATTTACAAATTAGCTGGGAATTGCAGGTTGAACATGACAGTGTGATGAAGAACATGACATTTGAAAGAACAAAAAAGCGAGGAGCTGACAATAAGGTTGCGTCAGAGCTTTCAGAATATTTATACAAAGCGTTCAAGTGAAGAACAAGTAATTAAGTTTCGTTATCTTCGCGCATGAATTGTTTTCACTCCGACAGCATTTCATCAACCCAGATATAGAAAACAGCTAACAATAAGTTGTGTTTAAATTTCTTCAAGTTCCCTTGTAAATACTTTGTAATAATAATAATAATAATAATAATAATAATAATAATAATAATAATAATAATAATAATAATAATAATAATAATAATAATATTATTATTATTATTATTATTATTATTATTATGTACCAAAGAGAGATAAACAAACAGGTGAATGGAGAAGACTTCATAATAGTGAGCTATGTAATCTTTATAAGAAACCAGATATAATAAGAACAATTAAATCTCGTAGATTGCTATAGGCAGGGCAATGTGGCACCAATGAAGAATGAAAGAGGGGCATGTAAGCTTCTTGTAGGAAAACCGAGGGAATATGCCCAGTTGGCAGAGCAAGAATGAGGTGGGAGAATAACATTAACTATGATTTGAGGGAAATAGATTATACAGAGCATGATTGGAAATATTAGCTTAGGTTAGAGATGTGTGGAGGGCTTATGTCGGCGCGTCCTTGAACCTACAGGTTAGATAGTATCAGTGAATTAGTATTTAATAATAATAATAATAATAATAATAATAATAATAATAATAAATAATAATGTTATTAATAGGAACATATGAGAGCATATTTAGATAATTCAAAATATGCCAACCACTTACTCCAATATGACCATTGTTTTCATCGAAATTTTAAAATTTTACATGTTTGTGACAAAGGAAAGAAGTTGAACCTTTTAGAAGTTGTAGAGATAAATACATTGAAAAGTGGTAATTAGATGTTAAATTTTCAACTTTATTTGAATGAATCGCCTCTTTTAAATTTGTAATAGAGGCTGTAAACATTTTTTAAAAATAAATAAATAAACTGAAAAGTGGTAATAAGCTGTTAAATTCCCAACTAGATTTGAATGAATCGCCTCTTTTAAATTTATAACAGAGATTGTAAAAAAATGTTGCATAGTTACAGTTGTTAGGTACTATAATAACAAAATTCATTAATTTTGTTATAATGTCTGAAGAAGGTACAAAGTACCGAAACAGCTGTAACTAATTTATATTTTAATAAATATCAAAATCACATAAAACTGTAAATTTTATTTTTCTTTAATTAAATATTAATATTGTTATTATTATCGAATGGGGAATGAAACAGGGGCATGGAAGCTTCTTGTAGGAAAACCAAAGGGAAAACGCCCAGTTGGTTGGTCAAGAATGAGGTGAGAGAATAACATTAATCATTATTTGAGAGAAGTAGATTATACAGAGCATGATTTTATAACATTAGCTGAGGATAGATATGTATGGAGAGTTTATGTCCAAGTGGCCATGGATCTGAGATTTCGATAGCGCCAGTGAGTTATTTACTTAGTGTTGGCTATTGTACATCCTCAAGAAGCTTAATAATTCTTATAATAGTACCTTTAAGATGGGAGGTTAAATTGTGTTATGGTAATGGAATTAAATGAAATACTGAGTTTTGTTGAGAAACATCGAAAATTGCGACCGCTAGACGGATTTTTAATTCTTCGTTTCAGGCGAACTCCCACCCCTGATGGTCCAACTTACCAGTTAACTAACTCGAACTTACTCATTTTAATCAACTGCTATACATGAGAAGTTTGATTTCCAATAAACGAAAATTTCGGCCGCTATTGTACCGTAAACAAACTTGGGGTCGGGTGTACAAGACCATATATTTACTTACGCACATTAACAGAACTTAAATGCAACAAAGACTAACTGCGGCAGAAATGAAATTTATGAGACGTACTGCAGGTTACTCAAGAACAGACCATAAAAGGAATTCTGAGATTCTCAAAGAATTACAAACAGAATCAATCATGGAATATGTACAAAAATACAGAAACAACTGGAAATCTCACGTAAGAAGAATGAGCAGAACAAGAATACCACGTAAAATCTTAAATTACCAGCCACCAGGCAAGAGATCATTGGGCAGACCCTTCAAACGTTGGATTGAGACCATAACAGACCCCCCCCCCTAGGTCTATCACATGAAAGGAAGAAGAAGAAGAAGAGAAGAAGAAGAAGAAGAAATGCAACAAATATCCATAAAAATATATACTTATTTTGTTTTTAGCTGCGGAATTTAATTATCTTCATCTTATTTTACTCGTAAATATGAAAAAAATAATGGAACTACTTCCTGTCCTGACCTCAAATAATACAACATGGGGGTCATAACCATACTAATAACTGTGGTTATAACTGTTATTCTATGGCTTATTGCATGAACCAGCGATAACATCTCTAATAACCAACGATAACCACATTAATTATTAAACAAAAATGCGCACAAGTTGTGCATTAATAACCAGCGATAAACACGCTCATATCAGCGATAACAACCAGCGAAAACCCACTGCTAATAACTATGGTTACTTTTTACAGAATTAAATTACGTTAGGTCTGCTTTAGATAATAAATTACTTTATAGAGTAGGTTAGAGTAGTTGAATTAGGTTAGCTTTTAGGTTCCTATACATGTAGGATAGGATAGCTTTTAGTTTCTTATACATATCGTATAGTTTATTTACATTCTCCATAGCAGTTGTTCTAAGCCATTTCAAAATGGACGACGTGACGTTTGAAACGTAAATACATATTTCCGCTAATTCACTTCATATAACGTTAAAATACTTTCACAATGCTTGTTTTCCGCAGATAAATTTCAGATAATACCACCATGTAATTCCAATATTTGAATTAAAATTGTCATCAATCGCATAAGTAGATATATGGTCTTGTGCACTCCAACCCATATTTGTTGATTAAGATATTACTCTGACTATTGGGACGACGGTGGTGCTACATTTATCTGCCATGAGAATGAATAAAAACTTTAGTTTTTGCAGATGACCAGATTTTAATAGCAAAATCAGAAGACGAATTACATAGAATGCTACATACTGTAAACTAAACGAAACATAAAAAAAATATAATATGGAAATATCATCAGAAAAATCAAAAGCAGTGGCTTTCAAGGGCGCTCAACCAGTTCGGACAAAGATCATATTAGAAAATAAACCATTAGAATAAGTGTCAAAGTATAACTTCCTAGGTTGCAAAATATCATACACAGCGGAAACAGATATAAATAACAAACTAAATAAGTTCAATTATATAACAAGAACATTAAAAGGAACTTTGAAAAATAAAGCCAGAAAAGACTCTAGGCCTATAATGAAATTACACAAGACAATGACAGTTTCTATTATTATTTACGGATCTGAAACATAGACAGTGACAACACAACATTCTGCCAGAATACAAGCTGCTGAAATGAAATTCCTCAGACCAATTGCAGGATATCAAAGAATAGACAAAAACACAACACAGAAATAAGGCAGCAACTAAAAGTAGGGGAATTAAACAGAACAGTAATGAAATGCAGAACAAACAGGAAAGAACACTTAGCAAGGATGACTGAGAACAGGATACAAAAAGCAGCATATTCACCAAGAGGAAGAAGAAGTTTGGGAAGATCAAAGAAAAGATGGGAAGTGAAGCAATTTGGAGCTGGAACAGGCTAGCAAAAAGTCTAAACCGTGACGAAGAAGAAGAAGAAGAAGAAGATGATGATGAATGGATTGTGCACGGAAATGTCATCGACAGAAACATTGTTCTTAAGCAATATCATATTTCACGGCAAATAAGACTTATAAAATCTAACATCGTAACAACAATTTAGGAACTTCCATTTGCTATTTATTTATGACAAAATATTATATATGGCACTACTTAGTCAAACGTTTACTCTATTTCCATTATGTTGCTAGATATCTGTTATTTAGACCTACAATTTATTACGAGCAGAATTTATGCACCATGCTGGCTCACCTGTAAATTATATTATTTTCACCATATCCTCACTGCCTAATGTGGGATATTTTTCACTGAACTGTTTGAAAACATGCAAAATATTTGTTCTCTGTGCTTTTCAAATGCTTCCTTTTCCAATGTCTTGTAACACTGGTCAACATGATTTTTGTCTCATGAGTACCAATAGTTGTACTTAATGCAGTTTTTTTATCGTGTTTTCAAATATGTATTCGGAATTTCTCCATCACCCACAGTTCTTTTTATTTCAATTTCAATTAATGGATTTAAATAATTCTTTTTTTAATAAACGTTTTTTCGTCCATTTGTCCATTGTAAAATAAAACCAAATGAGCTAACTCAGGAGATTTCAGTTATTGAAAAGAGATATCAAGGCAAATGGAATCCTAATATGCTGGTCGATTATTGTTGGACCATCAAGAGGGATGCTCCACAGGCGAAATGTAGTAGAAAATCGTCATTTGTTACTTTCTAGGTGAGTCCAAATGTTCGAATATTGTGTAGTTAAGAATGTAGAAAATATTAAAGTGTTTGAAATTATAAATTCCTGTCTCTCGGAAACCCTGCGTGATGGAGAAAACCCGGTATCATTTGCATTCAGAAGAAAAATTACTAACAGAATCACATTTTTTCCCTGTTGCTCAGTGTAATTCTACAGAAGCGACCATTTCGCAACAACTGAAATTCCAACCTACACTGCATTTCACATGCGTAAGAATAAAACAGTACTTATATAATACGTATATTAAAATTGTAACTATACACTTTAAGATTCTCCCATATAACTTAGATAGTCATGTACTAGGTAATACACATTTTTATTTTCTCTATTTCGAGTGTTAAGAGAGCGAACTACATTTTCTTATACTCCCAAAGATAAAATCGTTATTCGACCAATGAACATGCAGTCATACATTAGTTTTGTTTACATTAAGGAGGTGGTGGGTGAAATTTCTATTGTCTATATTTTTTAAGCTACATACTTAATTTTTTGTACACACATCCATGCCATAATAGGTAATATTATACTGAAGTTTCATCCTTATAGGCGTAAAAGTTATCGAGTTATTGAAGAAATTCCATTTAAACATTAAAATTTTTAATCAGTCCCATAATTTTCTAGTAATTTTTTATATTTTTTCTACACGACCACTGACTTGTTTAGAACAACACTATGCATTAACTCTTCTATATCATTATAATAAAGGAAGAAAAACATATATGCATCCTCTGCATATGAAAATGTATTTTTTTTTAAATTACAACACATTTTATTTTATATTTCAAACACTATAAACATTTTTTTTTGAAGAGAAAAATTATACGCTCAGACCGGGACTTGAACCCGGGACCCTTGGGAATTATACATTACAGCCAGTACGGCTTTTTCCAAGTTTTTATTATTGATCAATAATGTAATGTAATGTAATGTAATGTATAATTCCCAAATATGTCTTCTTAATAAAGGAGCCGCCATTTGCAAGATAGAAGCATGGCTTCACAGCATTTGATGGACGGGAATTACAATGTATATAGAGAAAGATTTGCGTTTAGATCGGAACTTGCTCAGGTAGCTCAGTTGGTAGAGCACTTGGTCTAGAGAACCAAGGATCCCGGGTTCAAGTCCCGGTCTGAGCGTATAATTTTTCTCTTCAAATATGATTTATCCATCATTGAGATGTACGAAATCAATAATAAAAACTATAAACACTGTTTCAAAATCAATGCATATAAATGTTAGCCATAGTGTGTGGGATATGCAGTGACAATTTCGTGCCTCTATCATTAAATTTGTCAATGCTATTTTGATTTGAACGTATTGAAATGCAATGAAAATAAAAGTGTGGAAAAGCCAATTTGAAAGTTTGCTTGCAGTTAAATTGAAAATGTAGCATACATGCCCTCCTACAGTCATTAGGGAGACTTGCAAGCGCCATAGGACACTGAAACTTCGCCAACTTATACTTTAAGGTACGTAGTATTATTTAAGACAAAAAATAAAAAATGCTAAATTTGACGGAAAATTTCACCCATCACCTCCCTTAAAACTGCAACTTAACTCGCAAGAAGTATAGATAGGATCGGTGAATATCTATAAAAATGTTCAATAATATTTTCATGGTAACAACATCAATAGCTTAATTTCTTCGGAAGTAGCTAAAAATAGCTTCACTGAAAAAAAAAAAAAGACATCGCCTTTAGAAGGAGAAGAGAGTAATGGCGAAACAATTTTAAGTAGAATTAGTGTAGAAAGTTTGAAAAAAGGATCGTATAATGATAATGTAGTTGGTTGTATAGAGATAAATAATGGGGTTTGAAGAGAATCAGGGATTATATTACACCGTCAGTTAGCTCAAAATTCTGGAATGGTGGATTCCCTTTTGAAAGCAAGAGCTTGGCAAGAGGAAGCTCTATTGTGCTGCTCTCTGGGGTTGTTTTGTATAAACTGACGCTTCTCGCAACAAGAAACTTTGAGGGACACGTAAATGAAGACGTGGCTATCACAGAGACGTACTGTTCGTCCCGCTTTTTTCACACATACAGTTTCACAATAGCAACTCATCGTTACAAGAATTTAAAAAGTACTAGCCTCATGCTCTTGTAGTCAGAGGTTCGTATTATTGTTCGTAAGATCCAGGGTGGTTCGATTCCCGCTCCACATAAGAGGGATTATTCCTGTTGTAAGCCATGCTATAAAGTTAGAGTTAAAGGATTCTTCTGATACTTCATTATCATTTATAACCCATAACACTGAGCAACAAAAAATATACTTTTTTTTTGTCTCAGAAAGAAAAATATGCGATTCTGATAGTATTTTTCTCCTGAATTCAAATATGGTATCGGTTTTTCTCCATCACGCAAGGTTTCCGAGATACAGGAATTTATAATTTCAAACACTTTAATATTTTCTACATTCGTAATTAAACAATATTCGAACATTCGGACTCACCTAGAAAGTAATAAATGACGATTTTCTGCTATATTTCGCCTGTGGAGCATCCCTCTTGATGATCCAACAATAATCGGCCAGCATATTAGGATTCTATTTGCCTTGATATCTCTTTTCCATAGCTGAAACCATTTGAGTTAGCTCATTTGGTTTTATTTTATAATGGACAAATGGACGAAAAAACGTTTATTAAAAATAATTATTCTTCTTCTTCTTCCTTCCAAGTATTAGGCCAAGGCCTGTTACGATCCTATAGAAAATTTTCCCTCCAGCGTTTTGATCCTTCCGGGAAATTCTCGTATAAGACTTGAAAGCATAATAATAGTCCCTTCGATTGGTTGCTGGCCAAAGGAAGGCAAGACCAGTAATGGGGCTGCCATCTTATAGCCTCTGCTCAGGCTTTTCTGAAGAAGAAAAGAAAATAAAGGAAAGAAGAAATGGAAGAAAGGAAAGACTTCCTAGCCCTCGGATGCCCTAATAGCATTGTAGTAAAAAAAAACAAGAGTTAACCAAGAGAGGTTAGATAGTAAAGTTAAAAGAGTGCAAAACACAAGTAAGTGGAAGAAATGTTTTGCTCAGCTTGGGCACCTTGTGGTCGCCATCCACATATCCCCTAGATGAGGACCCCTGAGGGAATTTTTTAAATGCATTAATTGAAATTGAAATAAAAAAACTGTGGGTGGTGGAGAAATTCCGAATACATATTTGAAAACACGATAAAAACTGCATTAAGTACAACTATTGGTACTCATGAGACAAAAATCATGTTGACCAGTGTAATTAGAGATAGTGATTTTTTTGAAAATGTGACATATAAGTTGTATTTTATAATTATTTCTACTTCAATTTCTCATTCAATTTTCTGACATTATTCGGATTTTTTAACAAATATAGACTATATACAGAGTGGAGCAACTTGCACATCCTATTGAATAACACTATGAAACTGAGACTGAAGTAAACGTCATTAAACTAAATATATGTTCACACATACAGGGTGCTCTAAAATTCACCTTATCAAATTCTTGGACTTGTAGAGGGGACTAAGTTAATGATATACAGAATGGGAAACCGTGTCCGGATACTTACCATTTCCGTGCTACAGCCGTTTGAAAGCGACCACTTTTACAAGTAATTTATTATGAGGCGTGACACAGTCCATCACTTGTTTTACAATTAAACTCATTAATAATCAAAGAAACAAAATGGAAACTGAATCATGACTTGGATTAATAATCCCGGATACATCCTCCACAATCAATTTTTGCAGTTTTTAAAATTTCGAAAAATTGTGACACTAAAAAAAAAAACACACGTCGTGGAATACTCGATAGGGAAATTTTCCATTTAGACGAATCGCGAAACTATTACTTGTTGAGACACGTGACGTACGTTCAGACAATGCTTGTTTTCAAACGGTTATAGCATGGGAGCGGTAAGTTTCCGGACAATGTTTCCAATTCTAAATATTATCAACCCAGTCCCCTCTACAATTCCTAGAAGTTTGCAAGGGGAAATTTGGACACCCTGTAGAAATAGATTATAATAATGGACAGTTAATGACAAATTAGCGAAATTTTGAAGAAGTGGTTGAATTCGAATACCTAGGATCAATAATTACAAATAGGAATGAGATGCACAAAGAAATTAAATACAAGCTCAATTCTGGAAATTACTGCTATTATGCATTACAGAGACTCTTGTCGTTCCAACTCATTTAATAAAACGTTAAACTGAAAATATATAAAACTGTTATTTTCTCAGTTATAAGCCTATTATATGGATGCTAAATATGGACTCTTACTTTAAGAGAGGAGAAAATATTACGAGTATTAAGGAATAAAATTCTTAGGAAACTTTATGAACCAAGAGAGATGAACAGACAGGTGAATGGAGAAGACTAAATAACAGTGAGCTAGCATGGTCTTTATAGGAAGCCAGATATGACAGTTAGGCCTCGTAGACTTCGAAAGGTAGGACATGTGGCCGAATGGAGAATGAAAGAGGCGCATGGTAGTTTCCTGTAGCAAAACCAGAGGTAAAACGCCCATTTGGTAGACCAAGAATGAAGTGAGAAAATAAAATTAGCCATGATTTGAGGGAAGTGAATTATACAGGGATCATTGGAAAACATTAGCTCCCATATGGATGTATGAAGAGCTTATGTCCGCACGACCATGAATCTATGGGTTCGATTGTGCCAGTGAGTTAGTTAGTTACCTAAGTATACTCGGACCAACGGATCTGTGCCCCTATAGCGCTGTTATCGTTCTTAAAAAAGTACACGTCAATACTCACACCATTTCACGGCACTCCCCTCCCACTACGTCAAATAGCAGCCACAGTAACTAATCGAGTAGGGATGTTGCCAAACTTCCCCCAGTGTCATGGCTCCTGAATATCGAATAATGCAAGCTGGAATCGAGTTGGCAACACTGGAGTGCAAGTGCAAAAGAGAGAGAGAGAGAGAGAGAGAGAGAGAGAGAGAGAGAGAGAGAGAGTAAGAGAGTAAGAGAGACAGAGAGTAAGAGAGTAAGAGAGTAAGAGAGTAAGAGAGATAGAGAGATAGAGAGATAGAGAGAAGAGAGAGATAAGGAATGCAGGGAGGGAAATGATTTTCCGAGGCAGAAAAGGAGACAGACTTTAGTTCGCATATTTTACGGAGGCACGGATCCGTTGGATAGATAGTAAGTAGCTAATAGAACAGAAAACAATTCTCATTTTTTCAATTCATTTTTATGAATAACTAGCTAATACCCGGCGTGCGCTGCTACTCATAAATAAATGTTAATGTGTTTTACCACCAGCCGTGCGCTGTTATGCTTGCCCGGGAATCTGCTTATCCCGATCTTCTTAGCATCAATGAAATACAAAAATGGTTATTGTGAGTTGAAGATAAACATATGCTGTCGTGGACTTTTTTGAGATATTCAATTATGTGCACATTAATTTGGTGTATTTGTTATGGTTTAGGCAGCATGCCAATTAAGCGTCAAAGTGGGGGATTTATTTCAGGTTTTTCACTACAAAGGCTCACTAACTGGATTAACATTAAGGGATAGAATGAAAAGTGATGAGATAAGGATGCAGTTGAATAGTAGGGAAATGGTTGAACATATACAAAATTATCAGATTAAATGGTTCCAACACGTCCAGAGAATGTCAAATTCCCGTTTACCAAAGATGATTTACCACCTTAGCCCTAAAGGCAAAAGAGACCTCGGAAGACCCTTCAACCGATGGAAAGATCAGTTTTTGTAGTCGCAGAACGGGCATCATCACCCAATACTGCATTCGGAAGAAGAAGAAGGGGTTGAGTATTACAACTCTCTTATAGCCTATGTTCATCCCGGGAATCTCCTGAACATTTTGCAAAAAAAACCGTCTCAATCGGATCAACGGTATGGCCGCGCATAAAGTACGAACAAACTAACAAACATTCATTTTTATATATTAGAAGATATTACAGTTATTCGACTAATCGCTAAATTGATTGATTTTCCCCACTTCACCCTATTGATACGTTGAATAGAATCGCCATTATTTGAAAATGTTTTCATGTTAGCAAGTTGAAAACTGTATGGAAGTGTAAAGTTTGAATAACCGGTATTAGAACCGCTTTTAATATTGATGAGCGTGTTGCGTGGGGATTAGCTACAGGCGCTGGTCACATTGCAGCTCTTTACGTACTACTAATTAAAGTTGTCTATGGAAACCCAGTCTCCTAGAATAAGCACGTCTTATTATGTTGTCCCTTACACAAAGAGACACAATCTTCTCTGCGGCAATTTTGCACACTCTGTTTAAAAGTATTATCAAACTCATTATCCCTAATATAATGTAAGGATTAGGCCTTGGGGTTTGTTTTGTCCCATGAGTGCCTATAGCTGTCCAACAAGCACTCTCTATTCAGTAACAGTAAGGAATTTGGGACGGAAGTGTGTTTTAAAGCCCGGTTTACACGCTACTTCTTCTTGTACAGCCTTTGAAATAATTGTAATTTTCAAGTCCCAGAACGAAGCCACTGCGCATGACCAGAGGTCAGTTGTTTGGTTCACAAGTATACAACTATTTGAGAAACTAAAATCAGTTGTATTTCGTTGTGTGTCGTGCAATGGAAAATCATTTCGCGTATATAAGTAATGCGGTAAATGCAGCAAATAAAACAAAACAAAAAATTAAACAAAACAAAGAAAATTAATTGAGATAAGGGCGAGAGAGAGAGAGAGAGAGAGAGAGAGAGAGAGAGAGAGAGAGAGAGAGAGAGAGAGAGAGACAGAGAGACAGACAGACAGAGAGACACACAGAGAGAAAGAATGACAGCGGGATCGAACGCGACCTCCTGCATGGGAAATAGAAGCTCCTTCCATTAGACCACAACCGTTCCCTGCTAGAATCTGTCTGTATGAAGCGATGCAATACTCGAAGACATACTTGTATAATTAAATTATATATTAACTTGTCTTAATTTAAATTAATCAGACGCATTTTACATTAGTAGTGGAAATAAACAATCTTGTAATGCCTTGTGTTTTTAAACAAAATTACGAGATTTTACGATCGTTATCCATTATATATCCATCCATAGTAATTCTGCCCGAAGGCAGGTCCTTCACTGCAATCATAGAATTTTCATGCTATGCATGTAGCTTTACTAGGGAATTGTGTAGGTGTGGTAGCTTCCCGTTGCTTTCCACACCGGTGAAGGATGATGATGATAATGATAATGGTAAGGATGATAACGATAAGGATGATGGCCATATGATTTCGGGGACCGTTTGGGCCTTAAAGTTTTCCTGACATTTGTCTTACAGGTGAGGAAAAAACCCGATAAAAACCTCACCCAGAAAAACTGCCCCGACCGGGGATCGAACCCGGGTCCACTGCGTGACAAGGCAGCACGCTACCTCGAGACCACAGCGGTGGGCATCCATTATATATATATATATATATATGAGCTGTTTCTTTTAATTAATTAATTTCCCTATATACACAAATGTATTTATGTAACGTAGCCTGGCAACTTATGAGCACTATAAAAAATAACGACGATATTAAAAAAAATCCTGACCAGAATCGAACCTTGGCCTGCGCCGTCGCAATAAAGCATCTTACCAACTGATCTACTGAAGAGAACGGTACAATATACTGCATCAGAAGTAAGCGCTAATTTACTATTGATTGTTAAGAGACCATTACTTGCTTTCAGTCATCTGATAAATCTCTTAACTTAGAAATTCAATTAATAAATTGATTTGTTGAAATTCTTTAAATAACGATTGGTATAAATCTATGATTGGCCGCTTGTGCCGCCGGATTTGACTTCAAAGGAGACAGCACATGTAACAACTTACTCGTGTGAATCGCTCTTAAAAACTTTTAACTTTTCACCATCAAGAGTTTCAAAGAGTTTTCAAAGGCTGTACGTTTCAAAGGACATGACCAATCCTATCCGATAAAATGTGGCACGTAAACAGCAAAACGTACGTCTTATCGAGTGGGAATGAAATCCAAGGTCAGATTGAAGAACTGACGGGAGAAGCATCATTTTGCGACAAAACGTACGTTTTGTATTAGTTTTTGTATGTTCCGTTGAAATGGCTTTCTCATGCAGGTGTCTTATTTTTGTATGTATGGTGTTGCCAACTCCAGTAGTTGACTGTAGGCTGAGGTGTCCATTCGCAAATAATTGCTCCAGTCATCAGGTTCGCCTCTCAGTTCTTTCAGTAACAACACATGGGAATACTGACTTATTTTCAGAAGCCACTCCCTTCACCATCTTGTCTTTTTCCACTTCATCACTTTTCCTCTCAGTCGTATAAACAGAAACAACTCACTAATATTTTTTTTCAAATGCCCCAGGTTTGTCTTTCGACATTCCTGGTTTCTCTCCTGGTATGGCGTACTTTTAACCCACTTCTGAGGTTGGGACGCCTGGAAGGCGTGGTTACGTTGCCCCGATGATATGATGGGTGATGATGATGATAATGGTGCGCCAGGAGAGTCCCTAATCCTAAGCTTAACCTAAGATGAATATGAATGATGATGATTGCGATGGCCAAATGATTTCGGGGACCGTTTGGGCCTTAAAGTTTTCCTGACATTTGTCTTACAGGTGAGGAAAAAACCCCGATAAAAACCTCACCCAGAAAAACTGTCCCGACCGGGGATCGAACCCGGGCCCGCTGCTTGACAAGACAGCACGCTACCTCGAGACCACAGCGGTGGACACAACTCACTAATATTACTTTTTAAAAATTCATAATTTGTTTTTTCATTATTTAATAAAAATAGTTTTAAGATTTGTCAGTGTATTTACCTAATGCCTTGTATAATAAGCGATAGATTAATTCATTATAGTTTATTATTTTCTTTATATTTTTTCTTTCTTTTCTTTTTTATGTATAATAGATTCGAGCTGTTATTCCTTTCTGTATATATTCTATCATTAATTTAATTTTAATTGTATTTAATATTATTGTATTATTAGACATTATTTTCATTATTATTCAATTTTACAGATAATTAATTGTTTAGTATGTACTATTATTGTATTTTTTGTACTTAGGCCTATTTGTAACATATGTTTGTCCTAGTGAGTGGAAGAGAAGGCCACATGACCTTAACTCCACCAGGCTAAATAAATCTATTCTACTGTATTCTATAATTTTTACGAGGGAAAAAATAAAAGAAAGTAACTGGGCTTCCTCCATAATCAAATTCATGATGTCTTTCTCACTTTTAATAAGAAACACATCACTGACAATACAGTACAGCTCGAGTCTGGGTTGGAATTGAGGTAGAAAATGGAGGAGAAAACGTTACTGTGTAAACATTGGACAAAACGTACGTTTTGTATTCCGTTTTGTATGATCGATAAAACGTACAATAAGGCGTAGCGTGTAAACCGGCCTTAATACCATCCACTGCATTGCAAACACAAATAAAACAAAATATATGGTCTCAGACACAGACATACATTGCATTTTTCCTATAGTCTTTTTCATGTCTAGAAAATAACATTACTGCTATGGCAGCAGACAGAGAGATATAAGTATAAGTATAGAAGCAACAACATTTTATGGCACAATATTGTCTTCACTACTGCTAAATATAGCTAAATATCCTCAGTTCGTGTCCAACTTAGGGTCGGGTCGAGATGAGATGAGCCTCCTATATAGAGGTTTGTGAATGACAAGGGTGCCGGCCGACCACGTCTGAGTTGATATCCAAAAAGCTCTAGATCGAACAAATAAGAGAGATATCCAGAAATGGTGCTGCAGATGAAGTGCGTCGTATTCCAAGGATTTGGCAACGTATAGTTTTCTTGGCAGAAGGCTATAAATGAAGTTAGTAATGTCAAAAATAACATAAAACATGTTTTTTGCGCGATAGTGCGTTTTATCGTACTTACCAGCAATGGCGACCATTATTGAAAGTTTAACTTCCTACATTTCGGGGTTGCCAACCTAAATAACTGTACTGTAATATTACATTTACACCCACGTGCGAGAAGTAAAACCACTGTCCTCTATGTATACTATGTACAATGTAATACTTACTTACTCACTGGCACTATCGAACCCGTAGGTTCATGGCCGCGCGGACACAAGCTCTCCATACATCCCTATCCTGAGCTAATGCTTTCCAATCATTCCCTGTATAATCTACTTCCCTCAAATCATAGTTAATGTTGTTCTCCCACCTCATCCTTGGTCTACCAACTGGGCGTTTTCCTTCTGGCTTTCCTACAAGAAGTTTCCAGGCACGTCTTTCATTGCCCATACGTGCAACATGTCCTGCCCATCGCAGTCTACGATGTAATACAGAAAATATTCAAAAGGTAGGGTTAACATACATTATACGAAACAAATCACTGCATTTTAAATAAACTGAACTTTATTTGAAACAATATAAAACTATAAATACGTACTTGCGGTCATGTTATCAATAATTGTTCTCAAGGCCTCTTGTTGTTTCAACTAATAAACATTGCCCACACTGTTAACATTAGTCTATTGTTTATAATGAACGCAAATATTTCCAACAAAGATGCTATCATTTTACTATTTATTACTATTTATTATTTTGAAAACACCATCGCGCAAAAAATAATGTACAGCGCACGTTTGTGAAGTGTTTTACAGAATCTCGGAAATTAAAAACCTCGCTATCGCTCGGTTTTTAAACATTTTTTCCTCGATTCTGTAAAAACCACTTCCCACCTAGCATCGTAATATACTATTGTGATGTTATAGCAGTGCTCCCACTAATTACCGAATGCCCTAGTATCCTATGTGGGTCGTATATCTTATATAATACTTTCATATGAAGAACCTCGAGATCTTTATTCCTTCGGAATTCGTAAAGACTGTGATTGTCGTAAGTTTTATAAACTTGAACCAAACCTCAAACACGCTAAGATCATTTTGTCTGATGTTATTATATGTCAGGCATTTGTTATGGTATGTGTGGGCACAGAAGGTAATAAGGCACGGTTTATTATTTCAATTAAGAGATAATTTAATGGTAATTAACTGGATGATGCTAGTGTGGGGGAAATACTTGGTATCCAGGGATTCACCTGTCACTCAACTATAGTTACATAATCTATAGCAGACACAGCCAGGGAGAACACATTCCACATTCAGGGATAAACACAACAAAGTGACCAGATATATGCTAACTACTGTCAACCAATATTTCTTGTAGTACCCACCCCTTCAATTAATTTAACTCCAACTTCCTCAGTGGTCTAGGGATTAAGCTCCTTGCTTCTGGTCTAGGGAATCGCTTGTTGAAACCCGGCAGGGATCGATGGAAATTTAGGATGGAAGAAACCAAGAGACATGTTCTCCAGAAGGGATTATGAATTTATAATTTTATCCGGATTATGAATTTTTAGAAGATTATCCGAAATATTAATTTTTTAAGATATCCGGATTATGAACTTATTAAGATATCCGGATTATTATTTTTAGAGTATTCGGATTATGATTTTTTTAATTATCCAGATTATGAAATTTTAAGATTATCCGGATTATGATTTTTAAGATTATCCGGGTTATGAACTTTTAAGATTATTCGGATTATGATGTTTTAAAATTATCCGGATTATGAATATTTAGGTTTTATCCGAATTATGAATTTTTAAGGTTATCTGGATTATGTTTTTTCAGATTATCCGGATTGTGATTTTTTAAGACTATCCGGATTATTTTTAAGAGTATCCGGATTATGCATTTTTTAAGTTTATCCGAATTATGAATGTTTAAGATTATCTGGATTATCGTTTTTAAGATTATCCTGATTATGAACTTTTTAACATTATCCGGATTATTTTTTAAGAGTATCCGGGTGAATTTTTTAAATTATCGGGATTATGATTTCTTAAGATTATCCGAATTATGATTTTATAAGATTATCCGGATTATGTTTCTTAAGATTATCCGGATTATGCATTTTAAGACTATCCTGATTGTGAATTTTAATATATCCGGATTATGCATTTTTAATATATTCAGAATATGAAATTTTAAGATTATCCGGATTATGAATATTTAAAGGTCCGGATAATTATAATTATTTTAAGATTATACGCATTATGCATTTTTTAAGATTATCCGGATTAGGAATTTTTTAATTATCCGGATTATGATTTTTTAAGATTATATAGATTGTGATTTTTTAAAGATTATCCGGCTTATGCATTTTTAAGACTATCCGGGTATTCGTAGTTTTCCATATGGAGTATAACCGCGCAAATAAAAATTAAAGTGTGCAAAATACGCGGGGCAGCAAATTACGCGAGCAAATTTAATATATAAAAACCAATGTTTGTTTGTTTGTTGGTTTGTTTGTTCGTATTCTATGCGCGGCCATACCATTGATCCGATTTTGATGTTTTTTTTGCAAAAATGTTCAGGAGATTCTCCGGATGAACATAGGCTATAAAGGAGTTGTGATACTCAACCCCTTCACCCCTACAAATCACTCTTTGTAGCGAAAAACGTGAAATAAATACTCCATTTTGACGCTTAAATGGCTTACGCTGCCTAAACCATAACAAATACACAGAATTGAATATCTCACACAACTCTAAAAATCACTCTTTGTAGTGAAAAACGTGAAATAAAGTCCCTATTTTGATGCTTAAATGGCTTACGCTACATAAACCATAACAAATACACCAAATTATTGTCACAGAATTGAATATCTCAAAAAACTCTATAAAAAAGTCCGCGACAGCACATATTTATCTTTTACGGATAACTCGCAATAATAATTTTTGTCTTTCATTGATGCCAGGAAGATCGGGATAAGCTGATTACCGGGCAAGCATAGCAGCTGAAGGTTGGTGGTAAAAACACATTTATTTAGGAGTAGCAGCGCACGCCGGGTATTAGCTAGTACGGTATATAACTTGGTTTCATCATTTTTGGTGTCTACTAATCAGAATCGGTGAATAACTGTAAATTGTAAAGATATTTTCTTCAGAAGAATCTCAAAAGCTTCATTCTTTCGATATTCGTTAAAACACGTACAAAAATATCGGAACAACCCTAAAGCCTAGGTTGTCAAGTGAAGAAGAAATATAAATTTGAATAGTAGAAATGCATTTTTCTGATATAATATGGTTTAACACACGTTGGAGGTAATTTAGACGAGGTTTAAAGGGAATTAGATTACATGGGTGCAGTGAATTTTATCATATGAGTGGAAACAGTATCTGTTGTGTAGCTCGGAGGAAGATCTCTGACAGAATAGCATTTTCAAGAGCAGTTGGTTTTACAAGAGTAGTTGTCTGCATGAAACGTAATCTCCTGCTGTTGCTCCAAGCAAATTCACAATATAAACTCACTGCCCCTTTGTTTTGTTAAACAAAGCACTTGTTTTTTGCAAGATGTGAAAACTTCTCTTTTTTTTCGACAAAAGAGTGTTACCCAAGTGCATTTATTGACGATAAACACTTCCCAGCTGACAATCTATTATCACATTGTATTTTGGGACGTTTTATATATTTAGGTCCATTGTTTCCTGGCATTGGGGTATTGTAACACATTTCTGAAGTTGCGGCGCATGGAAGGGGAGGTTACGCTGCCCCAATGATATGGTGGGTAAAGATGCGCCAGGAAAGGTCTTAATCCTAAACTTAATATTCTATTCTAGTAATAGTAGTAGGACTTTATTAGACAAAAAGTAAGCTATTTACAATATTATTTACAAATATGGGTCGCACGGGCAGTAAGCCGTACGTGCTGTTGACAGTCCGTTACAATAAAGTAATAATTGGTAATAGTATAAAGAAAAAAAAAAGAAAACAACATTACAATTACATAAAGAAAACACAATCATATTACATTTACATAATAATACATTAGCATTATACATTAATTAAGTTATGTATAATTATTAAGAATTAATGGTATTGCATTTTGATAACATTCATGAATGAGTGTTCTTATTTTCCGCGTTTTGTCCACACATTTACCCAAGTTTATCCAATTTTCTGGATTTACCAATAACTCGTAGCATTCTATTCTATTGTAATTCTGCCCGAGGGTAGATCTTTTACTGCAATCATAGCATTTCCATGCTATGCTTTGCAGCTTTACTAAGGAATTATAGATGTGGTAGGTTCCCGCTGCATTCCACACCGATGATGGATGATGATGATAAGGATGCTGATGATGGCCGGAGGGGACCGTTGGGCCCTAAGCATCCTGACATTTGTCTTACAGGTGAGGAAGAACCCCGAAAAAAACCTCAACCAGGAGCCTGCCCGACCGGGAATCGATCACTAGCCCGCTGCGTGACATGGCAGCACGCTACCTCGAGACCACAACGGTGGACAAACTTAATATCCATCATCCGTAGTAATTCTGCCCGAGGGCAGGTCTTTCACTGCAATCATAGCATTTTCATGCTATGCTTGCAGCTATACTAGGGAATTGTAAGTGTGGTAGCTTCCCGTTGCTTTCCACACCTGTGAAGAATGATGATGATACGTAATTATAAGGATGATGATGATGGCCGTATGATTTCGGGGACCGTTTGGGCCTTAAAGTTTTCCTGACATTTTTCTTACAGGTGAGGAAAAACCCCGATAAAAACCTCACCCAGAAAAACTGTCTCGACCGGGGATCGAACCTGGGCTCGCTGCGTGACAAGGCAGCACGCTACCTCGAGACCACAGCGGTGGACAAACTCAATATAATAAAGTGAATATTATAAGTGATAATGATGATGGCCAGATGATGTTCGGGGGTCGTTTGAGACTTAAAGTTTTCTGATATTTGTTTCAAAAGTGAGGAAAACCCCGAAATAAACCTCACCCAGGAAACTTATTCGGGCCGGAGGTAATACCAGAAACGTGGAGAGAAACTGGTGGCATTAAATAAAAATAAATATATTTTTTTTAGGTTCCACGCTGCAGCCAAGTAGTTTAGAGCATGATGACTTGGTTCAGTGCTACGGGACTTGCTGGTTCGTATCCCTTTCGGGAGGGAAGACATTTTCTCATAGAATTCGGCCAGTATGGGGCCGGTGCCCATATAGCATCGTAATGAATTTAGACTACTATAATAAGTAGCTGACTCCAGAATAAGAAAACCAGCTATAACGGCCTAAGACTCGACACGCTGATCATATGCCCCCCTATATTATCTGTATTATCGTATCCCTCTGTCTTTGATTAACACAAGTTCATGTGAAACCAATAGCCGGATGGCTGACCAAACGCCTTATAGGACTGTCGCACCATGGATTTTTGGAGAATATATTTAGACTGTAATATAGGAGTGTAATATATGAGTGAAAGAGAGTGAATGAAAGATAAAATACTATTCGATGTGGCGTAGTCGGTAGAGTCCATACCTTCCACTCCGGCTATCCGGGTTCGATTCCCGGCGGGATAAGGGATTTTTAAAAAATATCTTCCTTGTGGCTGGGTGTGAATCGTGTCCTAGTTGTTCCCATTGGGTTTAATTCCTCTAACAAATACTTAGTTATTAAGGTTAAAAAGTGACGTCACAAAAATAATAATTATATGAATAAGGCCACATATGCAAACCTTAACCCATTACCAATAGGCCTACTTCCTATTTAACGGTATTTTGATAAAACTATACAGGCCTAAGTACGATTTTAACATATATTTCATATTTTAATGTAATATATTTTGACATAATACTAAGTCATGGTTTCCCAACGTGTGATTCCCGAACCCCTAGAGGGTTCAAAAATATTTCAAGGGGTTCGCCAAAACTTTTTCGTAATGACGGGTTGCGAGGTTAGGTCTATTATTGTTTCCTTCATTTCTTCAGCATTGTAATGATACTATTTTTTAAAAATTATATTAACCTTATAATGCACCTTGTTGCCTATAAGTAACATCGGGAATTATCATAAGTAATGCCACGAGTGATTTCCAAATTATCGATAAATTCACGACTCACGAAGTGAGGAGTGAATTTATCTAGAGAATTTGGAAATCAAGAGTGGCATTTGTTAGGACTATTTAACGAATAAAATTAAGCTGTTTACTCACAAATCATTATTTAACTGTAGTTATTTTAAAATATTTATATATCTAATGTAAACGGCGATGTTTGAAAACAAATGAGAAACGATAGGTACGCTTCATCTGCTTCTTTTGTTTATCACTGCAACTAGATCATACTATTTCAGAATATTAAAAAGGAGGAGCTTTTCTTTAATATGGTAATTATAACAATGATAAATATTTCGTGAAACACGACTCTGATTGGTTGTAAAACAGAAATCATTGAAACGTGATTGGTCATTGACTCCCATTTGGGGCATGAGTTAAATAGTCACATTATTTCCACTATAAATTAATATTTACCGCGAATGCTTGATTTACAGTTATATAACAACGTTAGGAATGCATTTGATTTCGCTCCAACTAGGTCTACGCGTTGTGTAACTTTAACTTTTAAGCCGTAACTAGAGTAAATTTAGGTTTTAACGTTAAGGGTTAAGTTAATTCAAGATTATTAAACCTTTTGCTTGGAATTAAATTTTATGCATATCTACTGTATGTATATTTAAAAGTCAGTGGTTCACCCAACTCAGATCGTTGTGGAAGGGGTTCGCGAGTCGAAAAAGGTTGGGAACCGCTGGTCTAAGTCATGGTACATAGATCAGTATGTGTAACTAAATAAACTATCAATTAGTGTTATTAATCTTGTGAACATTGTAAATTATTAAACTTTAACCTATTAATGAGTACCGTAATGATATATTTTGGAATATCCATGTGTACTATGACCCAAGATGGCCGATGTAAAGCACACGCAGCGGGACAGGCTCCTGGGTGAGGCTTTTTCGGGGTTTTTCCTCACCTGTAAGATAAATGTCAGGAAGCTTAGGGCCCAACGGTCCCCGAATCATCCGGCCATCATAATCATCCTTATCATTATCATCATCATCCTTCACCGATGTGGAAAGTATCGGGAAGCTACCACACCTATAATTCCCTAGTAAAGCCGCAAAGCATAGCATGAAAATGCTATGATTGCAGTGAAATACCTGCTCTCGGATAGAATTATTATGAATTAATCATTTTTAAGTAATGTAGTATTCGTCTGAAGAAGGTACAAAGTACTGAAACAGCTGTAACCAATTTGTGTTAAAATAAATATGAAAATTGTATAAAACTTCAACAGTTTTATTTAATTTAATCACTATACATCAATTTAAGCTGACTGGTTGTATCTTGAGTCCAAGCTTGGATTTGGAACCCGAGCCTACTCAATCCAGTAAAATTATTCCTTTGAGTATTTTCTTCAAAACATAATTCCATGACGTAATTGCTAAACCTAAGACTTTTTCCAGTTTTAACTAATTACCTTCTACGTGTACCCAGATAAATTTATCTGTACAAGAAATAATCGGCCGCGGTGGAGTAATGGTTATGCTCCTTGCCTCTGGTTCCGAAGTTCACGGTTTCATATCCGGCCGCAATCGATGGATTTTTAGGATGGAAAAATCCAAGGAGCAAGTCATCCTTTAACTTTTATACAGACAGCCCACAAAAAATAAAATAAAATAAAATAAAATAAATAAATAAATGTAAAAGTAACAAGTGAATTTTAACTTTAAACCGTGGGAAGGAATTTTAAACCGTGAATCCCGAGTCCGAAGATTTTCTACCTATCTATCTTCGGGTTTTTACAGCTGCTGCCGTTTTCCCGTACCAAACCTCCAAAGCCTACGGTCTTAGGCATCTTCAATGTTTAGCCCACTTGCTTGCATTACTATCTTCATACTTTCCTTCCATGTTAAGTTTGGTCTACCTCTTTTTTTCTTTCTGGTTGATTGCCATTGGTATAGTACTTTCGGTCATCGCTCATCTTCCATTCTTAAAATATGACCTAACCATTTTAATTCCTTGTCCTCACTTCTTCCAGTAATGCTTTCTTCTGCTTCCATAATGTTTCTAATTTCCTTATTTGTGACACGTTCTAATTTTGACTTTCTGGCACTTCTGCGTAAATAATCAATTTCTGGAGCTAGTCTGAAGACTTTCAGGCTCATAAAAGATCCTTAAGCCTGAATAAAAAAGGCCTCTAAGCAAAATTTATCGATCTCGAACATCCTAGTAATATCTTAACTGCCTGCTAGATGTCTCATTGAGTTGGCATGTTGGCCGCATGCCATTCATGACATCTTTGGGCAAATAAGGTAACTACATTAATTTGGTCTATTAACTCCTAATAAAGGGGAGGTTATGGCTCAACACTGTGCTACGCCGTTATAGATAGATAGATAGATAGTACAAGACATATGACTGATATAAATATATCGATTTTACATCATGTCATCTAGTTCCAAGTAAGGAAGTTGCTTCCACCAGATACTGTAAGGGATATTATGTACAATTGTAATTAAAAAGGTGCACGCAGAAATTGCGTAAACTAACCGACTTCCTCAGCAAGTTGAATTTATGGTCCGATTTTACTGGTTTATGGAATACATCTTTCTATTTTATCCGTCCGGCTATTCCTCTGAGAGATACTAGCAATATATTTTTTACTTGGGTGGGCTACCAACCCGTCCGCAAAACCCCCTTCCAGGAGGACCAGGTGATTTGTGATCGAGGTTTTCTTCCTCTGGAGCACCTTTACGCGGTTAAAGAGACTGCTCTTCCCTTTTGCTGGTTTTCTCTTCCGTCTTCTTTGCCGTTGAGAACACATTGTGTTAAAAGAACACTACAAACAAAAACAACAAAAGAAACAATGCTAAAGTTTATAAGGAAATGGCAGTTTCCATTGTGACATATGGATCAGAGAATTGGGCCATGAATAGATCAGACAGGAGATTACTAGAAACATCAAAGATGAAGTTTCTCAAATACGTTGCAGGATATACTCTAAGAGACCACATTCATAGTGAAACAATTAGGCAAGAACTAAATTTTTTTTAATCTAAATGAAAAAATACAAAACTATAAACAAAAATGGCATGACCATATTTTAAGAATGGACACGTCAGGGCTAACAAAATAAGCACTGTTGTACCAACCTCAAGGCTATAGAGATGTGGGACGTCCTAGAAGACGATGGGAAGATGCATTCTGAGAGCGGAACAGGCCGACGGCCTACCACGAAGATGATGATCTTTCTTTTTAACCTTCAAATTAGGGAAAGACTAATTTCTCGAGTCCATTATTTAAATGTGTCGATCCGCAGTGAAAATAAAGTGGAGAGTTTAACTAACTAATTAACTCATTGGTACTATCGAGCCCATAGCTTCATGGTCGCGCGGACATAAGCTCTCCATACATCCCTATCCTGTGCTAATGTTTTCCAATCTACTTCCCTCATGTCATAGTTCGTGACCAACAGGGCGTTTTCCCATGTCGGCTGTAGCATTGCTGCTGATAGGGTTACCATGCCGGACTGGTTGAAGATGCTAAGCCAAACGAAAAAAAGTATCTTGGTCGATAGAGTGATGATCTTTCACCGTAAAAATACAACCGTCAAGAAACGCGGGCATGTGTTCCACTGGGGTAAAATTTTCTGGAGGTAAAAAAGTCTCCCATTCGGTTCTCCGGGCGGGGACTACTTCAAGGAACCCATGCCATAAGCTCAAACACAGAGACATGTTTCCTAGGAACATGGAATGTTAAGACTTTAAAGTGGAGAGGATACGTGTAAAAATCTTTAGAAAAATCTTGTCATGAGAGCACTCTCAATAGCTTCAATTATTCCGAATTCGCTAAAACAGTAGATCAAATCTAATCTTTTATCCGTTATTTTCTGTTTTCAATTGAGAGCAGAAGGAGAAGGGAATTTTCCGGAATTCCACCCACCCTCAACATCCGCATTCCCAGAGTTACTCAGACATTGTTCAAAACCGACCCTTCCCCGTTACCAACACCAATACAACTAATTTATCGTTTCAATTCTAAAATGAAAACATATAACGAAACCTTAATCAATATTATTCTTTGATGTTTTCAGATAAAACTCGTCCATTTAAATTCCAGTTCCCAACAGGCTTAGGAGGCTCTCGATCTCCAGTCGGCTGCTGACCTCACATCCACATGCGTTAATCACGGACATGAACGTACATCCAGGAGAATGAGGGTCCCCCAGTTATAAGTTCTGTGCAGTTATGGCTTCTTTATTCGCATTTGAGGGGTCTATGTAGTATGGTGCAGTAAGGGGGGAGATCTGGTTGCAGGTACTGCCAGTATAGTCTGCCCCTTAAGTGCTGCAGTCGTTCTTAGAAAATTTAACGCCTATACTCACACCATTCCACGCACTTCCCTCACAACACGTCAAACAGCAGCCAGGACAATTTTCCGAATAGGGATGTTGCCAAACTTTCCCCAAACAGTGTCATAGATCTTAAATATTGAATCATGTAAGGTTAATTATTACATCTTCATTTTTAAGAAGGTCTACCACACCTATCCATCCATTCATAGTAATTCTGCCCGAAGGCAGGTCCTTCACTGCAATCATAGCACTTTCATGCTATGCCTGCAGCTTTACTAGGGAATTGTGTAGGTGTGGTAGCTTCCCTTTGCTTTCCACACCGGTGAAGGATGACGATGATAGTGATAATGGTAAGGATGATGGCCATATGATTTCGGGGACCGTTTGGGCCTTAAAGTTTTCCTGATATTTGTCTTACAAATGAGGAAAAACCCCGATAAAAACCTCACCCAGAAAAACTGTCCCGACCGGGGATCGAACCCGGGCCCGCTGCGTGACTAGGCAGCACGTTACCTCGAGACCACAGCGGTGGACACCACACCTATAATTCCCTAGTAAAACTATTAAAATGCTATGATTGCAATGAAAGACCTGCCCTCGGGCAGAATTAATATGAATGGAATGACGCTGATTGATTTTTATTATTTGCTTAAAACATTCCTTTCATCACTCCGTGCTACAGTGTTCATGTTGAGTTGACAACGCTGGACTGCAAGTGCTCCCAAGAAGGCTCAAAATTGTGAGTAGTGGGAGGGGCGAAAGAAAAGAGAGAGATAGGAATGCAGGGAGGGAAACGGTTTATCGAGGCAGAAATGGAATTAGTGTTCAGTTCGCATATCTTACGGGGGTACAGATCCGTTGGTGAGATAATAACTACCCTCAGTTTAGAAAACATAATAATAGTTACTACACGTTGAATTTTCGTATCTACTAGTTCTGGGTTAGTCAATAGTTTTGTTGTCTAATAAGTTTGAAGTTTTTATTATAGAATAGTGTTGTTTTTATAACAGTTTATCCAATTATTATTATTATTATTATTATTATTATTATTATTATTATTATTATTACTATTATTATTATTAATTTTTTTTGCATGGCTAGTAGTTCTTATCAATCTGGCACCGCTATTTATTGTACCGGGTGCGGCAGCATAACTTCCTTTTTTAAAATGTGCGCCATTTAGTCGGTTGATGTCGTAGCGGAGCGCTAGTGGTCTCGTTCGAGAGGGGGGACTATAAAGTTTTGTCCTGACACAGTTCAGTCGCCATCATGCGTTGGAACAGTGAGGAGCGTGCGTTTGCCATTGAGGCCTACTTTTCGAGCGGATGTTCTGTGATCGCAACCCGGCGCGCCTTTCGGAATCGCTTTAATTTAGCCCCGTTGGCCCCTGTCCCGGACCGGAAATCAATTGTTACGTGGGTCACTACGTTCAGACAAACTGCAAGTGCGACAAGACGAAGAACTGGAGTCCCTCGGCCGATTAGATCACCTGAGAACATTGAGGTAGTGAGAGCTTCAATGTTGCGATCACCACGGCGTTCTGCGCGCAAACATGCGTCTGCCCTTGGACTTTCCGATCGTTCTGTAAGGAGAATACTTCATGATGATCTCATTTCCATCCATACAAGATGGCAATTGTGCAGGAACTTTCTGAACGTGACTTCAATTCTCGGAGGAACGCGTGTGAGGTTCTTCTGGAAGTCGTTCCTGAGGACGCTATTGTTTTTTTTAGTGATGAAGCCCATTTTCATTTGTGTGGATCCGTCAACAAACAAAACATGCGCTACTGGGCTGACACCAATCCTCGACAATTGCATCAAAGGCCTTTGCATTCACCTAAAGTCACAGTGTGGTGCAATTTCCTCAAGTGGAATTATTGGTCCCTGGTTCTTTGAGGAAAATGAAGTCACAGTGACAGTGAATTCGGACCGGTATGTAAACATGTTACAGGAATTTTTTTTCCCACGGCTAGATGAGTTGGACTTAGGGGACACTTGGTTCCAACAAGACGGTGCAACGGCACACACTTCAAGAGCATCGATGACTGTTTTGAGGGAACACTTCCCCAGAGCGCCTTATCTCAATTAGGGGCGATTTGAAGTGGCCGGCCCGCTCTGCCGATTTGACCCCTTGTGATTTTTTCTATGGGGTTATTTGAAATCCCGTGTTTATGTGAACCGTCCAAGGACCCTACAAGATTTGAAGACCCAACATCCAGGAAGAAATTGCCAACATAACGCCTGCTATGCTGGCAGGAGTCATGACAAACGCCAGAAATCGGTTTACTCAGTGTATGGAGAATGGGGGACGTCACCTACCTGATTTGATCTTCAAAACTGAGTAAAACAAAACTTTATGTATGTGCCTATATTATAAAAAACGAATAAAAATTTTCTGATTCATACAATGCATTTTATTAAGTTTTAAAAAAAGGAAGTTATGCTGCCGCATCCTGTAGTTTTCTAAATTTTTCACGAAGCTGGTTGGGTATTGATCCCATACTGACAGAAATTCCATGAGAAAATTTATTCCCTATGGCACTCCAATAGCGTAGTGGTTAAGGCACTGAGCTACAAGCCGGAGGGTCGAGGGTTCAAGTCCCGTTGGGGTCAGGATTTTTAAACTGGCCCAAACCCTCTGGCGGCACTATGGACCTGGGGTCGACTCAGCCTCTAACGGAAATGAGTACCAGACGCTTGTTCTGGGGTAAAGGGGCCGTCACGCAGGGCTGACATAAAGTGCCGATTGTCTAGAAAAAGTGGGAGCCTTAACCTCCTACTACCCCAAGGGCCTCCGGGTCTGTTGTGGGATCACTTTACTTACTCCAACCAGTTCAAGTTCCATAGCTCTGTATCAAGCTTTAAACCACTCTGCTACGGCGCACGACTAAACACTTACCTTTATATTTATAAATCCGTCCACCGCTGTGGTCTCCGGGCAGCGTGCTGCCTTATCACGCAGCGGCCCGGGTTCGATCCCCGGTCGGGACAGTTTTTCTGGGTGAGGTTTTTATCGGGGTTTTTCCTCACCTGTAAGACAAATGTCAGGAAAACTTTAAGGCCCAAACGGTCCCCGAAAATCATATGGCCATGGGAATCATCATCATTCATATTCATCTTAGGTTAAGTTTAGGATTAGGGACTCTCCTGGCGCACCACTATCATCATCATCACCCATCATATCATCGGGGCAACGTAACCCCGCCTTCCAGGCGCCCCAACCTCAGAAGTGGGTTACAATTACGCCATGCCAGGAGAGAAACCAGGAATGTCGAAAGACAAACCTGGGGCATTTGCAAAAAAAAAATATAAATCCTGCAGTGAATATATATATACATATTTTGCGGTATAGAACTGTAAAAAATGATACTACTTTTATTGAATTTCTTGCATACATTCAATATTGGTCTAAATATAGACAGTTAGGTGTGAGGGTTGACCTTAAGCAAAAATTAAAAATCGTTCTAGATTCGAGTTGTTGAAACTCAGTAAGACCTACATACGTGTATTGAAATAAATAAATAAAGTCCGTCACGCAAGAAATATGTAAACTGTGTGAATTCCTCAGAAAGCAGAATTTATGATCCCGTTTTCTAGTTAACGGAATGTGTATTTCTTTTGTTAAATTGTAGAAGGTCATTTGCTGATGTCATCCCATTTTAAAATGTCGAATTATAGTGAAACGAATCTTGCATGACCGTATGTTATTACCTATTTGCATATTGTTGTATAATTTGACATCAATTTATATTTACAGGGTGTTTCAGAATAAGTATTAAGACTTTTAGGGGTTATAGATGGGACTTAGTAGATAAAGTTTTGACGAGGAACCCATGTCCTGAAACGTACCATTTCGATGCAAAATAGTTTTGAAGATCGAAACACAATGGACTAATATCGTGTGTCTCGTGTTACAGAATAAGCATTACAGACTTCTAGGGGTTGTGCTACAAGTGTGGTTCCACGTGGCGACCCTGTTGTTCATAGCACAAAGAATACCTGCGACGCATGTTTTCATACACACGTTCAACAAGACGTGGCGTGTGTTCAATAATTTCTGCTGACCCCATAATTTGTGCAAGAAGATCTTCCTCCGACTCGACAGGTTTAGTACAACCCCTAGAACATTTACAAAATATCTTATAGCAGAAGAGTACATGCGTTTACAGAGTAAATTATTGTGAATGAATAAAGAATATTTGGACTTTTGTGTAAATATTTTTTGTAAATAAATTAAAGAAAATCGACCTGGCCTCACGCCACAGCAAATAATGTCATTTTTTTCATATTGTCAATATGTTTACCGCATTGGTTTGCCCGTTCCATAGGCCTAATCTATAATAGTAATGTCACGTGAGAGTTGATGTCAAAGTGTGTACTGTGTTTTATCTGACACTGTCCATACCCATTACTTAATTACAGCTCTTATGTCACAAGTCCACCTACAGCGTGCAGCTGTAGAATAAATCAACGTGAGTGGATAGGCCTATAAATATCACCGCAACTTTTGTATACGATCCCTTATTCTCAGATATAAAATCTTCGTCACGCAGGAACTGTGTACATCTCAGCAAGTCGAATTTATGCTCTGATTTATTAGTTTACGGATTATATTTCTGCTTTGTTAAACAAGATTAAAATTACTTACTCGCTGGTTCATGGCCGTGCGGAAATAAGCTCTCCATACATCCCTATCCTGAGCTAATGCTTTCCAATCATTCCCTGCATAATCTACTTCTCTCAAATTATGGTTAATGTTATTCCTCCACCTCATTATTGGTCTACCAACTGGGCGTTTTCCCTCTGGTTTTCCTACAAGAAAATTCCATGCACGTCTTTCATTCCTCAATCGTGCCACATGTCCTGCCCATCGCAGTCTACGAGACTTAACTGTTCTTATTATATCTGGCTTCCTGTAAAGACCATGTAGTTCATTGTTATGTAGTATTCTCCATTCACCTGTCTGTTCATCTCTCTTTGGTCCAAACATTTTCGTAAGAACTTTATTCTCAAATACTTGTAATCTCCTTTCTTCCCTTAAAGTAAGAGTCCATGTTTCGCATCCATATAATAGCCCATAACTGGTAGAATAATAGTTTTATATATTTTCAGTTGAACGTTTTTTGAAAGGAGTTGGGATGTCAAAAGTCTCTGTAATGCATAATAGCACGCATTTCCAGAATTGAGCCTATGTTTAATTTCTGATTTGTGATTATTGTTCCTAGGTATTTGAATTCAGCCACTTCCTCAAAATTTCCCTCATTTGTCATTCATTAGCTGTCCATTTCCATCATATAATGTAAACTTAAAATTATAATATAAAATTATAAAATTATTAACTCATAGGACTGTCTGCTCAATTTTGTAAGCTAATAAGTCTTTGGGACTAGTTCCATCATCAGCAGAAGCAGCAGGAGATAGGTCTGTATCTACTGACTCTGAATACAGATCTATCTGGTGCTCCTTCTGCTGATGACGGGACTAGTCCCAAAATACCTAGAGAGAATTAATAGTTTGCAAAGTTGAGGAGACGGACCTATTAGGTAACAATTTTATAATTTTATATTATAATTTAAATTTTGTCAGTAATAGGCCTACCTCAATGGAATTTTATCATGAAATTTATTAATGTTAAACCTTTAATATGTCAAAACACTAATTCCTCGTGCGAGTTATTTAAATGTGTTAGATTGCAGTGAAAACATTTTTTTTTTTAATTTCGGGTTTCAGGTAAACCCCCATTTCCGATAGTCAGATTTCGCTGATTTTGAAGGACATCTTCCTCGTTGTGTTTAAAATAGTTCATACTATGTTTCGAGGCATGTCAAGGCCCGTCTCCTGTTAAGTGGTAGCAAGTTTTTTTATATAGGCCGAGTACAATAAATGAGACGGGCCCAACATTAAATCAAGGTCAGGATTTACCTAACTTTGCAAAATATAGCAAAAACTAAGGAATTAAGGCAGACATAAATAAAATAAAGCTAAAAACGAAAAAAATATATTTAACAAATTTAAAATAATATTAGAGAGTTTATAACAGAAAGACAAGTTGAAAGATTCTGAAACATACAAGACCTAAAAATGAGCCTGAACAAAAATATATTAGCTAATACTATATTAAGCCTCTTCGGCTGGATACTTAATGCTTGAGTTTATTAGGCCTGTCTAAAACTAATGCAATTACTACTCTATGAATAAGTGTAAACAAGTACGCCTCGGAGTCGAGGACGCTCGCTGCAACCAGCCACATGGGGGTCAGAGCCATCTCTCCAGCCCCCGATGAGTCTGCCTTAGGGGTTGAAACCCCGAGTTTATATATATTTCCAAGTGGGTTGCTTTCATCTGACGTGAAAGCGTTAAGAAAAACTCTTCGTGTCGATACGTGATTGGTACACGTCAACCAGATATGCATTTACATTAAATAAACTGTCTAAAAGCCCTAATAATTATAATAACCAAATATTTATAGGGGAATAATTAATTTTTAATAAAGCCTATAAACGTTGGGTTATAACAAGGCAAAAACTCGAAAATTGCTACCGCTGGAATGATTTTAAAATGTTTGTTTAATTTTAACTTTTATTTCTAATTATCGGATTTTGTTGGTTAACGAACTCGATCTTGCGTTTTTTAATTGAATGCTGTATACTGAGATTGGTTAAAAAAAGTGCAGCCGCTATGAATGTTAAGTGACACACACCAACACACACACACACACACACACACACACACACACACACACACACACACACACACACACACACACACACACACACACACATATATATATATATATATATATATATATATACCATAGTATTTTGCAAAATACATTCATTAAATCAAGACTCAAAATATAAAAAAAAAAACTCTCGCCTCCAGATTTTCCTGTATAGAAGTGGAATCTGGGTTCTAAAAACGAAGGACATCAGATTAAGAGCTGCAGAAATGAGATTCATACGCCGAACTGTTGGATATACTCCATTTGACCATCAGAGGAATGAAGACTTTTAAAGAAACTCCACATGCAACCTTTAGCAGAAAAAATATCCACCTATAGAGAAAGATGGCTTGCAACATGTATCCCGAATGTCACCAACTAGGATCTCTAATGCAGTTCTTCAGTATCGCCTACGAGGTCGATGACCTGGACGTCCACAACAACGACTTTTAGACCCTGTCTAGTTGAGACCGAAACAGGTCAACATTGGCCTATATTCATGAATGGTGTGTGATATGATATGATATTTAAATAAAACAAATATAAAGGTAGAGATGGACCGCGGTGGACTAGTGGTTATGCTCCTTGCCTCTGGTCCCGAGAGTCGCGGGTTGAAACCCGGCCGGGGTCGATGGATTTTTTAGGATGGAAAAATCCAAGGGGCAAGTCCTCCGGGATGGACTTTAAGCCGTGGGTCCCGAGTCTGAAGATTTTCAGGCTCGTAAAAGATCCTTAAGCCTGAATGAAAGACCTCTAAGCAAAATTTACCGAATTTTCCCGTCCTAATACTAACTTTGTTTCCTAGATGTCAGTGTGTGGCGGAACGCTGACCACGGACCACTCAAGTGGCATCTATACGAAAACAAGTGTAACTAAATTAGCATGGTTCAAATTCTTCGCTGTAGGGAGAGAGCGCCTAAATCTCTGTTAAGGGAAACATGGGCTTACAAGAAGAAAATAAAGGTAGAGGAAAATCGTTAGGGAATAATGAGAGGTCAATGGGTTCGCGGTATCGAGGTAATCACGGGTCGTGGATCGTTTCGTCCAGAGACTCCCTATGTGATTGCGTGTCCTGTTATTAGATCTGTATTTGTTAAAACTCACTTAATTTGAAATGTGTCATTAAAACGCAACCTGGCGTGACATAACAATGGAAATTAGCACACGAAACTTATGTAATAAACATCCCTTATTATAACCGTGTAATTAAATTAACTTTCAACTGTCGCTTGCTGTGACATAACGCTATATTACGTCCTGTTGGCGTTTCTATGCCACAATAGTGACGTCATATGATTTCATTCTGGAATTAACAATTTATCCGCAAGCGGTTTATTGGCACAGTGAACCAATATCAGGGCAAGTCCCAGAGGAACTTTGAAAATTTTACAGATTCAATTTCAATTGCTGTAAATGTAAATGAATAACATGAAATATGCGGGGATACTCACTTCTGTTCTCTTGTTACATTTTCAAGTCATTTCCGTCACATGACTGATTAATTAGTTAATTAATTGACCAGCTGGGAGGAAAGAAGATTACGAGTATTTGAGAATAAAGTTCTTCTTTTGTTAAGAGGATTGAAAATCAAACGCTTAAATTGTATGGCCATGTACAAAGAATGGAAAATGAAAGATGGCCAAAAAATATATACCAATGGTCACCCCCTGGAAGGAATAAACGTGACAGACCAAGATGGAAATGGAAAACCTAGGTCAGAAAAATAATGGAGGATAGGAATTTGAAAGAGGGAGATTGGAATGATAGAGATAATTGGAAACTGAAGACGGCAAACCTATAAGTGGGGGAAAGCCGAAGAAGAAGAAGAAGAAGAAGGACAATTTTTGGGCAAAAAAAGAGATAGCTGAATGGAGAACACTTCATAATAGTGAGCTACATGATATGTATAAGAAGCCAGATATAATAAGAACAGTTAAGTCTCGTAGACTGCGATGGGCAGGACATGTAGCACGTATAGGGGATGGAAGAGCTGCATGTAAGCTTCTTGTAGAAAAACCAGAGGGAAAACGCGCAGTTGGTAGACCAAGATTGAGATGAGAGATTAACATTATCCTGCTTTGAGGGAAGCAGATTATACAGGGGATAATTGGATAACATTAACGGAGGATAGGGATGTATGGAGAGCTTATGTCCACGCGAACATGACCCTATGGGTTCAATAGAGCCAGTGAGTGAGTTAGTTAGTTAATTGACCAGTTTCATGGGTAAGTGATCAGCGTTTATGACTATAGTTAACGAGGTCCCAGGTTCGATTCCCGATCAGATAATGATAAGAATGATGATGATGGCCGGATGATTTTCGGCGACCGTTTGGCCCTAAGCTTCCTGACATTTGTCTTACAGGTGAGGAAAAACCCTAAAAAAACCTCATCCAGGAGCCTGTGCCGACCGGGAATCGAATCCAGGCCAGCTGGGTGACAAGGCAGTACGCTACCTCGAGACAACAGCGGTGGACATAATTGTGTATTACGAAATAACTCTTATTGACTGTCTTTACCAAACTTGTCTATATCTAATATAATATATAAAAATGTTCGTTTGTTTGTTTGTTCGTACTTCATGCGCGGCCATACCGTTGATCCGATTGTGATGAGGCCTTTTGAAAAATGTTCAGGAGATTCCCGGAATGAACATAGGCTATAAGAGAGTTGTGATACTCAACTTCTACACCCTTAAAAATCGCCCTTTGTAATGAAAAACGTAAAAAAAGTAGCTCTTTGGACGCTTAAATAGCTAATGCGGCCTAAACCATAAAAAATACACAAGTTAGCAGCTTTCACCTGATCAACATACTTCCTTGGTTGGAATTATATTCAATTATATTATTAACAGTAATACACCAACTACCTAAATATAATCATAAAGTTATTACATCCCCCTTTACAATCAAGAGATTTAAAGGAAACCAATGTAGAAATAGTAATAAATATTCACGGGTATATCCTAAAGAACAAGAGTAAAGACCAGAATAAATTTGGCCATGTTGTCTAAAATTAATGTACACAGAATTGAATATCTCAAAACGCTCTACAAAAAAGTCCATGATATCATATGTTTATCTCTTACGGATAACTCACAATAACCATTTTTGTCTTTCATTGATGCCAAGAAGATCGAGACAAGTAGGCCTATGTAAATTCCTGTGCAAGCATAGCAGCACATGGTGGGTATTCTTTCACGGAAAACTCACAATAATGAATTTTGTCTTTTAGCTCATTTATGTCAAGAATATCGAGATAAGTAGGCCTAGATTCCTTGGCAAAACTGGGTAATCAGCACGGGGATCTTAAAATAATTACGATATACATTTATGATTATTTTTCATTTTACTTATTCAACTAATCATAAGAAGTACATTAATTTTTTACTTTCAGCTCATTTATGCTAAGAAGATCGGGATGAGTAGATTCTCGGATAACGCCGGGTAAAGAGCACGGGGTATCTAAAAATAATTACGATATTAATTTTTCTTATCATTTATGTAACTAAACATAAAATACATTAATTTTCATATTTCAGCCCATTTATGTCAAGAAGATCGGGATAAGTAGATTCCCGAGCAACGCCGGGTAATCAGCATGGGGTATCTATAAAATATAAATTTATAATTATTTTTCCTTTTACTTATTCAATTAAACATAAAAGCACATTAATTGTTATTTATTTAGGCGTAGCAGCGCACGCCGGGTATTAGCTACTTCGTTATAAAACTATACTATTCTATATTGATCTCTATAGATTGTCTAAATCTATTGAACTTATAAACATAATTAAAATCTTGAGATGTTTGTACACTAGATCATTGTTTGTAATCAGCCATTATTATTATTTCATTTTTTAATATTCGTCTTTTTCCTTCTAATAGTTCTATATAAGGTGATTTACTGTTTGGAGGGCTTTGTTACAAGTACAGTATGGTAAAGGTCGAACTGCACAATACACAGACATTAAAAACATTATGGGCAAAACATGGATTTTAGTTATATAAATGATTCTTAATCTTCTTCTTCTTCTTGCAAGGATGATTCGTTCCGGTTCAAAGTATTATAGCTGTTGTGTCCATCTGTTTCGTGGGCGTCCCCATATCTGTTTTTCCTCATCTTGGTTGATAGTTTCGACTTTTCCTGGGCAATCTGTTGGTATCCATTCTGCAGACATGTTCATACAATTTTCTCCTATACCCTTCCATTTTATCTGTCAAACTGGATATTAGTAGTTCTTTACTTCGTTTCGTATCCATTAAAGTATATCCTGCCACAAATCGTAAATATTTCATTTCTGCTGCTTCTATTCTTTTAATTGACTGTTTATTCAGAGTCCATATTACTGAGCCATACAATGTTGCAGGTACAGCCAATACTTAATAAAATTTTAAATGTGTTTCTTTTCTTACTTTCTTTCCCAGTGTTCTTTTAAGAGCGTCACATATATATTGAATTATTTGTAATTTATCATTTATGTATTTTCTCTATTACATCATAAATATACACCAAGATAATTGAAATATTTTACTTGTTCTAACGTGTTGTAATTTAGTACTACTTTTGTTATTTCCATTTCTTTGCCACACTGGGCCATTATTTTAGTTTTTGTTGAATACATTTCTAGGTTATAATCTTGTGCAATATTATTTAATTAAAAAAAATGCTTTTTGTAAGTCATTCTCTGAAGAAGCCATCAGCAAATATGAGTGTAACACGTATTTTAGTATTGGAATTTAAAGTTCTTACCATTTTCTGACAACTTCGTCAATATATAAATTGAAGAGAGTGGGAAAAGACGGCAACCTTGTCGTAATCCATGATTTATTACGATTTCATATTTCGACACTCTTTTTTTATATTTGTATTTGCATATAAGCTTTCAATTGCTCTTATAATATGTTTTGGAAAGCTTCTTTCGGTTAATATATTCCACAGGGGTTCTCTATCTACCCTATCGAAGGTTTTTATATACCGTAATCTATGAAGACAAATTAAATTCTTTAATAAACATTTAATATGTAAAATAAGAAAATAAAAATATATATATATATATATTGTAGATAGAACCCTCTTATTTAAATTTAAGTTACTAGCAATTTTCTGACAACTTCGTCAATATATAAATTGAAGAGATTGGGAGAAAGAGGGTATCTTTGTCGTAATCTTTGATTTATTACGATTTCATATTTCGATTTTACATTTCCACCCTTTTTTAAATATTTGTATTTGCATATAAGCTTTCAATAGCTCTTATAATATGTTTTGGAAAGCCTCTTTTGGTTAGTATGTTCTACAGGGTTTCTCTTTCTACCCTGTCGAAGGCTTTATACAATCTATGAAGGCTGTGTATAATGGCAAATTAAATTCTTTAATAACCATTTAATATAAAAAACAACAGAATAAAAAAAAGGTGTAGATAGAACCCTGTGGCCCTAACCTCGGGAAATGTAGCACATATGTTTGACTACACAGTCCAGTGTGACGTATTCCCAGACAGAGTAACCGATACATTTAACAGGTTTTAATAATTCATCAGATATCGATTTATTTTCCAGACAAGGTAACATAGTGGAACAGGTGCACTAGTAGTGAAGAACACGATAGACGCAAAAAAAAAAAAAAACATATTTTCACGACTATTTAACTCATGACCCAAATGGAAGTCAATGACCAATCACATTTGAATGATTTTTTATTTACAACCAATCACAGTCGTTTTTCACCTCGATTTTATCAGTTTATTTTTACCACTGTAAAATCAAGCTCCTCCTTTTTAACATTCTGAAGAGGCCATAGCATTATTTTGCACCAACCACACGTGGCTATCAAATTGTATATATAGTGCACGAATGTAACCTTAACGTGGTTGCGGGAGATAATATAAAAAACATTTATAGCAATTGATTATGGCACAAGAAAAAGAAACCACTGTTTGCACTTTCTTAAACTATTATTTCTCAGGAAATAACGTTCCAGAAAAATATAATTGGCATATTTACATCATAGGACATCAGAAACTAATTAATATACAGTTTGATGTATTTAATTTTTTCTCCACTAGGGTGCATTCTTACAATATTGCGATTCTTTGGCAATAAATAATATGATCTGGTTGCAGTGATAAACAAGTGAAACAACGTTTCGCATTTGTTTTCAAACATCGCCGTTTACATTAAATGTATAAATATTTCAAAATAACTATATTTAAATAACGATTTGTGAGTAAACAGCTTAATTTTATTCGTTAAATAGTCCTAACAAATGTCAATCTTGAATTCCAAATTCTCTAGATGAATTCACTCGTGGCATTACTTATGAAAATATGGAGGTGCTGTTTAAGGTCTGTACGCTCTTAAAATTAACGAAGAACACAAGTTTGGGGAATAATATTGTTGTTTATATATAGGACTATTAAAAAAAAAGGAACAGACTTCTAACATTTATTTCTTCCAAACTTCAAAAAATTGAAACACAATTCCAACGTTCCTAGAAAGAGAAAATTGTGAAGTTCCGATCACGGTCGCAATGGCGCTGTTACTTGAAGTTGCGATCATGGTCGCATTGGCACTGTTGGATTGAAAGAGGAGGAGCAGAAGATCAACTTCATCGCCGGAGGCGTCCCAGGTCACCAGACCTAACCTCGTGTGATTTTTATCTGAGGGGTCACTAAAATACCGTGTTTTTATCCACCCCATGCCTGACACTCTTGAAAATCTACGACAGTGAATTGCTGAAGCAGCGAATTCGATAACTAGAGATCAGCTGATTCGTATGTGGCAAGAAATGAGCCACCATTTTAATATTTGTCGTGTAACACATGGTGCTCATATTGAATGCATAAATTAGTGAAATTTGAACTTTTCTCTTTCCAGTAACAGTGGAATTGTGTATATATATTTGTAGTTTGGAAGAAATAAATGTTTGAAATCTGTTCCTTCTTTCTGAATAGTCCTACATTTTTACTAGCTAATACATCTGTAGGCGTGCACTTGCTACGCCTAAATAAATTAAATATTCAGTAGATCTGCACCAAAGCATGATTCCTTAAATCGTTCGGCTACGAAGGCTTGGGATATCAATAGCAAGATTTAACTGATTTTATTACAATTGGTCCTCGCGCCTTAACCGAGTGGTTAAGGCACAATGCCTTGGTGCAGAGCTATGGAACTTGCGCTGGTTCGAGTCCCCATGGAGGAAGAAACTTTATCATGACATTTCGGCCAGTATGGGACAGGTGCCCATCCAGCATCGTGAGGAATTTTGGTAGCTACAATAGATAGCGGCTCCAGGTTGAGAAAACCAGCTATAACGTATGAGGGACCCGACATGCTGACCACATGTTACCCCTATAATCGCTAAATGATCATCCATCTCCGTGATTAATACATGTGGATATGAGGCCAGTAGCCGGATGATAGGTCAAGGTGCATCTAGGCCTGCAGCGCCAAGGAGTTTATTACAATTAATTGGTTTCTGATAAAGATCATGTATCTAACTTCCTTGTAGTTTTTTATATTCACCTGTCCGTTCGTCTCTCCAAAAATTTTCCTAAACGCTTTATCCTCAAATATTCGTAATTCTTATTTCTCCTCCTTAAAATAAGATAACATGTTTCACATCCATATAATATAACTGGACGACCTCAGGGGTCCTCATCCAGGGGATATGTAGATGACGACCACAAGTTGCCCAAACTGAGCAAAACACTTTTTCCACTTACTTGTGTTTTGCACTCTTTTAACTTTACTATCTAACCTCTATTGGTTAACTCTTGTTTTTTTCGACCCCGACGCTATTAGTGCATCCGAGGGTTAGGGAGTCTTTCCTTTCTTCCATGTCTTCTTTTCTTTATTTTCTTTTCTTCTCCAGAAAAGCCTGACCAGAGACTATAAGATGGCAGCCCCATCACTGGTCTTGCCTTCCTTTGGCCAATCGAAGGGACTATTATTATGCTTTCAAGTCTTATACGAGAATTTCCCGGAAGGATAGGGAAATTTTCTATAGGATCGTAACAGGCCTTGGCCTAATACTTGGAAGGAAGAAGAAGAAGAACAAGAAGAAGATAACTGGACGAATAAAGTAAAGATAAAGTGATCCCACTATAGGCCTCAGGATGCCCTAATGGTAGTAGGAGGTTAAGGCTCCCACCTTTTCTGAACAATTGGCACTTGATGTCAGCCGGGATGTCAGCCCTGCGTGACGGCAGCCTTTACCCCTGAACAAACGTCTGGTACTCATTTCCGTTAGAGGCTGAGTCGACCATAGGGTCATAGTGCCGCCAGAAGGTTTGGGTCAGTTTAAAAATCCTCATCCCACTGCGACTCGAACCCTCGATCTTTCGGCTTGTATCGCAGTGCCTTAACAACTACGCTGCGGATTGCTCGTTATATATTTTTATTTCCGAGAGAAATTGTGATGACAAGAGTCCCAGTAATGTATAAATTCAACTTATGTTTAACACCTTTCTGCACCACATTCCAATTTGTAATTACACTGGTCAACATGATTTTTGTCTCATGAGTACCAATAGTTGTACTTAATGCAGTTTTTTAATCGTGTTTTCAAATATGTATACGGAATTTCTCCATCACCCACAATTTTTTATTCCAATTTCAATTAATGGATTTAAATAATTATTTTTTAATAAACGTTTTTTCGTCCATTTGTCCATTGTAAAATAAAACCAAATGAACTAACTCAGGAGATTTCATCTATGAAAAAGAGATATCAAGGTAAATGGAATCCTAATATGCTAGTCGATTATTGTTGGACTATCAAGAGGGATGCACCACAGGCGAAATATAGCAGAAAATCGTCATTTCTTACTTTCTAGGTGAGTCCGAATGTTCGAATATTGTGTGGTTACGAATGTAGAAAATATTAAAGTGTTTAAAGTTATAAATTCCTGTTTCTCGGAAACCTTGCGTGATGGAGAAAAACAGATATCATATTTGAATTCAGGAGAAAAAATACTATCAGAATCACATATTTTTCTTTCTGAGACAAAAAAAGTTAATTTTTTTATTGCTCAGTGTTATTGCTCCTAGGTATTTTAATTCTGTCACTTTTTTCAAATCAAATTTTATGCAAAACTGAAGGATATCTTATAAATTGGGGTACTAAATTTAGATGTAATATTCATCATCATCATCATCATCATGAACAAATTCGTTTTAGGGCATGTGGCCTGTACGGTAAACCTAGCGAAGATGGTCTTGATCTTTCCACCGATGTTTTGGTCTTCCTTGGTCCCTATGTCCAGTTGGGGTATATTGGAATGCTAATTTTGGAAGTCTATTTCTTACCATTCTACTCAGATGATATTTCCATTCTTGTTGGTATCTTTGGATATCTTCATTTAAACTTGTTACTCCAAGTTTTCCTCTGATAATAGTGTTCATTTTGTGATCCAGTCTATTAACTCCTAACAATGATCGTAAGAAGCGCATTTGGCTTACTTGAAGTTTATGAGAGTTTCTTTTATTTAAAATCCAAATTCCACTTCCGTATTTTAGAGCAGCTTTTGATGTGATGTTATGTAATCTTAGTTTTGTCTCTGTCCTCGTCTGTTTACCAAAATGTCTTCGTATTACCCCATTCATTTTATTATATTTTTGTAATTTTGAATCAATGTCACTCTTATACTCTGCAAATACACTTCTTAAGTAAGAGAAATCTGACACTTGTTCTATAATTTTTCCACCAATCTCAATTTTCACCCGTTGTATGTTTTTTCCACACATTGCCATTGTTTTGGATTTTGAAGTGGAAATTTTCATATTATATTTGCCGGCAATTTTGAGTAATTGATACGCTGCTATTTGTAAGGGGTATAAGAGGTAGTGATGTGCATTCTATAACCTCTCCTACCTAATTCTCAACCTCACCTGCACGTGGTACACCCTGCTTTTAACTAACGAGGTAATGGGGACCGAGTCACGGCGGTATAACCGTTCCATCAAATATGGAGGAAATTCCATATTTTGAACGCCTGACTAGAGGCTATAAGGTAGCAGCCCTACCACTAGTCTTGCTCTGTGGATGGCTGGTAACCAACCCAGGGGACTTCCTATTACTCGAAGAAACTTAAGAAAAGACTGGAATGATGTAATATTCATATGTTTAAAATGAAGCTTAGTTTTATCAATATTAAAAAAATAAATAAAAAGTTAAAAAATAATTCCAATGTCATATTAAATAAAATTTCACCTATCGGTTCTGGGAAAATTGAACTTTATCAGTTGTACCTATTTTAATATAGATTATAACTTCGCCGACATACAGCAAAATTATGAAATATTGACAAATTTTTAAAACTTAAAAGAATTCAATTCTCACGAAAAAAATCCTATAAAGTATTAATAATACGATTATTGAAGTCAGCTTGAGTGATCTAGTGATTATGTTTATTGCCTCTGATTCCGGATGTCGCTGGTTCAAACCCGATCGGGGTCGATTGATTTTTAAAATGCAAAATTCAAGGGACAAGTCCTCCAGGAGGGACTTTAGGGCAATTATGTAGAAAATTTATTTAAAAAAAATGTGTAGTATAACTTCATACGAATGGATGGGGATAGAATACCAAACGAAAATCCTTAAGAGGGAGGGTTGAAGAAGAAGAGGAAAGGGCAGAAGAAGACTAAGAAAAAATTGGATGGATGGAGTAAGAAGAAATATGGAATCAGGGATCTTATGGAAGATGTATTAGAAGAAGATTTCTGGCGAAAAATCACTTTGGGTTGAAGGAAAAGCACTGCAGTGTTCCTAATAAAAATTATAGTATAGTGTGAATATGTAATATTATACCAAATATATAATAATATATCCTCAACTCGTGTCCAACTCAGGGTCGGTTCAAGGGATGAGATAGGATGAAGCCCGTTTTCAATAGAGGTCTGTGAATGGCAAGGATGCCGGCCGACCACACCTGACACACCATAAAATGTGCAGATGAGCGAAATGGAACGAAATGGATGTGATGAGTATGGAGAAATGGTGGAATGAAATTGTGGCAGGGAAAACTGGAGAAAACCCCGAGAAAAACCTGCCCAAGTTCCGTTTCGTCCATTACGAAACCCATATGGAGTAACCAATATTCGATCTCGGGATCCCAGTGGTGAGAGGCGAGCGTCTAACAGCTTGCGCCACGGAGCCGCATACTAAATATATAAAATATAAAATAAAATGTGTGATGATATTTCTACATATAATTATATAGATCGTCAATATTTACCTCTTTTTCTGGTGCAATAAATGTGTAGAATTAACTAACTAACTCACTGCATTATCGAACACGTAGGCTCATGGTCGCGCGGACATAAGCTCCTCATACACCCCTATCCTTAGGTAAAGTTTTCCAATCATTTTCTGTATAATGTACGTCCTTCAAATCATGTTATTCTCCCAACTCATTATTGCTCTACCAACTGGACGTTTTCCCTCTGGTTTTCTAACAAGAAGCTTCCATGCACCTCTTTCATTCCCGAATTGTGCCACATGTCTTGCCCATCGCAATCAACCAGGCCTAACTCTTCTTGTTATATCTGGCTTATTATAAAGACCATGTAGCTCTCTGTTAAATGGTCTTCACCATTCACCTGTCTGTTCATCTCTATTTGGTCCAAAAATTTTCCAAATAACTTTATTCTTAAATACTCGTAATCTCCTTTCCTCTCATAAAGTAAGAGTCCATGTTTCAGATCCATATAATATAACTAGGAGAATAACAGTTTTATATATTTTCAGTTTAACATTTTTGAGAGAAGTTGGGACATCAAGAGTCTCTATAATGCATAATTAGCACGCATTAGCAGAATTGAGTCTATGTTTACTTTATTTGTGCATCTCATTCCTATTTGTAATTATCGTTCCTAGGTAGGGTAAAGGCACCAAATATGAGACCCTCCACTAATATGAGACCCCTATCTTTCTCGGAAAATAAGAGCTGGATTTTGTCAACAATGGTTGGAATCAGTAGCGGTTGACATCTAAGCGTTTCTTTAAAGTTGGCTACAATGACCGAGCGATTATTGCTTCAAATTCGAATGTTCTTGCGATTTCATCATTTGTAGTTTTTTTAAGGCGCTGTTGACAAGACATCAAAATACGTCTAAGGTAAGTTAATATTCATAATTTATTACTGTAATGTGATTTGTGTTTAGATGGATTAGCTATTTGTAAATTTGCAATTGGTTGTCTTTCTTTTTTAGAGCCTCGGTAAATTTTCTTTTACCCTCATTGAAGGTTCCATAATATGAGACCCTATGGGTTGCATAATATGAGACAGGGTCTCATATTAGGAGCTTCAATATTTCATGGGTTAAGGACAAAAATATATTACTTTTACAGATGAGTGATAGTCCAGGCAATAAACGGAAGACTTGGGACAAACAACAAATGATTCTAGCTGTTAATGCCGTCCGAGCTGGGAACATGGGATACAAATTAGCAGCCAAACAATTTGGTGTCCCGAAAGGGACAATAGAGAGGTATGTAAAAAAAGCGAGAGATGTCAGCTGACGAGTTGGTAGCAGTACCACTTGGGCGGAAGACTGTTTTGGGTGAAGGCCTGGAAGAACAACTGGTTCAATACTGTATTCAAATGGATTCACGGTTCTATGGGTTGAGGAGGCGAGATATTAAGAGTATGGCTTTTCAACTCGCTATACGTAACGGTATTCAACACCCATTTTCTGTACAAAATAAAACAGCTGGTAAAGTGGTTGGCATCATTTCTCAAACGACACCCACAGCTCACTTTCAGGACTCCACAAAATATCTCTCATACAAGGGTCAAAGGATTCAAACCAGAACATGTGAAAACATTTTTTGAATTATATGAACCAGAATTTCAAGCGATTAATGGAAGACCAAATAGGCTATACAATGTTGACGAAACAGGCATATCCGTCGTCCAACACAAAGCTGAAAAAGTTATTTCCATTAAGGGCAAGAAAGAAGTCGCAGCCCTAACATCAGCTGAAAGAGGCAGCCTAGTGACCATTGTAACATGTATGAACGCTGTTGGTACCTATGTTCCCCCTATGATAATTTGGCCTAGAAAAAACATGAAATTGGAGCTTATGGATGGGGCTCCAGCTGGTGCAATTTGGGGGTGTCATCCGTCAGGCTGGATTCAAGCTGATTTATTCTCAGTTTGGTTTGACCACTTTATTCAATTTACAAAACCCTCTGTTGATGATCCGGTACTGCTGGTATTAGACGGACATTATTCCCATACAAGGAATATCGCCATAATCAACAAAGCCAGAGACAACAATGTGAAGATAATCTGTTTACCACCTCACAGTTCACACAAGATGCAGCCACTGGATGTTGGATTTATGAAGCCCTTAAAAACCTACTACTCAACAGAAATTGAAAACTGGCTGAAGAACCATCCAACGCGTGTTGTAACGCCCTTCATGATTGCTAAATTGTTTGCTGCCGCGTACAACAGAGCAGCAACCATGGAAATATCAGTAAATGCATTCCGTAAAACTGGGTTGTTTCCTTTAAATGATCAAATATTTCGTGACTATGATTTTTCTATCCATGGTGCAAATAGAAACTCTTCAGAAGAACTCCCTGCTTCCCCTGGTGCAGACCCAACTGCAGGACCTTCTCCTACACTAGTTTCTTTCTCCATTCGACATCAGGGATCTTCCAACAATTACAACGGTGTCTTCAAACCGAACTGGAAAAGCATGTGTCATTTCATCATCTCCCTATAAAAGGAGCCTTGAGCAAAGCTTAGACAGAATAAATGAGAAAAAAAGGAAGCTAGCAGATGTCACTCACGTGAAAAATCATGCAGGTAAAATAAAGCAGGGTCCATGTAAGAAATCCCAAAGAAAACGACCTCTAAAAGAATCTAGCAGTGAAGATTCGGATTTAGAAGTCTCATCTAACAGCTCTGATGACGAAGCATTTGAAGAAGACGCTGAGTGTCTCTTTTGTGGCTGCCTGTATTCCTCAAATACTCATGGAGAAGAATGGGTTCAGTGCACAGGATGCTATCGCTGGGCTCATGAACATTGTGGAGCAACTGACCGAATGTTCTTGTGTCCAACATGTGTCAAAAAACAAAAGTAAATGGGGGGGTCTCATATTAGGAGACATTTTTGTGACTAACAAAAATTACCATTTTTTGTAATTTTTCAATTTTCTCTTCAAAGCAAAGAGCATTAATACAACTTTGTTTGTGTACATTAAATTCAATAACAATCGAATGTTACCTTTGTGTTTTGGAACATTTGTGACTTTTATTTGCCCAGTTACTACCATTTAAAAAAACGGGTCTCATATTAGGTGCCTTTACCTTTGAATTCAGCCACTTCAAAGTTTCCCTCATTTGCCATTAACTGTCCATTTCCATTATATAATGTATTTATATGTGTGAACATACAATATGTAGCATTAAATTATGCAATTACATAAAAATCCGGGCTCTAGATACCTTTTCGTTTAAGCAATATTATCTTATGTACCTGGTTTAAAGACTTTTGCATTGGAGAAGAAGAAGAAGAAAACCATGTACGAGTATAACCAATGTATTAATGTAAGGGCAATATTGAAACAATAATAATATTCATTACAATGTCATGCTTTCACGAAATTAGAACATTATATTAACACGTCTCTCTGTCTGAATAAAAATTCCTTCCATCAATATTTTGAGTGGGTCCACCGCTGTGGCCTTCGAGGTAGCGAGCTGCCTTGTCACGCAGCGGGCCCAGGTTCGATCCCCGGTCTGGAAAAGTTGTCTGGGTGAAGTTTTTTTTTCGGGGGTTTTCCTCACCTATAAGATAAATGTCAGGAAACTTTAAGGCCAAAACGGTTCCCGAACACCATCTGGCCATCTATTTCATCGGTATCGTATTCGCCTAATTAGCTTAAGTTACAATCGATCGCGGTAGACTGGTGGTTATGTTCCTTGATATTAGTTTCAAAGGACGCGGCTCGGGTTCAAACCCGGCCGGGGTCGATGGATTTTTAGGATGTACTAATTAAACTGTACACATATACTTCAGACTTATTATTTATTTTTTGGACATTACATTCTTCCACAGGTTAGAATGCTTAAATTGTGTTAGGTTAGCTTTTAGGTTGGTCTTTCACAGATTAAAGTACTTATATTGCGTTACGTTAGCTTTTACGTTCGTTAAATATAGTGTATATGTTGGCTGCATCCCGTGATTCCATAGTGTAAACCGCTTGGCGTTTGTTGGCACATGCGCATGGTGTATGACTGGAACTTATAAACAATTTTCGCGTCACAGGTTGTAAAGAATCGCCGAACATTTATTTTATAAAGGTTCAATATTTGAAAATAAAGTTCTTAGGAACATTTTTGGACCAATGTGAGACGAACAGACACGTGAATGTAAGAATAAAAACGTTGTGCTACATTATCTTTATGGAAATCGGATGTACTCGTAATAATAACGATTAAGTCTCGTAGATTGCGATGGGTAGGGAATGTTGTATGAATGGGGAATAAATGAGGGGCATGAAGCCTTCTTGTGTGAAAACCAGAGGGAAAGCTCTAAGTAGGTAGGTGTGGAATGAGGTAGGAGAATAGCATTAATCATGATTTGAGGGAGTTGAATGATGGTGAGGTAGATTAGAAAACATTAGCTCAGGATAGAGATATATGGAGAGCTTATATCCGCGTGGACATGTAACTCAGGATTAGATAGTGCTAGTGAGTGATTATGAAAAATATAAGGCAATTCAGAAAGAAGGAACAGACTTCAAACATTTATTTCTTAAAACTACAAAAATATAGAAACGATTCCAACGTTCCTGGAAAGAGAAAAGTTTGAAATTCTGATTATGGTCGCATTGGCGCTATTGCTTGTCATGTTAATTGTTTGTATTAAAATGGCGACACAACAGGACGTTGGATTGGAAGTGAATGAGCAGAAGATCAACTTCATTACCGGTGGCCTCTCAGGTCACCCAACCTAACACCGTGTAATATTTATCTATGGGTTACGTAAAAGACCGTGGTTCTATCCCCCCTATGCCTGACACTCTCGAAAATCTGCGACATCGAATTTTTGAAGCTGTGAATCTAATAACTAGAGACCAGCTGATTCGTGTGTGGCAAGAAATGAGTCACCGTTTTGATATTTGTCGTGTATCACATGGTGCTCATATTGAATGCATAAAATAGTGAAATTTGAACTTTTCTCTTTCCAGGAAAGTTGGAATTGTGCCTATGTTTTTTGTAGTTTGGAAGAAATAAATGTTTGAAATCTGTTCCTCCTTTTTGAATAGCCCTGTATATGAATATTGGTGATATACGCACATATATCTTCAAGTCGTATTTGTAGAATCCCCTCCGTATTTTTAAGGACGTGTTTGATAAGATTAAAAATTCAGATCCCGGATTCTCGAAAATTCCAATTGTACAAAATGGAGCCTCCAGAGGTCTCCAAAAGGCTTCCCTTTTAAATTGGGAATGAAAAATTCAGTGCTTGAACCTCGTGTCAGCTGCCATGTTATTCAAATGGCTACTTCTGTGACTCCCAAGCCTCTATATCGACCTGAACTCCAAAAAAGAATTGCAGATGAAAATGTGTCAAAATGCTCCTCTCTCCCTATCTCTCTCTCTCTCTCTCTCTCTCTCTCTCTCTCTCTCTCTCTCTCTCTCTCTCATAGTGTTACAGTACATACTCAATAGAGTAGATTCGTCCACCGCACAAGGTCAGTATGTGGTTTGCTTTCCACCGACTAGCTGACCTGTATTCGATTCCGGAAGGGAGTGGTCTAATCTAGTATAGTATATTTTTAATTATTAGACCAAATACAATCTGAATTTTGATTAGATGGGATGGCTTAGGTTATTAATCTTCAATACATTTTCATTTACAATCTACATCCCCAGAGAAGAAAGGAGTGTTCCCTATTGGGATGTATTTAACAAGCTAATTTAGTAACACTTATTTCCCTATAGATGTTAACGAGTGATATACATTAAGCATATTAGTTCAAAGACAATCCTACTAGGCAATTAAGATATCATTTGGATGGGAAAGGAAGATTAAATTTTGCTCAGAGGCACTGATTTAGGCTTGAGATTCTTTTATGAGCCCGAAAATCTTCAGAATCAGGACCTACGACTTAAAGTCCCTCCCGGAGAACTCGTGCATTTTATTTTTCCATAATAAAAGTCCATCCACTCCAGTCGGATTTGAAGCCATGATCCTCGGAACCAGAGGCAAGGAACTTACCTCTGCAACACTGAGGCTCATTTCTGGAAGACTGCAAATTTTAAAAATAAATTTGTCAATCCTGGAACTATTAGGGCTGGTGATGCACACATTTTAATCGCTAATGTGTGCATCAGATGCTTGGATTAAATTCCAAACATCTTTGTAAGTTGAGAATGCATGTGTTCCTATTGTTGGTGATTTGTTCGTCGGACGAATTCCTAAGTACCTTATTCTCAAATACTTGTAATCTTTTCACTTTGCTTAAAGTAGGAAACATATTCGCAACCACATAAATTGCAATATATATATATATATATATATATATATATATATATATATATTCTTAGTTTAAAGTTTCTGAGAGAAGTTGGGATAAGAGAGGCCTTGTAATGAATAATAGAATGCGTTTCAGAGTTTAGCATATGTTCAATTTCTTCCTGCACCTCATACCTATTTTTAATTCTTATTCCTAGGTATTTGAATTCAGCCAATTATTATTCTAAATATTCCTAATCTTTCATTAACTGTCCATTTCCATTACATAATGTATTTCTACATATGGTCACACACACACACACACACACACACACACACATATATATATATATATATATATATATATATATAATTATACATATACTTAATCTTACTCACTGGCACTATGGAACCCGTAGGTTCATGCCCGCACGGACATAAGCTCTCCATATATCCCTATACTGAGCTAATATGTTCCAATAATTCCCTGTATAATCTACTTCCCTCAAATCATAGTTAATGCTATTTTCCCAACTCATTCTTGGCCTACCAACTGGGCGTTTTCCCTCTGGCTTTTCTACAAGAAGCTTCCATGCAAGTCTTTCATTCCCCATACGTGCAACATGTCCTGCCCATCGCAATCTACGAGACTTAACTGTTCTTATTATATCTGGCTTCCTATAATGACCATGCAGTTCATTGTTATGTAGTCTTCTCCATTCACCTGTTTGTTCATCTCTCTTTCGTCCAAAAATTTTTCTAAGTACTTTATTGTCAAATGCTTGGAATCTCCTTTCCTCCCTTAAAGTAAGAGTCCATGTTTCGCACCCATATAATATAACGGGTAGAATAATAGTTTTATATATTTTCAGTTTAACCTTTTTTGAAAGGAGTTGGGACATCAAGAGTCTCTGCAATGCATAATAGCACGCATTTCCAGAATTGAGCCTATGTTTAATTTCTTTGTGCATCTCATTCCTACTTGTGATTATTGTTCCTAGGTATTTGAATTCAGCCACTTCCTCAAAATTTCCCTCATTTGTCATTAGCTATCGCTGTCCTTTTTCCATTATATAATGTATTTCTACGTGTGACCATATATTTAGTTTTATTGATGTTTACTTCCAGTCCTAATTTCTTAGTGTTACTCAATAGTGTGTGCGTGTTGTCCTTTAGTATCTCCGCGCTATCGGCCAATAGTACTACATCATCAGCATAAACTAACAGCTTATTAATACCATTCAGTTGTAAGCCTTCCTCATTCTCTAAAGATTTAATGGCATGCTCTAGTACAAAATTAAATAGTAGATGAGATAGTGCATCTCCTTGCTTCAACCCATTCTGGATTTCAAAAGTATCCGAAAACTCTTTGCCTACACGCTCCCTACTCTTTGTGCCATTTAGATACATTCGTATAAGTCTAACTAACTTTTTAGGAATTCCGAACTCCAGCAGGATACTATATAACTTCTCCTTCTTAATTTATTCATATGCTTTTTTAAAGTCTACGTATAGTTGATGCACAATACTATTATATTCTCATTTCTTTTCTAAAATTTGTCTTATACTAAAAATATGATCTGTTGTAGACCTGTTTCTTCTAAATCCACATTGATGATCTCCTAGAATGTCATCAATATAGGGAGTAAGTCTTCTGACTAATATATTGTTAGAATTTTGTACGAAGTTGAAAGTAATGAGCTGCATATATAGTTATGTTGATTTACTTTCTGCCCAGTTTCCTAGTGTTACTCACTAGATTATGCATGCTGCCTTTTAGTATTTCCTAGCTATCATCTAGTAATACTACATCTTCACCATACAGGCCTACCAACAGCTTATTAAAACCGTCGAGTTGTACGCTTTCTTTATCCTCTATGGAATTGATTGCATGCTCTAGTACAAAATGTAATAGAAAAAGTATCTCATAACGGTTTTCTCTACTCCCAACCTTATTCTTTGAGCCATTTATCTTCTTCACTTCCTGGTTTAGGCAAGAGTTGCCTGTTCCGTCTTCACTAATAGATCTAAGACCATCTCTTCCGAGGACGTCCGACATCTCTTCTTCCTCTTGGAAAATAATGGAAGATTTTATTTGGTAATCTACTTTCTCCCATTATTTCTACATGTTCTTTCCACTGTATCTTCTTGTTAAATTTTGAGCCATTTATATACATTCGAATATGACTAAGTTTTTGGAAATCCGAATTTCAGCAGAAATTTCCAACCCCACAAGGAAATAAACCCGAGTCTGCCTCAGTCAGAAGCAGGCTGATCGGACGTTTACATGTAAGTCGAGAATAAGAGGCAATCAATGTCGTAAAATAACACTGAAAGCTGCAAGGTTTGAAAGCATTGTGGAAGAGGTTGAGAGAGGGTTAGAACATATCTAACCTAGAAATCTAGAGTAGCTACCGGAGTTGAATTCCTGATAGTGGTTTATCACCCTGGCAACAAGGCACGTTCTTTATAAATTCAATTTTCTTTAACTCCCTCCACCATAACATTTCAAACTGCCAGATTTTTACGTTTTCATCACAGAATATGAGAGATATGTATCGGTTTAAGTATTCCATCTTCTGTACTTTAGATAACGTGTCAAAACACTCACGCTTTCTAATATACTCCGCTATATTTTTATCTAATTTAATATCACCATGACATTAACGATCATATTTTCGTGATAAAAATAATAACTGTCGGTTTATGGCTTCCCCAGCAGTAATAACACTGGTCGAAAAGGTTTTCTTCACAAGAAAACTGATTAGTGAATCTAGTGCATTTTTTCATACCGAATTCAGATATGTAGTCAGAATTTTTCCATCAGGCACAGTTTTTTTGTGACAGCTACATTTTTAAAATTGATTTTATCATTCTCTTTGACCTGTCATAAGAACCTTTACCTTATATGTAGCGATTTTATTCAAGCTGCATTTAAGGAAATTATATGTAATGTCATGCTGAACCACCAAAAGACAAGACTGTGCAGATTAATTCATATTTTGGCATCCCACTCTACATATTTTTTACACTCCACTTTCACACCTTAACGCTCACTCCTTTCCAGAGAGTCGTTTGTGGTGTACAAAGTTCGTGCCCAAAAAAAAAATCTACCGTTTTTAAAACAAACTGCAAGGCACTAAAATCGAAAGCCAAATATCTAAAATTTAAATTGGTGGGTAAGCAATACAACGCTTTTATTGAACAGACTTGAAAATAACTCAACTACTCCGCCGTCTGCCGGCTCCGCGTCCCCGCCTCAACTCCACTCTGTGCTTACTCCTGCAGGGAATATATCTGTTCCTTTATAGTGGCTTGTGCCATTGCAGGATTTTTTGGCTTCGATTTCGTGTGGCCTTTGCACTTTAAAACGGCAGATAAATTTTTTGGGCACGGATTTGGTACATCACAACGCTTCTCTTGGAGATATTTGAATTTAGATTTCGGCATGCAATGGTTGACAGTTCCCTTGTAAGGAACTATCACACTTAATGTCACTATCGTAACCGAAGGTTGATAACCTCTAGAACACAAACTCTCCATACATCCCTAACCTGAGCCAAAGTCTTCCAATCAGCATCTGAATAATTTACATATCTCAAATCATGGTTAATATTTTTTCTTTCTCATAATAATAATAATAATAATAATAATAATAATAATAATAATAATAATAATAATAATAATAATAATAATAATAATAATAATAATAATAATAATAATAATAATAATAATAATAATAATAATAATAATAATAATAATAATAATAATAATAATAATAATTGGTTGGAATTATATTCAATTATATTATTAACAGTAATATACCTCTATTTTGGTTTCAACCAAAATAATAATAATAATAATAATAATAATAATAATAATAATAATAATAATAATAATGCTTTAATTTAGCTGGCAGAGTTAAGCCGACGGATTCCTTATAGTTTTCCTAAAAGGTGTTTCCATGCCCATGTGAATATTCGATCGGAGAACAAAAGCCTGTTATAGCGTCATATTGGGCAATATGATAACACACGTTCCCCCTAGAGTCAATTAAAAAGACGTTTAATCACTAAGGAGCGGATTTCTATGACCTAAAAATGGAAAATATGCATGCATTTATGACCAAAAAAGGTTTAAATAATGACCTAAAATAGACGAAAATATTACCATATAATTGAATTAATTTTTTACCCATACTACATTAATTTTTCATTCATATACATTTGTAATTGTATCATAAGAAAAAAGGAAATCTTCTTCTATTGTCCAGTGCAAACGTTTGCTACCAATGTAATAAAGCCAAAGACAAAAAATGGAATATTTTAGTAAAGAAGCCAGATATTATTCCAGAAATTCCACGTAAAACTACAGTAGCAAAATTTAGACTGCTTACAGAACATGACTATTTGGCCAAACATTTATATTAAATAGGAATATACACGAATCCAAATTGTCCTCTATGCAATAAAGACAAAGAAATTAATGAAGAACACCTACAAACCTGTGAAGTATTACCTGTTGGATCCACCATAGAGAAATACTGGAGAGCAAGAACGCTAATGGCTTCGGTGCCAAGGCCCAGCATTTGAAAACAACAACAACAACAACACTTTTGCTACCTGTTAACAGAAACCTTCGAAATAAGTGTACTGTGAAACTTACGATTTTTATACAGACACAATGTTGATTATTTCTAATCACCTGATGACTAGGCTATTAAAATGCCCAAAATGTGACTTTATCGTAATAATAAGCAGAAGTACGACCAAAGATTTGAAAAATTGAGAATTATGACTTTTAAGACCCAATAAAAAACTCTTTATCTTCTTCTTCTTCTTCTTCTTCTTCACGGTTTAGGCTTATTTACTAGCCTGTTCCGGCTCCAAATTGCTGCTCTTTCCATCTTTTCCTTGGTTTTATCGCATTAATAAGGCATATATAAATGTTTTCACTTACTTGAAGCTTAGAAGGCTTTGGTAAAAATGTGACATGTCATAGGAATCCGCCCCTTATTAATCACATATGAGGGGATTCTATCCCAGGAGTCCACCAACATTAGTGGATAAATTAGAGTGAGACAAATTGAGTAGCTAGTTTGGGTAAGTTAATGTGAGAACATGGGCGAGTTGTGTTCACCAGATTAATTTAGCGTTCAGTTGTTTGTTAGCGGGTTTTTGTGATAAATTGGCTACAATATCTGGGAAATGACTAATACATATTTTATGAATACTTCTAAAATTCTTGTAGAACACCATTCAGGTTATGCAATATAATGTTAACATATTAAAACAAGTAGGCCTACATGATATGGCAATCGTTCTCCACTAATTTAGTTGAGGACAAAGACTTACCAGGTACCAATTTTATATTTAACCAGCTAATACCCGGCGTGCGCTGCTACGCCTAAATAAATGAAATTTAATGTGCTTTTATGTTTAATCAACTTTTATAAGATTCATGATGTGTTCCGTTGAGGTTTATTCAAAATTAATATAAAATTATAGAATATTCACCTGAAAGGCCCGTCTCCTCAACTTAATTATCATTTAACTGTAGCGCTTTCGGGTCTTGTCCCATCATCGGCAGGATTCAAAACTGGTGTTTCACTGAAGATCTGGTAGAGGGGGTTGCATGTATTGGGTTCGTTTTCGTTTATCAGGCTGTCGTTGTGAGCTGCACAGAGAAAATAATCCAGCGAAGATAAACGTACTCGAAGAGATGGAAATCATGAAAGCAGCTCACAACGACAGCCTGATAAACGAAAACGAACCCAATACATGCAACCCCCTCTACCAGATCTTCAGTGAAACACCAGATTTGAATCCTGCCGATGATGGGACAAGTCCCGAAAGCGCTACAGTTAAATGATAATTAAGTTGAGGAGACGGACCTTTCAGGTGAATATTCTATAATTTTATATTAACTTTTATGTTTAGTTGAATAAGTGAAAGGAAACATTTATATCGTAATTATTTTTAGATACTCCGTGCTGATTATCCGGCGTTACCCGGGAATCTACTCATCCCGATCTTCTTGGCATAAATGAGTTGAAAGACAAAAATTAATGTAGGCCTACTTCTTATGATTAGATGAATAAGTAAAACTATAAATAATTATAAATGTATATCGTAATTATTTTAAGATTCCCCGTGTTGATTATCCGGTGTTACCCGGGAATCTACTTATCTCGATCCTTTTGGCATAAATGAGCTAAAAGATAAAATTTGTTATTGTGAGTTATCAGTAAAAGAATACCCACTTGGTGCTACGCTTGCACAGGAATCTACGTACTTGTCTCGATCTTATTGGCATCAATGAAAGACAAAAATGCTTATTGTGAGTTATCCGTAAGAGATAAACATATGCTTTTGCGGATGTTTTTGTAGAGCTTTTTGAGATATTCAATTATGTGTACATTAATTTTGTGTATTTATTAAGGTTTAGGCAGCGTCAGCTATTTAAGCGTCCATAGAGCAACTTTTTTCACGTATTCCACTACAAAGGGCGATTTTTAAGGGTGTAGGAGTTGAGTATTACAACTCTCTTATAGCCTATGTTCATCCCGGGAGTCGCCTGAACATTTTGCAAAAAGCCCCATCACAATCGGATCAACGGTGTGGCCGCGCATAAAGTACAAACAAACAAACAAACAAACAAACAAACAAACAAACAAACAATCAAACAAGCATTCATTTTTATATATTATATATCTTATTGCAAACCTGAACGGTGCTCTAATATGAATTTTAAAAGTGTTTGTAGTTTATATTGTAAATATGGCGATTTTAGGTTAATTTTAACTCAACTTCTCACATAACTTTAAGGCATTTCTCAAATTTTTGGGGAAAAAATCAATATGTATATTTATCATAAGTAATGCCACGGGTGATTTCAAATTTATCTAGAGAATTTGGTAATCAAGTGTGGCATTTGTTAAGACTATTTAACGAATGAAATTAAGCTGTTTACTCACAAATCATTATTTAACTATAGTTATTTTAAAATATTTATATATTTAATGTAAACGGCGATGTTTGAAAACAAATGAGAAACGATTGGTACGCTTCATTTGCTTCTTTTCTTTTGTTCATCACTGAAACCAGATCATATTATTTGTTGCCAAAGGATCGCAATATTGTAAGAATGCACCCTAGTGGAGAAATTTATAACCAACATTATAGGTATTAATTAATTTCGGATGTCCTATGATGTGTATATGTCAATTATATTTTTCTGCAACGTCATTTCATGGAAAATAATTCGTTTAAGAAAGTGCAAACAGTGATTTCTTTTTTTGTGGTGGTATAATCAATTGCTACAAATGTTTTTACATTACCTCCCGCATGCGCTATCTGCTGACATTCATGCACTATATATATATATATATATATATAATCTGATAGCCGTATTTCTTAGAGGGTCAGTCACTGCAAAATAATGCTATGACCTATAGAATGTTAAAAAGGAGGAACTTTCTTTAATATAATAAACTTCACTTGATAAATTCGAGGCGAAACACGACTGTGATTGGTTGTAAATAAAAAAATCATTGGAACGTGATTGGTCATTGACTCCCATTTGGGGCATGAGTTAAATAGTCTCATGCAATTATGCACATAGACCTACTGCAACAATAAACGACGTGTTTTTACGTTTTTTGTTTTATGTATGTAGGTGGTATAGAATCCCTAAAGAAGGTAAGAGGTAGATGAAGAGAGGGTTAAATGGATTGAGTAAGAAGTATGAAGCAAGGTGTATTACGGAAGATGATGCATTACACAGAGATGTCTGGTGACAAATCACTTGGGTTGAAGGAGAACCACTGTAGTGTGGAAAATCTTTATATATAAAAATGAGTGTGAGTCTCTCTGTCCTTTATGGACTCAACAACTACTTGACCCATATAAATGGGGTTTTCACCTTCATTTAGAGAATTTTTCTGGGACAATTAACGTATACAGGATGAATTTTAACCTTTACACTGCTACGAAACGGGTATATCCGTTGGCAAAGAAAATGCTTGCTGTGCTATGGGTGTGTATATCCATTCTCAAATCCAAACGCCTGCTAGTTATATAATACGTATTGCATTGCTTTCAAACTAAGCAGGCATATACTGCCATCTCCTAGGAACCTAAATAAACCTTTTCCATATTTCTCCCTGCATTGAGCAAGGAGGGTTTTAAAGGCTGGAAATATCTCAGCAGTGAAAAGGTTAATAACACCGACAAGCTGCAGGAACCGATTCCTGACTGGAAAAGGAGGAAAAAATGTCCTATGAATAAGTGTCCATAAATGCATCGTTACCACGGTTGATGACACTGACGAATGACATTATTTTCTCGGCCCTGTTGCATGGCCAGACTTAAACCCTGGGTTTTTATCTCTGGGGGCATCTGAAAAGCGTTGTGTATGCTGAACCAGTTCCTGATGTGCTTACCCTTCAACAACGTGTCAACGTCGCCTGTGACGCTATTTTTAAATTTTGCATATTTGTGATAAGGGTAAGAAGTTAGATCTTTTGGAGGCTGTAGAAATTAATACATTTAAAAGTAGTAAAAAACTGTTAAATTCTCAACTTGATTTGAATGAATCCCCTTTGTTAAATTAAAAAAATTTAAATAAATATTGTTGTATTGTTGCTTAGATCAGTTGGAACACAATTCATAATTTGTTAACATGTCTGAAGAAGATACAGTGTACCGAAACAGCTGTCACTGAATTATATAATAAATATGAAAATCAAATAAAACTACGTTTTATTTTTATTTAATTAATAAATATGGATTTTCATCAAGTAAACACCAGCTCAATTGATTACAAATGAGTTTTGTTATTATATATAAACACAAGTACGTAACAAGTGTAACTATGAAACTGAATGTTAACAAAAACAGTGTAACAGACATTCTCTTATTATAGATTTAAAAGAGGAGATACATTTAAATCCAGTTGGGAATTTAACAGACTATTGCTCTTCTTCAGCTTATTATTATTATTCTTCTTCTTCCGAATGCAGTATTGGGTGATGATGCCCGTTCTGCGACTACAAAAACTGATCTTTCCATCGGTTGAAGGGTCTTCCGAGGTCTCTTTTGCCTTTAGGGTTGAGGTGGTAAATCATATTTGGTAAACGGGAATTTGACATTCTCTGGACGTGTTGGAACCATTTAATCTGATAATTTTGTATATGTTCAACCATTTCAGCTTATTTATTTCTACAATTTGTAAAAGATCTAGTTTTCTTCCCTTTGTTACAAATATGTAAAACTTCAAAATTTAAATTAAAACAATGATCGTATTGAAGTAGATGGTTAGCGTATATTGAAGTATCTACATTTCTGTTATATGCTCTCATATATTCTTTCATACGAGAAATAAAAGGTCCTCCAGTTTGTCCTATGTAAACATTGTGGCATGTGCCACACTCTTAACTCATATACACCTATTTAACTCATGCCTCAAATGGTAGTTAATGACCAATCACGTTTCAATGAATTTGGTTTTACAACCAATGACAGTCGTATTTTACCTCGCTCTTTATCAATTTCTATTTATCAACACTTTTGAAATTCATATTAAAGCACCGTTGAGGTTATGTAATAAGATGTTAATTATATAATTTTTACTTGGTAAGTCAGTCGTCCTCAACTAAATGATTTAACTTCAAGAAGTTTATAACTTAGTTGAGGACGACTGACTTACCAGGTAAAAATTATATAATTAACATCTTCTCTTTATCAGCTTTATTTTTTTTCTGAACAGCTTAGAGCATTATTTTTCTCCAACAAATACATTGAATATAACAAATAATGAACAGATTCCTTGATTTTACGGAGTTGTTTACTAAAGTAGAGTAAAGTAGTCCCACTACAGGCCTCGGGAGGCCCTTGGGGTAGTAGGAGGTTAAGGCTCCCACTTTTTCTAGACAATCGGCAGTTGATGTCAGCCGGGTTGTCAGCCCTGCGTGACGGCCGCCTTTACCCCCAGAACAAGCGTCTGGTACCCATTTCCGTTAGAGGCTGAGTCGACCACATGGCCATAGTGCCGCCAGAAGGTTTTGGTCAGTTAAAAAAATCCTGACCCCACCGGGACTTAAACCCTCGACCTTCCGACTTGTAGCGGAGTGCCTTAACCACTACGCTACGTCGTTTAATAACCTATAATGTCGATTATAATATCAAATTATAGGAACATTATTATACCTCCGCAACAAAACAACAATAATATATATTTTCTAGTAGAAATATATAATATTGTTAATTAAATAATTTTCAAAATATTACTACTATGTAGATATATTCCAATTTAATTTTACCCCCCTTTAAATAAAAACTTAAATTATATTATTGAATAATTAATTAATATACATATTCACTTATTTATGTGATTATAGTAAATATATTTATTATTAGTACGTATTTAATTGTATGACTTCATATATATATATATATATATACATATAATATAAATAATTTAATTGTATATATTTAATTTATCTAAATCTATATTTATATATATATATATATATATATATAATAAGTCATATATATATTCCTAATAATATATAAATGATTATATAATAAAAATATATTTAAATTTAAGTGGTTTATATTTATATAAATCTTATTATATAATTATGTGCTTTATTATTTCTCCACTAGGGTGCATTCTTACAATATTGCGATACTATTTGGCAATAAATAATACGATCAAATTGCAGTATTGAACAAACGAAACATAACCAAACATTTCTCATTTGTTTTCAAACATAGCTGTTTACATTAAAATATATAAATATTTTGAAATAACTATATTTAAATAATGATTTGTGAGTAAACAGCCAATTGTATTCGTTATATAGTCCTAACAAATGTCACTCTTGATTTCCAAATCTTTTTTTTTTTTTTTCATTTCCTGGTTTAGGCAAGAGTTGCCTGTTCCGTCTTCACTAATAGATCTAAGACCATCTCTTCCGAGGACGTCCAAATCCTGTAGATAAATTCACTTGTCACTTCGTGACTCGTAAATTTATCGATAATTTGGAAATCACTCGTGGCATTACTTATGACTATTTATCTCATGTCGCAAATGGTAGTCAATGACCAATCACGTTTCAATGAATTCTGTTTCACACCAATGACAGTCGTGTTTCACCTCGCTCTTCATCGATTTCTCTTTATCAGCTCCTGCTCTAAAAATTGCAATTATTGATAAATGTCAAGCTAGATATATTCCAACTTAAATTCTACCCCCCTTAAAGATAAAACTTTTTTAATATTTTGAACAGGTTAGACCATTATTTTTCTCCAACAAATACATTAAATATAGCAAATAATGAATAGATTCAGTGATTTTACTGAGTTGTTTATTCAAAATATAAATGATTAATCTATGATGTTGATTATAATATAATATAATATAATATAATATAATATAATATAATATAATAAATATAATATAATATAATATAATATAATATAATGTAATATATATAATATAATATAATATAATATAATATAATATAATATAATATAATATAATATAATATAATATAATATAATATAATATAATATAATATAATATAATATAATATAATATAATATAATATAATATAATATAATATAATATAATATAATATAATAAATATAATATATATAATATAATAATATAATATAATATAATATAATATAATATAATATAATATAATATAATATAATATAATATATAAATAATATAATATAATGACTTCGTGAGTCGTGAATTTATCGATAATTTGGAAATCACTCGTGGCATTACTTATTTAATTGTCCAGCTTTTACTTTGGGTTTATTGTTCTTTATAATATCTTGCAAAGTTTTATTAATTTTAAAGGCCACATTCTGTTCAACTTTTTTTTAAGTGTTTGGATATATTTATATTTTTTGGAGACAGGGAGGTTTCACCCTTATAAAATGACCCCGTGAGCTACCCCGGTAGTACTATTAGCACTAGAATATTTACCCATACCGGACACGTCAACAGAAATATGCAGTCTAAAAGAGATATCTTGGTTGAAAGAGTGACGATTTAAGAACTGAGTGATTGCATAACGAGTACATTTTAACATTCCAGTGTACCAAGGTGTTGAATGTTTACTATGTGCAGCGGAAGAGCATTGCCTTGTACTAGAACTCTGACCTCTGTTCTATTGTTTGCAGAAGTTCTCACGGACTACCTGACACTTGTCAGTAACACCAAACTATCCCATCCAATTTAATTGCACTCATTTTCTCCAAATTTACACATATTAAAATACAGGATTTTCTGATAAACTCACTCCAGTAATTTGGGAGCTACTTAAAAAATGATATGTAAACAATTCATGTGATAGTCCGCCGTGCACGTCTGCTTCCTGATTACACTGAGCAACAAAAAAAAACTTTTTATTTTTGTCTCAGAAAGAAAAATATGTGATTCTGATAGTATTTTTTTATCCTGAATTCAAATATGATATCGGTTTTTCTCCATCACGCAAGGTTTCCGAGAGACAGGCATTTATAATTTCAAACACTTTATTTTCTACATTCGTAATTACACAATATTCGAACATTCGGACTCACCTAGAAAGTAATAGTAGTAGTAGGACTTTATTAGACATCCATCCATCCATCCATCCATAGTAATTCTGCCCGAAGGCAGGTCCTTCACTGCAATCATAGCATTTTTCATTCTATGCTTTGCAGCTTTACTAGGGAATTGTAGGTGTGGTAGCTTCCTGTTGCTTTCCACACCGGTGAAGGATGGTGATGATGATAATGATAAGGGTGATGGTCATATTTTATTAGACAAAAAGTAAGATATTTACAATATTATTTACAAATATGGGTCACACGGGCAGTAAGCCGTACGTGCTGTTGACAGTCCGTTACATAAAGTAATAATTGGTAATAGTATAAAGAAAAACAAAAAAGAAAACAATAACATTACAATTACATAAAGAAAACACAATAATATTGCAATTACATAATAATACAATAACATTATACATTAATTAAGTTATGTATAATTATTAAGAATTAATAGTATTGCATTTTGATAACATGTATTTATTCATGAATGAGTGATGTTCTTATTTTCCGCGTTTTGTCCAGAAATGTACCCACGTTTATCCAATTTTCTGGATTTACCAATAACTCGTAGCATGCCAATCTTTCCCGACTTGAATTTAGAAATCTTTCCGGTAATAACTGACGCCTCCAATATTCTAAATCATTACATTTTCCTAATATATGTAACTCGTCTTCACAGTTCCTGCACATTGGACATATTCGCATATCATGATCGTCGCTAATTTTTAGAAATTTCCATGCCCTAGCCTAACCAAGCAAGCCGTGGTATCTCTTTAAATCCTAGGTTGAGCACCTAGAAAGTAAGAAATGACGATTTTCTGCTATATTTCGCCTATGGAGCATCCCTCTTGATGGTCCAACAATAATCGGCCAGCATATTAGGATTCCGTTTGCCCTGATATCTCTTTTCCACAGCTGAAATCTCCTGATGAAAGTGTTTCCCGTTTTATTTTACAATGGACAAATGACGAAAAAACGTTTATTAAAAAATAATTATTTAAATCCATTAATTGAAATTGAAATAAAAAAACTGTGGGTGATGGAGACATTCCGAATACACATTTGAAAAAGCGATAAAAAACTGCATTAAGTACAACTATTGGTACTCTTGAGACAAAAATCATGTTGACCAGTGTTATCGGACCCGGGTTCGAAACTCAGCGGGGTTAAAATTTTAATTGTTAAATTAATTTAATTGCAAAATTTTCAATCTCGCGTCCAGGAGATGTGGTGGTGTAGAATTTTAACAGTTAGATTGTACACCAGATTCCTGCATTAAATTGCAAATCTCCCCGCAGTAGCCTATATGTGTTGAGAAGATATATGATACTGTTGATAGCATTTCGTTCGTCGTATAGGGATGTTAAACCTGATGACTACCTTGTTTCTTTTTGGCAGGCTGTATACTGGTACCGGGGTTTCACCTTCTGCCTTCTCTTTATCATCATCCCACATACAACACACTTTATACAACAAATAAATAATAGTTTTAAAAAAACTAAAATAACACGCTTTATTAGAAAACTAAAAAATGAAAAATAATTTTAATTTCCAATACGCTTGGGATAAAATAAAGTGGCCAACAAAAAAATCATCTCCAACACATATAGAATAAAATTAGAGTTATCAACAAAAAGAAAATAATTTTACCATCAAAAGCGTGGGGTGCTCTATATCAATTAATATATTTGATAATAAACAGATATTGGTAAAAGTAAGCTCTCTAAGAAGAAAATGTAAAAATCATAAAAATCACCCCACGCTTTTGATGGTAAAATTATTTTAATTTTGTTGATAACTCTAATTTTATTCTATATGTGTTGGAGATGATTTTTTTGTTGACCACTTTATTTTATCCCAAGCGTATTGGAAATTAAAATTATTTTTCATTTTTTAGTTTTCTAATAAAGCGTGTTCTTTTAGTTTTTTAAAACTATTATATATTTTTTATTTTTTAGTTTTAATATTTTACAGAATAAGATAAAAATGTAAATATCTTTAAATTCGATACTATTGTAGTATGAGCTAAAAGTAATACTCTTCTATAAAAAAAACCCTCCCAGCCGGATTTGAACCAGCGACATATGGATTACTGAAATTATATACCACTAAGAGTTCACTGCTCTACCAACTGAGCTCTTACAACGATTGACTAAAAACTCGACAAGTCCGCAACCTATTATACCAGTTTTCATTTTTTTTTATTTTCGGATGATTGTGGCCAGGATTTTAGAAACAAAATATGAAATTATTGTATTGTCACGGGTCCTCTACACGTATACAAAGTTTCAAGTCGATCCAATGTTTCTAAGTGGGTGAAAATCGCGTTGAAAGATTCCGTTACATTGATACAAAACCACTTTTTTTGATTTTCTGATGATTATGGCCAGGATTTTAGAAAATAAATATGAAATTATTGTATTGTCACGGGTCCTCTACAAGTATGCAAAGTTTCAAGTCGATCCAATGTTTCCAAGTGGGTGAAAATCGCGTTGAAAGATTCCGTTACATTGATACAAAAACACGTTTTTTGATTTTATGATGATTATGGCCAGGATTTTAGAAAATAAATATGAAATTATTGTATTGTCACGGGTCCTCTACAAGTATACAAAGTTTCAAGTCGATCCGATGATTTTAAGTGGGTGAAAATCGCGTTGAAATATTCCGTTACGTAGATAGATAGATAGATACAGGTCAAGCTAATATAAAGCGTGTAAAAACACCATAAACACGCTAAATCCTACACTCCTCTCTGTACACAATACAATATTATAAATTCGGAATATAAAATCCGAGGGGAAAATTATAAAAAAAAAGATAATAAATGGACGAAAAAATGTTATTAAAAATAATTACTTAAATCCATTGATTGAAATTGAAATAAAAAGAAAACTGTGGGCGATGGAGAAATTCTGAATACATATTTGAAAACACGATAAAAAAAAACTGCATTAAGTACAACTATTGGTATTCATGAGACAAAAAACCTATACTGAAGTTATATGTACAATAGTTGTTAAAATGTCCGGATTCCTAAATCTGAATATGAGTGTAGATATTGAATTTTGTTTTGGCGTACTGAGCGATGAGCACGGGGAACACTTTCATCAGGAGATTTCAGCTTTGGAAAAGAGATATCAAGGCAAATGGAATCCTAAAATGCTGGCCGATTATTGTTGGACCATCAAGAGGGATGCTCCACAGCCGAAATATAGCAGAAAATCGTAATTTCTTACTTTCTAGGCGAGTCCGAATGTTTGAATATTGTGTAGTTACGAATGTATTATAATTTCAAACACTTTTCCGGAATTATGCAGAACATCCCACTCTCCAGGCTTCTTCAATTTCTCTACTATCTACCATGACTCCTTCCATAATAAAATTGTCAAACAGATTCTAATCACGGTACTACATGTAAAAATGTCTCCACAGCCAACAATCCTTGCTTATAATAAAACAAATGAAAAGCTACATAGCAACGATCACCAAATGTTTCTTTTTCATAGAAGTAATTTACATCCAACCAATATTTCAATTCATTTATTACTATGTTTAATAAAAATTAGCCACATCGACCAAAAAATAGTATGCTGTCCACCGCTGTGGTCTCGAGGTAGCGTGCTGCCTTGTCACGCAGCGGGCCCGGGTTCGATCCCCGGTCGGGGCAGTTTTTCTGGGTGAGGTTTTTATCGGGGTTTTTCCTCACCTGTAAGACAAATGTCAGGAAAACTTTGAGGCCTAAACGGTCACCGAAATCATATGGCCATCATCCTTATCATTACCATCCTTACCATTATCATCATCCTTCAGCGGTGTGGAAAGCAACGGGAAGCTACCACACCTACACAATTCCCCAGTAAAGCTGCAAGCATAGCATGAAAATGCTATGATTGCAGTGAAGGACCTGCCTTCGGGCAGAATTACTATGGATGGAGATTATATATATATATATATATATATATATATATACTTACTCACTGGCACTATCGAACCCGAAGGTTCATGGCCGCGCGGACATAAGCTCTCCATACATCCCTATCCTGAGCCAATTCTTTCCAATCATTCCCTGTATAATCTGCTTCCCTCAAATCATAGTTAATGTTGTTCTCCCACCTCATTCTTGGCCTACCAACTGGGCGTTTTCCCTCTGGCTTTCCTACAAGAAGCTTCCATGCACGTCTTTCATTCCCCATACGCGCAACATGTCCTGCCCATCGCAGTCTACAAGACTTAACTGATCTTATTATATCTGGCTTCCTATAAAGACCATGTAGTTCATTGTTATGTAGTCTTCTCCATTCACCTGTTTGTTCACCTCTCTTTGGTCCAAAAAATTTCCTAAGAACTTTATTCTCAAATACTCGTAATCTCCATGTTTCGCACCCATATAATATAACTGGTAGAATAATAGTTTTATATATTTTCAGCTTAACGTTTTTTGAAAGGAGTTGGGACATCAAAAGTCTCTGCAATGCATAATAGCATGCATTTCCAGAATTGAGCCTATGTTTAATTTCTTTGTGCATCTCATTCCTATTTGTGATTATTGTTCCTAGGTATTTGAATTCAGCCACTTCCTCAAAATTTCCCTCATTTGCCATTAGCTGTCCATTTCCATTATATACTGAATTTCTACGTGTGACCATATATTTAGTTTTACTGATATTTACCTCCATCCTAATTTCTTAGTGTTACTCAATAGTGTGTGTGTGTTGGCCTTTAGTATCTCCTCGCTATCGGCCAGTAGTACTACATCATCAGCATAAACTAACAGCTTATTAATACCATTGAGTTGCAAGCCTTCCTCATTCTCTAAAGATTTAATTGCATGCTCTAGTACAAAATTAAATAGTAGAGGAGATAGTGCATCTCCTTGCTTCAACCCATTCTGGATTTCAAAAGTGTCTGAAAACTGTTTGCCTACACGCACCCTACTCTTTGAGCCATTTAGACACATTCGTATAAGTCTAACTAACTTTTTAGGAATTCCGAACTCCAGCAGGATACTATATAACTTCTCCCTCTTAATTGAATCATTATATATATATATATATATATATATATATATATGTGTGTGTGTGTGTAAGAATGAGCAAAAATTAAACAGGAAAAAAGGGATACTCCAGTGAACAATTTGAAGTAGAGAACCGGGAAGCCAGCCTATGGAGATCTGGAAATATACTAGTATATCACATTGTCTTGCATGACTTCTCCAGCTGAGTTACAAGTAACGTGCAAACAAGTTTACATGTACTCTGTTGTTTATTTACATGTACTACATCCTTTAGTTCCTGCAAGGAAGGGCCTGATAACTAGCAAGTCACGATGCAGGATTTGACCTTACTTCCCTTGATAATATCCTATGGCGATATCTAAAGTCTCGTGTGTTTGAGACCCCAGTGAAAACGGGCATGGAATTAGTTGCCAGGATTGGAGCTGCCTGTGATGTGATTCGAAACACACCTGGGTGCGGCATAATCTTGTACATCCATGTTTTATGAGATAAATTAAGACAAGAGTCTCTGTAATACATAATAACAGAATTGAACCTATATTCAATTTATTTGTGCATCTTATTTCTAATCGTAATTTTTGTTCATAGATATTTGAATTGAGCCACTTCTTCAAAATTTCCCTCAGTTGTCATAACTGTCCTTAACCCATTCGCCTCAAAAGACAGGTAGACTCGCCGGCAGTTAAATGGCCTTCAACTCAGAAGACGAGGTACACTCGCTTAACTCTGCTGTTAAATATTTTGCAATATTTTGTGCATCCCTTGGCAGGGTAATTTTTGTTAACATTTGTGAATAGTAGAGGATTGTTTTTTCGCCTTCACCCTACTTGTGAACTCAAGTACCGTTATCTTTTGTTTGTTTTCAATGTCTGAAATCTGGTTTCTGGGGAATTGAATTGAACATTTAAACCTGAAACGACTGGGTTAATGATAATTTACATAAATACATGCACACAAAGAAACACAGATAAGTTATACATACATTTTTTGTCAAGTCCTTTACGGAATATAATAGGCGTGATTATACAGATAAATTTTCATGACTATTTATCTCATGCCCCAAATTGTAGTTAATGACCAATCGCGTTTCAATGAATTTTGTTTTACAATCAATGACAGTCGTGTTTCACCTCGCTCTTTATCGACTTCTCTTTATCAGCTCCTGCTTTTGTGATAAAGAAAGCTCCTCCCTTTTAATATTCTAAATAGCCGAGCATTATTTTTCTCCAACAAATACATTGAATATAGCAAATAATTAATAGATTACTTGATTATACCGAGTTCTTTACTAAAAAAATAATTAATAACCTATAATGTTGATTTTAATATTTATATTGACGATATGATATATTATTGGCAGATACATTTGGACTCACATTTCAAAATAAGAAATAAGATCTTAGATACCTTACTTTTTGCAGACGACCATGTTCTAATATCTAGCTCAGAAGATGGTCTATAGAAATCACTCTTTCAATTAAATACAGTTATACAGAATTATAATTTGAAAATATCAATAAGTAGAACGGAAATCTTGGCTTTTAAGGGATCAGATACCGTGAGAGCTAAAATAATTCTGGAGGGGAAACCCGTTGAACAAGTGAACCATTTCAATACCTGGGTTATGAAATCTCCTATTTTAAAAATGAAGATCTGTTTAACAAACTTAATAAATTTAATTATATATGTGGCACAATTAAAATAATATTTAAAAACACAAGAATGAAAACAAAACTAAAATTGTATAAAGCAGTGGCACTCCCGTTACTATTGTATGGTAGTGAATTTTGGGTTTTAACTAAAAGAGAAGAGAAGATCATAGAAGCAGCTGATATGAGATTTCTGAGAAGTGTGGCTGGCTGCAAACTTCTAGATAAAAGAAGTGAAGGTATTAGAAATGAGCTAAATATTTTTACACTTTTAGATAAAAATAAAATAATCTAGAAAAAAGCTGGAAAGAACATGTCCAAAGAATGAAAGATGATCGGATTCCAAAAATTATACTTAATTACAAACCAAGAAGAGACAGGAACATTGGTAGACCGAAAAAAGAGATGGATTCAACTTTTTGAATGAGAATATATGAGACTGGAACAAGCCACATGGGCTTAAAGCCATGATTGTTAATGATGATGATAATAATTGATTATAATATAGAGTTTGATGTGTTTCATTATTGATCCACTAGGGTGTATTCTTACAATATTGCGATACTATTTGGCAATAAATAATATGTCCAAGTTGCAATGAATATACATAACCTCACATTTCTGATTTGTTTTCAAACAACGATTTTACATTAAATATGTAAACATTTTAAAATTCCAGTAACTATATTTAAATAGTCCACCGCTATGGTCTCGAGGTAGCGTGCTGTATTGTCACGCAACGGCCCGGGTTCGATTCCCGATCGGGACAGGCTCTTGGGTGAGTTTTTTTTCGGGGTTTTTCCTGACCTGTAAGACAAATGTCAGGAAGCTTAGGGCCCAACGGTCCCCGAAAACCATCCGGCCATCATCATTATCCTTCACCGGTGTGGAAAGTAACGGGAAGCTACCACATCTATATATTCCCTAGTAAAGCTGCAAAGCGTAGCATGAAAATCCTATGATTGCGGTGAAAGACCTGTCCTCGGGCAGAATTATTATGGATGGATATTTAAATAGTAGGTTTGAAAATTAGGAACTCAGTTATAAGGGAGGAAATGAAGATTGAAGACACGATTTTAGAAAACTCAGCAATTAAGATGGTACGGACATGTCCAGCGAATGGAAGAGGATCGACTACCAAAATCTGTTTTGGAATGGACACCTGAGAGAAGACGAAGCAGAGGAAGACCTAAAACCTCCTGGAGTCAGGGAATATGTTTATATATGAAGGAGAAACATCTACAACAAGGAGATTGGATGGACCGACAAAATTGGCTATTAGGAATCTGACGATGTCAAAGACATTAATCAACCGATGATCTATCTATCTATCTATATTTAAATAGTGATTTTTTGAGTAAACAACTTAATTTTATTCGTTAAATGGTCTTAACAAATGCCGCTGTTGATTTCCAAATCCTCTACATAAATTCACTAGTGGCATTACTTATGATGAAATCCTACGTAAATATTTTTATCCTTCGCAATTCGTTAAAAACTCTAGGGCTTGCCACCCCTAGAAGTCCTTTAATCGGCTGCTACTCTCGTATCCACACGTGTTATTCAAAATTAGCACAATTTAATACAAGAATAACTTTTTTTTTCTATATTGAACAGGTTAGTAATATTTGAAAATTCATTTCCTGTTAAATAGAGTGTTCATTCGATACAGCGCCAAGGGGATACATTGCGGTTAGTTGAGCCTTCTAGCTGAGCGAATCCCAACGGGAAGAATACTGCACATTTGTTGATTGAGATATGCAGACCTATCAGTTACGATAAAAACACACACAAACACACACATGCTAAACTTAATACCGGACTCTTTAACATAATGCACATCAAGTTTCATAAGACATATACGTTCTATAAACTGCCCGTCACTCAGGAAATGCATAGGCTAAACTATGAGAATTCCTCAGCAAATTGAATTTTAATTCGATTTTTCAAGATTACCGTAGCGTAGTGGTTAAAGTATTACGTTACTAGCCGGAAGGTCGAGGGTTCGATTCCTGGAGGGGTCAGGATTTTTAAGGGGACCGACTGGTCAATTTCAAATTTCTTTTAATTTTCGTCTGATTGTTTTGCAATTTTTATCACATTCATTACGTACTTATAGAAGCGTTTCTGTGAAGTTTGGTGTATATACGTAGAATAGTGGAATGCAGGCTTTCACGGCCGGTAATCATGGTAGTAAAAGATTCCGGGCTATGTGGCCGTGGTCTATAACTGGCGTTTCTTCCAGACGTTTCTCCCTCAACTGCGGAGGGCATCTTCAGTGGCGAGCGCTACAAGCTGTTGTTTCCCTGTCGTAGACTCGACTGCGAATGATTCGCAGTCGAGTCTACGACAGGGAAACAACAGCTTGTAGCGCTCGCCACTGAAGATGCCCTCCGCAGTTGAGGGAGAAACGTCTGGAAGAAACGCCAGTTATAGACCACGGCCACATAGCCCGGAATCTTTTACTACTATACGTAGAATAGTTTCAAAATTATGATTTTTTAAAGCTATTTATTTAATGTTTCCTAAAAAATGCTCCTTACGATGCATTTTTAAATGGTCTCTGTTGAAGTTTGAGATTCAGAGTCTTCATGACTCCACTAAACACATTTGCTATGCAAAAAATATTCATAAAGGGAGGATACTGCTTATTTTTCATTTTTTGAAAATAAAAATATCACTCTTATTATTTTTCCATCCCAATTTAAAAGAACACATGTGTCTTAGACTAGTAACTGCATAACAAATTTGAATTAGAATTTATTGGAGAGTCTAACCACAAAATTTCATTTTGATAGCAAAAAAAAAAAAAAATAATTTCAGTTTTGGAAAATGTAAAAAAAAAAATGGAAACCGAAAAAACTGCTTTCCACACCGGTGAAGGAATATGATGATAATGATAAGGATGATGATGATGGCCGGGGACCGTTGGGCCCTAAACGTCCTGACATTTGTCTTACAGGTGAGGAAAAACCCCGAAAAAACCTCACCCAGGAGCCTGTTCCGACCGGGAATCGAACCCGGGCCCGCTGCGTGACAAGGCAGCAGGCTACCTCGATACCACAGCGGTTATTCCTAATATTGTCTCTCAGTGAATTTCTAGAAGCCCTCCCGGAAATAAATTACATGAATAAAATTGATAATAAATAGAAATGTAATAAGCTATTTAACCTTGGATACGTCTGAATGTTATGTTATGCAATGCAGTTGTTTGTAAGGTGCTTTGCACAACCTTCCAAGTATTTTAATTATATGTCATCGTTACGAGCTCTCAATTTACTTCATTAGTGAAGTCATTAAATCTTACCGTATTTTTGTTTGAAAATATTGTATTCTTAAATATATCTGAGAAATTCCATAAGTAAGATTCAGAGAACGGGCCTGTTTAGGTCTATAGTCCCATGCTATTATGCATTATATAGTTTCTTGTGCCTCGTATATGATCTGGCGAGGGAACCTCTCTATATTAAAGAGCTGCGACAAGATCTGCATCTGCAGTCCACAGACGCACACAACACCGCAATGGAGGAATTCAGATGGAAGAAATACCAAATCTGGGTGGAATTCTACTCCATGGACGCTATGATGACAACGGACTGGAGACGAGCAGAATACGACCTGAGACATCTGATGACGAGAATGGCGACACATGGATTCCTTCGTAAGATCTGTAGGATGAAGAAACATCACGAAGCAGACTCCCAGTGCATCTGTGAGCTGTGCGCTGAACACTGCGACCGTTACCACGTTGTATCGTGTCGGAGGCGAGACGTGTCCCCTGAGGGCTTACTGTGGAAAGGACTGAACGGTGGACGCTGGTGAAATAAAAACTTGGCATTGTGCACATTGTGCACCATTCTTTATTACTGTACAGTTTCTTGTTATCCCAACTTCTCTTAAAATTTGTTAAACTAAAATATATAAAAAAGTTATTCTTTATATAAAACAATGGCTGTTCATTTGTTGTTGTATGGAAGTGAAAATTGGATAATGAAATCAAGGGATAAAAGCAGGATACAGACTGCGGAAATGCTGTTTTTACGTAATGTGAAAGGATGCACAAGAGCGGATAGAATAAGGAATGAAACTATACGAGAAGAATTAAATATATATAAATTTGAAGATAAAATCAGCGAAAATAATAAGAAATGGACAGAACACTTAATGAGAATGAACAACGAAAGAATACCAAAAAGAACCTTCCTGTATAATCCCAGAGGAACAAGAGATGTTGGCCGACCACGCAGAAGATGGACTCCACTTTTAACTTCGCCGGAACAGGCTGCATAGCCTAAACCTTGTAGTAGAAGAAGTTATTCTTCCAGTTATTCAAAGTATACGGTTGTGAACATGGTCTCTTACTTTAAGGGATAAGAACATATTACGTGTATTTAAATAGTATATTGCGATGTAAGTGAGGTAAGTACTTGTTACTGATCGAGAAAATGCGCCGAGTTTATTTTCTATTTTCCAGATCTGTTGCGTGCTTACCTCATGTATATCGCATACTATTTTTTGGTCGATGTGATTAATTTTTATTAAACATAATAACAAATGAAATAAAATATTGGTTGGATGTAAATGACTTCTATGAGAAAGAAACATTCGGTGATCGTTGCTATGTAGCTTTTCATTTGTTTTATTATAAGCAAGGATTGTTGGCTGTGGAGACATTTTTATATGTAGTACCGTGATTAGAATCTGTTTGATAATTTGATTATGGAAGGAGTCATGGTAGATGGTAGAGAAATTGAAGAAGCCTGGAGAGTGGGATGTTCTGCATTAATTCCGGAAAAGTCAAAAGAAAGGTGCGAGTTAGTGTACAAAACATTCAAGAAATGTTTTATTTTACTTACCGAACGTGTGCTTTTTGAGTCCATATCAGCATTGAGATTTCTTTTGTTTGCATTGTAACCAGGTTAGATGTGGGAACGTTGACTTACTTCCAGTAACAACAATATTGGCAAGTATAAGAAATTAGTCACATCGACCAAAAAATAAATTAATGCATAGCAAAATTGTTAGTCCAAAACAAACGAACAGACAGATGAATGGTGCATTTTTATATATAAAATGAATGTAAGTTCGTCTGTTCTTTATGGACTCAAAAACTACTTGACCGATTAGAATCAGGTTTTTACATCACGTAGAGATTTTTTTTGGAGAATTAATGCATATGACATATTACCGTAAAGTACTATAGGAACGGAGCTAAAAAACATGAATCGGTGTACTAAGAAAGTAGCATTTGGCCTCATAAATGGTTGCCTAAACCATAACAAATGCAGCAAATTTATGTAGCCCTACACACAATTGAATACTCAAAAAATTCTACAAAAAGTCAGTGACAGCATATGCATATCTTTTACGGATAACTCATAATAATCATTTTTGTCTTTCAGCTCAATGATTACAAGAAGGTCGGGATAAGAAGATTCCAGGACAACGCCGGGTAATCGACACTGGGTGTCTATAAATAATTACATATAAATGTATAAATTGTTAAACTGAAAATATAAAAAAAAACTATTATTCTACCAGTTATATTATATGGGTGCGAAACATGGACTCTTACTTTAAGGGAGGAAAGGAGATTACGAGTATTTGAGAATAAAGTAGGCTACTTAGGAAAATTTTTGGTCCAAAGAGAGATCAACAAAGAGGTGAATGGAGAAGACTAAATAACAATGAACTGCATGGATTTTATAGGAAGCCAGATATAATAAGAACAGTTAAGTCTCGTAGACTGCGATGGGCAGGACATGTTGCACGTATGGGGAATGAAAGATTTGCATGGAAGCTTTTCGTAGGAAAGCCAGAGGGAAACCGCCCAGTTGGTAGACCAAGAATGAGGAGGGAGAATAATATTAGCTATGATTTAAGGGAAGTAGATTATACAGGGAATGATTGGAAAGGATTAGCTCAGGATATGGATGTATGGAGAGCTTATGTCCGCGCGGCCATGAACCTACGGGTTCGATAGTGCCAGTGAGTAAGTAAGTAAGTATGTAAGTAAGTAAGTAAGTAAGTAAATAAATGTATAAATACTTTTCTTATTATTTATTCAACTAAACATAAAAACACATTAAATTTATTTAGGCATAGCAGCGCACGCCGGATATTAGCTAATGCTGTATAACACAGAACTATATTATCTTTACAAGTCAGACATAATTAGAAAAGTTAATTTTCGTAGACTCCGATGGACAGGGCTTGTGACACGAATGGGGAATGAATAAGAGTGATGGGACATTATTGTAGGAAAACCGGAGGGTAACTGCCCAGTAAGTGGGCCAAGAACGAGATTAGAGTATAACATTAGCCATGATTCAAGAGAGGTGAATCAAGTAACTAAATCACTGGCTCTATCGAACCCGTAGGTTCATGGCCGCGCTGACATGATTTCTCCATACACCCCTATCCTGAGCTAATGTTTTCCAATCATCCCCTGTATAATATACTTCCCTCAAATCATGGATAATGTTATTCTCCCACTTTATTCTTATTCTACCAACTGGGAGTTTTCCCTTTGGTTTTCTACAAGAAGCTTCCATGCACCTTTTTGATCCCCCATACGTGTCACATGTCCTGCCCATCGCAGTCTACGAGACTTAACTTTTCTTATTATATCTGGCTTCCTATACATAGGCTATAATATAGCTCACCATTATGTAGTTTTCTTTCACCTGTCTGTTCATCTCCTTTGACCTAAACATTTTCTTAAGAACTTTACTCTCAAATACTCGTAATCTTCTTTCCTCCCTTGAAAGAGAGGTGAGTTATACAGGAAATTATTGAAAAACATTAATTGGTGATAGGGATGTATTAAAGCTTATGTTCACGCTGCAATGACTCTCCGGATTTAATAATGCCAGTAAGTTAGTTGTACCTTGTAGCTAATTTAGACATTCCAGAAATTTCTAAGAGGCTATATTAAAAACTTCTCCATTCATCAATTATTTTTTCTTTTAAAATAAATAAGTAAAAACGTGCGTTGGAAAGAATGAGGGGACGCAGTAGACCGTAAACTTGGAATTGTATTACACAAATACAGAACAGTTGAAGAGGGAAAAGAAGGGAATAAAAAATGAAGATTTATGCGTTCACTTGATAAAAGTTGAAATTGGAGAGTTATACATATTTCTCTGTGCGTTCAAATTAGTCAATTTTAATAATAATCACTGCCTACTATTTACTCTATAGTCTCTTTTCATTTTCATTCTTATAAAGCTCCTTTACTCTAGTGAATAACCATCTCAAAAATATTACATCCACTTCCAATGGATCCCATCACATGTGGGTATTCTTTTCTTCTTCTTATTATTCATAATTTGTAGGATTTTCATCCTGTTTATTTCCAAAATCACTCTTCGGAGGAAGATATATTGGCATTCACTGTCTATCCATTTCTAGACTGGTATTTCTCTTGTTCTTCTTCCGTTCATTGGTCTATCTTCTTTAGCTCTTTTTTGCAAGTCGGTTATCTTCCATTCTTTATATATGACCCTTCCAATATTTTCGTCTGTCTATAATACATTTGGTTATGCCTTGAATATGAAATTTGTCCCTAATTTCTGTGTTGTGTATTTTATCAAATAATATGTTTCACTGAATAGTCTTAAGATCTTCATTTCACATGTGCTTATTATTAGTTTAGTTTTTGTTGTATCAGCCCTAGTTTCTGCTCCACATACGAAAACTGGTGGAACTATCGTTTTGAATATGCGGGTTTTGCTTTCTATAGACATATGTTTGTTGCGCCAAATTAATTCTTTCATATATCCTGATATTTGTGCTGCTTTATAAGCTTATTTCTTTACTTCTTTTATTAAATTTTTAGTCTTTGTTATTAATACACCTAAAATAATAAAGTCTGATACTTGTTTATGATTTTTCTTTCCACTTCTAATTTGCATCTTACTGATTCTTTTGATGTGGGTATTCAAAGGAACGAAATAGCAGACAACATAGCAAAGAAGGGAGCAAATACACATCATCAGAAACTGAACAATTAACTTTCATTGAGATATATTCAAAATTATATATATATATATATATATATATATATATATATATATATATATGATATGAAAAGAAAAATGAATGCTTGAGTCGGGATTTGAACCCGAGTCTCTAAACTCTGTACGTTTAGCGCTCTAACCAACTGAGCTACCCAAGAATTCCAACACAAACATACATTTTTCTTATACATGTAGTATTCTCAATTCACACAAGAGGTAGCGGAAATTTGTTCCAACTGACATCTAGTGGGGGTAACATAACAGTTAAGCAAATTTTTAAAGAGAATATATATATATACATTTCAGGGTGCCCCAATATATAAAGGAGTTTTTTTCTCACAAAATTAAATACGCATACCCTCTATTTTCTTCTGTTTGACCTTAATAACTCTACTTATTATTCTTCTTGCAAAGAATAAACCTTTTTGGTTCGTTCTGGCTCCAAGTATTATTGCTGCTGTATCCATCGCTTTCGTGGGCGTCCCCGATCTCTTTTTCCTCCTCTTGATTGATAATTCAGACTCTTCCTAGGCAATCAATCTGTTGGTATCCATTTAACAGACATGTTCACACCATTTTCTCCTATACTCGTCTATTGACCAGCCTCATGGGCTAGTGGTGAGTGTTACTGACTACTGTTCATGAGGTTCCGGGTTCTATTCCCGGTCAGACCGTAGGATTTTTTTAAAGGGAATTATTCCTGTGGTTGCCCATAGTCTGGAATTTAGGTTAAGTTTAGGATTAAGGACTCTCCTGGCGTACCACTATCATCATCATCATCATCATCATCAACATCATCATCACCCATCATATCATCGGGACAGTGTAACTCCGCCTTCTTACTTACTTACTCACTGGCACTATCAAACCCGTAGGTTCATGGCCGCGAGGACACAAGCTCTCCATACATCCCTATCCTGAGCTAATGCTTTCCAATCATTCCCTGTATAATCTACTTCCCTCAAATCATAGTTTTTGTTTTTAATACACAAGTGATCTTCTTGGTGATATAATATTAAAATATATATGCCATTTCACCAATTAATGTTTTAAAATGGTCAACAAGTTTCTACAGCCAAGCTGGTCTTGAGAATGACAGCTTGGCTGTAGAAACTTGTTGACCATTTTAAAACATTAATTGGTGAAATGGGCATATTGACTACATATATATTTTAATAGTTTTTGTTATTCTCCCACCTCATTCTTGGTCAACTGGGCGTTTTCCCTCTGGCTTTCCTACAAGAAGTTTCCATGCAAGTCTTTCATTCCCCATAAGTGCAACATGTCCTGCCCATCGCAGACTTACCTGTTCTTATTATATCTGGCTTCCTATAAAGACCATGCAGTTCATTGTTATGTAGTCTTCTCCATTCACCTGTTTGTTGATCTCTCTTTGGTCCAAACATTTTCCTAAGTACTTTATTCTCAAATACTTGTAGTCTCCTCTCCTCCCTTAAAGTAAGAGTCCATGTTTCGCATCCATATAATATAACTGGTAGAATAATAGTTTTATATATTTTCAGTTTAACGTTTTTTGAAAGGAACTTCGCCTTCTAGACGCCCCAATTTCAGAAGTGTGCTACAATTACTCCAATGCCTGGAGGGAACACCAGAAATGTCAAATGATAACCTGGGGTACTGAATAGAAAAAAAAATAGTTTTGCAGTTCTGCAGTACCAGACTATTTTAATCATTGTCAGTAAGAGGAGACCATGAATAAAAAAAGGGGACATTATAGAACTTGACAGTGTGAAACAGTTAACTTATTCCAACTGGATGTCATTTAATTAAATTCAAATATATCTTATACCGTTTTTAGGTTACTTCTCATTTGGAACTTGATCGTTCTTAGTATGGAAGTTTAGATATTGTTTGGTTTATATTAATTTTCCATTGTTGAAGTTCAACTTTAGAAACTAATAATACTGTTTAATTGTTAAGAAAGAGTTGGTCTTTACATTGTACTTTACCAATTTCCTTAAAACACACATGCAATGAAGTATTGAGTACTCAACCCTTAAATTGGTAAAACACAAATTTCTTCTGTTAGTTATTTGAATGTGCCGGACCGCAGTGAAAACGGAATATTGTGTAACTGTTATTATTATGTACATTGCATAACTAGACACACATTTAAGTGGTTTATTTTGTTCGTTTTCTTCTTATTTATTTAAAATATTAAATTAATTAAACCAACTGAGGTATCCAAAAGGATACATTATGAATTTAAGGGTTAAACTTTAAAATGTGTTTTTTTCAAAACTTTTAAAAATGGACCTTGATCGTTATTCCCGTGTACCCTTTATATATATATATATATATATATATATATATATATATGTGTGTGTGTTTGCTCTTCATAGACTTCTAAACCGTTCAACCCATCTTCCTTCGGTGTTACAACTACATATCTATCTTCCATCCATAGTAATTCTGCCCGAAGGCAGGTCCTTCACTGCAATCATAGCATTTTCATGCTTGCAGCTTTACTAGGGAATTGTAGGTGTGGTAGCTTCCCGTTGCTTTCCACACCGGTGAAGGATGATGATGATAGTGATAAGGATGATGATGATAATGATAAGGATGATGATGATGGCCATATGATTTCGGGGACCGTTTGGGCCTTAAAGTTTTCCCGACATTTGTCTTACCGGTGAGGAAAAACCCCCATAAAAACCTCACCCAGAAAAACTACCTCGACCGGGGATCGAACCCGGGCCCGCTGCGTGACAAGGCAGAACGCTACCTCGAGACCACAGCGGTAGACATATCTATCTTATATATCCAAAATTTAATTACACCACTTGATAGATAAAGGATAAAAAAAATTCGTTAGGTTGAGTTCGGATGTGACGTAATGCGCGCGGAGGGGGAACCGCCGCCATTTTGAGGTCGTTTCGCTGCGTCACATAATTTTCGTTTACTATAAATTTTGACTCGGATAACTACGACGTTAGTTTGAGTTTCAATCGTCAGTTCTCGTCAAGATCTATAAAACATTAGTGAGAAATAGTTATAGAGAATATATGTGGTGTTAAAGTAAAAAATAAAATAAATAATGTAATGTCGGCTGATACTCGTCAAAGAGCCAAATCAAAATATAGGGCTATTCAGAAAGAAGCAACAGACTTCAAACATTTGTTTCTTCGTAACAACAAAAATAGAAACACAATTCCAACGTTCCTGGAAAGAGAAAAGTTCAAATTTCACTATTTTATGCATTCAATATGAGCACCATGTGTTACACGACAAATATCAAAACAGTGGCTCATTTTTTGCCACACACGAATCAGCTGGTCTGTTTATAACGAATTCACAGCTTCAGCAATTCGCTGTCGCAGAGTTTCAAGAGTGTTTAGCATAGGGGAATAAAATCACGGTCTTTTACGTATAAAAATTACACGGGGTTAGGTCTGGTGTCCTGGGAGGCCACCAGAAATGAAGATTGATTTTCTGCTCCTACTCTTCCAATCCAACGTCTTATTGTGTCGCCATTTTGATAATCAACATGACAAACAACCGAAGTACTGCATTGCGATCGTAGTTGCTGACATTCGAGATGTTTGTTGCAGCCATCTGTCTCTCTAGGGGGATAGCCTATATTTTCTTATTTTTAACTCCAAGCGCGACAGGCCTGGAAGGCCCTTGGCTGCCATCCGGCCGCTGGCCTCACATCCACATGTGTTAATCACAGAGATAGACTATCTTCTAGTCAGTGTAGGGTTTACATGTGGTCATCATGATATAGCTGATTTTGTCAACCTTATTTTTTGTGGTAGGGAATTCCAGTTGTGAGAAGTGAAGATAGTATATGACATGGAATGATGTGATGTCCTGTGTTGCGGTATATTAAGCAGGAGACTATGTTGTGAGCGCGTGTGTAAGTTATGGTTCGAGGTTAGATATTGGAAACGAAATGATAAATAATTGGGAGTCGAGGTATGTAGGATCTTTTTTTTTTTCAAAAGCCCCAGATTGTCTTTCGACATTCCTGGTTTCTCTCCTGGCATGGCGTACTTGTAATCCACGTCTGAGGTTGGGGCGCCTGGAAGGCGGGGTTACGTTGTCCCGATGATATGATGGGCGATGATGATGTTAATGGTGCGCCAAGAGAGTCCCTAATCCTAAGCTTAACCTAAGATGAATATGACTGATGTTTGCGATAGCCATATGATTTCGGGGACCCTTTGGGCCTTAAAGTTTTCCTGAAATTTGTCTTACAGGTGAGGAAAAACCTCGATAAAAACCTCACCCAGAAAAACTGTCCCGACCGGGGATCGAACCTGGGCCCGCTGCGTGACAAGGCAGCACGCTACCCCGAGACCACAGCTTAAATAAGAGAATTAGACAGTGTAATTTTCTTTTCTCTATTAGATTTAGCCATTGTCATGACAATTCGTGCAAAAATGGAGAAATTTGATCGTATTTTCGGACATTAAATATGAATCTGATACACATATTATGGACACGCTGCAGTTTGTCCGACAGTCCGTCTCTTATGTAAGTTAGTAGAACGTCACAATATTCAAAATGCGCCATCACTAAGGTTTGAATTAAAATTCTTTTAAGAGCTGTAGGAAGAAAGTTTTTGAAACGCTTTAGGGAATGCATTATGGAGAAGATCTTTTTAGATGTTTGTTTAATTTAAGTGTTCCTATTTAAATTAGAATTTAAGTAAAGTCCCAAATTTTTACCGACGTTGACATAAGGAATTTGTTCGTTATCTATCAAGATAGCCGGAATATTGCTACTGTTTAGGTGGTTACATACCCGAAATTATCCGAGTGAATAAGACTGTGATGGTTTTGTTAGAATTGGCACTTACTATCAGCGAGTCCCAAACAGTGAAATTGATATTACGTCATTTTTTTGCAGGCATTGATTAGGCCATTGGCCCGTTCCGCTTCAGGAAAGAAATTGATCCCTCCATCTCTTCTTAGGTCTTCGCTCTGTGGGTCTGTATTTCAATAGCTGCAGAGGTAGTCTATTGTCATCATCATCATCGTCCATTCAAGTATTAGGCCCAGTGGCTCGTTACGGTCTCCCGCCATCTCCGAAAAGGTCGACCCACAGATCTTCTGCCTCGAGGAATGTAGTGAAGAATTTGTTTTGGTATTCTGTGACGATCCATGCGCTGAATATGGGCTAGCCAATTGTTTCTATATTCTTGGAGGTATTCAGATATAGGTACTATGTTTAACTCTCTGGCTATTGTTGAATTTCTTTGGTGGTCTAGAAGGCTATAACCTGCAGTTCGTCGCAGAAATTTCATCTCCGTGGCTGTAATATGACGATCATCCTGAGTTCTGATGGTCCAAGCTTCACTGCCATAACAGATTATGGGTCTAGCGAGAATTTTATAGATTTTCATGCTTGTGTGTCTCTGCACTTTTGATGGTTTAAAAACTTGGTTGATAATTCTTAAAGCTTCATTATAGTTTTGTATTTTAAAGAATATATCACATTCCTCATTATAAGTTAGATTATATCCTAAGTATTTAAATGAATTAACTTGCTCTAATATTGAATTCTAAATAAAAATTTTACTTCTTACTGGGAATTTCCCTTGAAAGGTCATAACTTTAGATTTTGTTGTTGATATTTCCATGTTAAATCGTTGGGCTATTATATTAAGATACTGAGTGGAATATGGTAATTCATCTTCATTATTGCCGAAAAGAGCCTGATCATCCGCATACAAGAGTGTGTCTAAAATTGTGTGTCTTGAGAGAGGAATATTACCATGAACTGTCAATCTCCAGTGTCTGATGATAGCATTAATGTATACATTAAATAGAAGTGGTGATAGAGGGCATCCTTGTCTGACTCCGCAATTTATATGTTTCCAATCTGACAATTCTGTTCCTATTTGTACTGCTATGATGTTATTTTTATACACATTAAAAATTGTTTGGATCAGTTGATTTGGTGTTCCATCATCAGTTAAGATATCTAAAAGTGTTTGTCTGTCAACTCGATCAAATGCTTTGATAAAATCTATAAACGCTATATGTAGTTCTTTATTGAATTATTTGTGTAGTCTATTATTTGGCATTCTAAGAAGGTGTTCATGCCAATTATTTTGATATTTTTGAATGGTTTCAGTTATTGCTGGTGTGTGGAGAGAACATTACGTCAGAACTGATTAATTTATGGACTCACGTTTAATGGGACTAAATAGGTCATTTCGACATTCTGGTATTCTCTCCTAGCATGGAGTTTTTTCAAACCCACTTCTGTGGTTGGACCGCTGCCCCGATAATATGATAGGTGATGATGGTGATAATGATGTGCCAGGAAAGACCTTAATGAATATGTTAATACAGATAATGATGATCAGATGATGTCCTGGGACCGTTTGGGCCTTAAAGTTTCCTGACATTTGTCTTACAGATGAGGAAATCCCCGAAAAAGAAACCATCAGCTAACAAACTTGTCCCGACCGGGGATCGAACCCGGGCCCACTGGATGACAAGGCAACATGCTGGATCGATACCACAGAGGTGTACGATGTATATACATCGATTGGTGTTTTCCCTTTAGTTAATTATATTACTACTGTTATTAATTATTAAATTATTATTATTATTATTATTATTATTATTATTATTATTATTATTATTATTATTATTATTATTATTATTATTATTATTATTATTATTAGAGTTGTAAGGGGTAGTGACGTGTGTATAACCTCTCCTACCCAATTCTCATCCTCACCTTCTCGTGGTACAACCCGTTTTCACAAACGAGGCTCTGAGGACCGAGTCACGGCGATATAACCGTTGCATCGGGTACTTAGTAAATGCAGTATCCTAATGTCTGTCCAGAGACTAAAAGGTAGCAGCCCTACCACTGGACTACTTAGCGTCGGGCCAGTAACCTGTCCTAAGGAACTTCAAAACTACTTTCAAGTCTCAACACGAAAAAATCCAGAAGGAATTAAAATAACAGAATACCCAAACAAATGTTAAGATATCAACCTGCAGGAAGAAGAAGACCAGGACGTCCACTCAAAAGACTTTTGGATGGTGTTTCTCTTGAGGTCGAAACAGGTCAACAAATGGCCTAAATTCGTGAATGTACTATGATGATGATGATGATATTATTATTATTATTATTATTATTATTATTATTATTATTATTATATTATGTCTACTGTATAAAATGTTATAATATGTATATGCAATTTACAATGAACTTTTCATGTTAATTAATTATAATTAGTATACTATATATAATCTTGTCCACCACTGTGGTCTAGAGGTAGCGAGCTGCTTTCTCACGCAGCGGGCCCGGAGTCGATTCCGGGTCGCAACAGGCTCTTGGGTGAGGTTTTCTCGGGCTTTTTCCTCACCTGTAAGACAAATGTCAGGAAGTTTAGAGCCCAACAGTCCCAAAAATCATCCGGTCATCATCATCATCCTTATCATTATCAACATCTCCTTCACTGGTGTGGAAAGCAACGGGAAGCTATCACACCTATAATTCCCTAGTAAAGCTGCAAAGCATAGCACGAAAATGCTATGATTGCAGTAAAAGAACTGCCTTCGAGCAGAATTACTATGCATGGATATATCTTTACTATAATTACATATATTTCTATATTTGTGCTAGTTGAGAGGAAGAGAAGGCCTTACAGCCTTACGACCTTAATATTATCAGAATAAATAAAACATTATTATTATTATTATTATTATTATTATTACTATTATTATCACTATCATTACTATATCCACCGCTATTGTCTCGAGGTAGCGTGCTGCCTTGCCACGCAGCTGATCCGGGTTCGATTCCCGGTCGGGACAGGTTTATGGGTGAGGTTTTTTTTCAGAATTTTTCCTCACCTGTAAGACAAATGTCAGGAAGCTTAGGACCCAACGGTCCTCGAAAATCATCCGGCCATCATCATCATCATCATCTTAATCATCCTTCACTGGTGTGGAAAGCAACGGGAAGCTACCACGCCTATAACTCCCTAGTAAGGCTGCAAAGCTATGATTGCAGTGAAAGACCTGCCCTCGGGTAGAATTACTATGGAATGGAAATTACTCGTATTATTATCTAACCGGAATAAACATGTTGGTAACTGGCTATAACGGAAACGTGAATAAACATGTTAGCAACCATGCGATCATTAACGATAACTAAGGATATAGTTAGTAACTAGTGGTATTTTGCACTTTAGGGTCGAATATATAAACGCATTAGACCGTAAAAGGCGTTCTCTGCTGAGAAAGTTTTATCCTAATACATTTTGCTTACTCAGAAATCTATTAATGCGATAATAATTGTAAGCTACCTGACGAGGTAACTTAAGATCATAGCTCAAGACAGAAACTTATCGTGAGAATCCCGAAGGGAATCGATGGGAACCGATGGTAACCGATGTAGTTTGAAACCTTGCCGCTTTATCCAAGATGTCGGACCTTGAAGACTTCGATCATGTTTTCGGTATACGCGGAGAAGAGGAATTTGATAGAGTCTACCAAAGAATTCAACTGGAAGAACAGGAGAATCGGCGTAATATTGCGCGACACAGACGTCGTTGTATACGGTATTATTTGCGGGACGCAAGCGTAAATGCGTTCCTCTATAGCAGACGAAAATAACGGAAGTGGTTTTATCGCTGAGAATTCTGGGTAATTCGTTGCCAATATTACGAAAATGTCGACTTTCATGCATGACCGGTAAGTCGGCCGTTATTTCGATCTCAGCAATTGCTCACGGTGATTGGAAGTAATTTGAGTAAAGACTAATGTATTTGCAAATGATAGCCAAAAAATTATTTCCCTCCAATAAATGAATATTTTATAAAATTTTGAAAGCGTTTGATAAATATATATTTACAAAATGTATAGTATTGCTCTTCTCTTTTGTAAAACTGCACATGTAGCGAGTTCAGTGGAATGAACAATTGATTGAAAGCGAAGTAAATAGAAGCTCTACTACATAAGTCAATACAGACAACTGTATTAATAGAACAAAAATGAAAGGTATTTTTTTAAAAGGCCATAGGTTTATGATGAAGCAATTCTAAAGGGCATAAGTCAAGATTTGTTATAAAACATCGAACCATTCAACGTCATACGCTCGGTGAAATGAGGTTAATTAAAGTTAATTAAATTAAATATAGCACAACAAAAGAAAATAAATGAAGTAATGGCAGAATATTCAGATACCTAGGAATAATACAAGATAATTACAAACAGGAATGAGGTACAGAAAAAAAAATTCAACTTAGTATTAACTCTGGAAACGCATGCTAATATGTATTACAGGGCCTCTTTTCATCCCAACTCGTCTAAAAAAAATGTTAAACTACAAATATCTAATATATAAAAATGAATGTTTGTTTGTTTGTTCGTACTTTATGCGCGGCCAAACCGTTGATCCGATTGTGATGGGGCTTTTTGCAAAATGTTCAGGATATTCCTGGGATGAACATAGGCTATAAGAGAGTTGTGATACTCAACTCATACACCCTTAAAAATAGCCCTTTGTAGTGGAAAACGTGAAAAAAGTAGCTCTTTGAACGCTTAAATGGCTTACGCTGCCTAAGCCATAACAAATACACAAAATTAATGTACACAGAATTGAATATCTCAAAAAGCTCTACAAAAAAGTCCGCGACAGCATATGTTTATTTCTTACGGATAACTCACAATAACCATTTTTGTCTTTCATTGATGCCAAGAAGATCGAGACAAGTACGTAGATTCCAGTGCTAGCATGGCAGCACATGGCTGGTATGCTTTTACGCATATCTCACAAAAACGAATATTGTCTTTTAGCTCATTTATGCCAAGAAGATCGAGATAAGTAGATTCCCGGGCAACACCGGGTAATCAGCACGGTGGATCCTAAAATAATTACGATATACATTTATAATTATTTTTCATTTTACTTATTCAACTAATCATAAGAAGTGCATTAATTTTTGTCTTTCAGCTCATTTATGCCAAAAAGATCGGGATGAGTAGATTCCCGGACAACGCCGGGTAAACAGCACGGGGTATCTACAAAAATAATTAAGATAGAAATTTTTCTTCTTACTTATTTAAATAAATATAAAACACATTAATTTTCGTATTTCAGCTCATTTATGTCAAGAAGATCGGGATAAGTAGATTCCCGGGCAACGCCGGGTAATCAGCACGGGGTATCTAAAAAATACATATAAATTTATAATTATTTTTCATTTTACTTATTCAACTAAACATAAAAGCACATTAATTTTCATTTATTTATGCGTAGCAGTGCACGCCGGGTATTAGCTAGTGTATATATATATATATATATATATATATATATATATATATAATTATATATATATAATTATTCCTTCAGTTATGTTACATGGATTCGAAACATGGTCTCTTACTTTAAGGAAAGATATTTATTTTATGAAAATAGTACTAGGATTAGCAAATATTTTCAGTTGTTTGTTTTAAATATTATTTAACCGACAAATTAATTTATAATATTACTTCCCCCCCCCATGTACACTTAGCAAAAATAAGAATGAGCGGACTCTTGATCTCGACATTTCTAGTTTTAACGCGCGATTCACACGAGTAAACTAATTGCACAGTAGAGCTACAATACGTTCCCCTTCCTCCAATGAAGAGCATTCTTTTATGCACAGCAAGCCAGCGAATGCTAAGCTCAGTGCATGGTGGCTTTCTTCGTTTGAAAGAGGTCATAGGTTCGATTCCCGACGAGGTGAAATTTTTAAATTGTTAATTTATTCTGTCCGTCCACTCTTAAAGAAACACGAAATAAATATTTGGAAGTATTATATTATTATTATTATTATTATTATTATTATTATTATTCATCTATGGGCTATTATTAAGCTGGACTTGAAGTATATAAACTAAATATTTTAATTGAAGGGTGAAACTTTTTCTCGCTAATACGTAATAAATAAGTACCTAAATATATGAAGCTATATTATCTTTTATTACATCAATTTATTGCATTATTATTAAAACGTGGGTAGTGCATACACAAATTTATATCAGTAGCTAAATACTGTAATAGAGTTTACGAAGGCAGGAATTTTAGATAAAATAGTGTGAAGTCGATGTACATTATGTGGCAGGAACAGAGTGTTTTAGGATGTATCTTGCAGAAATAAATTTTATATAAACAAAGTTATTGTCGAGGGATTTGAAGCCTGGCTCTCATACATGTTCCATTTTTCCTAATTGGTTTAACGATCTACGCTACTAGAACGTCGGATACTAGTTGTCTAAATCCTGGTTGTCTTGTTTACTTTTACACTATGCACGAGGATTGAACTTTATTTGAAATGTCACAACTTGAGTAATATTGTATACGTTGAACAATCATAAATATCGAGAAACAAGTCTCCTTCGCCGCTCTTTAACTATTTGAGATGATTAAAACCAAATACAGCGTATTTAAAACATTTAAAAATGTGTTGCCTCGTGAACCACAGCTTTAGTTTTTCGAGCATACGCAGTGGGTCTTAACAGGGACTCTGCGTTTTGCCGCTTATTATTTCTTTTCTAAGTGCACATTAGATAGGGACAGTCTACCAAATAGTTTAATGTATCTTGCTTGTGTATATTTTATTAATAATATTGGTCTTGGTTCTAATTATCATCAACATTATTATGTCATCGATATTAATCTTATAATAATATATTAATTACCTCATTGATAAAAAAAATACTGTACAATCAGCCAGATATTCTGAATTTTGTTAAAATTAACAGATTGTCCTGGGCTGGACACATTATTCGCATGGACAACAAAAGGATTACAAAAAAATAATTTGCAATGAGCAACCTCTATTGGCCAGAAAAGTTGAAAGATCTAAAATTAAGATGGAAGGATGGTATATAGTACACAATTGATCTTCTTGGTGATACAATATTAAAATATATATATCTGGTCTTGAGAATGACAGCTTGGCTGTAGAAACTAGTTGACCATTTTAAATATTTATTGGTGAAATGGGCATATTGACTGTATATATATTTTAATTGAAGGATGGTATAGTTCAAGACATTAAGATTTTAAACATAAAAAGCTGGAAGAATGAAGCTTAGAACAGGGAAGTCTGGCATAAGCTTCTGAAGGCGGCCAAGGCCCACATGGGGCTGTCGAGCCATTGATGATAATGATGATAAAAATTCATTTAGAATTTAAATATAGAATTTATTGTGGTTGCTATAAGAAAATATATCCACCTACAGAGACAGATGGCTGCAATATATATCCCGAATTTCACCAACTAGGATCGCAATGCAGTTCTTTGGTATAGACCACGAGGACGACGACGACCTGGTCGTCCACAAAACGACTTTCAGACCCTGTCTAGTTGAGACCGAAACAGGTCAGCATTGGCCTATGTTCATGAATGGTGTATGATGATGTAGTTACTATATTCTAATGTAACACATGCTTGTCCTGGTGAATGGAAGAGAAGGCCACATGGCCTTAACTCCATCATCATCATCATCATCATCATCATCACTCTAGGGATTAGGCAATTGCCCGTTCCAACTTCATAATGCATCAGCCCAACGTCTTCTAGGTCTTCCAACATCACGTCTTCCTCTTGCTTGATAATTTCTTGCTAACAATGGATATCTCTCCTTACTCATTCCATCCATATGATCAATCCATATCTGTCTGTAATTCGTGACCTTATCCAATAAAGGCTGTACTTTCAATTCTTCTCTTATATCCTCATTTCTTATTCTATGAAGTCTTGTACATCCTTTAACTTGCCTTAGTAACCTCATCTCCGCCGTCTGTATTCTATCCTTCTGTTTTTTCATTGGAGCCTTAACTCTACCAGGCTAAATAAACAAATAAATAAAATCGTAGTGTGGCTGTGTCGTGGACTCGGCCGTGTGTATTACGTGAATACGTGTACATAATGGGTAATATTTTCTTTGAGCATATTATACGTACGTCATAATCATAACATCATCCACTTGCATAAGCTCGGTCGTCCCAGCAGCAGATATACTGGCGCCGTCGTTTATCTGCTCAGTCACCTTCATTCTTTTACGTTCCCGGCTCCGCTTCACTCTGTCATAAGATGTTTTATGGGTACCACCGGATTACTTTTGAGAGGCCCTTTCAAACCGTATACAATCTCTTAATTTTGATATGGATGTTTGACGAGTATAGGCCGACATTGCATTATTTATTTTATTTTTTTACTTTATCACCATGTATATTCACTATATATATTTTACACTAATGATTTATATATGCAATAGTTAGATCTTGACGGGACTGACGATTGAAATTCAAACGAACGTCGCAGTTATCCGAGTCAAAATTTATACTAAACGAAAATTATGTGACGCAGCGAAACGACCCCAAAATGGCGGCGCTTCCCCATCAGCGCGCGATGCGTCACATCCAAACTCAATCTAACGAATTTGTTTAGCCTTTAACTATCGAGTGGTGTAATTGAATTTTGGATGTAGATGATAGTTGCAACACCAAACGAAGATAGTTTGAACGCTTTAGAAGTCTATAAAGGACAAACATACATATATATATATATAGAGTAATGTATAAAAATTACGTGTCACGTTGTTTGTCCGCGATGGAATCCTAAACTACTGAACCAATTTTAATAAAAGTTTGCACACTGTGTGCATTTTGATCCAACTTGAGACTTAGGGAAGTTAATAACTAAATTTATAGTCGCATTATTTTTTATTGCAAATTATTTGTTTATTATTTAACAAAGATTTATAAGTATCTGTGAGTTCCATACGATTCTTACAGAAGACGGTTTAAGGTAATTGGTTTATTATTCAACCAGGTGGCTGTGCTTTTTGTTGCAACCGCGAATTTCAATTGAATTACAAATATCGATTATTTCATAATTTAAGTGTGTTTGTGTTTATTTTATTTTCAATATATTGATAATAATATTAATTTCGTGTGTAAGTATTCGTTTTAAGTAATCTGGCTGAAAGACAGCAACTTAATTCAAATTTAACTGGACCGAGAATAGACATTGAACAATATGGTGAACCAGTTCTAGAGACCATGAATGATAATACATCAAGTGAATTTCCGCAAATTGGTATAGGCCTATATGACATAAAGCTTACATTTAAGAAGAATGTCAACTTAAAAACATATGAAGGTCCTAAGGAACGGAATAACAGAACTGTAAGTAAGTTTGTTAGTTATAATAATATGCCTAATATTACAGAAACAATCTCCATGCCTCAATTAAATGAAAAACAAGATGACTATAATATATCACAAGATGATATTACTATACAGAGACTTCTTGATGATGAGAATCCAAACTGCCAACAAGTTTGTAGAAAAAAACCAAAGTATAGGCTAATGAAATCAGCAACCCTCCACAAAATATTCCATCAATAAATGTATATAATCATTATGATACACTTATGGATGATACTGAGAATGCAGACAACATAAATTCATCTCAATCAATAAAACCACTTCCACATAAACCACCACCCATATTTATATTGGGTGTAGTTAACGTACCAGAACTGAACAATTGTGTAAAACAAAAACTTTCTGATTTAGATTTCTCACTTAGTTTACTACATAATTTAACGTATACCTTAGCCACAGCAACGCGTGGCCGGGACTTCTATATAGCCTATATATAAAACAAAGTCGGATTAGTTACACTATTTATAACTCGAGAACGGCTGACCGATTTTTATGATCTTTGATTTGTTGGATTTGTTTCCGCCCCGAATAGCAGATAACTATTAAAACATCGGAAAAATTAACGTAAAAATATTTAAAGGCGATACGACGCTCGCGGGGCCAGCTAGTTATATATATATATATATATATATATTTAACATTTGTTAGCACTTTGTATTCTTTTATTTATTTCTTCCTGGATATTATTGTTTATTTAGTCCCATTAAACATGAGTCCATAAATTAATCAGTTATGAAGTAATGTCAATTTTACTGTTTGGGACTTGCTGATAGCAAGTGTCAATTATAATAAACCCATCACAGTATTATTCAATCGGCTATGTTAAACATGGCTGAGTATCCAAATCTTAAATTGGCGAAATAATAATTTCTCCTGGCAGTTATACAAATGATCCGGACCGTAAAGAAAACAATATCAAGTAAAACTCAAGTTATTATTGTACATTATTATGTAATTTGACACAAATATATGCAATTTCTATCAGCTTGTTTTTGTATTGTTTTATAATAGCATATTACAATACACATTACAATAAATAATGTAGGCCTAACTTTACCATCTTTCAGAAACAAACTGAAAAAAAAAAACTGACAGAAACATCTCACTAAAATTATTTTTTAAACAATTAATAATTCGTTTTTCCTTTAATAAAAATAGTAATAAGATTTATTAATATTTGTACCTATCTCAAATACCTAGGAACAATAATCACAAACAGGAATGAGATGCACAAAATAATTAAACATAGGCTCAATTCTGGAAATGAGTGCTATTATGCATTGCAGAGACTCTTGATGTTCCAACTCCTTTCAAAAAACGTTAAACTGTAAATTTATAAAACTATTATTCTACCAGTTATATTTTATGGATGCGAAACATGGACTCTTACTGTAAGGCAGGAAAGGAGATTACGAGTATTTGAGAATAAAGTAGGCTACTTAGGAATTTTTTTGGACCAAAGAGAGATGAACAGACAGGTGAATGGAGAAGTCTACAAACAATGAACTACATGGTCTTTATAGGAAGCCAGATATAATAAGAACAGTTAAGTCTCGTAGACTGCGATGGGCAGGACATGTGGCACGTATGGGGAATGAAAGAGTTGCATGGAAGCTTCTTGTAGGAAAATCTGAGCTAGTGAGTTAATTAGTAGTTATAGCCTACACAAAGAAAAAACAGATCGAATCTACTACGTATTCCCCGTATACTTGAAAATTATAAAAAACAAAGAAACTAATAAACTGTAATGAATTAATATATGGCTTATAGGCCTATATGGAAAAGATACTTACTTACTCACTGGCACTATCGAACCCGTAGGTTCATGGCCGAGCGGACATAAACTCTCCATACATCCCTATCCTAATCTAATTCTTTCCAATTATTCCCTGTATAATCTACTTCCCTCAAATCATAGTTAATGTTATTCTCCCACCTCATTCTTGGTCTACCAACTGGACGTTTTCCTTCAGGGATGATTGGAAAACATTGGCTCAGGATAGGGATATATGGAGAGCTTATGTCCATGAACCTACGGGTTCGATAGTGCCAGTGAGTGAGTGAGTGAGTTAGTTAGTTAGTTATAGGTCTACCTTTTGGCAGGTACGTCATCCTCAACTGTGTTAAAATCTTGTATTTGGAATAGTAACTCTAGGTCTTTCGGAAGTTAACTTCCATCATCAGCAGGATGGGTATGTGCTACTGGCTGTTATTGTATTACAACGTTGTAGACGTTGATGGTCTTGAAGTGTCGTTGACAGCAACTGACCTTTTTTTTTAACGAACTCATATAGTGGGTTGCAGGACTGGGGTGCGTTCTCATTTAATAGTAAGATGTTGACTTCTTTTATAATTTCAATGTCTTCTAATAAATGTATCTTAGATGGAAATGTTTCTTTGTGAACTATCGTGAGGGTATTTTCTATTGTGCCCATTCGGTGTCCAGGGTTAAAGATTTGCCAGGCATAGTTTGATTTTCAACCGCGTATATAATAACTTTAAGATTTTCTTTGTATCTTGTATTAACCCTTAAATTCGTAATGTATCCTTTTGGATACATCAGTTGGTTCAATTAATTTAATATTTTAAATACATCAGAAGAAAACGAATAAAAAGAAACCACTTAAATATGTGTCTAAATTATACAATATACCGAATAATATCAGTTACACAAGATTCCGTTTTCACTGCGGTCCGCCACATTCAAATAACTATTAGAAGAAATTTGTGTTTTGCCAATTTAAGAGTTACATATTCTACTTGTTCTGCATATATAACATTTATTGCAATCTTTACATGTTAATGTATAAATTTCTTTATAATTCGATCTATTTCCGGGGTTTTACAGCTGCTGCTGTTAAAAAGAGTGGTTAATAGTGGACAACCTTGTCTAACTCGTCCTGTTATAATAATAATAATAATAATAATAATAATAGCTTTATTTTACCTGGCCTTAAGGCCTTGTCTACCACTCAACCAGGTTTAAAAAAAATACAAACAAAAAATAGTCTTAAATCTAAATTACAATATATATATATATATATATATATATATATATATATATATATATAAACGATTACAAGTTATGAATACAATACAATTAATATTTATAATGTATTTTGATTTACTCTAAATTTAACGAATTAAATATATAATATGTACAAGATATATAAAAAAACGAGGAAAAATTAATGACATAGTATAAAATTAAATAAATAGAGAAAAATTAATTATTAGACAACAGGTAACTGTATAAGCGTGACTTAAAGGTGCCAAGTGTGCGGCAACCCCTGATATCTTGAGGAAGGAGATTCCAGGAGCGGGCGGAGGCTACTGTGAAGGAAGTAGAATAGGAGGAAGTGCTATGAAGAGGAATTGTTAGCAGACTGCTATCTTGTGACCTAGTGTCAATATTGTGGTAGGAGGATAACTTCTCAAATCTGGACGCCAGGTAAGTAGGAATGTAGGAATTCAGAAGCTTGAAAAGTAGCGAAAGAGAGTGCAATTTACGTCTGTCAGTAAGACGGAGCCAAGAGAGGTTATTAAAGTGTTCGGAAATATGGTCATAACGGCGGATATTGAAAATGAATCGAATGCAAGCATTATGAACACGCTGCAGTCTCTGCGACAAGGCATAGTTTAGATCATTATATATAATGTCACAATATGTATTGGTTCCCTTTTATTTATTTTTATTTTTGTTTTCTCATACATTTTCTTAATTACTGCTATCAAGTGTAGTGGAATTCCTAAAAATTCTAGTTAATTTTGTAATTTAATTGCATGTGTAGGCCTATGTTAATTTTATCCATGTTATATTATTAATATAAATATGAAAATAGTAAACTACATACGGTGGAATTTTACTTAAGAAAGAAGGTGATTGCAGTTGACAAGAGAGATGCTAATTGCACATAAGAGAAAAGTGAATTTTTTGGAGATAGGGATGCTGATGTCTGCGGGATGAATAGTAAGCCCGGTGCGAGATCGATATGGCAGCAGAGGCATGGAGAGGGGAGGAGAAAGACGGTCGCTCCTCTATCCAGGCGCTACTGTTCACTTGTACCTTTGCCGCTCGCCAGGTCGCGCGCACGTTCCTGCTCCACCGCGACAGTGTCCTAGGTCCAGTGATACCCACCTGACTGCTTCCTCGATCTTACGTCATATTTAGCAAGTGACAGTGAATATTTCGTCGGGAAACTTCGCGATTTTTTAAGTCTGTATCGAGTGCATTTTGTTCGTGTGATGTTAATATTATATAACAGTGGGATAATGTACTGTTATAACAGTTTATACAAGAGTATTGTTTAATTATGGATCCACTTCAGAGAGAGGTAATTAAATTACCTAGTCATGTGACGTCCGGGAAGTCCAACAACTCTGCGGTAAGTAGAGACCTAGGTCAAGGTCATAAATTACCTTCACTTTTTCTAGAAATAATTGCAGCTATTATCTTCAGAAATATTTAGAACTGTAAGAAACACATTGCTTAATGCAATTTTACAGCATTCTATGTTTTTTTTACATGTTGGTATGAAACAGTGACATACAGGGTGTTTAGAAATTCCCATTACATATTTCTACAGTTTATAGAGCGGATTAAGTATACAGCATTTAGAGCAGTAACCTTTGTCCGGACACGTTCTCATTTCGTACTGTAGCTACAAGAAGTTTGTATTAAATATTTAAATCTCCCGCGTTTGTCGGGGATAAATCGATAGTGATTTAATTAAATTTACACAACTCAACTTTCACTGATTTCGTGGTATTGTAGCCTCACTATGATAGTTGTCCTTTTATATAAAAGCGGGTGCGGCACGACATTGCTTGACAATGATTAACATGCGGAATTATTATAGTGGCATCTTTGTATTTAAATATATTTAACAGCTGCGGGGAAACAAAGTGAGTCGCTGGACAACCATCATATTTAGCGATAATAATGCCCAATGTCAAGTGAAAAATAAAGGAATTGAGGACCGTTTCTTCAAAACTTGTTAACTGAAACAAAAATCAGGAGACACAAAGAACTGAATAGAGACAAGTAGTCTATAGGTGCAAATTGTGCTATACATCTTGCCAATTAATCAGAGGGCTTCTAACAGGTTATTTTGAAATCAATTTTAATTTAGTAGTACTTTTCTTATACATATTTTTATTTCGACTGTTTTTCCAAAACATGCTATCTACAACATAGCACAACCCTTAGTATTATTGTAAACTTAAAAACGGCATCACCAATAAATAAAATACGAAGTTAAACATTTACATTAATATTTTGTGTTTTTAATATTGCTTTGTCAACCGCTGTGGTCTCGAGGTAGCGTGCTGCCTTGTCATGCAGCGGGCCCGGGTTCGATCCCCGGTCGGGGCAGTTTTTCTGGGTGAGGTTTTTATTGGGGTTTTTCCTCACCTGTAAGACAAATGTCAGGAAAACTTTAAGGCCCAAACGGTCCCCGAAATCATATGGTCATCATCCTTATCATTACCGCCATCATCTTTCACCGGTGTGGAAAGCAACGGGAAGCTACCACACCTACAATTCCCTAGTAAAGCTGCAAGCATAGCATGAAAATGCTATGATTGCAGTGAAGGACCTGCCTTCGGGCAGAATTACTATGGATGGAATATTGTTTTTGTACAAATTATTGGTAACCAGAACTAATTTTACGAGAAAAGTCTAAATAATATAATACATATCAATATTAATAAGATAAAATAGAGTTAACTATAGGTCATCATCGTCATCATCATAGTATATTCACGAATTTAGGCCCCTTATTGACCTGTTTCGACCTTAATAGAAACACCATCAAAAAGTCTTTTGAGTGGAAGTCCTGGTCTTCTTCTTCCTGCAGGTTGATAGCTTAACATTTGTTTGGGTATCCTGTGATCTTCCATTCGATAAACATGTTGCCATCCAAAAGTCTTTTGAGTGGACGTCCTGGTCTTCTTCTTCTTCCTGCAGGTTGATAGCTTAACATTTGTTTGGGTATCCTGTGATCTTCCATTCGATAAACATGTTGCATCCATCTTGACTTATAATCAGAAATTTTGTTTTCTAAAAGTTCCATGTGTAATTCTTCTAAAATGTCTTATTTTTTTGTGATCTAGTAGTGTGTATCCTGCAGTCCTCCGAAGGTATCTCTTCTACGCGGCCTTACTCTGGCGCGCATACACAAAGAACTGTCAAATTACCTCTATTTATTTTCAGTCGAAGCTCTAATATTCTTTCATTATAGTAAGTGTAGTGTTGAATTGTATTTCAAATGGTTTTGTTAATCCAAATCATTACTCCAGCTTGCCCATGGGTTTTCCTATCGACACTGCTACATACACATTTGTACATCATTTTGTGTTTCTTTCGTTCCTTTAAGTTTCTTCTTAGTTTCTGTAGTTGCTGCAATATCGATGTTTCTATTCTTAAATTTACTGTCTAGTTCCTCTTCTTTTTCATGGATGCTTAGGACATTCCAGGTTGCATATCTCACAATATCATTGTACCCTTTTCTTTTAACCGTATTTCTTTGCTGTGGGTCGTCATAATTCAATTTCTTTTGAATTTCTTCGTGTTGAGACTTGCAAGTAAAGTTGAGATAACTTAGGACGGGTTACTGACCATTGGTAGGGCTGCTACCTTTTAGTCTTTGGACAGATATTAGGGTATCGCATTTACTCAGTACCCGATGGAATGGTTATACCGCCGTGACTCGGTCTTCAGTGCCTCGTTTGTGAAAACGGGTTGTACCACAAGAAGGTGAGGATTAGAATTGGGTAGCAGAGGTTATATACACGTCATTACCCATTACAACCTAAGTATAAGTCCGGTCGGGGCAGTTTTTCTGGGTGAGGTTTTTATCGGGGTTTTTCCTCACCTGTAAGACAAATGTCAGGAAAAGTTTAATGCCCAAACGGTCCCCGAAACCATATGGCCATCATCATCATCATCCCTCACCGGTGTGGAAAGCAACGGTAAGCTACCATACACCTACAATTCCCTAGTAAAGCTGCAAGTATAGCATGAAAATGCTATGATTGCAGTGAAGTACCTGCCTTCGGGCAGATTTACTATGGATGGATATTACTGATTAAATAATAAAATTTACCATCCGTATTTTCATAAAATAATTCAGATAGAAAACATCCATGTTGTCCTCGTTTATTCATATACTCGTCTGAGAAATGCAAATAGGTAACATTTATTGGCTTTGCATTATCTTCTTCTAATTTTCCTTCCTCTCTCAACTGGTATTATATCGGGTAAATATTCTTCATTCATTATGAAATTTTTTACAATGAAATTAATTGGAACTAAACACATCAAAGACTGAAGGCAATGATGAATGGAAAATATTCCCGTTGGTGCAGAACAAATTGAAAGTCATTGTTGCATCTGTCCATCCATTGATCATCGTCCAATCCTCTGATAATCATATTCAGGTTATCTTTGGTCTTCCTTTCTTCCTCCCTTCCATTGGGATCCATTACATAATAAGTTTAGGCAATTTTTGCTCTGGCATTCTTTTGACATGTACTTTTTTCTTTTCTATAATCTCTATGATGTCCAGCTCCTCTTGTACACCCATAATTGTATATTGTATATGCAAATCATATTTTGGTACACTCGCTCATCTTATTCCTGTGGTGATATTACAGGGTTCTTCATTATATAACCTAAACGGGCACACTTCGACATTTTGCCTGTGCCCCGAGGTTCGGGGTGACACAGCCGGCTTTGCTTGTCTACATAATTCACTCCGCCGCGCAGAAGCATGCCATGTAATAAATTTACTGTTTACCTGATAACTGTGGATCGTTAGTCTCTAGACGCATAATCGGTCCAAACACTTTACGAGAAGGACTGTAAATGCAGAGAGGTACCGAAAATGACATTTTGACTCCATTTTTTCATACCCAACTGCCAGGATTCTCTGCTTCTGCTCTCACTACAGCAGAGGAGGGCATGAATAAAATTAGAGGAAGTGTTTCAAGAGAGACTTGATTAGTTGCTGGCGTATGACCCTCTCGCCCCCCTGATCTAACAGTGTGGTGATTTTTTACTTGTTGGGGTAAACTTGCAAGATAAAGTTTACGGGACAAATCTTCATACATTTGAAGAACTAAAAATAAATATTAGAAATGAAATTGGAAACATTACAGTAGCCCAACTTAATCAAGTGAATCTGAATGTGTTTTCCCGATATAATGCATGTTTAGCCGAGGGTGGACGGCATTTCCAGCATCTTCTATAAGGCAAGATTTTTTATATTGTACTTTACGCACGGAGTTCATGCAGGAGCAAAGTCGGCTGTGGGCACACACACCCCCCCCCCCCCCAACACCGACGCGCAAAGGTAAAATGCCGTGTGCCCATTAGGTTATAAATGAAGAACCTTGTAGTAAAGTTTTTTATGTTTACTTTGGCATTGGTCACTGCCACGAAATCAAGTGAATGTTGTGTAATTTTAATGAATTTAGTCAATAAATAAATTAAATTACTATCGATAGATCCCCGGGATTTTCTAATGCTGAGTGGGAATTTGTACCTACAGCACAAAAACGATATGTTTCCAGATAAAGATTCTACTCAAAACTTTATCTACTTAATCCTCTCGAAGAATCCTAGAAGTTTTTAATGGGAATTTCCAAACACTGTACTGCGTCCCGAAGAAAAGTTTAACAATATATACACTCATTTTTGTGCTTAATGAATTTCTAGGGTGCAAAAATAGATATTTATTTGAGGAGGTTAATTTTTTGGGGGGGGATCCTGAATTTATATTTTGATAATTGGACGATGATATGCATCAACCGGCAAAGCGCCATTAAAAATGAGATTTTGATGCAATCTGAAGTAAGTGCATGCACACTTTTAGTGTCAAATCTGTAAATATAGCCTTATTATTAAAGAAAAATGCAAACGCCATCTGTCCTATCAGAGATTCAATGTTTTGTAACAAACGGTTATGAAACCAGATCTTCATATATTCTAATCTACATTTTGAATCATGCAGCTAAGCGCCGAATGCTCCTGCTCTTAGAATGTTGATGCATAATATTGTCAAACAAGGAAAATAACTTGCACATCCAGTATTGTTAGTTTGGTGCTACAATAAATAGTGAATATTGACTTAAACTTTAAACTATTTTTCTCGAAACTTACATAATGGCGCATAATCGGTTGATGCATAACGTCGTCTGATTATAGTTTTATTTTCACGTTAAATATATTCATAGGGGTCAAAATAATACATTTTCAAGACAAATATTTTTTAGGGGGGGAATTTAAAGGGGTTTCGTGCAAGGTATCATATATGATAAATTTGGTCTCAACCAAGTTTTAAGATATAAATTAAAATATATACCTGTTGGCTGGTGCCGTCGTCCTCAACCGTGCTAAAATATTGTATTTAAAATGTTATCTGGATGCCTTTCAGAAGTTAACTTCCATCATCAGTAGGATAAGTGTCTGCTACTAGTTGTTGTTTACGACGTTATAGACTTGAAGTATTGTTAGTTAGCATGTGACTTGTTTTTAACGATCTCGTATAATGGGTTGTACGACAGGGGTGTTCTCATTGAGTAGTAAGGTGTTGATTCTTTTAATAATTTCAAGGTTTTCCAATATATTTATCTTTGCTGGAAATGTTTCTTTGTGAACTATCGTTAGAGTATTTTCTATTGTGTCCGTTCGGTGACCAGTGTTAATGATATGTTTTACATAGCTTGATTTACTACCCGCATACATAAAATCTTTGAGGTGTTCCTTAAGTCTTGTGTTAAAGTTTCTACTTGTCCTGCCTATATAAATTTATTGCAATCTTTACATGATAGTTTAAGCCTATTTTTCTCCTTTAATTGATACTTCCATCTAACGATTTCAGTTGGAAGTGAAAGAAAAAGAAAAGTGTTTGAAGGGCTGCAGGTATCGAATATGATACCACTGATCACAGTGAATTGGAGTTATTACCGAAGCGAGAAAAAAATTAAACACTTAAGTTATCATATATGTTAACTAAGGATGCGGGAAGATACATTAGTTAGACTTAAGTGCCGTCTTTTGTTTTACCATGCTGGAGTTCAATTCGTACCTGCCAGTTACTTTATGATATTTTATGATACAATTATTAGACATATGTCTTCAGACTGATCTCAAAAGAGTTGGTTGGTTGATTGGTTAGTATCTAATGTGCTGCATCTAATACTGAAGTAATTAGCAGTCTTGATCTCCAGTACTTCGAAGTTTTGGAAGTTTCATTTTTGACGGCAGCACGGTTATTTACTTACTTTTGAGGGCCTCTCCACTTTTCAGCGGTTACCCTGTATTCCCATTCGCCATTCTTGCCGATCACGCCATTCATCCTCCTCCAGACCTCAGTTATTCCGATTGAGGGTCTTTCCACTTTTCAGCGGTTGCCCTTTTACCAGCCGGCTGCTGGCCCTTCACATCCACATGTGTCAATCACAGAGGTAGATGATCAACAGCCAGTGTAGGGGTGACATTTGGTTAGCATGTCGAGTCCCCCAGCCGTTATAGCTGGTTCCTCAACCTGGAGCCGCTACTTATTGTAGCTACCCAATTGCCTCACGATGCTGGGTGGGCACCGGTCCCATACTGGCCGAAATACCATGAGAAAATTTCTTCCCCCATGGAGACTCGAACCAGCGCAAGTCCCGTAGCTCTGCGCCAAGGCTTTCTACCTTAACCGCTCGGCTACGGCGCGGGACGACCTCAGTTATTGAGATGTTTATTATTCATTTCTTCTTCTGGGTGGTTGCATAGAATGCACCTTGGTGCAGACAATATGTTGTTCTTGCGCAAGTGTTAAGCAAGACAATCGTGATTTGTAGTTAATCTGAATTGTGCAACTGCTATCTTCAGTGGAAGTTCTGGTATGATGTTTGTGTTTTGAAGGAGGCATTCCTAATTCTGGGAGAATAACACTTTTATGTATTTTCAGTTGAATTTTTTCGAGAGAAGTTGGGATGACAAGAGTCCCTGTAATGCACAATAGCATGCATTTCCAGAATTGAGCTTATGTTTTATTGCATTGTCGTAGTAAAATTTATTGATATCCTTAAAGATTCACTACGTCAAATAAATTACTGTATAAACCTTTAAGAATTAGACACCCATTGCCGAAAATTGCAATTAATATCCTATTTGAATTACCTTCTCCCTCCAATATTAGAAGTTGGTGAAATTTGGGATCCCTCTTAGGTTCACACTAGGGTCAGCGTAATAAGTTCCGCAAATTGACTGTTAGATGCAACTATAGTAGATCTACGTATCCGGGGCGAGAAATGTTTTGTGGCTTCACGCATTGAATCCAGTTGAAGTCAATACCGTGAACTCTTGATGTGACATCTAGCAACCGGAAATATTTTCCCCTTCAGGGTGACCAAACAATCTCTATTTCCACCTTAAAAATTGCTCTTGTGCTGAAGAGAGAAAGTAGAGTCATTTTTAGGTTTCCCTCATTTCTTCTATTTCAACTGATTCAATTGTTGAGCAAGAAACCTTTTTTTTAGGAATAGAACTCAGATTTTTTAAAGAGTAGGTAAAGTTTTTTTTTTCATTTTTCTATTTTCTAATTCGTCTCTTTGGTTCGTGAGATATTTAATAAGTAAAACACTAATTCTTAGAGCCAAATATTGAATAAACTTTACGCAAATGCTGTTTACTTATTTTCACAGAATTAGAAACGAGTTTAAAAATAATGCATATTATTATAGCACCGGAATAAATGCTACTTTTTTTTTTGCTGCATGTAACTAAATTCAACTCTACTGCTGCATCTAATAGACATTTAGATCCCAAAATATACGCCCTATATTGAAATAATTAGATTAATCTAGATCTATGCAAACTAAACACATTAAAAAAATATTGTAAAATAATAAGTAGGTAGTAACCTATTCTATTTCAAAATATGTTTTTTGTCAAATGCCACCAGGTTGTCTTCATGACATTACTGGTTTTCTGTCCTGGCATTGGCGGAATTGTAATCCATTTCTTAGGCTGGGGCACCTGATAGGCGGAGTTACTTTACTCCCATGATATAAGTGATAAATGATAGTGAGGCGCCAGGAGAGTTCTTAACCTAAACTTAACCTAAATTCCAGACATGATCAACCACAGGAATAATTCCTTTTAAGGAAAAATTCCTATGGCTTGACCGGGAATCGAACCCGGGACCTCATGAACTGTAGTCAGAAAAACTGACCACTGGCCCATGAGGCTGGTCATCATAATACCTTTAATTTATTTCTTTAGTTTGGTATTAATAAATTCTATATTCAAAACAAAAATAAAACATATCTTAATGATAATTCCGTTAAAAGTCAGAAAACAATCTGGGATAAAGAATTGTCCAATTAAAATCACAATTACTAGTAAAAAGCAATAAAATCATGACAAAAGCACCCAAAAGATACAAACAGATATAATTACAGATATGAAAGTAAACAACCTGAGATTGGCAGAACACTCGCAAAGGATGACCAAAAATTTAGTAGTTACAAGTTTATATATTTTATGCTGAACCAGAAAGAAGCTACATGGTCTTTTTAGGAAGTCTCGTAGACTGCGATGGGCAGGACAAGTGGCACGAATGGGAAATGAAAGACATGCTTGGAAGCTTCTTGTAGGAGAACCAGAGGGAAAACGCCCAGTTGGTAGACCAAGAATGATGTGAGAGAATAACATTAACTATGATTTGAGGGAGGAAGATTTTACAGGGAATGATTGGAAAACATTAGCTCAGGATAGAGATGTATGGAGAGCTTATGTCCGAGCGGCCATGAACCTACGAGTTCGATAGTGCCAGTGAGTTAATTAACTCAGAAGGAAGACGGAGAACTAGAAGACCGAATTTGAGATGGATGGACGGATGGAGTACTACAGGATGTCAAATCTTTAAAACTCAACAATTGGTGGACGATTACCAGAGATAGAAAAGCCTGGAGAAAAATTCTGTAGGAACTCTTGACCATTGACAAAGTACTAGGGTTGTTGTGCTGATGATCATGAAATTTATACCAACATGTGTTTCGATCTTAAACAGACTGTTGACACATCAAGCGCAAGAACACAATTAAAAAGCAGAGCACAGGATCTACTTTATATACTAATATTCGAAGGTGTCGTCTATGGGAACTTCACGTGACGTCACCCACAGATGACTATTCTATATTGTTTTCTTAATTTATTCTCCTAGAGGCCTAGAAGTTTCGAGACAGACCGAACAGTATGCGAGCGACCGCTATTCGAATAGTTGCGAAAACAAAATTTCAAGAAAGCACGACTGGAGAGATCGTTGACAGTTGTGCACACGACTCATGATTCGCGATTCAGAATCTCTCATGCCTTATTGCATGCCGAAACTTACTTTCAAATTTCTACGAGAGAAGCATCCTGATGTACCAAATCCGTGTCCCAAAAATTCTGCCGTTTTTATCTTCTAGGCACAGAGATAGAAGCCAAAATCCAGCAATTGCGAAGATGATGGACTTCCTGCACGATTAAAACGGAGTGCAGGGTGGCGGGACGTAAACAAAATTATTATTATTATTATTATTATTATATTATTATTATTATGTCGGCCGCGGTGGATTAGTGGTTATGCTCCTTGGCTCTGGTCCCGAGGGTCGCGGGTTCAAACCCGGCCGGGGTAGATGGATTTTTAAGGATGGAAAAATCCAAGGAGCAAGTCCTCCGGGAGGGACTATAAGCCGTGGGTCCCGAATCTGAAGATTTTCAGGCTCGTAAAAAATTCTTAAGCCTGATTGAAAAGGCCTCTAAGCAAAATTTGCCGAATTTTCCCGTCCTAGTACTATCTTGGTTTCCTAGGTGTCAGTATTAGGCAGAACGCTGACCAGGGACCACTCAAAAATGACAGCTTTACGAAAACAAGTGTAACTAAATTAGTATAGTTCAAATTCTTCCCTGTAGGGGGAGAGCACCTAAATCTCTGTAAAGGGAAAACATGGGCTTACAATACAAAAAAATATTATTATTATTATTGTTATTATTATTATTATTATTATTATTATTATTATTATTATTATTATTATTATTATTATTATTATTATTATTATTATTATGTCCTGCGCCGTAGCCGAGCGGTTAAGGTAGGAAGCCTTGGTGCAGAGCTACGGGACTTGCGCTGGTTCGAGTCTCCATGGGGGAAGACATTTTCTCATGGTATTTCGGCCAGTATGGGACCGGTGCCCACCCAGCATCGTGAGGCAATTGGGTAGCTACAATAAGTAGCGGCTCCAGGTTGAGGAACCAACTATAACGGCTGGGGGACTCGACATGCTAACCACATGTCACCCCTACACTGGCTGTTGTTCATCTACCTCTGTGATTGACACATGTGGATGTGAAGGGCCAGCAGCCGGCTGGTAAAAGGGCAACCGCTGAAAAGTGGAAAGACCCTCAATCGGAAAAAAAATTATTATTATTATTATTATTATTGTTGAAAGGATGATTATGGAACAGTCATATAATCAGAAAAAAAAAGAAGTTACAAATATATAATTCCACAGTGAGAAAACTGTCAAATATAGAGCTGAAGTTTGGAAATTCAACAAAAACTTAGGACAAAAACTTATGTCAATGGAAATGGATTTCTTGAGGAGAGCAACAAGATGTTCAAAACTAGATAAAATAAATACTGTCATACGAGAAAAAAATGAATATTAGATATTCAATAGTAGGTTATATAAGATGCAATCAATTAAATTGGTATGGGCACGTACGACGAATGCAAGAAGAAAGATTACCCTGAAAAACATTAGAATGGTGTCCACCTAGAAGAAACAGGAAAGGAAGATCTCGAAACTCATGGATGTAAGAAATAAGAACTGGAATGAAAACAAGAGGACTGGAGGAAATGGAGTGGATGAATAGAGACGAGTTGAGAGGGAAAATTAAATTTTAGGCACAGAAAGATGTGCCGAACATTGCAAATCTGTATATAAATGAACAAATGAAATTGAAAGGATGTTGTATTGTGTTTCTTGAAACATTTCAACTATCAGAAAATGTTATAAATCACCTACATTAAGTTGATGTCTACATCAGAAATACAACTGACTGCACAGCAGTGGTCAAGGATTGACAAGAAAGCAAAGAAATGGATTCGACATTTCGTGTTTGTACAAAACTGAAACTACAGCTGAGAAATTGCATCACTCTATGTCTCGCTGTGTTGTCATATAATATTAATGACAGCTATCAGTTAGTAGGCATCGGGTGTTAGGATCTGTCATCTTCTAATACATAAAAATGAATGTTTGTTTGTTCGTACTTTATGCGCGGCCATACCGTTGATCCGATTGTGATGGGGCTTTTTGCAAAATGTTTAGGAGGTTCCCGGGATGAACATAGACTATAAGAGAGTTGTGATACTCAACTCCTACACCTTTAAAAATCGCCCTTTATAGTGGAAAACGTGACAAAAGTAGCTCTTTGGACGCTTAAATGGCTTACGCTGCCTAAACCATAGCAAATACACAAAATTAATGTACACATAATTGAATATCTCAAAAAGCTCTACAAAAAAGTCCATGTCAGTTTATGTTTATCTCTTACGGATAACTCACAATAACAATTTTTGTCCTTCATTGATACCAAGAAGATCGAGACAAGTACGTAGATTCCTGTGCAAGCATAGCAGCACATGGCGGGCATTCTTTTACGGATAACTCACAATAACGAATTTTGTCTTTTAGCTCATTTATACCAAGAAGATCGGGATAGTAGATTCCCGGGCAACACCGGGTAATAAGCACGGGGAATCTTAAAATAATTACGAAATATATTTATAATCGTTTTTTATTTTATTTATTCATCTAATCATAAGAAGTACATTAATTTTTTTATTTTCAGCTCATTTATTCCAAGAAGACCGGAATGAGTAGATTCCCGGACAACAGCACGGGGTACCTAAAAATAACTACGGTATAAATTTTTCCATACACTTATTGAACTAAACATAAAACACATTAATTTCCATATTTGAGCTCATTTAAATCAAGAAAATCGGGATAAGTAGATTCCCGGGCAACGCCGGCAATCAGCACGGGGTATCTAAATATACAAATTTATAATTATTTTTCCTTTTACTTATTCAACTAAACATAAAAGCACATTAATTTTCATTTATTTAGGCGTAGCTGCGCACGCCGAGTATGAGCTAGTTTTGTATAAAAGTTTGTATAATTACTCTATAATTAATTATATTCTTTCATCTTTCTAATTTGCACGCACTTATATTGTGGGAATTTACCGCTTTCAGGAAAGAGGTCTTTGTTCTTAAGGAATTCAACAAAACGCCAGGGCGCGGCAGTCATATAAGGTCCTTGGCCTACCTCCCGGCTACTGTCTCACATCCAAAAGTGTTATTCACAGAAACTAATAATCACCGGGCTTGAATTGGGATGAAATGTGGTCAGAATGTCTGTTTCACCAGCCGTTATAGTTTCTTCATTCAATTTGGAGCACTGAATATTATACTACGCCAGCCGCGGTGCACTAGTGTCATACGTTTCTTGCCTTTCGTCCCGGAATCGCGGGTTCAAACCCGGTACTGGGTCAATGATGGATTTTTTGGGATGGAAAAATAAAAGGAGTAAGTCCTCCGGGAGGGACTTTAAGCCTGAAAATTTTCAGGCACGTAGTATTATATTACGATGCGAGGTTGGGAAGTGTTTTTTACGGAAGATAGGAAATGTTTAAAAACTGAACGATAGCGAGTTTTTTAATTTCCGAGATTCTGTAAAACACTTCACAAACGTGCGTTGTACATTACTTTTTGCGTGATGGTGTTTTCAAAATAATAAGTAATAGTAAAATAATAACATATTTGTTGGAAATAACTATATTCATTATAAACGACTGACTAACTTTAACAGTGTGAGCAATGTTTATTAGCTGAGACTACAGCAGGCCGTGACACCAATCAGACATAAAATGGCGACAAGTACGTAATTATTGTTTTATATTGTTTCAAATAAAGTTCAAATCATTTAATGCGGTGATTTGTTTCGTATAATGTATATTAACACTACCTTTTGGATATATTTTCTGTATATATATTGTACATAGTATACATAAAGAGCAGTGGTTTTACTTCCCGCACAAAATTGTATATGTAATATTACAGTATAGTTATTTAGGTTGGCAACTTCGAAATTTAGGAAGTTGGACTTTCAATCATGGTCGCCATTGCTGTAAGTACGACAAAACGCACTATCGCGCAAAAAAAAGTCTTTAAGCCTGAATAAAGAGGCCTTTAAGCAAAATTTACAGATTTCCTTCATTCTAATAATACCTTTGTTACCTACTAGATATCTCATTCGGTCGGTATGTTGACCCCATACCACTAATGACATCTTTAGGGAAATGAGAGTAACTACATTAGCTGGTCTAGTAACTCCTAACGCAGGAGAGGCTGAGGCCCAACACTGGGCTGTTACGCCATTGTAGATATAGACATATTAACTAACTAAATAATTCACTGACACTATCGAACCCGAAGGTTCATGGACGCACAGACATAAGCTCTCCATACGTCCCTATCCTGAGCTAATGTTTCCAATCATTCCCTGTATAATCTACTTCCCTTAAATCATAGTTAATATTATTCTTCCACCTCATTCTTGGTCTACCAAATGGGTGTTTTCCCTCTGGTTTTCCTACAACATGCTTCCATGCACATCTATCATTCCCATTCGTGCCACATGTCCTACCCATCGCACTCTACGAGACTTAACTGTTCTCATTATATCTGGCTTCCTATAAAGACCATGTAATTCAGTATTGTGTAGTCTTCTCCATTCGCCTGTCTGTTCATCTCTCTTTGGTCCAAAAGAAAAAATCCTAAGTACTTTATTCTCAAATACTCGTCATTTCTTTTCCTCCCTTAAAGTAATAGTTCATGTTTCGCATCGATATAATATAACTGGTAGACTATTTTTTTTTGCACTTTTTAAAACATGGTTGAGTGGCAGACAACGCCTTAAGGCCTTAACTCTGCCAGGTAAAATAAAACTATTATTATTATTATTATTAGTATCATTATTATTATTATTATTATTATTATTATTATTATTACTATTATTATTATGCCAATGACAGGAGAGAACACCAGAAATGTCGAAATGACAACCTGGGGCATTGAGTTAAAAAATAGCGAGATGAAACACGACTGTCATTGGTTGTAAAACAAAATTCATAGAAACGTGATTGGTCATTGAATACCATTTGGGGTATGAGTCAAATAGTCAATCTATCATAATGTCACTATAATTAAATGACCGCGGCCGGATTGAACCTGCGACCCTCGGGACTAGAGGCAAGGAACATAACGACAACACCACCGGGGCCGATTATGTACTTGTAGTTTACTTTAAAAAAGACAGTTTAATTTCGCTAAGACGAAAAGTTAAAAAAATCATCAGGAAAATATGCAGCTAATTTGGTTCGTTTTAGTGAAAAATATAAAAATAGCATCAGGAAGCTCTCTCGATTTTAATTAACTTGCACGCTTTATTAATTTAATTACTTCTCCTGATTGGATAATCAATATTTTTAGGACTCCATTTGAATTCTTAACTAACGTAGTTTATCAATGAGGTTATTAAATCTACATTTATAAAAAAGCTTTATGCACAAAAATGAAATGGCTTCCGAACGATATCTCAACTATGTCCATCACACCATCATGTAAACCTATTTAAAGAAGTCATCATCATCATCATTATCATGAATATTTTAGGTTTAGACTCAATTGAGCCTGTTTCACATATCACACTGTTATTCAATGGCTAAAATGAGGCATAGATTCCATTCCCGTCAGAAAACAGGCATTTTTCATTAAAGGAAATTATTCCTGTGGTCGCTCATGGTCTGGAATTCAGGCTTAGTTCACATTTAAGGATTGTGTGGTACTTGGCTATTCAGAATTACCTACTATTACATTTTAAAAATTATTAATTCTAACGTGTCAGACTAGTGCGATGGATTTAAGCCCCATATATAAAGGAAAACAATCCTATCTTTTGTTAGAATTTAATGACAACATGAGCCAATATAAATTTGCAAGATATCATTTATCACCCACTAGCTAATACCCGGTGTGCGCTGCTACGCCTAAATAAATGAAATATATTTTTATGTATAGTCGGATAAGTAAAAAGAAAAATAATTATGAATTTATATCTTAATCATTTTTAGATACCCCGTGTTGATTATCCGACATTGCCCTGGAATCTACTTACTCCAATCTCCTTGGTATGAATCAGCTGAAAGATAAAAATTGTTATTGAGATTTATCCGTTAAAGGTAGACATATGCCTTCGCGGACTTTTTTGAAATTTTTTTTAGATGTCTGTGTGCATTAATTTGGTGTATATGTTTTGGTTTAGGCATCATAAGCCATTTAAGCGTCCAAGAAGTTCCGAAAAATACGTTTGCACTACAAAGGGTGATTTTTAATGGTGAAGAGATTGAGTATTACAACTCTCTTATAGCCTGAAAAGCTTCCCGGGAAACTCCCGAACATTTTGCAAAACCCCCATCACAATCGGATGAATGGTTTAGTAATGCGTAAAGGAAAAACAGACAGACATACATTAGTTTATATATATATATATATATATATATATATAATATTATATTACCGGAGTAACGTAACCTATTCATCAATTAATCATTTAGGGTGAATAATTATAGCCATGCTTTTAGGTGAAAATTTATGACTAGTTTACTTTGCTATTTATTCACTTTTAACCGTAGCAATTATTCTAATTATACACGCTCTACAGATTTCTTTTATTAGCCAAACCTTTTTAATTAATAATGAAAAAAAATATATAAAAATCTTACTATTTTTATCCCTTCTCCCCGGCAGCCCCACCTTAGAAGTGTTTTACAATTCCGCCAATGCAAGAAGAGAATTCCTCACAAATGTCATAATATTGCCTCGTGGCACTGGAGAAAAAATATTAAATTCCATTGTTATATGAAATATATAAAATGCTATTAAATAAATAAAAATGTTCTCCACTTTGCTAATTGGTAACTAACTCACAGGCATTATCGAACCCGTAGGTTCATGACCGGGCGGACATAAGCTCTCCACACAGCCCTATCCTAAGTTAAAGTTTTCCAATCATCGCCTGTATAATCTACTTCCTTCAAACCATAATTAATATTATTCCCCCAACTCATTTTAGGTCTAAGAACTAGGCGTTTTCCCTCTGGTTTTCCTACAAGAAGCTTCCATGATCCTCTTTCATTCCTCATTCGTCCCACATGTCCTACCCATCGCAGTTTACGAGACTTAATCTTTTTATTATATCTGGTTTCCTATAAAAAACATGTAGTTCACTGTTATGTAAACTTCTCCATTCACTTATCTGTTCATCTCTCTTTGGTCAAAAAAGTTTCTTAAGAACTTTATTCTCAAATACCTGTAATATTTTCAACTTCCTTAAAGTAAGAGTTCATGTTTCGCAACCATATAATATAACTGGAAGAATCACAGTCTCATATATATTTTCACTTTAACGATTTTTTTTGGAGAAAATGGGATGACAAGAGCTCCTGTAATGCATAATAGCATGCATTTGTAGAATTGAACATATGTTTAATTTCTTTCTACATCTTATTCCTATTTGTAATTATTGTTCCTAGGTATTTGAATTCAGTCACTTATTATTCAGAATTTCACTCATTTATCATTAACTGTCCATTTCCGTTATATAATGCATTTAAATGTGTGAAAATATATTTAGTTTTATTGACGTTAACTTCCAGTCCAAATTTCTTAGTGTTTCTTAATATAGCGTGCATATTGATCCTTAGTATGTCCTCGCTATATAATCTTAATAAACTAACAGCTTATTAATATCATTGAGTTGTAGGCTTTCTTCATCCTCAAAAGATTTGGTGACATTATCTAGTACAAAACTGAAGAGTAGAGGAAATAGTGCAGCTCCTGCTTTAACTCACTGTGAATTTCAAAAGCATCCAAAAACTGTTTGCCTACACGCACCCAACTCTTTGTACAATTTAAACGCATTCGAATAATCCGTAATGAAATCAAATTTGATTTGAAGACATATTTGATTAAATTATTTTTCATTGCAAGGATGTAAAATCTATTACTTGTGTCAGATGTATAACATTGATTTTGTTTAAATTTGGACAGTTGCTGATTATTCAAAGGTGAAAATCACATTAAAATAATCAACTCCCTTTCAGACTTTACAAATGTAATATACTAATTGCTTTGAGTTTGCCAATAGTATGATCCATTCACATGGTTCTGTGATCCTCATCGAATATTCCAACAATTCATGCAAAAAAAAAAAAAAGTGATTCCATTACAGGTCTTAGCACGCTCTTTGAGTAGGTAAGACAATCAGCACGTGATTTCAGCCCTGCGTCAGACCTCTTTCACCTCAGAACATTCTTCGTATATACATTTCTTTCACACATGATTGAAAAATCTTATATTTTTCTCTTCGTAATATCATAATTTGGGCAAGGATTTTGATGGGCTTGCATCTTTTTTACACGCTTTATATTAGCTTGACCTGTATCTATCTATCTATCTATCTATCTATCTATCTATCTATCTATCTATCTATCTATCTATCTATCTATCTATCTATCTATCTATCTATCTATCTATCTATCTATCTATCTATCTATCTATCTGTCTATCTGTCTGTCTGTCTGTCTGTCTGTCTGTCTGTCTGTCTGTCTGTCTGTCTGTCTGTCTGTCTGTCTGTCTGTCTGTCTGTCTGTCTGTCTGTCTGTCTGTCTGTCTGTCTGTCTGTCTGTCTGTCTGTCTGTCTGTCTGTCTGTCTGTCTGTCTGTCTGTCTGTCTGTCTGTCTGTCTGTCTGTCTGTCTGTCTGTCTGTCTGTCTGTCTGTCTGTCTGTCTGTCTGTCTGTCTGTCTATCTGTCTATCTTCTATCTATCTATCTATCTATCTATCTATCTATCTATCTATCTATCTATCTATCTATCTATCTATCTATCTATCTATCTATCTATCTATCTATCTATCTATCTATCTATCTATCTATCTATGTAACGGAATCTTTCAACGCGATTTTCGCCCACTTAGAATCATCGGATCGACTTGAAACTTTTGTATACTTGTAGAGGACCCGTGACAATACAAATAATATCATATTTATTTTCTAAAATCCTGGCCCATAATCATCAGAAAATTAAAAAAAAAAGTGTTTTTGTATCAATGTAACGGAATCTTTCAACGCGATTTTCACCCACTTAGAAACATTGGATTGACTTGAAACTATGTATACTTGTAGAGGACCCGTGGCAATACAATAATTTCATATTTATTTTCTAAAATCCTGGCCATAATCATCAAAAAATCAAAAAAAAGTGTTTTTGTATCAATGTAACGGAATCTTTCAACGCGATTTTCACCCACTTAGAAACATTGGATCGACTTGAAACTTTGTATACGTGTAGAGAACCCGTGACAATACAATCATTTCGTATTTTGTTTCTAAAATCCTGGCCAGAATCATCCGAAAATCAAAAAAATGAAAACTGGTATAATAGGTTGCGGACTTGTCGAGTTTTTAGTCAATGGTTGTAAGAGCCCAGTTGGTATAGGCAGTGAACTCTTATTGGTATATAATTTCAATAATCCATACGTCGCTGGTTCAAATCCGGCTGGGAGGGTTTTTTTTTTATAGAAGAGTATTACTTTTAGCTCATACTACAATAGTATCGAATTTAAAGATATTTACATTTTTATCTTATTCTGTAAATATTAAAATAAAAGTAAAAAATAAAAAATAAATAATAAAAATAATAGTTTAAAAAACTAAAAAAACACGCTTTATTAGGAAACTATAAAATGAAAAATAATTTTAATTTCCAATACGCTTGGGATAAAATAAAGTGGTCAACAAAAAAAGTCATCTCCAACACATATAGAATAAAATTAGAGTTATCAACAAAAAGAAAATAATTTTACCATCAAAAGCGTGGGGTGCTTTTTATGATTTTTACATTTTCTTCTTAGAGAGCTTACTTTTACCAATATCTGTTTATTATCAAATATATTAATTGATATAGAGCACCCCACGCTTTTGATGGTAAATTTTTTTTCTTTTTGTTGATAACTCTAATTTTATTCTATATGTGTTGGAGATGATTTTTTTGTCGACCACTTTAATTTTATCCCAAGCATATTGGATATTAAAATTATTTTTCATTTTTTAGTTTTCTAATAAAGCGTGTCCTTTTAGTTTTTAAAACTATTATTTATTTCTATGAGAACTATACAATGTTCAATTATAAATGCATTTTGGCGGAAAAGGATTTTAAACAGGCAACTTTGTTGTTGCATTTATTTGCATTTTTGTCAATGTTTTCGCATATTGCATTTATTGTGGATTTTCTAGCATAATAGTACTTATTTCAACCACTCAAACATACTTTTTGGCATTTTTATGCATTTAGCGACCGAATGTGCATTTTTTGAACATAAGTTATTTGACTGTCTCTACCAGCATACAAATTGACATGAACTTACATTTTATGAATATATTTTGCCTTCACATTCCAACTAAACTGTACATAGGACTCATTTTTATAAATTAGGACTTCAATTAAAGAAATATATCATATAGAATAAATAAAATAGCTGAAACAATATTACGTGAGAAATAAAATGAATTTAGAAAGGGTAGGTCAACTGTAGATTGCGTTTTTACAATGGCCCAATTGATAGAAAAAAAGAAAAGAATTTAATTTACCCAAGTATATAGCTTTTGGTGATTATACTAAAGCATTTGATAGTGTAAGTAGAAATAAATTATGGAACATACTAGAAATGAAAGGAATTCCTCAACACCTTATAAGAGCCGTTCAGAGTTTATATAAAGAAACAAATTTTAAAATAGACTGCGGAGATAAAATTAGTAATCGAAACATAGAAATATACCAGGGAGTAAGACAAGGGTGTCCAATGTCACCAGTATTATTTAATTTATACTTGGACCATGTCATAAATTAATGGCAAGAACAAATTCATATAAACAGTGTATTGACAACTCTGCTTTTTGCAGACGACCAAGTGATAATGACAGCATCAGAAAATGCTTTACTACAATTCCTTTATACTTTAAATAATATCTCTCTAAAATACAATTTAAGAATATTTACATCTAAAACAAAAATATTAGCTCTGAAAGGAAAATGTGCAATAAGAACAAAAATAATGAAAAACAATGTAATTATAGACCAAGTTCAGATTTTTAATTATTTGGGATGTAATTTAGGCAATGACAGAAATTTAGATAAACACACTAAAATACAACGATTCAATTATCTATGTGGCACAATTAAACGCACTTTATTGAATAAAACTAGAAAATAAACTATTTTGAAGTTTTACAAAGTATTGGCAGTTCCATCTCTTATCTATGGATGTGAAACCTGGACATTAACAAAGGCAGATAGTAAACAAATAGAGGCTGCTGAAAAGAAGATGTTGAGAGCAATAGCAGGATACCAAAGGACCCATGAAAAGAAAAACGAAGATATAAGAACATAACTTAATATATTTAATCTCTGTGAAGAATAAAATATTATCAAACTGCTTATCTTCAGCACGTATTACGAATGAATGAACAGCGCATACCAAGAAGAATGTATAATTATAAACCAAAAGGGAGAAGAGTGTTGGGAAGACCACTGAAGAGATGGAAGGACCAATTCGACCTATAATGAGATCGGAACAAGCCATTGGGCTTAATCCTTGTTGTTGATTATGATGAGGAGTTCAATTAGTGGAGCAAAGTAACCTAGTGAAAACCGTAGTAAATTATCTAGAAAAGTGAGTAGGGAAATGGGAATGGGCATATTGAAGAAAATTATAATGGGTTTGAGTAAAAATAAAATATCTGATGCTCTGTCATCAATAGCTAATGTTCTGTCAGGTGAACATTATTATATAGGAGTTCTACCAGGGGGCTTTCAATCAAGTGATACAGTTTATTTTGAATATTCACTTTTAGTGGAAAGGAATTTCTCGATGCACAAGTCATTATTAAGAGACAATAACAAATGTTACTCCTTTCACGATCTACAGCAGTTGTTTGTTGTACAATGCAATGCAGGACTAAAATTGTGACCACCTTATATTTACCTACAAATGTGAATTTTATAAATATCATATTGCACTGTTTTTAATTTTAGTGCATTTTTTGTTATTGTTAGTGCATTATTGCATTTTTATAATGCATTATCCTGTATTTTATTTGTGCATTCAAATCATTGCCATAATCATAATAAACCTTCTGTGAAACTTTTGATGTAATAGTTTTTGTATTTAACATAACTGGAGATAAACATTTGCACTTGGGGTCGAAATTTGTACCAACGACCTTCAGCATTACACCATGACACTATTTGACTGAGCTATGCACGCTGAAGAATAATATGGTTAAATATTTTTTTTAAATTACGAATGTTCCACAATACAGGGTTAATTAAAATATATGTTTTTTATAAAAGTTATTGAACAAGTATCCCACTTTAAATATTTAGGATGTGACATCAGCTATGGGTATGATAAAGATATTGAACTCAAAACACATCAGTTTCAAGCTATTTGTGGTACAATAAATAGAACATTGAATAATAAAGCCTATAAACAAACAAAATTAAAATTTTATAAAACAATGCCTGTCCCTGTCCTTTTGTATGGCAGTGAATCTTGGATTGCCACTACCAAACAAGAAAGTAAAATCCAGCAGCCGAGATGAAATTTTTAAGAAGAGCAAAAGGCTGCACTAGAATGGACCAGATAAGAAACGAGGATATCCGTGAAGAACTGCAGATCTACTCCATAAAAGAAAAGATATTCAACAACACGATACAGTGGAAATAACATGTAGAAAGAATGGAAGAAAGTAGAGTACCAAATAAAATCTTCATTATTTTCCAAGAGGAAGATGAGATGTCGGACGTCCTCGGAAGAGATGGTCTTAGATCTACTAGTGAAGACGGAACAGGCAACTCTTGCCTAAATCAGGAAGTGAAGAAGAAGAAGTTTTTGATAAAAGTATTCTCGAAGTATTTGGAGCTATTAAATTAATTCATTTATTATATTTGAAGAGAAAAATTTTCGCCTAGACCGAGACTCGAACCCGGGACCCTTGGCTTTCCGGGCCAAGTGCTCTACCAACTGAGCTACCGAGGCAAGTTACGATCTACACGCAAATTTTTCTCTTATATACGTTGTAATTCCCTATCGCAAAATGCTTTTGAAACCATTGCTTCTATCTTTGCAAATGGCGGCTTCTTAGTTAAGAAGACATTTATTGGGAATTTAACATTACTTTATAAAGCTAGTAAGGCTTCTAATGATGTTTTTATTATTGATTTAACATTTCTCACTGAAAGATAAATTATATTTGAAGAGAAAAATTTTCGCCTAGACCGAGACTCGAACCCGGGACCCTTGGCTTTCCGGGCTAAGTGCTCTACCAACTGAGCTCTCTTATAAGAGAACAATTTGCGTGTAGATCGTAACTTGCCTCGGTAGTTCAGTTGGTAGAGCACTTGGCCCGGAAAGCCAAGGGTCCCGGGTTCGAGTCTCGGTCTAGGCGAAAATTTTTCTCTTCAAATATAATTTATCTTTCAGTGAGAAATGTTAAATCAATAATAAAAACATAATTAATTTATTGTTTTAATAAAACCTTCAACCCAAAGTGATTTGTCGCCAGAGGTTCCTGTCTAGAGCATCTTCTTCCCTCAGATCTCTACTATCTATCTATAGTAATTCTGCCCGAAGGCAGGTCCTTCATTGCAATCATAGCATTTCCATGCTATGTTTGCAGCTTTACTAGGGAATTGTCTTTAATAGAAAAGTAAGGATGAAAGGGAATTTTATCAATATATCTATTTAATCCTATTGGGTTGTTTGATCCTGTTTGGTGTAAGAATAATAAATGAATTATTACTATTGCTACAATAATAAATGGTAGCAGAAAGTGAAAAGTAAAGAATCGATTTAAAGTGGCGTTATCCACTGCAAAACCCCCTCATACTCATTGGACTAAATCAATCCCAATATAGGGGATAGCAGATAATAGATTAGTAATAACTGTTGCTCCTCAGAAAGACATTTGTCCTCATGGGAGTGGTAGCTTCCCGTTGCTTTCCACAGCGGTGAAGGATGATTATGATGATGATGATAATGATAAGGATGATGGTCATATGATTTCGGGGACCGTTTGGGCCTTAAAGTTTTCCTGACATTTGTCTTACAGGTGAGGAAAAACCCCGATAAAAACCTCACCCAGAAAAACTGCCCCGACTTGGGATCGAACCCGGGCCCGCTGCGTGACAAGGCAGCATGCTACGTCGAGACCACAGCGGTGGACATCAGATCTCTACAAATTAAAACAAATAAAAAGCAACATCTAACAATCAATATCTTACATGAACGAATTACATTGAACATGTCAACAAATTTTTATATTTACGATCGATTTTTGAAGAAAAAACTTTATCTCAAATATAAATAGAAAAAAAAGCATGGAATGGACAGCAAGGGGTCATTGGCATGCGTGAAATAAATTATGTGGTTTGGTGTTTAAACCATTTATTTACAGAACAAAAGAAATATATTTTCAAGGCCACTATAGGAAGCTCTATGTTATATGGATCAGAGACATGGACAATTAAAAAGTGCCAAGCTAACAAATTATTAGCAAAAGGGATAGATTACTGGAGAATCTCATCGCGGAAGTCCTGATTAACAAAAATTAGAAACGTTGAAATTGTGAATTTTTTTAAAGTTGAAAGAAATGTATTAGACGATTGAAGAGAGACGATTAACATGATATGGACATCTTAAGGGGATGACATCTGATATAATCTCTAAGAAGATCTTGGAGTGGATAATAGATAGAAAATGAAGAAAAGGAATACCTATAGAAGGTTGGATGGACGGTATGAGAAGAAGTATGAATGATCTGGGACTTACAGGACCTCTACAAAAGGAGAAGGCGAATTTCTTGAGGGGGACGGAAAACCGTTGTGCTGTGGATAAATTCCGAAAAAAAAAGTTTATTACTATTACGGTTATTATTATTATTATTATTATTATTATTATTATTATTATTATTATTATTACCAATATCACCATCATCATCATCGTCGGTTTTGGTAGTCCAGGGGTAAATTTCTTGTCTCTGTTCCTTAGGGTCTCGTGTTCAAACCCAGGCGGATAGATTTTTTTTTGTCTTGTAAGCCCATGTTTTCCCTTAACAGAGATTAAGGCGCTCTCCCCCTACAGGGAAGGATTTGAACCATACTAATTTAGTTACACTTGTTTTCGTATAGATGTCATTTTGAGTGGTCCGTGGTCAGCGTTCCGCCTCATACTGACATCTAGGAAACCAAGGTAGTACTAGGACGGGAACATTCGGTAAATTTTGCTTAGAGGCCTTTCCATTCAGGCTTAAGGATTTTTTACGAGCCTGAAAATCTTCAGACTCGGGACTCACGGCTTAAAGTCCCTCCCGGAGGAATTGCTCCTTGGATTTTTCCATTCTAAAAAATCCATCGACCTCGGCCGGTTTGAACCCGGGACAAGAGGCAAGGAACATAACCACTAGTCCACCGCGGCCGATTTAGATGGATTTTTAAAATGGAAAAATTAAAGGGACAATTACTCCGGAAGGTCTTTAAACCTGGGTCCCGACTCTGAAGATTTTCGGGCTTGTAAAAGAATCTTAAGCCTATATTAGAACCTATGAGCAGAATTTAATCGGTATTTTCCATCCATGTTACAATTTTATTGCTTACTATGTATGTCTTTGAGTGGAGGAGCTAATCACTTGTAACTCTTTGACGCTTGTAATTAATTTAGCTAGGTTATGTAACTCCCACGTGGGGATGAGCACGCATAGACAAAGAAACCAACTAATTAATTGACACTATCGAACCTCGAATTTCATGGCCACGTGGACATATGCTATCCATACACCCCTAATCTGAGCTAATGTTTCCCAATGATCTCCTGCACAATTCATCTCCTTCAAATCATGGTTAGTGTTATTCTCCTGTCTCATTTTTGGGCTACTTACTGGGCGTTTTCCCTCTGGTTTCCCCACTAAGAAGTTTTCATGTCCCTCTTTCATTTAAATTTCGTGCAACATGTCCTGCCGTTGTAGTCTATGAAACGTAACTGTTCTTATAACTAGAGAAAGGATTTAGAGGTGCGGCATCTTTCCAAAAATATAGCTGTTTTCACACCAATAGTTCAATATACAGAGTGTCCCAAATTTATGTATGCACTCTTTGAAACGTTATTTCTCAGCAACGAAATGAGGCAGAAATACAATTTGTGTTGTGTATGAACCACAAGGCACTGGAAAAGCATAGTAACACGTTCATCGATCTTGACGTCTTTATAAACAACAATGGCGGCGAGATTATCACTCGATGAACGTAAGTGGATACTGAAGTGGTATTGGAAAGTGGAGAATGTTGTTGAAGTGCAACGACGTTGGATGGTTGAATTTGGGACACCACCACCAACAAGGGTAACAATAACAAGAGTTTGAAGAAGATGCAACAGTACTCTCGTTAACAGTCGAACGTCTCTTTCTTCCCCACCGACCTTTCAACACATCTTGCACCGTTCCATCGTCTTCATCATTCACAAATAGTCACTGAATGGCTTCTACGAGGGCGGATCGGAAAGTAACGCACAATAATTTTTTTTTAAAAGTTTAATAGTAAAAAAAAGGGAAAAAAATCACAAATGAACATACATCTTTTACCTACTTTTCGACATAGTCACCAACTTTCTCAACACATTTTTCCCATCGTGTTACCAGTTTCAATATGCCCTGTTCGTAGAAGTCCGTTTGGTTGGAGCGTAGCCATCTGCGCACTGCTGATGCCTGCTTTGTTTCGGGCGTGTAGTGGTACGCCCACGACTCATCACCTGTGACGATTCCTTCCAGAAAGTCATGTCCGTGTGCGGTGTACAGCGTTAAGTGGTCCAAGCTTGCCATCATTCGCTGGCCCTTGTGGTCGTCTGTCAGGTTCTTAGGCACCCAGCGAGCACTAACTTTACGGAAGACATTGCTACGGTCCATACAATCATCCCCATACACGCCACGCATGTCCCTACGAATTTCACTGGGTTTATGCCCTTTGGCCCACAAAAATCGAACAACACTTCTCTGTTCCTCACAGGTGGACGACTGTAGCATGCGCGCCATCTTTGTTGCATAGTTCAAGCTTCTCTCGCAAGAGGTGCACCTGAGAAAAAAATACCATCTGTAGTGAAAACTTCAAACTATATCTCTGTGAAATTTCAACATTCTAGCTGCAATACCAAGGCAGAAAAAAATTATTGTGCGTTACTTTCCGATCCGCCCTCGTACATTAAGAAGACATGAAGGGACTGCACACAGCTATAGCATTATTTATTAAATTAATATTGAGAAGCTAAAGTTATTACAATGATTGAAATGGGTAAATTAATGTACCATTGATTAAAATAATTTACTGTGTTCATTAATTTACTTATTTCAATCATAGTAATATCTTTAGCTTCTTAATATTAACTTAATTAAATCGTTTCAGCAGCACCTTTTTTGTATGTGTTTTCAGAACCTTTTCCCCCTCTAAGCCCAAAATTTGCACCTTAAAATCCATTCCCTATTATAACATCTGGTTTTACATAAATATAATGTTGTTCTCTGTTACATAGTCTTCTCCATTCTCGTGTCTATTCGTCTAACTTTGATCCAACAATGTTCCTAAAATCTTTATTCTCCTCTCTTAAAGTAAGGGACCATGTATCGCATCCATATAATATAACTCAAAGAATAACAGTTTTATATATTTTAAATTTTAACAGTGAGCTACATGGTCTTTATAAGAAACCAGGTATAATGACAGTTAAGTGTCATAGACTGCGATGAGCAGGACATGCGGCATGAATGGGGAACAAAGAGGGATATTGAAGCTTCTTATAGGAAAACGAGAGTAAAAACGACCAGTTGGTAGACCAAGAATGAGGCCAGAGAATAATGTTAATAACGATTTGAAGGAAGTATATTATACAGGGGATGATTGGAAAGCATTCGCTGAGGATAGGGATGTATGGAAAACTTATGTACGTGCGGCCATGAACCTATGGGTACGATAATGCCAGTCAGTTAGTTGTATTTACAGTTTTACTTATTTTTTTTAAAGAGAAGCTGGGATGGCAAATGTCCCTGTAATGCGTAACAGCTCGTGTACGGAGTTGTGCCTATTCAAATTTTTTTTCTGCGCCTTATTCTCGTTTGTAACTATTGTTACTAGCCATTTGAATTCAGGGATATGTAATCCGGTGGAATATATTGCACTTCCGAGAAAGTGATATAAAGGGAAGCTAGAGCCTGGTTGAGATTGTGACGTATGCAAGTCGTAGCGTTAAAATGTATTGTGAGCAAGTCGTGCATCCGCCACTAATGTTCTCTCTGGTTAAGAGAAATTACTTCCTTACACTCAAACAAGTCTGTCAAGCAGGAACTGCGTAAACAAAGCAAATTCCTCATCAAGTCGAATCCTCAATTCTATTGGTTAGCGGAATATATATTTATTTTCTGATCCCTTCAATTGGTAGATTATAAATTTTCGTGCCAGTTATTTAAATGTGGCGGACTGCCGTGAAAACAGAATCTTGTGTAACTGTTATTATTGGGTATATTATGTAATTATACACACATTTAAGTGATTTATTTTTGTTTTCTTCTGATTTATTTAAAATGTTAAATTAATTAAACCAACTGATGTATCTTATAGGATGAATTATGAATTTAAGGGTTAAATCTATCGCAGCACAGTGAGAGCATATATATATATATATTTTTAATTTCGGGTTTATGGCAAACTCCCATTTTTAATGTCGGATTTCGTTAATTTTTTGAGAATACCTTCTCCGTTTCATTGTAATTGCATCTACTGAGCTTCATTGCGAAAAATCGAAAATTATGGTTTTTTTAATTTTCGTTTAAGATTAATTGCTACTCCTAATTGTACGATTTTGCTGGTTAATGATCTAGACCTTATTATTTTTTTTTTAAATTTATTGCTGTATTTTGTTCCGAAAAAGCAAAATAAATAGTTAAAAAATTCGGAAGTAGATCGTTAACACTCACACACACAAATATATAAATAAATAAATAAATAAATATATGTCCACTGCTGTGGTCTCGAGGTAGCGTGCTGCCTTATCACGCAGCGGGCCCGGGTTCGAGCCCCGGTCGGGACAGTTTTTCTGGGTGAGGTTTTATCGGGGTTTTTCCTCACCTGTAAGACAAATGTCAGGAAAACTTTAAGGCCCAAGCGGTCCCCGAAATCATATGGCCATCATTATCATCATCCTTCACCGACGTGGAACGCAACGGGAAGCTACCACACCTACAATTCCTCTAGTAAAGTTGCAAGCATAGCATGAAAATACTATGATTGCAGTGAAAGACCTGCCGTCGGGCAGAATTAATATGGATGGGTGGATATATAATAAATAAATTGAATGGAATTTGTTTTTTTTTCTAAAGAAAGATATTGTATTTACATTGCGCACGGACCTGATTGGCCGTACATGCATTATTTTTCCATGAATAAAAAAAATTAACTAAACAAATATAAACAAATGGCTACACACCTACACTATATATATATATATATATATATATAGTAGACAGGAGTGGTCTAGTGGTTATGTCACATGCCTCGGGTTCATGGTCGCGCGGACATAAGCTCTGCATACATCCCTATCCTGAAGTAATTTTTAAAATCATCCCCTGTACAAATTACCTTCCTCAAAACATTGTTAATGTTATTTCCCATCTCATTCTTGGTCTACTTACTAGGAACTTTTCCTCTGGTTTTTCTACAAGCCATTTCCATGCCTCTGCTTCATTCCCCAATTGTGCCACAAATCCTGCCCATCGTTGTCTATGAGACTTAAGTATTCTTAATACATCTGATTTCCCACAAAGATCACTGTTAGGCAGTCTTCTCCATTCACTGTCTGTTCGTCTCTCTATGGCCCAAACATTTTCCCAATAACTACAATCTAAAATACTCGTAATATTTTCGCCTCCCTTAAAGTAAGAGTCCAATTTTGGCATCCATATAATAAAACTGGGAGAATAACATTTTTATAAATTTTCATCTTGATGTTTTGAGAGAAGTTATGGATGACAAGAGCTTTTGTAATGAGTAATAGCATTAATTTCCAGAATTGAGCCTATGTTTAAGGCATTTGGCTATTTCGAATCCCAATTGGAATCACTTACTAATTTTTAGGGAGGCGTAAGATACCTCATGCCCAAATTCGACTATGTGAGGGAGTAGAGTGCACATCATCTAAAGACTTGCCATTATCTGCTCCCAAAAGTCTAGCGTCGGCCCAACCACTACCAGGGTTGGTTCCCTTAATTAATGTATTATTATTATTTTTAACTTACTCTCTTGCTTTAACAATTCAAAAGAGTTTGGAGAATCAGGCAAGCGGACCCCCGAAGGGGATGGAACTTATTTCGGCCTCCCATCACTAAGGTGCGAAAAAGCTTCATAGGAAAAACATCGCGAAGGTGCTGATTGATCCAAGCCCGTACCCTTGGCAGTGGTTTCGTTAGAAAGTAGATAGAGACAGAGGGAATCTCGTTAATCCATTCATAGAGAATCATAGTTAGTCCCGCCGTTTACCCTTTTAGATATTTGAATTCAGCCACTTCTTCAGAATTTCTCTCATTTATCATTAACTCTCCATTTTCATTATATAATGGAACATACGTATACTTAGTTTTATTGATGTTCCCATCCAGCATCAATTTCTTACTGTTAGTCAATATAACGTACGTGTTGACCCTTGGTATCTCCTCGCTATCGCTTAATAATATTACAACTTCACCATAAACTACCAGTTTATTAATATCATTGAATTGTAGGCATTCTTCAACCTCTAAAAATTTGATGGCATGTTTAGGTGTAAAGTTACATATTAGAGAGACAGTGCATCTCCTTGCTTTAACCTAGTGTAATTTAAAAAAAAACATCTGGAAACGTTTTATTGATGTGTATTTCCAGCTCCATTTCTTTTTGTCGCTCAATAAAACAGCGTGTTGCCACTTCGAACCTCATCTTACAATAACATTATCCGCCTAGCTAGTACGCTAATCCAAAGCACGAGAAGTGTAATTGAAAGACACACACATATTTTAATAGTTACGTACGCAACAAGAGAAATAAGTAGTACATTACTAGTCGGGGATCGAACCCGGGCTCGCTGCATGACAAGGCAGCACGCTATCTCAAGACCACGGCGATGGACAAAACTGTATTGTATTAATACATTTTAAGTAGGTAACATGTTTACGCTGTTAATTAAGTCAATTACTTTTCTTCCCTAGGGAAGTAAGTTGTATTAAATGCCGTTGTCAATGGATACCAATGACTATCTGGTAAATTCAACTTACTTCCCTAAAAACAGAATGATAACACTGAGCAACAAAAAATATTTTTTTTTTGTCTCAGAAAGAAAAATATGTGATTCTGATAGTATTTTTTCTTCTGAATTCAAACATGATATCGGTTTTTCTCCATAACGCAAGGTTTCCGAGAGGCAGGCATTTATTATAATTTCAAACTATTTAATATTTTCTACATTCGTAACTATACAATATTTGAACATTCGGATTTTCTGCTATATTTCGCCTGTGGAGCATCCCTCTTGATGGCCTAACAATAATCGGCCAGCATATTAGGATTCCATTTGCCTTGATATCTCTTTTCCATAGCTGAAATCTCCCGATGAAGGTGTTCCCCGTGCTCATCGCTAAATGGACAAATAGACGAAAAAACGTTTATTAAAAAATAATTATTTAAATCCATTAATTGAAATTAAAATAAAAAAAACTGTGGGTGATGGAGAAATTCCGAATACATATTTGAAAACATGATAAAAACTGCATTAAGTACAACTATTGGTACTCATGAGACAAAAATCACGTTGACCAGTGTAATTAGGCCATTATTAGTATAGGAGTGAACAAAAATATTTTTCAATAATGTGAATATCATGTAAACATTTATTTTTAAAATCAATAAAAACAGAACTACTTGCTGCACGTATCAAACTTTCGTTTGTTTTAATAATGTAACATTATGTTTATATTCGGCTGTGGAAATGAGAAACTGAACATTCTCTCCTGTGGGCGATGATATTATAGTATAGACAAGTTAATTAAAAAATGAATAACTAATTTTAATTAGTGGGAATTTTTTTAAGCTTAGGGGAATGAGACTCTTTAGACTGACTAAAATGAAGCAGCTTTGTATCATTTAACCAGAATTAATCGATTCTCTGAACAATCAGACTAAACACTGTTGTGTTTGATTTCTAAACTCATTTACCAATCAATTCTTACACAACTTAAACAGGAGTTTAATGATTTCGACCAATAAACCTTCATGCATTGTAGAAGACCGTTATCACAACAACTTGTAATCTGTGAAGCAACATTTTGAAATTTTTATTTCATTTTTCGCTATTCTATAGGAGGTGCCAGTTTATAAGTCTTGCGAAAGGAGAACATGTGACTGATCATGTTGATAGTGATCGGATGTGAAGAAGTAAATTGCTGTCCCACGTTGTGGTGACATTTTGACGCAGTAGTTCTCTTCATGCCCGATGTTGTATTAACATTTTGAAAAAGGATTTGTGTCCCAAAAAGAATTACTGTTTAGGTTGGGTTTAATTTTCGGTAGAGCCGAATTCTCTTCTCAAGGTCGGAAGTTGGTACACTGGATAGGAAAACACTTCAAAATCATAAAAAAATGTTTCTTGTAGAAATAATTACAAATTTATTCACTTTGTAGATTCCCAGCAGATTAAGTAAATGTAAGTGGTATTATTCTTTACTATCAATTAAAAGAAATTCTTTTCTTTTCTGGAATCAATTATTCTTGTATTAAATATTACATTTTATCTTGAGAACTCTTCTTTGTTGAAAGTTGTATGCAGAATGAATAGTGTAATTCTTTTAAAATTTTAAAGAACATTATTACACCACATGATGTTATATTTAAATTCTATTGGTTAATAGTCCTCTTAATATAAAGTTTAAATTGATTTGTTAAATCAAAAAGTTAATTGTTTTAAAATCCAATCAGAATTTAGTTTACTTTCATTTAAAAGTATGAAGTGAAACACGTGTTCTTATTACAGTTATAACAGAAAGCTTTAGAATTTTGACAACAATGACTTAAAACAATTTTAAAAGCATTATTTACAAAAATTGTTATGTAATACAATTTCTTTAATTGTTACTGAGACATTTTTATTCAACAATAACCAACAATAAATTATTTAGATGTTTTTATTTATATAAGTTATATTTAAACATAAAAAGAATTTTAAAATACAAAATTATTAACTTTAACTTTAATATTTATTATAATATTAAAATTCTGCTTTAGATGACATCGGTAACAATACTTGCTAAACACATGATTCCCAACATGTTCACTCAAGTTTTTAGTATAGTCAATTGCTTTCATGTTTTATTCAGATGAAGTTAGGTAGTTTGTATCCAGTAGAATACATGTCCGCGTTTCTTGACGGTTGTATTATTACTGTAAAGATCGTTTTAAGATTTTTTAATATATTTACCTAATGCCTTGTATAAAAAGCGATAGATTAATTCATCATAGTTTATTACTTTCTTTGTATTTTTTCCTTTCTTTTCTTTTTATGTATAGTAGAATCGAGCTGTTATTCCTATCTGTATTCATTCCATCATCAATTTAAATTTAATTGTATTTAATTATATTGTATTATTAGACAATATTTTCATTATTATTCAATTTGACAGATAATTAATTGTTTAGAATGTACTATTATTGTAATTTTTTGTATTTATATGTAACATATGTTTGTGCTGGTGAGTGGAAGAGGCCACATGACCGTAAATCCACCAGACTAAATAAATCTATTCTATTCTATTTCGAGTAAGGTTCTATGGAACTTGCGCTGGTTCGAGTCTACATGGGGAAGACATTTTCTCATGGAATTTTCGGCCAGTATGGTGCCACTCAGAATCGTAAGACAGTTGGGTAGCTGAAATAAGTAGCAACTCCAGGTTGAGAAAACCAGCTATAAAGGTTGGGGGACCCGACATGTTAACCACATGTCACCCCAAATGTGATTAACACATGTGGATATGAGGCCAGCATTCGGATGGCAGAGCAAGGACTTTCTAGGCCTGTTGCGCCGTGGCGTAAACATACAATTTTGACACTTAACAGTGAAAGCGAAATATCATCATCAACAAAAACAAGGATTAAGCCCAATGGCCTGATCCGATCTCATTATAGGTCGAATTGGTCCTTCCATCTTTTCAATGGTCTTCCCAACATTCTTCTCCCTTTTGGTTTATAATTATACATTCTTCTTGGTATGCGCTGTTCATTCATTCGTAATACGTGCTGAAGATAAGCATTCTGATTATATTTTATTCTTTCACAGAGATTAAATATATTAAGTTCTGTTCTTATATCTTCGTTTTTCTTTTTATCGGTTCTGTGGTATCCTGCTATTGCTCTCAACATCTTCATTTCGACCAAGAAGTCTGCAACGGTCAACGAGGCGACGTGATACCAGGCGATCATCACAACGGCTCAAGGGGCGGAAGCAGCAACCCTCTCTAAAGGGGTTAATACTTAGAGGAGCATGGATAGATGCTCTGAGACAGCAGCCCTGTCATTACCCTTACCCTGCATGGCGCTCGTAACGCGGTCAGTGGACATTTACTATTACTGATTCATCTCAAAGCAAAGGCCGGATTGGAAAGCGAAATATAATAAGAAAATAAATTAACTCAGGATAGGAATATATGGACTGCTTATGTCCTCGCAGAGATGAATATCTAGACTCGACAGAGAGAATTAGTTAGTGATGTAGACTTACATATCACATACCTTCATTAAATAATAGGAGTTAATCTCATCTCATTACTGACAGTACTCCAGACACGAGTAGAGAGTATCTATATATTAATACGCGAAGAAAAAACTTTGTACCCCTTTTTAAGCACATTGCGCGCACGGAGGAGTGTGATATTTGGCATAAATAAACTTCATGTAGAGAAGGTGTGCAGAGAAATAAAATGTATTTATAATATGTATTACAAATAAATTGAATTAAACAAAATAAAATAAATTGTCTCTAAGGAATTTATGTGTATTACTCATTCATTTGTGCACTTATTCATTTGTTTAGGTTGATACTGAAAGTGCATTGTTGTAAAAAGAAAATTGTGCAGCAGCAATGTGAATTGACTTACTCTCGCGTATTTATTGTTAGTGGTTTAAAAAAGTGACTACATTTTATTATTCAAATTTAAATTACACCCTGTCTAATATCGGTTTCAGTCATTTCATTACATATTTATTTTATATTTAGATATTCGCACCTACTTCCATTATGCTTCGACATAGAACATTGACGGGTCGGAGTGAGAGACAAAGAAGAAGGGATATATATTTTCGTAATATAATAATGGGCCAAATGCTAATTTAAATAGTGTAAATAGTATACAAAATGTTAAATGACGCGTTATTGTGTTTTAAATATGGCTTAGCCAAGCTATACCACATATCTCCTATCGTTCGTATTTTTAAAATAAATCGAAAATTAATGCATAATGACGTATTTGTGACAAACTTAAAAATGTAATGGATTTTGGTCGAATTTCAACCGCTTGGCGATCACTAGTATATATAAACATATCATGGAAATAAAGAAGCGTCGCTATAAAGTAAAAAACCTCTTTAATTTGCTTATTTGTTACAGTAGCCACTGGAGGGCAGTGAGTCTGTGTTCCCGCTACCTCTCATGGTAGAGTGTATATATATATATATATATATAAATATATATATATATTTATTTATATAAAGTCCACCTCTGTGGTCTCGAGGTAGCGTGCTGCCTTGTCACGCAGCGGGCCCGGGTTCGATCCCCGGTCGGGGCAGGTTTTCTGGGTGAGATTTTTATCGGGGTTTTTCCTCACCTGTAAGACAAATGTCAGGAAAACTTTAAGACCCAAACGGTCCCCGAAATCATATGGCCATCATCATCATCATCATCATCATCCTTATCATCATCTTCATCATCCTTCACCGGTGTGGAAAGCAACGGGAAGCTACCACACCTACAATTCCCTAGTAAAGCTACAAGCATAGCATGAAAATGGTATGATTGCAGAATTACTATGGATGGATATATATATATATATATATATATGTGTGTGTGTGTGTGTGTGTGTGTGTGTGAGTGTGTGTCATATTTGTGAATCAGGAAAGATTGTAAAGCATGGACCATAAAAAAGATTAAATTCGTCTAAAAATACATAAATATCTAATATGGATACTTAAAATGCCATAGCACCAACAATATCGCAACTTTGTCTACAAAGTGGATGTTTTTAAAAAGCACATTTAGAATGTGCCAGTATTGCATTTAACTGAACAATAGGGTCGCTTCTAGAGAAAATGAAAATCCAATAAACCCATATCAGCTGCGACTTTTTCATTAAAGTACAATTCGTACAAGAACCACGCCCAACTTTAGAAAACCACAAAATCTATAAAGCAGGTAAAGAATGTCTGCTATAAAGAGACACGTTTTACGTATTTGCAAGATAATTTATACACACACACACACTTAGGATTTCATGTCTTTGTTGAATTTCATGCTCAATAGGGTAAATGTTTATTGGAATTGTTTGCAGTTTAAAGACTATACTTTGAAATAGTTTGACATTTGACAACTCTTAACTTGTTCCACGTCTTTTAGGTTTAATTTAAACGCTACAAATCTCGTAAAATAAACAAATTCCTCAGCAAGAAGACTTTATGGTACGATTTTGCTGGTTTGCCGGAATATATCTTATTTTTATTAGCCCTTAAATTCGTAAAGTACCCTTTTGGATACATCACTTGGTTTAATTAATTTAATATTTTTAATAAACCAGAAAAAATGAATCAAAAGGAACCGCTTAAATATGTGTCTAATTTATACAATATACATAATAATAACAGTAACACAAGATTCCATTTTCACTGCGGTCCGCCACATTCAAATAACTAACAGAAGAAATTTGTGTTTGTCAATTAACCCTTAAATTCGAGAAATACAATTTATTGTGCCAGCTCATTAAATCTGTCGGACTGCAGCGAAAACAAACCATGTGTGGCGGTTAGCACAACCACGCCATCTGCTACCAAAGATTGCACCGCGTTGGTGCTGGATCGTACCAATGTTGTTGATAAATATTTTGAATAGAAAACATAGATTGCTCAAATTAAGATATCTTTGCCCGGGCCCATAAAAGACAAAGATTAATTCAACTTTCCTTAATGAATAGTTAAACATGTAATATGCAGTAAGTTACGCAGACTACAATCGTGGAAGCTTTAAGGAAAGAGGAACTCATATATGATTGAGTAAGCTTTGGAATTTTACCTTCACATCTGACATAGACTAGCTACTAAATCAATAGGCATAAGTATATAAAATCAGGCAACTAAGGTTTAATGCCAGTCAAAAAGATAGTCAGATATAACATTGAATAATAAATTAATAAATAATTAATTTGACAAAGAAAATAATGCTATCATTGATCGTCTATACAAAAATAATATTAACAAACTATACGTACAACGTTACACTCACACTAGTCGAGCCTAGGGTTGGGGTACACGGTCCTTGTGGCCCCACCCTGGCCTACAGGACTAATAAACCAAACTAGCTCTTCTGAGCTTTATCGACCTGACTCCAACGGTAGATAAACAGATGATGATGATGATCTCATGTTAGAAAACACAGCTCTATATGAGAGTTCACTAGGAGAGGGGAGTATGCGCGATAGCACACGGCGCGTAATAGGAAAGGAAGGGGTGGGTAGGAGAGAATTTGGCACTGTTCACAAATATCACAGACGAAATGGAGACGCGATGACGTATTGGTTGCGCAGCATGACATAATCCCTGTATCGAAATCTTGATTTCGGTACACATGCATAACTGTTATTACCTCTTGCATATTGTTGTATGATTTAAGTCAAATTTAAATAATGTCTACTGATTAATTTTCCATCGCTTTATTAAAATTATTAACTAACTAACTAACTAACTAACTAACTAACTCACTGGCACTATCGAACCCGAAGGTTCATGGCCGCGCGGACATCAGCTCTCCATACATCCCTATCCTGAGCTAATGCTTTCCAATCATTCCCTGTATAATCTACTTCCCTCAAATCATAGTTAATGTTGTTCTCCCACCTCATTCTTGGTCTACCAACTGGGCGTTTTCCCTCTGGCTTTCCTACAAGAAGTTTCCATGCACGTCTTTCATTCCCCATACGCGCAACATGTCCTGCCCTTTCGCAGTCTACGAGACTTAACTGTTCTTATTATATCTGGCTTCCTATAAAGACCATGTAGTTCATTGTTATGTAGTCTTCTCCATTCACCTGTCTGTTCATCTCTCTTTGATCCAAAAATTTTCCTAAGAACTTTATTCTCAAATACTCGTAATCTCTTTTCCTCCCTTGAAGTAAGAGTCAAGGTTTCGCATCCATATAATATAACTGGTAGAATAATAGTTTTATATATTTTCAGCTTAACGTTTTTTGAAAGGAGTTGGGACATCAAAAGTCTCTGCAATGCATAATAGCATGCATTTCCAGAATTGATCCTATGTTTAATTTCCTTTTGCATCTCATTCCTATTTGTGATTATTGTTCCTAGGTATTTGAATTCAGCCACCTCCCCAAAATTTCCCTCATTTGTCATTAGCTGTCCACTTCCATTATATACTGAATTTCTACGTGTGACCATATATTTAGTTTTACTGATATTTATTTCCAGTCCTAATTTCTTAGTGTTACTCAATAGTGTGTGCGTGTTGGCCTTTAGTATCTCCTCGCTATCGGCCAGTAGTACTACATCATCAGCATAAACTAACAGCTTATTAATACCATTGAGTTGTAAGCCTTCCTCATTCTCTAAAGATTTAATGGCATGCTCTAGTACAAAATTAAATAGTAAAGATTATTAAATGAATTAAATTAATGCAGGCCTATATTATAGGAAGTTCGCCTCTGTGGCCACGACATAGCGTGCTGCTTTGTCACGCAGCGGCCCCGGGTTCGATTCCCTGTCGGGACAGGCTCCTGAGTGAGGTTTTTTGGGGTTTTTCCTCACCTGTAAGACAAATGTCAAGAATCTTAGGGCCCAACGGTTCCCGAAAATCATCCGGCCATCATTATTATTCTTACCATTATCATCATCCTTCACCGGTGTGAAAAACAAAGGGAAGCTACCACACCTATAATTCCCTAGTAAAGTTGCAAAGCATAGCATGAAAATGCTATGATTGTAGTGAAAGATCTGCCCTGGGGCAGAATTACTATGGATGAATGGAGCCAATTTAACAGTTAATTCAATTTTATGGTAGGGCTATGCAGATATATGTGAAGCAATGCAAATATGGCGGATACTACAGATATATTTTAATGTTGGATTTCAGGAAAACTCCTCATTTCTAATGATGAGATTTCACTGATTTTTTTTTTTTAGAGAACGCCTTTCTCGGTTTATTCCAATAGCATATATTTATTTTGTTGTGACTTGGTCTTACTTTTTTAATTGACTGCTGTGTGCTGACTTTAGCCCCGCAGCCGCTAGAGCGTTAACACGCACATTATTTATAATCTCTGGTGTCTACGAGAAAGAATCAAATTGCAAGTACATATAAATAGATGTCTGAGATTTATTTTGAGAATCTGGTGGTCAAAAATCTATGAAACGAGGAATTGTGGAGGATAACATCACAGGATGGGTCCACCGCTGTGGTCTCGAGGTAGCGTGCTGCCTTGTCACGTAGCGGGCCTGGGTTCGATCCCCGGTCGGGAGAGTTTTTCTGGGTGATGTTTTTATCGGGGTTTTTCCTCACCTGTAAGACAAATGTCAGGAAAACTTTAAGGCCCAAACGGTCCCCGAAATCATATGGCCATCGCAATCATCATCATTTATATTCATCTTAGATTAAGCTTAGGATTAGGGACTGTCCTGGCGCACCACTATCATCATCATCATCATCACCCGTCATATCATCGGGGCAACGTAACCCCGCCTTCCAGGCGCCCCAACCTCAGAAGTGGGTTACAAGTACGCCATGCTAGCAGAGAACACCAGGAATGTCGAAAGACAACCTGCGGCATTTGCAAAAAAAAAATCACAGGATGAGATCTGGAAGGAGATTAAATACCGCAAATGCAAATGGTGGACACAGATCAGAAGAAAATAGAGAGTGTACCAAAGAGAACACTGGAATGGAATCCATATGGCTTGTCTAAAAAAAAAGAGGAAGACCAACAATTACATGGCGCAGCACTGTAACAACAGACATTGAACATCGGAAGAAAAGTTGGAATGAAGTCTGAAATTTTGCAGAAAACAGAGTCCGATGGCATGCTTTCATAAAGGCACTATGCTTTCAAGAGGAGTGACAGTAACTACTCCTACTACTAAATAGGATCCGTGAAGATCTGTAAAATTAAAAAATAATAATAATTTCATGAGAACAACCTCAATAGCGTCATTCCTTTAGATTCGCTAATACCTCGATTTACGTATCTAACTACAGTATAAAATTCTTAAGGGAATTGTGTATCTATTCCAAAGAGATCGATTTATATTATGCAATCAATATAGTCAGATGTTTTGTAACATGTGTCTGTTATTTCCTTTGCATTGTTAAGGTGGCCGAGATTTCAATACGTTGTTGATATTCAGATCTTCCTTTACTAGTCAGGAAGTTGCTCAACAGAAAAAAAAAGAGAGAAGGAATTAATTGACCACTATTTGAGATAAGCTCTAAATTGAAACTTGAATCTAGTGCATTCGTTATTAATAGAGACCAGATTTGTATAAGAAATGCATGTTTTTTATGCATTAAAAAGTATGCGGAAATGATTTACATGTTAAGTGGTCCCTTCTCAGACAATTTGAGCGGTATTTGATATTGCATAGAAATGCTTATTCCGGGGGGAAAATGTTTATTTTAGATTTTTAATGCATAAATGCATATTTTACTCCTAAATGTGATATTAAATTATAATTTTCCCTTCAGCTAATTACTAGTAATTAAGTAATTAATTATTATTTAATATTTTTTTAATTTTTACAGTCTGCAATCAATTTGATATAAGCGCAATTAACTGAAGAAGTAATGTGGTGTTTATCAGATGCACATGTGACATCATGTGATATAGAAAGGACAGTTTCATTGTATAAAACCTTCTTCACTGACAGACAGAGGAGCGTCACACATGAAAACCTTCCTTATCTACTGTAAAAGCTAGGGATGCGTTATGATTACCCACAAAGCAAATAATTTAATTGATATTATTACAATTATTTTTCCATATTTAGTGTGAATATTTTCTACATTTTTCATGCATATTCGATACTTTATTTTGCATACAAATCCGGGTTCTAGTTATTAAAAAAGTATTTCACGTAGGAACTGCGTAAGCCAGAGCCGCTGAAACTTATTTGTATCACGGGCCAAATGGAAGAAACATTAAGGTAACGTGGGCCATAGGGTCTATTATACCTGTTATGGATTATTATTATTAACTAACTACCTAACTCAGTGGCTCTATCGAACCTTAGCGGAAATAAGTTCTCCACACATCCCTATCCTGAACCAGTGCTTTCCAATCACCCCTGTACAATCCAACTCCTCAAATCATGAATAATGTTATTTTCTCACCTCATTCTTGGCCTACCAACTAGATGTTTCCCATCTGAGTTTCCTACAAGAAGCTTCCGTGCACCTTTTTCATCCCCCATACGTGCCACATGTCCTGCCCATCGCAGTCTACGAGACTTAACTGTTCTTATTATATCTGGCTTCATATACTCGTACATATCATGTAGCTCACTATTATGTAATTTTCTCCATTTACCTGTCTGCTCATCTTTTTTTTTGTTCAAAATGTTCCTAAAAACTTTATTCTCAAATTCTCATAATCTTATTTCTTCCCTTAAAGTATGAGTCCATGTTTCGCACCCGTATAATATAACTGGGAGAATAATACGTAGTTTTATATATTTTCAGTTTAACGTTTTTTTGAAAGGACTTGTGACGACAAGAGTCTCTGTTCTGCATAATATCATGCATATCCATAAATGAGCCTATTTTTAATTTATTTGTGCATCTCATTCCTATTTGTAATTATTGTTCCAAAATATTTTAAATAAACGCAATTTTGGAAACTTTGTGCATTTCGAGGATTTCCAAAAACCTCGAATTATACATTTTATTCAAATATATTCATTAATTAAGATATAATTCAGTGACAGCTGTTTCGGTACACTATACCTTCTTCAGACATGTAAACAAATTATGAATTGTATTATTATAGCACATATCAACTGATCTAAGCAACAATACAACAATAATTTATTTATATTTTTAAATTTAACAAAGGCAATTCATTCAAAAAATTAAAAAAAATATTTTAATAAATTGTTCTATTGTTGCTTAGATCAGTTGATATGTACTATAATAACACAATTCATAATTCGTTAATGTTGAAGAGGAAGAAGAAAAGATTACAGGCGTACCGAAACAGCTGTGACTGAATTATATCTTAATAAATATGAAAATCAAATAAAACTAAGTTTTATTTTTATTTAATTAATGGATATGGATTTTCTTCAAGTAAACACCAACTCAATTGATTAACATATATTCAATTTATCTTGAATAATTCCAGTCCCGTATTTTATTCTACTTACAGTTCTTTTCTCTCTTCAGAATCACGTATCTACAAACTGTTTCTGCTGAAGAAATATTGGTTTTGCATAAGCCTTAAGAAATTATCATCTTATAAGTTTACTATGGTATGATTCTAGTGTATTACATAAATCGATGTTATTGTTACTTTTGGATCCTTAAAATGTTCATGTAACCAGCACTTTTAATTTGTATTATTGAACATACACACCAAGGAATATAAAATACAATTAAATCGATTGCCCGAGAAGTGGTTCCTTTTCTTGAGCATGTAAATATTTAGGGCCATAATCAAATAGAAGAGGATCTGCTGCCAAAATGTGTTTTGGAATGAAAATGAGGGAAGACGAGGCAGAGGAAGGCTTAAAACCTCTTGGAGTCAGGGAATATATTTATACATGAAGGAGAAACATTTACAATCAGGAGATTGGAGGCCGCTATGGTGTACCCACTGAATTGCTGAATGCGGCAGCAGCAACAATGTGCTGATGCGGCTACAAACGTCCATTTAGGATGGACGAGGCCATCCACGGGTTCCCCGTTAATTTTGAAGTTTGAGCCGAAAGAGAATATATTGAATGTATAAAGTGTAGAAATATGGCAGAGGTGTGTTGGTGTTCGTGGCGTGTATCTGAGTTGTTGTGAGTTGATATGTAGTTGACCCTTTGAAACCCGCGCATCCATCAAGAAGGGGGGAGGAAGGCAGTATTTCCAGCCCCAGAAATGAACCTCCTATCACATCCACTTTCCCGGCTCGATGATAAAAGGTTGAATTTACTAGTGGAGGCTAGGGGACTACTCCGGCATTTGCCTTAGCGCTATGGAAACCACCGAAACCATTAGCAGAGTAGCTTGTTGAAGGAAATTTAGTTGTGTTTTCGAAAAGGTAATTTCAAGCTTAGGGGGAATAATTTTGAGAATTTACCCATAAATTTAGAATTTAGAATAATCCGGAGATTGGATGGACAGAGAAAATTGGCTATTAAGAATCGGACGATTTCAAAGACATTAATCAACCGATTATCTATCTATCACTAACGCGTATAGTTGGATGTTTCGGGCTCAAAACCCGGTGCAGGCATTTGTTTTTCTTTTCATATCGCATTCAGCCTTCATTGTTTAATGTCAAAATTTAATTATAACATCAAAATAAAAAGCGCCATTGCTAAAAAGTAAAATATTCTCATAAAAATGCTCCCTTGTTATAGAAGCCATAAGATGGCAATAAGCATTGTCTCGCTGCCTCTTATGAGAGAGAATTGTACGTAAGGAAAGAAAAAATGTTTGCATTAGGAGCGTGAGTGGAATAATGGTTAACTCACTAACGTATGAAGTTATAGGTCTCGGGTTATATCACGGTTCAGGCATTTATTTTTCTTTTCAAGTCAAATATATATATATATATATATATATATATATAGTCCACCGCTATGGTCTCGAGGTAGCGTGCTGCCTTGTCACACAGCGGGCCCGGGTTCGATCCCCGGTCGGGGCAGTTTTTCTGGGTGAGGTTTTCATCGGGGTTTTTCCTCACCTGTAAGACAAATGTCAGGAAAACATTAAGGCCCAAACGGTCCCCGAAATCATACGGCCATCACCATCATTATCACCATCATCCTTATCATTATCATCATCATCATCATCGTCCTTCACCGGTGTGTAAAGCAACGGGAAACTACCACACCTACAATTTCCTAGTAAAGCTGCAAGCATAGCATGAAAATGCTATGATTGCAGTGAAGGACCTGCCCTCGGGCAGAATTACTATGGATGGATATATATATATATATATATATATATGAGCCCTCGAGTATTAAAATGGGTCATGCCCATTATGTCATATTCTTGAAAAAACACATTTTCTTCTATATTACTGGTTTGAATAATATATATATATATATATAATATATATATATATATATATATATATATATATATATATATCGCTCATTTGCTGCAACAACGTCATAACTCAAAAATTGTCGATTTTGAGTTATTATTGATACATGAAAGGCAAAACTCAGTTCTATATTCAGGAAGAACGACATATGCTATTGTATACAATTGAGTTGGTATTGTAATTTGATATTTATGACAAATACAGACAAAGGTATATGGATTTCAAACCTTTAAATGTTTGTCCTGAAAAACTATGTTTTTTGAGTTATGACGTTGTTGCAGCAAATGAGCGATATATAGTCAAACAAGTTAAAAGTTTTAAAATACTTAGACTATGAGGTATCTTACCGTTATGATGAAGATTTACAAAATAAATTGTATAAATTCCAACAAACGCGTGGAACCATACAAAGAAAATTAAAAGATAATGTAAGAAAGGATACGAAGGCGAAGCCTTGTAAGGTAATGCCTGTACCAATACTTATGTACGGTGCGGTGGTGAAAACTGGGCACTAAGTAGAAGTGATAAGCGAAAAATAGAAACAGCTCGGACGAGATTCTTAAAAAAAACAGGGTACACATTAATGGATGAAGAAAGGAGTGAATTAATCAGGGAAGAACATGGAATCTTTAAAATTGGATAAAGGATTGTAGATAGATTCTAAGATGAGATCGGAATAGACCAGCAGGTCTAATCCTTGATGCTGATGCTGATCATGATTGTAGATAGATAGAAGTATTGTTATGCACATTTACAAAGGACGGAACCACATAGAGAAGCTAGACAGATATGATTATTTTTTGCAAATGCCCCAGGTAGTCTTTCGACATTCCTGGTGTTCTCTCCTGGCATGGCGTACTTGTAACCCACTTCTGAGGTTGGGGCGCCTGGAAGGCGGGGTTACATTGCCCCGATGATATGATGGGTGATGATGATAGTAAGCTTAATCTAAGATGAATATGAATGATGATGATTGGCCTTATGATTTCGGGGACCGTTTGGGCCTTAAAGTTTTCCTGACATTTGTCTTACAGGTGAGGAAAAATCCCGATAAAAACCTCACCCAGAAAAACTGTCCCGACCGGGGATTGAACTCGCACAAGACAGCACGCTACCTCGAGACCACAGAGGTGGACTCAGATATGAATATATAGGACATGATATTATTATTATTATTATTATTTATTTATTATGTATTTGGTCTGGTGGAGTTAAGGCCATGTGGCTTTCTCTTCCACTCACCAAGGCAAACATATATTACATCAGAATATACCAATCACAATTAACTCTAATATATTAAATGATGATTTGATCAATAAGATAATATCTAATACATTAAGATCTATAAACAACCAGTTAACGATAGTTAAGATTAAGACTAAAACTAATATTAAAATGTAATCAATGAAGATAAATGAAATTGTTGGTAGACTGTCTCTGCCTAATGTACATAAAAAGAAGAAAAATAATGAGGTATAGAAAACTAATTTTACGGTTATACAGTATTGAAACAAATTAAATATTTGTTAATGTTAACCCATAAATTCGCAATGTATCGTATTGGGTACATCAATTGTTTAAACTTTTATAACAGTTTTAATAAAACAGAAGAAAGTTAAGGATAAGAAATTACTGAAATGTGTGTGGAATTACACAATATACCTAATAATAACTAAGATATCAATTAAACATTTTTAAATTGACGGATAAAATTGACAAACAAAGATAAAATTGGAACAAATATCTACTAAGAATGCCAGATGATAGACGTTCTAAAATTATTTTAAACTACAGACCCACAGGATCTACAAGTCAAGGAAGACCATTTGCTAGATGGAAAGACCAAATCTCGGAACGGGCCACAGGGCCTAAGCCTTGATGTCGATGATGATGACGGTTATGCACGATTTCGTTTTCAGTGCGGTCCGCCACATTTAAATAAGTGATACGAGAAATTACTCTTTTGACAATTTAAGGGTTCATTTTGATTTAATAAATCTTCATATTACTTTCATAAAGTATTTAATTTATTGATTCTTAAAAGAATACTATCGATGAGCTGTAAAAGTTAGATTGTTATTAAGTAATTCTTTATTTTGTTTTTGAACGAAATTGTAGTTTGACAGTCTTGACATAGGGCGGAAGAGAATTTCATGTTTTGGCAAGTGAGACTGAGATATTGGACGTCCGAAGAAAAGATAGATGATTTGTTTCCTGTATGAGCGGAACGGATCCAAAGATCCACTAATAAAGATAAGAAGAAGAAGAAGAAGAAGACAGTATATATAGAATAAATATTTTGTTTTATTAGACAACTTGGTAAAACTATAAAACTGCAATTATAAATATATATAAATCCTTGAGCTATCTGTAGATGTGCTCACTGGCAAATGAACAAAAGTGGACATGGTCCATTTTAATACTCAAGGGCTCATGTATACACATACATACATACATAACATTTTATCATGGACATATTCGGTGTCTAATAGGATCGATGAAGATCATAATTAAAAAAAAGAAACATTTAATAAGAACAAACTCAATAGCTACATTCCTTGGGAAATTGCTAAATAGAAGATGTTTTTAAACAGTGTTGCAGATGTAGAGAACTGGAATTAAATGAGCTGAGACGCAGCAGTTTTTAAGTTAGTGCAGACAATGTCAGAAATACACAAGTCTCGAGTCAGAAAGAATAGAATAGTTTTTGTTTCTGTTGAAGGAAGTTTTGAAGGGAAAAACGCGCTCTCCCCCGCGCCGTCTCGCTCTGGGGAACTCGACATCATGATTTGTCAAGGACGTACACATAACTATGAAGCAATTATTAAGTCCGCATATTTGTTAAGGTGCTTGAATTCAACCTCATCAAGACTAATGATAATACTAGTAACAATAATGATAATAATAATTATTATAAAATAATGTTAGCAATAATAATTATGACTATATAATACTAAGAAATAGGGGCTGAAAGTAAACATCAATTTTTTCTTTCTTTCTTTCTTTCTTTCTTTCTTTCTTTCTTTCTTTCTTCTTCTTTCTTCTTCTTTCTTTCTTTTTTCTTTCTTTTTCTTTTTCTTTCTCTTTCTTTCTTTTCTTTCTTTCTTTCTTTCTTTCTTTTTTTCTCTTTCTTTCCTGTTCTTTTTTCCTTTTTGTTTATTACCTTTGTTAACCTTTTTATCTTATTCACACAAACAAACACAAGGCAGGACACACACCCAGACCCAAGATGGAGATTTAAAATCCCCTACCCCGCCGGGAATCGAACCCGGATCGCCGGAGTGGAAGGTAGGGACTCTACCGACTACGCCACGGCGACGGACAATTTAGAGAATTTTTAAAATTATAAAATAAAAATTAAAAAAAAACAATAAATATCTTGGTAGACTTTTTTAATTTCTTTCTTTGTCGTTTTCTTTCGTTTACACTGTTTTTCCTTTTTGTTTAACTTTGTTAACCTTTTTTTTATCTTATTCGCACATACAAATACAATACAAGACACACACCCAGATCCAAGGTGGAGATTTAAAACCCCTTCCCCGCCGGGAATCGAACCTGGGTCGCCGGAGTGGAAGGTAGGGACTCTACCGACTACGCAAAGGCGACGGACCAATAAAACTAAATATAGGACTATTCAGAAAGAAGGAACAGACTTCAAACATTTCTTTCTTTCAAACTACAAACAATAGAAACACAATTCCAACGTTCTAGAAAAGAGAAAAATTCAAATTTCACTATTTTATGCATTCAATTTGAGCACCATGTGTAACACGACAAATATCAAAACCGTGGCTCATTTCTTGCCGCACACCAATCAGCTGGTCTCTAGTTATCGAATTCACAGCTTCAACAATTCGATGTCGCAGATTTTCAAGAGTGTCAGACATAGGGGGGATAAAAACACGGTCTTTTACGTATTGCCACATATAAAAATCACACGGGCTTAGGTCGGGTGACCTGGGTGGTCACCGGCGATGAAGTTGATTTTCTGGTCCTCTTCCAATCTAACGTCCTAGTGTGTCGCCATTTTGATACAAACAATCAACAGACAAGTAACAGCGCCAATGCGGTCGTGATCGGAACTTCAAACTTTTTTTCTTTCCAGGAACGTTGGAATTGTTTTTCTATTTTTTGTAGTTTCGAAGAAATAGATGTTTGAAGTCTGTTCCTTCTTTCTGAATAGTCCTGTATATGCCACATGTTACATTAGCTTATATTATGAAAATGGACATTTAATGCCGAATGAACGAAATTTGGAAGAAGTGGCTGAATTCAAATATCTAGGGGACAATAATTACAAACAGGAATAAGATGCAGAAATAAATTAAACATAGGCTCAACACATGTTATTATGCTTCACAGGGACTCGTGTTATCCCAACTTCCCTAAAAATATAGTAAAGTAAAATATATAAATCTATTATTCTTCCAGGTATATTATGGATGCGAAATAGGACTCTGACTTAAAGGGAGGAGAAACATTATGAGTATTTGAGAGCAATGTTCTTAGGAAAATTTTTGGAACAAAGAGAGAGGAACAAACAAACTGTGAATGGAGCCCAGAGGAAGTGTTGAGGAAAAAAAGTTAGGTTTACTCCTGTAAATATAATTATAAATTGGTTTTTAAATTTATGATTGAAGATCAGTATTTTTACAACGAAAATGTAATGTTTTATGTAATCTTATTCATGTATTTTTTATAAATTGTAATACATTTATTAATTACTAATCCATATGTGTTTGTAAGTTGGACTATACAGTAGTGAAATACATGATCTTTATGGGAAACTAGATATAATAAGAATAGTTAAGTTTCGTATACTGCGATGGGCAGTGTATATGACACGAATGGGAAATGAAATAGGGACATAAACGCTTCTAAAACCAGAGGGAAAGCCTCCAACGGTAGGGCAAGAATGAGGTAAAAGAATAGATGAATTATACAGGGAATAATTGGAAAATAAGATAGAGATGTATGGAGAACTTATGTCAGCGCGGCCTTAAACCTTCGGGTTCGATAGTATCAGTAAGTTAGTTAACAATATAATAATAATAACAATAATAATAATAACAATAATAATGATGATAACGATAATAATAATAATAATAATAATAATAATAATAATAATAATAATAATAATAATAATAACAGTTTCTTTCATACCAAAAATGATGTTTGAATGAATAGGCCTATTGTCTGTGAAACTATCACGATTAAGATTCACTCAATATTTATCGAAATCTTCTTATCACTTCCTCCTCATATGATAAACGGCAGCACTTCCACAAGATAAAATGGCTAACTCTATGAACTCCTAATTATTATATTTTGTTATTGAGTGAACGTTGTCTAAATTGCATGCAAAATGGAATATTTTAAAGACTATATTATGGATATAAAAGACTTAATCTCTATTTAGTAGGGACTATTTGCGTTTTTAAATAAGTTCACATATCTAAATTTTGTTGCAATAAACAAAATCATAACCTATAAAGTTGATTAAAATATATTTCAAGTGTTCCATTCCATATAGCAGTGAGGAATAATGATTGGAATTATGCACAATGTTAAGTGATCAATTTGCACTGCTGAAATAAATGAATCGCGTACTGACGATTCTGATTTGTTTTTTCAACGCTAATAAACATAAATATATTACTACTCTATCATTACAACCACCATTGTTCAGTAAGACAGTTCATTTCATTCGTGAAATAGTCGTAGCACATCTTATTCGCGGAAATTATTTATTCAAACTATAGTCTGTTCTGTATTCACGTAGACTTTCACGGCCGGAGTTGCTATGATGATCTTGAAGAAGATTTTCGGGCTGTAGGCCGTGGTCGTGAGGCTTGTAGTTCCCCGACGTTTCGCCAGAGACTGCGTCTCAAGAAAAGCCTTGAGAATGCCAGACGCAGTCTCTGGCGAAACGTCGGGGAACTACAAACCTCATGACCACGGCCTACAGCCCGAAAATCTTCAAGATCATTATAGTCTCTTCGCTTATTCAATAATACATTCAAAATGGATGAATATGTGAATGTTTCAGAAGGAATTTGTGAATTGGCAAGAGAAGCTGTTTATGTACAAGGATTATCTATAGGTGAAAATGGTGATATGAATATTACAAATGGTGAATTTGTACTTAATGCTCGTTATATGAATTTCACGGTAAAATTTAACAATTGTAGTTTCTATTTCAGTTCCTCTAAAGAAATTGAAAATATGTAGGAAGGATGATTTCTACTTAGTACCCGTAATGTGGAGTCAATACTAATAAAATTCATATAAAATTCCATTGAAGTGAATAATCATAAGATAAAAGTTAAAAATTAAAATGTACCTGTTGGCAGGTGCCGTTGTCCTCAACTTTGTCAAAATGATGTATATAAAATATTAACTTGCGGCCTTTCGGAAGTTAACTTCCATCATCAGCAGGATGAGCTTCTGCTACTAGTTATTGTTGTTTACGACGATGTAGACTCCAACTATCTGACAGACAGACAGACAGACAGACACTTGGAGTCTATATCGTCGTAAACAACAATAACTAGTAGCAGAAGCTCATCCTGCTGATGATGGAAGTTAACTTCCGAAAGGCCTCCAGTTAATATTTTATATACATCATTTTGACAAAGTTGAGGACGACGGCACCTGCCAACAGGTACATTTTAATGTTTAACTTTTATCATAATGTGGAGTTTCACGAGAGAATTTAACAATACAATTTCTATTTCAGTTCCTATACAGACTTGTGTTTAAAAGTTAATTTTGTTAATTGGAAATGTTTGATTGCTGTAATTAACATTGTTGTATGTGTGGTAAACTTAATACCCACGCGCGCGTTGAAAACGTTAATACTCGCGGAGGTATTATGAAATCAATTACATACCTAGCAATAAACCAACAATTATAAAATACTAAGACATTAAAGTTATTTATGAGAATGTAATACAGTTATTTAGGCGACTAGTCACAAAAGCAGAGGTTTAGTAACGAGTTGCTCAAGTTAGAACACGACAATATTTTATCATAAGTAATGCCACGAGTGATTTCCAAATTCACGACTCACGAAGTGAGGAGTGAATTTATCTAGAGAATTTGGAAATCAGGAGTGGCATTTGTTAGGACTATTTAACGAATAAAATTAAGCTGTTTACTCACAAATCATTATTTAAATATAGTTATTTTTAAAATATTTTTTATATTTAATGTAAACGGCGATGTTTGAAAACAAATCCAGGGAAAATAACTTCCAAATGTATAATTCTATAGTGAGAAGTATTGTAACATATGGAGCTGAAGTGTGGATATTCAACAAAAACTTAGAACAAACATTTGTGTCTATGGAAATGGATTTCTTGAGGAGAGCAGAAAGATGTTCAAAATTGTAAAAAATAAAAATAAAGTCATACGACTAAACATCAATACTAAGTATTCAATAGTACATTATTTAAGACATAAGTAATTAAATTTTTATAGGATGAATGCAAGAAAAGCATTGGAAGAATGGTGTAACGTTTGTTATGTTTCACTTGTTCATCAGTGCAACCAGATCATATTATTTATTGCCAAAGTATCGCAAAATTTAAGAATGCATATTGGAGAAAAAATGAACCAACATTATAGGTTATTAATTAATTTCTAATGTCCTCATCATCATCATCATCTTTAAGGTATGGGCCTGTTGGCCTGTTCCACTCCCCGGCGCACTATATGCCGCAGGCGCAGGTCGTCCTTCCAACGACGTCCTATGATGTAAATATGTCAATTATATTTTTCTGGAACATGAATTCCTGGGAAATAATACGTTTAAGAAAGGGCAATGTTTTTTTTTGTGTGGTATAATCAATTGCTACAAATGCTTTTATATTACATCCCACAAGCAGTATCTGGTTACATTCGTGCACTATATATACAATCTGGTAGCCACATGCATTCTAGGATTCTTACATCTTAATATATAAATTGTCATCATCATCATCATCATCTTCATTCATGGATTAGGTCTGTTGACCCGTTCCGACTTCAGCCCATCTCTTTCTAGGTCTGCCCATATCTCGGGTGCCTTTAGGTTTGTATTTTGTTATTTGTTTTGGATATCTGTATTCATTCATTCTGTCTATGTGTTGCTTCCATTTTTGTCTATAATTGTTATATTCAACGTAATTCTTAGAGAGTCAGTCACTGAAAAATAATGGTTTGACCTATTCATAATGTTATATAGTAGGAGTTTGATTTTAAAATGATACAATTAAATAGACTATTTAACTCATGCCACAAATGCTAGTCAATGACCAATCACGTTTCAATGAATTTTGTTTTACAACCAATGACAGTCGTGTTTCACCTCGCTCTTTATCGGCTCCTGCTTTTGTGATAAAGAAAGCTCCTCCTTTTTAATGTTCTGAACAGGTCAAAGCATTATTTGTCTCAACAAATACACTGAATATGGCAAATAATGAAAAGATTCCTTGATTTTACTGAGTTGTTTACTAAAAAAATAAATAAATAACCCGTAATGTTGATTATGATATATAGTTTGATGTGTTTCATTATTTCTCCACTTGGGTGCACTCTTACAATATTGCGATCTTATTTGGCAATAAATAATATGATCAAGCAGTAGTGAATGAACATAACCTCACATTTCTGATTTGTTGTCAAACATCGCCGTTTACATTAAGTATATAAATATTTTAAAATAACTATAGTTAAACAATAATTTGTGAGTAAACAGCTTAATTTTATTCGTTAAATAGTCCTAACAAATGCCACTCTCGATTTCCAAATTCTCTATATAAATTCACTCCTCACTTCGTGAGTCGTGAATTTATCGATAATTTGGAAATCACTCGTGGCATTACTTATGATAAAATCGAGGTGAAAAAATACTGCGATTGGTTGTAAATCAAATTTAATTTAAATATGATTGCTCATTGACTCCCATTTGGGGCATGAGTTAAAATAGTATATTTTACAGAATTTTAGTATGTGTTGTATAGCAAACTCTACTATTTTCGTGGTACTAAGGTTTTAGACTATTATGTCTTAATATTATGAAAATTTCTGGTTAGAATCATAGGAATATTAAAGTTAACGATATATGAATTAAATATATGCTGAGTTGTCGAATATATATACTTTATTTTAATACTAGTATGACATAAACCATGTATTTATTTTTTTTCTGGAGGTTTGAAGAACGCTTATTACCAATATTTATTAAAGTTAATTTAATTTAATTAATCTTAAGAAGATTTTAATCACTCTCCATGTTACATCCAATGCATTTGAAATTTCACTTATAAAGAGTCAACCCTTGACACTTTTCATGGATCCACAGATCACATTTTCGACATTGCATCCGTTCATCTTTATTATCGAAGAATATGTACTCAAAAATGTTCTTCACACAGTCAACTATTAAATCTAACTACTAACATGAATGAAAACACTTACTCTACAAGTAAGTCAGGAACGCTGTTATCACAAATTAAGAAAGCAGACTTTCTGCCGTTTGTGAGATAGAAAAAGAATTTGGTTTTGTTGCTAGTACAACTTCGTTACAAACGAAAGAAACAAATGTAACAAAATTACCCGTGTCACGAAATTAGCCGAGTTTGCCCTATATTTAGTATAACTGATGAAACTTATTTACTGCGGAATCGATATATTTAGAGAAAGAGTAATGTAGGCTTTGGAGAAAAAAAAACACGATCTATCAACAAACATTGTTGATATATTCTGTATTGGTGCTAGTTTCATATGTGAATTTAAAGTAAAACTGAGAGGAGAAAGTGATTTTCACTATTCATCAGGACATAATAAAGAAAATGTGTCTCCAATAAGTATTACAAATTGTCTTCTTCTTCTTAAACTTAATTTGTAGGAATTTCATCCTGTTTATTTCCAAAATCACTCATCAGAAAGATGTATTGGATGTGTGCATTCACTGTCTATCAATCTCTTGGCTGGTTTCCTCTTGTTCTTCTCCCGTCCATTGGTCTATCTTCTTTAGCTCTTTTTGCAAGCCGGTTTTCTTCCATTATTTCTGTATGACCCTTCCAATATTTTCGTCTATCTATAATAGATTTGGTTAAGTCTAGAATGTGACATTTGTCCCTAATTTCTGTGTTGTGCATTTTATCAAATAATGTTTTCCCCTGAATAGTTCTTAAGATTTTCATTTCACATGTGCTTATTATTTGTTTAGTTTTTGTTGTATCAGCCCTAGTTTCTGATCCATTATTACTAATTTTAATGATTATAATATTATAAGAACTATCAATCATCGTTAAAATGTATTTTACGTTTTGTTTAATCTGTATTTTAAGTTTTTTAGTATAATATAATGTAGGCTATAGGTTTCCTTGCCTAGTGACTAGGAAGTAAATCGTCACTGATTGTTATATACATAGTTAAAATTATGAATAATTAATAAAGGGCAAGAACTTTATGCACTAAATATAAGATTGCAACATAATATAATGAGAAAAATAATTCTAATTGCTTTTGTTTTGTTTCCATATAGACTACAAACAGTTGAATAAGAAAATAGGCTATATCTATATTCCAATCTTATAACATCTAGTAAAAAAGTCAACAACAATAATAATAATACAAATTACTATCATTAGTATTCAATTAATCATACCTGACGTCACTGATGTGGTCACAAGATAACGTCGCTACCTCGTATGTAGCGCGCCAGTTTTATCCCCAGTCGGGACAAATTTTCTGGTTGAGGTTTTATGGAGCTTTTCCTTACCTGTAAGACAAAGTAAAGACATTTTAATTCTCAAATAATTCCCGAATACTATACTATATAATATGAGCTAAGATCCAGTTGTATTGTGAACAAACTTGTATAAGGTATTACTCCATCGACTCCAACTATTGGTGGAACCGTTGTGCTACTTTTACCCGACATATGACTGAATTGTGTACAGAACTGTCATCGACACAAACCTTGTTCTTAGGTAACAACGTATTTTACGGGAAATAAGACTGAATACAAGGTATTTGTATTATATTGTAAGCCCATGTTTTCCCTTTACAGAGATTTAGGCGCTCTCCCCCTACAGGGAAGAATTTGAACCATACTAATTTAGTTACACTTGTTTTCGTATAGATGTCATTTGAGTGGTCCATGGTCAGCGTTCCGCCTCATACTGACATCTAAGAAACCAAGGTAGTACTAGGGCGGGAAAATTCGGTAAATTTTGCTTAGAGGCCTTTTCATTCAGGCTTAAGGATTTTTTACGAGCCTGAAAATCTTCAGACTCGGGACCCACGGATTAAAGTCCCTCCCGGAGAACTCGCTCCTTGGATTTTTCCGTCCTAAAAAAATCCATCGACCCTGGCCGGGTTTGAACCCGCGACCCTCGGGACCAGATGCAAGGAGCATAACCACTAGTCCACCGCGGCCGATTTGAATTCAAGGTAAGATTGTATTAATAATTAGGAACTTCCTTCGTTTCTTATTAAATTATGACTATATATATGGGCCTACCTAATCAGATCTTTTTTCCATGAAGTTGGTAGAAATGCTTTACTTAAAATTTTATTACGAGCAGAATTTATTCTCTATTCTGATTCACCTGTACATTCTACCGTTATTTAAACCACAAGCTCAATGGCTAATTTGGGATATTTTTCACTAAACTGCGTGAAAATATTCATAAGTAATGCCACGAGTGATTTCCAAATTATCGATAAATTCACGACTCACGAAGTGAGGAGTGAATTTATCTAGAGAATTTGGAAATCAAGAGTGGCATTTGTTAGGACTATTTAACGAATAAAATTAAGCTGTTTACTCACAAATCATTATTTAACTGTAGTTATTTCAAATATTTATATATTTAATGCAAACGGCGATGTTTGAAAACAAATGAGAAACGATAGGTACGCTTCTACTGCTTCTTTTGTTTATCACTGCAACCAGATCATACTATTTATTGCCAAAGGAACGCAATATTGTAAGAATGCTCTCTAGTGGAGAAAAAATGAAACATCAATCTGTATATTAATTCATTTCTGATGTCGTATGATGTAAATATTACAATTATATTTTTCTGGATTATTACCTGGGAAAAATACATTTAAGAAAGTCAAACAGTGGTTTCTTTTTTTGGTGGTATAATAAATTGCTACAAATGTTGACATGTATGCACTATATATACAATCTGGTAGCCGTATTTCTTATAGGCTCAGTCACTGCAAAATAACGGTCAGACCTGTTCAGAATATTAAAAACGAGGAGCTTTGTTTAATATATGGTAATTATAACACTGATAAATATTTCGTGAAACACGACTCTGATTGGTTGTAAAACAGAAATCATTGAAACGTGATTGGTCATTGACTCCCATTTGGGGCATGAGTTAAATAGTCAAAATAATTTGTTTCTCTCCGCTTTTCAAATTATTTCTTTTCCAGTCTTTTAAGAAATTCTACAGAAATCAACCATTTTAAACAATATAAATGCCAACTTATTCTGCATTGCGCGTGCTTAAGAATTGAATAATGAAATGCTTATTTATTTAATCTATTACAATTGATATTATATATAGGGCTATTCAGAAAGAAGGAACAGGCTTCAAACATTTATTTCTTCCAAACTACAAAAAAATAGAAACACAATTCCAACGTTCCTGGAAAGAGAAAAGTTCAAATTTCACTATTTTGTGCATTCAATATGAGCACCATGTGTTTACACGACAAATATCAAAACGGTGGTTCATTTCTTGCCACACACGAATCAGCTGATCTCTAGTTATCAATTCACAGCTTCAACAATTCGATGTCGCTGATTTTCAAGAGTATCAAACATAGGGGGATAAAAAACACAGTCTTTTACGTAACCCCACAGATAAAAATCACAGGGGTTAAGTCTGGTGACCTGGGAGACCACCGGTAATGAAATTGATCTTCTGCTCCTCCTCTTTGAATCCAACGCCTTGTTGTGTCATTTTAACAAACATTCAATATGACAAGCAACAGCGTCAATACAGTCGTGATCGGAACTTCAAACTTTTCTCTTTCCAGGAACGTTGGAATTGTGTTTCTAAATTTTACTAGTTTGGAAAATATTGATGTTTGAATCTGTTCCTTCTTTCTGAATAGCCCTGTATTTTAAGATTCCCTCGTATAACGTATATGGGCATGTGCTAGAAAATAAATATTCTTTATTATTTTTATTTTCTATTTCGAGGGTTAGAGAACAAACTACATTTTCTTGCAAGCTTAAACATAAACCATTAATCGACTATTGAAAATGCAGTCCATACATCTGGTCAGTTTACATTAAAATTGGAATTTAGCTCAGAAGAAGTATATCTGGCCATCACAAACATCCATATTATATTCATGTTTAGTATGCATGTAGGGCTATGTATGTATGTGTGTATGTATGAGAGACTAAAGTGTCTTGTCTTAAATGTTCATGTTACTCTGAGATAGACATGGAATTAAGTTCATCCTTGGAGGCTCTTCATGTTCTTGTGTGATTAAAAAATTGTGTGTGTGTGTGGTCCAAAGTTAAAATAGTATCTCAGAAGGTTGTACAGGCCCTAACTATAAGGTTTGGGTGCCATGCGACATGTAAAAGTACCAACAAAGAAGAGGTTATACTAATATAAAAAATTAATATAATATATTAAATATTTTGTTGTATTTTTATGAAAGTTAACAATAATTAAAACAAATAAAAAGTCCGTCACGTGGTAATGCGTAAACAAAGCGAATTTCAGAACAAATTGAAGTTATGGTCCGATTTCGTTGGTTTACTGAATATATCCTATCTACCCGTTCTTCCTTGTGTGGGGATTAGGGCGCTCCCTAGTGGGAGTGTTTCTACCAAGTTAATTTAATTACGCTTATTTACCCATAGATGTCTACTGTCACAGCGGGTGACAATAATTAAAATAATGTGCATACAACACAACTTTTTTTTTCAACAAATCATACAAATTCAAGGATCGTCATCATTGCGTGGATTTAGGCCACTTGTTGGCCTTTTCCAGTCACAATTTAGGTTCAGTCCAAAAGTCTCTTCATTGGACGTCGTAGTATTTTCACATTTGGTTCGTAAGTAATCAGGATTTTCGGTAGTCTGTCGTTTACCAATCTAGCGACATGTTCTAACTATTCAGTTTTGTACTTTGTTTTTTTTAAACACCGAAGCTTTGAAATACAGATGCTAGTAAAATAAATTTTTAATTAATTTCTGGCAAGAATTACTTTGAAGCAAAAATAAAAAAAAAAATGGAAGGAACTACATGTGATATTTTATTAAACTCGTAAAATATATATTACAACCGAAAGTATGGACAAATAGGGGGAAACATAGTGTCTTAAACCATTCCAAATATTCTAATGCGTAATAAAAAGAAGATATTGTAAGATAAAAGTTAAAAATTAAAATATACCTGTTGGCAGATGCCGTCGTCTTCAACTTTGTTAAAATTATATATATAAAATATTAATTGGAGGCCTTTCGGAAGTTACTTCCATCAGCAGCAGTTGAGCTTCTGCTACTAGTTGTTGTTAATTTTAACTAGCGTAAAACAAACATGTATTTACACAGAAATCCTAGCCCTGTTAATGATTATAAATTAAATTGGGAAATAAAGAAAACATCCTGGTTCCTTTTTATTCCATTCCATGCACTTTCTTGAACCTACGTTCAGACTGTTACTACCTTGATTAACTTGTAGGTAAAACTGTACTTCTTAGGTTATCTTCGAAAATAATGTGGTCATCTGTATAAAGAATTCAGTTATAGCAGATTAAACTCATTAGGTAAAAAAATGGCAAAGAGAGGAAAGTGGCTTTAGTAACAAAGAGTAATGCATAAATGGTTAGAAACATTATAGTGGAGCAGCAGTGACCCTAATGAGTATCCGGGAGAGATGTGTTAATGCATTTCCCTTTCAGCACCTCCCAGACCATTCATTGATTGCTGCAGGTACTCACTCCCTTCCTGCTTTACAGTACAGCCACATTTATTAACATACAGAAAAAACTTACCACGTGCAAATGCATCGTCATGAAATATTATCATAAGTGCCACGGGTGATTTCCAAATTATCGATAATTCACGAGTCACGAAGAGACGAGTGAATTTATCTAGAGGATTTGGAAATCAAAAGTGGCATTTATTAGGACTACTTAACGTATAAAATTAAGCTGTTTACTCACAAATCATTATTTAAATATAGTTATTTTAAAATATTTATATATTTATTTATTTATGTTTGAAAACAAATGAGAACATTTTGGTTATGTTTCACTTGTTCATTACTGCTACTTGATCATACTATTTATTGCCAAATAGGATTTCAATAATATAAGAATGCACCCTAGTGGCGGAAACAATTAAAGACATCATAGTGGCCAACCTGAAGAAGTTGACTCTGAAAAGAAAGCCAACAGTTGACTATTACAAAGATAAATACTAATTAGATAGTATAACTGTTACAGGATTGACGGGCGAGGCAGGAGGTACTATACCAGGATTCTTAGCTAAATTTTGGAATTTCTTAGATTTGGACAGAATGTATCTTTCTAAAATTGCCATCGCTGCCATTAGAGGATTAATTCTAATTTTAAGAGGCCATCTTTACAAAATTTCTACTTTATAGAATATACTTCAATTACAATTTGAATTTTTTAAATGTATTTAAAAAATGTATTTTATCAATTTTGAAAATTAATTGTCTGTATCACATTGTCCTCGTGGCAATCCTCTAATGATGAAAGTTTGATATAATAAAATAATAACCAACATTATAGGTTATTAATTATTCACTTTTTTCGGAAAAAAACTCAGTAAAATCAGTATTTAAACGCATAATTATTGAACACACAATTATCAAATGTGCGCGGTAGTTCAAAAGAATCTGTTCATTATTTGCTATATTCAACGTATTTGTTAGAAAGTCAGTCACTGCAAAATAATGCTCTGACCTGTCCAGAATATTAAAAAGGAGGAGCTTTCTTTATTTTGGTAATCAAAATTCGATAATCATCGAGGTGAAACACGAATGTGATTGACTGTAAAACAAAATTAATTGAAACGTGATTGGACATTGACTCTCATTTGAGGGATGAGTTAAATAGTCTAGATAATGAATTCGAATATGTTACAACAATAATTACGAACATAGGTTAAATTCTGAAAATGGATACTATTACGCATTACAGGGACTCTGATCATACCAACTTTTCTGAAAAAAAAACGTTAAAATGAAATTACATAAAACTGTTATTTACCCAGTAATATTATATGGATGCGAAACATTGACTATTCATTTAAGGGTGGTGAAAATATTACGAGTATTTGAGAATAAAGTTCTTAGGAAAATGTTTGAACCAAAGAAAAGATGAACAGATAGGTGAATGGAGAAGACTAAATAATTGTGACTTACAAGATTTTGTAGGAAAACAGATGTAATTAGAACAGTTATGTATTGAGTATTCTTTTATATTATTCCCTGGAAGGTTTATACTATAATTATCATTATTATTATCACCATCATCTGCGCTTCAAGTATTAGGCTCAGTGGCCCGTTACGGTCTCCCGACATCTTCGAAAAGTCGACCCACAGATCTTCTGCCTCGAGGAATGTAGTGAAGAATTTGTTTTGGTATTCTGTGACGATCCATGCGCTGAATATGAGCTAGCCAATTGTTTCTATATTCTTGGAGGTATTCAGATATAGGTACGATGTTTAACTCTCTGGCTATTGTTGAATTTCTTTGGTGGTCTAGAAGGCTATAACCTGCAGTTCGTCGCAGAAATTTCATCTCCGTGGCTGTAATATGACGATCATCCTGAGTTCCGATGATCAAGCTTCACTGCCATAACAGATTATGGGTCTAGCGAGAACTTTGTGTGTCTCTGCACCTTTGATGGTTTAAAAACTTGGTTGATAATTCTTTCTTTTTTCTTTTTCAAATGCCCCAGGTTTGTCTTTCGACATTCCTGGTTCTCTCCTGGCATGGCGTACTTGTAACCCACTTCTGAGGTTGGGGCGCCTGGAAGGCGGGGTTACGTTGCCCCGATGATATGATGGGGGATGATGATGATAATGATGCGCCAGGAGAGTCCCTAATCCTAAGCTTAACCTAAGATGAATATGAATGATGATGATTGCGATGGCAATATGATTTCGGGGACCGTTTGTGCCTTAAAGTTTTTATGACATTTGTCTTACAGGTGAAGAAAAACCCCGATAAAAACCTCACCCAGAAAAACTGCCCCGACCGGGGATCGAACCCGGGCCCGCTGTGTGACAAGGCAGCACGCTACCCCGAGACCACAGCGGTGGACTGGTTGATAATTCTTAAAGCTTTATTATAGTTTTGTATTTTAAAGGATATATCACATTCCTCATTATAAGTTAGATTATATCGTAAGTATTTAAATGAATTTACTTGGTCTAATATTGAATTCTGAATACAAATTTTACTTCTTACTGGGAATTTCCCTTGAAAGGCCATAACTTTAGATTTTGTTGTTGATATTTCCATGTTAAATCGTTGGGCTATTATATTAAGATGCTGAGTGGAATATTGTAATTCATCTTCATTATTGCCGAAAAGAGCCTGATCATCTGCATATAAGAGTGTGTCTAAAATTGTGTGTCTTGAGAGAGGAATATTACCATGAACTGTCAAACTCCAGTGTCTGATGATAGCATTAATGTATACATTAAATAGAAGTGGTGATAGAGGGCATCCTTGTCTGACTCCGCAATTTATATGTTTCCAATCTGACAATTCTGTTCCTATTTGTACTGCTATGATGTTATTTTTATACAGATTAAAAATTGTTTGGATCAGTTGATTATTATTATTATTATTATTAATATTAATATTATTATTATTATATCATCATCACTAGTATTATTATTATTATCATCGTGTAAAATGGTGTATGTACATAACATTTCCATTATTTACTCATCGTATCACCGGGGTAACATAACTCCCCTTCCAACCCCCAAATGTCAATTTAGTGACTATTTTTTTAAATAATAAAGGACTAAATTGACAATTTAATTCACTACATATTCTTTTTTGCGTGATAGTGCGTTTTGTCGTACTTACAGCAATGGCGACCATGATTGAAAGTTAAACTTCCTACATTTCAGGGTTGCCAACCTAAATAACCATACTGTAATATTACATATTACAAACCTCGTGCGGGAAGTAAAACCACTGCTTTATATATATATATATATATATATATATATATATATATATATATATATATACTACGTACAATGTATATACAAAAATATATCCAAAACTTAGTGTTAACATACATGATACAAAAAAATCACTGCATTTTTAATAAACTGAACTTTATTTGAAACAATATAAAACAATCAATACGTACTTGTCACGGCCTCCTGTAGTTTCAACTAATAAACATTGCTCACACTGTTAACGTTAGTCAGTTGTTTATAATGAACGCAAATATTTTTTCAATAAAGATGTTATTATTTTACTATTACTTATTATTGTGAAAAGACCATCGCGCAAAAAATAATGTACAACGCACGTTTGTGAGGTGTTTTACAGAATCTCGGAAATTAAAAACCTCGCTATCGCTCAGTTTTTAAACATTTTTTACACTTCTGTAAAAACCACTTCCGAACCTCGCATCGTAATGTACTGTTAAAATGCTGTGCGAGTTTTCACTCTATTGACAATTCACTCCTGTAGCTATGTTTCAGTCGTGAATCATCTAGACAAAATCTCTTTTAGCATTATATCATACTTGATAATCATTCCACGTTAATACCTAGGAAAAACGTGTAGTGACGTTATAAAGATATTTTTTATTGTTTAATTCATTAATTGTCCGTATTATAACAAATGACAGTAAATTATGCTGTATTATACACATATTATAATGTAAAGCCTAAAGGTTCTCTTTTTACTTTTTATAACTTTTGACATCAAAGTGAATCAATAAATTATATATGTTCACTTTACTTATAATTTATTTCCTCCAGTATTCACTAATTGAACATGAATTCTGCGATGTCAGAGCATGAGGTAGATTATCAAAATTAACATGGTAATTCCACATACAGTTTGTGTTTGTGAAAAAAAACTACATGCTTACGTGGAAAGAACGATGTTTAGCTACTTACTTACTCACTGGCACTATCGAACCCGTAGGTTCATGGCCGTGCGGACATAAGCTTTCCATACATCCCTCTCCTGAGCTAATGCTTTCCAATCATTTCCTGTATAATCTACTTCCCTCAAATCATAGTTAATGTTATTCTTCCACCTCATTCTTGGTCTCCAACTGTCCTACGAGAAGCTTCCATGTACGTCTTCTAACCCCATACGTGCCACATGTCCTGTCCATTGCAGTCTACGAGACTTAACTGTTCTTATTATATCTGGCTTCCTATGAATACCACGTGATTCATTGTTATGTAGTCTTCTCCATTCACCTGTCTGTTCATCTCTCTTAAATTAAGTTACTTTCTTTCTTCCTGTGGAGAAACATAAGGGTTTTGCAGTGACCTTAACACGGAAATTTATATCTGAGTACATTGAAACGCATTTAATAAGAAAGAAACACGAACAAAGAACTATAACTGTAATTATAATATTTTATATAAATCGCATTAATTCTTTGTTACAAAAAGAAAGTATGTGCCCGAGCCATTATAAAGCACACTGTCTTCATGAACGCTATTAGGGCCTACTCGAGTGACAATGGTAAAGCCAGCAGAACACTCCCAGAGTGGCTTGTTATGTTGTCAAATCAAAAGACTCGATACAAACACCAGACCAGTTAATGTGATGTCACCAGGGCACAATCACAATGCTTGACGCATGAGACTAATTTATAATAAAATAACTAACAAGTTAATTAAATGTTACCAATTAATTATATAATTAACTCAAAACAATTAGTGTGATTGCAAATTAAATGTAATTTAGAATTCACTTAAATACGAAATAATATTTAAAATCAGAAACCAATAAAGCGAGCTCAGCTTAAATTTAAAATGACAAGGAATTGATTCTTGTTTATTTAGTTTTTGGGGTGCCGGTTTCCAGTTTTTTAACTTGACGTTTCGTCTGCTACTGCGGTAGAAATCCTCAGGAGATTTTGCGTGCTCTTGGACTCCTCAACTGTCGACTGCAGACTGGTTGAAAGTTCAAAAGTCTAAAACAAAACAAGATGGAAACAGAATTCGGCTGGGTTTGTGGCTTCAGAAGAAGCTAATAAAAGGACGGAGGTCGAGTCCATTAACCCCGCAAACGGTCTCCCTATTTTAGGCTGTTCCCGCGTGGTGGCGTTCTGTAGACGTGTGAGAAAAACCAAACAAGAATCAAAACACCGGCCGTGAATGCCTAAAATCTGACAAAGAATTGTCCACCTTGTCCACCTCGTATCAGGCTCGAGGAGCCCGTGTACCGATTGTGGGATCGTCAGGAATAAGCGACCTGACGTACTAGTAGCTCAGCAATTTCCATGAAGTTGCGACTCCAACACCTTCTCCCTGAGGTGTTGGTTTTATTGCCGAGAGCCTTGAACGTGGACGCGATAGTTAAGGGAGGACAAGTATCTGGGACTTGGGAGTATGGTCCCTGACCGAGGTATCCCAAGGGGTGGAGGCATGGGTCCAGATGTCCACCTCCTATCAGATGGAAGAACAACGTCTCAGGGTAATGGGAGTGAATGGACGGAGAAAAAGGAAGATATATGAGAATGGAGGCGTATTTTTGGGGTGGCCAAGGCTATAAGAGAGTGTTTCACCTATAATAACTAACTAACTCACAGGCCATATCGCACCCGTGGATTCAAAATTGCGCGGGCATAAGCTCTCCATACATCCCTATTGTTAGCTAATGTTATTCAATCATGCTCTGTGTAATCTACTCCCTGAAAACATGGTTAATTCAATTCTCACCCCATTCTTGGTCTACCAACTGGGCGTTTTCCCTCTGATTGTCCTACAAGAAGCTTCCATGTCCCTCTTTCATTCCCCATTCGTGCTACATGTCCTGCTCATCGCAGTCTATGAGACTAACTTCTTATCATGTCTCGCTTCCCGTAAAGACCACGTAGTTCACTGTTATGTAGTTTTCTTCATTCACCTGTTTGTTCATCTCTCTTTGGTCCAAAAAATGTCCTAAGAACTTTATTCTCAAATACTCGTCATATTCTTCATTCCCTTATAGTAAGAGTCCATGTTTCTCATCCAAACTAGGAGAATAACAGTTTTATATATTTTCAGTTTAATAGTTTTTAAAGGAGTTGGGACAACAAGAATACCAGTAATGCATAATAGCATGCATTTTGAGAATTATTCTATTGTTAATTTCTTTGTGCATCTCATTCCTATTTGCAATTATTGTTTCTAAGTATTTGAATTCAGCTACTCCTTCAAAATTTCCCTCATTTGTCATTAGCTGTCCATTTCCATTCTACATAATGTATTTATATAAGTGATCATATATTTAGTTTTATTGATGTTTACTTCCAGTCCCTATTTCTTAGTGTTAGTATCACCTATGATAATAATGATAATGTAATTATACAAGAAATGATTTAAGAATAATAACCAAGGGCAGGGATGTATCGAGAGCTTATGTCCGATTTACCAATAGCTTGAGGTTTTGTTAGACTTAATCACTGTTTCTACAGTAATCCATGTGAATGCTTTTCCCAGTTATCAAATAAATTTACCTATATAAATTGACAATGGAGTAAAGTTGCTGGAATTGTGTCTCATGCCACATGGAGAGATTTCATTACTCCAGTTTTCTGTCCCAATTAAAACACCTGTCACAACCAGAATTGAACTATGTTGCTTGTTTTCATATTATCAGTTCAGTGACAATATGAAGACTTTTAAATAGTTTTATACAACTTTTTTGTTGTATTATTTACTATAAACTTACTTACATACTCACTGGCACTATCGATCCCGTCGGTTCATGGCATAACTCCTCCGTACATCCCCATACTGAGCTAATGATTTCCAATCATTCCCTGTATAATCTACTTCCCTCAAATCATAGTTAATGTTATTCTCCCACCTCATTCTTAGTCTACCAACTGGGCGTTTTCCCTCTGGTTTTTCTACAAGAATCTTCCATGCACGTCTTTCATTTCTCATTCGTGCCACATGTCCTGCCCATCGCAGTCTACGAGACTTAACTGTTCTAATTAGATCTAGCTTCCTATAAAGACCACGTAGTTCACTGTTATATACGGAGTATTCTTCTGCATTCACCTGTCTGTTTATTTCTCTTTGGTCCAAAAATGTTCCTAAGAACTTTATTCTCAAATACTCGTAATCTCATTTCCTTCCTTAAAGTAAGAGTCCATGTTCGCATCCATATAATATAATTGGTAGAATAATAGTTTTATATATTATCAGTTTAACGTTTTTTGAAAGGAGTTGCGACGTCAATAGCCCCTGTAATGCATAATAGCATGCATTTCCAGAATTGAGCCTATGTTTAATTTCTTTGTGCATCTCATTCCTATTTCCTAGGTATTTAAATTCAGCCACTTCCTCAAAATTTCCCTCATTTGTCATTAGCTGTCCATTTCCATTATATAATTCATTTCTATTTTTAACATAAACTACAAGACATTACTAAAACTACTATTTCTTAATAAACAGCCGAACTTTAGGCTCCAAGAATGTGATTTTAAATCTTGCTAAAACACCTTCAATTCACGTTATTTTTATTCGCCCTCTTCCTCTTCTATCAAATGACACTGATTCTGGTAGTATTCTTATTGGGAATGTATTTTCTGTCTTTCTTTTTACATGACTATACCATTTTATATGCCCGTTGGGGTCAGGATTTTTAAACTGACCCAAACCCTCTGGCAGCACTATGGCCCTGGGGTCGACTCAGCCTCTAACGGAAATGAGTACCAGACGCTTGTTCTGGGGTAAAGGCGGCCGTCACGCAGGGCTGACAACCCGGCTGACATCAAGTGCCGATTGTCTAGAAAAAGTGGGAGCCTTAACCTCCTACTACCCCAAAGGCCTCCTGAGGCCTGTTGTGGGATCACTTTACCTTCACTTTATACCATTTTATATGACATATTTGTATATGAAGTTTTTAATATTGTTTATCGTAAACTACAAGACATTATTAAAACTATTATCGTTTAGTAAACAGCGGAACTTTAGGCTCTAAAAATGGGATTTTAGATGCTGCTCAAAATACCGTCAATCCACGTTACTTTTTGTAGTCGTCTTCTTCTTATTCTTCTTCTTCTATCAAGTGGCACCCATTCTAGTATTCTTCTCGGGAATCTGTCTTCTGTCAATCATTTTACATGACCATACCATTTTAATTGTTTGTATTTTTATGAACTCCGCAGTAATTGAAGTTTGAACATCCATCTTTTGTTTAATTACAATGTTTCTTATTTTATTCCTTTTACAAATTTGGGATAAATTACACTGATCAACATGATTTTTGTCTCATGAGTACCAATAGTTGTACTTAATGCAGTTTTTTATCGTGTTTTCAAATATGTATTTCTTCATCACCCACAGTTTTTTTTATTTAAATTTCAATTAATCAATTTGAATAATTATTTTTCAATAAACGTTTTTTCGTCCATTTATTATCTTGGCGCAGTGAGCGATGAGCATGGGCAACACTTTCATCAGGAGATTTCAGCTATGGAAAAGAGATATCAAGGCAAATGGAATCCTAATATGCTGGCCGATTATTGTTGTACCATCAAGAGGCATGCTCCACAGGCGAAATATAACAGAAAATCGTCATTTCTTACTTTCTAGGTGAGTCCAAATGATCGCATATTGTGTAGTTACGAATCTAGAAAATAGGCCTATTAGGGCTACAGTGTTTGAAATTATAAATGCCTGTCTCTCGGAAACCTTGAGTGATGAAGCAAAATCGATATCATATTTAAATTCAGGAGAACAAATACTATCAGAATCACATATTTTTCTTTCTGAGACAAAAAAAAAAAAGTTTCTTTTTTGTTGCTCAGTGTTATAGAGAAAGATGGAACATCAAATAAAGAAATAACAGAAATGATTAAAATCGGAAGAAAAACCATAGGAATATTGAACTCTATAGTATGGAGTAAAAACATAATTAACAGAACAAAATAGCTAATTTATAAGTCCATACTAGAAAGTATAATGCTATATGGATGGGAAGTTGGGACAATGACACAACAACGTATCAACAGAATAAATGCAGTTGAAAAGATTTTTGGAGAAGAGCTGCCAGAGATTCTCGACTGGAAAAAAATATAAATACAGAAATTAGAAAATATGTGAATGCAGAAAGAAATATAATGAATGAGATTGAACACAGAAGGCCAATATGGTATGGACACGTAAGAAGAATGCAGGATTAAAGACTACCAAAGGCTGTCTATGCATGGAAAATTGAACGAAGGAGCACAAAAGGAATACCAAGAACAACCTGGAAGAATAACATTCAAAATTCAATGAGGAAATTTGGTATAACAGATGAAGACACAGAGGACAGAAAACAATGAAGAACTTTAATCAAGGGAAATTTGTGAATGTTTGTTGCAAACTGGTAGTCTATAAGTCCGTAGTCATGTATGTATTTTTTCTGAAATTCATGTTAATTATTAAGATGGGTTGAAGAAAACCCTCAATGATGAGGAAAATTCTCAAAATGAATGGATGAAGAAATTTCAGCTGAACGCCTCTAAAAATCCTCCCTTGTTACACAAACAACTATGACAGAAATATGGGAGTAATTGAACTCTTACCACGCGCAGAATACAGTCCTCACACTGCGCCTTTAGATTTATCAACTGTTTTAATCCACGGTCCATTTCTTGCGTGAAATATAAAAAATACATACATACATAATGACTTTATTAAACTAAAAGTAAGATACATACAATGTTATTTGCAAATATGGATCGCACGGGCAGTAAACCGTACGTGCTGTGGACAGTCCGTTACAATAAGTTGATGTTTGGTAATAATATACTTAAAAAACACAATAATATTACAATTAGATATGAACAATTACATCATACATTAACTTAGTTATATAGAATTGTTAAGAATTAATGGTATTGCAATTTGTTAACGTATTTATTTATTGACGATTTTATTATTAATTTAACACTTCTCATACTTACTTACTTACTCACTGGCACTATCGAACCCGTAGGTTCATGGCCGCGCGGACATAAGCTCTCCATACATCCCTATCCTGAGCTAATGCTTTCCAATCATTCCCTGTATAATCTACTTCCCTCAAATCATAGTTAATGTTGTTCTCCCACCTCATTCTTGGTCTACCAACTGGGCGCTTTCCCTCTGGCTTTCCTACAAGAAGTTTCCATGCACGTCTTTCATTCCCCATACGTGCAACATGTCCTGCCCATCGCAGTCTACGAGACTTAACTGTTATTATTATATCTGGCTTCCTATAAATACCATGTAGTTCATTGTTATGTAGTCTTCTCCATTCACCTGTCTGTTCATCTCTCTTTGGTCCAAAAATTTTCCTAAGAACTTTATTCTCAAATACTCGTAATCTCCTTTCCTCCCTAAAGTAAGAGTCCATGTTTCGCACCCATATAATATAACTGGTAGAATAATAGTTTTATATATTTTCAGCTTAACGTTTTTTGAAAAGAGTTGGGACATCAAAAGTCTCTGCAATGCATAATAGCATGCATTTCCAGAATTGAGCCTATGTTTAATTTCTTTGTGCGTCTCATTCCTATTTGTGATTATTGTTCCTAGGTATTTGAATTCAGCCACTTCCTCAAAATTTCCCTCATTTGTCATTAGCTGTCCATTTCCATTATATACTGAATTTCTACCTGTGACCACATATTTAGCTTTACTGATATTTACTTCCAGTCCTAATTTCTTAGTGTTACTCATACTTCTCATAGAAGGATAAATTATATTTGAAGAGAAACATTTTCGCCTAGACCGGGACTCGAACTCGGGACCCTTGGCTTTCCGGGCCAAGTGCTCTACCAACTGAGCTACCGAGGCGAGTTACGATCTAGACGCAAATTTTTCTCTTATGTACGTTGTAATTCCCTCGCGCCAAATGCTTGAAACCATAGCTTCTATCTTTGCAAATGGCGGCTTCTTAGTTAAGAAGACATTTATTGGGAATTTAGCACTACTTTATAGCCAGTAGGGCTTTTATTGACGATTTTATTAATAACAAGCATTTGGCGCGAGGGAATTACAACGTACATAAGAGAAAAATTTGCGTCTAGATCGTAACTCGCCTCTGTAGCTCAGTTGGTAAAGCACTTGGCCCGGAATGCCAAGGGTCCCGGGTTCGAGTCCCGGTCTAGGTGAAAGTTTTTCTCTTCAAATATATATTTATTTATTCCTGAATAAGTGTTGTTCTTATTTTCCGCGTTTTGTCCAGAAATCTACCCAAGTTTATCCAATTTTCTGGTTTTAAAAAAATACTGAGGCTGTGTTAAATAGATTTCAACGAATTCTGCGCATCAGAAACCAGAGACTGGTAAATCGCGTGATAATAAACCTCGCTGAAAGATAGCTCAAGGCCATAGAATCTGATACTACAGTATCTACTTTGAAGTGTAGTTCAATTTCTTGTCAGTAAACAATCCAAATAAAATTGTGTTTAAACAACGACATTACTTGTGAGACAGTATGTGTACTTAACTTAATTGTTTAATTTGCAGTGTAAATATAATGTTATCTGTTGTTACACAATGTAAAGATTGTAATAAGTTTTATATAGGCAGGACAAATAGAAATTTAACACAAGATAATAATAATAATAATAATAATAATAATAATAATAATAATAATAATAATATTTTTTTCAAAAAACGGAATATATTTCATGCAATAAACAAGCACCAAAATACCTGGAAACCAAATATGGAAAAATTAAACGAGTTTCACAATTTAAATATCTTGGTGAAATAATTCAGGAAAATGGAATTGAAACTAAAGCCAATAAAAGTAGATGCCAAAAAATGGAAACAGCATTTCGGCTTACTCACAACACTTATAATAAACAATACATATCTTTACATACAAAATTACGACACTATAACACTCTAATTAAACCAGAGTGCCTCTATGGAGCAGAAACATTAATTTTGAACAGAAAAAAAGATATCGAAAATATAGTGAAAAAAGAATGCAAAACTATAAGAAAAGTTTTAGGTCCACAAGTCATAGGTGAAGCATTTAGATTCAGAAGTAAAAAGGAAATAAAAATATATACAGACATTCATAGTGATATTAGAAAACGTAGATTAAAATGTATGGCCATATTAAACGAATGAACTCAAATAGGCTTACAAAACAGAAAATGAAATTCTACGAAAACAGAAGTAAAGCTCCAGTGGATACTATGAAGTGGATTGATGAAGTCAAAAATTGGCAGGAATTACTAAAGAAGATATCCCAAACAGAGATGTATTTAGAATTAAGGTGAATAAGTGGCAAGTTGACCAAGAGGACAAACCGAAGAAAAAAACTGGAACAACTTGGACAGATGATAGAAAACAAGCTCATAGCAAAAGAATGAAAGAAATTTGGGCTCAAAGGAAACGCCTCTATGTACTTTGCGTAGTCCTACATGGGCTCATCCGCAATCAAAAAAAAAAAATGTATTCTGGCAGAGGTAAGTCCATAAGGCCTTCTCTTTCATTCAACCAGCACAAATTACAAAAACATATTTGACAATATAGATTACACAGTACATACACTATACTAATTATAAAGATTTAAAAATATATTAAATGTTGCAATGGAAATTTCTTGTACAAACAACATTTTATACGATGACAATAATAATAATCGGAACATTTATAATTATATACAACTTTCCTCATTCGAGGATTGCCTCAAGGACAAAGTGATAAAGACAATTAATGTTCGAAATTGATGAAATACATTTCGTAAATACATTAAAAAATTCAAATTGTAATAGAAGTATACATACTATAAAGTAGAAATTTTGTAAATATGATGATCTTGATGAAGATTTTCGGGCTGTAGGCCGTGGTCATGAGCCTCACGACCACGGCCTACAGCCCGAAAATCTTCATCAAGATCATCATAGCAACTCCAGCCGTGAAAGTCTACGTGAATACATTTGTAAAGATGATTTCTTAAAATTGAAATTGATCCTCTAATGGCAGCGATAGCAATTTTAGAAAGATTCACCCTGTCCAAATCTAAGGAATTTCAAAATTTAGCTAAGAATCCTGGTATAGTACCACTTGCCCCGATCATCAATCATGTGACAGTTATACTATCTAATTGGTATTTATCTTTGTAATAGTCAATTGTTGGCTCATATATGGCTTTCTTTTCAGAGTCAACTTCCTCAGGTTGCCACTATGAGTCTCAAAACGGATTGTGGGATCTAATATCATACCAATTTTAGAAGATGGTCTAAATGCAATAATATCTATTCGTCTGTTACTTCCATTAGTGGCCACACCATCAACTTCCTCATAAACTGTGTATCCATAATCTCGCAAGGCTTCTGCCATCATATATACTTGTGATTATAATAATAATAATAATAATAAATAATAATAATAATAATAATTATTATTATTATTATTATTATTATTATTATAGTATAAATATCATAAGTTTTACGAGAAACACCAATTAATATATGTACCTTATATGTAATGAATGAAGTCGAAGTTAGAGCAAATATAAATTTAGATATATTTTAAAAGATGCCAATGTCCGGCAGCCCCTTATTTCTTGCGGTAGAGTATTCCAGTTGCGAGAAGTGGAGATGATATATGACATAGAGTGATGTGATGTCCTATGTTGCGGTATATTAAGCAAGAGACTATCTTGTGATCTTGTGTTTAAGTTATGGTTGGAGGATAGATACTGGAAACGAGAGAATAAATAATTGGGAGTCGAGGTATGTAGGATCTTAAATAGGAGAACTAGACAGTGTAATTTTCTTTTCTCTTTAAGATGTAGCCATGACGATTCGTAGAAAAATTATATAAAGAACACCTCAAAGGTTTTGTGGTAAATCAAGGTATGCCAAACAGATCATTAACGCTGGTTATCGAATGGACACAATAGAAAATACTCTAACGGTAGTTCACAAAAAAAAACTTCCAGCTAAGATAAATATATTTGAATTATATATATATATATTGAAATTATAAAATAAATAAACATCTTAATATTCTATGAGAACACACTCCAGTGGTACAACTCATTATAAGAGATCGTCAAAAACATGTCAGTTGCTGCTAACGATACTCCAAGTCCACAACGTCGTAAACAACATAATCTAGTAGCACTTATTCTGCTTATGATGGAAATTAACTTCCGAAAGGCCTCCAGATAACATTTTAAATATAATATTTTAACACAGTTGAGGACGACGGCACCTGCCAACAGGTATACATTTTAATTTTTATATTATGACCATTCACTTCAACGAAATTTGATATGAATTTTATTTGTACATTGTTACAGATATTTGTAAGTGGAATATCACGGCGAATTTATAGAATTAAATAAAGTTTTTATGGAGTTTTTACACAATAATCTGCGTTGTTTTATTACGAGAAAACAATATGACAGTTGACTCCATGGAACCAGTGACAATATGTTTCCGAAAGGTCTCCAGAATAATTAAAGCATTTATTATAGTCAATATTAATAGGCCTATACAACATTTATTATAGTTATTAAAGTTAATGTAAATTTTGCCGCATTTATTTTTGCTGATGATCAGGTAATTGTAGGAAGACCAGAAGATGAAGCATAACATCTGTCTATATCTTAAGCCAGGTTAGTGATAATTATGGGATGAAAATATCAACGATAAAACTAAAGTAATGGCTTTTCAGGGAACCCAACCCAGAAGAACAAAAATTATCACCGCGAAAATTATTGAATAAATAAATAAATAAATAAATGAGTTTAAATATTGAGGATATAAATACAGGATACAAGAAAACCAATGGCTTTTATCTGAAATTAAATATATTTAGACAATTTTGTGGAATGATACAGAAAACATTGAAATATAAAGCACAAAACAAATATTACCGAAGTTCCATAAAATAACTGCATCGCCACTATTTCTATATGGCAGTGAGAACTGGATATTAACTGCAGACCAGTTAAAACAAGTAGAATCTTCAGAATGAGATTTCTTCGATTCGTAGCAGGTTGTACGTTGTTAGATTTAGGAGAAGCGTAGACATCAGGAATGAACCAATTACGACAATGGTAAAAAATACAGAATTAATTGGAGAGACCATGTTCAGCGCATTTCACCAACTAGAATAGTAAATGCCGTCCTGAACTATAATCCTGTAGGAAAAATAAATATTTTCCGATCTATGTAGAGATGGCGTGACCAGTTTTAAACCGGGACAGGCCGAAAGGCCTAAACCATGATATCGATGATGATTTTTTTATTTGAGGTCGACTGAGATCTCATATACTTTTAAATTAGCTTTGTTAGGAAACTCCTGATACTGAGCACCCGTGTTCCGACGCGGAATATATGGTGTACATACATAAATGTTAGTAAAATGCACTGATATCTGTACGTACTACAGCTTACAGCCTTTGCGATTCTTTTTAAATAATTCTCAGCTCAACTATAGAATAATTTACACTTGGTTTTCTATACTATATTCTTGTAAACCTGTTACTCTACGTACTTCTTCTGTCCTTACTAACATGTCGTACTATTTTATACGTTTCACAACGTTACGTGAAACATACTTTTACAACTGAATAGTTGCCCCGAAAAGAGATCTAACCAACAAAAATTCGAAAATTGATTTTTCAGTGGATTAGTGATCTATCCGAAGAATACCACGGCATGGTGCATGTACAGCTCGAGTCCAAGCTCTGTGTGTTTGCGGGGGGAAGTGTGGGGAGTGGGAGGAGGTACACTTCTATGCTTCTCATAGTACTAACAGCTGAGACAGCAAATTCCTTTCAGACACACGGAACTGGGTCCCGAGCAGTAAAATTATCCATACTCTTTTTTTCCAGACCTGTTAAATTTATTTTTAAAAATTGACTTACAAGCGAATAATGATCTATATGTAACAAAATGGCGAAAGCAGTTAGTCATGTTATGAGTTGCACTGCAGAAAAACAATTATTGCACATGTGCAAATGCATTCCACCACAGTACCGTGAATTCTTATCAGAATCTTAGAGAAATTGAGTGAAAATAAGAAAGACACAAAGAATGTAATGAAATAACATTAAATGGAAAATAAATATTTAAAACTGATTCAGTTAGAAATTTTTCTAACTCAATCGTTGTTCGATATACATTTTCTAATTCTTATTGTAGCAGTTTTAATTACATATGGGTTATATAATTTTTCCACCCTATAGACATAGATCGTTTTTGCACAACATTCTGTATTAAAGTTTTAATATTCAGTCAGTAGCATGTTATTTTGCATTCAAATTGGTTGCATATGATTCCAATTGGATGAGAGATTAAAATGTATATAATATAATAAAGGCAATAACCTCAAAATGAACATTATACGTTATTTTCGTTTTCCCCAACAATTTGTAGTGTGTGGGTTAGATCTCTTTTCGGGGCAACTATTCAATTATTGTAAATTTTTTTACTTACAAGTTTTACAGATACTGTAATCAATGGGCAGGGAAGCTGAGGACATAATGAATTCAGATGTTGGCGTTATTATTTAACCGATTATGAACTAAGTGGTCTTAAAACTGTACATTTAAAACAGCTTTAAAAATTCACAAACAAAATGGGAGTTTGTAATGGAGATGTCGCTCGTATGCTATTCAAAAGCTTCTGAAAAAATGGGTAACGTCAAACATACCATTTAATGAATAGAACGAATTGCTTAAGGGAATAATTTATTTTTAAAACGTATTTCATCTGCTTTTTGTCAAAGAGTACATGTTATGTTCGTACAGAATCGTAGAATATTTTTTTTCAAAAGCTTTCAATACAGCATGTACCATAATATCCTTAGGTACCGTTTAAAAATGTGTGCAAATATACTTGTTTGTACTGCAGTCAAGGATATAGGGTAAATATACCTATTTCCGTGATATCCCAAATCATGTGATATAATTTCAATTCGTTGTTAAAAAGTAGATTTTGAGTTACTGCAGATATGGCATAAGCCATCTAATTTCCATTTTATTGCTTTGCCCGTCTTTTGAAAACCAATAAACAGCCTCAAAAACCATTGTGAAGTTGAAAGTGGTTGAAGTAGTAATTTTTTTCTCTCTCTCGTGACTGTCCATAAAGAAGTTTTCTATCTTTTGGGTGAGTGTTTATTTAATAGTAATATAACATTCTAATATTGTATCTTAATGTAACTCAACCAACAGATACACGAGTCTTAACAATATAAAAAATATAATGGTTGTACAGCAGCTTTACATTTTCCATTAAAAATATATGATATGGCTCTAAATCTCATATTTAACGGTGAGAATATAGACAGTAAGAAACAAAATCCTTAAGTATATTAATAAGCTGTCATATTATTCACATGCATAGAAATCATTAACAGGGATATGATTATTAAGCCTATAGGCTAAGTAGGCATTCGATTGAAACCAATTTCCTAAAATAATTTCTTTATTGTTCGTTAAATTATTGAGACTTTTCGGTATTCTCAATTTACCTTGTTATTTCTCTATGTTATTATTGTTATTATTATTATTGTTGTTGTTATTATTAATGTTATTATTATTATTACTGTTATTACTATTACTGTTATTATTACTGTTCTTTTTCTGTTGTTTTCTGTCTTTTGTTTTGTTTTTTGTTATTGTTATTATTATTATTGTTGTTATTATTATTATTACTGTTGTTATTATTACTGATTTTTTTTGTTTTGATTTTTGGTTTTTGTTTTGTTATTATTATTATTATTATTATTATTATTATTATTATTATTATTATTATTATTATTATTATTAGTAGTAGTAGTAGTAGTAGTAGTAGTAATATTTCATGCTTATGTTTATAGAGGCCAATATTTTTACAAAAACGTAGGACTAGTATATTTGTTTCCAAAAATTTTATCAGCATGTGTATTTTCAATATTATTATTTAATATTAACTTGATTTTTAGAGAGAAATTAAACCTAAATATTAAATATCAATTAGATATTTTTTAATCAATGCTCCAGGTTGTTATTTTGACATTTTTGGTGTTTTATCCCGGCATTGGCGTAATTGTAACCCACTTCTGATGTTGGGGTGCCTGGAAGGACGGGTTACTGCTACCCCGATGAAAGAAGAAGAAGAAGTGAAATATCTGTATGATCCAGTAACTCGTATTTTAACTGTTGCGCTCTTTTCTTTATTTCTTTGAGCTATATTTGGAATTTGTTGCTTTATTTGTAAAGAAATATGAAGGAGTACATTTTCGTTATCAAGGAATGAGACTTGTGTATTGAAATGACATGTCAGAGGCTGGGAGATGAATGGAAACCGAAATAAGACTTCTTTCATTTAAAAATAACTTAAGAAGAAATTTCAGGAAATGAGTAATGACTAGGAGAAAGAACGCTTACAAATAGTTCCATGTTGACAGCCAACTTGTCAATAAAATGCTTAAACATATTGCACGAGTGGCAGGACAAAATAATCAAATAATACATTTATATTCTATGAAATATTATACCTCTTCAGTGTCATCTTCCAAAGATTAAAATTGAAAATTACCCTTGTAATAATAACATTAAAAATAATAATGAAATATTATTTTATTTATCTCAGTCTAACCTAACCTTTTGTAGGTAGGGAAGGCCGAGGCTAGTTGTCATAACAAGGTAAATAAAAACTGAATGTTTGTTTGTTTGTTCGTACTTTATGCGCGGCCAAACCGTTGATCCGATTGTGATGGAGTATTTTTGCAAAATGTTCAGGAGATTCCCGGATGAACGTAGGCTAAAAGAAAGATGAGATACTCAACTCCTACACCCTTAAAAAATACTATTTATAGTGAAAAACATAAAAAAAGTCCTTTTTTACCGTTAAATGGCTTACACTGCTTAAACCATAACAAATACACAAAATTAATGTACACAGAATTTAATATCTCAAAAAACTGTACAAAAAAGTCCGCGACAGCATATGTTTATCTTTTACAGATAACACACAATAGCAATTTTTGTCTTTCATTGATGCCAAGGAGATCGGGATAAGTAGATTCTCGGGCAAGCATGTGCTGCCATAGAATTCATCCGATTGTCATGGGGCTTTTTGCAGAATGTTCGGAATTTTCCCCGGGAATATTATAGGTTATAAGAGAATTTTAATACTCAACCCCTTCATCCTTAAAAATCATCTTCTGTGGTGAAAAAATGTAGCTTTTTGGGAGCTTAAATGATTTATGCTGCCTAAACCATAACAAATAAACAAAATTATTATACACAGAATTGAAAATCTAAAAAAACTCTACAGAAAAGTCCGGCGACACCATATGTTTATATTTTAAGAATAACTCACAACAACCATTTTTGTCCTTCATTGATGCCAAGAAGATCGGGATAAGTAGATTCCCGGGCAAGCATGGCAGCGCAATTGGGTTTAATAATACGTATTTTATCCTAGGATTTGCTGGGTTAGCTTGTTTTCATCCATTAACTCGCGCTTTATTTAAGGCACTAGGGCGGTATTCTTTTATGGATAACTCAAAATAACGAATCTTGTCTTTTAGCTCATTTATGCCAAGTACATCGGGATGCGTAGATTCCCGGGCAACGATGGGTAATTAGCACGGAGTATCTAAACACAATAACAATATAAATTTATATTTATTTTTCCTTTTACTTATTCAACTAAATGCAAAAACACATTATCATTTATTTAGGTGTAGCAGCGCACGCCGGGTATTAGCTAGTATATAATATATAAGAATCAATGTTTGTTTGTTTGTTTGTTCGTATTCTATGAGCGGCCATACCGTAGATCCGATTTTGATTTTTTTTTGTGCAAAATGTTCAGGAGATTCCCGGGATGAACATAGGTTATAAGAGAGTTGTGATATTCAACCCCTTTCTAGTGAAAAGTGTGAAATAAAGTCCCTATTTTGACGCTTAAATGGCTTACGCTGCCTAAACCATAACAAATACACCAAATTAATGTACACAGAATTGAACATCTCACAAAACTCGACAAAAAGTCCTCGACGACAAATGTTTATCTTTTACAGATAACTCACAATAACCATTTTTGTCTTTCATTGACACCAAGAAGATTGAGGTAAGTAGATTCCCGAGAAAGCGTGCTCTGCCATACCGTTCATCCGATTGAGATGATGCTTTTTGAAACATGTTCAGGAGATTCCCGTGATGAACTTAGGCTATAAGAGAGTTGTAATACTCAACTCCTTCATCTCTAAAAGTCACCCTTTGTAGTGAAAAACGTCAAATAAAGTCCCTATTTTGACGCTTAAATTAATGTACACAGAATTGAATTTCTCAAAAAACTCTACAAAAATATCCGCGAGAGCATATGTTTAACTTCTAAGGATAACTCACGATATCCATTTTTGTCTTTCATTGATGACAAGAAGATCGGGATAAACAGATTCCCGGGCAAGTATAACAGGGCACGGCTGGTGGTAAAATCACATTAACATTTATTTAGGAGTAGCAGCGCACGCCGGGTATTAGCTAGTAAATAAACAAAATGAAGATCACGTATACAGTCGGCAGAGATGACACACATGAGATACATATTGGGAAGCTGGTAAAATAAGAAATGAAACAATAAGATGAGATCTGAATACATTATTATTATTATTATTATTATTATTATTATTATTATTATTATTATTATTTGGTATCTTTACCTTGTCGTGGTAGAATGGCTTGCGTGTTTGAATGATCCCGAGAGCTATGCCGGCGGTAGCATTGCTGCCGATAGGGTTACCCATGCCGGACTGGTCGAAGGTGATAAGCCAGACGAAAAAAAGTACCTTGGTCGAAAGAGTGAAGAACTTTCACCGTAAAAATATAACCGTCAAGATATGCGGACATGGGTTCAACTGGGGTAAAATTTTCCGGAGGTCACATAGTCCCCTATTCGGTTCTCCGGGCGGAGACTACTTCAGGTAACCCATGCCAAAGGCTCAAACATAGGCACATGTTCCTAGGAACATGGAATGTTAGAACCAGGATTGAGATGGGAGAATAACATTAACTATGATTTGAGGGAAGTAGATTATACAGGGGATGATTGGAAAACATTGGCTCAGGATACGGATATATGGAGAGCTTATGTCCGCGTGGCCATGAACCTACGGTTTCGATAGTGCCAGTGATTTAGTTAGAATTAGTTAGTTATTATTATTATTATATTATTATTATTATTATTATTATTATTATATCATTAGGGCAAGGTATTTAATGCAGTAGAAGTTAAGATTGCGTGTCCACATCTGCGGTCTCTGGTTAGCGTGCTGCCTTTGTCACGCAGCGGGTCCGGATTCGATCCCCGGTCGGGACAAGTTTCCTGAGTGAAGTTTTTTCGGGTTTTTTCCTCACCTGTAAGATAATTATCAGGAAACGTTAGGGCCCAAACGGTCCTCGAACACCTTCTGGTCATCATCATCATCATATCACATTTGCCTGATTAGCTTAAGTTTGGTTTAAGACCTCTCCTGGCGCATCATTACCATCATCATCAACTCAAAAATGGGTTACAAGTACGCCATGACAGGAGAGAACACCAGAAATGTCGAAATGACAATCTGGGGCATTTGAAAAAATAAATTAAGATTGCAATACAGATAGTATATATTAATAATTGTTTCACTGTGAAACCAGGACAAAATGTCAAAAGTCTAACTCCTCATTATATTATTCAACTGTTTGTATGTGAAAACAAGACAAAGACAGTCAGAAGTGTTACTTCTAATTATATTATATTACAATCTTAACATTTACTGCATTAAAATCCTTGCCGTAATTATTAGTATTATTATTATGATTATTATTATTATTATGAGCATAGATTATTATATATTTATTATTATCGTAATAAATTTATGCACAGGGGAACTTTACATTTGCAAATTTTCATGTATTTTTTTAAATTCATTATAATTAGTATGTACACAGCTGTAATATCGAGATCGTGCGCTGCCTTGGTCACGAAGCGGGACCGGGTGCAATTCCCGGTTTGGGCAAGATTCCTGGGTGTACGTACGACATATAAGACACATGTCAGGTAGCTTGGAGGCTAAAAACGGACCCCGGATATTAGATGGCCATAATCATCATCCTTCCCCGGTGTTGTGAAAAGAAAAATATAATTCCCTAGTTAAAGCTGAAAAAGTATAGCATGGAAATGCTATGATTGCATTGAAGACCTCTGCTCTAGGGACTAACACTATTAAAATACTGGAGGAAGGCTGCCCAGAAGGCCCTTGGACTACCATCCGGTTGCTGGCTTCACATCCACATATTAATCACAGAATTGGACAATCATCTAATTAGTATTGGGTGACATGTGTCGGCATGTAGGATCCCTCAGCCTTTATATATAAGTTTTGTTTACCTGATGCCGTTACTCGTTGTAGCTATCCATATTACTCACGATGGCGGGTGGGCACCGTCCCGTCCCATATTAACCGAAATTTCATTGAAAAATTACCTTACCCAAGAGGATTAGAACCAGCGCAAATCCCGTAGCTCAGCACCAAGGCGTCATGCCTTAAACTGATCGGCTACAGCGTTGGACTAGTATATTGCATTTATTTTATTTTTCGCAATGTTTCACAATATCTTCCTGCTCCCAATTATTTGTTTTTGTTTGTCTAATGCCACCAGGGTATCTTTTATGACATTTCTGCCTTTGTCCCCTGTCATTGACGGAATTGTAATCCATTTCTTAGGTTGGGGCACCTGGAAGGTGAAGTTACGTTAACCCGATGACATGATGGATGATAAATGATAATGAAGCGCCAGGAGAGTTCTTAACCTAAATTCCATGCCATGGGCAACCACAGGAATAATTCCCTTTAAGAAAAAAATCCTATGGTCTGACCGGGAATCGAACCCGGGACCTCATGAACAGTAGTCAGTAACGTTGACCACTAGCCCATGAGGCTAGCCAATTAATCTACTGTCATTCTCATTCACATCTTTCTGTCATTCCAATCTCCATCGTCCAATCATTTTCCCCTCAAGCTACCAAAACATCATCAATCCATTATATTTGGCCGTCTTTTTCTTCTTCTATTAAGTTGCACATATTCTAGTATTCTTCTTGGGAATCTGCCTTCTGTCACTCTTTTTACATGACCATACCATTTAATTTTTTTTTTATGAAATCCACAATTGAAATTTGAACATTCATATTTCATTTAATTACATTTATCTTTTTACTTTATCTCTTCTAGAAACTCCAGCTGAACGCCTCAAAAAATCCATTTCTGTAGAATTTAATTTACTTACTGTACTAGATTTTAATTACAATATTTCTGCACCGTTTGTCATTGTGCTCCTTATTAATGTATTAAAAACGTTTGTTTTGGTTTTAGAACTTACATTCTGATGCCATAAAACACCATTTAATTTTGATATTGCAAATTTGCCCTCGTTTACCTTCTCAATAATTTCAGCATCGTCACTTCCATCTGCAGAAATTTTTGTCCACACACGCATGCACATGCATGCACACGCGCACGCGCAAACAAACAAAAAAAACAACTAAAAAAAACACAAAAAGACACAAAAAAAACAAAAAAATACAAATACACAAAAAACATAAACACAAACTAACAAACACGCATGCATATATATATATATATATATATATATATATATATATTAAATTGCAGATTTCGCGGATATAAGTATGAATAAGAAAGTTTTCTTAGGTTTTCCGCGACTTGGATTCAAGTTCGGCCTCCGGCCACTGATTCCGACGTTTCGGCATGATCCCACATACCATTATCAAGGAATGATAAGTTCGAGTCACATGTGGGATCATGATAATATTATATAAGACCTAAACCTGTGACTCGAACTTATAATTCCTTGATAATGACATGTGGGATCATGCCGAAACGTCGGAATCATTGGCCAGAGGCCGAACTTGAATCCAAGACGCGGAAAACTCAAGAAAACTTTCTTACTCATATATATATTATACATACATATTCCATTCCATAGTGTTCTGCCCGAGGGCAGGTCTTTCACTGCAATCATAGCACATTCATGCTATGGTTTCCAGCTTTAGTAGAGAATTATATAAATGTGGTAGCTTCCCGTTGCTTTCCATACCGGTGAAGGATGTTGATGATAATGATAAGGATGATGATGATGGCCGGATGATTTTCGGGGACCGTTGGGCCCTAAGCTTCTTGACATTTGTCTTACAGGTAAGGAAAAACCCCGAAAAAACATCACCCAGGAGCCTGTCCCATCCGGGAATCGAACCCGGACCAGCTGTGTGACAAGGCAGCACGCTACCTCGAGATCACAGCGGTGGACATACATACATATATTGGTTTAATATATTGTACAGTAGTATTCCTTGGGAGCTCCACTGGGAAGCATAGGGCCTTCATAAAGTTCGCCAACGAACTATGTTGTTTATCAAAGCCTTAATTTCATTTCAACTCAACCCTGCCTGTTCAGCTTCATTCCTGGTGGTATTACTCCATGTTGCCCTGGGTCTTCCTCTTCGGCTTCTCAATCCTTAGGGGTTCCAATCAAATGCCTTATTTGTGATATTAGCATTCTCTCTCCTTAACACATGATCAACCCATTTCCATTTTCTAAATTTGATTTATTTACAAATTTCATTTTAATTCGTTCTTCTCCAAAGTTCTTTATTTGTTAAAATCTCTGATCCATATACCCAATATATATCTCAGGCATCGATTTACAAACATTTGCAATTTCCTTCTAATTTATGATGATCTTGAAGAAGATTTCCGGGCTGTAGGCCGTGGTCTTGAGGCTTGAAGTTCCCCCGACGTTTCGCCAGAGACTGCGTCTAGCATCCTCAAGGATTGTCTTGAGACTGGCTATTTATAAATAGGACAGGCAGTGGATAAAATTGTCAGTCTCAAGACAATCCTTGAGGATGTTAGACGCAGTCTCTGGCGAAACGTCGGGAAACTTCAAGCCTCAAGACCACGGCCTTACAGCCCGGAAATCTTCTTCAAGATCATCATAGCAAACGGCGGCAGAAATGAACTTTCTGAGATCTGTTAAAGGGTGCACTAAGGAAGACAGAATCAAGAACACAGAAATAAGACAGGAACTTGAAATATTTGCAATAACTGATAAAATAGATACATATAGACAAACATGGAAGCAACACATAGACAGAATGAATGAAGATAGATATCCAAAACAAATAACAAAATACAAACCTAAAGGCACCCGAGATGTGGGCAGACCTAGAAAGAGATGGGCTGAAGTCGGAACGGGTCAACAGACCTAATCCATGAATGCAGATGATGATGATGATCATCATCATCATATCAACTCCGACCGTGAAAGCCTAAGTCAATACATGTTTCTAATTTGTTTTGTAGTCTTCCATGTTTCCCAGCCATATAATAAAATAGATTTCACATTTGAATTAAATAACCTCAGTTTAAGTCTTAAGGATATTTTTTTCTACCTCCAAATTGATTTCAAATGAATATAAGCATATCTTGTCTTTTTATTCTGGCATCAACATTTTCATCAGAGACACCATTCACAGATATTATACAACCCAGATATGTAAAATCATTTGTAGTTTCTATTATACCTTCTAATACAAGATCAGAATCAATTGTCTTATATTTTCTCATTTCTTTTGTTTTATATTTATTTATTGATTGTCCAGCATTAGCTGCCAGTTTATGAAGATCTTGGAGTTTTGCATTTATAATAGTATAGCAACTATATGAATGGCATCCGAACAGAAAGAGGAAAAGAGGAAGACCAAGGTTAACATGGAAGGAAAACATGAAGACAGTAATGCAAGCTAGAGGGCTAAGCATCGAAGATGCCCAAGACCGTAGGCTTTGGAGGTTTGGCACGGGAAGACAGCAGCAGCTGTAAAAACCCGAAGATAGATAGATAGAATAGTATATTGTATTTATCTAGATATATAATGGCGTAGCCAATTGAGCCATAGATTCTCCTTTGTAAGGATTTACTGGACAAAGTTAACACTTTTTTAATTACCTTATTTGCTCGTAGATGTCATGGATGGAATGCGGTCAACACACCGACCCAATGAGACATCTAACAGGCAACTAAGGTATTACTAAGACGTTGATATCGGTAAATTTTACTTAGAGGAGTCTTTATTCAGGCTTAAGGATCTCTTTTAAGAGCGTGAAAATCGTCAGTATCAGGATCCACGGCTTACAGTCACTCTCGGAGGACTTGCTCCTTGGATTTTTCGTCGGTATATTGTATACAGGTATATAATTTATTCTGTAAATATGTAGTTTTATATTTGTGTGTTGGTTGAGTGGAAGAGAAGGGCTTGTGGCTTTAACTCTGCCAGAATCAATAAAAATTATTATTATTATTATTATTAATATTTAGAAAAAAGTAACTTCTAAAAGATAATTCTTTCCATATAGAATCTAATAGCATCTCAAATTTTATGTCAATATAGAAGAAACATACATAATTATTTCCCTGTACCTTTGATATATATATATATATATATATATATATATGAAAAGAAAAATAAATGCCTGAGTCGAGATTTGAACCCGAGTCTCTAAACTCTGTACGTTTAGCGCTCTAACCTACTGAGCCACTCGGGTATCCTAATACAAACATTTATTTTTCTTATACATGTAGTATTCACAATTTACACGAGAGGTAGTGGGAAGTCGTTCCAACTGCCATCTAGCGGCCACTATAACAGGTAAGCAATTTTTTTAAAGAGAATATTTACTTTATAGCAGTAACGCTTGTATATTTAGATGTTATAACTACATTTTTGACATTTGGCAATGAAGGCAAATATGATATGAAAAGAAAAATAAATGCCTGAGTCGGGATTTGAACCCGAATATCTAAACTCTGTACGTTTAACGATCTAACCAACTGAGCAACTCAGGTATCCTAATATAAACATTTATTTTTTATATATGTAGTATTCTCAATTTAGTCGAGAGGTAGCGGAAGTCGTTCCAACTGCCGTCTAGCGGCCACCGTAACAGGTAAGGAATTTTTTTAAAAGAGAGAATATTTACTTTATATATATATTATATTGCAGATTTTCGCGGATATAAGTATGATTAAGAAAGTTTTCTTGGGTTTTCCGCGTCATGGATTCAAGTTCGACGCCTCTGGCCACTGATGTTTTCTTGGATTTTCCGCGTCATGGATTCAAGTTCGGCCTCTGACCACTGATTCAGGCTGAACTTGAATCCATGACGCGGAAAACCCAAGAAAACTTTCTTAATCATATATATATATATATATATATATATATATATATATATATTCCATTGAAATTGGTGTGTGAATGTAGATGTTTACATCAAGTAAGTACAAATAAAAAATTAGGTGATATGAGTTTCTGCCTTCTCAAGAAAAATAAAATAACGAAATGAACAAGTAAATTTTTAAAAAGAAGCTCCTCAGTCTGTGAAATTCGCAGGTCATCTTGTGAATATTCAATAAAATTGCAGTCGTATTTGAAGAGTATAAAGAGAACCTGCTTCCATCATTGATACACGCGCTAGTTTTCAGCTCTGTAATTTGGTATTCCTAGTCCAGTACACACAGCGCTCTATCTAACTTGCAAGCGCTTCGATCGTAGAAAGGTTTTATGACAGTTACATGATGGAAAGGAATATTGCTAACCCAAAAGCAAAAGCCATGTCGCTGCACTTAATCAATTACATCCCCTTATATTGTAAAGTGCAAAGGTTCATTGACAATGAAAATTAGTCGTTAAAATGGAGATTCTGTGCCAGCATACCACCTACATAAATTAAAAAAAATAAATGAAAAACACACTACTTATTGTTGTAGTATCATCATCATCAACAACAAGGATTAAGCCCAATGACCTGTTCCGATCTCATCATAGGTCGAATTGATCCTTCCATCTCTTCAATGGTCTTCCCAACAATCTTCTCCCTTTTTATTTATAAATTATACATTCTTCTTGGTCGGGGCACGCCGTAGCGTAGTGGTTAAGGCACTGAGCTACAAGCCGGAGGATCGAGGGTTCAAGTCCCGTTGGGGTCAGGATTTTTAAACTGACCCAAACCCCTCTGGCGGCACTATGGACCTGGGGTCGACTCAGCCTCTAACGGAAATGAGTACCAGGCGCTTGTTCTGGGGTAAAGGCGGCCGTCACGCAGGGCTGACAACCCGGCTGACATCAAGTGCCGATTGTCTAGAAAAAGTGGGAGCCTTAACCTCCTACTACCCCAAGGGCCTCCTGAGGCCTGTTGTGGGATCACTTTACCTTACATTCTTCTTGGTATGCGCTGTTCATTCATTCGTAATACGTGCAGAAGGTAAGCATTTTGATAGTATTTTTGATACCTTTGTTGCAGTATTAAACTCCTGGCGCGACAGGCCTACAAGGCCCTTAGCCTACCAGCCCACTGCTGGCCTCACATCTACATGTGTCAATCACAGAGGTAGATGATAATCCAGTGTAGTGGTGACATGTGGTCAGCATGTCGAGTCCCCCAGCCGTTATAGCTGGTTTTCTCAACCTGGAGCCGCTACTTATTGTAGCTACCCAAATGCCTCACGATGCTGGGTGGGCACCGGTCCCATACTGGCCGAAATACCATGAGAAAATTTCTTCCCCATGGAGACTCGAACCAGCACAAGTCCCGTAGCTCTGCGCCAAGTCTTCCTGCCTTAACCACTTGGCTACGGCGCGGGACTTGTTGCAGTATAAGAATAATAATTACCAGAGAGAGAAAAAAATATATATACAGGATGATTCAAAAGGTTGCGCACAAATTTCAGGAGCTTATAGGGAGGTCGAAATACAACAACTTTTTGTTAGTAACTTATGGTCTGGAAAGAAATCCTGGATCAGTACAAGCACTGGAATGTCTGGACGGACAATACGTTATTTTGTGCACGCCCTTAAGAAAATGTAAATTTATTCATCAATTAGGTTTTACAACACTAGGTATTCAAAATGCCTACCACCACATTGAATACAGGCATGTTTTTCCACGTGAGCAAGAACTTCCTTTTCTGTAGCGACTGTTCGAATCGTACGTGACCGGCCTACATGATGCCATTAACGCAAGGAACCTTGTCTCAGGAGCCGGTGGTGAACATTTTGAAACGTTCGAGGATGAGGTTGACGTCTGTTCGGATGTTGTGCGCTATACAGGCGTTGAGCTTCGCGTGCACTACCATTCGCTTTACCACACAATAAATGCATGTCTCGAAGTTCTTATAACGTGTATTCCATTTCACAAAAATCACAAATCTTCAAAATAATGCTATAGTGAACCTCTACAATACACTGAAATGAAAACAACCTACAGAGCGAACGAATGACTATCAGATGTGAATAGAAGAGTACACAAGTACTGGACTGCACTAAACGACATGACAACACATTGTTGTATTTCGACCCCTCTACAAGCTCCTGAAATTTGTGCACAATCTTTCGAATCACTCTGTGTATATATATATATATATATATATATATATATCATAATCATCATGAACAGATTCGTTTTAGGCCATGTGGCCTGTACGGTAAACCTAGCGAAGATGGTCTTGAACTTTCCACCGATGTTTTGGATATATATATATATATATATATATATATATATATATATATATATATATGACATGATAAGAGAAATAAATGCCTGGACGGGATTCGAACCCGGAACTCTGGGTCGGTACCCCAGCGTGTTATCCATTACACCACCAGGCGAATCCAATTCAAACATTCCCCATTGTTACTAGATGTCGCGAGAACTCGGTCTTCACTGCCACCTAGTAGCTGACTATAACAAGTAAGCAAATTGAAGATAATATTTTTACTTTATAGCAGCGTCGCCCCAGAGTTTCGGGTTCGAATCCCGTCCAGGCATTTATTTTTCTTATCATGTCATATTAAGCTTGCATTGCTCAATGTTACAAATTTAATTATAATATATATATATATATATATATATATATATATATATATATATATATATATATATATATATGTAGGATGCAATATCTCATTAGAAAAAGAAAAGGATGTAAATGTAAAAATATCAACATTTTTAGGCACTTTAGGGTTAATCCAAAAATTTCAGAACTGAGTTTTCAAAGGCTATGGTCTTGTGTTTTTATCAAAATGTCAAAATTTTCGAAATTTTGAAAATATAAAAATTCAATCAACAGAATGTGTCCGGGATTTACAATGCAAAAATGCCGGTCTAAATAAAAATAATCAGAATTAAGTGTTCCAAGGCTATATAGATTTGGGGTTTCACCAAAAAATGTCAACATTTTCGAAGTTTTGAAAACTGCAAATGTTTAATGTAGAGGGGTGTGTCCTGGAGTTATAATGCAAAAAAATCCGGTCTACATACAAAATTTCAAAATCGAGTATTCCTAGGCTGTAGTTGTAGTCATGGTGTTTTTCTCAAAAATGTTGTAAACTGCAAATCTTCAATCTAAAGGGCTTGTCCGAGATTTATAATGCAGAAAATCCTGTCTAAAATCCAAAATTTGAGAAATGAGTATTCCATGGCTATATAGTCATGGTGTTTCTCCCAAAAATGTGTAAATTCAAGCCACAGTTAGCCCAAAAACATTCAAGACTAAACGTATATAAAACACTGACTCTACGAACTCTTTTGTATGGTAGCGAAGTATGGACAATGAAACAGAAGGATATACAGAGACTTAGATCTGTTAAAATGAGATACCTTCGGAGGACTGTAGGATACACACTACTACAGTAGATCATAAAAAAATGAAGACATCTTAGAAGAATTACAAATGGAACCTGTAGAAAACAAAATTTCTGATTATTATAAGTCAAGATGGATGCAAAATGTTCATCGAATGAAAGATCACAGGATACCCAAACAAATGTTAATCTATCAACCTGCAGGAAGAAGAAGACCAAGACGTCCACTCAAAATACTTTTGGATGGTGTTTCTATTGAGTCCGAAACAGGTCAACAAATGACCTAAATTCGTGAATGGACTATGATTATATATATATATATATATATATTCAATGTCCCAGGTTGTCATTTTCGACATTTCTGATATTCTCTTCTGGCATTGCGTTATTGTAACCCACTCCTGAGTTTGGGGCGCCTGGAAGGCGGAGTTTCGCTGCCCCGATGATATATGATAGGCGATGAAGTTGGGAATGATGCACCAGGACAGGCCTTAATCCAAAACTTAATGAACATGTTAATGATGATAATAATATCCAGTTGATGGTCGGGGACCGTTTGGGCCTTAAAGATTCCTGGTATTTGTTGTATTTCGACCCCTCTACAAGCCGACCGGGTCTTACAGGGACACGGTCTGTCTGGAAAGGATTTTAATTGAATCAAATGTAAAGAAATTGTTCTTAGTATTTGGCAGACATTAATAAAATTCAAGATGCAGAAACGCAAACCTCTATAAAGTTTTGAAAAGTGGATAGTTTTTGTTTTAAAATAATCTATTGTTAAATTAATTTAAAACATTTGAATGGAGCTGTCGATTCTGTGGCAGATCAGGTCGATGAAGACATTAATTTACCCAAGCGACTGGCATATAATAGCTCCTCAGGGGGAACACCGTGCTGGACGGTTAATTTTACAAAGATCCAAGTCACGCTTACACCCATTCATTACTCCACTCCTGTAAGTGTCTATCGACAATATTAAAAGAGTCTGTCACACCATAAATATGTGAAGAAAATGAATTCCGATATTTTAATTAATATATATATATATATATATATATATATATCCATCCATAGTAATTCTGCCCTAAGGCAGTTCCTTCACTGCAATCATAGAATCATAGCATTTTCATGCTATGCTTGCAGCTTTACTAGGGAATTGTAGGTGTGGTAGCTTCCCGTTGCTTTCCACACCGGTGAAGGATGATGATGATGATGATGATAATGATAAGGATGATGATGTTGGCCATATGATTCCGGGGACCGTTTGGGCCTTAAAGTTTTCCTGACATTTGTCTTACAGGTGAGGAAAAACCCCGATAAAAAACTCACCCAGAAAAACTGCCCCGACCGGGGGTGGAACCCGGGCCCGCTGCGTGACAAGGCAGCACGCTACCCCGTGACCACAGCGGTGGACTATATATATATATATATATTTCTGTTATATACACAGGTATCCTCAACCAAAATATACACAGGTATCCTCAACCAAAATATACATTTTTTCTTCCACACTTCCCGGTCTTGTGTGTCTGCTTCTGTCATATTCATCCACGTTAGCTTTGGTCTACCGCGTTTCGTTTTCCAGGAGGTATCCATTTCAATACTTCTTTGTTTGTTTCTATGTCCCTACCACTCAATATATATTTATTTATATACAGCTTTTTAATGTTTACACATCTTTCTGTGCCTAAAGTTTTTCAATATATATATATATATATATATATATATGTAAATACACGTTATATGTAAATTTGTAATAAGCATACCTCCTAACATGGCGACATGGATACATCTTCTGCTCTCATTTTGGTACTGACTGTTGTTGGTAATTATTTTGAACAGAGGGTTTGTATTTTTGGATATGTTCTCGTTCAGAAGATGTTTATTTGTTGTTTCCTTGATGATTTCTAATTCTTCGAGAACGTTGATTTTCGATACATCGTTTTCTCTATGCGTTATCTCTCAACGTTCTCTAAGAATTAGAAATAATCAAGGAAACCACAAATAAACACCTGCTGAACAAGAACATACCAAGCAATACAAACCCTCTGTGCAAAATAATTACCACCAACAGTCAGTACCAAAATGAAAGCAGAAGATGATACATAAGTTATCGAAATAAAAAAGTAAAGTATTTCCACTACAGGCCTCAGGAGGCCCTTGAGGTAGTGGGAGGTTAAGGCTCCCACTTTTTCTTGACAATCGGCACTTGATGTCAGCCGGGCTGTCAGCCCTGCGTGACGGCCGCCTTTACCCCCAGAACAAGCGTCTGGTACTCATTTCCGTTAGAGGCTGAGTCGACCCCAGGGCCATAGTGCCGCCAGAAGGTTTGGGTCAGTTTAAAAATCCTGACCCCACCGGGACTTGAACCCTCGACCTTCCGGCTTGTAGCGCAGTGCCTTAACCACTTCGCTACGGCGTGCCCCTAAGTTATTGAAAGGCCTCCTATAATACAACACTGCAAATTTATTGAGGACGACTGAGATATCAGATACTGTTTTACAATTATAAAAACTTTAACACAGTAACCTCAACGGAGTTTCGTAACGTATTTTAAAAACATTGTGTCAATACAGTGTACCAACATTTATTTATGAATAACATTTATTCTTATGTGTTTTATGCGTACTAGATGAAACAAAAACTCGACGTGCTAGTGTGAACCTTGTTAAGAATGTAAAACATTAATTTCCTTCTGGAGAGACTCCAAAGTCGATTCATCGATCTCTCTAACTGGTGTTCTTATCGCTACCGCCCGGAAAGACTGAATAGTGGCTGTGTTGCATTAGTGAAGTCCTGTTTCATAAATTCTTGATACCTGCAATGCATTTCAGTTGATTACATGCCAAGCACACATTCTAATACTTTATTTCTCTCTACATGCTGTATCTTTCTAAAACCAATACAACGAAACTCAAATTTTAAGGGAACATACATAAATTTTAATTATTTTTAATTTAATCACTTGAGTTGGTGTTTACTTGATGAAAATCCATATTTATTAATTAAATAAAAATAAAACGTAGTTTTATTTGATTTTCATATTTATTTTGAATTTGTCGTTTTATTCCTTTTTACACGCTTTATATTATGTTGACCTGTATCTATCTATATAACGTAATCTTTGAACACGATTTTCACCCACTTAAAAACATTGGATCGACTTGAAACTTTGTATACGTATAAAGGACCAATGACAATACAATAATTTCATAAATTTTTTCTAAGATCTTGGCCAGGATCGTCAGGACATCAAAAAAAATAAAGACCAGTATAATAGGTTGCGGACATATAGATTTTTTAGTCTATCGTTGTGGTAGCTCAGTTGGTAGAGTGGTGGACTGTAGTGTATATAATTTCAGTAATCCATAGGTCCCTGTTAATAGTAAGTTTCCCTTTAATTTTTTTAATCCCCCTATGTTTTATAGTGAATTATTGATTTATTCAGTCTATAATTTTTATTCTGGTTCAAATCCGGCTCGGGGGATTTTTTAGAAGGGTATTACTTTTAGCTCATACTACAATAGTATCGAATTTAAAGATATTTACATTTTTAGAAAACCAAACTAAAAAAAATAATAATTTAAAAAACTAAAACAACACGTTTTATTAGAAAACCGAACTAAAAAAATGAAATATAATTATAATTTCCAACACGCTTGGGATAAAATTAAAGTGGTCAACAAAAAAATCATCTCTAACACATCGAGAATAAAACTAGAGTTATCTACAAAAAAATACCACCAAAAGCGTGTGGTGCTCTATATCAATTAACATATTTGATAATAAACAGATATTGGTAAAATTAAAGTATCTAAGAAGAAAACGTAAAAACCATAAAAAGCACCCCACGCGTTTGATGGTAAAATTATTTTTTTGTAGATAAGTCTAGTTTTATTCTAGATGTGTTGGAGATGATTTTTTTGTTAGCCACCTTAATTTTATCCCAAGCGTGTTGGAAATTAAAATTATTTTTCATTTTTTAATTCGGTTTTCTAATAAAGCGTGCTGTTTTAGTTTTTTAAACAATTATTTATTAAAAGTGAGTTCCTTAATTTAAAATGTTCTCTTGGTTTGGGGTCCTCAATTATGCAGGAGAATGTGTATGAGGAGGAAGAATTGACGTAAGTAGGTCGGCCAATGTAGCTTACTTTTTATTAGACGAGAAATACGACAGACATTTTGCAGGAGCACCAACATTTCTGCCGATAAAACGTACGGGGAAGCTCAGTGATTATTTACAGAACAAGATACAAGTTGCAGCATAAAAATAAATTATCAAAATTGATTTTTCATTTTGACTTAAATGAATTATTCATAAGTAATGTCACGAGTGATTTCCAAATCATCGATAAATTTACGAGTCACGAAGTGAGGAGCGAATTTTTATAGAGGATTTAGAAAGCAAGTGTGGCATTTGTTAGGACCATTCAACGAATAAAATTAAGCTGTTTACTCGAAAATAAATATTTAAATATAGTTACCGATATTTTTAAATATTTATATATTTAATGTAAACGGCGATGTTTGAAAACAAATCAGAACTGTGAAGTTATGTACATTCACTGCAACTTGATCATATATTGCCAAATAGGATCGCAATATTGTAAGAATCACCCTAGTGGAAAAATAATTAAACACATCGAACTGTATACTATAATCAGAATTATAGGTTTACTTTTTCAGTAAACAACTCAGTAAATTAACGGAATCTGTTTTTATTTGCTATATTCAACATATTTGTTGGAGAAAAATAATGCTACGACCTGTTCAGAATATTAAAAAGGGGAGCTTTCTTCATCACAAAAGCAGAGCTGATAAAGAGAAATCGACAAATAGCGAGGTGAAACACGACTGTCATTGGTTGTAAAACAAAATTAATTAAAACGTGATTGGTCATTGATTACCATTTTGGGACATGCGTTAAATAGTCGTAAGTAATGCCTCAAGTGATTTACAATTTATCTAGAGAATTTGGAAATTAAGAGTGGCATTTATTAGGACTACTTAATGAATAAAATTAAGCTGATTACTCACAAATCATTATTTAAATATGGTTCTTTTAAAATATTTATATATTTAATGTAAACGGCGATGTTTGAAAACAAATGAGAAACGTTGTTATGTTTCATTTGTTCATCACTGCAACCAGATCATATTATTTATTGCCAAAGGGTTGCAATATTGTAAGAATGCACCCCAGTGGAAAATAAAATGAAACATATCTAACTGTTTATAACCAATATATTAATTAATTTCTTATGTCATATGATGTAAATATGTCAATTATATTTTTCTGGAACGTAAATTCCTGGGAAATAATACGTTTAAGAAAGTGAAAATAGTAGTTCTCTTTTTTTTGTGGTATAATCAATTGCGAAAAATGTTTTATATTATATCCCGCAAGCACTATCTGCATACATTCGTGCAATATATATACAATGTAGAAGCCACATGTATTCTGGAATTCTTACATCTTAATATATAAATTGTTATATTCAACGTATTTCTTAGAGAGTCAGTCACTGCAAAATAATGCTATGACCTATTCAGAATGTTAAATAGGAGGAGCTTGATTTTAAAGTGATACAATTAAATTGATAAAATGGAGGTGAAAAGACTGTGATTGGTTGTAAATCAAAATTCACTGAAATGTGATTCGACATTGACTCCGATTTGGGGCATGAGTTAAATAGTCATAAGTAATGCCACGAGTGATTTCCAAATTATCGATAAATTCACGACTCACGAAGTGTGTAGTGAATTTATCTAGAAAATTTGGAAATCAAGAGTGGCATTTGTTAGGACTATTTAACGAATAAAGTTAAGCTGTTTACTCACAAATCATTGTTTAACTATAGTTATTTTAAAATATTTATATATTTAATGTAAACGGCTATGTTTGAAAATAAATTAGAAATGTGAGGTTATGTTCATTCACTGCTGCTTGATCATATTATTTATTGCCAAATAGTAGTAGTAGTAGGACTTTATTAGACAAAAAGTAAGATATTTACAATATTATTTACAAATATGGGTCGCACGGGCAGTAAGCCGTACGTACTGTTGACAGTCCGTTACAATAAAGTAATAATTGGTACTAGTGTAAAGAAAAATAAACAAATACAGCAATAACATTACAATTAAATAAAGAAAACACAATAAAACTATTACCATTAAATAATAACACAATAGCATTATACACTAAAAAAACATTAACATTACAATTACATAAAGAAAACACATTAATATTACAATTAAATAATAACACAACAGCATTATACACTAATTAATTTATATATAATTGTTAATAATTAATGGTATTGCATTTTGATAACATATATTTATTCATGAATGAGTGTTGTCCTTATTTTCCGCGTTTTGTCCAGAAATTTACCGAGGTTTATCCAATTTTCTGGATTTACCAATAACTCGTAGCATGCCAATCTTTCCCGATTTGAATTTAGAAATCTTTCCGGTAATAACTGACGTCTCCAATATTCTAAATCATTACATTTTCCTAATATATGTATCTCATCTTCAAAGTTCCCGTACATTGGACATATTCGCATATCGTGATCGTCGCTAATTTTTAGAAATTTCCATGCCCCTAGCCTAAACCAAGCAAGCCCTGATCTCTCCTTAAATCCTAGGTTGAGTATATACGATTCTTTTCCCCAGACGTGTTTTAGGTCTCTTTGTAAACACAGTGAGCGTTTTCCTGTACATTCGGCGAAGGTATCTTGTTGGTTTACATCTAAGTACCTCCTCCTTATTTTTCTCCACACGTTCTTGCGATTTTCAGTCCCTTTTTCCCATATCCAGCCCATCCCAATCTTTTGGAGTTCTCTCCTAACCTCGTCTGCCCAAAATTTAACATCTATGTTTTTAATTTGGTGGTCGTAGCAAATTGCTCTAAGCATTGTTTGTTCACCTTGGATTACTCGCAACCAGTATTTGAGTACACGAATTTTACAGTTAATATCGTCCTGGAATGACCCGAATTCATATAAAATTCCACAGTTAGAAACGGCCTTACTAAGTCCTGTAATATACTTTAGAAAATGCGTATATACCTTATTTAGTATTTCCGTTCTTTGGAAACCCCAAATCTCACTACTATAGTGCATGACTGGCCTGACCATAGCTCCATACATTTTTTCTAATGTGCTGACTGAAATATCAGGCACTCGACCCAGAATACCGAGTACACTGTTAAGTTGTCCCCTCCCTTTAAATAATGCTATATCAATGTGTTTTTTTCCACTTTCCGTTCATTTTCAACGTCGTACCAAAATATTCGAAATGTTTCACGTTTTGAAGAACTTGATCTCTGTATTTCCATTCCTCTGTTCTACCATAAACCGTCCCATTTTTAAATGTCATTGTTTTTGTCTTACTAGCATTTACAGTCAATCCCCAATTCCTACAGTATATTTCCAGTAGGTCAAGACCTCTTTGCAATCCCTTGATTGTCTTGGAACAGATAATTAAATCATCTGCATACAACAGGACTGGGATTCTAACATTTCCTATCTCCGGAGCCTCAATTTCTCCTTCTAGCATTACGTCTACAATATCATCAACGAATAGATTAAATAGCATTGGTGATAAAATGCAACCTTGTCTCACTCCCAAATAAGATCGCAATATTGTAAGAGTGCACGCAAGTGGAGAAATAATGAAACACATCAAAATTTATATCATAATCAACATTACGGGTTATTCATTTATTTTTTTAGTAAACAACTCAGTAAAATCAAGGAATCTTTTCATTATTTGCTATATTCAATGTATTAGTTGGAGAAAAATAATGCTTTGACCTGTTCAGAACATTAAAAAGGAGGAGCTTTCTTTATCAGAAAAGCAGGAGCTGATAAAGAGAAATCGATAAAGAGCGAGGTGAAACACGACTGTCATTGGTTGTAAAACAACATTCATTGAAACGTGATTGGTCATTGCCTAGCATTTGTGGCATGAGTTAAATAGTCATTCTAAATACTTCTTCAGATATGTTTACAAATGACATTAAATAGTTTTTATATCTTAATTTCTCTATCTCACTTTAACCTCTCACTTTATAGGCCTTACAGTGGCACGACCTGTTGGGAGAGGGATTTAAAACTATGTATCACACACATGTACTTTTTTGACCTCACAAGGAAGCGGAGGGCCTCCCGGAATGAGTAATCAGCTCAACGTAAGGGCATCTTCCGAGTCATCTAACACACTGGCACAATCAAACCCGGAGTTTCATGGCTACGCAGACATATGCTCTCCATATATTCCTATCCTAAGCTAATGTTTTCCAAACATTCTCTGTGTAATGCACTTCCATCAAATCATGGTTAGTGTTATTTTCCCATCTCATTTTTTGCCTGCCTATTGATCATTTTTCCTCTGGTTTTCCTCTAACATTTTCTATATCCTGCTTTCATTGTTATATGTCCTGCTTATCGCAGTCTATAAGAGTTAACTGATATTTACCCGGTTTCCCATAAAGATCATGTAGTTCATTGTAATGTAATCTTCCCACTTTATCTAATTTTTATTCTCTCTTTGGTCTAAACATTTTCCTAAGAACTTTAATCTCAAATACTCGTTATCTTTCTCCTCCTTTAAAGTAAAAAAATCAACAATAATAGGCTTAATATTTTTTTTTATCTGGGAGGTTTCACAATGTTTGACATCTTCCTCATACCAGTTAATCTACTGACATTCTCCTCCACATCTCTCTACCTTTCCAATCCCAGGAATGTAATTAATAATAATAATAATAATAATAATAATAATAATAATAATAATAATAATAATAATAATAATAATAATAAGGCTCCTGATGATTATAACAATGATGGTGATAATATTAATAATAAAATAACAACAAAGCTCCTGATAACAATAATAACAATGATGGTGATAATAATAATAACAACAACAACAAAGCACCTGATGACGATAACAATGATGGCGATGATAACAATAATAATAATAACAACAACAAAGCTCCTGATGGCAATAATAACAATGATGGTGATGATAACAATAATAATAATAATAATAATAATAATAATAATAATAATAATAATAATAATAAGGCTCCTGATGATTATAACAATGATGGTGATAATATTAATAATAAAATAACAACAAAGCTCCTGATAACAATAATAACAATGATGGTGATAATAATAATAACCAACAACAAAGCACCTGATGACGATAACAATGATGGCGATGATAACAATAATAATAATAACAACAACAAAGCTCCTGATGGCAATAATAACAATGATGGTGATGATAACAACAATAATAATAATAATAATAATAATAATAATAATAATAATAATAATATAATATTTCAGTTACCCTTTTCATTTAACGATAATCTTGGCATTCTATAATTTCTGTTGTATCTCCTAATTCGTTCTTTTTGTCCATTTTCTTAATTTTTTACTCAAAATTTTATGTTCAAAATTGTTTTAAGAAAATCATTCTCATTATTATTATTATTATTATTACTATTACTATTATTATTATTATTATTATTATTATTATTATTATTATTAAGTCTATGAGATTGAGATTGGGGGCTCCTATACACCGAATTAATGCAGTAGAAGTATTTTTAAAATTGGTAATGGGATATTCTTTAGGAAAGACCATTAGGACGGTCTAGGAAAATGTGGGCGGATAATATCCATATGGATCGTAGGGGGACTGGATATCAGATATATTAACTGGATTCAGTTGACAGAAAATAGGAACCAGTGGAGGTACTTATGTATTGTAAGGTTTGAAGAAGATTATAGAAGAAAATTTCTCAGATAGAGATGGTGGTAAAGTTAAATTGGAGAACCAGAAACAATTTAGCAAACTTTGTGGAGAATTCACATCCTCGCTACTTGAAAAATATATTTCTTCTCTCTTGAATACATTAAGTAGTGAGGGATTTTCCAGGATAACTGGCAAATGTCCTTCTCTCAATTTGTCTTCCCTCTGAATCTGTCGGCAAAGGGTAATATGATTCTCGTTATAGCATCTCTCTTAAATTCAAACATGGATTTTTACATTAACGATTACTTGAAACCGCTTTACATGCAGGATACAATACGCCGCATAATCACGTTTCATTATTATCTCATTTCGAAGGAAAGTACCTATTCAGTTGTTCTTATGAAAAATCTTAATCGATCATACTTAGCAGACATTGGAAATGACCATAACATGTATGTATATATGTATGCATGATTGTCTTACAGGTGAGGAAAAACCCCGAAAAAAACCTCACCCAGAAGCCTGTCCCGACCGGGAAACGAACCCGGGCCCGCTGCGTGACAAGGCAGCACGCTACCTCGAGACCACAGCGGTGGACTATTCTGTAAGCCATCAAAATCGGACAATAAATGCGACCTGGTTAGGAATTCCCTTCCTTTACGCAGTTCAGGCATTTCTTCTGTTCTTATTCTTAAAGCGCCTGATCCAAGATTCGCGGAATCATATAAAAGAATAGAAAGAGCTAGAATACTATTGTATACGATAATTTGCTTCTTGTTTTCTTTAATCCTGACTTCGTTTTGAATGTGCTATTCATTATAGGCTGGAAATGCACGCTATTACGCGTTACAGGAAATTTGTCATCCCAACTTCTCTCAAAAAACATTAAACTGAAAATATATGAAAATGTGATTCTTCCAGTTATAAGAGTGCAAAATCTGGCCTCTCATTTTAAGGGACGAGAGATTATTTCAAGTATTTGAGAAGTACAGCCTTTGAAATAATTGTTGGCGCACACGTAATATTCAAGTCCCAGAACGAAGCCACTGCGCATGACCAGAGGTCAGTTGTTTGGTTCACAAGTATACAACTATTAGAGAAACTAAAATCCGTTCTATTTCGTTGTGTGTCGTGCAATGGAAAATAATTTCGGGTATATAAGTAGTGCGGTAAATGCTGTGAATAAAAAAAAGCAAAAATATATAACAAAACAAAGAAAATTTATTGAGATAAGGATGAGAGAGAGAGAAAAAAAGCATGGCAGCGGGATCGAACATGCGACCTCCTGCATGGGAAATAGAAGCTCCCTCCACTGCTAGAAACTGTCTATATGAAGCGATGCAATATTCCAGGACTTACTTGTATAATTAAATTATATATTAACTTGTCTTAATTTAAATTAAGCAGACGCATTTTACATTAGTTTTGCCTTGTTGCCTTGTGTTTTTTAAACAAAGTAACGATATTTTACAATCGTTATTCATTTTATGTACTTACTTAATACTTAATACAGGCTTTCCACTTTACAGCAGTTTGCCTTTGATTCCTGCTTTCCAGAGATTCCTATCTTCCCATTGTCCATCTTCCATACCCCTCTACATCATGACATCATATATTCCCTCATACCATGCTCTTCTACTTCTTCCCCTTCTCCTTCTGCCTGGTACCATCCAATCCAACACCTGTTTAGGCCGCTGGTCTTCCGGCATCCGTTGTACATGCCCATACCATTGTAGAGCTCTCTTTGTTATCCTATCGATAACAGTTTCTTGTGCATCCATTTCTTGTCTGATATATGTATTTCGAATAAGTTGTAGCCTGGATATTATCATACTTCTCCGTAATCCGTCCATTTCTGTCGCCAAAATTCTTTTCTGCATCCTTTCATTTATTGTCCAGCTTTCTGATCCATATGTAAGTATACTTTCTATTATTGTCTGTATAATCCCTTTTTTTGTTTTTCTGGTCAAATTTATATTCCATAAAAGACCATTCAGGGATTTAATCGCCTTCCTTGCACAATTTACTTTGTTAATAATATCTTTTTCACAAGTACCAGATTTATCTATTATAGATCCAAGATATTTAAATTCTTCAACACGTTTAATTATCATATTATTTATTTGTAGGTCTTCTGAATTTCCTCCGATTACCATATATTCTGTTTTAATATAATATATCTTCAGTCCACCTACCTCAAATGCATCGACCAACTTTCTGATCATATATTCTATATCTTCTTTATCTTGTCCTATTATAATCTGGTCATCAGCGAATAATAAATTGTGCAGTAAATGGCCATTAATGTCGATTCCCATTCCCCTACATGACTTATTCCATTTCATTAATACATCTTCTAAATATATATTGAACAATGTTGGTGACATCCCGTATCCTTGTCTTAGTCCTTTTGTTATATCAAATTCTGAGGATAATCTATTTCCAACCTTAATACTTGCTTTACAATCATACATTCTTTTTTATAAAATGTATGAGAGATTTAGATATTCCAAACTTCTCCATTGCCACCCAAAGCTTGTTGATGGGTACAGAGTCATATGCCATTCATTATATATATATATATATATATATATATATATATATGAGCTGTTTCCTTTAATTAATTAATTTCTTTAGGCCCTATATATACAAATTTATTTATATAACGTAGTCTGGTAACGTGTAGGCATTATAAAAAATAACGTTATTTAAAAAATCCTGACCAGGATCGAACCTGGGCCTGCGTCGTTGCAAGAAGGCATTTTACCGACTGCTCTACTGAAGCGAACGATACAAATACTGCATCAGAAGTAAGCGCTAATTTACTATTGATTGTTTAAGAGACCATTACTTGCTTTCAGTCATCTGATAACTCTCTTAACTTAGAAATTCAATTAATAAATTTATTTATTGAAATTATTTCAATAACGATTGGTATAAATCTATGATTGGCCCCTTATGCCGCCGGATTTGACCTCAAAGGAGACAGCACATGTAACAACTTACTCGTGTGAATCGCTCTTCACAACTTTTTAACTTTCCACCATCAAGAGTTGCGCCATCATTTTTTTCAAAGGCTGTACATGAGAACAAATTTGTACCAAATACAAACAGACCGCCTGAATTCTATACCGTAGATTTACTCCGTGGTGTGATAGGGCTACAAGGCCCTTGCCTACCAGTCGCTGCTGACCTCACATCCACATGTGCCAATCACAAGTACATGTTATCAGCATGAGGGGGGCCAAGCCATTATATCTGGTTTTCTCAATCTTAAGCCACTGGTTATTATAGCTGCTGAAATGTACTGCGGGATCCAAACATTTCTAGGAAATCGCATACCAAGTTTAGCGAAGCCCTTTCCCTTGAAAATACAATATTTTCCATCATAACAGGATTTCGAATGGATATGAAATCCCCTGTGGTTTTATGAGATTTCATGCAAATTGTCTTATAAAAGAATTCTCTGCAGTCGTTTTTTTATTAAAAATGGTTTATTCATCTCAGCGATGACTTATCGATTGTGTTTAGCAATAAAAGAAAGTTCAAGGTTTTTGCTGGAGCCGAGAAATTACGGATGACTGCACAGCTATGTCCGGTAGGAAATGCGCTTTTCAAAGTAGAATCAGAGGAAACTGAAAAACGCCATACAAACACGCCATAGACCACGAAAGATCCTTGTCAATCTAATCACCCATAGCTACACGTCCTCGGCAACAAAATAATTACGTGTTAAGTTTATTTTCCGCTTGTAATCAATTACACTGGTCAAAATGATTTTTGTCTCATGAGTACCAATAGTTGTGCTTAATGCAGTTTTTTATCGCGTATTCAAATATGTATTCGGAATTTCTCCATCACCCACAGTTTTTTTACTTCAATTTCAATTAATTGATTTAAATAATTATTTTTTTAATAAACGTTTTTTCGTTCATTTGTCCATTGTAAAATAAAAACAATTGAGCTAACTCAGGAGATTTCAGCTATGGAAAAGAGTTATCAAGGCAAATGGAATCCTAATATGCTGGCCGATTATTGTTGGACCATCAAGAGGGATGCTCCACAGGCGAAATAAAGCTAGCAGAAAATCGCCATTTGTTACTTTCTAGGTGAGTCGGAATATTCGAATATTGTGTAGTTACGAATGTAGAAAATATTAAAGTGTTTGAAATTATCAATTCCTATCTCTCGAAAACCTTGCGTGATGGAGAAAAACCGGTATCATACTATCAGAATCACATATCTTTCCTTTTGAGACAAAAAAAAAATCTTTTTTGTTGCTCAGTGTAATCAATTCACAATAGATTAAAAACACGGAAATTGAAATGTAATCAACTATAGCCTATGTGTTAACTATAAGAAGACAATTGTCAATGTTCTCATACTCAAAAACCTACATTCAAATTATGTTGATGAAGTGGTCATGGATGTTCTTCAATTAAATAGTCACCTAGTTACAGAGAAGGGCAACGGAAAATGTAGGCTTGATTTATAAGTTGCGGGAACCGCGACGTTGTTCGCGTGGACAAAAAAAAATAGTTATGTATGAACAATTATACTTATAAGAATATGTCTAAATGGCACAAAGAGTAGGGTGCATGTTGGCAAAGAGTTTTCAGATACTTTTGAAATCCACAATGGGTTGAAGTAGAGGTACTTTTTTATGGTTTTTACGTTTTCTTCTTAGGGACTTTACTTTTACCAATAGCTATTTATTATCATAAGTAATGCCACGAGTGATTTCCAAATAAATTCACAACTCACGAAGTGGGGAGTGAATTTATGTAGAGAATTTGGAAATCAAGAGTGGCATTTGTTAGGACTATTTAACGAATAAAATTAAGCTGTTTACTCACAAATCATTATTTAACTATAGTTATTTTTAAATATTTATATATTTAATGTAAACGGCGATGTTTGAAAACAAATGAGAAACGATTGGTACGCTTCATTTGCTTCTTTTGTTCGATCACTGCAACCAGATCATAATATTACTTATTGCCAAAAGATCGCAATGTTGTAAGAATGTATCCTAATGGAGAAATTTAGAACCAACGTTATAGGTATTAATTAATTTCTGATGTCCTGTGATGTAAATATGTCAATTATATTTTTCTGTGTCATTTCCTGGAAAATAATGCATTTAAGAAACTGCAAACAGTGGTTTCTTTTTTTTGTGGTATAATGAATTGTTACAAATATTTTTATATTATCTCTCGTATGCGCTATGTGTTGACATTCATGCACTATATATACAATCTGGTAGACGTATTTGTTTGAGAGTCAGTCACTGAAAAATAATGCTATGACATATTCAGAATGTTAAAAAGGGGGTGCTTTCTTTATTATGATAAACTTCAGTTGGTAAATTTTAGGCAAAACACGACTGTGATTGGTTGTAAATAAAAAATCAAATGAAATGTGATTGGTGATTGACTCCCATTTTGGGCATGAGTTAAATAGTCAATTATATTAATTGATATAGAGCACCCCACGCTTTTGATGATAACATTATTTTTTTTGTAGACAACTCTAGTTTTCTTCTAGATGTGTTGGAGATGATATTTTTGTTGACCACTTTAATTTTATCCCAAGCGTGTTGGAAATTAAAATTATTTTTCAATTTTTAGTTCGGTTTTCTAATAAAGCGTGTTGTTGTAGTTTGTTTAAACTATTATTTACTATATATGAAGATGTAGCCTACACAAAGGAGAGGCTGGGTTATAAACCCCACTCCATGGTTTAAAAAGTGCTTTACTCATTATTTGTTCATACAACATTTTCATACTTCCGTCAATAAAAAGTGAAATTTTGAAATTTACAATTTCTAAAATCTGTAATTTGTTACGGCTATCTTTTCGTAAATTAATTTGTGGTCCCTTCAAATGTGGTGTATTACCTTATTCAATGTCTTTTAATATATGGTTTTATACTTTCATCAATAAAGAGTGAAATTTTGAAATATACATTTTCTACATTCTGTAATTTGTTTCTATTATATTTTCCATTGCGCTCTACTATAATTGCATATTTACCACTGAAAAACAAGTATTTTTCCTCTCACTAGAAAATGATCCGTTCCATATGTTTTTATTTATTTGTATAATAATTTAATTATATTTAATTACTATGATGGCCGCTTTGTAATATGTTGTAGTTTATAATTTATTATTGCTATAACAACTGAATACATTTTATATTATTTTACATGATATTCCAAATAAACTGTAATTCTTTTCACTGGTGGTTACGAGCAATGATGGTATCATATTTTAATTAATGCAGTATATATAAAATTCATTTTATTCTAGTATGAAAAACACTAAAATACGTCATTACGAATATACTAGAACAGTTCATTAGATAATGTTGAGTAATTCCGGGCTTTGTGGCCGTGGTCATTACTGGTATTCCTACCAGACGTTTCTCCCTCAGCTGCAGAGGGCATTTTCAGTGGCGAGTGCTTCTAGGTGTTGTTTCCTGGTCGGAGTCTCGACTGTCAACATCTAGAAGTACTCGCCACTAAAAGATGACCTCCACAGTTGAGGGAGAAACGTCTGGTAGGAACACCAGTAATGGACCATGGCCACAAAGCCCGGAATCATTCAACATTATGATTACCGGCCGTGAAAGCCTGCATTCAAGTTCATTAGATGTATTACAGGGCCAATGTTCTCACAATATTCCTGGTAATGAGTCACCGGACACCATGAATTCCTTATATCAAAACACTTAGTAAAACTCCCTGAAAAACTTGAGGAAGTTTTTCGGTAGATTTTTATTCACTCTGTATATATATTCAATATATAAATTTCCAATATTTAAAAATCTTTCGATGCTTAGAATTTTATTTTTTCTTTCCCTTCTATTTCCTACTCATTCATTTTATATACGTTTTTCAGTCATTCTTGTTCTAATCTCCTGGATCCGTAAATTGTCAGATATTAATCATGATGATACCATTATTATAAACTATTATTATTATTATTATTATTTATTTATTATTATTATTAACTAACTCACTGGCACTATCGAACCAATAGGTTCATAGCTGCGCGAACATAAGCTCTCCATACATCCCTATCCTGAGCTAATATTTTCCAATCATTCCCTGTATAATCTACTTCCCTCAAATCATAGTTAACGTTATTCTCCCAGCTCATTCTTGGTCTATCAACTGGGCGTTTTTCCTCTTGTTATCCTAAACTATTATTATTATTATTATTATTATTATTATTATTATTATTATTATTATTACAACTACTACTAATACTACTAATATTGTCGGCCGCAGTGGACTAGCAGTTATGTTACTTGTCTCTGGTACCGCGGATCGCGGGTTTAAACCGCCTAGGGTCGATGGATTTTTTTAGGATGGAAAAATCCAACGAACAATTCCTCCTGGAGAGACTTTAAGCCGTGGGTCCCTAGTCTGAAGATTTTCAGGCTTGTAAAAGATCCTTAAGCCTGAATAAAGAGGCCTCTAAGCAAAATGTACCGACCTCATCATCCTGGTAAACCTATTTGTCTCTAGATATCTTATTGGGTCGGTATGTTGACCGCATACCATTCGTGACATATATGGGCAAATAAGCTTAACTAAATTAACTTGGTCCAGTGACTCCTAACAAAGGAGAAGCTAAGGCTCAACATTGGGCTGTTACGTCAGAGTAGATGTAGATAGATTACTACTATTATTACCACTACTGCTACTACTACTACTACTACTAATATTACTAATAGTAATAATTACACTGGTCAACATGATTTTTGTCTCATGAGTACCAATAGTTGTCGTTAATGCAGTTTTTTTTAACGTGTTTACAAATATGTATTCGGAGTTTCTCCATTGCCCACAGTTTTATTGAACTATTTCAATTTCAATTAATGGATTTAAATAATTATTTCTTTAATAAACCTAGATTTCTTCCGGAAAAACTTGGCGCAGTGAGCGATGAGCACGGGGAACACTTTCATCAGGAGATTTCAGCTATAGAAAAAAGATATATCAAGGCAAATAGAATCCTAATATGCTGGCCGATTATTGTTGGACCGTCAAGAGGTATGCTCCACAGGCGAGATATAGCAGAAAATCGTCATTTCTTACTTTGTAGGTGAGTCCGAATGTTCGAATATTGTGTAGTTACGAATGTAGAAAATATTAGTGTTTGAAATTATAAATGCCTGTTCTCTCGGAAACCTTGCGTGATGGAGAAAAACAGATATCATATTTGAATTCAGGAGAAAAAATACTATCAGAATCACATTTTTCTTTCTGAGAGCAAAAAAAAAAGTTTATTTTTTGTTGCTCAGTGTAATTAGAAAATATATTTAATACTTTACTCTTTGCCGATGGCTAAATCATTCAAATCCACAATAAAAAATAAATATCCTGAACTCGTGTCCAACTCAGGGTCGTCCAACTCAGGGTCGGGTCGAGGGATGAGATGAGATGAAATTCCTATAATTATAGATGTCTGTGAACTTCAAGGGTACCGGCCGACCACTCCTAACGCACCGTCACTTGGGCGGATGAACGAAATGAAACAAAATGGATGAGATGAGTATGTAGAAATAGTGGAATGAAATTTGTGGCAGGGGAAAACGGGAGAAACCCCGAGGAAAAACCAGATCAATCTCCGTTTTATCCACCACGAAACCCACATGAAGTGACCCAGACTCGATCTCGGGACCCCAGCAGTGAGAGGCGAGCGTCTAACCGCTTGCACCACGGATCCGCCTTTCAAATCCATAATATGATTTACAAATATAAATTCATCATCATCATCATCATCACAACAACAAGGATTAAGTCCAATGGCCTGTTACGATCTCATTATTCTTCTTCTTCTACTACAAGGTTTAGGCTATGCAGCCTGTTCCGGCGAAGTTAAAAGTGGAGTCCATCTTCTACGTGGTCGGCCAACATCTCTTGTTCCTGTGGAATTATACAGGAAGGTTCTTTTTGGTATTCTTTCGTTGTTCATTCTCATTAAGTGTTCTGTCCATTTCTTATTATTTTCGCTGATTTTATCTTCAATTTTATATATATTTAATTCTTCTCGTATAGTTTCATTCCTTATTCTATCCGCTCTTGTGCATCCTTTCACATTACGTAAAAACAGCATTTCCGCAGTCTGTATCATGCTTTTATCCCTTGATTTCATTATCCAATTTTCACTTCCATACAACAGCAAAGGAACAGCCATTGTTTATATAATTTAAGGTTCGTATCTTTCCTTGTTTTCCGACCCCTAAGGTTCTTTTTATGGTTTCACAAATAGCCTGAAATGTATTTACTTTATTTTCTATATCTTTATTTTCTCCATAAGTTATATCACATCCTAAATATTGGAAATGTGATATTTGTTCTATTATTTTGTTATCCAATACAATTTTTTATCTAATTCCATATTTACCAATAAATGCCATTACTTTTGACTTATTTATTGATATTTTACAATTATATCTATTGGCTATTAAATTTAAATTTATATGCTAACATTTGGAGCTCATTTCCAGATTTTGCTAAAAGTAAAATATCGTCAGCGAATAACAAAGCATTTATTTTATCTTTATTATCAATTAATATTCCTTCATTAGTTAAAACCTTCTTCCATTCTTTTAGGATATCGTCCATATAAATATTAAATAATATAGGTGAGAGTGAACACCCTTGTCGTACTCTTTGGTTTATTTGGAAAAATGTCTTATTTTTAGTCAACTGAGGTTCAATGCAAATATTTGTTCCATAATACAAGCTCTTAACAGTTTCTATAATCTGAATAGAGAGGCCTTTTTCTTTTAGGATATTCCACAATATTTCCCTGTTTACTCGATCAAATGCTTTATCTAAGTCTATAAATAACAAATGTGTTTCTAGGTTTTTTCTTGTCTTTTGTTTATTAGGCTATCTGATTCAGGGCAAATACTCCATCGGTACAAGATCTTCCTTTTCGGAACCCGTTTTGTTCTTCTGCTAGTGTTACTTCAGTAACACATTATTATTCACTATCTAAATGTGGCACGATTGGGAAATCAAAAATAGGGATGGAAACTTATTTTAGGAAAACCAGGAAGGAAGGGTCCAGTAGGTAGACCTAGGATGAGGGGAGAGAATAACATTAACCACGATTTGTGGAAGTTGAATTATACAGTCGATGATTGAAAAATATTAGCTCTGCATAGGAATGCAAGGGGGAGTTTATTTCCGCGCGGATATGAACATCCGTGTTGTAGAGTGTCAGATTTAAAATAAGTCATGTAATCCTCTGTTAGTCGGTCAGTGGACGATACAAGGAATCTAATGTAGGGTAAACGAACTATAACTCGATGTAAAATAGTTCCAATTAAATGACATCATCCGAACTTCCCGATTTAATATTTGGTGACGTAAGCTCAATGCTAATAATAATGCGACACGTGTTGTAAATCATTTGCAAGTGCGGTTTATGTACTCAGGGATTATGGCTTTCAATGAAATGTTATTCATGAAACTCACTTCTCAATCATGTCAGGGAATGTCGATCACTATCTTTATTTATATATACTCTGATTATTATATGAAGTTAGACTTGATAATACTACCTGCAATACAACTATACTCAGTATTTTTATGTATATTTGAACATTAATTTATCACACGTAGGGCTAGGATTTTTATGTACTAAAAGGTAAAATTGCAACATAGTATAATGAGAAGTTAGACTTATGACTAGGGCTCGGATTTCTATGTAATAAAAGATAAGATTGCAATGCAGTTAGTACATAGTATTCAACTGTTTGTGTGTAAAGCCACGATAAAATAAAGTCAAAAGTCTTATTTCTCATTATACTTTTCAACTGTTTGTATGTGAAACCAAAAAAAAAAAAAAAAAAGACAGTCAGAAGTCTAACTTCTCATTATACTATGTTGAAAATCTTAAATTTTAGTATAGGCTATAAAAATCTTAGCCTTGATTATTAGATATTATTATTGTTCAGTTTAGCCAGACTATTTAACTCATGCCCCAAATGGGAGTCAATGACCAATCACGTTTCAATGATTTCTGTTTTACAACCAATCAGAGTCGTGTTTCACGAAATATTTATCAGTGTTAGGATTATCATATATTAAACAAAGCTCCTCCTTTTTAATATTCTGAACAGGTCTGACCGTTATTTTGCAGTGACTGAGCCTATAACAAATACGGCTACCAGATTGTATATAATAGTGCTTACATGTCAACATTTGTAGCAATTGATTATACCACCAAAAAAAGAAACCACTGTTTGCACTTTCTTAAATGTATTTTTCCCAGGTAATAACCGAGAAAATAATATAATTGTCATATTTACATCATACGACATCAAAAATGAATTAATATACAGATTGATGTGTTTCATTTTTTCTCCACTAGAGAGCATTCTTACAATATTGCGTTCCTTTGGCAATAAATCGTATGATCTGGTTGCAGTGATAAACAAAAGAAGCAGTAGAAGCGTACCTATCGTTTCTCATTTGTTTTCAAACATCGCCGTTTACATTAAATATATAAATATTTTAAAATAACTATAGTTAATAATGATTTGTGAGTAAACAGCTTAATTTTATTCGTTAAATAGTCCTAACAAATGCCACTCTTGATTTCCAAATTCTCTAGATAAATTCACTCCTCACTTCGTGAGTCGTGAATTTATCGATAATTTGGAAATCACTCGTGGCATTACTTATGATAATCGTTTAGTACCTAAAATTATCGTGAGTTTTATATTTGAATGTAGTCCATCGCTGTGGTCTCGGAGTAGCGTGCTGCCTTATCACGCAGCGGGCCTGGGTTCGACCCCGTCGGGACAGTTTTTCTGGGTGAGGTTTTTATCGGGGTTTTTCCTCACTTGTAAGACAAATGTCAGGAAAACTTTAAGGCCCAAACGGTCCCCGAAATCATATGGCCATCGCAATCATCATCATTAATATTCATCTTAGGTTAAGCTTAGGATTAGGGACTCTCCTGGTGCACCATTATCATCATCATCACCCATCATATCATCGGGGCAACGTAACCCCGCCTTCCAGGCGTCCCAACCTCAGAAATGGATTACAAGTACGCCATGCCAGGAGAGAAACCAGGAATGTCAAAAAACAAACCTGGGGCATTTGAAAAAAAAATTGAATGTAACATATGTTTGTCCTGGTGAGTGGAAGTGAAGGCCACATGGCCTTAACTCCACCAGACAAATAAAATAAAATAAATAAAGAAAAAAAGACAGTCAAAAGTCTAACTTCTCATTATACCATGTTGCAATCTTATCTTTTATTACATAAAAATCCTAGTCCTAATCATAAGTAATGACACGTGTGAATTCCAATTTATCTAGAGAATTTGGAAATCAAGAGTGGCATTTGTTAGGATTATTTAACGAATAAAATTAAGCTGTTTACTCACAAATCGTTATTTAAATATATTTATTTTAAAATACTTATATATTTAATGTAAACGGCGATGTTTGAAAACAAATTAGAAATGTTTGATTATGTTTTATTTGTTCATCACTGCAACTTGATCATATTATTTATTGCCAAATAAGATCTCAATATTGTAAGAATGCACCCTAGTAGAGAACAAATGAAACACATCAAACTGTATATTATAACCAACATTATAGTTTATTAATTCTTTTTTTTTAGGAAACAACTAAAACCCATTATTTAAAAACACATTTATTGAACACACAATTATCAAATGTGTAGTTGAAAGGAATCAACGGGACCTACCACACCTATAATTCCCTAGTAAAGCTGCAAAGCATAGCATGAAAATGCTTTGATGGTAGTGAGAGACCTGCCCTCGGGCAGAATTAATTTAGAAAATATAATACTAGCGAATACCCGATGTGCGCTGCTACGCCTAAATAAATTAAATATTGAGGGTTAATTAAAATGGTATACACTGCGACGAACCTAACATGGTGGTTGCTAGAGTAAATTTGTAATTTCAAATTACAGGTAAACCCCCACTTCTAAATGTCGGATTTCGTTGATTTTTTGATAATACATACCTCGGTTTATTTTAATACGACATTCCGAGTTTTGTTGTGAAACATCGAAAACTGCGATCGCTAGAGCGATTTTTAAATTTTCATTTCAGGTAAACTCCTACACCTAATGATTTTAGAACATAATAGATAACGGCTAAACAGTCACCGCATCTGAAACCCTGTATGTACACATTTTCATGAACATCGGTTGAGCTGTTTATAAGTTTATAAAGGACACACATACGTACAGTAAATTCATTTTTATACAGTCCCTACATACATACGATCTATTAAATTTACTTGCCACATATAAATATTAATAATATATGAATATATGAACATAAAATATAAATAATTATATAATCAGATTTTTATTAATATATCATCATCATATTCAAGGTATGGGCCTGTTGGTCCGTTCCGCCCCCTGGTGCACTATATGCTGCAGGTGCAGGTCATCTTTCCAACGACGTTTTGGTCTTCCTACATTTCTTCGGCCTAGAGGTTTATAACGAAGCAACTGTTTTGATAAACGATTATTTGGCATTCTTTGTATATGTTCAAACCAATTTCATTTATTTCTGTGTATTCTCTCGTTTATATTACATATTTGTAATTCATCTCTGATATCTTGACTTCTCTTTTGATCTCTTAGAGATACACCTGCAACTGATCTGAGAAATTTAATTTCTATTGGCTCAATTTTATGTTTATCAGAGATCGTTAAATGTCAAGTCTCAGACCCGCATGTTAACGTTGAAACGGCTACTGTTTTGTAAAATTTTAATTGAGTTTCCCTTGTGATCTTATCTCTCAAATATCTTCTTACTGAACCACATATCTGTTGAAATTTCTTTAATTTCTTCTCCATGTCCAAATTTTGCTGGTACGATATCATGCATCCCAGATAATTGAAACAAGTTACTTGTTCAATTAATATTGCTCCAATTACAATTTTGGACTTAAAATTAAATATATTCTTATTACATAATCTTTCATTCCGCAGCTTTATAAAAAACGCAGCACAGAGAAAAAAACTACACACATTTCATGACGGCCTGGTTTGTTTGTTGTAAGGCAGGGATTTAACAGCCGGAACAAATGTTTTTGGGGCTCAGAGAAACCGAGTTAAATGTTTATGTTGATCTTAATATTGTTATAAGGTACATGGTGTGTAAGGCAGTTTGCGAGAATTTCTACTCTTCCACTAATACGGCTATATTTAATGCAAATAAAACGTCCCATGGGAGAGAACGCACAGTCTAACTGTGTCAAGACATTTGGCATGTTCCCCATAACTCCATTTGCTTTTATACTGCAACCTTCTCACGCTCCTACTCCCTCCTCTTCTTCTAAGCTTTAATATCTAAGGCTGTGACGACTGGTGGTGAAATTTTATGGATGTGCACCATAATGTTGAAATTAATAAATTCAGTTAAGTTTTAAGAATTTAGAAGACCAATATATAAATAAGAAAATGCAGAAATTTTAACGGGTGGATGGGGTTCGTTAGTTCTGCAAGACAACCCTTCTACGAGAGACAACTCCGAAATAAAACGGGGCAGGAGCAGCTGGGTGAATGCAATCGGCCTAGGCAGGAAATCCCCGAATAATTAACCGGCCATGAAAATGGGCTAGCAATCCACTTCAAGATGCTCGCAGTCCCAAGGAGTTATCGTATATGGGGCAGAAACTAGTGCTGATACAACAAAAACTAAACAAGTAATAAGCACATGTGAAATGAAAATCTTAAGAACTATTCAGGGGAAAACATTATTTGATAAAATACATAACACAGAAATTAGGGACAAATGTCATATTCAAGACATAATCAAATTTATTATAGATAGACGAAAATATCGGAAGGATCATATAGAAACAATTGAAAAAAAAATGGCTTGCAAAAAGAGCTAAAGAAGATAGACCAATGGGCTGGAGAAGAACAAGAGGAAGACCAGCCAAGAGATGGATAGACAGCGAATGCACATCCAATACATCTTCCTCCGAGGAGTGATTTTGGAGATAAACAGGATGAAAATCCTACAAATTAAGTTTAAGAAGAGAAGAAGAAGAAATTTCAACATATTTTTTATTTTTTTAACAGACGAACACTGAGGAACAAGATAAGAAAGGATACGCAGCTAAGATTTTACTCAACGATGGCTCTATTAGTAGCGATGTATGGAAGTGAGGCCTGGGTCCTGAAGGAAAAAGAAAAAAAAAGTAAAATTCAGGCAGCAGAAATTATATTCCTACGGGCTGTGAAAGGTTGTACAAGAGAAGAACGTATTAGAAATGAGAATATTAAGGAGGAACTAAAAGTACCACCACTTCTTCAACAAATATAAGAACACAGAAATAATTTGAAAGAACATGTGCAAAGAATGACTGAGCATAGGATACCAAAGATGGCACTGATGTATAATTCTGGAGGACGAAGATCGGTAGGAAGACCAAGAAAGCGCTGGGCTGAACATATATGAGATCGGAACAGGCAAAGACCTAATCCGTGAAGGTTGATGATGATGAATTAGATGACTCACATTATAATTGTAGATCTCATGAAAACTAGTTTCGATACATCTAGGTATCATTCTCAATTCCACCTAATTTATGGTTAGTTACATGGAAATGAGAATGATAGGTAGATGTATCGAAATTAGTCTTCAATAAATCTACAATCACCGAACAAACAAACAAAGCAGCAAGGAATAGGTGAAAAATTTAATTTGGAGGAATAAATAAATAACAAGGGAACTGTCAACCATTGCATGCCGAAACTTACCATGAAATTTCTGCCAGAGAAGCCTTGTGATATAGTAAGGCCTTGTCCAAAAAAATATCTGTCGTTTTTAAACTGCAAGAAATAGAAATCGAAGCCAGATTCCAGCAATGTCAACCCACTGTACATAACACAAGGAATTCCTACTTGAGTAAGAGCTGAGTGGAGTGAGACGGAACGCGGCGTGGACGGCAGGTACTGAGGGTTATCCAATCTACCAATTCACGAGTTGTATTGCTTTTCTATGGTTTGAATGAAAATTTGACGCTGGATATTACAAACTGTTGGTTTTCTTAGGGCTTAAAGCACCTTCGGGACTCGGAATTTTGGTAGCATGAGGTTCTAGCCGAGCGTTATTATGTGGATGTATTAGTTATAAAGACATACGTGTTTTTGAACATAAATAAATGGATTCTTAATTTTATCTATTTTATTTCTAGAGAATAATGAATACAATAAACCTAAGTATTCTAACCCTAAATAACTAATCTAAGCTTATATTAAGAAAACCTACATTCGAACTTCCTTGAGATTTGAGAGAGGAGATGGGGGTTTATAAATCTACCCTAATTTACATTTTAATAATTTAATAACTCTTACACTTTGAAAAATAGTATCAAAATATTTAAGATATTTGAATTCTCTTTCTAATTGTCCTAGCATATTTATTAAGAAAAATGGTATGCAGACTTACCCATCAGCTACTCTTCAACAGACAGACACGAGTCCGCTATTTTGCCAGGGTTATATACTAAGCTTTTGACCTACATCTCCAACTAACTGTATTAAATATTCCATTTGTCTAAATGTAGAGATTTTACAGTTAGTCTGGCAATCTTTATCCTGCCATAATCAAAACCCTGTCCTGAAATATAATATGTCTAAGTGCTTTAATTCAACAACTGTTTTTATTTGGAATAATTAAAATAATCTATGAAATAATTAAATATCTATGTAAAATAATCTATGTATTCATAACACTGGATTTTAGTTTCTTTCAGTTAAAAAAAGGCAGTTTTATTTTGGGCACGGCTTTGGTACATCACAACGCTTCTTCGAAAGAAGGTTTTGGCATGCAATGGTTGACAATTCCCTTAACAGAAATTAAAGAAAGAATTTACAAATCTGTAGTGGGACCGGGTCGTAGAACAGCTCCAGTGTAGCCCATATGGGCCTTAAGAGATGAACAATATGAGCACCCAGTGCCTGGGAGTATACCATATTTCCAGGGGAAATAAAAACAGTACCTGGTCCTCTAGGTTGGGGTTTGGGCGTATGCCCGACAACCCACCCCATAAAAACACTAAACTTAGGAAACCAACATCCATTTTTTAATATATGTATATATCCAGAAGGAACAAGATTCAGGGGTAGACCGACATGAAGATGGTGAGATTGTGTGTGGCGGGATCTGCAGAGGACAAAAATGGGAAATTGGAGCGAGCTGTCGAGAACAGGGATGAATGGAAGAGAGCCATAGAGGAAGCGAAGGCCCACCGGGTCTGTTGTGATAATTAAGAAAAAGTACTATCTGTCCTCACTTATGCTTCTGTAACATCCAAAGCAAAATAAATGCTGAAAACACAATACATGATGGCTGACACAAAAATAATGAAGACAACAAGATATGATGGAATCAGAAATCAATATATCCTAGAACAATGTGAATATAAAGCAGAATACAAAGTGTAGAAATTAATTTCCTTAAAAGAACAAAAGGCTGCATAAGTTTGGATCGGATAAAGAATGAAGGTACAAAAAAAAACAGAGTTAAATATATATCCACTGAAAATATGGACAGAACAACTGAGTGGCGGAACAGGCAATTTACCTAGCCCGTGGTGTGAAGAAGAAGAGGAGGAGGAAGAAGAACAATGTGAAATTTTACCAACAAACTAGCGGGTATCAGAAGGAGACAGGAATGGATCAAGAATGAGTGATTACAGAGTATCAAAAATCTCACGACATAATAACCCAACTAGCAGGGGATATCCAGGAAGATCACAACAAAGATGGAAAAAAGTCACTTCCAAATAGGCGGTAAGCCTAGGATCAATAGGGAGAGAAGAAGAAGAAGATTATTATATTATTATTATTATTTTCTTTTTCGTTTCGGTCAGAAGGCAAATATATACATTGTTTTTTTAAACTAATTTTACAAAATTATGACAGTGCCTGTCTTAACATAGGCCTATGCAAGTGAGAATTGGACTCTTATCCGTTCAGACAGAAGAAAAATATAAACTGCACGAATGAAGTTCTTATGTTCAGTAGTAGGTGTGACAATTTTAGACAGAAAAAAGAAATGAAGATATTAGAAAATACTTAAATATTTTTAATTTAACAAATACAATTGACAACATGAGTAACAACTGGTATGAACATATTAAAGGAAAGCCTACAGGTAGAATCCCTCAGCTGTTATTAAAGTGCAAACCAATAGGATACAGAAGTGTTGAACGCCCATTTACTAGATGGGAAGATTAATTAAATCCCACTTGATGTGAAAACAGGCCAACAGGCATAATTTCATGAAGCAGAAGAAGAAGAAGAAAATTATTATCATTATTATTTTCATTTTATTAATATTATTATTATTATTATTAATTTTATTATTATTTATATTTATTTTATTATTATTTTATTATTATTTATTTTTATTATTATTTATTATTGTTATTGTTATTCTTATTATTATTATCGTCGTTATCATCGTCGTCGTCGACATCGTCATCATCATCATCATCACCATCATCATCATCATTATTATTATTATTTTTAATTGCGGATGAGCCCGTATAGGACTACGCAAAGTACTTAGAGGCGTTTCCTTTGAGCCCAAATTTATTTCATTCTTTTGCTATGAGCTTGTTTTCTCTCATCTGTCCAAGTTGTTCCAGTTTTTTTCTTCGGTTTGTCCTCTTGGTCAACTTATTCACCATATCTGTTTCGGATATCTTCTTTAGTAATTCCTGCCAATTTTAAGTCCTTTTTGACTTCATCAATCCACTTCATAGTATCCACTGGAGCTTTACTTGTGTTTTCGTAGAATTCCATTATCTGTTTTGTAAGCGTATTTGAGTTCATTCGTTTAATATGGCCATAAAATTTTAACCTTCGTTTTCTAATATCACTATGAATGTCTGTATGCATTTTTATTTCCTTTTTATTTCTGAGCTCTAAATTATTATATTATTATAATTATAATTATTATTATTAATATTAATATTATTATTATATTATATATACATACATACATAAATACCCCAAACACGACACTACTCCTTGACCAAAGATGTGATAGCATGATCCTCATATAACATTTTTGTCGGAATTTGTGGGTTACAACAGAATGTTAGATGATAGTTTAGGGCAGGAAGCAGCCTGGTAGTTTAACGGGGTGTGGCATCGAGACGAACAATACACCTGCATAGTGTAGCCCACTTGAACTTTAAGCGTAAACACATATACGTGAAACCCTGGAGAATTACCTTAGTCAAGCGATCTAATTAAACCATCTTATAATTTACTCATTAGCACCATAACCTCTCCATACATCCCCATCACGAGGTACTTTTTTTCAATCGTTTATTATTCAACAGGTATGAAATGTATACATCATCTCAGCGTGCCCAATTTTAAGTTTTTATTCTATTTCTCCATTCATCCAGTCGCCATCCTGCAGTCTTGTGTCCTTAATCAAATGTGAATTCCCTCTCCATACATCCCTATCCTGAGCTAATATTTTCCAATCATCTCCTGTATAATATACTTCCCTCAAATCATGATTAATGTTATTCTCCCACCTCATTCTTGGTCTACCAACTGTGCATTTTACCTCAGGATTTTCTACAAGAAGCTTGCATATCCTTGTCCAGCCTCACTGGCTATTAGTCAGCGTTTCTGTCTGCTGTTCATGAGGTCTTGGGTTCGATTCCTGCCAAACCATAGGGATTTTTCCTTAAAAAGGAATTATTCCTGTGGTTGCCATGGTCAAGAACTCTCCTGGCGCTTCATTACACTGAGCAACAAAACATAAACTTTTTTGTTTGTCTCAGAAAGAAAAATATGTGATTCTCCTGAATTCAAATATGATATCGGTTTTTTCTCCATCACGCAAGGTTTCCGAGAGACAGGAATTTATAATTTCAAACGCTTTAATATTTTCTACATTCGTAACTACACAATATTCGAACTTTCGGACTCACCTAGAAAGTAAGAAATGACGATTTTTTGCTATATTTCGCCTGTGGAGCATCCCTCTTGATGGTCCAACAATAATCGGCCAGCATATTAGGATTCCATTTGCCTTATATCTCTTTTCCATAGCTGAAACCATTTGAGTTAGCTCATTTGGTTTTATTTTACAATGGACAAATGGACGAAAAAATGTTTATTAAAAAGATAATTATTTAAATCCATTAATTGGAATTGAAATATAAAAAACTGTGGATGATGGAGAAATACCGAATACATATTTGAAAACACGATAAAAAACTGCATTAAGTACAGCTATTGGTACTCATGAGACAATAATCATGATATTATCGGGGTAATGTAACTACGCCTTTTAGGCGCCCAAACTTCAGAGTGTGTTACAATTTCGCCAATGCCAGGAGAGAAACCAGAAATATCGAAATGACAACCGGGGGTATTGAATAATAAAAATAAACTTCCAAGTCGTCTATCATTCCCTATTCGTGCCACAAGTCCTGCCCATTGCAGTGTACGAGTCTTAACGGTTTCATCCAAATTTAACGTAGAGTTCTGAACAGTAATGCACTTGTACATTGTATTCTAATGGTTACAATTTTACTGCAGACGAAAATTACATCACTGTATTTTTAAGCCGTGCATTTTCTGATGAGTGTACACAAGCTATGCTCTGTGGATGTTGAGCAGAGGCTACTTAGTAATGGAATTAGCCACAACACCACTAAAGTAAAGGTAGAAGACAGAGAGATTATGCAAAATAAAAGATACCAAGGTGCAAAATAGAAAAAGTAATCCTCACTATTACAAAATTATGCAAACTGAATTACAGTTTGACCTACTTAGAATTTGTGTTCTCCAATTTCTTTTCTAAACAGAATAATGACACAGTTTCAGTTAATGGAGTTTCTAAATTAATTTAACTTTGCTTCTCACCTCGTTTGTTTCAAGTTTACATTTAAGCTTTAAACCACTCACCTCGAAGATGAGTCAACTCATGTCTATTTAATAATAATAATAATAATAATAATAATAATAATAATAATAATAATAATAAATAATAATGTCATAGGTGAAACATTTAGACTCAGAAGTAAACAGGGAATAAAAATATATGCAGACATTCATAGTGATATTAGAAAACGAAGGTTAAAATGTTATGGCCATGTTAAACGAATGAACTGAAATAGGCTTACAAAACAGATAATGGAATTCTACGAAAACAGAAGTAAAGCTCCAGTGGATACTATGAAGTGGATTGATGAAGTCAAAAAAGACTTAAAATTGGCAGGAATTACTAAAGAAGATATCCCAAAAAAGAGATATATTTAGAATTAAGGTGAAATAAGTGGCAAGGTGACCAAGAGGACAAACCGAAAGAAAAAACTGGAGCAACTTGGACAGATTGATAGAAACAAGCTCATACCAAAAAATGAAAAAAAGAATGGGCTCAAAGGAAGCGCCTCTAATTACTTTGCGTAGTCCTACATGGGCTCATCCGCAATAAAAAAAAAGAATAACTCCACCATTGCCGGTCCCAAGTCTGAATATGAAAGGAGGAGGGGGAGGAGTAACACCTCGTTAGAAAACCTAGGTTCAGCTGACCTGGCTGATAGTACCTCGTGAGGGTCTTTAGCCAGGGTTACGGTGAAGACAACAACGGCAGATGCAGCAGAGTAGGAGACCTACGGTATGGTGCAGATGGCGGATGAGGAAATAAAGGGTGGATAAGACTCTTAGCTGCAGTAAAAGCAACTGATCTATGATGGACTCCAGAAAAAGTCTCTGGTCCTCCAGGTTGGGAGTTGATGCTATGGGCCAGCTCCTCATACATTGTAAAAAAAACTTAATGCTAAAAAATATATATATAGAAATAAATGTATATTTTGATTGAGGATACCTATGTATATAACAGAAACAAACCTGAAATAATAATAATAATAATAATAATAATAATAATAATATAATAATAATAATAATAATAATATCAAAACTAATGGTGTATTATGGGATCAGAATATAAGTTCTAAAACAAAAACAAACATTTTAATACAGAAGCATAGGACCTAAATTGTAGAACTAAATTATGCAGAAATTGATTTTTGGAGGCGTTCAGCAGGAATTTCTAGAAGAGATAAACTAAGAAACAATGTAATTAAACGAAAAATTAATGTTCTACTTCAATTGTGGTTTTTATAAAAAACAAACTATTAAAATGGTATGGCCATGTAAGAAGAATGACAGAAGACAGATTTCCAAGAAGAATACTATAATGGGTGCGACTTGTTATATGAAGAAGAGGACGGTATAAATAATGTGTATTGATGGTGTTTTGAGTAGTATGAGGGGAAAAGGACTGGAGGATGGTGATTGGAATGACAGACAAATGTGGGGGAAAATGGCATTAGATTAATTGGGCACTGGTAGATGTGAAATATTGTGAAACCTGTTAACTAACTCACAGGCTCTATCGAACCCGTAGGTTCATGGCCGCGCGGACATAAGCCCTCCATACATCCCTATCCTGAGCTAATGTTTTCCATTCTTCCGCTGTATAATCGACTTCCCTCAAATCATGAATAATGCTATTTTCCCACCTCATTCTTAGACTACCAAATTGGCTTTTTCCCTCTGGTTTTCCTACTAGAAACTTCCATGCACCTCGTTCATCCCTCATTCGTGCCACATGTTCTGCCCATCGCAGCCTACGAGACTTAACCGATCTTATTATATCTGGTTTCCTATAGGCCTACATATAATGTAGCTCACTATTATATAGTTTTCTCCATTCACCTGTCTGTATATCTCATTTTGGCCCAAAAATTTTCCTAAGAACTTTATTCTCAAATACTCGTAATCTTCCTTCCTCCCTTAAAATTGGAGTCCATGTTTCGCATCTACATAACATATCTGGGAGAATAACTGTTTTATATATTTTCAATTTAACGATTTTTGAAAGGAGTTGGAATGAAAATAGTCCCTGTAATGTATAATAGCATGCATTTTTAGAATTGAGCCTATATTAATTTTTTTTGTGCATCTCATTCCTATTTGCAATTATTGTTTCTAGATACTTGAAATCAGCTACTACTTCAAACTCTCCTTCATTTGTCATTAGTTTGTCTATTTCCATTATATGAAGCATATATAGGTGCAAACACATATTTAGTTTTATTGATGTTTGCTTCATGTTTCAATTTCTTAGTATTATTCAATAGAGTGCGTGTGTGCTGGCCGTTAGTATCTCCTCGTTATCGCTCAATACTACTACAAATTATCACGCTACAAAATAAAATGTTGGATCCTTAGAGACAGTAAATATCTTAAAGGGACCGGTATCAATATTGCCGAAGACTTTAGTGAGAAAGTGCGCCGCGAAAGGGACTTTCTTAAGCTACACATGCTCGAGGCGAGGAGGCAGGGCTGCCATGCAATCATGCAATTTAATAAATTGATTATAAATGGACGAATCTGGAGCAGGGAACAACTACAAAATCTGGACAACTCTGAAAATGAATTTGAAGAGGTCACTGACAGCGAGTCCCCAAAACCTACAGGGGACGCTTCAATAGCAGGTGGTCTCCTTACAGCAGAGGAGGGAGAAAATTCTACACGAGAGAAAGAGAGAGGGAGCACTACGATTCCCAGGAATCCAATAAACATACAGCAAAAAAACGGCCGAACGTCATCAGCATAAAATAACAGCCTATTAATACCATTGAGTCGTAGGTCTTCTTCATTCTCCAAAGATTTTTATGGAATGCTCTAATACATAATTGAATAGTAGAGGGGATAGTGCATCTCCTTGCTTTAACCTATTATGAATTTCAAAATATTACAAACCACTAGGACGAAGAAATGTAGGAACACCCAGTAAAAGATGGACAGATCAATTCTAACGTAAGATATCGGGACAGACCTTAAGGTCTAATCCTTGATGCTGCTGCCAATGATGAATGATTTATTATTTAATAACATTTACTACATATTCTAATACTTCATTGGTGACTATCTAATACCCGGCGTGCTCTGCTACTCCTAAATAGAATTAACAATCTTCTATTCTTACTCCTAAATAAATGTTAATGTGTTTTTACCACCTGCCTTGAGCTGCTATACTTGCTCGGGAATCAGTTTATCTCGATCTTCTTGGCATCAATGAAAGACAAAAATTGTTATTGTGAGTTATCCGTAAAAGATAAACGTGCTGTCGCGGAATTTTTGTAGAGTGTTATGAGATATTCGATTCCGTGTACAATAATTTGGTGTAGGCCTAATTTGTATGGTTTAGGCAGCGTAAGCCATTCAAGCGTCAAAATAGGGACTTTATTTCATGTTTTTCACTACAAAGAGTGATTTTTAGGGGTGAAGGGGTTGAGTATTACAACTCTCTTATAGCCTATGTTCATCCCAGGAATCTCCTGAATGTTTTTCAAAAAGTCCCATCATAATCGGATGAACGGTATGGCAGAGCACGCTTGACCGGGAATTTACTTATCCCGATCTTCTTGGATTCAACGAAACACAAAAATGAGTATTGTGAGTTATCCGTAAAAGATAAACATATGCTATCCGGGACTTTTTTGTAGAGTTTTTTTAGATATTCAATTCGGTGTACATTAATTTGATGTATTTTTTTTGGTTTAGGCAGTTTAAGCCATTTAAGCGTCAAAATAGGGACTTTATTTCATGTTTTTCACTACAAAGAGTGATTTTTAGGGGTGAAGGGGTTGAGTATTACAACTCTCTTATAGCCTATGTTCATCCCAGGAATCTCCTGAATGTTTTTCAAAAAGTCCCATCAGAATCGGATGAACGGTATGGCAGAGCACGCTTGACCGGGAATTTACTTATCCCGATCTTCTTGGATTCAACGAAACACAAAAATGAGTATTGTGAGTTATCCGTAAAAGATAAACATATGCTATCCGGGATTTTTTTAGAGTTTTTTTAGATATTCAATTCTGTGTACATTAATTTGATGTATTTTTTTTGGTTTAGGCAGTTTAAGCCATTTAAGCGTCAAAATAGGGACTTTATTTCATGTTTTTCACTACAAAGAGTGATTTTTAGGGGTGAAGGGGTTGAGTATTACAACTCTCTTATAGCCTATGTTCATCCCAGGAATCTCCTGAATGTTTTTCAAAAAGTCCCATCAGAATCGGATGAACGGTATGGCAGAGCACGCTTGACCGGGAATTTACTTATCCCGATCTTCTTGGATTCAACGAAACACAAAAATGAGTATTGTGAGTTATCCGTAAAAGATAAACATATGCTATCCGGGACTTTTTTGTAGAGTTTTTTTTAGATATTCAATTCTGTGTACATTAATTTGATGTATTTTTTTTGGTTTTGCAGTTTAAGCCATTTAAGCGTCAAAATAGGGACTTTATTTCATGTTTTTCGCTACAAAGGGTGATTTTTATGGTTGAAGGGGTAGAGTATTACAACTCTCTTATAGCCTATGTTCATCCCAGGAATCTCCTGAATGTTTTTCAAAAAGTCCCATCAGAATCGGATGAACGGTATGGCAGAGCACGCTTGACCGGGAATTTACTTATCCCGATCTTCTTGGATTCAACGAAACACAAAAATGAGTATTGTGAGTTATCCGTAAAAGATAAACATATGCTATCCGGGACTTTTTTGTAGAGTTTTTTTAGATATTCAATTCTGTGTACATTAATTTGATGTATTTTTTTGGTTTAGGCAGTTTAAGCCAATTAAGCGTCAAAATAGGGACTTTATTTCATGTTTTTTCACTACAAAGAGTGATTTTTAGGGGTGAAGGGGTTGAGTATTACAACTCTCTTATAGCCTATGTTCATCCCAGGAATCTCCTGAAGTTTTTTCAAAAAGTCCCATCAGAATCGGATGAACGGTATGGCAGAGCACGCTTGACCGGAATTTACTTATCCCGATCTTCTTGGATTCAACGAAACACAAAAATGAGTATTGTGAGTTATCCGTAAAAGAATAAACATATGCTATCCGGGACTTTTTTGTAGAGTTTTTTTAGATATTCAATTCGGTGTACATTAATTTGATGTATTTTTTTTGGTTTAGGCAGTTTAAGCCATTTAAGCGTCACAAATAGGGACTTTATTTCATGTTTTCACTACAAAGAGTGATTTTTAGGGGTGAAGGGGTTGAGTATTACAACTCTCTTATAGCCTATGTTGATCCCAGGAATCTCCTGAATGTTTTCAAAAGTCCCATCAGAATCGGATGAACGGTATGGCAGAGCACGCTTGACCGGGAATTTACTTATCCCGATCTTCTTGGATTCAACGAAACACAAAAATGAGTATTGTGAGTTATCCGTAAAAGATAAACATATGCTATCCGGGACTTTTTGGAGAGTTTTTTTTAGATATTCAATTCTGTGTACATTAATTTGATGTATTTTTTTTGGTTTAGGCAGTTTAAGCCAATTAAGCGTCAAAATAGGGACTTTGTTTCATGTTTTTCACTACAAAGAGTGATTTTTAGGGGTGAAGGGGTTGAGTATTACAACTCTCTTATAGCCTATGTTGATCCCAGGAATCTCCTGAATGTTTTTCAAAAAGTCCCATCAGAATCGGATGAACGGTATGGCAGAGCACGCTTGACCGGGGATTTACTTATCCCGATGTTCTTGGATTCAACGAAACACAAAAATGAGTATTGTGAGTTATCCGTAAAAGATAAACATATGCTATCCGGGACTTTTTTGTAGAGTTTTTTTAGATATTCAATTCTGTGTACATTAATTTGATGTATTTTTTTTGGTTTAGGTAGTTTAAGCCATTTAAGCGTCAAAATAGGGACTTTATTTCATGTTCTTCACTACAAAGAGTGATTTTTAGGGGTGAAGGGGTTGAGTATTACAACTCTCTTATAGCCTATGTTATCCCAGGAATCTCCTGAATGTTTTCAAAAAAGTCCCATCAGAATCGGATGAACGGTATGGCAGAGCACGCTTGACCGGGAATTTACTTATCCCGATCTTCTTGGATTCAACGAAACACAAAAATGAGTATTGTGAGTTATCCGTAAAAGATAAACATATGCTATCCGGGACTTTTTTGTAGAGTTTTTTTAGATATTCAATTCTGTGTACATTAATTTGATGTATTTTTTTTCGTTTAGGCAGTTTAAGCCAATTAAGCGTCAAAATAGGGACTTTATTTCATGTTTTTCACTACAAAGAGTGATTTTTAGGGGTGAAGGGGTTGAGTATTACAACTCTCTTATAGCCTATGTTCATCCCAGGAATCTCCTGAATGTTTTTCAAAAAGTCCCATCAGAATCGGATGAACGGTATGGCAGAGCACGCTTGACCGGGAATTTACTTATCCCGATCTTCTTGGATTCAACGAAACACAAAAATGAGTATTGTGAGTTATCCGTAAAAGATAAACATATGCTATCCGGGACTTTTTTGTAGAGTTTTTTTAGATATTCAATTCTGTGTACATTAATTTGATGTATTTTTTTTGGTTTAGGCAGTTTAAGCCATTTAAGCGTCAAAATAGGGACTTTATTTCATGTTTTTCGCTACAAAGGGTGATTTTTATGGTTGAAGGGGTAGAGTATTACAACTCTCTTATAGCCTATGTTCATCCCAGGAATCTCCTGAATGTTTTTCAAAAAGTCCCATCAAAATCGGATGAACGGTATGGCAGAGCACGCTTGACCGGGAATTTACTTATCCCGATCTTCTTGGAGTCAACGAAACACAAAAATGAGTATTGTGAGTTATCCGTAAAAGATAAACATATGCTATCCGGGACTTTTTTGTAGAGTTTTTTTAGATATTCAATTCTGTGTACATTAATTTGATGTATTTTTTTGGTTTAGGCAGTTTAAGCCATTTAAGCGTCAAAATAGGGACTTTATTTCATGTTTTTCGCTACAAAGGGTGATTTTTATGGTTGAAGGGGTAGAGTATTACAACTCCCTTATAGCCTATGTTCATCCCGGGAATCGCCTGAACATTTTGCAAAAAAACCCCATCAAAATCGGATCAACGATATGGCCGCGCATAGAATACGAACAAACAAACAAACAAATAAATAAACAAGCATACAAACATGCATTTTTATATATTATATTATATTGATCGGCCGCGGTGGACTAGTGGTTATGCTCCTTACCTCTGGTCCCGAGGATCGCGGGTTCAAACCCGGCCGGGGTCGATGGATTTTTTTAGGATGAAAAAATCCAAGGGGCAAGTCCTCCGGGAGGGACTTTAAGCCGTGGGTCCCGAGTCTGAAGATTTTCAGGCTCGTAAAAAATCCTTAAGCCTGAATGAAAAGGTCTCTAAGCAAAATTTACCGAATTTTTCCGTCCTAGTACTACGTTGGTTTCCTAGATGTCAGTATGAGGCGGAACGCTGACCACGGACCACTCAAAATTACATCTATACGAAAACAAGTGTAACTAAATTAGTATGGTTCAAATTCTTCCCTGTAGGGGGAGAGCGCCTGAATCTCTGTAAAGGGAAAACATGGGCTTACAAAAAAAAAAATATTATATTACTATTATTCTTGTGATGTGCCTAATGTATGTCGAATTCTTGATTAAATCCTATAGACATGTAATTTATTCAACTGGAGTGCAGCTGAATGATAACTGATTAAATATTGGATACAAGCTGTATAAGCACATTGTGGCCAATCAAATATCTGAGGCGTCCTCTCCTCATGATTGATGGCTTAATTGAGCATACCATTACAAATGTAATGCAATTGATTCTGCAAAATATACAACTGCGACATGGTAAATGGCATCTGTCAATACGGCGTGAAAACCCCAATATATTTACTGATATTTTCGTTTTATGCAATAGATAGAGAATGTGATTTTTTACTAATGCGATTCATTTTAATTTAGTTTAACCTCTCAACTTATAGGTACTATTTACATACCTCAGGCCACCCGGAGCTTAAAGTGGCATGACCTGTCGGGTGAAGAAATGCGGTCAAGTGTTTATATTTTTACTTTAAGCTGCAACACTACTTTTTTCCGCTTCGGAACTTTTTTTTTCTTTTACTCGACATTAATTATAAATTGGGAACAATGTGTTATCGAATCAAAATTATTGCAACGAATGACAAGTTCTTCTTCTTCTTCTTCTTAATATTATTATTATTATTATTATTATTATTATTATTATTCCTTTCCAGGATTACATCAATGCGACATGTTCCGGTCTCAAGTCCATCGTTTCCTTGACCGTCCCAAAGTTCTTTCTCCATGTGGTTTGTAGGTGTTGATCGTTTTGGGTAATCTTGTATTGTCCATTCTGTCTAAATGTTCTTTCCACTGGTATCTGTGCTCTTCTAGTGTATCAACTATTGAAAATATCTCCAGTTCATTTCTTATTGATTCATTGTGTAATCTGTCCATGCGTGTATATCTTTTTACGGATCTTAAAAATTTCATTTCAGTGGCTTGAAGGTGTGAGATATCTTTTTTTGTAAGTATCCAAGATTCAGATCCATATAAAAGAACAGAACAGCCATAATTTTATAACACCTGAGGTGAGTTTCTCGAGTCTTTCGGAATGACAAGTTGAAACAATAAAACACCGACGAGGGCGGTATTTAACAACATGTTAATACGGCAGCGGGGCCTTTAACAACGAACTTTAGGCTTAGTGACAATAAGGTTTGTTTTACTTTGATATTTGTCCATTTGGTTTAAATCACCCTTTGTAAAAGCAGCCTTGGCACGTTGCAGTAAAATAAGTTGCCGATGCAGTAATAAAGGATATTATCGCCTGATTATGATGGTTTTCCAGCGGCTCGCTTCGTTTCCCCGCAGTCATTGTCCTTTTTCTTAGCCAAAGTCTATGCCTATTGATCTGTCCGGCTTTATCTCTCTTTATAATATTATAATGATATTGTGAAAAAATGTCTGAACCAGGAATCGAACTGTGGACCTCTAGTTCTCCAGACTAGTGTGTAGCCCACTACACCATTCTAGACTTGGCACTAATATTAACAATTCTTTCCACATATACAAATCTATAATTCTCGTTTCGTCCGCTGCCAGGTAGGTGTCACTACCATCGCCAACGGCCGGCTTCGTTTAGAAATATCTATATTTGAGAATTTTACACCACCACTTTTATAAGCAGTAAACGATGTTATTTAACATTTTCCAATACTGTTATTTTAACACAGTTCCAATAGTCTGGAGAACTAGAGGCCCACGGTTCGATTCCTGGTTCAGACATTAATTTTTCTTTCCACAATGTCATAATATGATCCATTATTGGAACTGTGTTAAAATAACAGTATTGGAAAATGTTCAATTTATCTCTCTTTGCAGGAAACGTAATAAATTTTCTTTTATGGAACGGGTTGTCAGCCCTTCGCCAACCTCCGCATTTGGGGGACCTAACCAGTGCCTCATTTGCCGGTTTTCGGGATTCCTATTGGGCCTTCTCGGCTACCGTAGCGGTCACGGGGAAACTAGTCCCCACCGTACATCACCAGGCTATTCCGTACTTCCCGTTGCCCACCCCTCGGGACGTGGACCACTGAGGTTGGATTTTGAAGGGCCGCAGTTGTTATATGTAATTAAATATAATTAAATACAAAAATGCCTACTACCGCCACTATAATAAATCCGCATGTTAATCATTGTCAAGGATTGTCGCGCGGCATCCGCTTTTATATAAACGGAAAACCATCATAGTGAGGCGATTATACTAATACATCTATTATATTGACTGGATCCGCGAATAAAGGAATTTTTAGCCGCGAATACAGGAACTGTGTCACAATTTCTTAACCCGCGAATAATGAAAAACTCGAAGAACGGAACCGTCAATAAGGAGATTTTCCTGTATATCGTAAATATTATTAAATAATAAATAATCAGCAGCAGCATCAAGAATTAGACCTTGAGGTCCGTTCTAATCTAATGTTAGAATTGGTCTGTCCAATTTTTACTGGGTCCTCCTACTTTTCTTCGTCTTAGTAGTTTGTAATGAGGAATCTGTTTCGGAATTATACTATTATTCATTCTATTGAATTAGTCCATCCATTCATCTATGTATTGTGCAATTCTGTCTAATAATTTGAATGTGTTAAGTTCTCTTCGTATATGAGATGTTCAGAGCAAAGTTGGACGAAGTTCAAAGATTTAAAATCCTAGTTTTATGTGAATTTTGGTTCAAAATATCAATAATTCTTCAGAGCAATAGTGAACCAAGTATTGTATTTGTCCTTTTTTCACTGTAAAAATAATGCTTAATTCTTCATCTGCAATTAAATTAAGTAGTCTACTCTAGCTTTATGTAATAATCATCATCATCCATTCAAGTATTAGGCCATTTGGCCTGTTACGGTCTCAAAGAGGAGTTTTATATCCAGCGCTTTTTTGGACGTCCCAGCGATCTTTTGCCTTGGGAGCAGTAACGAAGCATGGCTTTTGAAATTCTATGAGATGACATTCGTTGAAGATGGGCATTCCAGTTGTTCTGGTAGTTTTGTATGTGGTGAAGAATGGGTTCTACATCCAACTCTTCCATAATTTCCTCATTTCTTTTATTGTCCCACTTTGTATAGCCTGCTGTACGGCGCATAAATCGCATATCATTTGCTGTTATTCGGCTTTCTTCTCTTCTTAGCTTTATGTAAGTTTTTCTCAAAACAGTAAAGTATGGACTTGGTCCACTTTTGCTCTGAGTCCCTCATATATTCCGTAAACTTACAAAATCGGACCATGAATCGAACTTGCTCACGAATTCCCTTACTTTACGCCGTCCTGCAGGACAGATTTTATTTTCTGAATAGGTAAAACTTTACGGAAATATGTAATGATAATAAATACAATGTTTAAAATATCAATAGGCCTACTATGTCTTTGAATTGGGAATAGTATAAAATTTATGCTAGTTGCTCCACACTGCTTATGTATGCAAACGTAAACCAGGCTTTTTAAGTATTCTCTGTAGAATGCCGTTCCACCAGTGAATATTCGATCGGAGAACAAGTGACTTCTAGCGTCATGTTGGCAAATGTGATAATATATGTTCCCGCTAGAGCCAATTGCCAACATGTTTGTTCACATATAATAGTCCAAGATCCGGCTGCAAGATTACTACGTTCATCGAGTGTTTGAACAAAATCATTTTTTTTTCATAAAATTGTGAATGGCTGAATACATTTTTGTCTATTAAAATTCGGCCGCCAGCATGTTTAATTAAAATATAATTAATTAATTTATTCGAAATAATTTGATTCACTTGTTATTAACATACATTATAATCCAGTTCACAGAAATCGATGTATAGAGCTTTAAAAGTTTTGGTTGCCATTGCACACTTGGCCATAAATCTCCTCGCGGCTACAGCAGGCTGTAGCACCAATCAGTAATAAAATGGTGGTAAGTACGTAATTATTGTTTTATATTGTTTCAAATAAAATTCAGTTTATTTAAAATGCTGTTTCGTATAATGTACATTAACACTACATTTTTTATATATTTTTGTATATACATTGTACGTAGTATACATAAAGAGCAGTGGTTTTAAATCCCGCTGTGAGGGAACAATATAAAACAATAAATACATAAATACCGCCATTTTATTTCTGATTGGTGTCACAACCTGCTGTAGCCGCGAGGAGGTTTACGGTCAAGTGTGCAATGGCAACCTAAACTTTTCAAGCTCTATACATCGATTTCTGGAAACTGGATTATAATTTATTTTAATAACAAGCGAATCAAATTATTTCGAATAAATAAATAAATCGTAGACTGCGATGGGCAGGACATGTGGCACGAATGGGGAATGAAAGACGCGCATGGAAGCTTCTTGTAGGAAAACCAGAAGGAAAACGCCCAGTTGGTAGACCAAGAATGAGATGGGAGAATAACATTCAGTATGATTTGAGGGAACTAGATTATACAGGGGATGATTGGAAAACATTGGCTCAGGATAGGGGTATATGGAGAGCTTATGTCCGCAAGGCCATGAACCTACGGGTTCGATAGTGTCAGTGAGTTAGTTAAATAAATAAATACATTATATTTTAATTACACATACTGGCGGCCAAATTTTAATAGGCAACTCGGCAAAAATGTATTCAGTAATTCACAATTTTATGAAAAAAATTGATTTTGTTCATACACTCGAAGAACGTAGTAATGTTGCAGCCGGATCTTGGATTATAAGGGGGTTATATCGCAAGAGTCCGCCAACATTATTGGCAAGTTTGGGTGAGAAAATAGACAAGTAAGTGTTAGATGGGTAAGTTAGTGTTAGTTTGGGAAATACTAATAAAATTCATTGTTAAAACCGTTGAGGTGGAGAGTCATAAACTAAAATAAGTTAAAATACCTTCTTACGTAAAATACGTCGTCCTCAACTTTTAAAATATGTTAGGCCTTTCAGGACATCCGTCCCATCTTCAGCAGTTCATTCTTCGCTACAGCATCCAGGTTGATGTTTGATGCAGCTGGTCCTAACAAAGCCACATTAGGACCAACTGCATCAAACATCAACCTGGATGCTGTAGCGAATAATGAACTGCTGAAGATGGGACGGATGTCCTGAAAGGCCTACAGGCATAAAGATAACACATTTTAAAAGTTGAGGGCGACGGATTTTACCTAAGAAGGTATTTTAACCTATTTTATTTTATAGTTTGGGAAAGTTAAGGTGAGGAAATGGGCGAGTTATTATACTAGATTAGATTAGCCTCACTTTTTTGATACTGGGTTTTTGTAGTAAGTTGACTACACTGTCTGAGAAATGATTAATATATATTTTACATTGCAAATGTGTTGATTTTAGGTAACTTTGAACTCAACTTGCCATTTTGGCTAAACTTAACAACCTGTGATGCGACGTTTTTAATCCTTCATAAATTCGAGTCAACTTTCTTTCATAGGGTTTCATTTCTGAAATTGTTTCCCACCATTTAAAATTATTTTTAAATTTTTTCTAGTGATTACTTCAATATATTTTTCTATGATATTTGACTACATACGTAGTATGAAGACGTGGCAGCCATATTGATTTTAACGAATATTCTCTGCAACAACCAAATAGTGTTCCAGTGCAGCTAACGTAGAGTAAATACTAATTAACTGAACACATATAATTCAGAATTCCAGAACTTATTTATTTTTTGGGTGTTGTATTCTTTCACAGGTTAGAATGCTTAAATTACGTTAGATCAGCTTTTATGTTGGTCTTTCACAGGTCAGAGTGCTTAAATTGCGTTACGTTAGCTTTTAAATTCGTTAAATATCGTGTATATGTTGGCTGCATCCCGTAATTTCATTAATTTCATCGTGTAAACTGCTTCGCATTTGTTGGCGCATGCGCATGGTGTATGATTGGAAGTTAAAAAAAATTCGCGTCATATAAGTTTTTCCCTCATTTTATTTTGAGGCATGCAAGCAAGAGGGCTAAGCATCGAAGATGCCCAAGATTGTAGGCTTTGGAGGTTTGGCACGGGAAGACGGCAGCAGCTGTAAAAACCCGAAGATAGATAGACACTGAACAACAAAAAAACAAACTTTTTTTTTTGTCTCAGAAAGAAAATATGTGATTCTAATAGTAATCTTTTTCTCCTCAATTCAAATATGATATCGGTTTTTCTCGATCACGCAAGGTTTCCGTGAGAGTCCATCCTTTTAGCCGGGAACCAAGCATTTCGGACTGTTTTGGATAACTGTAAATCTCGTATGAGATCGTTAAGATCTTCTTGAGTCAATAAATGAGACTCAGATGAACAGTTTTGTTCCAAAGTTGTATCACCAAAATCTGTTTCTTCTTCTCCCTTATTTCCATCAGAATATGAGCTCTCTTCATCTATTGTCACATGTTCTGGAGACTTTGGTATGGGCAATTCTTCGCAGTGTGGAACTGGTCTCATTGCAGATTGGGTGGGCACCGGTCCCATACTGGCCGAAATACCATGAGAAAATTTGTTCCCCCATGGAGACTCGAACCAGCGCAAGTCCCATAGCTCTGCGCCAAGGCTTCCTACCTTAACCGCTCGGCTACGGCGCGGGACGGCAAAATAATAAGCCTAAAACCACCTTCAAGATGATGAAAATTCACTTACAAACCATAAGACATTGCAACACCAAAGACAAACAAAGATTAATAAAATTATATGCCACAAAAATTCCAGAAAAAATATCACTATTCCCAAGCCAATTTTAGAAGAACAATGAGATTGCAAGTCCGGGTACACCACTGTATGTTTTGATTTTGGCGTAATCCCTTTAATGTTTGTTAAGCAGAAAATAATTATTTAAATGTATTAATTGAAATTGAAATAAAAAACTGTGGGCGATGGAGAAATTCCGAATACATATTTGAAAACACGATTTAAAAACTTCATTAAGCACATCTATTGGTACACATGAGACAAAAATCATGTTGACCAGTGTAGATAGATAGATAGATTATTTTAATGCATTTACATATTTCTTTTGCGAATAAATCAACTTATATATATATTTCTATCAGGTAATTATTCACACACTCCAACAATAAATTGCGTGTGTTTCAGTTTTTTATTTGAATGTATGTAGACTATTTAACTCATGCCCCAAATGGGACTCAGTGGCCAATCACGTTTCAATGATTTCTGTTTTACAACAAATCAGAGTCGTGTTTCACGAAATATTTATCAGTGTTATAATTACCATATTAAAGAAAGGTCCTCCTTTTTAATATTCTGAACAGGTCTGACCATTATTTTGCAGTGACTGAGCCTGTGAGAAATACGGCTACCAAATTGTATATATAGTGCATGGATGTCAATACATGCCGCATGCGGGAGTTAATATAAAAACATTTGTAGCAATTGATTATACCAGCAAAAAAAGAAACCACTGTTTGCACTTTCTTAAATGTATTTTTTCCCAAGTAACTTAATAATCCAGAAAAATATAATTGTCATATTTACATCATACGACATCGGAAATGAATTAATATACAGTTTGATGTGTTTCATTTTTTCTCCACTAGAGAGCATTCTTACAATATTACGTTCCTTTGGCAATAAATAGTATGATCTGGTTGCAGTGATAAACAAAAGAAGCAGATGAAGCGTACCTATCGCTTCTCATTTGTTTTCAAACATCGCCGTTTACATTAAATATATACATATTTTAAAATAACTATAGTTAAATAATGATTTGTGAGTAAACAGCTTAATTTTATTCGTTAAATAGTCCTAACAAATGACACTCTTGATTTCCAAATTCTCTAGATAAATTCACTCCTCACTTCATGAGTCGTGAATTTATCGATAATTTGGAAATCACTCGTGGCATTACTTATGATGGTATGTTGTAAAATATTCCCTTCTCTTATATATAGACCAGTAGGGAATTTGGTAACACTAATATTAACTCAAAGCTAAAAGGAAGGTGAAAGAGATTTGAACGATTTGATGGATGCCGCTTTTTTCTGAGGGGACATTTTAAATAGCAAAATGACCAAGAAGAGAAATGCAACTTCTTTGTAAAATACAGATACAAGTTAAAAAAAGTAAACACAAGCTTCTCTATCTCTGTTACATTTCTAACTCTCACAGACGCGAACCTCATAACATCAAAGAGGTGGTTCAAGTTGAGAATCCAAAATCCCTTTTATACTGCCCACACTACAAACAAACCCAATGTTCATTTTGTGACGTATTCCTATCTCCAAGTCTTAAAAAATTAGTAACTCCTTTCGTTTGCATCCTTAAAGACTGATGGAAATTTATGGTGTTCAAATTTTGAAGGAGAATACTAGGGCATTCGATACGTAATGGAAACACTGCTATAACATCACAAAGATATTTATGTTACTTTTGACATTATGAACTAAATTTAAAGTCTCCTGCCAAGTCATCTATAGTTTCCAAATCCCTGGAAGACATCGAACACCAACTGTAGCACTATTTCTGCATATCGGTTTTATTGATCTATCTACTAAAGACCAACACGCACACAATACTCAGTAACACTAAGAAATTGGGACCGGAAGTAAATATCAATAAAACTAAATACATGCTCACACATAGAAATACATTATATAATGGAAATGGACAGCTAGTGACAAATGAGGGAAATTTTGAGGAAGTGGCTGAATTAAAATACCTAGGAACAATAATCACAAACAGGAATGAGATGCACAAGGAAATTAAACATAGGCTCAATTCTGGAAATGCGTGTTATTATGCATTACAGAAACTCTTGACTTCCCAACTCCTTTGAAAAAACGTTAAACTGAAAATATATAAAACTATTATTCTACCAGTTATATTATATGGATCCGAAACATGGACTCTTACTTTAAGGGAGGAAAGGATATTACGAGTATTTGAGAATAAAGTTGGTAGGAAAATGTTTGGACCAAAGAGAGATGAACAGAGAGGTGAATGGAGAAGACTGAATAACAATGAATTACATGGTCTTTATAGGAAGCTAGATATAATGAGAACAGTTAAGTCTCATAGACTGCGATGGGTAGGACATGTGGCACGAATGGGGAATGAAAGGCGTGCATGGAAGCTTCTTGTAGGAAAACCAGAGGGAAAACGCCCAGTTGGTAGACCAAGAATGAGGTGGGAGAGTAACATTAACTATGATTTGAGGGAAGTAGATTACACAAGGGATGATTGGAAAACATTGGCTCAGGATAGGGATGTATAGAGAGCTTATATCCGCGCAGCCATGAACCTACGGGTTCGATAGTGCCAGTGAGTTAGTTAGCACTTTCTGGATATCAATTCTTGATTGAAATCGAATGACTCGTAGTGGTTCTTTGATCTTCGGGAATAGGTTATAGTCACAAGGGCTCATACTTGGTGAATTTGGTGTATGTTCGAGTACTTCCTAATTCTACCTTCTAAATAAATTCTTCTGAGCAGATTTCTAGCGCAATATTACTTGCTACATGTAAGAAACAGTGAATGTATTCACAAAATATTGCTATTTCGAGACTTTCAATATTACGGATTTATACAAAAAAAAGTGTGGTCAACAATACTACAAGATTACAATGGCCACCACTAGGATCGCTAATTTATAACAGTTTAGTCGTTACTTATCGAGTGCTCTGGTCAGAGGCCGACGTTGATTCTATGATGCGAAAACCCAAGAAAACTTTCTTAATCATACTTATATCCTCGAAAATCTACAATATAACATCATTATTTGATAATGATATGTGGGATCATGCCGAAATATCAGAATCAGTGGCCAAACTACGAGCTTGAATCCATGATGCGGAAAACCCAAGAAAATGTTTCTAAATATATATATATATATATATATATATATATATGACATGATAAGAAAAAATAAATGCCTGGACAGGATTTGAACCTGGACCTCTGAATTGGAACTTCAACGAGCAATCCATTACACCACCGGGCAAATCTAAATATATATTCTCCATTATTACGAAATGTAGTGAGAACTCGGTCTTCACTACCACCTGGTACCATAACAAGTAAGCAAATTAAAGAGAATATTTTTCATTTAGTTATTTATTTATTTTTACTTTATAGCAGTGACGCTTTATCGATGTTATAATTAAATTTTTGATATTGAGCAATGCAAGCTTAATATGGCTTAATAAAAAAATATATTCTCTTCAATTTGCTTACTTGTTATAGTAGCTAGCTACCAGGTGGCAGTGAAGACCGAGTTCTCACTACATCTAGTAATAATGGAGAATATATATTTAATAGAAATAAATGTTTGTATTAGATTTGTCCGGTGGTGTAATGGATAGGACGCTGAAGTACCAATTCATTTATTTTCATTTCATTCTTCTTCTTCTTCTTCCTTTCCAGGATTAGGTCAATCCGACCTGTTCCGGTCTCAAGTCCATCGTTTCCTTGGCCGTCCCAAAGATATTTTTCCATGTGGTTTGTAGGCGTTGATCTTTTTGCCTAATCTTGTATTGTCCATTCTGTCTAAATGTTCTTTCCATTGGTATTTGTGCTCGTCTAGTTTATCGAGTATTGAAAATATCTCCAGTTCATTTCTTATTGATCCATTGTGTAATCTATCCATGCGTGTACATCCTTTTACGGATCTTAAAAATTTCTTTTCAGTGGCTTGAATGTGTGAGATATCTTTTTTTTTGTAATTCTCAATCATTATATTCAACAATTATTTAGGAGAAGTCCGGGTTCAAATCATGTCCAGGCATTTATTTGTCTTATCATGTCATATTAAGCCTGCATTGCTCAATGTCAAAAATGTAATTATAAGACACACACACACACTATATATATATATATATATATATATATATATATATATATGTGTGTGTGTGTGTGTGTGTGCATGTATTGATTGTGTTTTTTTCGGTGTCTATTAGATAGGATCGGCGAAGATCTGTAATATTTATCTTAAATATTTTCACGAGAACAACCTCAACAGCTGCTTTCCTTCGGAGAAAATGGAGATGGATTGGCCATATTCTTAGCAAAAATCATGATGCTATTAAGAGATGACCCTCATGACCACAGGAAAAGACGAAAACTAAGACTCGCACGGATAAGTAGTGTGGAAAATGAAGCCAGAAAGGAAGGAGTGACTTTGGCGAGAGCTGAATATTTTAGCTCGTAATAGGGTGCGCCGAAGTTGTTTCGTTGAAGCTCTGTGCTCCGGATAAGATTAACAGTAGATACAACAACTATAGAAAATTGCAAATTGTTTTGTGCAGAACGCAAACTGTCAAAAACTTTATTTTAATAACACCAACAAGAATCAGTTTACATTGTCTAACGTAATGTAATTAATTTTTGAGCAAAATGAAAATTTAATGTAAAATTAATTACGTTAGCAATTTATTCAAAACTTTAACGCGCCGATAACTTGCCGTTGAAAACTTTCAAAGATGTCACGTTGAGATGCTGCTATAAAACATCGCGGTAAATACATCCTAGAACAAAATATTAAGAAAAGTTTCTAATGGGACTGAAGGAAAAAAAAAACCTCAATATAAAGAAGTATTAAGATTTTGTATTGTATTGTAAGCCCATGTTTTCCCTTTACAGAGATTTAGGTGCTCTCCCTCTACAGGGAAGCATTTGAACCATACTTATTTAGTTACACTTGTTTTCGTATAGATGTTTTGAGTGGTCCGTGGTCAGCGTTCCGTCTCATACTGACATCTAGGAAACCAAGGTAGTACTAGGACAGGAAAAGTCGGTAAATTTTGCTTAGAGGCCTTTCCATTCAGGCTTAAGGATTTTTTACGAGCCTGAAAATCTTCAGACTCGGGACCCACGGCTTAAAGTCCCTCCCGGAGGACTTGCTCCTTGGATTTTTCCGTCCTAAAAAATCCATCGACCCCGGCCGGGTTTGAACCCGCGATCCTCGGGACCAGAGGCAAGGAGCATAACCACTAGTCCACCGCGGCCGACAGAAGTATTAAGATAAAAATTAAAATTTAAAATGTACAAGTTGGCAGATGCCATCGTCCTCAACTTTGTAAAAATGATGTATATAAAATATTAACTGTAGGTCTTTCGGAAGTTAACTTCCATCATCAGCAGGATGAGTATGTGCTACTATTTGTTAAGACACTGTAGATATTATAGGTCCTGATGTGTCTCCAGTAAGAACTGATTGGTTTTTAAGTATCTCATATGAGGGATTTATGTTTGGGGTGCGTTCTCATTCAATAGCAAGTTGCTGTCACTTGTTTCGAGATTTCAAGCTCTTCCAGCAGATTGATTTTAGCTGGTATTCTTTCTCGGTGAACTATCGATAAAGTGTGTTCAATTGTGTGCATGCGATGACCAACAGTAATTATGTGTTTAGCGTAACTTGATGATTTGCTACCCGCGTACATAAAAGTTTTGACGTATTCCTTAAAACTTATGTTGAAGTTTATATTTATCCTGCCTACATAAAACGTATTGCAATCTTTACATGTCAGTTTGTAAACTCCTTTACTACTGAATTTGTTATGTTCTTCTATGCCATTATGTATTAAAGGTAAATGTATCCCACTACAGGCCTCAGGAGGCCCTTGAGGTGTAGGAGGTTAGGACTCCCACTTCTCTGGACAATCGACACTTGATGTCAGCAGGGTTGTCAGTCCTGCGTGACGACCGTTTTTACCACCAGAACAAGCGTCTGGTGCTCATTTCCTTTAGAGGCTGAGTCAACCCCAGAGCCATAGTGCTGTCAGAAGGTTTGGGTCAGTTTTAAAAGTCCTGACTCCACAGGGACTCGAACCCTCGACCTTCCGGCTTGTAGCGCAGTGCCTTAACCACTACGCTACGGCGTGCCCCCGCTATTATGTATCACGTTGTTTAATTTACTGGTTTTATAAGCTATGTACGCGGATGGCAAATCAAGCTGCGCTAAACACATAATTACCGCTGGTCATCGCATGCACACAATTGAACATACTTTATCGATAGTTAACCGAGGAAGTATACAACCTAAAATCAATCTACTGGAAGAGCTTGAATTCTTGAAACAAGTCGACAACAATTGCTATTGAATGAGAACACACCCCAAACATACATTCGCTTATATGAGATAATTAAAAACCAATCAGTTCCTACTGGAGACGCAGCAGAACCCGTAACGTCTACAGCGTCTTAATTCTAGTAGCACATACTCATCCTGCTGATGATGGAAATTAACTTGCGAAATGTCTGCAGTTAATATTTTATATATATCGTTTTAACACAGTTGAGGACGACGGCACCTACCAATAGGTACCGTTACATTTTAATTTTTATCTTATGACTATTCACCTCAAGGAAACACGTCATAAATGCAGGTCATCGGTTTAACACGATTGATAACAGTCTCAACAGTACACAGAGAGGATAATATGCAAAAAATAAACATCCTGGAAGAAATATAAGTACTGAAATAAGTAAGAAATAAAAACCTGCTTAACGAAAACACGCCCAAGTACCTCAAACCTTTCTACAGTATGCTCATAGAAAATTAGTTAGTATACCTACTCAACTGCTTAGGATGGAACAAGAAGTTATGAAAGGCCTGCATTATTTCAAATTAAATTAAATTTGTTGAAAATGTGTAAAATTCAATATTAGAAACGTAGGGAGTATATCCAAAACAGAAAAATTGGCAAGTGGTCTATGAGACAAAAAAAAAAAAAAAAAGATTGAGAACCTCTGATATAAGAAATCACCCTTTAGAATTAGTCATCAAGATTCGGAATGGCTCACATTTAACATAACCTACATTCTTACTTACTTACTCACCGGCACTATCGAACCCGTAGGTTCATGGCCGCGCGGGCATAAGCTCTCCATACATTCCTATCCTCAGCCAATGTTTTCCAATCTTCCCCTGTATAATCTACTTCCCTCAAGTCATAGTTAATGTTATTCTCCCACCTCACTCTTGGTCTACCAACTGGGCATTTACCCTCTGGTTTTCCTACAAGAAGCTTCTTAGCACGTCTTTCATTCCCCATACGCGCAACATGCCCTGCCAATCGCAGTCTACGAGACTTGACTGTTCTTATTACATCTGGCTTCCTATAGAGACCATGTAGTTCATTGTTATGAAGTCTTCTCCATTCACCTGTCTGTTCATCTCTCTTTGGTCCAAAAATTTTCCTAAATACTTTATTCTCAAATACTTGTAATCTCCTTTCCTCCCTTAAAGTAAGAGTCCATGTTTCGCACCCATATAATATAACTGGTAGAATAATAGTTTTATATCATTTCAGTTTAATTACTAACCTGAATCATTGATTCATTTAAACAATTCAGATTGAACTACGAGTATAAACAGCTGGAAGCTGCCTTATTCAGATTACTCAGAATTTATAATTAATTAACGTACCCGAACGTTCAATTCTCGTGTCATGGCCAGACGATACAGATATGTCACTTTTTCACCATAAAATTCACTACCGGTAATTAAGATGTAATTAGATATTAAAAAAGTTCGCAAGAAAACTCATCACTGTCATCTCGTGTGGATCAAGAAGGGTGCCTGAAGACGTCACATTGTTGTCGCGCGGAATACGTCGATAATGCAGATGACCATATATCTGACATAAAAAAATCCTATGACCCGATCGGAATGCCACCTACCGTGTCCAATTGTAAATCTAAACCATCCAGGAATCCACTCAATCACACACAAATAATTTAATCAAAATCGGTCCGGTCATCTAGGTAATTATTAATTTCGGGTTTCATGTAAACCTCGACTTCCAATTGTCGGATTTCGCTCATTTTTTAATAATACCTACTTCGGTTTATTTTAATACGATATATTGAGTTTCGTTGTGAAACATCAAAAAATGTGACCGCTAGAGCGATTTTTCAATTTTCACTTAAGGTGAACTCCTACATCTAATGGTTATAATGGGTCCAATTGTGAATCTACACCTACAAGGGACCCAATCAGACACACAAACAAATGTCAACAAAATCGGTCCAGTCGTGTAGGAGGATTTCAGTGACAAACACGAGTACAGAATCTTCTTCTTCACTTCACGGGCTAGGCAAATTGCTTGTTCTGCCTCACAGTTGTTTTGTCCATCTTTTCACTGGCCTTCCTACATTCCTTGAACCTCCTGGCTTGTAGTTAAATGTTGCTTTTGGTAATCTTGTTACATTAATTCTTTCTACGTGTCTAAACCATTTTTCTCTAATTCTTTGATTTTATCATTAAATGGACATATATTTAACTATGTTCTCATATTTTCATTCTTTATCCGATCCATTCTTGTGCAGCCTTTTTTCTTCTAAGGAAGTTCATTTCTACGTTTTGTTTTCTACTTACGAGTACAGAATATATATATATATATATATATATATATATATATGCAATTATATTACAATCACCTGTATAAGAATTTATGTAATTAAGGTTGATGAATCAAATAAGGATATCTTGTGGTTTTGAGAACGAAGATATAGAAGAGTGTTTTCCTCGAATGGTTGGTGAAAGAAATGGTTATGGAAAAACATGCTGAAATTCTCCTCGTCATTCTATTGCCGCTGCTTCTTGGATAATGGAGTCTTCTCACAGATATCGTAAGCTCATTACATTAGACAATAAAGAATGGTAATCGAATTTCTAAGACAATTCAAGATCCATTTGACGAGAAATTTACACTCAACTTATTTAACGATCAAAATGAGTTAATAGTCTATGATCATTTAAATTCTCTCTTTATTCAACTACATAAATTATCTAGTAAATGCACGACACATTAATTTGTGTTTGTTAAACATATATTTTTTTAAATATTTACTAGGGCATTCGATAAGTAATATCAACACTGATATAACGTCGTAAGTAATGCCACGAAGTGAGGAGTGAATTTATCTAGATAATTTGGAAATCAAGAGTGGCATTTGTTAGGACTATTTAACGATTAAAATTAAGCTGTTTACTCACAAATCATTATTTAACTATAGTTATTTTAAAATATTTATATATTTAATGTAAACGGCGATGTTTGAAAACAAATGAGAAGCGATAGGTACGCTTCATCTGCTTCTTTTGTTTATCACTGCAACCAGATCATACTATTTATTGCCAAAGGAACGCAATATTGTAAGAATGCTCTCTAGTGGAGAAAAAATGAAACACATCAAACTGTATATTAATTCATTTCTGATGTCGTATGATGTAAATATGACAATTATATTTTTCTGGATTGTTACCTGGGAAAAAATGCATGTAAGAAATTGAAAACAGTGGTTTCTTTTTTTGGTGGTATAATCAATTGCTACAAATGTTTTTATATTAACTCCCGCATGCGGCATGTGTTGACATTCATGCACTATATATACAATCTGGTAGCCGTATTTCTCACAGACTCAGTCACTGCAAAATAATGTTCAGACCAGTTCAGAGTATTAAAAAGGAGGAACTTTCTTTAATATGGTAATTATAACACTGATAAATATTTCGTGAAACACGACTCTGATTGGTTGTAAAACAGAAATCATTGAAATGTGATTGGTCATTGACTCCCACTTGGGGCATGAGTTAAATAGTCACAATAAATTATTTAGGTTACTTTCGACGTTACGAACTTCATTTATAGTTTTGTGCCAAGTCAAATATACGTTGCTAAATCCATGTTTGTAACATATTTTATAGTGTGCTAATTAATACCCGGCGTGCGTTGCTACGCCTAAATATAATAAATATTATAGGTTGATCAAATTGTATGGTATACGTTTAGAAACATGGTGGTTGCTAGTCAGTTTTTAATTTCGGATTTCCGGTAAACCTAAACTTATAATTGTCTGATTTCACTCATTTTTGGATAATAACTACCTCGGTTCATTCTAATACGATATACTGGGTTTCGTTGTGAAACATAAAAAATTGTGACCGCTAGAGCGATTTTTAAAGTTTCACTTCAGGTGAACTCCTAACGTAATGATTTTAGAGGACCCAATTGTGAATCTAAACCATCCAGGGACCAACTCAAATACACAGAAATAATTTCATAAAAATTGTTCGCTCGTTAAAGAGGAGTTCAGTGACATATTCACCTAGAGAATAATTATATATATATATATATATATATATATATATATATATATATATGTCCACCACTATGGTCTCGAGGTGGCGAACTGCCTTGTCACGCAGCGGGCCTGGGTTCGATCCCCGGTCGGGGCAGTATTTCTGGGTGAGGTTTTTGTCGGGATTTTTTCTCACCTGTAAGACAAATGTCAGGAAAACTTTAAGGCCCAAACGGTCCCCGAAATCATATGGCCATCATCACCATCATCATCATCCTTATCATTATCATCATCATCATCCTTCACCGGTGTGGAAAGCAACAGGAATCTACCACACCTACAATTCCCTAGTAAAGGTGCAAGCATAGCATGAAAATGCTATGATTGCAGTGAAGAATTATTATGGATATATATATATATATATATATATATATATATATATATATATATATATATATATATATAAAGACAGTGGCAACGTTGTGATGTTCGCGCCAGCTGTGAATAAACACTCAATCACTTTCTTGCATTTCATGCAGTTGTAGGCGTGACAAGAAGTCCACATCCATTCAATCCTAATTCGGACAAGTCAAAGTCAAAGGTGAACCGCACTTCGACTTGCGCGAGCAGGTGGTGAGAAGCTCTTCGACCCACTGAATGTGGATCCCGGGTTTCAAGACGTGTTAGCCCCGGAAAAAATATGGTTTTGGAATTTTCGCTATGTGCTTTAAATATATTGTGACACACTATCCCGAGTTATTGTTTATTTATTTTCCGACTTAAATGAACATACAGAATTTGTTTAAATTCTCACTGAATACTTTATTTCTTTACACAAATTATCAGTAAACTTTTATTACAATTTTCACGTACATTATATTTTGTTTAAATTTTTATCTCAGTTACAATTATTTTCGTACCCACTCATGGATCTATTCACAATTTCTCGTACACAACATAAATTACTGTAATCGGCGTTACAACTAAAATTGAGACTGGCCGGCCTCGGCGTCTAGCCTCCGCCCTATTTATAGGAGAGAGGAAATATCTATGCTTTGCTTCGAGATATTTCGAAGCATAGAAGCCTCTGGCCACCGATCTTTCCTGAAAGGAGGAAGGATATGGCGGTGGAATCCTCAGGTAAGACACGCCAGACACTTCAGGCCGTTTTACGGCCCTCTAATTCGTGATTATCGCCCCGCCCGCGCAATTCAAGCGTCGCTATGCGACACGTTACAATATGATACATAGCTTTGTGACATGCAGCAGCAATTACTTGATTCTACTCCGGCTGTTTTTTGTTCTATTTTTCGAAAATGTTTCTCGTGAACGATATTCTGTTGAACAGTTGTGTATTGCTAAGTTACTACGTTAACTTAGGCGTATAATGGTGATGGATCCATCCATCAGCCGATGAAATTCAATAATATATATATATATATATATATAAAGTGTAGAGTTCTTCTTCTTCACGGTTTAGGCTTATTTACTAGCCTGTTCCGGATCCAAATTGCTGCTCTTTCCATCTTTTCCTTGGTATTCCCAAACTTCTTCTTCCTCGTGGTGAATAGTTGTATGCTGCTTTTGGTATTCTATTCTCAGTCATCCTTGCCAAGTGTTCTTTCCAGTTTGTACTGTATTTCACTATTGTTGTGTTTAATTCCTCTATTTTTAGTTGTTGTTTTATTTCTGTGTTATGTTTTTTGTCTGTTCTTTGACATCCTGCTATTGGTCTGAGGAATTTCATTTCAGCAGCTTGTATCCTGGCAGATTGTTGTGTTGTCACTGTCCATGTTTCGGATCCATAAGTAATAATAGACACTGTCATTTTCTTGTATAATTTCAATATAGGATCTTTCCTGGCTTTATTTTTCAAAGTTCTTTTTACTGTATCTGTTATATAATTAAACGTATTTATTTTGTTATTTATAATTGTAGAGTTCCTATAAATAATATGTTATTTTTAACTTATTTATTGATATTATTGTAGTGTTTGCTTATTTGGGTGTTTAAAAATTATTTTAGAACGTGACATTACGGCGGTCATGCGGGTTTGGAAGTTTGTTGACGGTATCGGAGACTGATTTTCGCCATGACTCTTTAGGTTAGGTTTTTGGCGGTGGGTTTGATTGTATATTTTGTGTGTGTGTGTGCAAGGAGAGTGTTCTCTCTTTGTCGATCATTTGGTGTTATTTCAGGTTGATGTTTTGTGTCTTGTGCGTCACGTCTGTCGGGTTTTGTCTATTGTCTGAGAGTCCAGTAAATTAGAAAAATAAAATTCCCGACTATTTCCCGCTTTTTTCATGGCAGCAAAGAATAATTCTCGAGTTTTTTGAGTGCGAAATTGAATTAATTCTAGTAAAGCTAATTTTGTAAAAATATTTTTTAACAAGTGTAAGTAATAAAAATATATAATTTATTTTTATGCTTTATTATATACAGAATTTTAATGTTTACACATCTTTCTGTGCCTAAAGTTTTATTTTTCTTCTCCACTCGTCTCTCTCCATCCAATCCATGTCCTCCAGCCCCCTTGCTTTCATTCCAGTTCTTATTTCCTGCATCCACGAGTTTCTAGGTCTTCCTCTCCTCCTTCTTCCAGGTGGACACCATTCCAATGTTTTCCTGGGTAATCTTTCTTCTTGCATTCGTCGTACGTGGCCATACCAATTTAATTGCTTATACTGTATATAATCTACTATTGAATAACCAATATTCATTTTTTCTCTTATGACAGTATTTCTTATTTTATCTAATTTTGAACATCTTGCTGCCCTCTTCAAGAAATCCATTTCCGTCGACATAAGTTTTTGTTCTAAGTTTTTGTTGATTTTTTTATGATTAAGTCTTAAATATGAATAGCAAACTAATTTATTACATATTTTTATTATTTGAACATGAACTGTGTTACGATAAAACAGCAAAAAAAACACATTAAAATTACTATATTCATATCTTATTCCATTATCTGTACTCAGTTTTAGAATGTGGTTTAACGATTGAAATTCTTTTGATTTGTACGACGCTCTACGAATTCCCGTCTTTTTCCCGGTTGCTTTCAAATTCACAACTTATTCCCGGTTTTCAAGATTTTCCCAACAGCTGGTCACTCTAATTGTGTTAAGGTAATTGGTGTGTTGTATTGTAGCGTAGTGGGTGTCCGTCGAGTGCCTATGGTTCGTATAATGTTGTTTGTGTGTCGTCTATATTTGTCTTTAAGTGCTAGTGCTGAGTGTTTGATTGTGTCCTGTGTGTGTGGAATATTAAGCATTTAATGTATTATCGCCTCACTCTGATGGTTGTCCATTTATATAAAACCGGTTCCGCGTCATAATGTTTGACAATGATTAACATGCGGAATTATTATAGTGGCGGTAGTTGACATCTTTGTATTTAATTATTAGGGCAAAGCATTTAATGACCTATAAATTGGTAAAAAATGGAAAATAAAAAATTCATTTATGACCTAAAAAATACAAAAAATGACCAATAAAATAAAAAAATGACGAATAAGAAGTTAAGAATTACCAATAAAAATACTATTTATTAGATTGAGTACTCACTTGATTACTGAATTACATAAAATTTAACTTAATATCAAAATATTAAAAGAAAAGTATTTTAAAAAATACATATTAGAGTACTTTTTATTGCAGAAAATCCATTTCAATTATACAGTGCACTTTTACAGCAATTTTGAATTGCAGTTAACAATCAAAATAGGGGTAGAAGCTAGCATAAGCTCTAAGAAATTGAATAAAATTCCTAGAAGTGGGCAAGTTCATTAAGCACATACCTTGAAAAATAGGGGTAGTAGTTAGCAAAACATTTACTTAATTCCAAGAAATTGTATTGACAAGGAAAAATACTGAATTATACGAAAAATCTCAAATCAAATACAAATAATGTCACAGCCTTCCGAAAAATGTAAAAAATGCTGAAAATTGCCAAAAAATGACCTATCCCTAGTAAAGTTAAGAAAATGCAAAAAAATGCCCTAACGAATTGCTTTTATTTAATACGCATTTTAATGTCATACATTTTCATATATTGAAGCAATGTTTGAACCTTCATAAGAAAAAGATGCAAAAATCATTAATTGCCTTGCGCTATTAATTATATGTAAGAGCTGCGGGGAAACAAAGCGAGCCGCTGGGCAACCAACATAGTGATGCTATAATAGATTTAGAATAGATTTACTTAGTCTGGAGGAATAAGGCCATGTGGCCTCCTCTTCCACTCACCAGGACAAACATATGTTACATTTAAATATAAAAAATTACAATAATAGTACATACTAAACAATTAATTATCTGTCAAACTGAACAATAATGAAAATAATGTCTAATAATACAATATAATTAAATATAATTAGAAATAAAGTAATGAATGAATGTATACACAAAGGAATAACAGCTACATAAATTCTTAATTCTATATTATATACCATTAATTTTTCTCTATTTATTTAATTTTATACTATGTAATTAATAATCTTTTCCTCGTCTTTTATATATCTTGTACATATTATATATTTAATTCGTTAAATTTAGAGTAAACCAAAACACATTATAAATATGAATTGTATTGTATTTATAACATGTAATCGTTTATGTATATTGTAATTTAGATGTAAGACTATTTTTCTTTGTATTTTTTAAAACCTGGTTGAGTGGCAGACAAGGCCTTAACTCTGCCAGGTAAAATAAAGCTATTATTATTATTATTATTATTATTATTATTATTATTATTATTATTATTATGGGACAAACAAATAAAAAAAAGAAACAAAAATCAAATTTATAAACCAAGTTTTATATGATTCAGAAACTTGTCAACTTCAGAACGTTTTCAAAAATAAGCTTTTGGCTATGGAAAAGGATTTCATCAAACGATCAGCAAGAATATCCCGAAGAGATAGAATATTAAATAATACAATAAGACAAAAAATGGGAATTAAAAATAATATAATCAAAAATATCTCAACAAGACAACTCATATGGTATGGACACGTAATGAGAATGGCTGAAGAGAGGTTACCAAGGTTAGCTTATGAACGGATTCCTTCAAGATAACGAAAAAAAAAAGACCAGGGACAACGTGGAAGCAATGGAGAGCAAGTCACATAAGATAAGCTCAATGGATAGACCGGTTGGATTGGTTCACAGTGATTCCTGCCATATATATAATTAATTTGTTTTATTTCAATACTAATAAATTCATTGTTAAAACCGTTGAGGTGGATAGTCATAAAATAAAATAAGTTAAAATATACCTTCTTAGGTAAAATCCGTCGTCCGCAACGTATAAAATATGTAATCTTTATGCCTGTAAGCCTTTCAGAACATCCGTTCCATCTTCAGCAGATATTGTCGTGAGTCACCACAACACCACATTAGGACCAGCAGCATCAACCATCATACGGGATGTTGTAGCGAAGAGGGATCTGCTGAAGATGGAACGGATGTACTGAAAGGCTTACAGGCATAAATATTACATATTTTATACGTTGAGGACGACGGATTTTACCTAAGAAGGTATATCTTCTTCTTCTTCTACTACAAGATTTAGGCTATGCAGCCTGTTCCGGCGAAGTTAAAAGTGGAGTCCATCTTCTACGTGGTCGGTCAACATCTCTTGTTCCTCTGGGATTATACAGGAAGGTTCTTTTTGGTATCCTTTCGTTGTTCATTCTCCTTAAGTGCTCTGTCCATTTCTTATTATTTTCGCTGATTATCTTCAATTTTATATATATTTAATTCTTCTCGTATAGTTTCATTCCTTATTCTATCCGCTTTTGTGCATCCTTTCACATTACGTAAAAACAGCATTTCCGCAGTCTGTATCCTGCTTTTATCCCTTGATTTCATTATCCAATTTTCACTTCCATACAACAACAAAGGAACAGTCATTGTTTTATATAATTTAAGTTTCGTATCTTTCTTTGTTTTCCGACCGAAGGTTCTTTTTATGGTTCCACAAATAGCTTATTACTGAAATTTATTTACTTTATTTTCTATATCTTTATTTTCTCTATAAGTTATATCACATCCTAAATATTGGAAATGTGATACTTATTATATTATTTTGTTATCCAGTACAATTTTTTATCTAATTCCATATTTACCAATAAATGCCATTACTTTAGACTTATTTATTGATATTTTACAATTATATCTATTGGCTAATAATTTAAATTTATATGCTAACATTTGGAGCTCATTTTCAGATTCTGCTAAAAGTACAACATCATCAGCGAATAATAAAGCATTTATTTTATATTTATTATCAATTAATATTCCTTCATTAGTTAAAACCTTCTTCCATTCTTTTAGATATATTTTAACTTATTTTATTTTTGTTTTATTTGTTATGATATGTGACTGAATGTGTTGTATTAGTATTTGGCAGTCAGAAGATGTAAAAACATTGTAATCTGAGTAAATAAATACCATAATTATATAATATAGTTTTCACAATAGTCAACATGATTTCTGCTGGAGGCGAATTAGAAAGCCAGGAAAACGAACATCCCATGAACAACACTCCCCAGTGACCTTGCATTGTTACATGACGTACGTACTTAATTATGACAAGCACAATAATTAAACTTGGAACATTCTTGTGTTTTTTGTTCCACTTTAACTCTTTGTTCCTTTTTTCCTTAACCTTTAATTGGACGCGACTTGAAGATTCATTATTTCTGTAGGAAGTGTTGTAATGAACGCTAACAATGTAAGTACAACATGTTCTGTATCGCGCGAGAACACAATCTTTGTCTTCTTATTGCACTTCTTCGTGATTGCCTTTCTGTAGCGCAGGCATTTGCGCAAGAATTTACGAATTGTCCGCCTCTAGTAATTTGGCACAGTATAAGAATAAAACTAAATATATGGTCACACATAGAAATACATTATATAATGGAAATGGAAAGTTAATGACAAATGAGGGAAATTTTGAGGAAGTGGCCGAATTCAAATACTTAGGAACAATAATCACAAGTATGAATGAGATGCACAAAGAAATTAAACATAGGCTCAATTCTGGAAATGCGTGCTATTATGTATTGCAGAGAATGATGTCCTAACTCCTTTCAAAAAACGTTAAACTGAAAATATATAAGACTATTATTCTACCAGTTATATTATATGGGTGCGAAATATGCACTCTTACTTTAATGGAGGATGGAGATTACAAGTATTTGAGAATAAAGTACTTAGGAAAATTTTTGGACCAAAGAGAGATGAACAGACAGGTGAATGGAGAAGACTAGATAACAATGAACTACATGGTCTTTATAGGAAGTCAGATATAATAACAGTTAAGTCTCGTAGACTGCGATGGGCAGGACATGTTGCACGTATGGGGAATGAAAGAGGTGCATGGAAGCTAATGCCCAGTTGGTAGACCAAGAATGAGGTGGGAAAATAACATTAACTATGATTTGAAGGAAGTAGATTATACAGGGAATGATTGGAAAGTATTAGCTCAGGATAGGGATGTATGGAGAGCTTATGTCCGCGCGGCCATGAATCTACGGGTTCCATGGTGCCAGCGAGTATAAGAAATGGCGCTCCTTGCCTCTAGTCTCGAGGGTCGCGGGTCGATGGATTTTATTTTTAGGACGGAAAAATCCAAGAAAGCAAGTCCTTCGGGAGAGTCTTTAGGCCGTGGCTCCCGAGTGTGAAGATTTTCAGGATATTAAAATATCCTTAAGCCTGAATAAAAAGTTCTCTAAGCAAAATTTACCGACATGAACGTCCTATTAATACCTTATTTGCCTGCTAGATGTCTCATTGAATCGGTATGTTGACCTCATGCCATTAATGACATATATTGGCAAATAGGGTAACTAAACTAATTTTGTTTAGTAATTTCTAACAAAAGAGAGGTTATGGCTCACCAGTGGGCTACTCCATTATATATATACACAGAGAAGTAATGGGGGCCTCAACATTATTATTATTATTATTATTATTATTATTATTATTATTATTATTATTTTCTTGTTCTTCCTTTCATGTGGTCTGTTGCGGTCTCAGTCCAACTTTTGAAGGGTCTGTTCAATGATCTCTTGCCTGGTGGCTGGTAATAATTTAAGATTTGACGTGGTATTCTTGTTCTGCTCATTCTTCGTTCGTGAGATTTCCAGTTGTTTCTGTATTTTTGTACATATTCCATGACTGATTATGTTTGTAATTCTTTGAGAATCTCATAATTCCTTTTATGGTCTTTATTGTTATTATTATTATTATTATTATTATTATTATTCTATCTCAAACAGCCCTTTATGGGCCCTGGCTGCTGTTAAGGCACTCTTCCACGCATCACTGTCTCAACGCCCTCCTTCTCTATTCTCGGACCACGATTTTTCGGAGGCCCTCCTCTACTCCATAAATCCGTCCATCTCAGAGGGCCTTAACATAACTATGGAGAATATAGAATAACTGAGAGTAGGAGAAGGACAAGAAGACTTTGAACTATATAATCGGAAATAAAGGGATGTAATGTGTGATTAAGAGTCATAACGGGAATATGTGTACAAATTTTAGTCATGGTCATTTTATATGAGAAACATTTTCGAAATTTTTTAATGAGAGCGGCCTCAATAGCTTCATTTTTTTTCGGAATTAGTTAAGAGTTGCTCTAGAATTTTTTTTCTTGTTGAATTGCGCAAATAAGTTGAGGTATTGATAAATAACTCATATTGACTATTTAACTCATTCCCCAAATGACAGTCAATGACCAATCACATTTTAATAAATTTTGATTTACAACCAACCACAGTCGTTTTCACCTCGATTTTATCACTTTCATTTTATCAAGTGGTTCCCAGAGTACATATATAGTGCTTGCGAGGTATAATAGAAAAACATTCGTAGCACAGATTCTGCTTGCGAGATGTAAAGGTACGTACACATATGCGCGCCGCAAACACGAACGGCGCGCGCGCCGCACCATGTTCGTCAGATTTGGACGGGGTTTTAAGGTGCGCGCGAACGGCGCGCGCGTCTCTCACCACGATCCACTCATTGTCGGTTTTTTCCACAAACACTTTGATGGTTCACTGTTTAGATTTGGACGGGTACCTGAGAGGTTCGTTGCTTTCGGTGCGCACCTATTATTTGAGTATGGAGTGGTCAGAGGAAAACGTGTTAAAACTTGTTGACATTTATAGAAGCAAGCAATTATTGTGGGATCCACAACATAAGGATCATTCAAAGACTCCAAAGAGCAAGACTGGTCATGTTAAGGGGCAATATACAAAAAATAATGGCCATAAAACAATTAACAATAAAAACAAGAAAACAAATTCAGGCATAAGTTTAAGTAATACAAACTATTATAGATGCACAATATATATACACATATAAATACAATATTTAAACAGGATAATATTAATAATAATAAAATTAACAAAATTAACTAAGAAAGCAATGAGAAAAAATATTTTTTTAAATACAATTAGAAAAATGTTTAACATTCGTGAAATGTTGATATTCAATAGGTAAGTAGTTATGTTAATGGTTGATTAATGCATAACGAATCCCTTTTATACCTTTTTTTTAGAAACTAGTATCTTTGTGCAATAAAGTACAACCTCTAGTATAGTAATCATGTACATTTTTATTAAAAATTAAGGCCATGTTATGGTGAGATAGATTCTTAATAATTTTAAACATATATATACAAATCATGCCCACCGCTGTAGTCTCGAGGTAGCTTGCTGCCTTGTCACGCAGCGGGGCCCGGGTTCAATCCCCGGTCGGGGCAGTTTTTCTGGGTGAGGTTTTTATCGGGGTTTTTCCTCACCTGTAAGACAAATGTCAGGAAAACTTTAAGGCCCAAACGGTCCCCGAAATCATATGGCCATCACCATCATCCTCATCATTATCATATCATATCATCATCATCTCATGATCCTTCACCGGTATGGAAAGCAACGGGAAGCTACCACACCTACACAATTCCCTAGTAAAGCTGCAAGCATAGCATGAAAATGCTATGATTTCAGTGAAGGACCTGCCTTCGGGCAGAATTACTATGGATGGATATACAAATCATATATTTTTTAAAATTCCTTTAATGCTATAATATTTGAAAAAGTATAAATAAAGTTATAAGATGTAATAAGTAATAAGCGTGACCAGACGTCCCGATTTTGGCGGGACAGTCCCGATTTTTAACAATTTGTCCCGCGTCCGGCGGCATTTAAAAAAAGTCCCTATTTTTGGGAAAGAATGCAGGACAAGCGGGAGAACGGAAAGGGAATAGACATCGTTGGTTACACCTGCTCTGCAAAATGTCTACTGAAGGTTTGTGGGTTTCCTATGGATCGCAGGAGGTTCGTTGAAATTAATAATTTCGACGAACATAACACGCGCGCCGTTCGTGTTCGCGGCGCGCATATGTGTACGTACCTTAATAGAAAAACATTCGTAGCAATTGATTATACCATAAAAAATAAACATCTGTTTGCACTTTCTTAAACGTATTATTTCCCCGGAATTAACGTTGCAGAAAAATATAATTCACATATTTACGTCATATGACATCAGAAATTAATTAATATGTTGGTTATGAACAGTTTTGATGTGTTTCATATTTTCTCCACCAGGGGTGCATTCTTACAATATTGCAATCCTTTGGCAATAAATAATATGAATCTGGTTGCAGTGATGAATAAATGAAGCATAATTTGTTTTCAAATATCGCCGTTTACATTGAATATATCCATCCATAATTATTCTGCCCGAAGGCAGGTCCTTCACTGCAATCATAGCATTTTCATGCTATGCTTACAGCTTTACTAGGGAATTGTAGGTGTGGTAGCTTCCCGTTGCTTTCCTCACCGGTGAAGGATGATTGTGATGATGGCCATATGATTTCGGGGACCATTTAGGCCTTAGAGTTTTCCTGACATTTGTCTTACAGGCGAGGAAACCCCCCCCTCCCGATAAAAATCTCATCCAGAAAAACTGCCCCGACCGGGGATCGAACCCGGGCCCGCTGCGTGACAAGGCAGCACGCTACCTCGAGATCACAGCGGTGGACATTTAATATATAAATATTTTAAAATAACTATAGTTAAATAATGATTTGTGAGTAAATAGCTTAATTTTATTCATTAAATAGTCCTAACAAATGCCACTCTTGATTTCCAAATTCTCTAGATAATTTGGAAATCGCTTATGGCATTGCGTATGAATAAATTTTGTCCGTGTATTTAGACTCCTGATTACAGAAAATCAGTGTTAGATGCACTTCCTATGGAAGGAACAAATGTTTGATTAACTCGTAATACAGCCTCATGGGCTAGTGGTCAGCGTTTCTGACTACTGTCCATGCTTAGTTTTAAAGCAATGCAATACATATTATATAACTAGCAGGCGTTTGGAGTTGAGAATGGATATACACACCCATAGCACGGCAAGCATTTTCTTTGCCAACGGATATACCCGTTCGTAACAGTGTAAAGGTTAATATTCCATTTATTTAGGCGTAGGAATGCACGCCTGGTATTAGCTAGTACATTTATAAATCTGTTCAAAATGATGTGAGAAACGTGAAAGATTAATATTGTTAAAAATAAACTGTATTATATAGAATATGATTCTGTCACTTTTTAAACTTCGACTGTGAAATACTGGAATGAGATCGAGATAAATAAATATACAGAAAATGATAAAAAAAGACGAAGCGTATGTAGATATGCAGAAGAGCATGAAATTTTGAGCAGGAGACGGGATGGGATGCTGCGCACGGAACTGACACGGCATCGACCCGTTTCGTCCTGCGCAACGATAGCTGCGGTCACACGTGCCCTGTCACGTCACCCTCCCGTTCCAATAACATGTAACTTACATGCTGAATTTATAAAATCACCCAGTTTCTGTTTTGGAAGTTCTCAACCCTAAGAAAATTCCAACCATTGGAGTTAGTGTAGCTAAAGGAAACGAATAAAGGTTCTATACATCTTGCGACCTAAGTTCTAGTTGTAATATAGAACAAATTAGATGTATGACTGCATTTTCATTGGTCAAATAACGGTTTTACCATTAAACGTGTAATAAAATGTAGTTAAAATAAAAATTATAAAAATATATATTATATACAAGTTATATGGGAGAAACTTAGAATTCTGGCAGAATATTGCGTTGTTTCGTATCCATAAGTAATTATAGGGACTGTCATTGTCTAGTATAATTTATTTATAGAGTCTTTTCTGGGTTAATTTCTCAAAGTTCTTTTTAGTGTTCCTGTTATTTAATTAAACTTATTTAGTTTGTTTTTTTATATTTTTTTTCCGTTGTGTATGATATTTCGCAATCTAGGAAGTTATATCTTACCACTTGTTCTATTGGTTTATTTTCTAATAGTCTATTATCTTTGTCCGAACTGGATGAGCGCCCTTGAAAGCCATTTTTTTTATTTTTCTGATATTTCCATATTGTATTTTTCAATATTTGATTTAGTTTATATAGCATTCTTTGTAATTCCCAACTCCTTTCAAAAAACGTTAAACTGAAAATATATAAAACTATTATTCTACCAGTTATATTATATGGATGCGAAACATGGACTCTTACTTTAAGGGAGGAAAGGAGATTACGAGTATTTGAGAATAAAGTTCTTAGGAACATTTTTGGACCAAAGAGAGATGAACAGACAGGTGAATGGAGAAGACTACATAACAGTGAAATACATGGTCTTTATAGGAAGCCAGATACGTATAAAAGAACAGTTAAGTCTCGTAGACTGCGATGGGCAGGACATGTGGCACGAATGGGAATGAAAGACGTGCATGGAAGGTTCTTGTAAGAAAACCAGAGGAAAACGCCCAGTTTCTAGGCCAAGAATGAGGTGGGAGAATAACATTAACTATGATTTGAGGGAAGTAGATTATAAAGGGGATGATTGGAAAACATTTACATTTTGCTAAGTTAATACCTCCATTCGTCATTTGCTTCCATGATCTTATCATGTCGTCAAAATAAATGTTAAAAAGAGCGATTGATAGTGGACAACCTTGTCTAAATCCTATTATATTTATTGGTTCCATTTGGGAAGATCAAAGAAAATATGGAAACAGCAACAATTTGGAGCCCGAACAAGCTAGTAAATAAGCCTAAACCGTGAAGAAGAAGAAGGTTCAGTCATGTTGGTTACACCATGGGTTCAGTGAAGATACATTCAAATGTTAACAATTACTGAACGAATCACAAGTGGTAAAACTATGCGGAATTGCAGAGGGTATTTCAATGAAAGTACTACAATGAAACATCTACGATACTCACTTTTTGAACAAAATGAGACGTACGGGGTCTGTTCGTGATAAGCAGTGCAGTGGTCGACCTGTGGTCAGACCACAATTGATGCAGAGGACAGTAATAATATCGAGAAAGGTCCAAACATTCTTTCGCAGGATAAGTAGGGTACTGAAAGTTCCAAAGTAAAAATTATGGATAGGGTCCGAGATACAGATGTACTTCGGTGCCACATAATAAAGCCAAGCCTGCTGATGACAACTGTTGTGTTACAAGTTACGTTCCGACCAAACTTTTTTTTATTTATTACGACATGTTCCATTACAATGGGTGTAATACTACATGCCTTATAGCATAACATTATATATATGTTCATCCATAGTAATTCTGCCCGAGGGCAGGTCTTTCACTGCATTTTCATGCTATTCTTTGCAGCTTTACTAGGGAATTATAGGTATGGTAGCTTCCCGTTGCTTTCCACACCGGTGAAGAATGATGATTATGATGATGATGATAATGATAAGGATGATGATGATGATGATGATGGCCATATGATTTCGGGGACCGTTTGGGCCTTAAAGTCTCTAAGACATATGCCTTACAGGTGAGGAAAAACCCCGATAAAAACCCTCACCCAGAAAAACTGTCCCGACCGGGGATCGAACCCGAGCCCGCTGCGTGACAAGGGAGCACGCTACCTCGAGACCACAGCGGTGGACGTAATATATATATATATATATCATCATCATCTGCATTCATGGATTAGGTCTGTTGACCCGTTCCGACTTCAGCCCATCTCTTTCTAGGTCTGCCCACATCTCGGGTGCCTTTAGGTTTGTATTTTGTTATTTGTTTTGGATATCTATCTTCATTCATTCTGTCTATGTGTTGCTTCCATTTTTGTCCATATGTATCTATTTTATCAGTTATGGCAAATATTTCAAGTTCCTGTCTTATATATATATATATATATATATATATGGTTAATATATCTGACATTAGTTATTGTTTAATTTTTTACACTCTGGTTTATTGGTTATTATTTGTCTTTTCAACTATTATAAGATTCATCATGTGTTCTGTAGAGGTATTATTCAAAATTAAAATATAAAATTATGGAATATTCACCTGAAAGGTCCGTCTCCTCAACGTAATTAATTATTTAACTGTAGCGCTTTCGGGACTTGTCCCATCATCGGGACAAGTTTTGAATCCTGCCGATCATGGGACAAGTCCCGAAAGCGCTACAGTTAAATAATTAATTAAGTTGAGGAGACGGACTTTTCAGGTGAATATTCCATAATTTTATATTTTAATATTTGTCTTTTGTTAATACTGTCTTCAGATAGTCTGTTGAGTATCTATAGGTTATCTAAATTTATCGATTTTATATACTCTATATATTCACTTATGTATTCGCTTATTAATTTGTGTTCATTATAAGTCCACTTTCCGTATTTTCTTAACGTTTTGCTTTTGAAATTGTTTCTTTCATTTTCTACTTGAGAGCATTCAAATAAAATATGGAAGATTGTCTGATCTGCTACTCCACACGAACACATGGGGGAGTCCTTGATTTTAAATCTATAGAAATATGCGTTTAGCTTTCCATGTCCTGTTAAAAATGTTGTTATATTTCCCGATAATAGAATATTTATTTTTAGTCTATCTTCGACACTAGGGAAGAACAATTTAGTCACCACTCCGTTTGTTGTTCTGTTCCACTCGTTTCCCCACTTTTGTATACTGATATCTTGTAGTTCATTTAATTTAGCACTGAGCGGGATCTTCTCATAGGACACTTACGAGTACATCTAGGGGGTGAGTCCTACGACATCATATTTTTTTAAGAACCTTTATTCTGAATTTTGAATAAGTAAAGTTAATTCCACGAGGATTTCTCTTCCACTCAACCAGTGAAAATTAAAAGAAAATACACACAAATGTATAGGCCTAAGCTGTTAAATTACTATGAATTGTGATTAATAATGTTCACCGCTGTAGTATTGGAGTAGCCTCATTGTCTTCTAAGCAGCGGATCCGGGTTCGAACTCCGGTCGGGACAAGTTTCTTAGGTAATGAATTATTTTGGGGTTTTTCCTCACCTGTAAGACAAATATCACGAAACGTTAAAGCCCTAAATATTCCCTGAACGTAATTTGCCTATCATATCAATATCATATTCGCCATGTTTAGTATGAATGGTGTGTTTCGTTTTCATGTTGTGTTGTTTCGGAGGCGGCCCTGATATTGAGCTGATCACACATTCGGAGAGGCCGTTCAAGCATGTGTGATCAAGAGTTTAAAACCCCCTGAGATAGATAGATGGAAAGCTCTGCGGCCATCACTTAAGTGTTGGCGGTGAGCGATCCATTTTGGTCCTCCTTAATAGGTAGAACCCCGGGTTCCTGTAAAATACATTAGCCCCGGTTTAAATTTTGAATTCAAATTTGAAGTTAATTAGCAGTGTGAAGTCGAAAGCGGACCTTTTGGGGTTCTATTCCAGCATTTGCTCTTTGGATTGAGGGAAACCGCTTAAAACCTCAATTGGAATAGTCGATCACGCGGGATCTTGCCAAGTTTGGCTTTCGGATGACTCTATATTGGGAGGGCATCCAGGCTTCTCTTTATTTAAATATAATGTGCGTACATTTCAGATTATTACAATTATTCATATAATTATGGTAACATGTGCTCTTAAATGTTTTCCCCTCCCGACATGTATTGCCATTGTAAGGTCAGTGTGGTGTCGGACACGTAAATGTTTTCCCCTCCCGACATGTATTGCCACTGTAAGGTCAGTGTGGTGTCGGACACGTAAATGTTTTCCCCTCCCGACATGTATTGCCACTGTAAGGTCAGTGTGGTGTCGGACACGTAAATGTTTTCCCCTCCCGACATGTATTGCCACTGTAAGGTCAGTGTGGTGTCGGACACGTAAATGTTTTGCCCTCCTACATGTATTGCCATTGTAAGGTCAGTGTGGTGTCGGACACGTAAATGTTTTCCCCTCCCGACATGTATTGCCACTGTAAGGTCAGTGTGGTGTCGGACACGTAAATGTTTTCCCCTCCCGACATGTATTGCCACTGTAAGGTCAGTGTGGTGTCGGACACGTAAATGTTTTCCCCTCCCGACATGTATTGCCACTGTAAGGTCAGTGTGGTGTCGGACACGTAAATGTTTTCCCCTCCCGACATGTATTGCCACTGTAAGGTCAGTGTGGTGTCGGACACGTAAATGTTTTCCCCTCCCGACATGTATTGCCACTGTAAGGTCAGTGTGGTGTCGGACACGTAAATGTTTTCCCCTCCCGACATGTATTGCCACTGTAAGGTCAGTGTGGTGTCGGACACGTAAATGTTTTCCCCTCCCGACATGTATTGCCACTGTAAGGTCAGTGTGGTGTCGGACACGTAAAAGTACCTGTAAGGTCACGGGTTAAACTAAGATGGAGTAAAAAGATTTTATTGAAGTAATGACTTCTAGTTTAAGTATGAAAAGAACTGAAATAAATTCACAACTCATGATCATTGTTATTTGTGTAGGAGATCTCCTACAACTTGTTATTAACAGCGTCGTCTGAAGAGCGGAGTTACTGTTGGTCGTACTCTTTAATCAAAGGGACGGGGGGGGGGAACTGACATCATCACTTTTACCCTCCTCATTTCATTTCTCTACGCGACCAAATTATACAAGTGTCTATTAGACACATAATTCTTCATTTCATTTCTTCTTCATTCTCCTCTCTCTGTCTCTCTCTCTTTTTATCCTCTCACACATGTTTTAGCAAATTCCAAAGGAATGTAAAGAAAGATAAAAAAAATATTATTATGAGAAAAAAGTATCAAACCATTCTATTCGATAATCTAATTTTCCCCAAATAAATTAACTAATGGAGGGGTAAATATATTACAAGATCTTAATCATCATCATCCGGTATCATGGCAGCTATCGTCGTCTTCCGAAAACCAAACGCCATTCCTCTGTGCCCATCCATTGATCTTCCTCCAATCTTCTGATATTCATAGCTGCCTGTACCCCTTCTATCCAAGTTTTCTTCAGTCTTCCTCTCTTCCTCCTTTCTATGTGTTTTTCCGAGGCATGATGTTTGGTTTTTTAGCATTTTTTTATGATGAATGAGGAGCTGGCCCGATGCATCAACCGCTATCCTGGGGGACGGATAATTTTTGTTCAAGGTTTTCTTTCTCTAGCCTTTGATAGTTCAGTATCTTATGCAAGGCAGCAGCGCTAGCTTTGGTCCGCCCTGGGTATTTTATTTCCCCAGTACCCGCCATATCTGGTGAGCATTTCCCTATCCGCCTCCTGGGAAGGCGTCCAATGGGACACTGGCAACTCCACACGGGAAGATCTTAAAAAAAATCATAATAAATACACTATCTACTAAAGAGTAATTGGGCACCCATGAGTTTGGATACTTTAGTACGTCATTTGATTGTTGTGGTTGGTATGTGTTGCAGTGAGTTAGAGTACCAGATGAGAACGAGATTGCACGTGGTGCAGAACTATCGGCCTTTGATAAGGGCATAATTGTGGGCTGCCACCTCAGTGGACAGTCTAGCAGAGCAGCAGCCGCTAAGGTAAACAGGCCCAAATCAACATTCGCATTCATCCTACGTAAGTGAAAGGACAATGGACATTGTGACAATGGTCAAGATTCAGAGCGACAGAAAATTCTGACCAACAGAGATCGCAGAACACTCAAACATGAAATAATAAAGAACAGGACATAACCAAATACTACAATCAGTCAGGAGTTTCAAGCAGCAACAAACGTAGCTGTTCCCATTAGAACTACACGAATAGAGGCCCATCAACTCGGATACCACGGAAGAGCAGAAGCACATAAGCCGCATATCACGAAGACAAATAAAGTTCAGAGACTCAGTTGGTGTTTGGACGATCGTAACTGGACCCTGGAGTAATGTAAATCGGTTCTATGGAATGACGAGTTGAGATTCACATTATTTAGATCTGATAGACGTGTTTGAGTGTGGCTCTACCAGGGGAAAGGCTTCTTCCAGAGTGTATAGTGTCTATCATGGAATTTGGTGGTGGTAGAGTGATGGTGTGGAGGTGTTTCTCGTACTAAGGTGTAGGACCACTGGTGGTTGTTCGTGATAAAATTAACTCTGATGCATACTGTACAATTCTGGATAACGAAATGCTCCCAACACTGTGGCGGTTTTATGGAATGGACCCTTGTTACTTCCAGGATGACAATGCTAGGTGCCATGTTTCTGCGGATATTACGCGGTGGTATGCAGAAAATAATGTTCACCGGTTGGACTGACCCACTCAGAGTTCCTGATCTCAATTCCATTAATCACCTTTGGGACGAATTGGACCGGCGAGTGAGGTCTCAGAAAATGCGGCCAACTTCCATTGCCCAGCTGTGTGGCATGTGAAAGAGGAATGGTGTCGCATTCCAGTGGATATTCTACACAAACTAGTAGAGAGCATGCCTAACAGGGTAGCTGCGGTTATTGTAGCCAGAGGTGACACCACGAGGTTCTATAGGACAAAACAAAGTGCCCAATTACTTTTTGGTAGATCGTGTACATTCCTGACATAACATTTAATAAAAAACCCTTCTTATCAATTGTTCTCCGTCTCCCTAGCCGCAGCTATTGAGACTATTATCGTGAAAATATTCTTTAAACAATTCTACATATCTTCACCAATCGTAGTTAGTGGTAATCGAAAATGACCTTATAACATTTTATTTCGGAATTTATCCAAATACGAGTGGTTTTCCGTCAACCTCAAGAAATTCGCCTTCTCACTTGTAGCGGTCCTTAACATCCTCAACTGTAAGTTCATTCAAACGTCTTCTCACACCGTCCATCCAACCTTCTTTAGGCCTTACCTTTCTTTTTTTCCTATCTATTATCAACACCAAAATCTTCTTAGGAATTCTATCAGATGCTTCCTGTTTAGATATCCATATCATCTTAATCTTCTCTCTTCAATTTCTTTTAACTTTCATAATTAACTTAATGTCAACGTTTCAACTTTTTAAAATCTGGATTTTCGAGATGATCTCCAGTAATCCATATCTGTTCCTAATAACGTGTTAGTTTGACACATTTAATTGTCCATGGCCGCGGTGGACTAGTGGTTATGCTCCTTGCCTCTGGTCCCTAGGGTCGCGGGTTCAAACCCGGCCGGGGTCGATGGATTTTTTAGGATGGAAAAATCCAAGGAGCAAGTCCTCCGGGAGGGACTTCAAGCCGTGGGTCCCGAGTCTGAAGATTTTCAGGCTCGTAAAAGATCCTTAAGCCTGAATGAAAAGGCCTCTAAGCAAAATTTACCGAATGTTCCCGTCCTAGTTTTGCCTTGGTTTCCTAGATGTCAGTATGAGGCGGAACGCTGACTACGGACCTCTCCAATGACATCTATACGAAAACAAGTGTAACTAAATTAGTATGGTTCAAATTCTTCCCTGTAGGGGGAGAGCGCCTAAATCTCTGTTAAGGGAAACATGGACTTACAAGATATAAGAAGATTGTGATCCGTTCTGTAAAGGATGTTTTTATTCTACAATACTGATACATATATATAAAGTGATACACACTATAGGCTTAGCAGACTCTTGAATCCAGTAGACATTTCTGGACCGTCGGCACGGAATGTCAGTTGGGTTGTCTGCCCTGCGTGATGTCTACATTTCCGTGATTACTCTTAGAACAAATCGACGTAACAATATAGCAAAAGGAAGATATTCATTTGAGCAAAGAAACAATGTAGGCCTACACAAATTGTACTAACATTTTCCTTTAAGCAAGATCTAGCAACGTGGCACATAGCAATCAAATACAAAGAGTAAGATGGAGTTCGTTAACCAGCAAAAACAGACCATTGGGAGCGGAAGTTAACCAGAAATAAAAGTTTAAAATCGGTCTACCGGTTGCAGTTTTCGATTTTTTTTGTAACAAAACTCGAAATAATGTTATTCTGTGACCACAGGGTAAACATACATAAGTCAGAAAACATAACTTTTCACGAGGGCTTATTAATATTGAAATAACTTATTAATAATCGGAGATTTGACCAAGAGATATCTAACTAACTAACTCACTGGCTCTGTCGAACCCGTAGGTTTATGACAGCGCTGACATAAGTTCTCCATACATCCCTATCCCGAGCTAATGTTTTCCAATCATCACCATTATAATCTACTTCCTTCAAATCATAAATAATGTTATTCTGACACCTCATTCTAGGTCTACCAACTGGGCGTTTTCCCTCTTGTTTTCCTACAAGAAGCTTCCAAGCATCTCTTCCATCCCCCATGATTGCTACATGTCTTGCCCATCGCAGTCTACGAGACCTAACTGTTCTTACTATATCTGGTTTCATATACATATAATGTAGCTCACTGTTATGTAGTTTTCTCCATTTACCTGTCTATCTCTTTTTGACCCAAACATTTGTCCTAAGAACTTTATTCTCAAACCTGTGTTTCAGCCTTTGGGATGGATTCCCTGAAGTAGTCCCCGCCCGGAGAACCGAATGGGGGATTCTTTTACCTCTGGAGAATTTTACCCCAGTGGAACCCATGTCCGCATTTCTTGACAGTTGTATTTTTACGGTGAAAGATCGTCACTCTTTGTACCAAGGTACTTTTTTCATCAGGCTTATCGCCTTCGACCTGTCCGGCATTGGTAACCTTTTCGGCAGCAACGCTACAGCCGGCATAGCTCTCAGGGTCATTTAAGCACGCAAGCTACTCCACCACGACAAGGTAATAAGAAATTATCTATCACTTAAGAGCTTTACCCTTATGATAGACGAAGATTTTATTTTATTTCTGACTTATTAATATTTCTTCTTCATCTTCTTCGGTTTTCCCCACTTATAGGTTGCCGTCTTCAATTTCCATTTTTTCCATCATTCCAATCTCTATCTTCCAAATTCCTACCATCCATTATAGTTCTGATGTAGGTTTTCCATTTCCATCTTGGTCTGCCACGTTTATTCCTTCCAGGGGTGACCATTGGTATATTTATTTTTGGCCATCTTTCATTTTCCATTCTTTGTAAATGGCCATACCACTTAAGAGTTTGATTTTCAATTCTCCTAATAACAGATGTGGTGACATTCATTTCTCTCCAAAGGAATTCATCTGTTATTTTATCCTTTCTTGTTTTTTGGAGGCTTCTTCTAAAATAATCAAATTCAACTATTCTAATTTTATTCTTTTGTAATTCGGTCAAAGAGCAAGTTGCACTTCCATATGACAAAATATTTTGTATTATGCTCTTATAAATTTCCATTTAATTTTCTTTGTAATAATTTTGTTCCAAATTATTCGATGTAATGTCTTAGTTGCATTTTTTGCCATTATAATTTTAGTTTGTACATCTCTCTCACATGTACCCAAACTTGTAATTATTGACCCGTTATTTAAAAATTTAACTTCTTTTTAATTTCGCTGTTTCGAGTGTGATATTATCCACATCCTTTCCCAAACACACATATTCTGTTTTCTGTAAATTAATCTACAAAATAAAAGTCACTAAAATTAGATTATGTACTTTTACCCTAATGCCTCGGAACTGAAACAAAACAATTAAATTCTAAAACTCAGCAAAATCCGACCATTAATAATAGTAGTTTACCTGAAAGCCAAAATTTAAAATATCGCTTATGCGGACCGCCATATTTTTTTTCCTCGCAACGGAACTGCAGGATATATACATATATTTAAGTAACAAATCAAGATATATTCCATAAACCATCAAAAATCTGACTTGTTGAGGAATTCTCTTAGTTTTGCAGTTCGTGTGAGACCCACGGGTGGTTTTAAAAATGTTTGGAGTTAGTTTTATAGGAGAAGAGAGGGATACAGATCGATCAATGTAAAGGTCAGCAATATCCAATGGATTCGAATTGAGACTAATTATATGGATGAGTGAATCGATTCTCTGGAGAGACAAGTTCTGCTGAATGTTTACAAATCTCAAACGGTACGGGAATGATATTCCACCCGTCACAAACTTGAACTTGCAAATTGAAATTGTCGTTAATTTGGTTTCGCTTCATCCGTCAGACGTAACTCAACATCAACTTTGTATCAAAACTAGAAAATCAACTTACAAGTTAGAATAATTTCAAATTACAACACTGATTTCTACCTTTCCATTTTGTTTTTAATGTGTTTACCTTCAGATTGTAACTTCAAATAGTATTTAATTACGTCATTCATCTGTAAACTGAGATCTGTGCAATAAATAACTCTGTTTCTTTCTCATTTGAAGAGCTTATTTTATAATTTATAAATGTAACAAGCGAGCGGACAATAACATACTTACATTCTTTTGTGTGGAATGATCATATGAACAAAAGCTTGTATACAAAAACATTTTTTGAAATACATGCCAGATCTTCACTTTTTGCTTCCAATTTTGCATCCTAAGTAATTACCTAACTAACTAAGTCACATGCACTATCGAACCCGGAAGATCATGACTGCAAGGACACAAACTCTCCATACATCCCTATCCTAAGCTAAAGTTTTCCAATCATCCCCTGTATAATCTACTTCCCTCAAAACAAGGTTAATGTTATTTTCCCGCCTCATTCTTGGTATACCAACTGGACGTTTTCCTTCAGGTTTTCCAACAAGAAGCTTCCATGCATGTCTTTCATTCCCTGTTCGTGCCATATGTCCTGCTCATCGCAGTCTACGAGACCTAACTGTTCTTATTATATCTGACTTCCTATAAAGACCATGCAGTTCTTTGTTACTGTAGTCTTCTCCATTCACCTGTCTTTTCAAAGTGCAAAGTTTTTCCTAAGAACTTTATTCTCAAATACTCGCAATCTTCTTTTCTCCCTTACAGTAAGAGTCCATGTTTCATATAACTGCTAGAATAACAGTTTTATATATTTTCAGTTTAACGTTTTTTAAAAGGAGTTGGGACGACAAGAGTCCCTGTAATGCATAATAGCACGCATTTCCAGAATAGAGCCTATGTTTAATTCCTTTCTGCATCTCATTCCTATTTGAGATTATTGTTCCTAGGTATTTTAATTCAGTCACTTCCTCAAAATTCCCCTCATTTGTCATTAGCTGTCCATTTTCATTATATTATAATGTATTTCTATGTGTGACCACATATATTTGGTTTTACTGATATTTACTTCCAGTCCAAATTTATTAGCGTTACTAAATAGTATGGGCGTGTTGGCCCTTAGCATCTCTTCGCTATCGGCCAATAGAACTACATCATCAGCATAAACTAACAGTTTATTAATACAATTGAGTTGATGGCCTTCTACATCCTCTAAAGATTTGATGGCATGATCCTACCTAGGAAAAATAATTACTAACAAGAATGTGGTGAAGAAATAGAGGGTGTCCAATTCAAACCTCCCACATTTTAATTAATCATAAGTAACAAAGTATGCGGAATTATGAAATGAGGCCGGCATTAAACGAAACAGAAACTCAAAGAATTATCATTGCCACACACTAAGACACCTCTATATGTGCACCATTAGTAGCGCGAACAATATCAAGTCTGTATTCGATTTCGTGCCACGTCTGTCCAACATGTCCATTGATACTGTTGCAATTGTGTCAAGGATACGGTTCGTAAATCATGAAGATCTTGTACTGGAGTCGCAAACACACGGTCTTTTACATTCCCCCAGAGGAAGAAGTACATTAATTTTTGTCTCTCAGCTCATTTATGCCACGCAGATCGGGATGAGTAGATTCCCGGACAACGCCGGGTAAAGGGCACGGGGTATCTAAAAATAATTACGATATAAATTTTTCTTTCAACTTATTTAACTAAACATAAAACACATTAATTTTCGTATTTTAGCTCATTTATGTCAACAAGATCGGGATAAGCAGATTCAACTAAAGATAAAAGCACATTAATTTTCATTTATTTAGGCGTAGCAGCGCACGCCGGATATTAGCTAGTCTAATAATAAAAAATGGTAAAAATGTTATTTCTTTAGAAAATGCTTAAAAATTAAGGTGCGTTTTATAGTACGTAGTGTCTTATGGTCCGTAAAATACGGTATAGGATTAGGTCGACCTTAGACGTAATGGGCCAGAATGCCTAATCTTTGACGTCGATGATGACGGTTAAGAATGCATTCTTAAAATCTGCATATTTATATATCACCTGCACTCTGTGTTGCTTTGTGTTATAATGCATCTCTACTGTAGGATCAGGTGTAATTCCTGACTGCCTGCAGCAGAATTACGGCTTTAGCTTAAACTAGATTATATTATGGAAGGATTATTTGAGAACTTTCCTGGAATAGATACAACTTCCCTATAATGGAAGCAACATTAACTTTTACTTGTTTATGAGCCCAAATCCTACAGTCATTTTTCCCTTCGTGAATTCTATACTATATTCTACATAGAGAAAGATGCGTCATATAAAATCTCTATTAGTCCACTGTATTTTTAATCTCCTTACATAGTGCACCATCAAGCTCGCATTTGGTTCCGGAATCGATGTTTTATCAAAATATCTCATATTTATTATCTTTCGTCTTCACATGTATCTGTCATTACATTCTTCATCGTCCAATTCTTTTCCCTCACGCTACTTAAAACACCATCGATCCACGTTATTTTTGGCCGTACTATTCTTCTTTTACTATCCATCGCTGTGGTCTCGAGGCAGCATGCTGCCTTGTGACGCAGCGGCACCGAGTTCGATCCCCGGTCGAGACAAGTTTCCTGGGTGAAGTTTTTTCGGGGTTTTTACTCACCTGTAAGATAAATGTCAGGAAATGTTAAGGCCCAAACGGTCCCCGAACATCATCTGGCCATCAATATCATATTTACCTAATTAACTCAAGTTTAGTTTAAGTCCTCTCCTGGCGCTTCATTACCACCATCATCAACAAACATATCATCGGGGCAGTGTAACCCCGCCTTCCAGGCGCTCCAACCCCAGAAGTGGGTTACAAGTACGCCATGCCTGGAAATGACAACCCGGGGCATTTGCAAAACAAAATATCTTCTTTTACCAGGTGGCACGCAATTTAGAATTTTCTTGAGAATCTCTCTTTTGTCATTATTTCTACGTGATCACATCATTTCAATTACTTATGTTTTTTTACAAAATCTACAATTGATCTATTAACATTCATATTTTGTTTAATTAAGGCGAGACGGTAGGCCCTATCCCATCAATGTTAAAACATGGGAATTTGAGACCAATTATCTCAGGAACTACCAGATGGATTGTAATGAAATTTTTACAGCATATTAAATGAAGCTAGTAAAGACCATGGGACTTCAGTCAAACTTTTATCTAATATCCTATATATATTTTTTGTCACTAGTCTCTTTTTTTTATTTAAAAAAAATCTTCTAAAAATCATATGTGTTGATCTGTACAATAGATTATCATGATTGTGGCTTCACAGCTTTAGTATAACTAGATTTACCGCTTGTAAAATGTTCATGCAAATATCTCTAATAGTTCCTGAGATAATGGGACAAATGTTCGAAAATGTTTACTTTGGAGAAAACAAGGTTTAAAGTATAATGATATTACAGACTGACAACTGTCAATTGTTTAAAAAAGAATTAACGCACTTATAATTACCGTTCAGTAAAAAATAATATACGTAAATGTTCAGAAAAGAACAGAAAATTTAATTGTGAAAAATCCCAAAAAATTGATTTTTTTTTCAAATTTTGGCCTATCCTCTTACCTTAAGTTACATTGTTTCTTATTTTATCTGCGCAAATCATTTTTAAAGACGTAAAAGCTTTGGTGTATTATACACGCCCGACATATAGCGTCGACGCTTTAAGTTCAGCGTGATACTGGTTTTCACATGGAGTATATCGTCCTTCCATGGAATGTATTGTCAGTTATTGTGCTCTGTGGTCCTTCACTCTTTTTTTTTAATCGTATGATTGATCATCCCCGGGTTCTTTAGGAGTATTAAATATACGGAGAAGGAGAAGTTATATAGTATCCTGCTGGAGTTCGGAATTCCTAAAACGTTATTTAGACTTATACGAATGTGTCTAAATGGCACAAAGAGTAGGGTGCTTGTAGGCAAACAGTTTTCAGACACTTTTGAAATCCAGAATGGGTTGAAGTAAGGAGCTGCACTATCTCCTCTACTATTTAATTTTGTACTAGAGCATGTCATTAAATCTTTAGAGAATGAGGAAGGCTTACAACTCAATGGTATTAATAAGCTGTTAGTTTATGCTGATGATGTAGTGATGTAGAAATTAAGACTGGAACTAAATATCAATAAAACACACAAAGAAATACATTATATAATGGAAATGGACAGCTAATGACGAATGAGGAAAATTCTGAGGAAGTGGCGGAATTCAAATACCTAGGAACAATAATCACAAATAGGATTGAAATGCACAAAGAAATTAAACATAGACTCAATTCTGGAAATGCGTGCTATTATGTATTGCAGAGACTCTTGATGTCCCAACTCCTTTCAAAAAACGTTAAACTGAAAATATATAAAACTATTATTCTACCAGTTATATTATATGGGTGCGAAACATGGACTCTTACTTTAAGGGAGGAAAGGAGATTACGAGTATTCGAGAATAAAGTACTTAGGAAAATTTTTGGACCAAAGAGAGATGAACAGACGGGTGAATGGAGAAGACTACATAACAATGAACTACATTGTCTTTATAGGAAGCCAGATATAATAAGAACAGTTAAGTCTCGTAGACTGCGATGGGCAGGATATGTTGCACGTATGGGGAATTAAAGATTTTCATGGAAGCTTCTTGTAGGAAAACCAGAGGGAAAACGTCCAGTTGGTAGACCAAGAATGAGGTGGGAGGATAACATTAACTATGATTTGAGGGAAGTAGATTGTACAGGGAATGATTGGAAAGCATTAGCTCAGGATAGGGAAGTATGGAGAGCTTATGTCCGCGCGGCCATGAACCTACGGGTTCGATAGTGCCAGTGAGTAAGTTAGTAAGTAAGTAAATATACGGAGTAGTTTCTGTGTGAATGGAAAATGAGCTTAAGTAATTCAACATTAAGAAAGCTTTACCTTAATGAAACTAAGTTCATATAAATTCGTTTAATAAGTGCCGAATACTGTAACATGACATTTTTATATATCGTGCACCATGCATTGATATTTAATTATTTGTATTTGGTTTTCTAGGGTTAATAAAGTGCAGACTATATAAAATATACACATGAAACAGCTGTATAGAAGTAGTTCTAACTTTTCACACCAGATATCATGCTATTGGAAATTGTCATTTCGTACAAAACCCCGTGACTTGAAACAAAACTAATTAAAATTTCGTCGTTAAATTTGCTGAATTACAAAATAAGCGCTGTTTTGCCGACATTTTGTCTGAAATCTTCGTTAATTTTCTTAACACTTACACCAATGAGTTACGGATAATAGCTTCTGTATTCTCTGCAAACGCCGGCAAATTGTATCCGGAATTCAAGTAGTTCAAATACACGACCCACCACGTCGAGGTAGAATTCTCGCATCACCGTTCAGCGTTGTAGAGAAACCACATGCATTCAAAAACAAGAGGAGCAATTACAACGTCGATTTGCACAGGAATTTTGCATCGTAGATAAACTATAGCTTAATAAGGCTTCCTTGGTTGTTATGAAAACAAAATAAATCACAATACTTTAAAAAGTACCAAAATCACCAGTGCGGTAAGTAAAAATATATATTTTGAAATATTGATATTCATACTGCAATTTGTATTAATTTTGGTATTAATTCATCACATCGAGTTTTCCACGCCTCTTCTATTTTATCATCGCTGTACACATCGTCTAAAACTTTCTCCATAATCAGAAATAAATCCCAAATCAAATTGGTTTTACAGTTTTAATAAATATAAGGTGGAGACATGACCAACAATAATTATTATTTCTCCAGAGCATCGGTATTAATCCATCACATCCAGCTTTCCACGCCTCTTCTATTTCATCATCACTGCACACATCGTCTAAAACTTTTTCCATAATCAGAAATAAATCCCAAATCAAATTGGTTTTACAGTTTTAATAAATATAAGGTGGCGACATGACCAACAATACTTATTATTACTCCATAGCAACACATATAGCCGATTCATCTTCTGAAATCTAGCATTTATCTTTAATTATATTTATTAATGTTTTACCTAATATCTTGATTACTAAAATAAATACACATAGTGTAAAAAATAGTATATAATACTCATGTGCTAAACACATAACGGAATCTCGGAAACTAAAAAAAAACTCGACATAAGTGCCTCGTTTTTAAATTTTTTTTCTCGATCCGTATCAAGTGTTTACCACAATCGTATCGCAATGTACTATTAAACTTGAATGTTTTTTAATTAACTATGGCTTGAATATAGGATTTATTAAAGCTAAAATCCTTACAAATTTTCATATTTTTGTATTAACATCCTTTTCTTAAAATTCTTTTTCAGTAAATTCCATATATATATATATATATATATATATATATATATAGGCATTGATAGTATTCCTCAAAAAATGTTATCGGAAACTTTAGACAATTCTAACATTACCAAAAAATTAATAGAAGCTAAAAAAGCATTATACAAAGGATCTATTTCGAAAAAAAATTGAAAATCATATAACGAGGGATTTACTATTACAAAAGGTTTAAGGCAAGGTTGCAGTTTATCTCCAACTCTATTCAAAATTTATCTCGAAAGAGTACTAAGAGACCGGAGGAAAAAATGTCAAAAAATGGGCATACCAATCCAAAATACACATGTATATTTACTAAATTTTGCAGATGACCAGGTATTTATAGCACAAGACCACGATGACATAGAATATGTGGCTAAAAGAAGAATATGAAAAACGGGGACTTTATATAAACATAGAGACTAAATATCTGTGTATAGGAGAAGAAATGAAAAATATAAATTTCAACAATGGAGAAGAACTGAGACCTAGTATTGAATGCACTTATTTAGAAACAAAATTAGACCATTTAGGCGATAACACAGTGGAAATTAAAAATAGAATCGCCCAAACAAAACAAGCAATAAACGCTTTAAACTCTGTTTGGTGGAGCAAACATATTTCAAAAAATAGAAAATTACAAATATATCAAACCATAATTCAGAGCATTTTAACATATGGTGCTAATGTCTGGCAAATTCCTGCAGGGAAACGAAAATAATTTTAAGTATAGAAATGGATGTTTTAAGAAGATCAGCTGGAAAATCTAGAATGGATAGAATACGAAATAAAGAAATAAGGGCAATTATGGGTGTACAAGAGGAGCCGGACATCACAGACATTATAGAAAAGAAAAGTTTACATGTCAAAATAATGCCAGAGCAAAAATTGCCTAAAATTGTTATGGAATGGATCCCAATGAAAAGGAGGAAGAAATGAAGACCGAAGAAAACTTGGATAGAAGGGGTACAAGCAGCTACGAATATCAGAGGATTGGAGAAAGAACAATGGATGGACAGAGAGGAATGGCGTTTGGTTTCTAGAAGACGGCGGCAGCTTCCATGATACCGGATGATGATGATGATGATGATATATATGTATATATATATATATATATATATATATATATATATGAAAAATTAATGTTTGTCTTAGGTTTCCTGACTAGCTCAGCTGGTTAGAGCACTCTAAACGTATAAAGTTAGATACTCAGGTTTAAATCTCCCGAGTCAGCCATTTATTTTTCTTTTCATGTCATATTTTATACTCACGACTTGTATACGAACTCTCCAGAGAACCATTCTACATAGAAGAGCTGAGGCTAAAGTTCCTACTACCAGTGACACCAGCTTACCAGGACCTCCTGTAAGAACTCGACGAGAATAAACGCAAAATATGTTAAGAATTCTAGATTACTGACGCCATGACAAACCGTGAATGGACTCGGGGAGGATATGAATTGCGCCACACAGTGACCAGACTCGCAGTGCATGGATTTCACCACAAGCTGTGCAGCAACCAGAGATTCCATGAGCCCAGCCCAGGCTGCATGTGTGCAAGATGTGGCGAACAGTGCGAGAAATATGTGTTAAACTGTAGGATGAAATTAGAATCGTTGTTGAAACTCTGCAGTGACTGAGAACAATCTTCTTTGTACGTTGCGCGCATTTCTTATTTTATTATGAGGGGGAAAATAAGGACAACACTCATTCATGAATAAATATATGTTATCAAAATGCAATGCCATTAATTATTAACAATTATATATAAATTAATTAGTGTATAATGCTATTGTGTTATTATTTAATTATAATATTATTGTGTTTTCTTTATGTAATTGTAATGTTAATGTTTTTTAGTGTATAATGCTATTGTGTTATTATTTAATTGTAATATTATTGTTTTCTTTATGTAATTGTAATGTTAATGTTTTTTAGTGTATAATGCTATTGTGTTATTATTTAATTGTAATATTATTGTTTTCTTTATGTAATTGTAATGTTAATGTTTTTTTAGTGTATAATGCTATTGTGTTATTATTTAATTGTAATATTATTGTTTTCTTTATGTAATTGTAATGTTAATGTTTTTTAGTGTATAATGCTATTGTGTTATTATTTAATTGTAATATTATTGTTTTCTTTATGTAATTGTAATGTTAATGTTTTTTTAGTGTATAATGCTATTGTGTTATTATTTAATTGTAATATTATTGTGGTTTCTTTATGTAATTGTAATGTTAATGTTTTTTAGTGTATAATGCTATTGTGTTATTATTTAATTGTAATATTATTATTGTGTTTTCTTTATGTAAGTGTAATGTTATTGCTTTTTTTGTTGTTTATTTTTCTTTACACTAGTACCAATTATTACTTTATTGTAACGGACTGTCAACAGCACGTACGGCTTACTGCCCGTGCGACCCATATTTGCAAATACTATTGTAAATATCTTACTTTTTGTCTAATAAAGTCCTACTACTACTACTACTACTACTACTACTACTACTACTACTACTACTACTACTATTTTATTATATATACAGGCTTTGCGTGTCCCATACCATGCAAGTGGAGATATAAACGAAAACTTGCTGCGTATCCCATACTGCGCAAGAAGTGTAAGATAAAGGAGGAAGGTAACAAACACTGCACTGTAAGCGGGAATGTTATTGAATTGGCCGGACTCGATGTACTGCGTGGTTCACTACTTCTGATACACTTTACACTAAACAACTAATGTTATCAAACCCGGATGTTAAATGTCGAGTGTACAAGCTCTCCCTACATACATCCTTATGCTGATGTTTCCCATTATTCCCTGTATAATCCACCTCATCAAATCTTGACCTATCTAATGGACGCTTTCCCTCTGACTTTCCTATAACATGTTTCCACGCCCCTCTTTCAGTCCCTGTTCGTACCAGAGTAAAAAAAAATAATTTCTGATTTATTGTTTCAGGTTAATATACTGTAAAACATGTATAAAATCATCACCACCTTCTTCTTCTTCTTCTTTCGAATGCAGTATTGGGTGATGATGCCCGTTCTGCGACTACAAAAACTGATCTTTCCATCGGTTGAAGGGTCTTCCGAGGTCTCTTTTGCCTTTAGGGTTGAGGTGGTAAATCATCTTTGGTAAACGGGAATTTGACATTCTCTGGACGTGTTGGAAACATTTAATCTCATAATTGTGTATATGTTCAACCATTTCCCTGCTATTCCACTGCATCCTTATACTATTTTCATCATCATTATTATCTTAAACACTGTCAATACTATCATCTTCATTATCTTTAACATTCTCGTTACCGTTATTAATTCTATGGCGTGATAGGCGTAGGCGGACTTATACATTACAGAACATAGATATTACAGAAGAATTATGTACAGAATAAATTTAATCTGTAGTTACAAAATACAGAACAAACTGAAGATATCATCTCCAACGAATGGCAGGCTCGAGGGTATCGAAATCTGTTCTACACAATAATCAAAAAAGAATACAGACCGACTTTTTAAGAGATGGCTTGAACAACTACTTTGAGACGGAAAGGGCCAGAGGAACTAATATCTGATGTCGATTATTATTGCTATTATTATTATTATTATTATTATTATTATTATTATTATTATTATTATTATTATTATTATTATTATTATTATCAGCCGCGGTGGACTAGTGGTTATGCTCCTTGCCTCTGGTCCCGAGGGTCGCGGGTTCAAACCCGGCCGAGGTCGATGGATTATTTAGGATGGAAAAATCCAAGGAGAAAGTCCTCCGAGAGGGACTTTAAGCCGTGGGTCCCGAGTCTGAAGATTTTCAGGCTCGTAAAAAATTCTTAAGCCTGAATGAAAAGGCCTCTAAGCAAAATTTACCGAATTTTCCCGTCCTAGTACTACCTTGGTTTCCTAGATGCCAGTATGAGGCGGAACGCTGACCACGGACCACTCAAAATGACATCTATACGAAAACAAGGGTAATTAAATTAGTATGGTTCTAACTCTTCCCTGTAGGGGGAGAGCGCTTAAATCTCTGTAAAGGGAAAACATGGGCTTACAAAAAATATTATTATTATTATTATTATTATTATTATTATTATTATTATTATTATTATTATTATTATTATTGTTATTACTACTATTACATCCGTATGTTTCAATAAGAAAGGTGAAAATTCGTCCAACCCCTATGGGGGTGACATATGTTTAGCATGTCGAATCTCCAGCTGTTTTTTTTCAGCCTGTACCGTCATTATTATTATTATTATTATTATTATTATTATTATTATTATTGAGAACATTACTCTTTGTTGAAGATCAGATTCTTATAGGGAGACCGTAAAATACTTAAAAAAAAGTCCATTAGCTAAGCCCAGGTTAATAGTAAGCTACATTGTCTTTATATGAAGCCAGATATAATAAGAACAGTTAAGTCTCGTAGACTGCGATGGGCAGGACATATGGCTCGTATGGGGGATGAATGAGGTGCACGGAAGCTTCTGGTAGGAAAACCAGAGGGAAAAGGTCCAGTTGGTAGACCAAGAATGAGGTAGGAGAATAACATTATCCATGATTTGAGGGAGGTAGATTATACGTAGGATAATTGGAAAATATTAGACTCAGGATAGGGATGTGTGGAGAGTTTATGTCCGCGTGCCCATGAACCTACGGGTTCGATAGAGACCAGGTTGTTCATATAGTAAATATCTCATGATTATTTCAACAAATAAAACTAAAGTAAAGGCTCCCAAGGAGCTAAAAAATTGTAATGAAAAGAAAAATCATTGAACAAATAAATACATTCAAATATCTAGGATATAATGTAGGGTACAGACAAACTGAAGACGTCCAAATAAAACTAAATAGATGTAGACAGTTTTGTGGAACTATACAAATGACATTAAAATGCAATGCAGGACAACAAACATTGAAACTGTACAATGTAATTGCATTTTCTTTGCTATTATATGGAAACACACCAATTAAGAAAATGGAATCATTTGAAACGAGATTTGTGTCATGTTATAAATTACTAGACTACAAAAAGAACATAGATATTACAGAAGAATTATGTACAGAATAAATTAAATCTGTAGTTAAAAAATACAGAACAAACTGAAGATATCAGCTCCAACGAATGGCAGGCTCGAGGATATCAAAAGCTGTTCTACACAATAATTAAAAAATAAATAATAGTTTTAAAAAACTAAAACAACACGCTTTATTAGAAAACGGAACTAAAAAAATGAATAATAATTTTAATTTCCAACACGCTTGGGATAAATAATTTTACCATCAAAAGCGTGGGGTGCTTTTTATGATGTTTACATTTTCTTCTTAGATACTTTACTTTTACCAATATCTGTTTATTATCCGATCCGATTGAGGGTCTTTCCACTTTTTCAGCGGTTGCCCTTTTACCAGCCAGCTGCTGGCCCTTCACATCCACATGTGTCAATCACAGAGGTAGATGATCAACAGCCAGTGTAGGGGTGACATGTGGTTAGCATGTCGAGTCCCCCAGCCGTTATAGCTGGTTCCTTAACCTGGAGCCGCTACTTATTGTAGCTACCCAATTGCCTCACGATGCTGGGTGGGCACCGGTCCCATACTGGCCGAAATACCATGAGAAAATGTCTTCCCCCATGGAGACTCGAACCAGCGCAAGTCCCGTAGCTCTGCGCCAAGGCTTCCTACCTTAACCGCTCGGCTACGGCGCGGGACTGTTTATTATCAAATATATTAATTGATAAAGAGCACCCCATGCTTTTGATGGTAAAATTATTTATCCCAAGCATGTTGGAAATTAAAATTATTATTCATTTTTTTAGTTCCGTTTTCTAATAAAGCGTGTTGTTTTAGTTTTTTAAAACTATTATTTATTTTTTATTTTTTAGTTTTAATATTTTACAGAATAAGATAAAAATGTAAATATCTTCAAATTCGATACTATTGTAGCATGAGCTAAAAGTAATACTCTTCTAAAAAAATCTCCCAGCCGGATTTGAACCAGCGATCTACGGATTACTGATATTATATACCACTAGAGTTCACCGCGCTACCAACTGAGCTCTTACAACGATTGACTAAAAAGTCGACAAGTCCGCAACCTATTATACCACTTTTCATTTTTTTGATTTTCTGATGATTCTGATCAGGATTTTAGAAACAAAATATGAAATTATTGTATTGCCACAGGTCCTTTATAAGTATACAAAGTTTCAAGTCGATCCAATGCTTCTAAGTGGGTGAAAATCATGTTCAAAAATTCCGTTACATAGTTACAAAGACACTTTTTTTGATTTTCTGACGATTCTGGCCATGATTTTAGAAACAAAATATGAAATTATTTTATTGTCACGGGTCTTTTACAAGTATACGAAGTTTCAAGTCGATCCAATGATTTTAAGTGGGTCAAAATCGCGTTGAAAGATTCCGTTACATAGATACAGGTCAAGCTAATATAAAGCATGTAAAAAAGAATACAGACCGACTTTTTAAGAGATGGCTTGAACAAGTACTCTGAGACGGAAAGGGCAGAGGAACTAATATCTGATGCCGATTATTATTGGTGGTATTATTATTATTATTATTATTATTATTATTATTATTACTTTTATTATTGCTAGTGTTATAACTAATATTATTCATCATCATTCGCAGCATCAAGGATTAGTCCTTATGATCTGTCCTGATCTCATATTAGAATTGCTCTGTCCATCTTTTACTGGGTCTTCCTACTTTTCTTTGTCCTAGTGGTCTGTAGTAAATAATATTTCTTCGGGATTCTATTGTTATCCATTATAATGATGTGGTCCCTCCATTCGTCTCTATATTGTGCAATCCTATCTGATAGCTTGAATATATTTAGTTCTGTTCGTATATCTTCATTTCGTTTCTTGTTTGCTATTGTATAGCCAAGTATAGCGTTGGAACAGTTATTGCTTTATGCAATTTTAAAGGTGTCTCTTTTGTAGTTCCCTTAAGACTTCTCATATTGTTATTATTATTGTTGTTGTTGTTGTTTTTGTCATTAATATTGTTATTATTATTATTATTATTATTATTATTATTATTATTCTTCATCGAAATCCAGGGATTAAGCCTGTTGGCTCGTTCCGGTTTCATGAAAGCTAGAATTGTGAAAATTGTTCAGACCATCTTCTGTGTGGGCGTCCAACATTTCTCCTTCCGTGCGGTTTATAATTTAGCAATAATTTTGGATTATTATTATTATTATTATTATTATTATTATTATTATTATTATTATTATTATTATTATTATTATATGAGGATTGGTATGTCCACGTACGACGAATGCAAGAAGAAATATTGCCCAGGAAAACATTGGAATGGTGTCCACCTCGAAGAAGGAGGAGAGGAAGACCTCGAAACTCGTGGATGCAGGAAATAAGAACTGGAATGAGAGCAAGAGGACTGGAGGACATGGATTGGATGGAGTGAGACGAATGGAGAAGAAAAATAAAACTTTAAGCACAGAAAGATGTGCAAACATTAAAATTCTGTATATAAATAAAATTAATATTATTATTACTATTATTATTATTATTATTATTGCTATTATTATTATCATTATTATTATTATTATTATTATTATTATTATTATTATTATTCGACACAGTAAGAGATCAAAACTCTTCAATATATTGGAAGACAGAAATATACCAAATTTACTTGTGCAGAACATAAAACATATTTACAAAGACAACACCATAGAGATTAAATTAAATAACAGATTTTCTGAAGAAGGAATTATAAATCGTGGTGTGAGACAAGGCTGCCCCTATCTCCAACACTCTTTGCGATTTATACCAATGAAGTGATATGTTGCTTGAACAAGAAATATAAATTTGGAATAAGAATATCAGAAAATACATAATTAAACACCCTATTGTTTGCAGATGACCAAATAATAATAGCAAATTCAGAAGATAATCTGCAGGAAGGTATGTATGTACTTAACAAAATTACAGAAGAATGTGGATTGAAGATATCTACAGAGAAAACAAAAATTATGGCACTTCAAGGGGTAGATCCTGTCAGAAGTAAAATTGTACTTGACAATACAATTTTGGAGCAGGTGAATAATTTTCACATATCTAGGATGCACTATCTCATATGAAGAAGAAAAGGATGTAAATGCAAAACATATCAAATGTTTTAAGAATTTTATCTTCAAGCGACATTTAGTCCAAAACGTTCAAGGCTAAAAGTGTATAAAACAATGGCTCTTCCAACTCTTTTGTATGGTAGCGAAGTGTGAACGTTGAAACAGAAGGATATACAGAGACTTAGATCTGCTGAAATGAGATACCTTCGGAGGACTGCAGGATACACACTTACTAGATCACAAAAAAAGTGAAGACATCTTAGAAGAATTAAACATGGAACTTTTAGAAAACAAAATTTCTGATTATAAGGACAAGATGGATGCAATGTTCATCGAATGTAAGATTTCAGGATGCCCAAACAGATGTTAAGATATCAACCTGCAGGAAGAAGAAGACCAGGACGTGCACTCAAAAGACTTCTGGATGATGTTTGTCTTGAGGCCGAAACAGGTCAACAAATGACCTAAATTTGTGAATGTACTATGATGATGATTATTATTATTACGAAGGAAAATATTATTGGAGGAAAAACAATCGGTTACTATTTTATGTTCATAAAGATGTAGGGTATATGAGTACACTATGAACCTGGGAATAAAATAAATAATAGTTTTAAAAAAAACTAAAAGAACACGCTTTATTAGAAAACTAAAAAATGAAAAATAATTTTAATTTCCAATACGCTTGGGGATAAAATTAAAGTGGTCAACAAAAAAATCATCTCCAACACATATAGAATAAAACTAGAGTTATCAACAAAAAGAAAATAATTTTACCATCAAAAGCGTGGGGTGCTCTATATCAATTAATATATTTGATAATAAACATATATTGGTAAAAGTAAGCTCTCTAAGAAGAAAATGTAAACATCATAAAAAGCACCCCACGCTTTTGATGGTAAAATTATTTTCTTTTTGTTGATAACTCTAGTTTTATTCTATATGTGTTGGAGATGATTTTTTTGTTGACCACTTTAATTTTATCCCAAGCGTATTGGAAATTAAAATTATTTTTCATTTTTTAGTTTTCTAATAAAGTGTGTTCTTTTAGTTTTTTAAAACTATTATTTATTTTTTATTTTTTAGTTTTAATATTTTACAGAATAAGATAAAAATGTAAATATCTTTAAATTCGATACTATTGTAGTATGAGCTAAAAGTAATACTCTTCTATAAAAAAACCCTCCCAGCCGGATTTGAACCAGCGACGTATGGATTACTGAAATTATATACCACTAAGAGTTCACTGCTCTACCAACTGAGCTCTTACAACGATTGACTAAAAACTCGACAAGTCCGCAACCTATTATACCAGTTTTCATTTTTTTGATTTTCGGATGATTCTGGCCAGGATTTTAGAAACAAAATATGAAATTATTGTATTGTCACGGGTCCTCTACACGTATACAAAGTTTCAAGTCGATCCAATGTTTCTAAGTGGGTGAAAATCGCGTTGAAATATTCCGTTACATTGATACAAAAACACTTATTTTTTTACTTTCTGATGATTATGGCCAGGATTTTAGAAAATAAATATGAAACTATTGTATTGTCACGGGTCCTTTACAAGTATACAAAGCTTCAAGTCGATCCAATGATTTAAAGTGGGTGAAAATCGCGTTGAAAGATTCCGTTACATAGATAGATAGATACAGGTCAAGCAAATATAAAGCGTGTAAAAACTATTATTTACGTTTGAATTTCAGATAGAAAGGAAAGCATTGTATCTAATATACCAAGGGACTGGCTCAACCTGAGGACAGAAAATTTTACAATTAGAGTCTTGATCATATTCTTAGAAACAATTTATTTTCAAAGAGAAAATAGTGCGAAAGAAACTGACCAAACAAGTTGATATGGATGGCGGTAGTCTCGTGAATTGGTTCTGGAGATGAATCAAGTCCCCAGGAGAGTTAACTGCAGCAAGATATGAGCTCAACTTTGACCTCTGCACAAAGTCTACCAGGTGTTCTTTCGAGTCACTCCTCCTTCGTCAAACAGATCTTATTTGTATCACAAGAACAAGTGAACATCTACTCTATTTTAAACTTGTCTGCAGCTTTCAAGAGAATTGATACTATATACAGTATATATATTTATTTCATGCAATTTCTAATTTTATATAATTATAATCTTCACAATAAACATGAGCTTCAGGGTATAGCTTATTATTTTGTTCCGTCTCAAAGTTCTCTCTCCATCTTGTGCTTAGTTTTGTTATGTATCTTGTTGCACTGGGTTACCGTTCTACTGTAATTTTGGAATTGTTTGTAGTACTATTCTTTGAAGATGCTCGAAGTAAGTGTATTTTCTTTCTCTTACACATTCATACAGTTTCTTAATTTTTAGTTCTCTTATTTCTGTATTTCGCTGTTTATCTAAAAATGAATTTCTTGTTACATATCTCAGAAACGTCATTTCTGTAGCATCCATTCTTCTTTCATATGTTCTTCTAATTAGAACAGGTTTCTCTGCCATATTAAACAAACGTATTTTATTATTCTTTTTGTAGTCAAAAGATGTTATTCCATTCATCAAGACAAACATTTGTTACATTAAAATACAACAATCACAATAAAAATATTAAATACTACAAGAAAATTCGGTCAAATAGACTATGTGAAGAGTAATTAATAGGGAAATGATTTTGAGGCGCGGCACCTTTAAAAAAATATAACTGTTTTCATACCAATAGTTCAATATATGTATTTGGGCGGATGAAATGAACAAAATTTGTTGCAGTAATATGATGTACGGTTAAAAACTATAAAATACGGAGTAGTTACCTTGTAGCTCCGTCTCCTCAACTTAAGTTATTTTAAAACTCTGTAGGCCTTTCGGGACTAGTCCCATCATCAGCAGAATGTATTAGGTCCGTACTTGTTGACTCTTGTTGAAGCACTCAACAAGGGTCAACACGTGCGGACCTAATACATTCTGTTGGTGATGGGACTAGTCCCGAAAGGCCTACAGAGTTTTAAAACGACTTAAGTTGAGGAGACGGATCTACAAGGCAACTATTTTATAGTTTTTAACCGTACATTGTATTACTGTGAACAAATACCTCAACCGAAGCTTATCATGAATTTTACTAGTAACAATTTGTTGCACCTTTTCGCACATTTTCATGATATTAGTACATTTCGCTCCTTTTCCCTCTATTTTTAATGCTTCAGCAACTTTCCCTGCACTCTTTTCTGCATTTTTAAAATATAGGACAGAAAAACGTAAGGTTTTTTTCTTCTTGAACAGCTTTCTAAAATATATGTTGAGTAATCAATTGATTTGGTGTTTACGTGATGAAAATCCATATTTATTTAATTAAATAGAAATAAAACTTAAAATGTTTATATATTCTATATCAAAATCATATAAATCTCTAAGTTTTATTTTTATTTATTAGATGTAATTTATACCCCAGAAACAATGGTCAATCTGCAGTGTGAAGTCAAGAATAGTAAATAATAAATATTAAAATATGATTTATGTAAACCACCAGTAATTTATATCCCAGCAACAATGGCCAATCTGCAGCTGTGTAGTCAAATTTAAATTTCAACAGCGTTACTGTAACACTTTAAAATAAGTTCAGTTAGTACTGGCAATAATTTAACAGTGTTGCTGAAACAGTTTAAAATAATTTCAATTAGTACTAGCAATAATTTAACAGTTTTCTATCTAACGACTTCTTGTTGGCTGTGTTTTACTAGTCTGAACCACAACGTATTTTTATTAGTATTACAACTGGATTTTCACAACAATAACATGGCGAATGTTAAGAAGGATAAGTTGTATTTACTTACAGAATTCAAAACGCAATTTATCAAAACTGATTGCATCATTATTCGATGTTCCATTTGCGAAGTAACTATTTGAATAAACTAAATAACTATTAATTACCTCTTATGGACTCTATAAAGAAAAAAAGTGATATGCATATTATATAAACTGAGTTCATGTAACTGGTTTAAACCTTAATTGAACTGTTTCAGCAGCACCGTTTTTGTATGTATTTTCAGAACCATTTTCCCCCTTTTACGGCCAAAATTTGCACTTAAAATCCTTTCGCTAATAATAACTAACTTATTAGAATTATCGAACCAGAAGTTACTAGTCGCGCGGCATTTGCTTTCCATACATCCTTTTCCTGAGCTACAGTTTTTCAATCATATCCTGTATAATTCACCTCCCTTAAATCATAATTCATGTCATTCTCTCGTCTCATTCTTGGCCTATTCTCTGAACGTTTTCCCTCCAGTTTTAATAAATAAGTTCTCATGCACTTCTTCCATTTCCCACTTGTGCCATAGGTCCTGTCCATCGAAGTCTATGAGACTCGACTATTCTTAATACACCTGATTACCCTAGAAGATCATGTAGCTTCCTGTTATGTAGTTTTCTTAATGCATCCGTCTATCCGCCTCTCTTTGGTCCAAACATTATCCTAAGAACTTTATTCTCAAATACACGTAATCGTTTCTCCTCCCTTAATGTCAGAGTCCATGTATAGCATCCATAGTATTACGTGTCGCATAGCTACGTTTGAATTGCCCGGGCTGGGCGAGAATCGCAAGTTAGAGGACCCGCACAAACCGGCCGAAGTGTCTGGAGTGTCTTACCAGACTGTTCTACTGGTGTCTCCCTCCCCCTTTCGGGAATGATCCGTGGCCAGAGGCTCTAGCTTCGAATATCTCGAAACTATTTCTAGAAGTTTCCTCTCGCCTAGAAAAAGGAACCGAAGGCGAGACCCCAGTCAGTCTCGCATTGGACAGAGATAAGTTAAGTGAACGACAAATTGTATCGCGCACACTTTCATTAAAACACAAAATAAATTTATACAAAGCACTTATCAGACCACTCATGACATATGCAAGTCCAGCCTGGGGACACGCAGCAGCCTCATACATTAAAAATTTACAAATAGCTCAAAACAAAGCCCTAAGAATTATACTTCATGCAGACCGTCAAACTCAGATCTCTCTACTACACGATATCACAGAAATCTCTTACATAATAGACCACATTAAACGCCTAGCTCGCAGACAAAAAGACACAATTCTAACACACAACAATAGACTAATACACGACATAGGAAATACACAAATTCACACTACACTACAATATAGAACACCTATGCACATTACACTCTAATTTACATAATACACTACAGAATACATTAAGAATTTAAGACCGAGACACTTATGCTTTCTTCTCGAGTTTAAATATTCCTCGTCGCTAAAAGTAACTTTCATAAACACTCATACAAAAATTTAAACACTCTATAAACAAGGCACTTTAAGACAAGAGCAGAGAGAGGAACACTCTCCTTGTTATCAAACAAAATTTAGAAAACACTTCAATACAAGCACGCTAATAATGGGTCAAGACCTTCACAAGGTCGGTACCATAACACACTTAAAATATTTGCTCTAGGGTGAACTTATTCAAAAGTGATTTTGAAAATAGTTTTGACTGTGATAAAAATTAAAAGATGATTAATTGTGAGTTGTAATTGCGAACAAAAGTTTACTAATAATTATGGAAAGAAATAAAGTGGTAAGTGAAATTTTAAACAAATTGAATGTGCTTCATTTACACCGTAATATCGCAAAGAAAAATCCTGACATCTTTTGTGACAATATAATATAACTCGTGTGGAAACTTCTCCGCGGGCCACTCTTTTCGCAAGTCGATGGTTTACGAATCCTTCTCTACCGCACAAGGAGAGACCCGACTCTCGCCATCGCCCGTGAATTTCAAAGCCAGCCCAACAATGCGTTGCAATATTCTCATCAATAATGATACAAATACGAATTTCATTTTGTCAACTGGAAGTATTCAACAGTAAGCCAGCTGACTAAATCCGTTTTCATTTTTTTTTTCCGGTTAGATAACATTCCAAATGGCTGACTGCATATTCGCAACAGTGAATGTATGCAATGATTAATAGTTTGTTAGCACATGTTTTTGATATAGGATGATGCTTATATTCATATATTATTTTCGAATAGCGCTAATAACTGTAGCTTTACACATGAGCCAGTTCATTCTGACCATATTTTAAGAATTACTTTTGAAACGATCACTAAATAACAAAACAACAAGAGAGACCCAATTGAAATTTTATAAAATGTTGGCAGTACCGGTACTGCTCTATGGATCAGAACCTGGATACATAAGAAACAAGATCTAAGTAGGATAACGACGGCAGAAATGAAATTTCTGAGATCTGTTAAAGGGTGCACTAAGGAAGACAGAATCAAGAACACAGAAATAAGACAGGAACTTCAAATATTTGCAATAACTGATAAAATAGATACATATAGACAAAAATGGAAGCAACACATAGACAGAATGAATGAAGATAGATATCCAAAACAAATAACAAAATACAAACCTAAAGGCACCCGAGATGTGGGCAGACCTAGAAAGAGATGGGCTGAAGTCGGAACGGGTCAACAGACCTAATACATGAATGCAGATGATGATGACTTTTGAATCGTATTTGTTAATATTTAGGTCCTATTTATTAAGAATAGTGAAATGCCACTAAATCACTGGCACTATTGAATCAGGAGGTTCATGTCCACGCGCATATGCTCTCCATATATTCTTATCCTCAAATAATGTTTTCCAATCATCCCCTGCATAATTAATCTCTCTCGAATCATATTATTCTCCCATCTTAATCTTGGTCTACCTACTAGACGCTTTCCCTCTATTTTTACAAGATGTTTCTATAAATCTCTTTCACTTCCAATCGTGGCACATGTCTTGCCAATCGCAGTTAACGATAATTAAGTGCACTTTTTATGTCTGGTTTCCCCATAAAGATTATGTAGCTCATAGTTATATAGTCTTAACCATTATCCTGTTTGTTTGTCTCTCCTTGGTTCGAAAATATTCCTAAGAATTCTATTCTCAAATACTCTTAATCTTTCCTCCTCCTTTAAAATAAGAGACTATGTTTCAATATCTAGGTATAATTTAAGTGGAAGAATAACAGTTCTATATATTTTCAGTTTAAAGAAGTTGGGACAACAACAATCCCTGCAATGCTTAATAGCATGCGTTTCTGGAGTTGAGCCTATGTTTAAAATCTTTTCTCGTCTCTTTTCTGTTTGTAATTATTATACCCAGGTATTTGAATAGAAACAATTCTTCAAAATCTTCTTCATTTTTATTAGCTGCTTATTTTTATTATATAGGTATAATGAAGGCCTATTTCTCTGTTTTACCATATAGTACATTATATTGATATTTACTTCCAGCGCCGGTTTCTAGGTATCATTTAATAGAACTTAATGGACATCCACATAAAATGAAATAGAATTATGTACTTTGCAAGGAATCTGTCATAAGACCAGTTCTAACATATGGTTGTGAATGACGAACAGAAACTCAAAAAACAAAACAAATCAATGAAACAACCGAAATGAAAGTTTCATGGAAAATCGTAGGAAAATCGCTGAGAGAGAAAATTCGCAGCTCTGTTATTAGAGAAGAATGTGAAATTGAACCTATAAACCTCTGGATAAATGACAGAAGACTAAACTGGAACGATCACATAGATAGAATGGAGAACAGTAGATTAGTGAAGAAAGTACGTGACAAGTCCACCGCGGCCAACTATGACTTTCTTAAGGCAGCCATTAGCCTCGTCATCTAATTAGTGGCGCGCATGAATGGATTAACGAGATTCCCTCTGTCCCTATGTCTGTTGTTAATTTTTCTACACTTAATGTCTCCCTGATTTTGTGATTTCTTATTCTATCTCTCCTTGTTTTATTTACTATTCCACGTAAGAATTTCATTTCTGTAGCTTGGATTCTGCTCAATTCCTTCTTTGTATAAGTCTCAGCTGCATATGTTAGAACTGGTTTGAAATAAGTTCTATACATTACTATTTTACTCTTGGTGGGTATATCTTTATATACTACTATATACTACTAAAAATTAGCATCTCTGCTGCTTGCATTCTGTTTTTATCTTCACCCATATTTCCTCTAACTAACTGTAACTCACTGGAACTATCGAACCCGTAGGTTCATGGCCGCGCGGACATAAGCTCGTCATATATCCCTAATCAGAGTCAATGTTTTCTAATCATCCCCTGTATAATCTACTTCCCTCAACCTCCGGAAAATTTTACCCCAGTTGAACCCATGTCCGCATTTCTTGACGATTGTATTTTTACAGTGAAAGATCGTCACTCTTTCGACCAGCAGCATTCAGTACACAAAGAAGAATTGGCATTCAAAGAAAATACAATTGGAACACGGCAGATCATGTGCCATTCAAATAAATGAACCTGACGATCAACAACCAATTCACCATAGGGATGTTGCACAATCATCCACATCATCTGGAATGTCCATGTGCAGTTATAGCTTCCATGTCTTTTGCTACACTTCTGGAATCTGCAGCATCATCAACATCAATTAGGACACGTGATAATACGACAGATCAAGGAATGAGAATACAGACTGATGTAACGACATATACACCAAAGAAAGTTAGCAGGCTTTTAGCTTTGGACTCGTACGAAGCTATTAACCCGGCTCAGTGTAAACAGGGGGTTTAGGCTGTAACTGTCTGCAATTGAGAAATACTTGACATAATTCTATTTCATTTTAAGTGGATGTTCATTAAGTTGTATTAAATAATACCTAGAAACTGGCGCTGGAAGAAATATCAATATAAGTATGGACGTTGAAACAGAGACTTAGATCTGCTGAAATGAGATATCTTCGGAGGACTGCAGGATACACACTACTAGATCGCAAGAAAAATGAAGACATCTTAGAAGAATTACACATGGAATCTTTAGAAAACAAAAATTCTGATTATAAGTCAAGATGGATACAACATGTTCATCGAATGGAAGATCACAGAATACCCAAACTGATGTTAAGATATCAACCTGCAGGAAGAAGAAGACCAGGACGTCCACTCAAAAGACTTCTGGATGGTGTTTCTCTTGAGGCCGAAACAGGTCAACAAATGGCCTAAATTCGTGAATGTACTATGATGATGATGAAATACTTGACAGGCGCGTTCTCGTCGTGGGGGTGAACACTAATATATTAGTGACTAAGTCCTGACAGGGACCCAATCTCTCGGGGTATATCGAGAGCCCCTGCCCAGGGGATACGGGCGAAGATCTTAACGGCAAAAACAACAAGATGGAACAAGCTTTCAAATGTTGTAATTGGCGGAAGAGGTAACCCTCTCCATAGGGCAACATATAAGGACCCATCTCCGGGGTAACAAGGAGAAAGCCCTCAAGGTCTGAAAAGAGCGGAAGGGGCAACCCTCCCACTAGGGCTGATATAATGGGAGGTTATGACGATGAACATTAAGAAGGCAGCCCCTTCAATCGTCTTACCCTGCGAGGTGCCAGTAACTCCTTCAGGGGACAGTCTACATTACTAAATGTTCTCATGAAAGCAACCGGATTTCCAAAATTATTGATAAATTATAAACCGCACGGAAGGAGAAATGTTGGACGCCCACAGAGAAGATGGTCTGAACAATTTTAACAATTCTAGCTTTACCCACATTTCCTCTACATAACTTAATATATATGCGACAGGTCTAGAAGGCCTTTGACCTGTCATCTGGCTGTTCGCTTCACATTCACGCGTGTTAATCACACAGGTGGACGATCATTCAGTCAGTAGATGGGTGACGTGGTCAACATATTGGGTCCCTCAGCCGTTATAGCAACTTTATCAACCTGAGCCGCTACTTATCGTAGTTATCAACATTTATCAAGAAGTAGAGTGCATACTGGTATTATACTGGCCGAAATATCATGGGAAAATATCCTACCCAATAAGTAACTCGAAACATCGAATTCTCATAGCTCTGCGCCAAGTTATGGTGTCTTAAACTGCTCGGCTACGGCGAGGAACACAACTTAATACTGTGTGCCTCTAAAATCACTATCCATTTCCATGAATACACTACTATTTTTTACTTCTCTTTACATACGCTGTTAGCCTAGTGCAACATGTTTATCACGGAAGAAAGGGTTGCCATTGTTTGTGCACGGGGACGCGGATTGTCATATGAAGACACCAGATCTGAATTTACCCATATTTGTCGTAAACCAGCCCCAAACAGAGACACACATTCGTCTTCTTGTATACAAATTAAAGCGTACCGACAGTGTGTGTGATGACCGATAAGGCACGTCATAGACGGTCACGCGTGTAAACAGTAACAGCGCAGTAGGTTCAAATTACCAGTGATTGTCCGAACGCATCAACTCGACGCCTCACTAGGGAGTTGAATGTCCCTCGCAATACAGTGTGGACAATTCTAAGTTACACTCTACGAAAACGTCCTTATCACGTCTGTTTTATTTACGGAATCGCATCACAGAAGAAGCAGGCTTTTTTACGGTTGCAATATTAAGGTCTACATTTAATTTCACAGCTGAAAGATGAATGAAGTATGCATTTTCACCTATACCTTATCCGCTCTTGGAGTGATCCTAATATCAATAAACGCCAATTGTATCCTTCCGCTATTCGCGCCACAATTACTGTCACTTTTGATAACGACACAGCAACAGAAGATTCGACACTTTCAGCCGTTTTGTTTCATGAGAATCGACTGAAGCATTACTCAAATGCATCACCCATATGTAATAAACTATTTTAAATTGGAATTATTGATTAGGTATAACTTATAATATTTTGTACGTTTTGAATATTATTATTTTCATTCACGATGAATGAAAAGTATATCCAGAGGACTTATTTTTAATTTAATGAAGGCAACTACTTTTTCGCGTACTTTCTGCTTGTACGTCGTACGTCGGTGTCCATAACCAATGGAAAGTGAGCAGGTCACATGGTTTTGTTTTGATGAGGATCACTTTAAGAGTGGACAGCCTTTAGATGGTGGCCATGTAGAAAGGCAGTAGAATATGTGTAAACCCTCACAATAACATTGATTTTTCAATCGTTGCCTTCCTTCATTGAAATGGATAGTGACATTAGACATACCCTGTATAAGTACGAAATATAAAATTCCATGCAATTTATTAATATTAAAAAACAATGGAATGCGTACTAGACTTTATTAAATTCTTCAATTTGCAAACCTAACTTGATGATGTAGAAGAAAGCCTGCATATGTTGAAAGGCAATGATCGATCATAAATATGAGATGAATGAATGCATTAAAATTTGATATTAAAAATAACCACGTTCCCGTAAAGTGGATGCATAAAACATGACGGAATTGTGAGTTCTTCTTCCTTATGGTAAAGTTGATTAAAAAGCAGTTGATCTTCTTTACACATAGAGGTGTTGCTGTAATACGGTATACACACACCTCGACGCCTGTAATGCAAACATTGCACAGAGTAGAAAGAGTAATCAAATTTCTGCTTGTTTTGTTGTATTACAGCTCAACATGCAGACTTAATATCAACATGCACTTTACGGATTATATGATTTGTACCTGTTTAAGAGTTCAAAGCAAAATCATTCATGTTTTGGCTATAGATGTAACAGAATTCTGATTCGTACAACATTCGCAGGAATTGCGTAAACTAAGCGAGTTCAACAACTAATAGAATTTATGCTCCCCTTTTGATTGTTTACGAAATATGTATTTGTTTTTATAAAAACAACAGCTCTTAGAAGACCTTTTAAATTTCGGCTTTCATGCAAATCACATCTAACTGTAGGGTTTCGCTGAATTGTAGGATTTCATGGTAGGAAACGAATCGTTTTCAGCTACACCCATCACCTGGGTTTCATGGCTTCTACAGGCTTGTTTACGTGCCTCTCTCTCTCTCTCTCTCTCTCTCTCTCTCTCTCTCTCTCTCTCCTCTCTCTCTCTCTCTCTCTCTCTCTCTCTCTTGTTGACAGCTATTTGTGCTGTCCAGTGTGCCTTTTACTGGGTCTGTTATTTGTCCCTTGACGGCGAATTCGCGTGGGTGTATACAGTATTGGGCTTAGCTGGTTTGCCCTAGCCTACACGGCGATTCTTTGGGGATTTATTATGTGGTAGCATGTGCTATTGATATTGATATAATGTGGATGTTTGATTCCAAGTCAAATCGGTCTCGCTTGATTGGGGCATCGGTAACCGTGTCGCTGATGAACTCGGCTCTTTCAGGACCGGAATGAGCCACGCCAATCTGCGCTGACCTTTCTGACCTTGGTTACTTCATGCTGAGTACTATGGATGGTTTATTGTGTCGAATATGTTTCTATGTGTAATACGCCATTGTGGAAGGTGTCCATGATCGTTTCGGAGCATGGACGTAACCCTTTCAGTTATGATAATATCAATATATGGTACCTTCGTGGCCTAGAGCATCTCCGTTATCCTTGTGTAACGCGGGACCCAAAGCATAATTTTGAGACATTTGTTCTGTAATATTTGCGTTTCAGTTGAGTTTTGATCTGCACAGAGTTGTTTGAACTCGCTCCTTTGTTCATACTGTACCGCATTTCATTTGTAGTGTGTTGCTGTTGACCACGGATAACTAATAATTTGCGGAATACGCCGAGATGGTGTTATTGTACGGGGAAGCTCGGTGCAATGGAAGAACTGTTTATCTGATATCATTCTGATCCAACGATTTGAGGAACAATGTATAGGTCATAGTGACCCGATTATTTGGCCAGCACGCTCTTCTGACTTGACAACGCTAGACTACAACCAGTGGATCACATGAAATCCTTAATTTACGAGACCTCTATGGCAATCCAGGAAGACCTAATGGCGCGGTTTATGGCTGCGGCGGAAGTTGCAGTGCCAAGGATTGATCCTCACGTCGATCCCTTCTTGTAAGATGATAAGCATATAGACGCAGATTATAAGCAACATGCGTCAGAGAGAGCAATATGTGTTGTGGTTTTTTGCGAGTAGCGGGAAAACGGTACGTTACCAGACATAAGATCATATGCTAAACGTAATCGTCTGGTCCTCACTACACGTTCTCAAAGTATGTAATGGGAATAAAGTTACACTCTGATGAGAGAGAGAGAAAGAGAGAGAGAGAGGGGGAGATGGAGAAGGGGAGAGGGTTGGAGAGAGTGGGAGAGAGAGAGGGGTGGTGAGAGGGAGAAGGGTAGATGGAGGGAGGTGATGGTGGAAAAGGGGGAGAGGGGGTTGGGGAGAGGAGAGGGCGGTTTGAGGGGAGAGGGGTAGATTGAGAGATGGGGAAAGGGGGAAAGAGGCAGAGATAGAGAGAGAGTGGGAGAGTGTGTAAGAGAGGAGAGGGTTAGGGAGAGAGAAAGGGAGGGGGGAGAGAGAGAGAGAGAGAGAGAGAGAGAGAGAGAGAGAGAGAGAAAGAGAGAGAGTGTTTTAAAGATTAGAATTTAGAAAATCATTTTTTTTCTTGGGCCTACATTAAAGGTAGCCTCATTGGGGACTAACAGTCAGTTCCAGAACTAGTGTTCTTGTTGTAGGTTCGGATGCTCCCTAGTGGTTTTGAAGTTAGAGTTGAGGTAGTGATGGAAGAGCTTGACAGTTAAGTAAACTTTGAATATACGATAGCTGGAGGTCAGGAATATCCTCGCGAAGACTGAATCCTTTGGGACGATTTCCTTTCTGTTTCGCTCTCCACCTGGCATCCAATAACTAGAGTTGTCTACCACGACATTTTATTATTGGAAATAATCTTTTTCAAGCTGTTGTATACCGTCTCAATTCAAACGCGAAGTTACAAAAATCTCATTAATATCAAGACTGTACTTGGCGTGATTAAAGGTGAATTGATGAAACATGTATGTATATATCTAGGTATGTGTTAATGTATTCATGTATATATGTATGTATGCGCTAGCAAAATTGTGAAACGCGTGGAGCAATTTTAACAAAAATTTATATACATATGATTTACAATCTGGAAAAGTTGCTTTGTGGGATAAGAGATTCCTAGCACCCCTAGCAGAGTGAGAGGGAGTGGCATGTAAACATAGTTGAAGCTGAGATATATATTAAGTTCCAGTACAACTCAATAACACTTTTAGCAATTTCAATCAATACACATATAACTTTCAATTTGTAAAATATACTTTTTGGTCGATGTGACTAATTTCTTATACTTACCAATATTGTTGTTACTGAAAGCAAGTCAACGTTCCCACATCTAACCTGATTGCTATGCAAACAAAAGAAATCGCAATGCTGATAGGGACTCAAAAAGCACACGTTCGGTAAGTAGAATAAAACATTTCTTGAATGTTTTGTACGCTAACGCGTACCTTTTTGACTTTTCCGGAATTAATACAGAACATCCCACTCTCCAGGCTTCTTCAATTTCTCTATCATCTACCATGACTCCTTCCATAATAAAATTATCAAACAGATTCTAATCACGGTACTACATATAAAAATGTCTCCACAGCCAACAATCCTTGCTTATAGTAAAACAAATTAAAAGCTACATAGCAACGATCACCAAATGTTTCTTTCTCGTAGAAGTCATTTACATCCAACCAATATTTTAAATCATTTATTACTATATTTAATAAAAATTTGTCATATCGAACAAAAATAGTATGTAATACACATGAGGTAAGCACGTAACAGATCTCGAAAATTGAAAAAACTCGGCACAAGCGCCTCGTTTTTTTCAAACGTTTTCTCCATCAGTAACAAGTGCTTACCTCACTTGTATCGCAATATACTATTGGGGTGTAAGTGACTCATAGTACCCCTAAAGGAGGCTAAAACATGTAAAAATAATAAAAAGTGACCGATATTAATGTGAAATATATAGTTTACGGGGTCCCTAATGGCGTCAACATGTTCATTATATCAAGATCCAGGATTCCTAATGCAATTTATTAGCACCAACCAAATAATAGAAAATCGTTTGGAATGCGTAGGAAGAGATCGTTATAATATTTGTGACAGTCCTTTGAGGACAATATGAAAACACATTGAAGAAGAAAAATATGATTAATTTGATTGGTGACAGTCCCTACGAAATTCACATCGATGTTTGACCCAAGTATCCATTAAGGGGAAAAGGAGGTGAGCAGGGATGAACAATGAAGTAACCAAAGTGACCGAGATTAGTGTCGAATCCATAGATTTTGGGGGGTATCCAAAAGACTAGTGATATGAAAATTAGGATAAATAAATACCCAATAACACCGGGTAGGCAGTCAGTAATAATTAACATACAGAGTGAAAATTATTTAAACCGACAAACTCTGTGATGTTGTAGGGGACACCAAAACAAATATTTTTCCTTAATGCTATTTTTCCTATGAGGATTATTTAAATCGATAGAGGAAGATTTCTCTGGCGGCAAATTAATTAAACCAACAAACACTTTTGCATTTTTTATTACCAAGAGACAACACATTAACACAACGCAATTACTTAAATTACAGTAGAGGTTCAAAAATGCCTCCATTGACATGTAAACTAAGGTTACACCGGCGGATCATGTTCTGTCTAACACGGGCAAAAACTCCAGGAGTATCGTTAATTGCTCCTGCTGCTGCTGCTACTATCCGCGCAACCAGATCATTTTCTGATGCAACAGGAGTTGTGTAAACAAGGTTGCGAATCTCTCCGCACACAAAAAAATCCAAAGAGGTCATATCTGCGGATCGAGCAGGCCATGGTACAGGACCACCTCTGCCAATCAACTTTTCTGAAAACCGTTGGTTCAAGAATCGACGCATACGACGACAGAAATGTGCCGGCACCCCGTCATGTTGGAACCACATGCGTTGTTTTGTAGGGAGCGGGACGTCATCCAGCAATTCTGGCAATGTTCTGTCCAGAAAATTGTAATAGTGACTGTCGTTTAATGGCCTAGGTAGGAGATAAGTCCCAATTAAACAGTCCCCAACAACACCGGCCCACACGTATCAGTGTACTCACTCCAGGTGTATCGCTCCATTAGTAAACATATACAATTCACTACTACACTGGTGGACAAAACAATTCCTACCATCAACAGCAGTTGTAGTCATGACAACTGAAGAGCGTAATACGCCCTCTACCTGTTTAAATAATCCTCATAGGAAAAAATGGCATTAGGGAAAAATATTTGTTTTCGTGTCCCCTACAACCTCCCAGAGTTTCTCGGTTTAAATAATTTTCACTCTGTATATTATGTTGTGGTCTTGAGTTTGCGTACTGCCTTGTTAAGCAGGGACCCGGATTTATTTATTTATTATTTATTTTACCTGATGGAGTTAAGACCGCAAAACGTCTTCTCTTAAACTTCACCACGGTTAAATTATACATATAATAATTATAAATTTGTCAACCGCTGTGGTCTCGAGATAGCGTGCTGCCTTGTCAGGCATCGGGCCTGGGTTCGATCCACGGTCGGGAGAGTTTTTCTGGGTGTGGTTTTATCGGGGTTTTTGCTCACCTGTAAGACAAATGTCAACAAATTTTAAGACCCAAATGGTCCCCAAACACCATCTGGCCATCATTAACATATTCTCCTCATTACATTAAGTTTAGTTTAAGACCTCTCCTAGCGCATCATTGCCATCACTATCACCTCTCATATCATCGGGTCAACGATATCATCGGTACCTTCCAGGCGCTCCAAAATCAGAAGTGGGTTACAAGTACTCCATACTAGGAGAGAACACCAGAAACCTGGTGACATTGATTTAAAAAAAAAACTTCTTATTGCGAGAACATTATTTAATGAGAGAATTCAAGGTTTAAGCTTTACACGTTAAAGATCTAGTCTTCACATACTAAAGGTAAGATGGCAGTGGTGTGTGGACGTATTACCAGAGGTGCAATGCATCAAATTAAGGTTCTCAATGCGAAGGTCGGTTAAACAATGGCTTTACTTCCTGTAACATATCTTGATGAAAGTAAACGTGTTTTCTGTTCAATTTCACACCCATATCTCTTAATCTGGCGCTTCTTAACGGGGGCCTCCTCATCCATCACGATTTTCTCCGGTATAAATTAGGTACCTGTACATTCACATTGAGATCTATATCATGACAAAGTGACGTAACTCTTTTCCTACGACACCGTCCTCCTTACCTTATTTTCTTTTCCTTTTTATATTTACGGTTAAACCGTTAAGTCTTCAGAATTAATGGAGTCTACAGGATGTTTACAATTAAGAGAAAACGCTTTCTATAACCCTTAAAATAAAAATGTGTCCTATTGGATACATTGATTTCATATATTTAACATTGTCTTTTAGATCAATAGAAGAACAAACGAGTACAAATTACTTGTAGCATTAGTAATTCCTAGAATTAATTTGGTTATTATTTGGGACCACACAATAAGCTTTTGTTATATAGTGGTTAACGGTAACTCAAGGGTTGGCAGGTACATGTACTTAGCGAAGCGAAACTAATGTTTATTATAAAAGTGTAAATTTGATTGACGTGTTGAATATGGTCAAATTTGCAAAACAATAAATTTTGTTAAAAGGAATACTTGAGCCAATTTTAAAACTTCCTTGAGAAATGAATATAAGAGGCCAAGAAATTTTATTGTTAACAGTGTGGTTAGTAGCTCATACACATACATAGAGTGTGGCCAGTAGCTCCCATACGAGTACATACAGAGAGGAGCCAGTAGCTCCAATACGAGTGCATACAGAGAGGAGCCAGTAGCTCCAATATGAGTACATACAGAGAGGAGCCAGTAGCTCCAATACGAGTACGTACAGAGAGGAGCCAGTAGCTCCAATACGAGTACATACAGAGAGGAGCCAGTAGCTCCAATACAAGTACATACAGAGAGGAGCCAGTAGCTCCCTTACGAAAATAGAGTGGGCTAGTTTATCATATTACGAGTATTCAGAGGAGCTTGTAGCTCCCATATTATTACCTAAAAGTGTGAATCAATCTATCGTACGTACAAATTTATTAGGGAAGTCTAGATTTGCTCAAGTAGTCTTCAAGATATTATTAATTTGTTGTATATTGTGTTGTTCATAAGAGGTTAACAAAATAAACCCGTTTAAATAAATTACACAACTCATTGTTACTGATCATCAAATTCCTTGTTCTTCACACCGGTAGAACCCAGAAATCAGCTTAATCTAAAATACGCCCTGAAGATACCATCGTGCCTTTTCCGGCTGCATACTTAAATGTATGTCAAATTACGCAATAATGTATAAGAATAACTTACAATTTTACATGAATTTATTTTCCTTGCAGTCCGGAACATTTAAATAACTGTCACGAGAAAATATTGTATTGACAATTTAAGGGATAATCTTCTCGGTAACCTCTTCTTTGAACATAATGAGAGGTTTCGAGCCAATTCCTGGGTTAGATTTCTAGAAGAGGTAGGTACAAAGGTTGTTCTTGGCTATTCGCATAATCGCATATGCACAAGAAAATCCAATTAACATTGAACACTTAGCGGAACCCCCGATGCTGTTCGCGTGGACAAAATAATTTAAACACATTATGTATAAACTAACATATTTAATTAGACTATTTAACTCATGTCGCAAATGGTAGTCAATGACCAATCACGTTTCAATGAATTCTGTTTTACAACAATGACAGTCGTGTTTCACCTCGCTCTTTATCGATTTCTCTTTATCAGCTCCTGTTTTTGTGATAAAGGAAAGCTTCTCCTTTTTTAATATTCTTAACAGGTTAGACCATTATTTTTCTCTAACAAATACATTGAATATAGCAAATAACGAATAGATTCAGTGATTTTACTGAGTTGTTTATTCAAAATATAAATGATTAACCTATAATGTTGATTATAATAGTTTGATGTGTTTCATTATTTCTCCACTAGAGTGCATTCTTATAATATTGCGATGCTATTTGTCAATAAATAATATGATCGAGTTGCAGTGAATATACATAACCTCACATTTCTAATTTGTTTTCAAACATCTCCGTTTATATTAACTATATAAATATTTTAAAACACCGGTGACTATATTCAAATAATTATTTTTTTAGTAAAGAGCTTAATTTTATTCGTTAAATAGTCCTTACAAATGCCACTCTTGATTTCCAAATTCTCTGGATAAATTCACTCCTCACTTCGTGAGTCGTGAATTTATCGATAATTTGGAAATCACTCCTGGCATTACTTATGATAAGAATTAACGTCGTGTTGTTGGATAAGTCCTTGTTATTAAATCACCACCTTCAATCTAATTTTGAAAGACAAAAAATGTTATTGTAAGTAATCCGTAAAAAATAGACATATGCTATCTCTCTCTTTTTTGTAGATGTTTTTGATATACTCAATCTGTGTACATTAATCTTGCGTAATCATTATGTTTTAGGCAGCGTAAGACATTAAACATCCAAATAGCTACTTTTTTAGTGCACCGATTCAAAACTTTTTTAATACAACAATAAGGAGTACAATAACATAAGATACATAAACATGGGAACTAAAATCTAGAACAATAAATAAATTAAATTATGTAGAAATGGATTTTTGGAGGCGTTCCGCTGGAATTTCTAGGAGAGATAAAAAATAGTGTAATTAAATAAATATGAATGTTCAAACATCAGTTGTGTATTTCATAAAAAAAACAAAGTGTAATGGTTTTGTATAAGAAGAACAGTGACAACACAACAATCTGCCGGAATACAAGCTGCTGAAATGAGATTCCTCAGACCAATAGCGGGATATCAAAGAATAGACAAAAACATAACGCAGAAATAAGACAACAACTAAAAGTAGAGGAATTAAACACAACAGTAGAGAAATACAGAACAAACTGGAAAGAACACTTGGCAAGGATGACTGAGAATAGAATACGAAAAGCAGCATACAACTATTCACCACGAGGAAGAGGAAGTTTGGGAAGACCAAGGAAAAGATGGAAAGAGCAGCAATTTGGAGCCGGAACAGGCTAGAAATAAGCCTAAACCGTGAAGAAGAAGGAGAATAAGAAGAAAAAGAAGAAAAGAATGACAGACAGATTCCCAAGAATAATACTAGAATGGGTGCTACATGGTTGAAACAGAAGAGAACGAGCAAAGTTAACATGAATTGATGGTGTCTTGAGCAGCATTAAGGGGGAAAAATGGACGATGGAGAATGGAATGACAGAGAGATGTGGAGAAAAATGACAGTAGATTAATTGGGCACAGGAATATGCGAAATAATGTGAAACCTGTTATTAAATAAATAACATATACATGGTACAGTCATTAAGTTTTGAGACTGGGCGCATGGTGGCGCTCTATTACGTTATAGCGCATAGGTGGCGCCATGATATGGTACCTTGTCAGTTAGTCTCTCGGCCCAGCAAGAGCCAGTTGAGTGCATTCACTGCAAGCAGAGCTACGGCCTTTGTCGTTACGGTGATTTGAATGCACATGTCGGAACTCGAGATGTCACAGTTAGAGCAACATCAAGTTGTGTCAGAAATTTGGCAAGACCGCTGTTGAAACGTTTCAAATCTTGCAGTAAGTTTACGGTGAGTACGCATTGAGTCGCTGTGTTGTGTTTAGGTGGCACCGACGTTTTTTTGCAAGGAAGATACAGTTTGGAAGATAATGTGCGTACTGGTCGGTCACAAACAATTCGAACTAAACGCAAGATCGAATAAGTTGTGACGTTGGTGCGTGCTAACCGCTCCTAATCAGTAGATGATCTGGCAGCAATGATAGGAGTCATGGTACTTGTTACAAAATTCTGTCTCATGACCTGGACATGTCTCGTGTTACCTTATCCAGCACAGTGAGCCAGGAATCCTGTCGCAAGACCAACGTGATGATCACATAACGATTTTTTTCTCTTTCCTCGCATGAAAACAATCCTACGTGGGCGTAGATTTCATTCTTCCGAAGATGTCATGACTGCCATAAGAGAAGCCATACGGGACCTTCCAGCCAACATCTTTCAGCGGTGCTTCCAACAGCTATACCTACCACCGTTGGCAAACATGCATGACGGCCAAAGGCGACTATTTTGAGGGAGGATGTGATTCTATTTAAGTGTACGGCTAGTTATCGGCATCTTGTGAGACATTCAGATTCTTGTGGGTTCCTATCCTCCGGCGTAAAGTCTCAGAACTTAATTGACTGAACTAGTATATTCCTTATTAACAAAAATAGTAATAATGTTAAGAAATCAAAACCAGATATATATTTTTTATTACGAGTTACATTTTAGGCCTATCTCTCTTCACAATTGGTAAGGTAAAGTGATCCCACTACAGGCCTCAGGAGGCCCTTGGGGTAGTGGGAGGTTAAGGCTCCCACTTTTTCTAGACAATCGGCACTTGATGTCAGCCGGGTTGTCAGCCCTGCGTGACGGCCGTCTTTACCCTAGAACAAGCGTCTGGTACTCATTTCCGTTAGAGGCTGAGTCGACCCCCAGACCATAGTGCCGCCAGATGGTTTGGGTCAGTTTAAAAATCCTGACCCACCGGGGCTCGAACCCTCGACCTTCCGACTTGTAGCGCAGTGCCTTAACCACTACGCTACGGCGTGCCCCCTTCACAATTGTAATCCCTTAATAAAGTAACTAATTGGCACTATCGAACCCGTAGGTTCATGCCCGCGCGAATATAAGCTCTCCATACATTCCTATCCTGAGCTAATGTTTCCAATCATTCCCTGTATAATCTACTTCCTTCAAATCATGGATAATGTTATTCTCCCATCTCATTCTTGGTCTACCAACTGGGCGTTTTCCCTCTGGTTTTCCTACAAGAAGCTTTCAATCGCCTCTTTCATACCCTATAAGTGTTATATGTCCTGCCCATAGCAGTCTACGAGATTTAGCTGTTATTATATCTGGCTTCCTATAAAGACCATGTAGTTCATTGTTATGAAGTATTCTCCATTCACCTGTCTGTTCATCTCTCTTTGGTCCAAAAATTTTCCTAAGTACTTTATTCTCAAATGCTTATAATCTCCTTTCATCCCTTAAAGTAAGAGACCATGTTTCGCACCCATATATTATAACTGGTAGAATAATATTTTTATATATTTTCAGTTTAACGTTTTTTTTAAGGAGTAGGGACGACAGGAGTCCCTGTAATGGACAATAGCATGCATTTCCAGAATTGAACATATTTTCAATTTCTTTGTGCATCTCATTTCTATTTGTGATTATTGTTCCCAGGTATTTTAATTCATCCACTTCTTCAAAATTCCCTTCATCTGTCATTAGCTGTCCATTTCCATTATATAATATATTTATATGTAACCCCTTAATAACAATCTAATTTCACAATGCCCTCTACCTTGTTATAAAAAACGTTGTGATAACTCATTTTCTTTTAAATCTGACGCATTAATTTTTGGACATCCTTAATATCGCTTCCAAAATAATTTATAAATTTAGAATTGCATTTAATAGGATGTATAGATAGTTTTGAATTATAAGGATGTGTAAATAAAGAAGAAAAGATGTTTCTTACTTTGCTGTGTCCTAGAATAGAACTGATCCTGCGTCTGGTTGCTCTCATCCTCTTTCCTACAGGATCTTATCCTACACCGACTAGACTATTTTTTTATTTTCTCACACAAGAAAATATTGGTTCCAAGTCTTAGACTTAAATTGTAAAAGACGCTGTTGCACAGTCTAGAATATCTCCATCTTTCTCTCTTTCCATCCACTCATGGTCACTGTCCCACCTTCATTAAATACTGTATAATTTATGTTATTTAATGATAGAAAATATAACTGATTGTAAGTTTACTACGTTGTTATCAATAGTAGAACTATTATATTGACACTTCTTCTTGTTCTACTTATTTTTCACAGTAGCTTGTGCCCGCTCCTGAAATTTCCTCGCTCAAGATAGAGGGGTTGCCGCACACTTGACACTTTTAAGTCACGTTTATACAATTATTTGTTAAATAATTTTTTTCTCCAGAACTAAATTTATTCTATATCATTCATAGTAACTTTTCTCGCATTTTTTCTACGAGCATGTTGTACATTTTACAGTTCATTCGTTAAATCTAGAGTAAATAAATATATATCATCATCATGAACAAATTCGTTTTAGGCCATGTGGCCTGTACGGTAAACCTAGCGAAGATGGTCTTGATCTTTCCACCGATGTTTTTGGTCTTCCTTGGTCCCTATGTCCAGTTGGAGTATATTGGAATGCCAATTTTGGAAGTCTATTTCTTGTCATTCTCCTCAGATGATTTTTCCATTCTTGATGGTATCTTTGTATATCTTCATTTAAACTTGTTACTCCAAGTTTTCCTCTGATAATAGTGTTCTTTTGGTGATCCAGTCTATTAACTCCTAACAATGATCGTAAGAAGCGCATTTGGCTTACTTGAAGTTTATGAGAGTTTCTTTTATTTAAAATCCAAATTTATATATATATATATATATATATATATATATATACAGGGTGTAACAGGACCTCTCCGATAAAATTATAGGGATGATAGGCCATGCAGAGAGGATCATTTTTATGAAGGAACATATAGTCGCAAACACATAGTTTATGAGTTATGCGCAGATGAAGGTGTTCGCCCGTAAGGGTCGAAATTAAATAGAAACAATTGTACTACACGTATTATTTTATTGAAAAAAATCATGTTTTTATAATAAGTGTTCAAAAAATAAGTGTTTTGACGACGTCAAAAAGAATCCTGCCATGATCGGCCGTGCTGGCCGATCGTTGCTGCGACGATATCAAACATGCAATGAGGCACAGGGTCGACCGTTTGAACACTTATTGTAAAAACATGTCTTTTCCAATAAAATTATATGTGTACAATTGTTTGCATTCAATTCCGACCCTTAGTGGTGAACATCTTCATCTGTGCATAACCCATAAACGACGTGTTTATGACTATATGTTCCTTCACAAAAAATGATCCTCTCTGCATTGCCTATCATTCCTATCATTTTGTGGGCGAGGTCCTGTTACACCATATATATATATATATATATATATATATATATATATATATATATACCTTGTAAGAACTTTTTTATTATTATAATTAAGATGTAAGAGTAATTTTATATAATTTTAACCTGATTGAGTGGTAGACATGGTCTTAAAGCTTTAAATATGCCAGATAAAATAAAGAAACTATTATTATTATTTATTATTATTATTATTTATTATTATTATTATTATTATTATTATAAATGCAATGAACCTAAAATAATTTTGCCGTGTTTAGGGTCTTACAACCCGTACCGTATTTACGCCATAGCGTAGTGGTTAAGGCACAGAGCTACAAGCCGGAGGGTCGAGGGTTCAATTCCCGTTGGGGTCAGGATTTTTAAACTGGCCCAAACCCTCTGGCGGCACTATGGCCCTGGGGTCGACTCAGCCTCTAACGGAAATGAGTACCAGACGCTTGTTCTGGGGGTAAAGGCGGCCGTCACGCAGGGCTGACAAACCGGCTGACATAAAGTGCCGATTGTCTACAAAAAGTGGGAGCCTTCTACTACCCCAAGGGCCTCCGGGCCTGTTGTAGGATCACTTTATCTAATATTTAATTGATCTGAGATCTAGGGCTTTCATTATGATTAGAGGTTAAAAATGAGAGTGAATTGACATAAATACGGGATTAGAGGTGAAAATAACTTGAAATGGAAGAGCGAGATGATGCAATGAATTCCGTCAATTCAGTCGGACCGAGACAATGATTCATATATTAAAGCAGGAGAAAATATTACGAAAATTTAAGAAAAATAAGTTATTAGGAACATTTTTGAACCAAAGAGAGATGAACAGGTGAATGGAGAAGGCTACATAACAGTTGCTACATGATTTATGGTAAACCAGATATAATAAGACCGGTATTCAAGAACCAAGGTATCTAGGTCATGCCACCTCCGTCTTCAACAAGCTGAGACTCTCATCTTTCAATTATTCCCGGATTTTTTTAAAAATACATATCTTGTTAGCACATGATGTTGAATAGAGTGAGCCACTTAGAGTAGGTTCTGCATGACTCACATAATTAACCACAGAGAAACGGGCTGATAGTCGCTCTTCGCGGAAAATTTGGTTCTCGTGCCGGCCTTAGTTTCGTAGACTGCGATGATCAGGACACGTGGCGCGAATGGAGAAAGTAAGAGGGATATCTTATAGGATAACCAGAGGGAAAACGATCGGTTGATAGGCCAAGAATGAGGTGGGAGAATAAAATTAACCTTGATTTAACGGAATTAGATAATACAAGGATAATATCGGAAAACTTTGCTTTTCTGTGTGGCCAGGAACCTGCGGATTCGATAGTAACAATGAGTTAGTTATACATTAAAAATAAATTAGGAGTCGAATTCATCATCATCATCATCATCATGTTGCACACACGTGTAAGGCCTGATGGCCTGTTGAGATCGAATTACCTTATATTGCGAAGCATTGTATTTTTTGTAGTTTCCTGTAGCATATATAGCTGGTCAGTGTGTCTGATAACTCACCGGCGCGGCGGCGTCACGGTGGATTACCCTTCTAGAATAGGATTTGAATTGGGGTGATGCGTCTGTTGCCTTCCTTAGTTTCCCCTATCTGTTTTACCAACCAAAGTAAATGCGATCATATATAATCTTATTTCAAAATTCTGCTTTCGCTTCTTGCTACTGATACTTGCCTTCAGTTGCTTCAATTAATCTTATACTCTTTAGATCTTAACAGTTTTCACTATTTAGCGAATTCCTAAGATTTGAAGGTATTGAGGTTTTTCTCATGAACATATTTTTGAAAAAAGTTTTAGAAATCTTCATAGATCCTATTTCCATCCATAGTAATTCTGCCCGAAGGCAGGTCCTTCACTGCAATCATAGCATTTTCATGCTATGCTTGCAGCTTTACTAGGGAATTGTAGGTGTGGTAGCTTCCCGTTGCTTTCCACACCGGTGAAGGATGATGATAATGATGATGATGATGATGATGATGACAATGATAAGGATGATGCTGATGATGATGGCCATATGATTTTGGGGACCGTTTCGGCCTTAAAGTTTTCCTGACTTTTTTACAGGTGAGGAAAAACCCCGATAAAAACCTCACCCAGAAAAACTGCCCCGACCGGGGATCGAATCCGGGCCCGCTGCGTGACAAGGCAGCACGCTACCTCGAGACCACAGCGGTGGACAGATCCTATTCAGTAGACCCAAACATCACCATGGCTAATATATTGGCTTAGGTTTTCACGGTCGGAGTTCGTATTATGATCTTGCAGAAGATTTCAGGGCTGTTAGCTATGGTCTTGAGGTTTAAAGTTCCCCGACGTTTTACGAGAGACTACGTCCGACATTCTCGAGGATTAACTCGAGACTGGCAATTTTGTCGACTGCCTGTCTTAATTCGCAGAGAAGATACCGCGGTTAGCAGTATAAATAAGGCAGGTAGTAGACGAAATTGCCAGTTTCAAGCCAATCCTTGAGAATGCCGGACGTAGTCTCTGGTGAAACGTCGGGGAACTTAAAACCTCAAAACCACGGCCAATAGCCCAGAAATCTTCTTCAAGCTCATTATATCAGTGTGCCTGTTAACGCTCTAGCTGTGCATCATTTTATTTGTAACCAAACTCGGTATGTAGCTATTAAATGAGAACATTAGTGTACAGTTCATTAATCAGCAAAATGGGACTTTTAATAGAGGAGGTTAACGTGAAAACAAAATTAAAAATGCTATATCGGTCATAATTTTCAATTCAATGAAGTTTTTAACAAGAAGAGAAGCATTTTCTGTGGACTTTTGGCAAAAGAATTACGGAAGAGATTAGTGAAGTGCTTTGTGTGGAGTGTAGCATTGTATGGTGAAAAGACTTGGACATTAAGACGAAATGAGGAAAAACGACTGGAAGCTTTTGAGATGTGGATATGGAGAATGATGGAAGGTATAAAATGGACAGACAAAATTAAAAAAAATAAAGATGTGCTAGACAGAGCGGGTGAAGGAAGAACAATGCTCGAACTCATAAAGAAGAAGAAAAGAAATTGGATTGGTCACTGGCTAAGTATAAACTGCCTGCTGACGGATGTCCTAGAAGAAATGGTCAATGGAAAGAAAGTTACAGGCAGAAAAAGATGATAGAGAATATTAAAATAAATATTAATTAAATAAAAATAAAACGTAGTTTTAATTTGATTTTCATATTTATTATATAATTCAGTGACAGCTGTTTCGGTACACTGTACCTTCTTCAGACATGTTAACAAATTATTAACATGTCTGAAGAAGGTACAGTGTACCGAAACAGCTGTCACTGAATTATATAATAAATATGAAAATCAAATAAAACTACGTTTTATTTTTATTTAATTAATAAATATGGATTTTCATCAAGTAAACACCAACTCAATTGATTATTAAAATAAATAGTTTGTATGCATATACAAAAAGGGAGGCTAAGTTAAGGAAAGAATGGATAATGTTGAATTTGCAGTGAAAGATCTGCTCATGGGCAGAACACTATGAATGAATGAATAAAAAACTCTCTATACCCCATTAAAACCGAATCAGTAATTAACGAAATACAATCGGAGGAAGTGAGAGTTTACGTGAAATCCGAAATTTGAAAATATCTGGCAGCAGCTATAGTTTTTTCATACAACAAAACTGTACACATAAGATTTAAGTAAAAAAGGAAACATATATTCTGCAAACCAGCAAACTCGGACCATACATTTGTCATGTTGAGAATTCGCTTAATTTATGCAGTTCCTTGGTGAGGGATTTTTTCATGTAGGGACTGTCGATCACTAACACTTAGTTAACCCTTAAATTCGTAATGTAAATTTTTGGTTATATCAGTTGGTTTAATTAATTTAATATGTTTAATAAAGCAGAAGAAAACGAACAAAAAGAAACCACTTAAATGTGTGTCTAATTACACAATATATCTAATAATAACAGTTATACAAGATTCCGATTTCACTGCGGTCCGCCACATTTAAATAACAGACACAAGAAATTTGTGTTTTGCGAATTTAAGATCACAGGATACCCTAACAAATGTTAAGATATCAACCTGCAGGAAGAAGAAGACCGGGACGTCCACTCAAAAGACTTTTGGATGGTGTTTCTCTTGAGGCCGAAACAGGTCAACAAATGACCTAAATTCGTGAATGTACTATGATGATGCCAATTTAAGTGTTTATATTTTTATCTTCACACAATGAAAATACTACCTTAATAACACTATATTTCAGCATTTTGGGGAACTAAATGGGCAAATATCTGCTGGGTATTATTGAGCCACCCGATACTATAAATGATAATCATAGAGGTAGAGTTACTGTTATGTGTCCGGTACTAGTGAAGACATATGGGAATAAACCTAGACAATTGTTAAACATAATGATTAAAAATAATGAAATGAAAATAAACGTTCTTCCATTACTAATATTTTTGTATGAACCTATAAATATTCATATAGGAAGTTTTTATTTTATTTCATTATAATTTTTGTTAGATTTAACATTAGCGTATATTCGCAATGTGCATTGTTTATACTATAGGTTAATAATATTTTTAAACTACAATAAGTCTATATATATATATATATATATATATATATATATGTTGGAAACAAGCAACAATACCATAAACCTGGACAACAGCAATAGTACAATCTATTTTTAAGAAAGGAGAACGTAACGACTACAACAACTACAGAGGAATAGGCATTTTAACTGCAGGCTATAAAATATACTCAAGAATCTTAACATTTAGGTTAAAACAAATAGCAGAGGTAATGTTAACAGAAGAACAAAGTGGATTCAGACCAGGGCGTTCATGTATGGATAATATATTTACGATAAAATAATTTATAAACAGAAGAAGAGAATATAACAAGGAAACACACATAGCTTTTATAGATTTTGTCAAGGCATTTGATAAAGTAGACAGAGGAAAACTTTGGACAATTTTAAAAGAAAAAGGAATTCCGAAACACTTAATAGCAGGTATAAAGAGTTTGTACTGGAACACAAATTTTGTTATAAGAACTAGAAATTAAGTAAGTAAAAATAAAATTCATACTAATCAAGGAGTTAAACAAAGATGCAGTATCTCTCCAGTTTTGTTTAACCTATACGTCAATGATATAATAAAAAAATGGAACGAAGAAACAAATAAAGGAATGAAATTAGATAAAACACACTACTTCAAAACATTATTATACGCTGATGACCAGGTAATAATAACTAATACGGAACTTCAAAGGAATATTTCTAAACTACATAATATATGTGAACAATATAATCTCAAAATATCCATAGAAAAACTAAGGTAATGGCATTCCAACGGAAAAATCAAATCAGATCCAAAATAGTAATAGGAAACAAAATCATAGAACAGGTGAACCATCTCAATTATCTAGGATGTGACATTTCATTTAATTATGATAATGATATAACTAATAAAATAGCAGAATTCCAGGGAATATGTGGTACGATAAACGATCACTAAATAACAAAACAACAAGAGAGACCCAATTGAAATTTTATAAAACGTTGGCAGTACCGGTACTGCTCTATGGTTCAGAAGCCTGGATACATAAAAAACAAGATCTAAGTAGGATAACGGCGGCAGAAATGAAATTTTTGAGATCTGTTAAAGGGTGCAGTAAGGAAGACAGAATCAAGAACACAGAAATAAGACATCAACTTGAAATATTTACAATAACTGATAAAATAGATACATATAGACAAAAATGGAAGCAACACATAGACAGAATGAATGAAGATAGATATCTAAAACAAATAACAAAATACAAACCTTAAAGGCACCCGAGATGTGGGCAGACCTAGAAAGAGATGGGCTGAAGTCGGAACGGGTCAACAGATCTAATTCATGAATGCAGATGATGATGATTTTTTTTTTCAAATGCCCCAGGTGGTTTTTCGACATTCCTGGTTTCTCTCCTGGCATGGCGTACTTGTAACCCACTTCTGAGGTTTGGGCGCCTGGAAGGCAGGGTTATGTTGCCTCGATGATAATATGGGTGATGATGGTGCGCCAGGAGAGTCTCTAATCCTAAGCTTAACCTAAGATGAATATGACTGATGATGATTGCGATGGCCATATGATTTCGGGGACCGTTTGGGCCTTAAAGTTTTCCTGACATTTGTCTTACAGGTGAGGAAAAACCCCGACTGGGGATCGAACCCAGGCCCGCTGCGTGACAAGACAGCACGCTACCACGAGACCACAGCGGTGGGCTATAATAAGGATATAAAATTTATATTATTTTATTATCTGCTGGTTGACTGGAAGAGATGGCCTTATGACATTATATATCTGCCAGGTTAAATAAAGCTTTATTATTATTAAGTATTATTATTATTATTATTATTATTATTATTATTAATATTAACTTCAAAATTTTCATTTGTCATTAGCTGTCTATTTCCTTTATATAATGTGTTTCTATGTGTGAAAATTTCCCTCATTTGTCATTTCCATTACATAATGTATTTCTCACGTAGAAATACATTATATAATGGAAATGGACAGCTAATGACAAATGAGGGAAATTTTGAAGAAGTGGCTGAATTCAAACACCTAAGAACAATAATTACAAATACGAACGAAATGCACAAAGAAATTAAACATAGGCTCAATTCCGGAAATGCGTGCTATTATGCATTACAGGGACTCTTGACGTCCCAACTCCCTTTCAAAAAACTTTAAACTGAAAATATATAAAACTATTATTCTACCAGTTATATTAATGCGAAACATGGACTCATACTTTAAGGGAGGAACGGAGATTACGGATATTTGAGAATAAAGTTCTTATATAAAATTCTGGATCAAAGAGAGATGAACAGACAGGTGAATGGAGAAAGGCATTAACAGTGTGCTATATGGTTTATAGGAAGCCAGATGTAATAAGAACAGTTAAGTCTCGTTGAATGCTATGGGAAGGACATGTGGCGCGAATGAGGAATGCAAGACGTGCATGGAAGCTTCTTGTAGGAAAACGAGAGGGAAAACTCCAGTTGGTAGACCAAGAATGAGGTGGGTGAATAACATTAACCATGATTTGAGGAAAGCAGATTATACAGGGGATGATTGGAAAACACTAGAACGGGATAGAGATGTATGGAGAACTTATGTTCGCGCGGTCATGAACCTACGCGTTTCATAGAGCCAGTTAGTTAGTTAGTTATCGATTAGCAATTTTTATTTTCAAAAAACATTTTTAAGTCTATGATCACAGTTGGACGTTAAGACTCCCATCTATATTGACAATCGGTACGAATTGCCAGTTGGGTTGTCAGCCCTGAGTTACGCCCGCCTTTACCCCAGAACACAGTCTGATACTCATTACACCATTAGAGTCTGAACGCAAGGTGCCGCCAGAGAATTTCGGCCAGTTTATAATTTCTGATCCCTCCGGTACTCGAACCCTTGACATTCGGGCTCATAGAGTACTGAAGGAGAATAATTAATAACTTCACTTTAAGCATTTGTCAGTTTTTGTGATCTCCACATGTTTCTATAATGTCTGTAAGTTTGTTTAGGAATTCCAGAGGGTTTCAATTGGTGTGCTCACTATTCCAGCTATGTTCTCTGTTCACTACAGTGAATTAAAACACCGTGGTACGCCTCCGCGATAAGGCTAATTTCATTATCAACACTACCAGCGTCCTCAGATAATAGTGCAAAAAAGCTTGTGATAATTCATTTATCTCCTGCAACTGTTTTTGTACAGCCGCAACACAAAATATAATACCAGGTAAAAAACCGTTAGTAATACATGCAGACACTTGAACAAATATATTGTTATATATATTATGTTACATTCAAATACAAAATTCACAATAATATTACATACTAGCAAAATTTGTATAGATTCAGAAATACTGGAAAGAGTAAATTCATTCACCTACCTGGGATACACATTAACATATTTGGATGAAGTAGACATAGCAAAATTTATTTTAATAAAACCACGGGAATAATCAATTCAGTAATGAAACCTTTGCAAGTTCAGAGAGATACCAGAGTACGGTTATACAAAACCTTAGCAAGAACGGCCCTTTGCTACGGCAGTGAGGCATGGACTTTGAAGAAAGGAAAAGAGACAAGATAACTTCTAGTGAAATGAGAATCATGAGGTATACGGCGGGATATACCAAATGGGATCACAAACGCAATGACGATATTTTGAAGGAACTTCCCAATAATACAGTTTATTACTTTTTTTAAATTTATAGTAGATTCGAGCTTTTATTCCTTTGTGTGTGTGTGTGTGTGTGTGTGCAAATGTGTATGTATGTATGTATGTATGGTAAATTTGTTTTCCCTTTATTTAATAAATATTAAATACTATATCTATTAAATAAAGGAAAAACAAATTTACCATCCAGCGCTTTTTTGGACGTCCCTAAGGAAAATAGTCATTCACCTTATATATTATATGAAATTTGTTTTTGAAAAAGTTAATTACAAAACATCGATTTCACTTACGAGACACAACCAAAAATTACCAAGAAAAAAAAGGTGTGTAAATAAAAAAAAAATATATATATATATTCCATTCCATACTAATTCCTCCCGAGGGCAGGTCTTTCACTGGAATCATAGCATTTTAATGCTATGGTTTGCAGCTTTACTAGAGAATTAAGAGAATTATAGGTGTGGTAGCTTCCCGTTTCTTTCTGCACCGGTGAAGGATGATGATGATGATGATGTTGATGGCCGGATGATTTACGTGTATGTGTGTGCATAAATTGTTGACTGAACAAATCAATAACTTAGTATAAAACATAAAGGGATGTATGCATTATGTATGTATATATGTATGTACGTATGGTATGTATTATTTTTAGTATTTTGTTGCTCCATGTTCCATTGCAATTAAACATTGTAATACTATATGCATTCTTATAGACTGCGATAGACAGGGCATGTAGTACGAGTAGGGGATGAAAGACAGGCATGGAAACTTCTTGTAAGGGAGAAGACGGAAAACGCCGAGTAGGTGGATAAAGAATGAGGTGGAAAAATAACATTAACCATGATCTGAGAGAAGTAGATTATAAGTTACAAGTAAGATTGAAAAATATTAGCTCAGAATTATCCAGTTTACGTATACTTGCTTGTTGGATTTAAGGTCCTTTGTGCCTAACCATAGCCTCTCTTTTCTTAGGACTTTCTGAAACAGCTAATTTAGTTACCGCTTACTTCCCTACATATGTCACCCTATGAGACAACTAATAGGCTAATGAACAATTACTTGGACTATTTAACTCATGCCCCAAATGGGAGTCAATGACCAATCACGTTTCAATAAATTTCGTTTTATAACCAATCACAGTCGTGTTTCATCTCGATAATTATCGAATTTTGATTACTAAAATAAAGAAACCTCCTCCTTTTTAATATTCTGAACATATCATAGCATTATTTTGCAGTGACTGACTCTCTAACGAATACGTTGAATATAGCAAATAATGAACAGATTCCTTTGGCCTACACATTTGATAACTGTGTGTTCAATAATTGTGTTTTTAAATACAGATTTTACTGAGTTGTTTCCTAAAAAATGAATTAATAACCTACAATGTTGGTTATAATATACAGTTTGATGTGTTTCATTTTTTTTCTCCACTGGGTGCACTCTTACAATTTTGCGATGATCAAGTTGCAGTGATCAACAAATAAAACGTAATCAAACATTTCTCATTTGTCTTCAAACATTGGCGTTTACATTAAATATATAAATATTTAAAAATAAGAATATTTAAATAATGGTTTGTGAATAGACAGCTTAATTTTATTCGTTAAATAATCCTAACAAATGCCACTCTTTATTTCCAAATCCTCTAGATAATTTGGAAATCACTCATGGCATTACTTATGATAATGAATTTTGGTATATTTTGCTTAGAGGCCTCTATTTTGCCAGGTTCAAGAATCTTTTACGAGCCTAAAAATCTTCAGGCTCGGGACTCACGGTTTAAAGTCCCTTCCGGAGGACTCGTACCTTGGATTTTACCATTGATACCGAGGGAACGGGTTTAAACCCGCGGGATTAGAGGAAAGGAACATGGCCACTGGATCACTGCGACCGAAACATATGCTATTGAAAAGTCCGCGAAGTGTAATTTATTTACACACTGAAATTAATTCATAACCATTTTCATCAGCTGCTCGTAGAAAATAAATATTTGACAATCAAATCATTACACCAGGCACAATCACCAATGCTGCTCATATTTCCAGTATGTGATACCCACAGAGTAAATGTAATTATTACAGCATTGCTACTGCATACAGAGCAAATTATATTTTAAGCCTATATTATTCTAAACGTACGATACAGACATTCAGTTGAGCATTAGAGCACATGATACCAAGTTACTGAGTAATGGAGTATACATTTTGTCTCTACCTGTAATTAACACAATCTCGAGTGACGATTTATGTTCGCAACTCCCTTAATGCAATATTTTAAGTCTAAAGACGAATCAAGATAGTTTTTTCTGATTTTTAAATATATCTTGTGTAAATTATTATTATTATTATTATTATTATTATTGATTTCGTACATCTCAATGATGGATAAATCATATTTGAAGAGAAAAATTACAATGTATATAGAGAAAGATTTGCGTTTTGATCGGTACTTGCTCAGGTAGCTCAGTTGGTAGAGCACTTGGTCTAGAGAACCAAGGGTCCCGGGTTCAAGTCCCGGTCTGAGCGTATAATTTTTCTCTTCAAATATTATTATTATTATTATTATATTATTATTATTATTATTATTATCATTAGATGAAAGTGAGAATTCAACTACATAAATTGAAAGAAGAATAACTGATGGAAGAAGAATCATTGGTATGATGAACTCGGTGCTTTGGAATAGAAATATAATATACAGAACGAAGGAAACTATATTTCAAGTTCTGTTACAAATCATTTTATTATATGGGTCCGAAACCTGGACAGTAAGTAGAAAACAAGCCAACAAACTGTTAGTAATAGAAATGGATTTTTGGAGGCGATCGACAAGAATTTCAAGAAGGTATAAGGTCAGAAACAGCACAATAAGGGAAATTACGCAAGTTGAAAAATAAAAATATTGGAAAAAAAATAGAAGAAAGACGTTTGAAATGGTATGGACACCTCATAAGAATGGAAAGAGAGAGAATGCCAAAGAAGATCCTTAATTGGAAAGCTAATGGAAGAAGTAGAAGAGGCAGACCTAGAGAACGTTGGATGGATGCAGTGAGGAGAAGTATGGAAGCTAGAGATCTGAGGGAATAAAATGCTCTAGACAGGAATCTCTGGCGACAAATCACTTTGGGTTGAAGGAGAAACACTGTATTGTGGAATATTCCTAATTAAAATTATTATTGTTGTTATTATTATTATTATTATTATTATTATTATTATTATTATTATTATTATTGAATCTCCAAATATTTTGAAACCCTATTTCGCCACAAGGCATGTTAGGGTTATAGCTTACTATACCAATATTATATTATACAGAATGTTGTAAAAAAACCGACAACGGATGTGAGGTGGTATATTGAGATATGTTGATCATTTTAATAAGGTACCAATGTCCGCAAATTATGTGCTTTCACACTATGAATAGGCACTAACTAACTTCTCAAGAGTTCCGTTAGTTGGATTTAAGACTATACTTGACAATACTGTCACAGTCACATCAAGTTTTCAAAATATCCACCTCCCATCTCATTGCAGAGCGTAAAACAGCGGTGTAGTGATTGGCGCACACGTTCAAATACGCGTGGCCTCGTTTGAATTATTTCTGTAGCAGCGTGGATTCGGACTATAAGATCTACTGGAGTCTGATAAACAGGCTGTTTCATGTCGCACCACAAAAAGTAGTCGAGAGGGTTAAGATTAGGTGATCTCGGAGGCCATGGGACTGGTCCTCCTCGACCTGGATACGTGGTATCCAAATGTCCAAATGTCTCCTCACATTGGCATCGAAGTGAGCTGGAGCTCCGTCATGTTGCAGCCACATTCCGTTGTGAAACCACGTGCCATAGGTTCCGTACCTGTGAGGTGTTGTCAAGTAACGAGTCTTCAAATCCTTCGAACTAACACTGATCTTGAGACATAATTAACTAGTCATTGTGTGAAAACGCATCATTTCCGGACATTGGTACCTTATTAGAAAATTGTCAACTTTCTCAAAATACTTCCTGACCTCCGTTGTCGGTGCTTTTTTTTTTTTTGCACTGCCCTTTAGATTGGTCGGTGCATTTTTTTTGCACTGCCCTTTAGATTGTAAAACAGAAATTTTAACTTTTGTCTTTGAATGGGTGTTATAAATTACATAAATTGTCTATAAGACCTCGGCAAAATATTACATATTGTTATGAATGTGTGTTATGAATTTTATAAAATTTTTATAATAGTTTGTGCTCTTAAAATTCACTTCAGACAGTGAGGAAGAAGCCTCATCATCGTTTAAAAGTAAGTTTAAAGAGAAACGTTGTTTTTCGAATATAGGACAATCAAATACTCCGTAAAACATGTTTTACAGATAGCATTGATTCTTGACACTTACAATTGAGGGGTCAAGTGATAGATGAAGCTATGCCACTTTGAGAAGAATGGAAATAAATTGGATTTTATAAAGCATTATAATATAATAACTGTACAATAAAGGGATAGCTGTTTTGTTCTTAACTTACTGTTATGTAAACTCTAGGCCTATAAAGGAAAAGTATACATTTTAATATAAATAACACTGATTACACTGAGCAACAAAAATAAACTTTTGTCTCAGAAAGAAAAATATGTGATCTGATAGTATGTTTTCTCCTGAATTCAAATATGATATCGGTTTTTCTCCATCACGCAAGGTTTCCGAGAGACAGGCATTTATAATTTCAAACACTTTAATATATTTTACATTCGTAACTACACAATATTCGAACATTCGTCCCCACCTAGAAAGTAAGAAATTACGATATTCTGCTATATTTCGCCTGTGGAGCATCCCTCTTGATGCTCCAACAATAATCGACCAGCATATTAGGATTCCATTTGCCTTGATATCTCTTTTCCATAGCTGAAACCATTTGAGTTAGCTCATTTGATTTTATTTTACAATAGACAAATTGACGAAACAACGTTAATTAAAAATAATTATTTAAACCCAGTAATTGATTGAAATAAAAAACTGTGGGCGATGGAGAAATTCCGAATATATGTTAGAAAACACGATAAAAATACTGCATTAAGTACAACTATTGCTATCCATGAGACAAAACTCATGTTGACCAGTGTTATTTCCATTTCTTCTCAAAGTGGCATATCAACCTCTCTCACTAGACCCTTCAATTGTGAACACTGTCTGGGTTAATATTAAATCTCCTAAAATAACTTCCAAATTTTCCATGGCCAGTCATAAATTGTGTAAATTAGTCATAAAAATCTTTAAACGCTTTTAAATTTCATGCTAAATCACCGTTGAAGTTGTTTTTGTAATAAGTTAACAAATGAAAGTAGTACCTGAGATAATATTCGTCCTCAGCAGCTGAAGATGGAACAAGTCGTTCAGAAAGGCCTTCACAATTTTAATGCATTTTAATGTTGAGGACGACTTTTCTCAGGTACTAATTTTATCTTTTAAATTATTAATAAAAACCTCCTCAATTCCTGCCTGACAGAGAACCGGGTCGAGGGATGAGATGCGTTGAATCCCTTACATAAACGTCTGTAGATAACAAGGATGCCGGCCGACCACGACTGACGCATCTTTACAGTGAAAATGAAATGAAACGAAAATAAATGAGATGAGTATGGAGAAATGGTGGAATGAACTTTGTGGCAGGGGAAAACGGGAGAAACCCTGAGAAAAGCCTGCCCGGATTCCCTTTCAACCACCACGAAACCCACATGAAGTGACCGAGACCACAAGAAAGAGAGACCAGAGTCACGAAATCACCAAATTAATAATAATAATAATAATAATAATAATAATAATAATAATACCATCATCATCCATTCACGAATTTAGACAATTTGTTGACCTATGATGATCTTGAAGAAGATTTTCGGGCTGTAGGCCGCGGTCGTGAGACTTGTAGTTCCCTGACGTTTCGCCAGAGACGCGTCTGGCATCCTCAAGGGTTGTCTTGATACTGGCAATAATGTCCACTGTCTGTCCTCATGATCACGGCCTACAGCCCGAAAATCTTCTTCAAGATCATCATAGCAACTCCGGCCGTGAAAGTATACGTCAATGCAATTTGTTGACCTGTTTCGGCCTCAATAAAAATACAATCCAAAAGTCTATTGAGTGGACGTCCTGGTATTCTTCTTCCTGCAGGTTGAAAGCTTAATAATAATAATAATAATAATAATAATAATAATAATAATAATAATAATAATAATAATAATAATAATAATAAATAAATAAATATAACTCAACTCGTGTCAACTTAGAGTCGGGTCGGGGAATGAAATGAGATGAAGCTCCTATATTTACGGAGTTCTCTGAATACAAGGGTGCCGGCGGATCACTCCTGATACACCGTCACAGAGGCGGATGAATGAAATGTAACGAAATGGAGGAGATAAATATGGAAAAATGGTGGATTGAAATTTGCGGCAGGGGAAAACGGGACAAACACCGAGAAAAACCTGCCCAAGCTCAATTTCGTCCACCACGAAACCCATATGGAGTGACCTAGACTCGATGTCGGAACTCAGTGGTGAGAGGTGAGTGTCTAACCGCTTGCGCCACGGAGCCGCATAATAATAATAATAATAATAATAATAATAATAATAATAATAATAATAATAATAATAATAATAATAATAATAATAATAATAATAATAATAATAATAATAATCATCATCATCACTCCAGGGATTAGGCAATTGCCCGTTCCGACTTCATAATGCATCAGCCCAACGTCTTCTAGGTCTTCCAACATCACGCCTTCCTCTTGCTTGATAATTTCTTGCTAACAATGGATATCTCTCCTTACTCATTCCATCCATGTGTTCACTCCATTTCTGTCTGTAATTCGTGACTTTACCCAATAAAGGCTGTACTTTCAATTCTTCTCTTATATCCTCATTTCTTATTCTATCAAGACTTGTACATCCTTTTACTTGTCTTAGGAATCTCATCTCCGCCGTCTGTATTCTATCCTTCTGCCTTTTCACTGGAGCCCAAGTTTCACATCCATACAATATTGTGGGAACCGCCATAACATTATACATTTTTATAATAATAATAATAATAATAATAATAATAATAATAATAATAATAATAATAATAATAATAATAGTACCTAAACTTCCTGGATCAGGGAATATATTTATAAATGAAGGATAAACATATACAACCAGGAGATTGGATGCACTGATAAAAATTGGATATTAGGAATCAGACAATGTCAAATACATTAAACAATCGATGTAGGCCCTATATATATATATATATATATATATATAAAACATCAAAGTAATGATATTTCTGGTTTTAACAATGTTGATACATTTTTCCGGCACCAATGATTTTTCTTGAATTCCGCTTTATAATTTTCTTCCATTCGTCTCTATTATAACACATTTCTTCGTCTATTTCCCAGTTCTTCAAAGTTTCTCAAATCCCTTGGATCCATGTGAGATTTGGTTGTCCTTTCCTTCTCATTCCTGATGGTGTCCATTTCATTATCTTCTTTCGTAATCTTTCATATTCCATTCGCCTAATATGCCCCTACCATTTTAGTTGCTTTTCTTCGATAAATTCTAAAATTGAGTTTTGTACATTCATGTTCTCTTTTATAACTTAATTCCTAATTTTCTCCCTCCTTGATATCCTAGCAGATCTTCTCCAATGTAATGATAATTAAAATAATAATAATAATAGTAATAATGATAAAAAACTTTTACTTTTTTTTTCTTCAGAGTTTCGTTACGAAATAGTGAAAAATGCAGTCGCTATAGCGATTTTTAAAATCTTGCTACCGATTAATCCTCGCTCCTGAATGGTCTGATTTTCCTGCTTAACCCCTAAATTGTCAACACAATATTTTCTCGTTTCAGTTATTTAAATGTTCCGGACCGCAAGGAGAATAAATTCATGTAAAACTGTGTTATTATTATACATTATTGCGTAATCTGACATAAATTTAAGTAATATTTACTCGTTTGTTTTTCTATTAATCTAAAAACAATATTAAGTACATTAAATCAATGTATCTAATAGGATACATTTTTAATTTAAGGGTTAACAAACCAAGTACCGTATTAGTTAAATTAACCGTTTGTTATATGCCAATTTTGGTTGCGAAAAAAATGCTTTCATTTCCTGTGCCTAATATGTAGGATCAATGATTTTTTATATTTGAACGAAATAATAAACATATCCATTTTTGCAATGTGAATAGCTGCGTTCGTTCTGATTTCACTAAAATGTAAAAATGTGATAATTTGTTATGGAGCTTACTGTAGTGGGATAAAAATTCAATGTTAGATGCAACCTTTGATTGTTATTCACAATAAGAATTTATTTACAAAAACTGACGCATATCATGTTGTTATATTTAAATACATGAATATAATGTAACTCGTCTGAGTGATGTTCAAATAAACACGGACGTTGATGCGCTGTTTTGCTGAATATCGATCTGTTAACTTGTGAAGCAATCATACCATTTTATAAAATGAATTAAAATTTCATGTATTAAATTTTCAACATAAAAAAGCTTATAGACCTATGAAAAATGTAATATATTCCCATAACGAATAAAAAACTTCATTTAAATGCATTAGCAATATTTTGCACTTAGCTGTTTCTATCAAGCTTTTGAGACCAGTTTTTTTATTCTAGCTGAAATAAAATGTTCTCTTCATTAGAGTTAGTACATTATTTAAGGATGCTCTTTAACAACCAGGGACATTAGCGTCACAAATCATTTGAAAGGGCAGACATATTTTGCTGAGAGACCTTTTACTTCATGCTTGAGGGCTTTTTCATGTATACGATACGTAACCATGGCTCTAGCCTACATTCTCTCCGAAAGTTATTTATGTTCTTAAAAATCAATTGATTTCGCCAGATATGAACCGGTAAGTATATAAAATCGGAATTGAACGATATCAAGGTTAGATTTTCTTGACTGCAATATACGAAATAGGAATTTTAAGCCTTGACTCTGGTCCCGAGGGTAGCGGGTTCAAACCCGGCCGGGGTAGATGATTTTTTTAGGACGGAAAATTCAAGGAGCATGTCCTCCGAGAGGAACTTTAAACCATGGGTCCGGAGTCTGAAGATTTTCAGGATCGTAAAAGATCCCTAAGCCTGAATAAAAATGCCTCTAAGCAAAATGTACCGACTTTTATGTCCTAGTAATACCTTATTTGCTTGTTAGATGTCTCATTATAGATATAGGCCTATAGTAGTTTCATTAAGTATTCGCTGCACCTATGCAAAATGAGCAAAAAGTTTATTTTTTCTTAAAATTCAACAATAATAATAATAATAATAATAATAATATTAATAATAACAATAATAATAGTAATATAAATGAAACTAAATATGTGGCCATACATATAAATACATTATATAATGGAGATGGAAACTGAATGCCAAATGAGAAAAAACAATTTAAGTGATAGAATCAACATACCTAGAAACAATAGTTACATATAAAAAATGAGGTGCAGAGAGAAATTAAACATAGGTTCAACTCGGAAAACTCATGACATTATTTAATACAGGGTCTGTTAACATCCCAACTTCTCTGAATAATATATAGGCCTATATATGATTGAAAGTTCAACTTCCTACATTTCGGGGTTGCCAACCTAAATAACTATACTGTAATATTACATATAACCGCGTGTGGGAAGTAAAACAAATGCCCCCTGTATATACTACATATAATATATATATATATATATATATATATATATATATATATATATAACACAAAAAATATCGAAAAGGTAATGTTAATATATATTGTACGAAACAAATCACTGTATTTTAAATGAACTGAATTTTATTTGAAACAATATAAAACAATAAGTACGTACTTGCCGTCATTTTATCACTAATTGCTCTCACGGCCTTCTGTTATTTCAACTAATAAACATTGCCCACACTGTTAACGTTAGTCAATTGTTTATAATGAACGCAAATATTTCCAACAAATATGTTATTATTGTACAATTATTTATTATTTTGAAAACACCATCGCGCAAAAAAAATGTACAACGCACGTTTGTGAAGTGTTTTACAGAATCTCTGAAATTAAAAACCTCGCTATCGCTCGGTTTTTAAACATTTTCCTCGCTTCTGTAAAAACCACTTCCCAACCTCGTATCGTAATATACTATTATTTGTCGAATTATAGTAGATGGATGCAAAAAATGGACTTTACGCCACTCACGCACATTCATATTAAACATGGCTAAATTATGATTATTATGATAGTCAGATGATGTTCGGAGACTTTTTGGGCCTTACAATTTCCTGACGTACCTTACGAGTGAGGAAAAACACCGAAAAAAAAATTACCCAGGAAACTTGAACCGACCGAGTATCGAACTTGGGACCGCTGCATACGAGGAAGCGACGCTATCCCGAGACCAGAACAGTGGACATTATAGTAATACTATTAATAATATATTAATAATGTTATTATTCAAATAGAGTGATTTCTCAAAACATTCCTGAAGTTTTGTACCTTGCAAATTGTGTTTCGATTTGCAAGAGAATATTCATTCAATAGCCTGGCTTTGTCGTTTTATATCTGCAGAAAACGAGGAGAATGGATGTAACTAAGTGGAAGAGACGATAAAATTACTCAGTTTGAAGAGCAGAGAATCTCAAATAAACAATAGTACAGAGTAAACATTAAGTTGGCTTACTTCTGTCAGTGAGATGCCCATCTTACACTCCTCAGTAATCAGCATTGTTTTCTTCTTAAACAAAATGAAGAAAAGATAATAATAATAATAACAATAATGATAATAATAATAATAATAATATTAATAATAATAATAATAATAATAATGAAGTGGATTGATGAAGTCAAAAAGGACTTAAAATTGGCAGGAATTACTAAAGAAGATATCCCAAACAGAGATATATTTAGAATTAAGGTGAATAAGTGGCATTTTGACCAAGAGGACAAACCGAAGAAAAAACTGGAACAACTTGGACAGATGATAGAAAACAAGCTCATAGCAAAAGAATGAAAGAAATTTGAGCTCAAAGGAAACGCCTCTAAGTACTTTGCGTAGTCCTACATGGGCTCATCCGCAATAAAAACATTAATAATAATAAAAATAATAATAATTAATAATAATAGTAATAATAATAATAATAATAATAATAATAATGATAATAATAATAAAGATAATAACAATAATGATTATAATAATAATGATAATAGTAATAATAATAATGAAAATAATAATGATAATAATAATTATAATAATGATAATAATAATAATAAAAATAATAATAGTAATAATAATAATAATAATAATAATAATTTTTTTTAAATTTACAAATATTCCACAATATAGTGTTTCTCCTTCAACCCGAAGTGATTTGTCGACAGAGGTTCCTGTCTAAAGCATCTTCTTCCCTCAAATCTCTAGCTTCCATACTTCTCTTCACTCCTTCCATAATAATAATAATATGAAAATAATATATAGATAGATCATCGGTTGACTAATGTCTTTGACATCGTGCGATTCCTAATAGTCAATTTTGTCGTCTTGGTTGTAGATGTTTCTCCTTCATGTATACATATATTACCTGACTCCAGGAGGTTTTAGGTCTTCCATTGCCTCGTCTTCCCTCAGGTTTCCATTCCAAAACACATTTTAGTAGCCGATCCTCTTCCATTCGCTGGACAAGTCCGTACCATCTTAATTGCTGAGTTTTTAATATGGTCTAAAATAGTGTTTGTAAAAACTCCTGGTCCTCAGGTTTGGGATTGATGCGGTAGACCAGCTCCCTCCCAACAGAAAGAAATGCTAAAAAAACTAATAGAGATAAGCCGGTCTGATTAAAAGAAAGACGAATCAAGGTATGGAAAATAACTCTGCTAACTGGAACATGGAATGTACAAGGCGTAAGAAATACAATTAGGGAGGAAACTCTTAATCAGATAGAACATTTGAAATAGGACATGATATGAAAATAATAATAACCTTATTTTTCGTAACGATTTAGGCTTTTTTATTAGTCTATTCCAGCTCCAAATTGCTGCTGTTCGCATGTTTTCATTAATCATCCCAAACTTCTTCTTCTTCTTCATGGCGAATAGTTGTATGTTTTTATTATTCTGATCTCATTCATCCTTGCCGAGTGTTCTTTCCAATTTGTTATGTATTTCACAATTGTTGTGTTTAATTCCTCTACTTTTAGTTGCTTTCTTATCTCTGTGTTGTGTTTTTGTCTCTGTTCTTTGATATTCTGCTATTGATCTAAGGAATTTAATATCACAAGCTTGTATTCTGGCAGATTGTTATGTTGTCACGGTCCATGTTTCGGAACCAGTAGTAATAATGGGAAATGCCATTTTCTTGTATAATTTCATTATAGAGTATTTCGTGCTTTATTTTTCAAAGTTATTTTTAGTGTTCTTGTTATATAATTAAACGTATTACTTACTTACTTACTTACTCACTGGCACTATCGAACCCGTAGGTTCATGGCCGCGCGGACATAAGCTCTCCATACATCCCGATCCTGAGCTAATGATTTCCAATCATTCCCTGTATAATCTACTTCCCTCAAATCATAGTTAATGTTGTTCTCCCACCTCATTCTTGGTCTACTAACTGGGCGTCTTCCCTCTGGCCCTCCTACAAGAAGCCTCCATGCACGTCTGTCATTCCCCATACGTGCAACATGTCCTGCCCATCGCAGTAATTAAACGTATTTAGTTTGTTATTTATATATGTAATAACAATAATAATACTAATAATAATAATCCATCCATCCATCCATAGTAATTCTGCCGCATTAAAGTGCAAGGCACACAAATCGGTGTCAGACTCCAGCAATAGCAGCCCACTTTATGGAGCAAATGTACATCCTTGCATGAGTTAAGCACTGAACAGAATGAGGCAGGACGCGGGTAGTGAGAGTGTTCCAGTCTGCCAATATAGGATTTGTATTACTTCCCTTTAGTTTAAATGATAGATTTGGCGCTTGATTTTAGTGTCTTGCAGTTAAAAATGACAGATTTTTTTGACTCGAACTTTGTACATCTCAACGCTTCTCACGTGCTGCGCGGAGTAATCCATTCGGAAGTTAAATGTCAAAATGTGCTTCTTACGTTGGACAGATAATTTGCGATAGTGAGGAGATACTAAGGGCCAGCACGCACACACTATTGAGTAACACTAAGACACTGGGATTGGAAATAAATACCAATAATACTAAATATGTGGTTACGCATAAAAATACATTATATAATGGAAACGGGCAGCTAATTACAAATGAGATAAATTTTGAAGAAGTGGCTGAATTCAAGTCCCTAGGAACAATAATCACAAATAGGAATGAAATGCACAGATAAATTAAACATAGGCTCAATTCTGGAAATGCGTGCTATTATGCATTACAGAGACTCTTGACTTCCCAACTCCAAAATATTAAACTGAAAAAATATAAAACTGTTATTCTACCAGTTATATTATATGGATGCGAAACATGGACTCATAATTTAAGGGAGGAAAGGAGATTGCGAGTATTTGCAAATAAAGTTCTTAGAAAAAAATTTGGATCAAGGAGAGATGAACAGACAGGCGAATGGACAGTGCACTACATGGTCTTTATAGGAAGCCAGATATAATAAGAACAGTTAAATCTCGTACATTGCGGTGGATAGGGTATGTGACACGAATGGGGACTGAAACACCTCCATGGAAGCTTCTTGTAGGAAAACCGGAGGGAAAACGCCCAGTTGGTAGATCAAGAATGAGGTGGGAAAATAACATTAATCAAGAATTGAGGGAAGTAAATTATACAGGGAATAATTGGATAACATTAGCACAGAATAGGGATATATGGAGAGCTTATGTCCGCGCGGCCATGAACCTACGGATTCGATAGAGCCAGTAAATTAGTTTTAATAGAAAAAAGAACACCCAGCCAAATACAAAAAATATATAAAAAAGAACAAAACAAACAGGGAAACAAACAAACAAAGAAAGGAAGAAAGGAAGAAAGAAAGAAAATAACATAATAGAGATAAAAATAGTTGCATGTGAATTGACTGCGTTTTGATAGAAAAACCACTAATGAGCATATTTGTGTGTTGAAATGAAATTTATCTTCATCAGGACCTCCCTCGGGGAGCTCTCCATCAAGAGAAACTTTTCAATGAATGCTACTTACCCTCTCTGTCTCATTGAACAAACATTCGCTTAAATGAACAAACAGAAACATTTCCTAGCAAATACAAGTTCAATTTCACTAACACCTTCAACACGATTTTTCACTTCCAATTTCATTTACACACAACACTCATTTGTTACAAACCAATAACTTTCCATTTTTTTAATCCCAGCTTTTTTAAGCTTTACTAAGGTCCATTACGTCACGTGAATACAGATCACACTAAATAAATACAAATATTTTTGTTATATAATACGTAACACCACAAACGTGCTCACTGTTTATTTTGCTTCTTTCACTGAATTGAAGGATTATTTTTATGTTTTTTGCTGTTTTTTTATTTCTTAAAGCTTCCATATACAGTGTGCCTCTAAAGAATGTCACACTTTGATAAATGCATTATTCGAACACTATCATATCTAAGCTGATTGTTGATAGTTCATATGATGAACTGTATATTTAAGTTTTTCATAAGTAATGCCACGAGTGATTTCCAATTTATCTAGAGAATTTGGAAATCAAGAGTGGCATTTGTTAGGACTATTTAACGAATAAAATTAAGCTGTTTACTCACAAATCATTATTTAACTATAGTTATTTTAAAATATTTATATATTTAATGTAAACGGCGATGTTTGAAAACAAATGAGAAACGATAGGTTCGCTTCATCTGCTTCTTTTGTTTATCACTGCAACCAGATCATACTATTTATTGCCAAAGGAACGCAATATTGTAAGAATGCTCTCTAGTGGAGAAAAAATGAAACACATCAAACTCTATATTAATTCATTTCTGATGTCGTATGATGTAAATATGACAATTATATTTTTCTGGATTGTTACCTGGGAAAAAATACATTTAAGAAAGTGCAAACAGTGGTTTCTTTTTTTTTTTTGGTGGTATAATAAATTGCTACAAATGTTTTTATATTAACTCCCGCATGCGGCATGTGTTGACATTCATCCACTATATATACAATCTACTAGCCGTATTTTTCGCAGGCTCAGTCACTGCAAAATAATGGTCAGACCTGTTCAGAATATTAAAAAGGAGGAGCTTTCTTTAATATGGTAATTATAAAACTGATAAATATTTCGTGAAACACGAGTCTAATTGGTTGTAAAACAGAAATCATTGAAACGTGATTGGCCATTGAGTCCCATTTGGGGCATGAGTTAAATAGTAATTTTTATTTATTTACTAGCTAATACCCGGCGTGCGCTGCTGCTCCTAAATAAATGTTAATGTGTTTTTACCACCAGCCCTCAGCTGCTATGCTTGTTCAGGAATCAGCTTATCCCGATCTTCTTGGTATCAATGAAAGACAAAAATGGTTATTGGGAGTTATCCCTAAAAGATAAATATATGCTGTCGCAGACTTTTTTTGCAGAGGTTCTTGAGATATTCAATCCGTGTACAATAATTTGGTGTATTTGTTATGGTTCAAGCAGCGTAAACCATTTAAGCGTCAAAATAGGGACTTTATTTCAAGTTTTTCACTACAAAGAGTGATTTTTAGGGTGAAGGGATTGAGTATTACAACTCTCTTATAGCCTATGTTCATCCCCGGAATCTCCTGAACATTTTGCTAAAAAGCCCCAACACAATGAGATGAACGTTATGTCACAGCACGCTTCCCCGGGAATCTACTTATCCCGATCTTCTTGGAATGAATGAAAGACAAAAATGGTTATTGTGTGTTATCCGTAAAATATAAACATATGCTGTCACGGACCTTTTCGTAGAATTTTTTTTTTTTGAGATATTCAATTCTATGTACATTAATTTGGTGTATTTGTTATGGCTTAGGCAGCGTAAGCCATTTAAGCGTTAAAAAAGGGACTTCATTTCACGTTTTTCACTACAAAGGGTGATGTTTAGGGGTGAAGGGTTTGAGTATTACAACTCCCTTATAGCCTATGTTCATCACGGGAGTCTCCTAAACATTTTGCAAAAAAACCCATCAAAATCGGATTAACGGTATGGACGCGCATAGAATACGAAGAAACAGACAAACAAATATTTAATTTTTATATATTAGATATATAAAAGTATTATCCTACCAGTTATATTATATGGGTGCGAAACATGGACTCTTACTTTAAGGGAGGAAAGGAGATTACAAGTATTTGAGAATAAAGTTCTTAGGAAAATGTTTGGACCAAAGAGATATGAACAGACAGGTGAATGGAGAAGACTACATAACAATGAACTACATGGTATTTATTGGAAGCCAGATATAATAAGAACAGTTAAGTCTCGTAGAATGCGATGGGCAGGACATGTTGCGCGTATGGGGAATGAAAGACGTGCATGGAAACTTCTTCTAGGAAAGCCAGAAGGAAAACGCCCAGTTGGTAGACCAAGAATGAGGTGGGAGAACAACATTAACTATGATTTGAGGGAAGTAGACTATACAGGGAATGATTGGAAAACATTAGCTCAGGATAGGGATGTATGGAGAGCTTATGTCCGCGCGGCCATGAACCTACGGGTTCGATAGTGCCAGTGAGTAAGTAAGTAAGTATATATTAGATTTTACATGATGGAGTTAAGACCGTAAGGTCTTTTCTTCCACTTCACCAGGGCTAAATTATACATATAATAACAATTATAGATTTTCTAATGTTGATTAATTATACATAATAGATATACGTTGCACAATATAAAGTTGGCAAGTGAAAGGAAGAAAAATAGTAATAATAATAATGATAATAATAATAATAGTAATAATAATAACAATAATAATAATAATAATACTTCCAATAAACATTGAAATGGTGTCCACCTGGAAGATGAAGGAAAGGAAGGCTTTGAAGCTCGTGGATGCAAGAAGTAAGAACTGGAATGAGAACAAGAGGACTGGAAGACATGGAATGGTTGGATAGAGACGAGTGGAGAAGGAAAATAAAACTTTAGACACAGAAATATGTGTAAACATTAAAAATCTGTATATAAATAAATAAAAAATAATAACCTATAATTTGATTAAGTAATTGGCTTGGTAAAGGAAGTTTAAAATATAATGGAATAATAATAGTATCCAATGTACATAGTTATATATCATATTGTCTAAGGAAATGTGTAGTGATTTTTTAAACTGTTTTTGAGTCGTGAAGTCCTTGATATACGAGGGGAGAGAATTTTAGAGTCAGGTGGCTGAAACAAGGAAGGATGAGGGAATAGAGAGATGTTCGATGTAGAGGAACAACTAGAGTTAAATTTTCCCTCGATCGTGTGTTTAAGTTATGGTGGGAAGATAGCGAAGTAAAGACAATATTCAGATAATTATCATTAAAATATTGAACACATTAAGAAACACATTAACCCTTGAAATACATTAGGCCTATAATTTCAAAATCAAAACAAAAATTACATAAATCAACTGTTACTACAAAATTTTATTAGAACCATCATCATCATCTGCCTTTCAAGTATTAGGCCCAGTGGCCCGTTACGGTCTCCCGCCATCTCCGAACAGGTCGACCCACAGATCTTCTGCCTCGAGGAATGTAGTGAAGAATTTGTTTCGGTATTCTGTGACGATCCATTCGCTGAATATGGGCTAGCCAATTGTTTCTATATTCTTGGAGGTATTCAGATATAGGTACGATGTTTAACTCTCTGGCTATTGTTGAATTTCTTTGGTGGTCTAGAAGGCTATAACCTGCAGTTCGTCGCAGAAATTTCATCTCCGTGGCTGTAATATGACGATCATCCTGAGTTCTGATGGTCCAAGCTTCACTGCCATAACATATTATTGGTCTAGCGAGAATTTTATAGGTTTTCATTCTTGTGTGTCTCTGCACTTTTGATGGTTTAAAAACTTGGTTGATAACACTGGGGAACAGTGATTTTGGTGCCTTAATGTTTTCACCTATTTATGGGTATATTTGGGTCACTGATTCCAAAGATGATTTCAGTTTCGTCCTATCAGCTCTAGTTTTTGAGATAGAGTTTATTCAAATTATATACCAGTTCAAAAATACTGGTCCACATATACAACTATATTACTCGCATACAATTAAATACAAAAGAACAAATACTTTCTTTTTCATGAAACAACTGTATCTATATAACTACCATAATTTATTTACACATTAGTCTCGTTAGAATCATTAATTTTCCTCCATCAGGTCGCAGAATCCCCGTTTCTGTGATTTCCTCCGATGCAATGATCTTGGACATTCTCGGTGGATGCTCCAACAGTAGTCCGCCATCATATGTATATCCCACCGTCCACGATACCTTTCTTCCATTGTACTTAATTCCTGGTGAAAACGCTCACCCTGTTCCTCACTTACATCTCCAAGATTGTCTGGAAATCGATCCAAATGACTGTGTAGGTAGTGTAATTTGATGCTCATGTTACAACCTAGTGCACAAAAAGCAGTGAGCATATTCTCCACTAGTTCATCACTATTAGGAGACTTATAGTTTCCAAGGAAATTCTTCACTACCATACAGAACGAAGACCATGCGGCTGCTTCAATATCATTCATTGAGTCTTGAAATTGATGGTCATTAATAAGTTGGCGGATTTGTGGTCCATCCAATATACCTGCTTTTATTTTTTCCTTACTCAGTGCAGGAAATTTTGTACATATGTAGCCAAAACATGTTCCATCTCTATTCAACGCCTTGATGAACTGTTTCATTAAACCAAGTTTAATATGCAGTGGTGGCAAGATGATGTTGTTTCTGTCAACCAAAGGTTCTGCAACGATGTTTTTTTCTCCAACGGTCATGCTTTCTCTAAGAGGCCAATGCCTTCTCACCCAATGTTGATCTTTGGCTCTAGAGTCCCATAAACATATAAAGCATGGGTATTTGGTGTACCCACCTTGGTTGTCCTAGAAGAAAATTCACCATCTTGAGATCGACACACATTACCCATTGGTGATCACGGTAAGAGATCTTCTCTAGCACTGTAGCTATTGTATGTTGATTTTCACGCATAGAAACTGAGTGACCAATTGGGATTGACCTGTATATGTTCCCATTATGCAAAAGAACACATTTTAGGCTGCGTTTGGAGCTATCTATAAATAACCGCCATTCACTTGGTGTGTATTTTCTTACACCCAGCTTCATTAACAGTCCTTCAACATTCATACAAAAAACAAATTGATTTTCTACTGTGAAGAATGGCAGGAAGTCTGTTTCTCTTTTGCGATAGACTGTGACCTTTGTTCCCGGTAACAGACATTGTTTTCTCTGCCAGCCTGGAAGCTAACAACTCAGATGACTTCTTTGGAAGACTTAGATCCCTTATGAGGTCGTTCAGTTCCGCTTGACTAAAACCGGATGAAACTGATGAAGGTCCTGGGAAATCGCTGTCATTTCCCTCAGAATAGCTTTCAGTTGAATCATCCTCTTCTTCTGGTGACTCTGGAAGACTGGTAAAAATTGGAACAGGTATCTCCTCTGAATGTGGAACAGGGCGTCTTGCGGAGCGTAGATTGGGATATACCCATCTATTCCGGTTTTTGCTATTGATGCCCTTTACATTGACTGAACAAAAATAGCAGTCATCACTATGGTTAATTTGTTCTCGCCAGATCATTGGTTCCCCAAATTTCAAGCATTTCCGTTTCCCATTTGTCCATTGTCGTAGATGCTCTGTGCACGTTTTACATACAATGTGAGGTGCCCAAGGCTTTATCTTGATCTCCCAGTTGTACTTTGAAATAGGCCAAATAAGCTCTTCTTACAAAGTCAGTTATAGGTTTTCTTTGTTGAGTGAATGTGTACTCCCCACAGATGAAACAAAACACATCAGGATTATTCACACATTTTCTTCGTGTTGAAGCCATGTCAGTCTAGAAAAAGGATAAACAATTGTCAAATTAGTAAAATTACATATGCAAACGGCAACAACAACATGAATATAACTTGGATTAAATCAATTAGTATTATGCAAACAATCGATTTACAATGGTGGTACATAAGAGCAGTATCATCAATATCTTGCAAACTAGAGCTGCTGCAACAAAATGGATGACATTTTTGGAATCAGCAGTGCCGAAATACCCAGAATCAGGTGAAAAATTTCAGGCACCAAGAAAAAAATATTTTTTTGTTCCCCAGTGTAATTCTTAAAGCTTTATTATAGTTTTGTATTTTAAAGGATATATCACATTCCTCATTATAAGTTAGATTATATCCTAAGTATTTAAATGAATTAACTTGCTCTAATATTGAATTCTCAATACAAATTTTACTTCTTACTGGGAATTTCCCTTGAAAGAACCAAACTTGGCATATAGCAATCATTTAAAAAAAACTAAGGCCGAGTTCGTTAATTACCATAACCGGACAATTAGATGTAGAAGTTGACATCAACAAAAATTTATAAATCTCTCTAGCGGACCCAATTATCGATTTTTCGCAACTTGACACGGAATATGCTATTACAATAAAACGAGAAATATCTTCTTCCTTTCCAGGATTATGTCAATGCGACCTGTTCCGGTCTCAATTCCATCGTTACCTTGGCCGTCCCAAATATATTTTTCCATGCGGTTTGTAGGTGTTGATCGTTTTGGGTAATCTTGTATTGTCCTTTCTGTCTAAATGTTCTTTCCATCGGTGTTTGTGTTCTTATAGTTTATCGAGTATTGAAAATATATCTCCAGTTCATTTCTTATTGATTCATTTGTAATCTATCCATGCGTGTGCATCCTTTTGCGGATCTTAAAAATTTCATTTCAGCGGCTTGAATGTGCGAGGTATCTTTTTTTGTAAGTACCCAAGATTCGGATCCATATAAAAGAACAGGAAAAGCCATAATTTTATAAAACCTGAGTTGAGTTTCTCTTCGAGTCTTTTGAAGGGTTCTTCTTATGGTGCCACACATAATTTGATAACGGTTTAATTTATTGTGTATATCCCAATGATAGCTATATGCTATATATGAACCAAGATAGTTGAAGTGTGCTATCTGTTCTATTATTTCATTATTAATTATTAGTTTTGCTCTGACTGGTACTTTGCCATGAAAAGCCATAATTTTAGTTTTTGAGGTTGAAACTTTAAGATTATAATAGAGTCCTAATTGATTCAATGTGTAAATGGCTCTTTGTAAATCATCCTCTGAATATATTCTCCAAATACTAACGAAATTCGACTATTATAAATGGGAATTTACCTTAAATGATTGGACACTTCTAATAAACAGGCATCACAAATTGAGTTTATCCAATTTAACAAAAGAAATACACATTCCGTAAAACAGCAAACGTAGATAATAAATTCGACTTATGAGTAATTCGTTTAGTTTACGCAATTCCTGCGTGACGGACTTATTTTATATTGCATAACTTTTGGGGGAACGGCCTCGGTGGACTAGTGGTTATGCTCCTTGCCTCTGGTCGCGAGGGTCGCGGGTTCAAACCTGGCCAGGGTAGATTAATTTTTTTAGGATGGAAAAGTCCAATGGACGGGAGGGACTTTAAAGCCGTAGATTTTGAATATGAAGATTATCAGACTCGTAAAAGAAACTTAAGCCTGAATAAGAAGCATCTAAGCAAAATTTACTGAGCTTTTTCATCCTAGTAATACCTTAATTGCCTACTAGATGTCTCATTGGGTCGAGTCGGGATGTTGACCACATACGATTCATGTCATCTTTAAGATATTCTATTCCATAGTTTTCTGCCCTAGGGCAGGTCCTTCACTGCAAACATAGCATTTTCATGCTAAGCTTTGCAGCTTCACTGGGGAATTATAGGCGTGGTAGCTTCCCGTTGCTTTCCAGACCGGTGATGAAAATGATGATGGCCAGATGATGTTCGGGGACCGTTTGAGCCACAAAACTTCCTGCCATTTCTCTTACAGATGTGGAAAAAACCTCACCCAGGAAGCTTGTTGTAACCGGGAATCCAACCCGGGTCCGCTGCTTGACAAGGCAGCACGCTACCTTAAAACCACAGCGGTGGATTCTCTGGAATGTAAGGGTAACTAAATTAACTTTGTGTACAAAATCCTAACAAAGAAAAGACTAACTAACTAACTCATTGCCACTATCGAACCCGTTGGTTCATGGCCGCAATAACATAAGCTCTCCATACATCCATATCCTGAGCTAATGTTTTCCGATCATTTCCTGTATAATCTACTTCCCTCAAATCATGGTTAATGTTATTCTCCTACACCATTCTTGGTCTACCAAGTGGGCGTTTTCCTTCTGGTTTTCCTACAAGAACCTGCACATCTTTCATTTCCCATTCGTGCCACATGTCCTGCCCATCGCAGTCCACGAGACTTAACTGTTCTTATTACGTCTGGCTTCCTATAGAGACCATGTAGATCACTGTTATGCAGTCTTCTCCATTTACCTGTCTATTCATCTCTCTTTGGTCCAAAAACTTTCCTAAGAACTTCTTCTTCTTCTTCCTTTCCAGGATTAGGTCAATGTGACCTGTTCTGGTCTCAAGTCCATCGTTTCCTTGGCCGTCTCAAAGATATTTTTCCATGCGGTTTGTAGGTGTTGACTTTTTTGGGTAATCTTGTATTGTCCATTCTGTCTAAATGTTATTTCCATTGATATTTGTGCTCTTCTCTTGAAAATGTCTCCAGTTCATTCTTATTGATTCATTGTGTAATCTATCCATGCGCGTACATCCTTTTACGGATCTTAAAAAATTCATTTCAGTGGCTTGAATGTGTGAGATATCTTTTTTTGTAAGTACCCAAGATTCAGATCCATATAAAAGAACAGGAACAGCCATAATTTTATAAAACCTGAGCTAAGTTTCTCTTCGAGTCTTTCGGAGGGTTCTTCTTATGATGCCACACATCATTTGATATCGATTTAATTCATTATGTATATCCCAATCATAGCTATATGTTATATCTGAACCAAGATAGTCAAAGTGTGCTATCTGTTTATTCTCAAATACTCGTAATCTCCTTTCCTCCCTTAAAGTAAGAGTCCATTTTTCGCATCCATATAATATAACTGATAGAATAATAGTTTTAAAAGAAGAGTCTAAGGTCCAACATTGGGCTGTTAGGCCATTGTAGTAGTAGAGCTTTTGAGGAAAATATCACTCCGCTTGGCGGCGTGTGTGGAAGGATAATTTTGCGGTGGATCGAGGGAACTGAATATTTATTATACCACTCTGATCCTATTGGATGAGGATAGAGGCCGGTGGAGCGTCTTAGTGAATCCAAAATTCATGCTGCGGTTTCCATAATCTATAGATTTAGTTAGTATCTGATAGCGATGTGCTCGTCCGGGAATGTATTTGCAACGTAAGAGTAGTAATTGACAGCAGAGATGCGAATGTAATCAGAAAGATGTGCTGTCTGTAATGACAGAAGCAGAAAATGTTTCCATCTCTCAGAGCTACGCAGCAAAGAGATTAAAATCATTTTAAAATCGGATAAAAGTATTAGAGAATTTTTCATCAAGCTATTACCGCAGAATATTAAATATTCATTTACTCCAGATTCAGTATTTTTTGCAGTTACCTTGGATAATCAAAGTAAATTTATTTTTCCATCAGATTTATAATTCTTAAACATTATTATTTATGCAGACATAGAAAAAGCTTGTTATTCTTATCAAAAGAAATGTCACTAGTGATTTCCAATTTATCTCGAGAATTTGGAAATCAAGAGTGGCATTTGTTAGGACTATTTAACGAATAAAATTAAGCTGTTTACTTAGAAATCATTATTTAAATAAAGTTATTTTAAAATATTTATATATTTAATGTAACCGGCGATGTTTGAAACAAATAAGAAACGATTGGTACGTTTCATTTGCATATTTTGTTCATCACTGCAACCAGATCATATTATTTATTGCAAAAAGAACGCATCATTGTAAGAATGCACTCTAGCGGAGAAAAAATGAAACAGATCAAACTGTATAATAATACATTTCTGGTGTCCTATGATGTAAATATGACAATTATTTTTTGTGGAATGTTATTACCTGGTAAAAAATACATTTAAGAAAGTGCAAACAATGGTTTCTTTTTTTGGTGGTATAATCAATTGCTACAAATGTTTTTATATTAACTCCCGCATGCGCTATGTGTTGACATTCATGTACTATATATATCCAATCTGGTAGCCATATTTCTTGAAGAGTCAGTCACTGCAAAATAAAGCTATGACCTATTCAGAATGTTAAAAAGGAGGTGCTTTATTTATTATGATAAACTTTAGTTGGTAAATTCTAAGCGAAACACGACTGTGATCGGTTGTAAATAAAAAATCATTGAAATGTGATTGGTCATTGACTCCCATGAGTTAAATAATCATAAGTAATGCCACAAGTGATTACCAAATCATCGATAAATTCACGAGTCCGGGTTAACGGGCATTGAACCCGGGCCCGCTACGTGACGAGGCAGCATGCTACCTCGAGACCACATCGGTGGACTTCTTGTATGTATTATTCATCATCTAATTTTCCAGTACATAAATTTACTCTAACATGCCTTTGTGGCGAAATAGGGTTTCAAAATATTTGGAGATTCAATAAATAAATAAAATATTACTGGAAAAAAAAAGAGGAATCATGGACTAAACCTACTATGATTTGTAATTAAGTATAATGTTATTTTCATTCCAAATATGCATTTTTATATATATAACTAGCTAATACCCGGCGTGCGCTGCTCCGCCTAAATAAATGAGAATTAATGTGTTTTTATGTTTACTTGAATAAGCAAAAGGAAAAATAATTATAAATTTATATTTTTAGATTCTCCGTGCTGTTTACCCGGCCTTGTTCGGGAATCTACTCATCCCAATGTTCTTGGCATAAATTAGCTGAAAGACGAAAATTAATGTACTTCTTATGATTCGTTGAAAGAGTAAAATGAAAAATAATTATAAATGTATATCGTAATTATTATAAAATTCCCCGTGCTGATTACTCGGTGTTGCCCGGGAATCTATCTACGTATCTCGAACTTCTTGGCATAAATGAGCTAAAAGACAGAATTCGTTATTGTGAATTATCCGCAAAAGAATACCCGCCATGTGCTGCTATGCTTGCACAGGAATCTATGTTCTTGCCTCGATCTTCTTGGCATCAATGAAAAACAAAAATGATTATTGTGAATTATCCATAAGAGACAAACATATGCTGTAGCAGACTTTTTTGCAGAGGTTTTTGAGATATTCAATTCTGTATAGATTAATTTTGTGTTTTTGTTATGGTTTAGGCAGCGTAAGCCTTTTAAACGCCCAAAAAGCTACTTTTTTCACGTTTTCCACTACAAAGGGGGTATTTTTAAGGGTGTAGGAGTTGAGTATCACAACTGTCTTAGAGCCTATGTCCATCCGGGAATCTTTAGAACATTTTGCAAAATGCCCCATCATAATCGGATCAACGGTATGGCCGCGAATAATGTACGAACAAACAAACAAACCAACCAACAAACATTCATTTTTTATTTTAGATATTAGCTGATTGCCCGGCGTTGTCCAGTTATTTTGTTTATCTCAAATTTCTAGGACAATTCAGCTCAGTGAGCCAAAATATATTTATTCTAGACAAATTTCGACTTCCTTTCACCTCTTCTCACATTCGTCAAAGGGGTTCTAGGGATATCTAACCCGCAATTAAACCTTTTTCACATTTTAAGTTATATGCGCACCGAGTTAATTGAAATTACTCCCTGTGTTCTAGAGATATGCTGGAATATTTATAAACTGTCGACCTTTTTCCCTATTTGAACTACATTATCATCCTCCTAGGGGTGCTAAGGGTGTTTTACCCACTTACAGACATTTTGACGGAGCGTAATTTATATTTGTACCACATTTAGTTGAAATTACTCCATACGTTCGAGAGATATACCGCCACATACACACATAATAACACTGGGTAACAATGAAAATGTTCCTCTGCAAGTTTTAAGTTTTTCTGACTCAGTTGCTTGCACTGATTTCAACTATGAGATTATTTTTCTCCAAATGTCGACAGTTCTATAGTAATCACGATTTTTTATTTTCGTTACTTTTTCAATTATAAGTATATTATTGATTAATCTTATTTTTCTCTAAATGTTAACCGTTCGATCGCATAATGGTTTTTATTTTTTGTTATTTTTAAGGTATATTAGTCAATAAGTATGACGTCTAGAAGTTACTGCAAGAAATTCGTTGGATTATTTCTGCTACGTCTGTGGATATTACATAAGTTCAAAGCAGAAGAAGTACAAAATAACACCAGACACCAAGTATTATATAGCGTACAAGTGCTTACTTTGGAGTTTTTATAGAGAACCAGGACAAACCATGGGCTCCACATTTCTGCTGCAGTTCCTGTAAATCAACTTTGGAGGGATGGCTAAGAGGATCTCGGAAATGCATGTCATTTGCAGTTCCCAGAATTTGGAGAGAGCCAACGAACCACCATGATGTTTGCTATTTCTGCATGGTTGACTTATCATCTTTCAAAAATGTAAAACACCGGGGAGAGTGCAGTGTCCAGATATTCCATCGTCCATCGTTCCTTTCCACATGGGCCAGAACTTCCTATTTCTGAACCATCTGTCCTTGATACAGAAGAAACTGCATCGCCAATGAAACCTCTATGCTTGTCCGATAACAGTGATTCTGACTATGTTGATAATTCAATCGGGAAACCTCATTTGATGACCTAATACGCGATCTGGCTTTACCAAAATCAAAAGCAGAGCTCCTCGCATCTCGCCTACAATAGTGGAATTTGTTGGCTACTGAATATAGGAAATATAGGAAGCGCCATGAAACATTTGCACAGTACTATGAATACGATGATTGCCTCTGACTAATGTTTGTTTCATTAATTTCATTGCATATTTTTTGTATTTATATATTCGCGCCAACTTCCATTATGCCTCGACATAGAACATTGACGGGTTGGAGTGAGAGTCAAAGAGGAAGATATATGTTCCCGTACACATAATAATAGGTCAAATGTAAATTTAAATTGTATAAATGGTATACAAATGTCAAATGACGCGTCATTGTTTTTTTTTAATTACGGCTTAGCCAAGATATACCACATATTTCCTATCGTTCGTGTTTTCAAAATAAATCGAAAATTCCGATTGAGGGTCTTTCTACTTTTCAGCGGTTGCCCTTTTACCAGCCGGCTGCTGGCCCTTCACATCCACATGTGTCAATCACAGAGGTAGATGATCAACAGCCAGTGTAGGGGTGACATGTGGTTAGCATGTCGAGTCCCCCAGCCGTTATAGCTGGTTCCTCAACCTGGGGCCGCTACTTATTGTAGCTACCCAATTGCCTCACGATGCTGGGTGGGCACCGGTCCCATACTGGCCGAAATACCATGAGAAAATGTCTTCCCCCATGGAGACTCGAACCAGCGCAAGTCCCATAGCTCTGCGCCAAGGCTTCCTACCTTAACCGCTCGGCTACGGCGCGGGACAATCGAAAATTAATGCATAATAACGTATTTGTGACATACTTAAAATTTAATGAATTGTGGTCGAATTTCGACCGCTGGGCGACCACTAGTATATATTATCGTGTATATAGTGTAGACATAGATTATATATATAATATGAAAAGAAAAATGAATGCTTGAGTCGGGATTTGAACCCGAGTCTCTAAACTCTGTACGTTTAGCGCTCTAACCAACTGAGCTACCCAAGAATTCCAACACAAACATACATTTTTTCTTATACATGTAGTATTCTCAATTCACACAAGAGGTAGCGGAAATTTGTTCCAACTGACACCTAGTGGTTAACATAACAGTTAATATACACACACACACACACACACACACACACACACACACACACACATATATATATATATATATATATATATATGTTCATTGTTTTTATACCTTTTTATGTAGGTATGCAGTCATATAGGGGCCTATGTATTAGTTTATATATTCTTATGTTTATTTTTAATTTTTTATTCATGGAAAAATAATGCACGTATTGCAAGCAGGCCTGTGCGCAATGTAAATGCAAATGTATTTCCTTTCTTTTGAAAAAAAAAGACAAATTCCATTACTACTATATTCATTTGGAAGCGTGTTTCATATTTTTATAAGATAAAACAATATAAATTATGATCATTTTTATGTTGAAAATATCGAGTTTTTGTTAAATATGTGAAGCTTTGTTTGGAGGAGTAATTATTTAATATAAAAGCAATTTGTTATCTCTGAAGCAGAAGACGAGGGATTTCTTGGAGTTAGGTATCAGAACCAGCGAAGATTCGAGGGAACAAATAATACAGAGTACGGTTATGGTGGCACTTACCTGGTGTTGAACTGGAACTCAATTACCGCTCTTGGACGAAGTTACTGCTCGTAATTCGATTGGATACCCAAGCTGTGACAAAGCAAACAGATATAAATAGATTAGTTGACCAAAAGTAAAGCAACAAAAAAAAAGATGGAATAAAATCCTTAATTAAAAAAAAATAATAAGCCTATACTAATTGCGAGCTAAGTTCCAGTTGTACTGGAAACAATCTTGCGTAACATAATATTCCGTTAACTCCGTCTATTTGGGGAAATCGTGGTGCTACTTTTAACCGCTATATGACTGAATCGTATACGATAGAAACATTGTTCTTAGGTAGCATCGAATTTTACGGGAACCAATACTGAATACAAGGCAAGATACTACCTATACCTAGGAAATTCCTCCAGTTCTTATGCATTTATAGTAGAGTAAAATAGTCTCACTACAGGTCTCAGGAGGCCCTTGGGGTAGTGGGAGATTAAGGCTCCCATTTATTCTGGACAATCGGCACTTGATGCCAGCCGGGTTGTCATCGCTGCGTGACGGCCGTCTTTACCCCAGAACAAGCGTCTGGTACTCATTTCCGTTAGAGGCTAAGTCGACCCCAGGGCCTTAGTGCAACCAGAAGGTTTGGGTCAGTTTTAAAATTCCTGACCCCACCGGGACTTGAACCTTCGACCTTCCGGCTTGTAGCGCAGTGCTTAACCACTACGCTACGGCGTGCTTAACAAAAAAAAATATGGGCATATCTTACTTATTACAGTCCACCGCTGTGGTCTCGAGGTAGCGTGCTGCCTTGTCACGCAGCGGGCCCGGGTTCGATCCCCGGTCGGGGCAGTTTTTCTGGGTGAGGCTTTTATCAGAGTTTTTCCTCACCTGTAAGAGAATTGTCAGGAAAGCTTTAAGGCCCAAACGGTCCCCGAAATCATATGGCCATCATCATCATCCTTATCATTATCATTATCATTATCATCTTCATCAAACATCACCGGTGTGGAAAGCAACGGGAAGCTATAACACCTACAATTCCCTAGTAAAGCTGCAAGCATAGCATGAAAATGCTATGGTTGCAGTGAACGTCCTGCCTTCGGGCAGAATTACTATGGATGGATGGATATCTTATTACTTTATTAGACATCTATTCCAGGTCCATCAAGGGATTTCAAAGAGGTCTTTGACCGACTGGAAATATACTGTAGGAATTGGGGATTGACTGTAAATGTTAGTAAGACAAAAACAATGACTTTAAAAAATGGGACAGTTTATGGTAGAGCAGAGGGATGGAAATACAGACATCAAGTACTTCAAAATGTAAAACACTTTGAATATCTTGGTACGACGTTGAAAATGAACGGAATGTGGAAGAAACATATCGATATAGCATTATTTAACAGTGTACTCGGTATTCTGGGTCGAATGCCTGATATTCCAGTCAGCACGTTAGAAAAAATGTATGGAGCGATGGTGATGTCAGTAATGCACTATGGTAGTGAGATTTGGAGTTTTCAAAGAACGGAAATACTAAATGAGATATATATGCATTTTCTAAAATATATTACTGGACTTAGTAAGGCCGTTTCTAACTGTGGAATTTTATATGAATTTGGTTCATTCCAGGACGACATAAACTGCAAAATTCGAGTGCTCAAGTACTAGTTGCGGGTAATCCAAGGTGAACAAACAATGCTCAGAGCAATTTGTTACGACCACCAAATTAGGAACGCAAATTAAATTCTGGGCAGACGAGGTTAGGAGAGAACTCCAAAAGATTGGCATGGGTTGAATATGGGAAAAAGGGACTGAAAATCGCAATAATGTGTGGGGAAATATAAGCAGGAGGTAGTTAGATATAAACCAACAATATATTTTCGACGAATGTACGGGAAAACGATCACTGTTTTTACAAAGAGACCTAAAACATGTTTTGGGAAAAGAATCTTATATACACAAACTAGGATTTGAAGAGAGATCAGAGTTTGCTTGGTTTAGGCTAGGGCATGGAAATTTCTAAAAATTAGCGACGACCACGATAAGCGAATATGTCCAATGTCCGGGAGCTTCGAAGACGAGATACATATATTAGGAAAATGTAACGATTTAGAATATTGGAGGCGTCAGTTATTACCGGAATGATTTCTAAGTTCAAATAGTGAAAGATTGGCATGCTACGATTTAATGGCAAATCCAGAAAATTGGATAAACTTGGGTAAATTTTTGGACAAAACGCGGATAATAAGAACATCACTCATTCATGAATCAAAATGCAATACATTAATTCTTAATAATTCTACATAACTTAATTAATGTATAATGTTATTGTATTATTATGCAATTGTAATATTATTGTGTTTTCTTTATGTTTTTTCTTTATACTATTACCAAATATTAATTTATTGTAACGGACTGTCAACAAAATTGTACTGCCCGTGCGACCCATATTTGTAAATAACATTGTATATATCTTAATTTTAGTCTATAAAGTCCTATTACTACTACATTATTAGACGTATACGATTTTTCCATTAGTCAATAAATAACCTTTTTGCGCGATAGTGCGTTTTGTTGTACTTACAGCAATGACGACTATGATTGAAAGCTCAACTTCCTACATTTCGGGGTTGCCAACCTAAATAACTATACTGTAATATTACATACTACAAAACTCCTGCGGAAAGTAAAACCACTGCCCTCTATGTATACTACGTACAATGTATATACAAAAATATATCCAAAAGGCAGTGTTAATATACATTATACGAAACATATCACTGTATTTTAAATGAACTGAACTTTATTTGAAACAATATAAAACAATAAATACGTACTCGCTATAACTGATTGGTGCCACGGCCTGCTGTAGCCTCAACCAATAAACAAAGCCTACACTGTTAAGATTAGTCAGTTGTTTATAATGAACACAAATATTTCCGACAAAGATGTTATTATTTTACTACTATTTATTATTTTGAAAACACCATCGCGCAAAAAAAAAATGTACAACGCACGTTTGTGAAGTGTTTTACAGAATCTCGAGAATTAAAATCCTCGCCATCGCTCGGTTTTTAAACATTTCCTCACTTTTGTAAAAACCACTTCCCAACCTCGCATCATAATATATTAATATTTACTGGAACAATTTCATTATGAGCAGAATATATGCTCCATGTTGACATATCAACAAATTCTGCTGTAATTTTCACCACATCCACAATGGTTAATGTGGATTATTTTTCACTAAACTGTTTGAAAATATTCAAAATAATTTCATTCTCTCCTCTTTTCAAATGCTTTGTTTTCTAACGTTTAAGATATTCCATAAACATTTTGCCATTTTGAAACAATTCAAATTACAAAGTATTCTGTATTGCACATTCGGAAAAATAAAGCAATGCTTATTTAATGCATTAAATTGGATTTGAGGAAAGGAGAAAAGAGCAGGATAACTTCTAGTGAAATGAGATTCACGAGGATATAACAAATGGGATCACAAACGCAATGATGATGTCTTTTAGAATCAGTCATTAAATACATGCATACATACACGAATACCAGAACAAGTGGATTAATCATTTGGGGCGAATGAATTCAGATAGAGTTCCTAAAGCCATGCTTCGTTATTGTCCAACAGGGAAGAGATATCTGAGCCGTCCAATGAAGCACTGGATACAAAATTCATCACTGAGATCGTAACATGCCTATAGGCCTAAGATTTGGTTGGATTAAAAAGAAGAAGAAATTGTAATTACCGGTATATATTTTAAGATTCTCCCATATAACTTATATAGATATGTGCTAGATACAGTCCAGTTCTGATAACTGAAGTCATCTTGGTGCATGGTAGGAGGGAACATTGCCGAATGGGGAAGGGAACTAGTAGCCAAGCAAAAACATTTTCTTATTAATAAAAATAATAAAATTAATTGTTATAAAAACGCCGCTATCCTATAATGATCACTCTAAACTTAATAGACAACAAAAATATTCACTAATACAGAACCAGTAAATAAGAAAACTCAATAAAAGAAATCAACACATGTAGTAACTATTATGTTTTCTAAACTGAGGATAGTTGCTGGCAATACCTGCAATTCGTATTCCCCTCTTACCGCACCAATCACCATAGACCTCTCAAAATCGGCTAAGGAAGCCAGAATTGAACTGTAATACTATGTTTCCCCTTTATTTCGAGTGTTAGAGCGTGAACTACATTTTCATAAAAGCTTAAAGGTAAAAGCATTATTCGAACAATGAAAATTCAGTAATACTTCTGGTTTGTTTACTTTAGAACTGGACTTACCTCGGAAGAGCTATATATAGTAATTCTGCCCGAGGGCAGGTCTTACACTCAATCATAGCATTTTCATGTTATGATTTGCAGCTTTACTAGGGGATTTTAGGAGGTGTGGTAGCTTCCCGTTGCTTTCCACACCGGTGAAGGATGATGATGATAATGATAAGGATGTTGATGATGATGATGGCCATATGATTTCGGGGACCGTTTGGGCCTTAAAGTTTTCCTGGCATTTGTCTTACAGGTGAGGAAAATCCCCGATAAAATCCTCACCCAGAAAAACTGTCCCGATCAGGAATCGAACCCGGGGCCGCTGCGTGACAAGGGAGCACGCTACCTCGAGACCACAGCGGTGGACATATATTACTCTTCTTATGGCAGCTTACTCAAAAGTGTACATTAGGGTTATAACTTTTCTGACTTTTGTCAAATAAAATATTTCCTGTGCAATGAATGGGTGAACGTTTGCTTAAAACCATTGAAAAAGGCCTTCATTTAACTGAGCTTTAAGAAATGGTCACCCCAAATCGATATTAAATATTTATATATAAATATATTTGGGGTTGACTTGTTCAAGCTCAGTGAAATGAAGGGGTTTTCAATGGTTTTAAGTAAAAGTTCACCCATTCATTGCACAGGAAATATTTTATACCCATTAATTGCATAGAAAATATTTTATTTCATAAAAGTCCAAAAAAGTTAAAAACCTAGAGGGTTATAACTTTTTGGACTATTAGTTGAAATAAAATATTTCCTGTACAATGAATATGCGAACTTTTACTTAAACCATTGAAACAGGCCTTCATTTCACTGAGCTTCAAGAAAAGGTCACCCCAAATCAGTATTAATTATTGATATATAAATATATTTGGGGGTGACCTTTTGTCCAAGCTCAGTGAAATGAAGGCTTTTTCAATTATTTTAAGTAAAAGTTCACCCATTCATTGCACAGGAAATATTTTATACACATTCATTGCATAGAAAATATTTTATTTCATGAAAGTCCAAAAAACGTAAAACCCTAGAGGGTTATAACGTTTTGGACTCTTAGTTGAAATAAAATATTTTCTGTGCAATGAATGGGTGAAGTTTATTTAAACCATTGAAAAATGCCTTCATTTTACTGAGCTTCAAGGAAAGGTCACCCCCAAATCAATATTAAATATTGATACATAAATATATTTGGGGTGCCCTTTTCTTGTAACTCGGTGAAATAAAGGCCTCTTTCAATGGTTTTAAGTAAGTTAAGTTCATCCATCCATTTCACAGGAAATATTTTATTTCACAAAAGTCAAAAAGTTATAACCCTAGTGTATATACTGTATAGACCTGCTGTTATTCATTAATTGGCCTGTTTTCCTGGAGGAAAGAGGATAAAAAGCATTGACTTCATTAAAATTATTGTATTTCCTCTAGAAACTCTGCAGAGGGTAGATTTAACGCAAATTAAATTTAACAATCAATATAAATTGCGTTTTAACATACTTCACATTCTACATTTGTTACATCAAAAAATTTCCCAGAACCGATAATTGGAAAAATTAATAAAGGATAACACTGATTAAAATGCTGTGAGTTGTGCGATTTTTCTGCTCAGACCTTGTCATGGCTACATCTAAAAGAGAGAAGAAAATCGCACTGTCTAATTCTCCTATTTAAGATCCTACATACCTCGATTCCCAATTATTTATCATCCCGTTTCCAGTATCTATCCTCAAACCATAACCTAAACACAAGATCACAACATAGTCTCCTACTTAATATACCGCAACATAGGACATTACATCACTCCATGTCATATACCATCTCCACTTCTCGCAACTGGAATTCCCTACCACAAGAAATAAGGGGCTGCCGGACATTGGCATCTTTTAAAAGAAATCTAAATTTATATTTGCTCTAAACTCGACTTCATTATTATCCAGTGTAAGATATATATATATTAATTGGTATTTCCCGTATAATGTATCATATTTATAATATTATTATTATTATTATTATTATTATTATTATTATTATCGTATCATTATTGTTATTACCCTATAAAATGTTGTTTGTACATGACATTTACATTGCTACATTTATTGTATCTTTAACTGTTTATAATTAGTATAGTGTATATCTATATTTGTCAAATATTTATTTGTATTTGTGCTGGTTGAGTGGAAGAGAGGGCCTTATGGCCTTAACTCTGCCAGAATAAATAAAGTATTATTATTATTATTATTATTATTATTATTATTATGTAAAAATTTAAAAGTGCTTGTTCGATCCTTGTCGTGGTATTAATGTATTTTATTATGGAGCAGCGATGGGGGAAAGTTCCACAGTGTGTTTCCTTCCTCTCAATCATAGTTGAACCCCTCCCAGTGATGAAAGAAAAGTATTACTCGCCAAGTTAAATACGCATAAATAATCTTCTATTTGCTGACGATGTAATCATAATACAGAAAAATGAAGACGACTTACAGAAATCAATGCATGCATTAAATGAAATATGTAAATTATACGATCTAAAGATTTCTGTAAGGAAATCGAAGACCATGGCTTTTAGAGGAAGAGATCCAGTGAGATCTAAAATTATTTTAGAAAATCAAAGTATAGAACAGGTGTCTAGTTTCAAATATTTGGGCTGTGATGTTGGTTACAATGTGGAGAGAGATATTGACTCCAAAATAAATACATTTCAGACGGTGTGTGGAACAATACAGAGAACATTCAAAAATAAAATTAGAAAAGAAACCAAGATAAAAATGTATAATGTTATGGCGGTTCCCACAATATTGTATGGATGTGAAACTTGGGCTCCAGTGAAAAAAAAGAAGGATAGAATACAGACGGCGGAGATGAAGTTCCTAAGACAAGTAAAAGGATGTACAAGACTTGATAGAATAAGAAATGAGGATATAAGAGAAGAATTGAAAGTACAGCCTTTATTGGATAAAGTCACGAATTACAGACAGAAATGGATTGATCACATGGATGGAATGAGTAAGGAGAGATATCCATTGTTGGCAAGAAATTATCAAGCAAGACGAAGACGTGATGTTGGAAGACCTAGAAGACGTTGGGCTGATGCATTATGAAGTCGGAACGGGCAATTGCCTAATCCCTGGAGTGATGATGATGATGAGTTAAATACGTACGCGAAAAATATGCTAGGAAAACGTTAAACTGAAGATACATAAAACTGTTATTCTTCCAGTAATATTATATGGATGCGAAACATGGATTCTAACTTTAAGGGAGGAGAAAACATTACGAATATTTGAGAATGAAGTTCTTACAGTCCAGCCGCTGTATCACCGACTCTGACGTTTAGGTTGTGTGAGGGGTAAAAAAGAGAAACTCGCTCTCTACTGCTAATAAGGGAATAGTTGATGTGGGGGTGAACGTCTGCCACAACCAATCACTACTTTTGGCGCGCTAGTAAGGTTTGAAATAAAATTGCTGAGATATTGTCAGCTGAATTTCTGCTAACCGCATATATAAAGCGGCCCCTCCCACTGTATATCCATATCGGCAACACTGTCGTGATAACGTCAGAGCCGGAACTCAGTGGCTGGACTATAGGAAAATGTTTGGACCAAAGAGAGATAAACAAAAGGTGAATGGAGAACATAATAATAATAATAATAATAATAATAATAATAATAATAATAATAATAATAATAATAATAATATAATAATGCTTTATTTTACCTGGCAGAGTTAAGGCCTTAAGGCCTTGTCCACCACTCAACCAGGTTTAAAAAAATACAAAAGAAAAGTCTTAAATCTAAATTACAATATATATATATAAACGATTACAAGTTATGAATACAATACAATTAATATTTATAATGTACTTTGATTTACTCTAAATTTAACGAATTAAATATATAATATGTACAAGATATATAAAAAAACGAGGAAAATATTAATGGCATAGTATAAAATAAAATAAATAGAGAAAAATAATTATTAGACAACAGGTAACTGTATAAGCGTGACTTAAAGGTGCCAAGTGTGCGGCAACCCCTGATATCTTGAGGAAGGAGATTCCAGGAGCGGGCAGAGGCTACTGTGAAGGAAGTAGAATAGGAGGAAGTGCTATGAAGAGGAATTGTTAGCAGACTGCTATCTTGTGACCTAGTGTCAATATTGCGGTAGGAGGATAACATGGGACCTTCTTGTATGAAAACCAAAGTTAGACAAAGACCAATTGGAAGACCAAGCATGAGGTGAGAGAATAACATTAAACATGATTTGAGGGAAGTAGTTTGTAAGGGAATGATTGCAAAATACTAACTCAGGATAGTGATGTGTGGAGAGCTTATGTTCTCATGACCATGGTCCTACGGGTACTATAGAGCCAGTGGGTTAGCTAGTTTCTGGTCATTTTCGGATCTATAGGTAGAAACTATATGGCACGACATAGCATAATTGGTTATGACAATACCCTACAAGCTAAAAGGTCAGAGGTTCGAGTCTCGGTGGTATTACAAATGTTAAAACTATGTTATAAACCTACTGGCGGCACCGGGGTCGACTCAATCTGTAATGGAAATGAGTACTAGACACTTGTTCTGTGAGTAAAAGCACCGTCACACAGGATTGACACCCCAGCTCTCATTCGTGCGGATTGTCTAAAAATGTGGGAGCCTTAACCCCGTACTGCCCCAAGGTCCTCCCGAGGCCTGCATTTGGATCACTTTACCTTTTAGGTAGGATCCGATTATGGTTTTTAAAAATTATTTTTGCGCGATATGTGTTTTGTCGTACTTACAGTAATGGTGATCATGATTGAAATTTCAACTTCCTACATTTCGGGGTTGCCAACCTAAATAACTATACTGTAATAAAATAACTGTACTGTAATATTACATATTACAAACGCGTGTGTGAAGTAAAACCACTGTCCTCTATATATACTACGTACAATGTATGTACACAAAATATCCGAAAGGTAGAGTTAATATATATATTATACGAAACAAATCACTGAATTTTAAATGAACTGAACTTTATTTGAAACAATATAACACAATAAAGATGCACTTGATGCCATTTTACAATTAATTGGTCTCACGGCCTCCTGTTACTTTAACACTAATTGGTCTCACGGCCTCCTGTTGTTTCAACTAATAAACATTGCCGACACTTAACGTTAGTCAATTGTCCAAGAAATATATTATTTTACTATTATCTATTATTCTGAAAACACGATCGGGCAAAAAATAATGAACAACGCATATTTGTGAAGTGTTTTACAGAATCTCGGAAATTAAAGACCTCGCTATCGCTTGGTTTTTAAACATTTTCCTCGATTCTGTAAAAACCACTTCCCAACCTTGCATAGTAATATACTATTCTATTTTGAGAACACGCTCAACATCTTCATTCTTCGGGAATTCGCTAAATACAGGAAAAAATGCACACTGAAGCACATTGTCGATGTAAACGATAAAATGGGCGTGTCTAAAGGACTTACACATCAAAATCAATAGCATCCTGGACCCGCTTCATTGTGGATACCTATTCAACATTCAGTAGTCTAACACCATTCCAGAAACATGGCTATTACGTGTTTACATCCATTTTCACCCAATTGCATCTAACAGATATAACAATACCTCTAATTTATGATCTGGGACTTGCTTGAATTTTTAACCCAGAAAGATATAAGTCTAACTCTGACTCCCCTTAAAGTTTCAACGAATTCCGATATAATGAAAATATTGCGGTTGTTCTCAAAAAACGATTTTTGAAAAACATTACTTATGTTCATCGATTGTACCCAGAAGACATTGAAAATAAAAGTTGATATATTAGACCAAAGAGAGGTGAACAGACAGGCGAATGGAGAAGACTTCACAATAGCGAATTAAATTATCTTTATAGGAAACCAGATATAGTATGAAAAGTTAAGTCTCGTAGACTGCAATGAGCAGGACATGTGGCACGAATGAGGAATGAAAGAGGAGCATGGAAGATTCTTGTAGGAAAACCAGAGGGAAAACGTCCAGGTGATAGAAAAATAATTGAGTATAACATAACCATGATTTGAATTAAATGGATTATACAGTGAATGGTTGGAAAACATTAGCTCAGGATAATGAATTATGGAGAATTAATATTTTGCAGTCATTCACTGTATGATGTACTTGCCCCAAATCATGGTTAGGCCTAATGTTATCCGCCCATCTCATTCTTGGTCTACCAACAGGGCGTTTTCCTTCTGGTTTTCCTACAAAAACCTTCCATGCAAATCTTTCATTCCCCATTCATGTCACATGTCCTGCCCATCGCAGTCTACGAGATTTAACTGTTCTTTTTATATCTGGCTTCCTATAAAGACCATATAGTTCACTGTTAAGTAGTCTTCTCCAATCATCTGTCTGTTCATCTCTCTTTGGTCCAAAAAATGTCCTAAGAACTTTATTCTCAAATACTCATAATCTTTTTCCTTCCTTAAAGTAAGGGTTGTGGGTTCAAACACGGCCGAGGTCGATGGATTTTTAAAGATGGAAACATCAAAGGAGCAAGTCCTCTGGGAGGGACTTTAAGCCGTGGGTCCTGAATCTGAAATATTGCCGGTTCTTAAGAGATCCACCTGAACAAAGAGGCCTCTAAGCAAACTTTACCATTCTCAAACATCTTAACAATACCTTAGTTGCCTACCAGATGTCTCACTGAGTCGGTGTGCTGACCGCATTCCACTAATGACTATTTTGGGCAAATAAAGTGACTAAAATTAACTTGGTCTATAAACTCCTGACAAAGGAGAGGCTATGGCTCAACAATGGACTACGCCATTAATCACCAAGGAAATACGTAGCGAGTTTTTTTGCTTTTTTTTTGAGTCGGCAGTCCTTGAAATACGAGGGGCGAAAATTCTAGAGTCGGGTGGCTGAAATATGCAACGATTGGGAAAAGTAAGATGGATGTAGAGACACAGCTAGAGTTAAAAATCCTCTCGGTCGTGTGTTTAAGTTATAATAATAATAATAATAATAATAATAATAATAATAATAATAATAATAATAATAATAATAATAATAATAATAATAATAATAATAATAATAATAATAATAATAATAGTAATAATATATAATAATAATAATAGCTTTATTTTATCTGGCATAGTTAAGGCCTTAAGGCCTTGTCTGCCACTCAACCAGGTTTTAAAAATACAAAAAAAGTCTTACATCTAAATTACAAAAAACATAAACACAATACAAATATTATTTATAATATATTTTGATTTACTCTAGATTTAACGAATTAAATATATAATATGTGCAAGGTATATAAAAAACGAGAAAAAATTATTAATGACATAGCATAAATTTAAATGCAGTACGGGGCACGCCGTAGCGTAGTGGTTAAGGCACTGAGCTACAAGCCGGAGGGTCGAGGGTTCAAGTCCCGTTGGGATCAGGATTTTTAAACTGACCCAAACCCTCTGGCGGCTCTATGGCCCTGGGGTCGACTCAGCCTCTAACTGAAATGAGTACCAGACGCTTGTTCTGGGGTAAAGGCGGCCGTCACGCAGGGCTGACATAAAGTGCCGATTGTCTAGAAAAAGTGGGAGCCTTAACCTCCTACTACCCCAAGGGCCTACTGAGGCCTGTTGTGGGATCACTTTACTTTACTTTAAATAGAGAAAAATTAATTAAACTGGTCAACATGATTTTTGTGTCATGAGTACCAATAGTTGAACTTAATGCAATTTTTTATCGTGTTTTCAAATATGTATTCGGAATTTCTCCATCACCCACAGTTTTTTTATTTCAATTTCAATTAATGGATGTAAATAATTATTTTTTTAATAAACGTTGTTTCGTCTATTTGTCCATTGTAAAATAAAACCAAATGAGCTAACTCAGGAGATTTCAACTATGGAAAAGAGATATCAAGGCAAATGGAATCCTAATATGCTGGCCGATTATTGTTGGACCATCAAGAGGGATGCTCCACAGGCAAAATATAGCAGAAAATCGTCATTTCTTACTTTCTAGGTGAGTCCGAATGTTCGAATATTATGTAGTTACGAATGTAGAAAATATTAAAGTGTTTGAAATTAAAAATTCCTGCCTCTCGGAAACCTTGTGTGATAGAGAAAACCGATATCATATTTGAATTCAGGAGAAACATTACTATCAGAATCACATATTGTTCTTTCTGAGACAAAAAGAAAGTTTATTTTTTGTTGCTCAATGTTATTAGACAACAGGTAACTGTATAAACGTGACTTAAAAGTGCCAAGTGATATCTTGAGGAAGGAAATTCCAGAAGCGGGCAGAGGTTACTGTGCAGGAAGTAGAATAAGAGGAGCTGCTATGAAGAGGGATTATTAGCAGACTGTTATAGTGGGAGGATAGCGAATTTGGCATTTTTCTCATGGACACCCGGTATATTACAGTATATTTTCACAATTTTGTGAAGTTTCACTAATAGATCCCCTTTAACACAGTTTATTCAGATAAAGGGATACAGGCTTCGTCCAGCAATATTAAATTATGGCAATAATAGTGTAATGATGAAGAGAATTCAATATGGATGCTGAACACCAAGGGAATGAACCGCGTGCGGGGAGCTGATAGTTATTTCCAATTATAGGAAATGAGAACGTGCAAAATAATGAGAAGTTAAAAAAAAAGGAAAATACGTTTGAGGGCGCATTGTTCCATTTTATTGTGGGTTCGTTTGGAATAGTGTTTACGTTGCTAATTACATTCCCCTGAAATGTCAACAACCCGCCTTACTCCGCCACGAGTGGAAAACTCATTGACTATTTCGTATTTATTACCTCATCACGCGTGATATGTGACCTACCTACTTGTGACCTTTTTTTCACAGCAACTTTTCCCTTCCAATTTTTTAACACAAAAAATAACTATACATATTTCTGTCAGAATTAATAATATCGATAATAATCATCATCATCCGGTATCATGGCAGTTGTCGCCGCCTTCCGAAAACCAAACGCCATTCCTCTCTGTCCATCTATTGATCTTCCTCCAATCCTCTGATAATCATAGTCGCTTGTACCACTTCTATCCAAGTTTTTTTTCGGTCTTCCTCTCTTCCCCCTTTCCATGGGATCCATTCCATAACAATTTTAGGCAATCTTTGCTCTTACATTATTTTGACATGGCCATACCACTGTAATCTTTTCTTTTCTATAATGCCAACATAAAAGAGAAATATGTTTAAAAAAACAAACATTACGCCTCGGAAAAACACCCTATGACGATTAAAACTAAGAAAAATGACTTTGAAAATTGGCACATGGAATATTCAAGGCTGCAGAAATATAATGAAGGAAGTAATTAAAGAAGTAAATGCAATGAAACTAGATTTGGCAATTTTAACAGAAACGAAGAAGAAAGACGCATTAACTGAAACATTAGACAATTATATACATCTTTACAGTGGCGTGGATAAACATAAAAGAGTAATAATAATAATAATAATAATAATAATAATAATAATAATAATAATAATAATAATAATATATTAATTAATAATAACTAACTCACTGGCACTATCGAATCTGAAGATTATGGGCCGCGCGGACATCAGCTCTACATACATCTCTATCCTGAGCTAATCTCTTAAAATTAACCACTGAATAATCTACTTCCCTCAAAAATGTGTTAATACTATTCTCCCACCTCATTCTTAGTCTATCAACTGGCCGTTTTCCCTCTGTTTTCCTACAAGAAGCTTCCGTGTCTCTCTTTTATTCTCCATTCCTGCCACATATCCTGCCCATAGAAGTCTACGAGAGTTAACATTTTTATTATATCTGGTTTCCTGAAAAGATCATGTAGCTCACTGTTATATAGTCTTCTCTATTCGTTTTATCTCTTTTTGGTCCAAATACTAGAATAAATATTATAAGTGAAAGGGAATAGAATGAATAATTACAAAGCAATATCTCAATCACAGTCTAGATACTAACTCAAACACTGTACAACGAAGAACCAATTTACATATTTTTAATTGAGAATTTTCTCAAAATTACAGTAGTTATCCTTCAGCCCAAATGTATTTTACTCCGCCACAGATTTCTATCCTCAGCATCTTTTTCTTTGAGGTCTCTGCTGATCTTGTTTCTTCTCACTTCATCCATCCATTGTTCCTCTCCTCCTCCTGCCTTAAACATTCCAGTCCAGCATCATTTTTGGGATTCTATTATTCTGCATCTTCTTCAGATGCCCATAGCATTCCAATGTTCGTTCTTTTATTACTTCTATAATAATCAGCCGCGGTGGACTTGTGGTTATACTCCTTGCCTCTGGGTTCAAACCCGGCCGATGTCGATGGATTTTTTAGGATGGAAAAATCCAAGGAGCAAGGCCTTGGGGAAGGACTTTAAGCCGTGGGTCCCGAGTCTGAAGATTTTCAGGCTCGTAAAAGATCCTTAAACCTGAATGAAAAGGCCTCTAAACAAAATTTACCGAATTTTTCCGTCCTAGTACTACCTTGGTTTCCTAGATGTCAGTATGAGGCGGAACGCTGATCACGGACCACTCAAATGACATACGAAAATAAGTGTAACTTAATTAGCAATTCTTCCCTGTAGGGGGAGAGCGCCTAAATCTCTGTTAAGGGAAACATGGGCTTACAAGATACAAGAAGATATTATGCTTAACATGCATAATTTCTCTAATTTTCTGGTTCCGAATTTTCTCCTTTCTTCATTTTCTTGCTGCCCTTTGCCAAAAAGTTCATATTTTAATACAAATAATTTATTAGACTAGAAACCCTGTCGTACTGATCACTTTGAAACGAAGGTTGTAGGAATTTAAAAAAAAATCATCACACCATCACAGTTGCTGCTACTGAACTTACTGCACGGATGTCAGAAGTAACAGTCAATTTCACGGCGAATTCTCACTTATGTTCCGCAAATTATGAAGACGCTACTCTAGACATTATAATTCCCTGAACCCTCATCTGTCTTCATTGTTATTTGAAAATAGGTAGAATGACGAATAGAACATTTAGGTCATGTGGTTTTAGAATACTGATATTATATCAACATCCACTCCATCTTCCTTCTGTAGCGAGAGAGTTACAGATAGAATACAGGTGAGTATTCTCAAAATAATTTCAAAGTCCATCACTCAGGAATTGCGTAAACTAAGGGAATTCCTCAGAACATATAATTTATGGTTCCAGTTTACTGGTTTACTGAATGTATATTTATTGTGTTAAATTGTAGAAATTGAATTTCTGATGCCAGTTTATTTAAGTGTCGGATTAAACAAACCATCGATAAGTTAATAAGTTATTAATTATTGTCATATTGTTGTATTAATTAACGTAAATTTAAATAATATCTACCTATTCATTTTTCCATTAAGATATTTAACTATTAAACAAATTAAACTAATATATCTTATAGGACACATTTCTAATTTTAGGGTTTAATAAATTCTATCGTATACATTACGACGAACTAAACAGAACGATTTTTAGAGTCAATGTTTAATTTCGCTGGGTTATGGTATATATATATATATATATATATATATATATATATGTAGGATCCACCGCTGTGGTCTCGAGGTAGCGTGCTGCCTTGTCACGCAGCGGGCCCGGGTTCGATCCCCGGTTGGGGCAGTTTTTCTGGGTGAGGTTTTTATCGGGGTTTTTCCTCACCTGTAAGACAAATGTCAGGAAAACTTTAAGGCCCAAACGGTCCCCGAAATCATATGGCCATCATCCTTATCATTATCATCCTTACCATTATCATCATCATCATCATCCTTCACCGGTGTGGAAAGCAACGGGAAGCTACCACACCTACACATTTCCCTAGTAAAGCTGCAAGCATAGCATGAAAATGCTATGATTGCAGTGAAGGACCTGCTTTCGGGCAGAATTACTATGGATGGATATATGTAGGGCTACTCAGAAAGAAGGAACAGATTTCAAACATTTATTTGTTCCAAACTACATAAAATACAAACACAATTCTTACGTTCCTGGAAAGAGAAAAGTTTGAAGTTCTGGTCACGGCCACATTGGTGTTGTTGCTTGCCATGTTGATTGTTTGTATTAAAATGGCGACACAACAGCACGTTGAATTGGAAGAGGAGGAGCAGAAGATCAACTTCATTACCGGTGGCCTCACAGTTCACCCAACCTAACCCCGTGTGATTTTTATCTGTGAGGTACGTAAAAGACCGTGTTTTTATCCCCTCTATGCCTGAGGCTCTTGAAAATCTGTGACATCGAATTGTTGAAGCTGTGAATTCGAGAACTAGAGACCAGCTGATTCGTGTGTGGGGAGAAAAGAGCCACCGTTTTGATATTTGTCGTATAACACATGGTGCTCATGTTGAATGCATAAAATAGTGAAATATGAACTTTTCTCTTTCCAAGAACGTTGGGATTGTGTTTACGTATATGTTTTGTAGTTCGGAAGAAATACATGTTTGAAGACTATTCCTTCTTTCTGAATAGCCATATATATATATATATATATGTGTGTGTGTGTGTGTGTGTGTTATTGCAGATTTTCGTGGATATAAGTATGATTAAGAAACTTTCTTGGGGAACCAGTGGCCAGAGGCCGAACTTAAATCCATAACGCGGAACCCCCCCCCAAAAAAAACTTTCTTAATCACATAATATATATATATATATAAAGAAGCATCACTGCTATAAAGTAAATATTATCTTTAAAATGCTTACTTGTTATACAAGCCACTAGATGGCATTGGGTCCGTTGTACCATTGCCTCTCTTGAATGCTTGAATGAGAATCATATACAAGGAATCAAAAATAAATGTTATTGCCAGGAGCCTGGATGGACTAATGATTATCTCACTAAAGTATAGAGTTTGAGGTCTCGGATTCAAATCCCGGCTCAGGCGTTTATTTTTTTAAGTCATATGTGTATAATGGATGTATGTATATGTATATGTATGTATGTATATATATATATATATATATATATATGGAATTATACGATACGGAAAATAAATACCTGGACGGGATTCGAACCCGGATATATATATAAAGACACTTAGGTTCGTTGCGTATAAACCTAATATTGCGGTCGCTCAAATTCAAAACGAAAGGTGAACTGCCCCTGCGACCTGCGTGAGCAGGTGGTGAGAAGTTCGTCGGTCGACTGGCACTGGACCCCGGGTTCCAAGACATGAAGTCCATTTACCCTGGATAATTTTGGATTAAATTTTCAGCAGTGACCTTAATCGATTGAATTAATGTATCATGGCTTACGTGACTGTGTACAGCAAATGCCGTGGATTTGCTCCTTAGGGTGTTAAGGTTTCATTGACTTAAAGGAAAAAGACTGAAGGACCTTGGTTTGTCCTCTAATTTTGTCGTTTAGGATTTATTATAAGGTAAGTTACTTTTATTTATTATGCCGCTGTGGCGAATCTTTGGGGTTATTTCAGCATTTACTCCTCTACCAGGGGAATCCGCGGAAAACTCTGTTTTGATGTGTTAGGGTTAAGCAGTTTTAAAATTTAAACTTCAGGTGAACCTGTACTCCTAATGGTCAGATTTTGCTTGTTAAGAACTCGATCCTCCTTAATAAATACGGTGAGTCTGTTGCATCTAAGATCACAAAAGTTGAGTTCTTATAAGACATGTTTCAGTACATACTTGTGTATCATCTCAGCTTGTCAAGACTGTTGAGTTTTACGTTGTCAGCCCTGTATGTCGACTTCCACTCCATCTCTTGGTTGATCAATGAACTTGTGTATAAAATCCCATTCCCTGGGAATTTCAAAATTAATTATTCTATCCCTGTTCTTCTAGATGTAGATCTTTTCTTAAATGGTGAGTTCTTTAGTATTTTCTGTTTTAACGATTTGGTGTTTACATCGATTTTATGTTTTTTCTACCCTAACGTGAGTAGCTACTGAAGATTTTTCTATTTATCTTTCTTTTACATTTCTAATGTGTTCCTTAATTTTAATAGTTAAATTCCACTTTGATTTCCCTTAGTGTATTTTATTACAATCAGAGCACTTTATCTGGTATATTCCTGACTTTTTGCCATCAACTGTCTTTTCATTTTTGTTGGTTTTGATTAGAGAGGTTCTAGGGACAGGGATTTGAAATTCAAGTTATTTGGTCCACCAAAAGACGAAATAGGAGTCGACATCCAGGGCCGGCAACGAAAAAATCAACAGTCCGGACAAGCTGAAGATGATAAACAAGTATGTATCGTAACATGTTCTGAAAGAACTCAATTCTTATGAGGTAAGATGTAACAGATTAAAATTATTTATTAAGAAGAACCTCTTAACGTCATGTCCTATTGTAATTTTATAATCGATCTTACTTTCCTAAATTTAATTGCTATATGGCCAGTTTGATTCCGAAAAAAGAGCGTTAACAGATATGCTTATTTTATAATAATAATAATAATAATAATAATAATAATAATAATAATAATAATAATAATAATGATTTATTTATTCCAGCATAGTTAAGGCCAAAAGCCTTCTCGTCCGCTCAATCATCACAAAATACAAATGAATATTTAACAATATAGATTATATAAACACTATACAAATTATGGAGTTTTTAAAATATATTGAATGTTGCAATGTAAATTTCATGTAGAAACAACATTTTATACGAACATAAAAATAACAATAATGATGATGATAATAATAATGATAATAATAGTATATATATGATAAATTATACGAGAAAAACCAATTAATATATGTACCTTTCATTGCGTAATGATGAAGCCAAGGTTAGAGCAAATACAAATTTATATTTCTTTTAAAAGATATCAAAGACTGGCAGCCCCGATTTATTATTCTTCTGCACTTCCTGGTTTAGACATTTGTTGCCTGTTCCGTCTTCACTAATAGATCTAAGACCATCTCTTCCGAGGACGTCCGACATCTATTCTTCCTCTCGGAAAATAATGTAAGATTTTATTTGGTAATCTACTTTCTTCCATTCTTTCTACATGTTCTTTCCACTGATGCTTGTTATTAAATATATTTTATTTTATGGAGTAGATCTGCAGTTCTTCACGGACATTCTCATTTATTATCTGGTCCATTCTAGTGCATCCTTTCACCCTTCTTAAAAATGTCATCTCGGCGCTTGGATTTTACTTTCTTGTTTGGTGGTGATAATCCAAGATTCGCTACCATACAAAAGGCCAGGGGTCACCATTGTTTTATAAAATTTTAATTTTGTTCGTTTATGGGCTTTTTGATTTATTGTGGTAGGGAACTCCAGTTGCAAGAAGTGAATATAGTATATGACATGGAGTGATGTGATGTCCTATGTTGCGGTATATTAACCAAGAGACTATGTTGGCATCGTATGTTTAAGTTATAGTTGTAGGATCAGTCTATTGTAAGAAGGATCGATAAAAAATTGTATTTATTCTCAAAAACGTTGTTATGAGAACTTTAATATTAGCTACATTCATTCAGAATTCGCTACAACAGTAGACTTTATAAAAAAGTATATACATTGTATCATTGTAAATAAATTAACGATCACTCAGAAATGACAGGCGCTTGGAGACAGCTTTGCGGATGAATAAAACAGTGGCACCGCTTGGCTTCCTCAGGAGACACATACGGACGTAGTTACTGCAGATATTGGTAATTCCAAAATATCGCAGTGAAAGTTAACAAACCAATGAAAACTTATCTTTATATCCATCCATAACGGATAACATTCTAACATTTATTGCAATTTCACACATTTATAATATCCTTGTCTGTGATCACAGAAACCGTATTATGAGACTTCCATTTTAAGGGAAAGGGGCGATATTGAAGAGGGATAAGAAATAACTCGTTATCAAATAAATCCTTCACTTAAATCATCATGATGGACACCGGTTGCCGAAAACTTTTAGATTTTAAAGGAAATTGAAGGATAGCAAAATTGGAGATCAACGAAGAAATATATATTATTAAGGCAAGACGGTATGCCAAAATTTGGAAAAAAAATCATAATTAAATAGTCTATTTTTCTGAACATTTCTGTATATTATTTTTTACTGAATACCAATGATTAGTGTGTTAATTATTTTTTTAACTTGACAGCTGTCAGACTGTAATTTTGGAAAACAAATTAGGAAAGAAATCCACTTGAGATTTCATAATGCCATAGCCAAACCTGCTCTACTATACGGAAGTGAATACTGGACACTTCGAGCAAAAGATAAATCCCGCATTAATAGTTCACAAATTAGATTCCTCCGATCACTAACTGGAGTAACATTAAGGGATAGAATGAAAAGTGATGAGATAAGTATGTAGTGGAATAGTAGGGAAATGGTTGAACATATACAAAATTATCAGATTAAATGGTTCCAACACGTCCAGAGAATGTCAAATTCCCGTTTACCAAAGATGATTTACCACCTCAACCCTAAAGGCAAAAGACACCTCGGAAGACCCTTCAACCGATGGAAAGATCAGTTTTTGTAGTCGCAGAACGGACATCATCACCCAATACTGCATTCGGAAGAAGAAGAAGAAGAAGACTTCAAACTTTGTTTTCTCGAAAGTGAAAATTTTCGAACATTTGTCCCATAATCTCAGAAACTATTAGAGATACTTACTTGAAATGTTTACAGACAGTAGACCTAGTTGTACGAAAAATTGGAACCACAATCATGATGATCTCTTTTATAAACCCTCACTTATGATTTTTGAGAGTATTTTTAAATAAAAAAGAGACTAGTGGCAAAAAAGTTATATAGAACATGAATATTTAGATACTAGTTCGACTGAGGTTCAGTGATCTTTAAAAACCTTATTTAATATGCTGTAAAAATGTCATTACAATCCATCTAGTAGTCCCTGAGAAAATAGTTCTCAAATTCACTTGTTTTAACATTGATGGGATAGGGCTTACCGTCTCACCTTAATAAAGATAAATGTAATATGGTATTTTTTTCGATCTTCAACTGTATTATACAATTAGTTGTCTTACAAGGGAACCATCAACCATTTTATGCTGAAACTTACATTGAAATTTCTCTCAGAGAAGCGATGTGATGTACAAAGACCGTGTCCAAAAAAAAACTGCCTTTTTAACTGGAAGAAAATCAAGTATAAAAATATGTCATTTAAACTACAGAGTAGTAATATAACTCATGTATTGGCAGACTGGAAAACCCTCACTAACCACTGTCCACGTCGCATCTCGTCTCGCTCCACTCTGTGCTTAACTCTGTACCGTACAGCCTTTGCTGGATTCTGGCTTCGATTTATGTGCCTTGCACTTTAAAACGACAGGTAATACTTTTGGACACGGTCTTGGTACATCACAACCATTCTCTTGGAGACATTTCAAGGTAGGTTTTGGCAGGCAATGGTTGACAGTTCCCTTGTAAGTTAAATAGCCTGATCGGACGCGGTGGACTAGTCGTTATGTGCCTTGCCTCTGGTCCCGAGGGCAGCGGATTCGAACCCGGACGGGGACGATGGACTTATTTTCTTGTTCTTCTTCTTCTTCGGCTTTCCCCCACTTATAGGTTTACCGTCTTCAGTTTCCATTTATTTCTATCATTCCAAACTCCTTCTTCCAAATTCATATAATCCATTATAGTTCTGACGTAGATTTTCCATTTCCATCTTGGTCTGCCACGTTTATTTCTTCCAGGGGGTGACTATTGGTATATATTTTTTGGCCATCTTTCATTTTACATTCTTTGTACATGGCCAGGCCATTTAAGCGTTTGATTTTCAATCCGCTTAACAACAGATGTGGTGACATTCATTTCTCTCCAAAGGAATTCATTTCTTATTTTATCCTGTCTTGTTTTTTTGAGACTTCTAAAATAATCAAATTCAATTGTTCCAATTTTATTCAAAGACAAAGTTTCACTTTCATATGACAAAATATTCTGCATTATGCTCTGGATGTTTTTTTAGGATGGAAAAATCAAAGGAGTAAATCCTCCGGAAGGGACTTCAGGCCGTGGATCTCGAGTCTGAAGATTTTCACACTCGTAAAAGATCCTTAAGCCTGAATAAAGAGGCCTCTAAGAAACATTTATCGACATCATCATCATAGTAATACTTAGTTACCCGCTAGATGTCTCGTTGTGTGGATTTCTCAACAGAAGTCTAAACCACGACCGCGGTTTTCCAATTTTTCATTGTTTCCATAACAACCAAAACAACTGAAAATCTACAGTTGTTAATTACAGAAACAAATGTCTGAATCATGTCTATGGTTTCATAACAATTTATTTGAAGTTTCAATCATTATATATATATATATATATATATATATATTATGGAAACAATAGAAAACTGGAAAACAGGGGTCGTGGTTTTGACTTCCGTAGAGAAATCCACCAATTGGGTCGGTATGTTTACCGCATACCATTCATGACATCTCTAGGTAAATAAGCGTAACAAATTAACTTGGTCTAGTAACTCCTAACGAAATGAGAAGCTAAGGCCCAACTTTGGACTGTTACGCCATTGAAGAGAGAGAGAGAGAGAGACAGAGAAAGAGAGAGAGAGAGAGTTAATGATTTTACAGTGTGCGGGAAAAGGTGTGGTGTGTATATTATGTTTGTGTGTTTTTTATGTTTGACGGTAGGTGTGTAAGTACTATAGCCAGTATGTATTTGTTAATATATCTTCTTCTTCTTCCTTCCAAGTATTAGGCTAAGGCCTGTTACGATCCTATAGAAAATTTTCCCTCCAGCGTTTGAGGGAAATTTTCATGTAAGACTTGAAAGCATAATAATAGTCCCTTCGATTGGTTGCTGGCCAAAGGAAGGCAAGACCAGTGATGGGGTTGCCATCTTATAGCCTCTGGTCAGGCTTTTCTGGAGAAGAAAAGAAAATAAAGGAAAGAAGAAATGGAAGAAAGGAAAGACTCCCTAGCCCTCGGATGGCCTAATAGCATCGGTGTCGAAAAAACAAGAGTTAACCAAGAGAGGTTAGATAGTAAAGTTAAAAGAGTGCAAAACACAAGTAAGTGGAAGAAATGTTTTGTTAATATATTCGTATATTTTTTAATCGTGAAACAGGAATTAGTACGTACGGCCAAACAGGCCTGTGCGCAATGTAAATGAAAATGTATGAATTTCCTTTAATTCGAAAAAAAAGTCTATGAATTCTACTACTACTACTACTGTAATAAAATTATACTTAGAACACGTTGAGAACTACAGCTCCTATGAAGAACTAATGTTATCGTTTTATATTGTGATTAACAGTGAAAGTACCTTAGTTGGTTGGGAAATGAGATATACTACACACAGAACTATTCTGTATTCTGTTCACTCTCGCATGCACCGCAGCTGCGCACTAGGCTGCGTTAATGTCTTGCGCCGTCACATCGCATGTATACTCCGGTTTCACTTAACTTGTGCTCACTATAGAGCACTACAATGCCAACCAAGGTACTCTCCCTGGTCATTAATACATCAAGGGAGTTTGATCATGTACTTTATCAGTATTGATTTATTCTTTTACTTATTTTTCATCTATTTCTAATTCTTCTTTTTCTTCCACAGGATGTTTCCATTTCCCATATAAGTCATCCATTATAAACTCCTGCAGATATCTGTATTCTCCCACATTTTTTATATTGTTTGTTGACCATTCTACAACTCATGCCTATAGAGTTTCCCGTATCTGTTCTATCGAAATAAATCTTGGTCTTACCAATAGTAACTAACTCTAACTCACTGGCACTATCGAACCTGTAGGTCAATTGCCGCGAAGACATGCGATCTCCATACATCCCTATCCTAAACTAATGCTTTCCAATCATCCCTTGTAAAATGTACTATTCTCAAATAATGGTTAATGTTTTTCTCCCACTTCATTCTTGGTCAATCAACTGGACGTTTTCCCTCTAGTTTTCATACAAAAAGTTTCCATGTCCCTCTTTCATTCTCCATTCGTGTAACATGTCCTGCCCATTGCAGTCTGCTCTCATTATATCTAATTTCCTATAAAATCAAGTAGCTCACTATTATGTAGTCTTCTCCATTCGTCTGTCTGCTCATCTCTCTTCGTACCAAATATGTTCTTAAGAACTTTATGCTCAAATAATCGTAATCTTTTCTCCTCCCTTAAAGAAGAGTCCATTTTTCTCATCCATATAATGTAACTGGTAGAAATATAGTTTTATATATTTTCAGTTTAACTTTTTTTGAAAGGAGTTGGGACGACAACAGTCCCTGTAATGCATAATAGCACGCATTTCCAGAATTGAAGCTATGTTTAATTTCTTTGTGCATCTCATTTCTATTTGTGATTATTGTTGGTAGGTATTTGAATTCAGCCTAACTTCATATTTTTATTGTCATTTCCAATGTTGTTATTGGTAGTCTGCACCGAAAAAAAAGGCGTACTGTTCTCAAAACGAAAAAGAGAGATTTAAGATTTAGAAGCATATCTGCCTGAGACAGAGATGGACAGTCGTGAAAGCTAAATGTATGAGATGTTGTCTAGTGGCTAGGCGCAGCGTGCACATCGATCGAACATTGTTCAGCATCGGAGTATTGCAGCCGACGTCACTAGGTCAGACGCAAACGTAATTTATTCTTTCAGCACCCATTCATCCATTCAATAAACTACACACACACTTGACTTTCTCTCAAACCATTCATCTATACAAACATTCATCCATATGTACGGTCACTTTTTTATTTGTAAGTTATTTATAGATGCTTTTATATCTGAGGTCATGTCTCGTCTACAATATTTTGTTGGTTACAATAAGCTGTGCATGCAGAAAGGTAGAAAAAGAGTGGCGTGGAAATTTTTGTAGGAAAACCAGAAGGAAAGCGCCCTGTAGGATGAAAAGAAAAATAGAATTACATTAAACATGATTTGAGGATGTGAATTAAACTTAGGTTGTAACTTTAATAGTGTCAACTCTTTATTTATTACTAGTCTTTATTACTAGTATTATCTAATACACGGCGTGCGCTGCTACACCTAAATAAATGAAAATTAATATGTTTTTATGTTTAGTTGAAAAAGTAAAAGGAAAAATAATTAGGCCTATACATTTATATTTTTTAGATACCTCATGCGCATTACGCGGCGTTGCCCGGGAATCCACTTATCCCGATCTTCTTGACATAAATGAGCTGAAATACGAACATTACTGTGTTTCATGTTTAGTTAGATAAGTAGGAGGAAACATTTATAGCGTAATTATTTTTAGATACCCCGTGCTGTTTACCCGGCGTTGTCCAGGAATCTACTCATCCCGATCTTCGTGGCATAAATGAGCTGAAAGACAAAAAATAATGTACTTCTTACGATTAGTTAAATAATTAAAATGAAAAATAATTATAAATGTATATCGTAATTATTTTAAGATTCCCAGTGCTGATTATCCCGTATTGCCCGGGAATTTACTTATATCGATCTTTTTGGCATAAATGAGCTAAATGACAAAATTCGTTATTGTGAGTTATCCGTAAAAGAATACCCGTCATGTGCTGCTACGCTTGCACAGGAATCTACGGGCTTGTCTCGATCTTCTTGGCATCAATGAAAGACAAAAATGGTTATTGTGAGTTATCCGTAAGAGATAAACATATGCTGTCGCGAACTTTTTTGTAGAGCGTTTTGAGATATTCAATTCTGTGTTCATTAATTTTGTGTATTTATTATGGTTTAGGCAGCGTGAGCCATTTTAGCGTCCAAAGAGCTACTTTTTCACGTTTTCCACTACAAAGGCGATTTTTAAGGGTGTAGGAATTGAATATTACAACTCTCTTATAGCTTATGTTCATTCCGGGAATTTCCTGAACAATTTACAAAAAACCCCATCACAATCGGATCACCGGTATGGCCGCGCATAAAATACGAACAAATAAATAAACAAACCAACAAACAAACAAATATTCTATGATGACCTTGAAGAGGATTTTCGGGCTGTAGGCCGTGGTCGTGAGGCTTGTAGTTCCCCGACGTTTCGCCAAAGACTGCGTCTGGCATCCTCAAGGATTGTCTAAGATCATCATAGCAACTCCGGCCGTGAACGTCTACGTGAATACAAAACAAATATTAATTTTTACATATTAGATTTATTACTAGTGAAACTTCTACATTCCTTCAATGTAGTACTCCGCCTGGTTTCGCTTCTACAGCAGTGTTGCCACTATTTTTGTTACAGCCCTGTACAATGATGATTCGAAAACAGTTCGGAATAGAGATGTATGGAGAGCTTATGTCTGCGCGATCATGTAATACCGGGTTCGATAATGTAAGTGAGTGAGTTTGTAAGTTAGTTGGTGGCAGCTTATAAAATAGAATACAAGAAAACCTAGTGAAGACACACTAAATAAGAAATAAAAAATACAAATCCCATAAACATTAATGGCATTCAATCAAATATAAGGCAGTGATATGTACATTCCAATTCTGGTAACTGTAGCCGTCTTGCTGAAACCAAAGGCGCGTGGCAGGAGGGGACATTGCCGAATGTGGTAGGGAACCAGTAGCTATGCAATGAAATATGTTCTTAATAATAATAATAATAATAATAATAATAATAATAATAATAATTATTATTATTATTATTATTATTATTATTATTATTATTATTATTATTATTGTAAATGTCGGCCGCGGTGGACTGGTGGTTATGCTCCTTGCCTCTGGTCCCGAGGGTCGCGGGTTCAAACCCGGCCGGGATAGATGGATTTTTAGGACGGAAAAATCCAAGGAGCAAGTCCTCCGGGAGGGACTTCAAGCCGTGGGTCCCGAGTCTGAAGATTTTCAGGCTCGTAAAAAATCCTTAAGCCTGAATGAAAAGGTCTCTAAGTAAAATTTGCCGAATTTTCCCGTCCTAGTACTACCTTGGTTTCCTAGATGTCAGTATGAGGCGGAACGCTGACCACGGACCACTCAAAATGACATCTGTACGAAAAGAAGTGTAACTAAATTAGTATGGTTCAAATTCTTCCCTGTAGGGGCAGAGAGCCTAAATATATGTAAAGGGAAAGCATGGGCTTACAATACAATACAAATAATAATAATAATAGTAATAATAATAATAATAATAATAATAATAAATGTTAGAAAAATAACGCTACTTTATATGAACATTTCAAACTTATTTGACATCAAATCTATTCACTAACACAGAACTAGTAGATAAGAAAATTCAACGTGTAGCTACTATTATGTTTTCAAAACTGAGTGTAGTTACTGGCAGTACCTGCAACTCGCCCACCCCTTTTCCCACACCATACACCATATAACCCTCAAATACACGAGGAGTCCTACAAGGAGACCCACTGAGCCCAGTCCTCTTTAACATTATGACGGCCGATATTGGACAAGCTATAAACGCAAGAAATACAAAGTTATTAATGTATGCCGATGACATGGCCATCCTTTCCAAGAGTCCTGAAGATCTGCAGGAGGCCATGAAGAATATCAGAAAATGGGCGTCAAAAAATTCAATGGAAATAAATAGCTCCAAAACAAAAGCAATGAAGTTCAGAAGAGGAGGCAGATTATCACAAAATGACCACTTTATGTGCGGCGACTCAGCCCTAGAAATAGTCCCCAACTTTAAGTACCTTGGAGTGACGCTGCAGACCACTGGAACCACGTTCACCATGCATATACAAGACAGGACCACAGCGGCAATAAATCCGATGTTCGACATCCCCAAGCTTGAGAGACTGTCCCTGCCAACGGCGACGACACTGTTCCAACTCAAGGTAGCACCAGCGGCCACATACGGTATTCAGATAATTTGGATTCACCTAACAGCGAAAAACCTCAAGAAATTGGAGAATGTCAAAGCCAGATATCTCAAGAGAGCCTTTGTCACTCTCAAAGTACACAAGAAACAGCTACGCCTACAGAATAGCACATGAATCCTACTTCATTGAGGACATCAAGCTTCGCTTCAATCTACCAGAAACCCAGGCATATAAAGACGCCATCAAAGAGAGACAAAACAAAGCCAATCCAATACCGATGGAAATAATGGACACAGAAACGATGAAAACCGATGTGTGGAAAGGACCGAACTTCCAACTTCGCCACCTGTACACACGCTTCGCCGCGCATGGTTTCCACTGGAAAATATGTCAGAATCCGTCATACCACGACCCGAAGGAGGACTGCAGATGTAAGCTTTGCGACGAGCCATGCTCCAGGTACCACCTAATGAAATGCCAAAGCAGAACTCAGCCTCTCACCAAAATTACAAAAGACTGGTGAAAACTCTAAATGTACACATTGTGTTTAATAAAATCAATTATATAACCCTCAAATGGGGCTAAAGAATCCAGAACTGCTCAGTAAGGCGAGACATGTTCAGTAACGCCTACCACTGCAATGAAGGTGAACAATATCCTGTTTCAAATTTTGCTTTTGTGTCAACAAACCTTCTGCTGAGGTCTATGTAATGTTACTGAAGGCTTATGGAGAGTATGTTCTTCCCTACAGCACAGCTTAAATAATTGAAGATCGAGAAAATTCACCCCCGTTCGAACGTGGATCTGATCCTGAAAGATCCGCTCGTCTTCCTTTATTCACTATGATTTCTTGTTGCTAATTTTGAATATGATTTAAAGAAATTTTTGCTATTTCTGCCTTAAGAATGATGATATAAACAGTTACAAGGTGGAAGAGAGGTTGCCGCACACTTGGCACCTTTAAGTCACGCTTATACAGTTACCTGTTGTCTAATAATTGATTTTTCTCTATTTATTTACTTTTATACTATGTCATTAATCTTTTCCTCATTTTTTATATATCTTGTACATATTATATATTTAATTCGTTAAATTTAGAGTAAATCAAAATACATTATAAATATTAATTGTATTGTATTCATAACTTGTAATCATTTATATATGTATTGTAATTTAGATGTAAGACTATTTTTTTTGTATTTTTTTAAACCTGGTTGAGTGGCCTTAACTCTGCCAGGTAAAATGAAGCTATTATTATTAAAATAAAGTTATTATTATTATTATTATTATTATTATTATTATTATTATTATTAAGAGAATTTCAAAGTGGTGGACCCGGCCTTCCACTTACTGCTCTTAAAGAAGAAACCGTCATTCTGTTGCTGTCATAATAAGAGAATCGAAGAATAACCTTAAGATCACTTTCTGAAATTTTGGATATTTTACTGGGTACCACATGTTGGTGCAGAAAACAAAGTGCATCTTGCACCACGATAATGCGAAGATGATTGTCGCAAATTTTGTCGCTGAATACCTAGCAAAAATCAAAACGAAGTGCTTCTTCTCTTCTATAGTCCGGATATTTATTTATTTTACCTGGTGGAGTTAAAGCCATGTGACCTCTTCCACTCACCAGGACAAACATATGTTACATTCAAATACAAATGTCATGACTATTTAACTCATGCCCCAAATGAAAGTCAATGACCAATCACATTTCAATTAATTTTCATTTACAATCAATCACTGTCGTTTTTCACCTCGATTTTATCAATTTCATTTTATCACTTTGAAATCAACCTCCTCCATTTTAACATTGCGAATAGGTCAGACCATTATTTTGCAGTGACTGGCTCTCTAAGAAATACGTTGAATATAACAACTTATATATTAAGATGCAAGAATTCTAGAATGTATTTGGCAACCAGATTGTATATATATAGTGCACAAATGTAACCAGATAGTGCTTGCGGGACATAATATAAAACATTTGTAGCAATTGATTATACCACAAAAAATAAACCACTGTTTGCACTTCTATAAACGTATCATTTCCCGGGTAATAACGTTCCAGATAAATATAATTGACATATTTACATGTATAATTGGCATATTTACAACATAGGATTTCAGAAATTAAATAATATACAATTTGATGTGTTTCATTTTTTCTCCATTACAGTGAATTCTCACAATATTGCGATCCTTTGGCAATAAATAATATGATTTAGTTGCAGTGAAGAACAAGTGAAACATAACAAACGTCTCTCATTTGTTTTCAATCATCGCCATTTACATTAAATATTTTAAAATAACTATATTTATATAATGATTTGTGAGTAAACAGCTCAATTTTATTCGTTAAATAGTCCTAACAAATGCCACTCTTGATTTCCAAATCCTCTAGATAAATTGGAAATCACTCGTGGCATTACTTATGATAATTAAAATTACGTAGCAAAAAAATTATAATTTTTAATTGAATATCCCATGTAGATAAAGTACCGTCATTAGATTAAATAAATAAATAAATGTATTCCAGCAGCCCTGGGCGAGTAATTGAATGTGAAATTGAAATGTTCAATGAGAAGTATTTTATTTATCTCCCGTCTTTCATATATCCCAAGCTTTGCCAGGAGCCTCGAACCTCAAGGGATTCTGGATTCCCTGAGGGTTTGTACTATTTACCTACGGAGGTAAAGCCCAAGGGTATGCATTATCCCGCTACCAGGGCCTTTAACATATAACGTTGTTGCATTAACATAAACGTTCGTTGCGCAGGAACTGCGTACACTAAGCGAATTGCTTAAAAAGTCGATTTATGGCCCGATATAGCTGATTTACTGATCATGTATGTTTATATTGTTAAATAAATCTTATATATTCAAATGAAAACACTGTCGCTTGAGCTAAATTTAAATTTTCGTTTCTGGTGAAATCCTAAAATCTTAAGAACTATTCAGGGGAAAAAATGATTTTATAAAATACACAACACAGAAATTAGGGACAAATGTCATATTCAAGACATACCAAATTTATTATAGATAGATGAAAATATTGGAAGGGTCATATAGAAAGAATGGAAGAAAACCGAATTGCAAAAAGAGCTATAGAAGATAGACCAATGGGCGGTAGAAGAACAAGAGGAAGACCAGCCAAGAGAAGGACAGACAGTGAATGCACATCCAATACGTCTTCCTCCGAGGAGTGGTTTTTAAAATAAACAGGATGAAAATCCTATAAATTATGTTTAGGAAGAATAAGAAGAAGAAGGTGAAATCCTATATCTATGACCCAATTTCTGGTTAACAAACTCTATCTGAATAAATAAAACACTATTATTATTATTATTATTATTATTATTATCATCATCATCATCATCATCATTAACAATAAGGCTTAGGCCCTCTGGTCCGTTCCGACTTCAAAAGATTTGGTCTTCCAACCAGTAAATGATCTTCCTTGACTTCTAGATCCTGTGGGCCTTAGTTCAAAATCATTTTAGAAGGTCTATCATCGGGCATTCTTAGTAGATGTTCGTACCAATTTTGTCTTTGTTTGTCAATTTTATCCGTCAATTTAAAAATATTTCATTGATCTATTATCTCAGAACTTCTTTTCTGGTCCATAAGAGTGTAGACTGCCGTTGGCCTTAAAAATTTAATTTCCGCTGCCTCTATTATTTTCCTCTCTGAATGAGTAAATTATTATTATTATTATTATTATTATTATCATTATCATTATTATTATTATCATTATCATTATTATTATTATTATTATTATTATTACTATTATCTGTATTTTAAAAAGCAAGAAATATGGTGTAATATTATTCAGTACTATACTCATGCATTTCGATAATACTGTAATCCATAATCGAAATCTTGTGATATTCATGAAAATCGCAGGATTTTCCTCTCTACACAAAGTAGATAATGGATGTATTGTCAGGAGGTATCAATATCCCATTGTGCTTTGTTTTACAACAACCGTGCGGATCTGTCTTCTGCAGTTCTTCATATAAACTTGACAAATGCTATCTAGTAATATATTATTTAATGTAATTTATTGGAAATTTACTCCCGGCTCCGTGGTGCAAGCGGTTGATGCTCACATATTAACGCTGGGGTCTCGTGTTCACGTCTCGGTTACTTCATGTTAGTATTGTGCTGGACGAAACGGAGCTTGGGTATATTATTCATGGGGTTCCTCCCGTTTTCTTCTTACACAAATTTCATTCCAGCATTTCTCTACACCCACCTTATTCATTTGGTTTTACTTAATTTACCTGCCCCTATGATGATGCGTCAGGTGTTGTCGGGCGGTATCCTTGTTATTCATAGACCTTTAATGTAAGGGACTTCTACTCATCTCTTCCTTTGACCTGACCCTGAGTCACGAGATAAAGAGATTTATTTTTATTGACTATTTAACTCATGCCCCAAATTGGAGTCAATGATCAATCACGTTTCAATAATATTTGTATCACAACCAATCACAGTCTTTTTCACCTCGTTAATTATCGAATTTTGCTTACCAAAATAAAGAAATCCCCTCCTTTTAATATTCTTTACAGGTCAGAGCATTATTTTGCAGTGACTGACTCTCTAACAAATACATTGAATATAGCGAATAATGAACATATTCCTTCGACCTACACATTTGATAATTGTGTGTTCAATAATTGTGTTTTTAAATACCGATTTTATTGAGTTGTTTACCAAAAAATGAATTAATAACCTATAATGTTGGTAATAACATACAGTTCGATGTGTTTCATTTTTTCTCCACAAGGATGCATTCTTACAATCTTGCGATCCTATTTGGCAAGAAATAGTATGATCAACTTGCAGTGATAAACAAATAAAACATAACCAAACATTTCTCATTTTTTTCAAACAACGCCGTTTGCATTAAATAATAAATATTTTAAAATAACTATATTTAGATAAAGATTTGTGAGTAAACAGCTTAATTTAATTCGATAAATAGTCCTAACAAATGTCACTACTGATTTCCAAATCCTCCAGACATATTCACTCGTCACTTCGTGACTCATAATATTACAATGATATTGAAAAATTAATGTCTGAACCAGGAATCGAACCGTGGACCTCTCGTTCTCCGTACGAGCGTGCAGCCCACTACACTTTCTATACATGTACAAATATTAACAATTCTTTCCACATATATAAATCTATAATTCTCGTTTCGTCGGCTGTAAGGTATTTAACAATAGCGATATCATTATAATATTATCCATTATTGGAACTGTTTTAAAATAACAGTATTGGAAAATGTTAAATAACTTCGTGATTCGTGAATTTATCGATAATTTTGAAATCACTCGTGGCATTACTCATGAAAATTTACTGCCACTTTAAACCTATATTTGATTTATAAAATTTAATGACAGATTTATTATCACTTTCCAGTTATTGAAGTTCACGAACATTTAAAATCAGAAGTTGGTATTCAAAAGTCACTTTCAAGGAAAAATTGATACAATCTGTGAAAGTCCTAATGTAGTGGCACCTTTACTGCAATGTTATGAGTAGATAGCGGAATTTAGGCAATTTTTTTAAAGGGATTTCCGAAGGAATGAAGCTTTTGAGGTTGTTTTCATGAAAAAAAGAAAAGAATTTTTATAGATCTAGTAAGCACGGAAACGTAACAGTGAACTACATGGTCTATATAGAAAGCCAGATATAATAAGAACAGTTAATTCCTGTAGACTCCGATGGGCAGGACAGGTGGCACGAATGGGGAATGAAAGACGTGCATGGAAGCTTGTTGTAGGAAAACCAGAGGGAAAACGGCCAATTGATAGACGAAGAGAATAACATTAACCATGATTTGAGAGAAGTAGATTACACAGGGTATAATTGAAAAACATTAGGTCAGGATAGGGATCTATGGAGAGCTTATGTCTGTGAGGCCATGAGCCTACGGGTTCGATAGTGCCAGTAAGTTAGTTAGTTAGATAGTTAGTAGATACTGAAAATGACCATGACACACACACACACACACACACACATACATATATATATATATATATATATATATATATATATTACGTGTATGTATGTGTGTGTGTGTGTGTGTGTGTGTGCGCGCGTACTGTTAACACTCTACTGACAGCAATTATTATACGGAGTATTATCGGAAGCGAACTTGGCATATTCTATTCTGTAGTATTCTGCCCGAGGGCAGGTCCTTTATAATAATAATAATAATAATAATAATAATAATAATAATAATAATAATAATAATAATAATAATAATAATAATACTTTATTTATTCTGGCAGAGTTAAGGCCATAAGGCCCTCTCTTCCACTCAACCAGCACAAATACAAATAAATATTCGACAAATATACACTAGATATACACTATACTAATTATAAACAGATAAAGATACAATAAATGTAGCAATGTAAATGTCATGTACAAACAACATTTTATAGGGTAATAACAATAATGATACGGTAATAATAATAATAATATAAATATGATACATTATACGGGAAACACCAATTAATATATATATATATATATATATATATATATATATATATATATATATCGTACACTGGATAATAATGAAGTCGAGTTTAGAGCAAATATAAATTTAGATTTCTTTTAAAAGATGCCAATGTCCGGCAGCCCCTTATTTCTTCTGGTAGGGAATTCCAGTTGCGAGAAGTGGAGATGGTATATGACATGGAGTGATGTGATGTCCTATGTTGTGGTATATTAAGTAAGATACTATGTTGTGATCTTGTGTTTAAGTTATGGTTTGAGGATAGATACTGGAAACGGGATGATAAGTAATTGGGAATCGAGGTATGTAGGATCTTAAATAGGAGAATTAGACAGTGCGATTTTCTTCTCTCTTTTAGATGTAGCCATGACAATTCGTGGAATAATGGAGAAATGTGATCGTATTTTCGAACATTAAATATGAATCTGATACACATATTATGGACACGCTGCAGTTTGTCCGACAATCCGTCACTTATGTCAGTTAGTAGAACGTCACAGTAGTCAAAATGCGGCATCACTAAAGTTTGGATTAAAATTCTTTTAAGAGTTGTAGGAAGAAAATGTTTAAGTCGCTTTAGGGAATGCATTATGGTGTAGATCCTTTTAGATGTTTGTTTTACTTGCTCATGCCATTTTAAATTAGAATCTAAGTGAAATCCCAAGTTTTTAACGACGTCGGTATAAGGAATTTGTTCATTATCTAATATGACAGCCGGCATATTGCCATTGTTTATGAGGTGTAATAGCCTTGGATGTCCGATAATTATTGCTTGCGTTTTGTTTACATTTAGTTTCAGCCCATATTGTCTGGACCATAAAGATATATGCCTGAGGTCAGTGTTTACTTTGTTAATATATTCATTAATTTCGTCAGGCCTAAAGTGTGTGTAAATCTGTAGGTCGTCGGCGTAAAGATGATGCTTGCAGTTTTGTAGTTTCTTGGTCACGTCATTAATATAAATCGAGAAGAGAAGAGGAGCGAGGACGCCGCCTTCACTGTAATCATAGCATTTCCATGCTATGCTTTGCAGCTTTACTAATGAATTATAACTAAATTAACTTCGTCTAATAACTCCTAACAAAGGAGAGACTAAGGCCTAAACATTGGGCTGTTATGTCATTGTAGACAGACCTTTCTTTTGTTAACCCTTAAGTCGAAGAACCTTAATTTCTTACATCAACGTATTTTGACGTGTCAGACCGCAGTGAAAACAAATCATGCATATCTGTAAGTTATTTTATTACCTATTGGATATAGTTGTACGTATAATATGAGACAAATGTAAATGATCTCTACTTTATCATTTTTACATTACTTCATTAAAAACAAAATAAATTAAACCAACGTATCTTAATAGGTTACATTGCCAATTTAAGTGTTATACAGTATATAGCCTATTATATACAGATATGTGGCGACGAAAGCAGATATGGCGATTTATAGACCGATATTTTAATTTCAAGTTTCACTGATTTTTTTTTATTTCAATAGCATAAACTGAGTAGTTGCGGAAAAATAAAAAAAAATGCGACTGCTAGAGAGATTTTTAAACTTTCGTTTCGGTGAATTCCTACTCTTAGCGGTCCGATTTTTCTCGTTAACGAATTCGATCTTACTTTTTTAAAATTAATTATTACTGCTGTGGTGTTGGCTTGTCACGCATCGGGACCGGTTTGTTTCCACGTCGGGAGAGGCTCCTGGGGGAGGTTTTTTCCGTTTTTTTCTTACCTGTAAGACAAATGTCAGGAAGCTTAGGGGCCAACGGTCCCCGAAAATATCCGGCCATCATCATCATTATCATCATCATCATTCACCGGTATGAAAAGCAACGGAAAGCTATTTTCTATAGATGCCATGAATGGTATGCGGTAAACATACTGACTCAATGAAACATCTAGTAGACAATTAAAATATTACTAGGATGAAGGAGGTCGGTAAAGTTTGCTTAGATACCTCTTTATTCAGGCTTAAGGCTTATTTACGAGCCTGAAAATCTTCAGACTCGCGACCCATGGCTCGAAGTCCCTTCCGGAGGACTTTGGTTACTACTCCATGATGTGACAGGCCTAGAAGGCCCTTGGCCTACCAGCAGGCTGCTGGCCTCACATCCACATGTGAGTTAGATGACCACCTAGGCAGTTTAGGGGTGCCATGTGGTCAGCATAGTGGGTCTCCCAATTGTTATCCGGAGCCACTATTTATTGTAGCTACCCAAATGCCTGACGATGTTGGGTGGACATCGGTCCCATACTGGCCGAAACCCCATTAGAAAATGTCTTCCTCCATGGAGACCAGAACCAGCGCAAGTTTCGTAGCTCTGCGCCAAGGGATCTTACCTTAACCATTGAACTACGGCGCGGGACTCCTTGAATTCTTCCAACCTAAAAAAAATTACTCCGGCCGGGTTTGAACCCGCGACCCTCGGGACCAGAGGCAAGAAACATAACCACTAGTCCACTGCGAATCTGACTACAAAAGAAAGATACATCCCGTAAATCAACAAAATGAGATCATAATTTCAACTTTATGTGGAATTTGCATAGTTTTCAGTTGCAGAGTGACGGTTTTCTTTTTTTGGAAGAATCTTGTGCATTTTGTGTTTTGAAAGAAGCAATGAACTGTAAACATTGACCTAGTTATGAGTACATACGTCAGCTTTAACGTGTTGCCTGAAACAGGTGTTCAACATGTGTGTTGTTTTTGTTTTTATGGACAAGTGAAAGAAGATGAAATTGGGATGTTTGGCGTGTTGAATGATTCACATGGCGCCGGGTCAGGGCTCTCCAAGGCGATGTAAAAACAATAGATGTATACGTGATGTTCTTTTTATTTCCTTCAGACTTTATGAACAAGCAACATGTCTCTCAAACAACACGCATTCAAATTCTGGAAGCATTCAAATTTTCAATGTCACTATTTTTTTTTGTTTTTTTGTTTTAAGTAACTTCGATCTTGGCTTCTTCTTTGTTTCTTTTTTTCTGTTATCACTGCTATTCCTCTTTCTTTAAATTCTTTTTCCAGTTCGGTTTCTTGATAATGTATTCGTCTAACATTCCATGTTGAACAGATTACCAAAAGCAGCATACAACTAACTATTCACCAAGAGGAAGAAGAAGTTTGGGAAGACCAAAGAAAGATGGAAAGAGCAGCAATTTGGAGCCTGAACAGGCTATCAAAAAGCCTAAACCGTGACGAAGAAGAAATTTTAAGTAACCAAATAATTCATTGCCATTACCGAACCCGTGGAGAAATGAGCTGTCCATGAATGCCTATCCTAAGCCAATGTTTTCAAATCTTCCTAATATCATAATATAATAAATAACATTTAATCAACACTTAATAACTGCAATAAAAATTCTACGTGTAGAAAATAAAATAACAATAGAAACTGGAACGAAAAATAAAAAGAATATAACAGAAACAATAAAAAATAGAGATGTCAGACACGGATGTCCGCTCTCATCCTCCCTTTTTTAATATTTATATTGACGATATCTTATATAATTGGCAGATAAATTTGGACTCCCATTTCAAAATAAGATTAGGATCTTAGACATATTACTTTTTGCATACGATCAGGTTCTAATATCTAGCTCAGAAGATGATCTACACAAAGCACTTTTTAAATAAAAAATAATAATATTATTTTGAATTATAATTTCAATACATCAGTAAATAAAACGAAAATTTTATCTTTTAAAGGGCCAGATACAGTAAGAGCGAAACTAATTCTGCAAGGGAAACTCTTTGAACAAATGAACCATTTTAAATACCTGGACTATGAGATCTCCTATTTTAAAAATTAAGATATTTTTTAACAAACTTAATAAATTTATTTATGCCTGTGTACAGTACAATTAAGAGAATATTGAAAAATACAAGAAAGGAAACAAAACTAAAATTTTATAAAACAATGGCAGTCCCCTTACTATTGTAAGATAGTGAGTTTTGGGTTTTAACTAAAAGAGAAGAGAAGATCATAGAAGCAGCTGAAATGAGATTTCTGAGAAGTGTAGCTGGCTGCAAACTTCTAGATAAAATAAGAAACGAAGATATTAGAAATGAAATAAATATTTTTAAACTTTTAGATAAAATAAAACAATCTAGAAAAAAACTGGAAAGAACATGTCCAAAGAATTAAAAATGAACGCATACCAACAATAATTATATTTAATTACAAACCAAAAGGAAACAGAAATGTTGGTAGACCGAAAAAGAGATGGATTCAACTTTTTGTATTCGAATCTATGAGACCGGAACAAGCCACACGGTTAATCCGTGAATGTTGATGTTGTTGATTTTAATGATGATGATATTTAATCATCATTTTTGGTGTCTACTATACAGGATTGATAAATATTTAAAATACAGAGTGTCCCATTCAAACCTCCCACATTTTAATTAATCATAACTAACAAAGTATGCGGAATTATGAAATGAGGCCGGTATTAAACGAAACAGACATTCAAATAATTTTCATTGCCACACACAAAACACCTCTATATGTGCATCATTAGTAGCACGAACAATATCAAATCTGTATTCGATTTCATGTCACGTTCTGTCCAACATGCCCATTGGTACTGTTGCAATTGTGTAAAGGATACGGGTTCGTAAATCATGAAGATATTTTACTGGAATCGCAAACACACGTCTTTTACATACCCGCAGAGGAAGAAGTCCAGTGGAGTGATATCTGGCGATCGTGGTTTTATGTCATTATTGTCCAACATGCGACAGATTAATTAACTGGAACCATGAAAACAAAACGTCTTTGAGTTCCTCTTTCTTTTAATACCAACCTCATTTCATAATTCCGCATACTTTGAGAGTAATTATTAATTAAAATGTGGGAGGTTTGAATGTACACAGTGTATTTTCATTGTACAACTTCAACAGCTAAATTGGTTAGGTATTTGGTAAAAGTGTCTGGATAGAAAGTGTTAAGTTATAGGCGTAATACACTGTCTAATTAAATCTATTAAGAAGCTAGGATATGCCGTGTAATGGGATTATTGTCTGGAGCTAATGATAAAAGACAAGAGAGAAGGTGTTAAGGGTAATTATTTCAACACCTCTTAAGCCGATCCATAGTGAATACAGATCAGTCATTGATCTTACATTACACTGAGCAAACAAAAAAGAAACTTTTTTTTTGTCCCAGAAAGAAAAATATGTGATTCTGATAGTATTTTTTCTCCTGAATTCAAATATGATATATTTTTTTTTCCATCACGCAAGGTTTCCGAGAGACAGGAATTTTTAATTTCAAACACTTTAATATTTTCTACAATCGTAACTACACAATATTCGGACATTCGGATTCACCTAGAAAGTAGGAAATGGCGATTTTCTGCTATATTTCGCCTTTGAGCATCCCTCTTGATGGTCCAACAATAATCGGCCAGTATATTAGGATTCCATTTGCTTTGATATCTCTTTTCCATAGCTGAAATCTCCTGAGTTAACTCATTTGGTTTTATTTTACAATAGACAAATGGACGAAAAAACGTTTATTAAAAAATAATTATTTAAATCCATTAATTGAAATAAAAAAAACTGTGGATGATGGAGAAATTCCGAATACATTTTAAAACACGATCAAAAAAACTGCATTACGTACAACTATTGGTACTCATGAGGCAAAAATCATGTTGACCAGTGTTATCGAATTTTGATTACCAACATAATGAAAGCTTCTCCTTTTTAATATTCTGAACAGGTCAGACCATTATTTTGCTGTGGCTGGCTCTCTAACAAATACGTTGAATATAGCAAACAATGAACACCTTCCTCCGACCTACACATTTGATAATTGTGTGTTCAATAATTGTGTTTTTAAATACTGATTTTACTGAGTTTTTTCCCTAAGAAAAGAATTATTAACCTATAATGTTGGTTATAATACACAGTTTAACGTGTTTCATTTTTTCTCCACTAGAGTGTATTCTAACAATATTGTGGTTCTATTTGGCAATAAATAGTATGATCAAGTTACAGTGTGGAAAAAATGAAGCATAACCAAACATTTCTCATTTGCTTTCAAACATCGCCGTTTACATTAAATATATAAATATTTTAAAATAACTATAATTATATAATGATTTGTGAGTAAACAACTTAATTTTATTCGTTAAATAGTCCTAACAAATGCCACTATTGATTTCCATATCCTCTAGATAAATTGGAATTCACTCATGGTATTACTTATGCAAATATAGGTCATCATCATCATAGTACATTCACGAATTTAGGCCATTTGTTGACCTGATCCGGCCTCAAGAGAAACTGCATTCAGAAGTCTTTTTAATGGACGTCCTGTTTTTTTTCCCTTTAACAGCATTTCTTTACTTGGGTCGCCATATTTCAATTCCTTCTGGATTTCTTCGTGTTGAGACTTGCAAGTACTGTTGAAGCTCCTTAGGACGGGTTACTGGCCCGACGCTAAGTAGTCCAGTGGTAGGACTGCTACCTTTTGGTCTCTGGACAGACATTAGGATACCGCATTTACTCAGTACCCGATGGAACGGTTATACCGCCGTGACTGGATCCTCAGAGCCTCGTTTGTGAAAACGGGTTGTACCACGTGAAGGTGAGGATGAGAATTGGGTAGGAGAGGTTATATACACGTCATTACCCCTTACAACCCAAAAATCTAGGTCTAACTGTTTTATTTAGTCATAAAATAATATAAACATAATTTAATCGCTACGAGTGAAGATGCTAGAAAGAGAGAACTAAAATAAGCCTATCGGTGATTTGATATTTCAACATGAAGTGCATCTGCTAGCAAGATATTAGCAATCGGCTGTTGCAAGTTAAATCTCTTGTGGAAGACATGTCAGTCTTGTTTGTCTAAGAGACAGGAGGGGACCTTTCCAATAACATGAAGCAGGAGGAGATCATGTCCTAATTTCAAATTCTGAACAGGTGACGCAACACTATGGTACGAGTTAGTAGCTCAAGAGATGTTCTCTCTAGTCTCAACTCAAATACTCTTAGCTAGAAACTTTAGAAAATAAGGTTACAAAATCAAGTACATGACTAACATCCAAACAATACTATTAATAAATGAAGCATTCCTTCCAATAGCAGTTTAGAAAAATACATTTATAAACATAAGAACAATCCATTTATTTGGCGTTTACTTGATGAAAATCTATTTTTACTCTTACTTTTCTTCTTCTTCTTCACTTCACGGGTTAGGCTAATTGCCTGTTCTGCCTCACAGTTGTTCTGTCCATCTTTTCACTGGCCTTCCTATATTCCTTGAACCTCTCGGCTTGTAGTTAAATGCTGCTTTAGGTAACCATGTTACATTCATTCTTTATACAGGTCTAAACCATTTATCTCATTTTCTATTAATTAAATAAAAAAGATGTTAAAAGTTTTATATGATTTTCATATTTATTTAAATAAAAATTCATTACAGCTCATTCAGTACTTTGTATCTTCTTCAGACGAATACCATGATTACAAATTAATTGTGTTATTATATATATAAATCGTCCACCGCTGTGGTCTCGCGGTAGCGTGCAGCCTTGTCACGCAGCGGGCCCGGGTCGTGGCTGTTTTTCTGGATGAGGTTTTTGTCGGAGTTTTTCCTCACCTGTAAGACAAATGTCAGGAAAACTTTAAGGCCCAAACGGTCCCCGAAATCATATGGCCATCATCACCATCATCATCATCATCATCATCATTCTTCACCGGTGTGAAAAGCAACGGGAAACTACCACACCTATAATTCCCTAGTAAATCAGCAAGCATAGCATGAAAATGCTATGATTGCTGTGAAGGGCCTGCCCTCGGGCAGAATTATTATGGATGGATATATATATATATATATATATAGACTATATCGTCCAGTACATAACAACTGTAACAGTGCAACTGAATGTAAACAAACACAGTATAACAAACATTATCTTATGATAAATTCAAAAAAAGGTGATGCATTTAAATCCAGTTGGGAATTTAACAGCCTATTGTTCTTCTTCAATTTATTCATTTCTACAATTTCTAAAAGATCTAGTTTTTTCCTTTTGTTACAAATTTGTAAACCTTTAAAATTTGAATTAAAACAATCATCGTATTTAAGTAGATGGTTAGCGTATTTTGAAGTAACGAATTTGTATTTAAATAAATATGAAAATTATATATAACGGCTGGGGGACTCGACATGCTAACCACATGTCACCCCTACTCTGGCTGTTGATCATCTACCTCTGTGATTGACACATGTGGATGTGAAAGGCCAGCAGCCGGCTGGTAAAAGGGCAACCGCTGAAAAGTGGAAAGACACTCAATCGGATATAAAACTTTAACAGTTTTATTTTTACTTAATTAATAAAACATAAGATTGTTTACAAACTAAAATACAGTAGCTGTGAAACATTTTATATTGGCAGAACAATAAGAAATGTTAATACACGATTTAATGAACACTTTAAGGACTTCTAATATAGTAAGGATAAACCCAGTTTTACAAAACATATTACAGAAACAAGTCACCATTTTATATTGCTGTTACGCGTCGTATAGCAACGTTCAAATTACGCGGGAAAGGTGAGAATATTGGTCTCGCATTGGTCAGAATAGATTTGCAAGTTGCCATTCGCGACTCAAAAGGCCCGCGCAAACCGGTCGGTCTGGACTGACGTTCCAGACGTCTTCACCAAAATCTCCCTACTCCTTTCGGGAAGGATCGTTGGATATAAACTTCCGTATTTGGAAGTGTCTCGACCTCATATCCAAAAAGTTCTTAGCTGCCTATATATTTGAGGCGAGGACAGACACCAGACAGTCTTATGTTGGACGGCGAAAAGTTAAGTGTATGAGAAATTGTGGTGATCTGATTCATCACTGACAAGATGTAACTGTGATTGAGAAATGTATTGAAAGAAGATTAATTGTGAGTGAAAATTATGATTGAAAGTTTACTGACAATTTGTAGCATGATATAAATTGTTAAAGTAAGATTTTAAACAACATCTGTGTGTTCATTTACGTCGAAATGACGTAAGGGAAAAACCTTGGTTCATCTGTGACACTATCAACATGTTATCGATTATCCATAAAGAAAATACAACTTGGAAGTCAGTGTTCTCGAAAAAAATCGTGATAATAAAACAAGTCGAGAACACTCACATAAACACGTGACGTGAACCCTCTTTACAAAATTTGGCGTTTACTTGAAGAAAATCCATATGACCAGATGCGGGAGACAAAAACGACGATGGTTTCAGTTCTTAGATTTCAGTTAACTATTGACTTAACCCATAATGTTTATGATTTATATAACTAACTCACTATCACTTTCAGACCCGTAGGTTCATGTCCGCGCGGACATCTCCACACATCCCTATCCTGAGCTAATGTTTCCCAATCATCCCCTGTATAAACTACTTCCCTCAAATCATGATTTATATTATTCTCCCACATGGTAATAATATTGTCGGCCTGCAATTAGGCGTTTTCCCTCTGGTTTTCCTATAAGAAGTTTCCATGCAGTTCTTTCATTACCCATTCGTGTCACATGCCACCCCTGCCGCAGTCTACGATACTTAACTGTTCTTAATATATCTAGTTTCTATAAGGATCATGTAGCTCATAGTTATGCAGCAGACTTCTCCATTCGCCTGTCTCTTCATCTCTCTTTGATCCAAAATTTCCCTAACAAATTTATTCTCAAATACCCGACAATTTTGTCTGTATATTTTTACCTCTTATGGTTGTTTTTGTCGAACATATGTTTCAAGGCTTTGAGCCCCATCTTCAGCGATTACGAAGTAAGAATGTATAGACAAAATGTCTTAATTAATAAATAAACCTCTTAAGGGGAGTGATGGGTGAAATTTCTAAAATCTACATTTTGTATGCTACATACTTGATGTTTTGTACACAAATTCACGCCATAATAGATAATATTATATTAAAGTTTCGTCCTTCTAGGCTTAAAGGTTTTTGAGTTATTGAAGAAAATCCATTTAAAAATGTGCATATTAAAATTGTTAATAAGTCCCATAATTTTTGAGTAAAATTGTTTAATGTTTTTCAACACGACCACTGACTTATTTAGAAAACAAGACTGTGCATTAACTTGTCTATATCGTTATAATAAAGGAAGAAAAAAATATATACATCCTCTGCATATGATTTTTTAAAAATTACAACACATATTTTATTTCCTATTTAAAAAACTATCAACGTTGTTTCAAAATCCATACCAAGAATTATTAGTCATAGTGTGTGGAACATGCAGATAAACGTTCGTGCTATCATTAAATTTGCCAATGCTATTTTGATTTGAGTGTATGGAAATGCAATGAAAATGAAAGTGTGGAAGAGCCAATTTGAAAGTTTGCATGCAGTTAAATTAGAATTTAGCATACATGCCCTCCTACAGTCATTAGAGAGACTTACAAGCGCCATAAAACACTGAAACTTCGCCAACTTATACTTTAAGGTACGTAGTATATTTTAATACAAAAAACAAAAAGATGCTAAATTTGACCGAAAATGTCGAACATTTCACCCATCACCCCCCCCCCCGATGTTACTTCCTATGGTATTTTTTATGTATACAATTGGACAATGTTATGCATCAACCTGTAAGCGCCATTTAAAAAATGAAATTTTGGTGCCGTCTGTTGCACTGGCTCATGAAGTAAGTGTATGCACACTTTTACCGCCAAATCTTTAAAAATATAGTCTTGTTATTAAAGAATAATGTAAACGGCATCAGTTCTATTAGATATCCATTGTTTTTCATCGAACGGCTATGAAACCAGATCTTCATAAGTGTTAATCTAAATTTTCCAGCATACAGCTAAGCGCCAAATATTCCCGCTCTTAGATTGTTGATGCATAACTGTCAAGTATGGAAAATAACTTGCAACATCCAGTATTGTTAACTTGGCGCTACAATAAATAGTAAAGATTAACTTAAATTTAAACGTATTTTTCTCGAAAGTTGGATAATGGCACATAGCCGGTTGATGCATAATGCCGTTAATTTAATTAACAGTATAAATACACATTTCGTACATTGGCAGAATCGCCATAATTTGAACTTGTTGAGGAATTCCCTTAGTTTGAGCAGTTATTGGGACACAAAGTTTTGTTAATTTAAACATAAAATTGGTACAAAATTAAACTTCAAGGTACTTTGCATCAAAAAACACCAATGGGGCACGTAATACTTGAGGCAGGACGTGTTCTTCATGCACTGATACATATTATCTCAAAGATAACGTGGTAAACGTTTTTCCATAACAACCTATATATCAGTCCTTACACGAGTATGCGAAATAATTCAATAGCTTCTCCCCAATCCCAAGGGTTTTGTGTTGATTGGCTACTACGTCATCTGAGAATTAATCAGACAAGGGCTCTTATCTCATGAACAGAGAATGCTTCAAGTGATTGTTCCAATTCAGTAATATTGGTAATAATAATAATAATAATAATAATAATAATAATAATAATAATAATAATAATAATAATAATAATATAATAGTTATGCCTCATAGACTACGATGGGCAGGACGTGTACAACGAATGAGGAATGAAAGATGAGCAAGAAAGCTTTTTGTAAATGAACAAAAATAAAACGACCAGTTAGTAGACCAAACATGAGGTGGGAAAATAATTAACCATGATTTCAGGAAAGTCGATTAAACAGGGCATGATTGGAAAACATTAACACAAGACAGGGATGTGTGGAGAGATTAGGTCCGCGCGGCAATGAACCTACGAGTTCGATAGTGCCAGTGAGTTAGTTAATACTTCTTCTTCTTCTTCTTTTCTTCTTCTTCTTCTTCCTTCTAAGTATTAGGCCAAGGCATGTTACGATCATATCGAAAATTTTCCCTCCAGCGTTTCATAGGACGGCCCAGTGATCTTCGTCCTCTTGGTATATAATTAGAAACAGCTTTAGGGATCCGATTTGAACTCATTCTTTCAAGATGGTGTTTCCAATTTAGTTGGTACTGTTTAATATATTCCAAAATTGGCGTAGTCTTCAATTCATTTAAGATATCGGTGTTCCTTTTCCGATCCCATCTGGTGTAACCCGCTGTTCTGCGCATGAATCTCATTTCACAAGCCGTTATTCTGCTTTCATAATAATAATAATAATAATAATAATAATAATAATAATAATAATAATAATAATAATAATAATAATAGTGACACTCATACATCGTTCTTAAACTAATTCTGAAGTCAAAACGCCTCTTATAAAATGGATAGGGTTAAAATACCTAGTACAACTGTGAGAATAGTTGATTTTCGAGTCCATGGTTCCTCCAGGATTTCATGAGCCGTTAAAGGGATAGTTTCAATTTCGTTTTTAAAACAACTTCTAGCCTGAAATATGAGACTTTTAGCAATTTTTTTTCAGTCTTACACAGAGTTTTGAGTCGTGTATATCAATACTTTGCCGCTTGGGGCAGTCGTTACTTTTTTCGCCTGCGTTTCGCGACTCACTGAAATGCAAACTCTCTTAACTAAGAACTGATTCTATTTCAGAATTAGTACTTTTTTTAATGTTCGGACAAAAAAAAGCTGAACACCGATAACAATATCAATGTACCACTGGTCTAAAGTCATAAGTTTATTAAAACAATACGATTTGGTGTAAAATAATAATAAAATAATAATAATAATAATAATAATAATAATAATACATTTATTTAGCAGCTTTCACAGCGTTTCACAACATCTACCGGCAGCCAATTAATCTACTGTCGATAACCTCTTTCACATTTTCTGACATTCCAATCTACATCATCCACTCCTTTTTCCTTGGTTGCTGTTTGAGAACCAACCCACCAATTGACGGTTATTGTTTAAGCCGGTCCACTTTCATCGTCTTCTTCTACACTCTTCTACCAGGTGACACTTATTCTAATTTTCTTCTTGGGAATCTGTCTTCCCTCATTCTGACCATACTATTTTAACTGTTTGTTTTTTATGAAATCCACAATTGAAGTTTCAACATTTATCTTTTGTTTAATAATAATAATAATAATAATAATAATAATAATAATAATAATAATAATAATAATAATAATAATGTTAATGTAGGTATAAGAATGGGTCATTTTAAAATATTAAATGTTTTAATGTATGTTGACGATGTGGTTATTATTCAAGAAAATGAAAATAATTTACAGTACTCTTTACATCAATTAAATCAGTTATGGCAAGAACATAATTTTAAAATATCAAAGGAAAAACGAAAATAATGGCATTTTGCGGATGTGAACATATAAGATCAAAAATCATAATAGACAACAAACCTCTGGAAAAATAACAAATATTTAATTATTTGGATTGTAATTTTACTATAAACACAAAACCTGAAAGAGACGTAAATGTGAAACTGTCAAGATTTCAAATTATACGTGGAATTGTACATAAAACATTAAAGAACAAAACAAGAAGAGATACCAGATTGAAGTTTTATAAAACATTGGCAGTTCCTGCATTACTTTATGGGAGCGAAACTTGGGTAATGACCAATAAATTACAAAGTAGAATACAAAGTGTAGAAATGAACTTCCTTAGAAGAACAAAAAGCTGCACAAGAATGGATCGGTTAAAGAACGAGTTATATATATATATCCATTATCCATTAAATTATAAAATCAAAGGCTATAGAGAAAAAATGGTTTAGACATGTGGAAAGAATGAACGTAACAAGATTACCGAAAGCAGCATTTAACTACAAGCCAAGAGGTTCAAGGAATGTATGAAGGAGAGTTAAAAGATGGATAGAACAACTGTGAGGCGGAACAGACATTTTGCCTAGTCCGTGAAGCGAAGAAGAAGAAGAAGAAGAAGAATAACAATAATAATAATAATAATAATAATAATAATAATAATAATAATAATAATAATAATAATAATAATAATAATAATAATAGTAGTAATAATAACTTCCTTGCAGTTAGCTTTGGTTCTTCAAGGACTAAAGGGAGAAAACTTTGATTAAAGATCTCCCGATCATCCAGGTTTGGGGTTGACGCATTAGTCTAGAAGGATACAAAACAAGGATGTGACTTCACCCTTGCTCTTTATCATATACCTGTACATGGATAGAATACTTCGAGAATGGCGAGAGATGAGACATGGTTCTCATGGTCTATTCAGGTTAATAGAAACCTAAAACTAGACTCCTGCTTTTTGTAGATGATTTGGTATTAATAGCTACAACAGAAACAGATTTACAATATTCTATGTACAATTTTAATATAATTGCAAAAAGGTACAACATGGAAATCATTATAAAGAAAACTGAAGTGCCTTTTGCAGGCAATAAAAAAATGTTTTGGACGATGAAATTTTGGGACGAGTAAATGAATTTAATTTACTAATTAACTAACTCACTGGCACTACCGTACCCGCAGATTTATGGCTGCGCGGACATATGCTCTCCATACATCCATATCTTGAGCTAATGTTTTCCAATCATTCCCTGTATAATCTACTTCCCTCAAATCATGGTTAATATTATTCTCCTACATCATTCGTGGTCTACCAATTGGGAGATTTCCTTCTGGTTTTCCTACAAGAAGCTTCCATGCACGTCTTTAATTTCCCATTCGTGCCACATGTTCTGCCCATCGCAGTCTACGAGACTTAACCGTTCTTATTATATCTGGCTTCTTATAGAGACCATATAGTTCACAGTTATGTAGTATTCTCCATTCATCTGCTTGTTCATCTCTCTTTGGTCAAAAAATTTCCAAGAATGTTATTCTCAAATACTCGAAATCTCCTTTTCTCCTTTAAAGTAAAGTGCATCTTTCGGATCTATATAATATAACTGGTAGAATAACAGTTTAACTTTTTTTGAAAGGAGTTGTGATGACAACAGTCCTTATATTGCATAATAGCATGCATTTACAGAATTGAGCCTATGTTTAGAATTTAATTACTAGGGTTATAATTAACACTTTAAGATTAACATGACGTAGCAACGAAAATCACAAATTTCACAAAAGAATATGGGAATATTTAATAGTATATTGAAGCCATTTTTAGTGCAAAATAACACAAGATCACGACTTTATAAGGTTCTTTCTTGCAAGACCAGTATTCAGATATGGTAGTGAAGCATGGACAATACAAAGAGGAGATGAATGCCGAATAACAGCAAATGAGATACGATTTATGCGCCGTACAGCAGGTTGTACCAAATGGGACCATACAAAAATTGGGAAATTATGGAAAAGTTGGGTATAGCACCCTTTCTACATCCTATACAAAACTAACAGAACAACTGGAAAGCCCATCTTCAAAGAATGTTATCTTATAGAATTTCAAAAGCTATGCTTCATTGCTATCCTCAAAATAAAAGACCGCTGGGACGTCCAAAAAAGTGCTGAATGGAAAATTCCTCTTTGAGACCATAAGGGGCCACATGACCTAATACTTGCACGGATGATGATGATATCTAAATCACAATAAACACAAGGGTATTCCTACAATTTAAATTATTATCTTCAATATATTGTTTTACTCTTGATTTAACGAATAATTTATAAAGTATACAATATATAAAAATGAAAATAAAACAAGACAATGGGAGTGTCTATTATTACTTATGGATCCGAAACATGGACAGTGACAACACAAATCTGCTGATCAATATAAGGATATCAAATAACAGACAAAAAACATAACACAGAAATAAGACAACTAAAAGTAGAGGAATTAAACACAACAATAGAGAAATACAGAACAAACTGGAAAGAACACTTGGCAAGGATGACTGATAATAGAATACCAAAAGCAGCATACAGCCATTCACCACGAGGAAGAAGAAGTTTGGGAAGACCAAAGGAAAGATGGAAAGAGCAGCAATTTGGAGCCGGAACAGGATAGTAAATAAGCCGAAACCGTAAAGAAGAAGAACAAAATAAAACTACTAATGACATAAAATAAATTTAATTGTGGATTAAAAAATTATTTAACTATAAATAATTGAATAACACAAATGATAAGAGTCAAAGCGCGGCAATCCTTGATGTCTTGAGGAAGGGAATTCCAGGAGCGATCAGAGTCTACTGTGAAGTAAGTAGAATAAGATGAAATGCTGAGAAGAAGACTTTTTAGGCAGAATCTAGCAAAAATAGTAGTAGTGGAAGATGAAGAAGACATTTACTTAGCTTTGTTGCGAATGTTACGTCAGTTACCAAGATGTTCACTTATCCTTTCAGCTGTTCTGGATGAGAGTAAACATTTTGTGAGTTAGGTAATAAAGCTGCGATTGAATGCAAACAGTTTTCGGTGCTGAATATCATATTCAATAGTCGCACGTGAAATCAATGCATTGGACCAGAATATACCAGCCAGCGTGAAATGTAATGCAGTTTGGAATTCTCATTCAATTAGCAGGAAATTCTATGTAATGTCATATCCAATTGAGTACCTGTTCAAATTATGCAAGTGTGGATTGCATTGGAATTTTCTTGCAACCCACTAGCTTTCACCTCCATCTTGTGTACAGAGGTTGATACATATATTCAATCAACAGAATTGTACAGGGTAAACAGCAGGTAAGTTACCTTTTGCACGATAGTGTGTTCTGTCGTACTTACAGGAATGGCGACCATGATTGAAAGTTCAGTCTCCAAAATTTCGGGGTTGTCAACCTATAAATAACTAAATAACTATACTGTAATATTATAAATTCCCTGCCTACGTCGGGAAGTAAAACAACTGCTCTTTATGTACACTATGTACAATGTATATACAAAAATATATCCAAACGGTAGTGTTAATATACATTATATGAAACAAATCACTGCATTTTAAATGAACTGAACTTTCTTTGAAACAATACAAAAAATGGGAATCGTATCCTTATTTATAGTTGAGTATTGTGTGGTGATATTTTCTACACGATCCGTTACTTTGGAGCTATTTTTTTTATTGGTTGTCACGAGAAAAAAACCTATGACACGCCAGTGACAACCAATCAAAAATAGCTCCAAAGTAACGGACCGTGTAGAAAATATCACCACACAATACTCAACTATAAATAAGAACACTATTTCCAACACACAGCCAGTCTGCAGCCGACATTTGAAGAGTTGGGAGATCAAAGAGCACGCAGAATCTCCTGAGGATGTCTACCGCAGTAGTAGACGACACGTTGAGTGTTAATAAAACCAGACCACGGCCATTTAGCCCGAAAAACATAAAATACATGAATAAAGATGTTATTGTTTTATCATTATGTATTATTTTGAAAACACTATCGTGCAAAATAAAATGTACAATACACGTTTGTGAAGTGTTTTACAGAATCTCGGAAATTAATAACCTCACTATCGCTCGGGTTTTTAATAATTTCCTTCTTTCTGTAAAATCCACTTCCCAACCTCGCATTGTAATACACTATTTCTTTTAAAGCTACGAAATTTACTTTTAGCCTCATAACATACTCCGTTAATGACGAATCAGGTAAATTTTGAAGAAATGGCTTAATTGAAATACCTAGGAAAAATATTATAATTAGAAATAGGAATGAGGTGCACAAAGAAATTAATTATTTACAGTAATCTAACAAGAGGTTGAGTTTTTCTCAAACAAATCACGAGCAACAAAGTAGCGACTGATTTTTGTCTATACACTCAATATGAAATTCCTCAGACCAATAGCAGGATATCAAAGAACAGACAAAAAACATAACACAGAAATAAGACAACAACTAAAAGTAGAGGAATTAAACACAACAATAGCGAAATACAGAACAAACTGGAAAGAACACTTGGCAAAGATGACCTAGAATAGAATACCAAAAGCAGCATACAACTATTCACCACGAGGAAGAAGAAGTTTGGGAAGATCAAGGAAAAGATGGAAAGAGCAGAAATTTGGAGCCGGAACAGGCTAGTAAATAAGCCTAAACCGTGAAGAAGAAGAAAAGAAGAAGAAGAAGAAGGAGAAAAACTCAATCTCGCGTTGGATTTGGAGTGACTATTTAACGAATAATACAACACCAGAAGCTAAAATAATTATAATGTTTAATATTTACCAAATGTGAGGTTATGTGTTCCGATCTTACTTCCGGGCTGTTTAGTTATAAATAGCATATCTTTGCTGTTAAATATCTTTGGGCTTGGGAAAAATCAGTAACAAATGATTGTGTGAGAAACAACTATTAACAAAAATTTCCCTTTTTTATTTAGGAATATTCCACAATACAGTGTTTTTCCTTCAACCCAAAGTGATTTGTCGCCAGAGGTTCCTGTCTAAAGCATCTTCTTCCCTCAAATCTCTAGATTCCTTACTTCTCTTCACTCCATTCATCGATCGTTCTCTAGGACTGCCTGTTCCCCTTCTTCCATTAGCTTTCCAATTAAGGATCTTCTTTGGTAATCTCTCTTCTTCCATTCTTATGAGGTGTCCATACCATTTCAAACGTTTTTCTTCTATTTTTCCTAATATGTTTTTTCCAACTTGCGTAATTTCGCTTATTGTGCTGTTTTTGACCTTATCCCTTCTTGAAATTCTTGTCGATCGCCTCCAAATATCAATTTCTGCTGCTAACAGCTTGTTGGCTTGTTTTCTATTTATTGTCCAGGTTTCGGACCCATATAATAAAATGCTTTGTAACAGAACTTCAAATATAGTTTTCTTCATACTGTATATTTTATTTCTATTCCAAAACACTGAGTTCAACATATCAGTGATTCTTCTTCCACCAGTTATTCTTCTTTCATTTTCTGTAGTTGAGTTCTCACTTTTATCTATAATAGATCCTAAATATTTAAAAAAATTTAACATTACGTATGATTCATAAATTACTTTTTAGCTCATCTGTTGTATCAAGTGAAATATATTCTGTTTTTTTTATAATTTATCTGTAATCCCCATTTATGTATTAACATTAATGCAGATTCATTATACAACATTCAATAATTTTTTAGAGGAACAGAACTAATTTTTTTGTTGTTTTTTTGGAGTTTTTTTTTTCTTTTGGCATTTCTTGCTGTACCATATCGATCGTAAATTGTTGAATCGATACCCTTTCAAAAATTTAATTTGCGGAGATATATCTCATTACGAATAGGAAATGGCAATTTTATCAACAGAAAGAGGCAATTTTATCAACAGAAAGAGGCAAAATTATGAGATAAAAAATCGTCATCACATGACCCTATGGCCATATAGAGTCCTGGCCTCCCCAATCCTCATATTCCACATTTTTCTAACCACCGCATCCTACTTTCAGTTCTTGATATCAAGTATCTGGTTATTGTCCTTTCTCACTGCTTCCTCCCATCTATTTTTTTTGGTCTTCCTTGAGATCTTTTCCGTCAATGTTGCGTTCATTACTTTCTTCGGAATTCTTTGAACCTGCATTCTATGCACATGTCCAGCCCATTGTAAGCTCCTAAGTTGGATTACGGTACCTAAATTAGACATTCCATATAGCTGTTTAAGACATTGGTATTAAAATTAAATGGGAAGATATTCTCCAGAAACCAGCGAAATCCGACATCAGCAGTGGCAGTTTACCTGAAACCAGAAATTTTTAAATCGCTCTAACGGCTGCTGTATTATTTGTCTCGTGACAAAACCGTATATATGAGATTTAAACAATAACGGCATCTACATGTACAGACTGCAATAAATTCTACATTAGGAAAACTAACAGAAGCTTCAACATTAGATTCAAGGAACATTTCAGAGATTTCATTTATAATGGAGGAAAATCAAGTTACGCAAAACATGTAATTCAGGCTGGACACCATATGCATAACATCGATAACACCCTCACAATAGTACATAGAGAAAACATTCCAACGAGAATAAATATACTGGAGGAAATCGCAATGCTAAGAGAAATCAACACAACCTGATTCTCAATGAATCTTCACCCAGTCCACACAATCCTCTGTACAAAATTCTCACAACCAAATCAGTGCTTCAACAAGGGTCAACAAGTACGGACCTAATGCATTCTACTGATGATGGGACTAGTCCCGAAAAGACCTACAGAGTTTTAAAATAACTTAAGTTGAGGAGACGGACCTACAAGGTAACTATTTTATAGTTTTTAACCTACATTATATTACTGAGATTTAATAAACAACAGAAATACATATTCCGCAAATAAACAAAATTGGAGCACACATCTGACTTGCTGAAAAATTATTTTCTGATTTTTCTTTCTCCACGCAACTTGCAATTCTTAAGCGCTGTTGTAAACTATATTGCACTTATCTTACCATCCTACATTAATTTTAATGGAGGGTGATTACGGTAGAGCACTAAAGATTATCTCACTTGTTGCGTCGTATTGTGTTAATTAATATATTTCATACGGTTTATTAAAGTCCTGGTAAACCATAGAACAAAACACCTTGACAAGCCGAGAATACAGAACAGTCTATTCGCCGCAATACAGTATCGATTCTAACTTTGGTAGTTTAAAGTTGTGCTACAGCATCACCAAAACGTTCAACTCACTTCTTGTTCTTCTTCTTCTTCTTCTTCTCATTGTTTTAGGTCCATGATCTGTTCCATCCATAACTAAGAGTTCTTCCATCTCTCTTTTGGTCTTCCAAGTGTCCTTCTTCCATCCTCCAGTAACTAATCTCTTGCTATGCGTACAATTCTATATGTTGTCATGCGGAATACTCTATGGAGCAAGCTCGAGTTACTCTGCTCTAAAATTCGCTTTACATACTTCTAGGACTTGTAGAGGGAACTGAGTTGATAATATTTAGAATTGGAAACAATGTCCGGAAACTTACCGTTCCCGTGCTACAACCGTTTGAAAACAAGCATTGCCTGAACGTACGTCACGTGTATCAACAAGTAATAGCTTCGCGATTGTCCACCGCTGTGGTCTCGAGGTAGCGTGCTGCTATGTCACGCAGCGGGCCCGGGTTCGATCCCGGTCCCACCTGTAAGACAAATGTCAGGAAAACGTTAAGGCCCAAACGGTCCCCGAAATCATATGGCCATCGCAATCATCATCATTCATATTCATCTTTGATTAAGTTTAGGATTAGGGACTCTCCTGGCACATCGCTATTATCATCACCATCCATCATATAATCGGGGCAAAGTAACCCCGCTTTCCAGGCGCCCCAACCTCAGAAGTGTGTTACAAGTACGCCCTGCCAGGAGAGAACACCAGGAATGTCGAAAGACAACCTGGGGCATTTGCAAAAAAAAATAGCTTCGCGATTCGTTTAAATCGAAAATTTCCCTATCGAGTATTCCAAGAGTTGCTGTTTTTTCAAAAAATGCCCAATTATTTTCAAAATTTTGAAAATTTCAAAAATTGATTGTGGAGGGTGTGTCCGGGGTTATTAATGCAAGTCATGATTCAGTTTCCATTTTGTATCTTTGGTTATTAATGAGTTGAATTGTAAAATAAGTGATGTACTGTGTCAGGCCTCGCGTTAAAAACATTTTTCTCAAACGGCTGTAGCACGAAAACGGTAAGTTTCCGAACATGGTTTCCAATTCTAAATATTATCAACTCAGTCTCCTCTACAAGTCCTAGAAGTTTGTAAGGGGAATTTTAAAGCACTCTATATATGTTGATTCCATTCAAATATTATTTTTCCACTCATTCACCTATTGTCTGAATATTCAGCTGCTTTCTTATTTCTTCACTTCTCAATCTCAAGAACTGAGATCAGAAAACCTGATCACAAGACCATGATGCTGGTCTAATTGGAAACTAGCTCAGGATAGGGATGTATGGAATCAACCGCTGTAGACTAGTGGTAACGTCGTTACTCTCTAGCGCGAGGGATTCTGTTCGATCTCTGGTCGGGACAAGCTTCCCGAGTAAGGTTTTTTCGGACTCATCCTCACCTTTAAAATAAATCTCACAATATTTTAAAGTTCAAATAGTCCCGAAGAACATCTAGCCGTCACAATCATCCATTTCAGAGGCTATTTAACTCATGCCCCAAATGAGAGTCAATGACCAATCACGTTTCAATGATTTCTATTTTACAACCAATCAGAGTCGTGTTTCACGAAATATTTATCAGTGTTATAATTACCATATTAAAGAAAGCTCCTCCTTTTTAATATTCTGAACAGGTCTGACCATTATTTTGCAGTGACTGAGCCTGTGAGAAATACGGCTACCAGATTGTATATATAGTGCATAGATGACAACACATAGCGCTTGCGGGAGTTAATATAAAAACATTTGTAGCAATTTATTATACCACCAAAAAAAGAAACCACTGTTTGCACTTTGTTAAATTTATTTTTTCCCAGGTAAGAATCCAGAAAAATATAATTGTCATATTTACATCATACGACATCAGAAATGAATTAATATACAGTTTGATGTGTTTCATTTTTTCTCCGCTAGAGAGCATACTTACAATATTGCGTTCCTTTGGCAATAAATAGTATGATCTGGTTGCAGTGATAAACAAAAGAAGCAGATGAAGCGTACCTATCGTTTCTCATTTGTTTTCAAACATCGCCGTTTACATTAAATATATAAATATTTTAAAATAGCTGTAGTTAAATAATGATTTGTGAGTAAACAGCTTAATTTTATTCTTTAAATAGTCCTAACAAATGCCACCCTTAATTTCCAAATTCTCATAAGTAATGCCACGAGTGATTTCCAAATTATCGATAAATTCACGACTCACGAAGTGAGGAGTGAATTTATCTAGAGAATTTGGAAATCAAGAGTGGCATTTGTTAGGACTATTTAACGAAAAAAATTAAGCTGTACTCACAAATCATTATTTAACTATAGTTAATTTAAAATATTTATATATTTAATCTAAACGGCGATGTTTGAAAACAAATGAGATACTATAGGTACGCTTCATCTGCTACTTTTGTTTATCACTGCAACCAGATCATACTATTTATTGCCAAAGGAACGCAATGTTGTAAGAATGCTCTCTAGTGGAGAAAAAATGAAACACATCAAACTGTATATTAATTCATTTCTGATGTTGTATGATGTAAATATGACAATTATATTTTTCTGGATTGTTACCTGGGAAAAATACATTTAAGAAAGTGCAAACACTGGTTTTTTTTTTTTTTGGTGGTATAATAAATTGCTACAAATGTTTTTATATTAACTCCCGCACGCGGCATGTGTTGACATCCATGCACTATATATACAATCTGGTAGCCGTATTTCTCACGGGCTCAGTCACTGCAAAATAATGGTCAGACCTGTTCAGAATATTAAAAAGGAGGAGCCTTCTTTAATATGGTAATTATAGCACTGATAAATATTTCGTGAAACACGACTCTGATTGGTTGTAAAACAGAATTCATTGAAACGTGATTGGCCATTGAGTCCAATTTGGGGCATGAGTTAAATATTCTAGATAAATTCACTCCTCGCTTCGTGAGTCGTGAATTTATCGATATTTTGGAAATCACTCGTGGCATTGCTCATGGTAATCATCTCGTTGCTCTATGGAGCGAGCTCGAGTTACTCTGCTCTAGTAAGCCAGAGAAAAGAGCTTAGGAAGAGCAACAGAATGGGGACGTGAAAGCATTGGCGGATCTTAGAACTGCGCAGATGATACGGTGGCATACCAATTGATTTGAATGTATTATTATTATTTGCTGTGTTAAGAGCATTAAGTTCAAAAATGGGACAAAATGAATTATCATAACGAGCATGTCTGAAAAATAAACTAATATCTTTCAATGGACTTAACAGCATCTTCAGAAAAAAACACAAATATAGTCCTGCACTATTATATTGTTTTATAATGTATTACTGGCCTATATTTTTAATCCTTCTATTGTAGGTGATGTAGATGTGATGTCACAACACCGTATTTTCCGAAACTCACGCATCTCATTTTGAGCTTAGTAAAGTAATACCTTGTTAATTACAGAAAAATAAATAAATAAATGGCAGTTATTTAGACGACTAGTTACAAAATCAGGGGTTTAGTAACGAGATGCTCAGGTTAGAACACGACCGAAGAGAATGTTAAAAGAGCAGAGAGTTACTAAACCTAATTTTGTAACGTGTTGTCTACAGTATTTTATCTACGTTCAGAGTAATTTAGTATATGTTGTATATTTAGTGTATTTAATTAAATTTATTTATTGTGGAAACAATATGTTTAGACAAAGAGTAATGTGGGCTTTGGAGAAAAAAAAAGACACCTTAAATCAACAATATTATATTACGATACGAGGTTGGGAAGTGGTTTTTATAGAAGCGAGGATATGATTAAAAAGCGAGCGATAGCGAGGTTTTAAATTTCCGAGATTCTGTAAAACACTTCACAAGATGGTGTTTTCAAAATAATAGTAAAATAATATATTTCTTGGAAATATTTGCGTTCATTAAATACAACAGACTAACGTTAACAGTGTGGTCAATGTTTATACTGTAAATTCCGAAAATAATTTAGTTCATACTACAGTAGGCCGTGACATCGATCAGTCATAAAATGACGGCAAGTATGAATTTATTGTTTTATATTGTTTCAAATAAAGTTCATTTAATTTAAAATGCAGTGGTTTGTATCGTATAATGTATATTGACACTGCCTTTTGGATATATTTTTGTGTATACATTGTACATAAAGAGCAGTGGTTTTACTTCCCGCACGAGGTGGTAATATGTAATACTACAGTATAGTTATTTAGTTATTTATAGGTTGGCAACCCCGCAATTTAGGAAATTGAACTTTGAATCATGGTCGCTACGACAGAACGCACTAATCGTACAAAACATTGTTATAGGTATATTCTGCAATTTTGGGAGCTAGTTTCATATGTTGATTTGAAGTAAAATTGAGCGGAGAAGGTGATTTTCACGGTTCATCAGGAATAATTTTAAAATCAGTCCAAGATGCTGCTATTAATGTACTTCCAGAAAAGTCAAGGAAAGTTTATTTATGTAAGTAAAGTAAAGTGATCCCACAACAGGCCTCAGGAGGCCCTTGGAGTAGTAGGAGGTTAAGGCTCCCACATTTTCTAGACAATCGGCACTTTATGTCAGCCGGGTTGTCAGCCCTGCGTGACGGCCGCCTTTACCCCCAGAACAAGCGTCTGGTACTCATTTCCGTTAGAGGCTGAGTTTAAAAATCCTGACCCCAACGGGACTTGAACCCAGTTACACGAAATCGTCTACAAAGTGTATTTTACATTTTGTTGAACCCGTATTTTATATTTTGATAGCGTGTTTTGTTAGAATAAAAAGTATACGTTCTATTGCTTAGGAACGATACTAGTAAAAATTCATGTAAGTTCCGATGAGGTATTAAGTCACAATAATAGAATATACGAATAAAAACTATAATATTGTCACCTTGTAGGTCCCTCTCCTCAACTTATGATGTTTTAACACTCTGTAGGCCTTTCGGGACTAGTCCCATCATCAGCAGAATTAATTAGGTCTGTATTTGTTGACCCTTGTTGAAACATTGACTTAGTTGTGAATATTTTGTATAGAGGATTGTGTGAGCTGGGTATGTTCTCATTCAGAATCAGGTTTTTATCGATTTCTCTTAGAATTGCAATTTTCTCCAGTATATTTATCATAAATAATGCCACGAGTGATTTCCAATTTATCTTGAGAATTTGGAAATCAAGAGTGGTATTTGTTAGGACTATTTAACGAATAAAATTAAGCTGTTTACTCAGAAATCATTATTTAACTATAGTTATTTTTTAAATATTTATATATTTAATGTAAACGGCGATGTTTGAAAACAAATGAGAAACGATAGGTACGCTTCATCTGCTTCTTTTGTTTATCACTGCAACCAGATCATACTATTTATTGCCAAAGGAACGCAATATTGTAAGAATGCGCTCTAGTGGAGAAAAAATGAAACACATCAAACTGTATATTAATTCATTTCTGATGTCGTATGATGTAAATATGACAATTATATTTTTTCTGGATTGTTACCTGGGAAAAATACATTTAAGAAAGTGCAAACAGTGGTTTCTTTTTTTGGTGGTATAATCAATTGCTACAAATGTTTTTATATTAACTCCTGCATGCGGCATGTGTTGACATTCATGCACTATATATACTATCTGTTAGCCGTATTTCTCACAGGCTCGGTCACTGCAAAATAATGGTCAGACCTGTTCAGAATATTAAAAAGGAGGAGCTTTCTTTAATATGGTAATTATAACACTGATAAATATTTCGTGAAACACGACTCGGATTGGTTGTAAAACGGAAATCATTCAAACAGTGATTGGTCATTGACTCTCATTTGGGGCATGAGTTAAATAGTCCTCGTTATATGTTTTCTCTATTTAATATTATGAGGGCGTTATCGATGTTATGCTTGAATTATATGTTTTGCGTAACTTGATTTTCCACCATCGATAACGCCCTCACAATATTACATAGAGGAAACATAACAACGAGGATATATATACTGGAGGAAATTGATATTCATGCGCAGAACAGCGGGTTACACCGGATGGGATCGGAAAAGGAACACCGATATCTTAAAAGAATTGAAGACTACGCCAATTTTGGAATATATTAAACAGTATCAACTAAATTGGAAACATCATCTTGAAAGAATGAGTTCAAATCGGATCCCCAAAGCTGTTTATAATTATATACCAAGAGGACGAAGATCACTGGGCCGTCCTATGAAACGCTGGAGGGAAAATTTTCTATAGGATCGTAACAGGTCTTGGCCTAATACTTGGAAGGAAGAAGAAGAAGAAGGAAATTGTAATTATAAGAGAAATCGATAACAACCTGATTCTGAATGAGAACATACCCAGCTTACACAATCCTCTATACAAAATAGTCACAACTAAGTCAGTGCATCAACAAGGGTCAACAAATACAGACATAATTCATTCTACTGATGATGAGATTAGTCCCGAAAGGCCTACTGAGTGTTAAAACATCTTAAGTTAAGGCGACGGACCTACAAGGTGACTATTTTATAGTTTTTTTTCGTATATTGTATTATAGCCTAGGAACTACGAACTAAAGCGTCACTGATTGTTATAAAAGTAGATAAATAAATCAAACTACCCACCGTACATAATTTTTACACTCACTGTAGTTTGTCCTTTGAACAAAGAAAATTCTTAGAGAGAAAACATCTGCACCAGACTTTTACTGTAGACAAATCAACATCACTTGCGTCAAGACCACAAGAGACAATTCCTTACTGTATAATAATATGCAATTTGAGTAAACATGAAGTTGTGCGGTTTTGTGGATTCTTGTAACTGTTATCTAAGTACGCTTCCATAACAACCTTCTCTTGTCTCTGCGGTTGTTTAATTAGCTACAAGTACAATTCACTATTACTTAATTCACAATTTTGTGTGAGAAGTTTCTAAATCTCATTGTGGTAATACAAATACTAGGAGAAGACTAGCGGCTGGAATGTGACTTGGTGAGTACAAATAACACCACGCAGAGCATCACTTTCCTTAATAATAGCGTTAGCAATCATGCTAACTCTATTTAAAATATAGTTCAGGACAACAAGAAAAAAAAACATTTATAGAGGCGAAAGTTTTATTCTGTGGTTTTATATACAGATGCATTTGTTGAATAAAACTATATCCCTCGTTTTCCCCTTCAGTCCCCGCTAGTCTTCTGGTGAGTAACGAACAATATTACTACTACTACAATGGCATAGCACCCCAATGTTCGGTCTAGTCTCTCCTTTGTTAGGAGTTACGAGATCAAGTTAATTTACTTACGCTTTTTCCCTAAAGATGTCACGAATGTATGCGGTCAACATAATAATAATAATAATAATAATTATTATTATTATTTTTTTTTTTCTGGCAGAGATAAGGCCATAAGGCCTCCTCATCCACTCAACAAGTACAAATTACAAGTATATATTTGACCATATAGATTAGGCCTATATATACACTATACTAATTATAAAGAATTGAAAATATATCGTATGTTGTAAAGGGAATTTCATGTAAAAATAACACTTTATACGATGATAATAACAATAATAATACTTATGATATTGTCCACCGCTGTGGTCTCGAGGTAGTGTGCTGCCTTGTCACGCAGCGGGCCCGAGTTCGATCCCCGGTCGGGACAGTTTTTCTGAGTGAGGTTTTTATCGAGGTTTCTCCTCACCTGAAAGACAAATGTCAGGAAAATTTTAAGGCCCAAACGGTCCCCAAAATCATATGGCCATCGCAATCACCATCATTCATATTCATCTTAGATTAAGTTTAGGATTAGGAGCTCTCCTGGCACACCACTATCATCATCATCATCCATCATATAATCGGAGCAACGTAACACCGCCTTCCAGGCGCCCCAACCTCAGAAGTGGGTTACAATTACGCCATTGCCAGGAGATAATACCAGAAATGTCTAAAAGGATAAAACTGGTGGCATTAAAAATACTTATAATAATAATTATTATTATCATCATCATCTTCAAGGTATGGGCCCGTCGGCCTGTTCCGCTTCCCGGTGCACTATATGCTGCAGGTGCAGGTCGTCTTTCCAACGACGTTTTGGTCTTCTTACATTTCTTCGTCCTAGAGGTTTATAATGAAGCTTTATTATTATTATTATTATTATTAAATATATTCTTAGGTATTCCTTTTTCTCCTCCTCCTTCTCCCCCTTCTCCTTCCCGATTGTAATTTGAATTTAAATCCCGTTCTGGACTATATTTGGAATGGTCCATCCATCTGCGCCGCGTCTTCCTATATCTGTGTGTTCACATTGACAGTAGTTGAGAATTTCAAAAGGTAGACAGTGAACTAACATCCATATAACATGCTGTCTTCATTGTTAGTATTTATACATGTGATCTGTCATTCTTCTGCATTCTACTTATTCTTTGCGTTTTTATTTCGAATTCCTCAGTGTGACACCTAAAATATATCGTAAAAACATAATTTGTTAAGTACTTTTTACACTTTTATCATCTTTGCATATCCTCTATAGTATTTCCCGTAGCCTACGTTTAGAAAACCTTTAATCGCTGTGTATATCGTATTATTTTTAATAAATATTGCAATAATATCTGTACTAGAGGATGAACGTTTTTCTCGTGTTTGTTTAGTTTCCTTTACGTCTGCAATATCTAGAAGCGTTGTGAAATTCGTGAACGGGAAATTGTAGAACACCGAAGAGAAATGTAAGAAACGAGATACTGATAAAATGGGAATCTTAAAATCATTGAATTCAGTGCATGAGACTCCTTCAAAAAGTTCACACTTGCATCAAGAGACACCTATCTTCCATCAAGCCAATATCCGGCCTCTCTTCTGGTATCCGGCATCGAAAATCACAGATTTTCAATATCTATTACCACTGTATGACCTCCTAAAACACTTCCTTCTTCTACACACTCTTCGAATCTTTTCTTTTTTTCACAATAAATATTTTCAAATATCTTTCACATCTTATTACGAACTGTTGGTTTTCTTAGGGCTTAAAGAACCTTCGGGACTTGGAATTTTGGTAGCATGAGGTTCTGGCCGAGCGTTAGTATGTGGATGTATTAGTTATAAAGACATACGTGTTTTTTGAACATAAATAAAATGATTCTTAATCTATATATTTTTATTTCTAGAGAATAATGATTACAATAACCCTAAGTTTCTAACCCTAAATAACTAATCTAAGCTTATATTAAGAAAACCTACATTCCAACTTTCTTTAGGTTTGAGAGAGGGAGATGGGGGTTTATCAATCTACCCTAATTTACATTTTAATAAGTATCTAATACTTCCTACATTTGAAAAACAGTATTAAAATATTTAAGATACTTGAATACATTTCTAACTGTTCCTAGCGAATTTATTAAGAAAAACGATATGTAGACTTACCCATCAGTTACTCTTGCTTCCACAGATAAACAGAGTTCCATGTTTTCAAGGTTTGTATACTAAACTTCTGACCTACAGCTACCCTAACTTAACTGTACTTAGTCTAAATGCAGAGATTTTATAGTTAGCCTTGAAAACTTTGTTCTGCCATAATCAAAACTCTGTCCTGAAATATAATATGTCTAAGTGCATTATTTCAACAAATGTTTTTATTTGGAATAATTAAAATAATCTATGAAATAATTAAATATCTATGTAAAATACTCTATGTATTCATAACACATCTACAAGGTGACATTTAATTACACCGACAAACTGCAGGGACTGATTCCTGACTGGAAATGGAGGGAAAAATGTCCTATGAATAAGCGTCCATAAATGCATCGTTGCCACGGTAAATGGTACTGACGAATGATATTCTCTCGACCCCGTTGCATGGCCTGCTAGATCACCGGACGTAAACCCCCTGGATTTTTACCTCTGGGAGCATCTGAAAGCGTTGTGTATGCTGAACCAGTTCCTGTGACGCTATTCGGAGATGGGCTAAAACTTGCGAAAGAGCGAGGCAATCCAGGATATGATGTGTGAACGCGTGCATTGCATCCCATGGAGGCCAATTTGAACATTTGTTGTGACGTGGATGCGATTGTGATATCAGGAAATTGAAATCAATACACCTAGAAGCTTCGGACCTACTCTGCCAGGTAAAATAAAGCTATTATTATTGTGATATGTACTGTGTACCGGGCGATTTGTTGTCGTTGCACGAAAATCGTTAATTTATGGACACTTGTTTATAGGATCTTTTTTCCTTCATTTTCAGTCAGGAATCAGTTCCTGAAGTTTGTCGGTGTAATTAGCGTTCGTCTTGTATAATAATGAATATCAGATAATAAAACCATAAACATGGATTAGCATAATCTTGTAATAGTGTAGTTTCTCTGGTAACTAGTAATAACATATCAAAATTAACAACATATATTGTCTACAAGTCCACCGCTGTGGTCTCGAGGTAGCGTGCTGCCTTGTCACGCAGCAGGCCCGGGTTCGATCCCCGGTCGGGGCAGTTTTTCTGGATGAGGTTTTTATCGGGGTTTTTCCTCACCTGTAAGACAAATGTCAGGAAAACTTTAAGGCCCAAACGGTCGCAGAAATCACCATCACCATCATCATCCTTATCATTATCATCATCATCATCCTTCACCGGTGTGGAAAGCAACGGGAAGCTACCACACCTACAATTCCCTAGTAAAGCTGCAAGCATAGCATGAAAATGCTATGATTGCAGTGAAGGACCTGCCTTCGGGCAGAATTACTATGGATGAAATGCCTACAAATAGATCATATTAATGGTCTTTTAAAATCGGCGCGGTGGAGGTTCAAACCCGACCGGGGTCGACAGATTTTTTAGGATGGAAAAATCCAAGGAGCAGTCCTTCGGGAGGACATTAAAGCCGTGAGTCCCTAGTCTGAAAATGTTTAGGCTCGTAAAAGTCCTTAAGCCTAAATAAAAAGGCCTATAAGCAAAATTTTCCAAATTTTCCCATCCTAGTATTACCTTGGTTCCTTTGAGTCGGAACGCTGATCCCGGGGCACTCAATGACATCTATCGGAAAATAAGTGTAACTAAATTAGTATGGTTCAGTTTTTCACCTGTAGAGGGAGAGCGCATAAGTCTCATTGAGAGGACTTATAAGAAGAAGTCAGTCTTTTAAACTTTTACCAGGCTATACCGGAATTCTATCAGAAGTGTTGAAGTAACTAAATAGGTAATGTTCAGTAGCCTGTATTCTCCATTTGCAGAGAAGAATTTACAGTGTGAATGGAGAAGTTTTGATTATCAGTGGGCAATATTATCTTTATGGGAAACCAGGCGTAATAAGAAGAATTTAGTCCCATAGGTCTCGCGCTGTAGCCGAGCGGTTAAGGTAGGAAGCCTTGGCGCTGGTTCGAGTCTCCATGGGGGAAGAAATTTTCTCATGATATTTCGGCCAGTATGGGACCGGTGCCCACCCAGCATCGTGAGGCAATTGGGTAGCTACAATAAGTAGCGGCTCCAGGTTGAGGAACCAGCTATAACGGCTGGGGGACTCGACATGCTAACCACATGTCACCCCTACACTGGCTGTTGATCATCTACCTCTGTGATTGACACATGTGGATGTGAAGGGCCAGCAGCCGGCTGGTAAAAGGGCAACCGCTGAAAAGTGGAAAGACCCTCAATCGGATAGTCCCATAGACTGCGATAGGTAGTACATGTAACACGAATGAGTAATGACAGAAGGGCATGGAAATTTATTATAAGAAAATCAGAGGAAAACACTAAGTAGGTAGACAAAAAAAAGGTAGAAGAGTAACAATAACCATGATTTGAGAGACGTGAATTATACGACGAATGATTGGAAAACATTAGATCAGAATAAGTATATTTGGCAAACTTGTCATTGCGCAGCCATGAATCTCCTGGTTCGATAGAGCCAGGGAATGAATTATTTTTATTTCTATTTAGTTATTTATTATTTATTTAGCAGGTGAAGTTAAGGCCACGTGGCCTTCTCTTTCACTTACCAGGACAAACATATGTTACATTAAAATATAGCAATCACAATAATCTCTAATATTAATACAAAATGAAGATTTATTTATAAGATAATTCTATAAGATTAAGATCTATAATACAATAATGTTACTTATAGTTAACATTAAAACTAAAGCTAATAATAAAATGTATATAGAGCAAGATAAATTGTTTGGCAGAGACTGTCCCTATCTAATATACATAAAATAAAGAAAAATAACGAGTTATAATGAACTAATTTATCGGATATACGATATTTAAAACAAACAAATGAAAATATTTGTTTTAATACTAATTTCATAAAATAAATTATTAATTGTTAAAAAGTAATATCAGTGGGGTGTATAAGTTAGTTTGTTATTAAATAACACTGGTCGACAAGGTTTTCTTCACAAGAAATCTGATTAGTGAATCTAGTGTATGTTTTCACACTGAAATCAGAAATGTAGTCCGAATGTTTCCATCAGGCACAGTTTGTTTTGTGACAGCTACTTTTTAAAATCTTATTTCACCATTCTCTTTGACATTTCATAGTAACCTTTACTCTATATTTAGCTATTTTATTCAAGTTGTTTTCAAGGAAATTATATATAATATCATGCTGAGGCGTCAAAAGACAAGACTGCTCAGGTTCATTCATGTTTTGACATGCTCAGACCTGTTAATCTGGCATTGTGATGTGTCAGTCTCACTACGTTAAAAAATAATGGCCTAAACGTGAATCTCTTATCCCTGGCCAGAAAAAATGTGTCACATGTCCCTTTAGTGAATCCTGAAAGAAATATTATTTACCTCCGTTGCATATTAAATTAGGAGTAATGAAAAATGTCGTCAAAGTTATCGACATAACTTTCTGAAGGATTCATGTACTTGAAATCGAAAATTTTCCCAAAATCAGTGATGCTAAACTGAAAGAAGGAATTTTTATAGGACCACAAATATGATCATTGATGGCTGATGAACATTCTGAGGACTGTTAAATCCACTTGAAAAAGCAGCCTGGCAGTCTTTCAAAAACATATGTTGCAATTTCCTTGGAAACAATAAAGCGGAAAACTATCGTGGCCTAGTGGCTGATCTTCTGGATTCTAATAAAACAACATGTACCGGTATTTAAAAACTCACTTCTTGGACTCTCACTTAGACTTCTTTCCTGAAATTCTTGGGGCTGCCAGCGATGAATACGGTGAGCATTATCATCAACAAATGTCCAAGGCAAGTGGAGTTCTAATAGCTGGTTAACTATTTTTGGGTCAAGAAGAGAGATGTTCCAGATGCAAAATATGACCGAAAATCACTATTTACCACTTTCTAGGCAAGTCAAAATGTGTAGCATTACAAAAAATTGAAATGAACATCACACAAAACTCCTGCCTGATGGGGAAAAACTGAAATGATATTTGAATTCAGCATGAGAATTACTTCTAGAATCTATTATTTTTTATTCATGTGAAATAAAAAAAGTTCATTTTTGTAGACCAGTGTAATTCTTTAGTTTGCTATTGAACAATTTTATGGTTTGATAGTCCCTGGCATATGGCGGAAGGGAATTCTATGTTCTGGCAGGTGAAACTGTAAAATAGCTAGTACTAGACAGTGTGATGAGGAATTAGATGACTGGAAAACATTTTGTACAAAACATTTAGTACAAAAGAACATAAGATTACAGCTTTATAAGGTTCTCACAAGACCAGTATTAAGATATGATAGCACTGAGAAACAAAAAATAAACTTATTTTTTGTCTCAGAAAAAATGCGATTCTGATAGTATTTTTTCTTCTGAATTCAAATATGATATCGATTTTTATCCATCACGCAAGGTTTCCGAGAGACAGGAATTTATAATTTAAAACACTTTAATATTTTCTACATTCGTAACTACACAATTTCGAACATTCGGAATCACCTAGAAAGTAAGAAATGACAATTTTCTGCTTTATTTCGACTGTGGAGCATCTCTCTTGATGGTCCAACAATAATCGGCCAGCATAGTAGGATTCCATGTGCCTTGATATCTCATTTCCATAGCTGAAATCGTTTGAGTTAGCTCATTAGGTTTTATTTTACAATGGACAAATGGACGAAAAAACGTTTATTAAAAATAATTATTTAAATCCATTAATTGAAATTGAAATAAAAAACTGTGGGCGATGGAGAAATTCCGAATACATATTTGAAAACACGATAACAAACTGCATTAAGTACAACTATTGGAACTCATGAGACAAAAATCATGTTGACCAGTGTAGTCAAACATGGACAATACGAAGAAGAGATGAAAGCTGAATAACAGCAAATGAGTTATAATTTATAACGAGAGAATACACACAAATAAACGTAATTGGTTTGAACATATATAAAGAATGCCAAATAATCGTTTATCAAAACAGCTGCTTCATTATAGGCCTCTAGGCCGAAGAAATGTAGGAAGACCAAAACGTCGTTGGAAGGACGAACTGCGCCTGCGGCATGTAGTGCGCCGGGGAGCGGAACGGGCCAACAGGCCCATACCTTGAAGATGATGATTTTGATGAGATGTGATTTATGCGCCGTACAGCAGGCTATACAAAGTGGGACCATAAAAGAAATGAGAAAATTATGGAAGAGTTGGATGTAGAACTCATTCTCCAGCATATACAAAACTACCAGAACAACTGGAAAGCCATCTTCAACAAATGTCACCTCATAGAATTCCAAAAGCCATGCTTCGTTACTGCCCCCTAGGCCAAAGGTCGCTGGGAAGTCCAAAAAAGCGCTGGATGGAAAATTCCTCTTTGAGATCTAATACTTGCACGGATGATGTGATGATGGAAAACATTGTGTTAAAATGTTTCGGAAGAAAGCGTAGCAAATGTTTAGTATAAGGTATAAACATTACAGGCCATGAATTAAGAACACACTGGCACATTAGTTATTATGTCTAATGTACATGCGGAACCATTGTGAATGACGAAATCACATTTTGAACCGAGAAGACTAATTTGTTCCATTTTCACGAAGGTTGTAAAATGTATGTTAGAGTAAATAATGTAGTGCTTAGTAAATCTTCATGAAGGGTGACTAGTGGAATGGACGCTTTATTTTCCCCTTTCTCTGAAATTTATTTCTTTCGATTTGAATTTCACATCCACCCCGCTTCTAATGAAAATGAGAGCAACATTTCATAATTAAAAACCACACTGGAAGCAACAAGGAATATCATAAAATAACGAAAGTAGAGATAAAACTGACAACTGGTGAATTTGTTTGAACCTTTCAGTTGGCAGAGACAATAATAATAATAATAATAATAATAATAATAATAATAATAATAATAATAATAATAATAATAATAATAATAATAAATATTATTATTAAATAATAAAAACAATAATAATAATAATAATAATAATAATAATAATAATATTATTATTATTATTATTATTATTATTATTATTATTATTATTATAAATAACATTATTATTACTAAATAATAAAAACAATAACAATAGTTATTATTATTATTATTATTATTATTATTATTATTATTAATTATTATTATTATTATTATTATTATTATCAACAAAAACTTAGAACAAAAACTCATGTTAATGGAAATTGATTTTTTGGGGAGAGCAGTAAGATGTTCAAAATTAGAAAAAAATAAGAAATACTGTCATACGAAAAAAAATGAATATTAGATATGCGATAGTAGATTATATATTATATAAGCAATTAAATTGGTATGGACGTGTACAACGAAAGCAAGAAGAAAGGTTACCCAGGAAAACATTGGAATGGTGTCCACCTGGAAGAACAAGGAAATGAAGACCTCGAAACTTGTGGATGCAAGGAAATAAGAACTGGAATGAGAACAACAGGACTGGAGAACATGGAGTGGATGGATAGAGACGAGTGGAGAAGGAAAATAAAACTTTAGGCAAAAGTCTGTATATAAAAATTGATTATTTGTTCAGAATTTAATTTACTTATTGTTCTAGATTTTAATTCTCATGTTTCTCTACCATATGTCATTACTTACTTACTTACTCACTGGCATTATCGAACCCGTAGGTTCATGGCCGCGCGGACATAAGCTCTCCATACATCCCTATCCTGAGCTAATCCTTTCCAATCATTCCCTGTGTAATCTACTTCCCTCAAATCATAGTTAATGTTATTCTCCCACCTCATTCTTGGTCTACCAACTGGGCGTTTTCCCTCTGGCTTTCCTACAAGAAGCTTCCATGCAAGTCTTTCATTCCCCATTCGTGCCACATGTCCTGCCCATCGCAGTCTACGAGACTTGACTGTTCTTATTATATCTGGCTTCCTATAAAGACCATGTAGTTCATTGTTATGTAGTCTACCATATGTCATTATATGCATTATTATTGTATTTAAATTTTTGGTTTTGGTTTAAAAGGATTTTTGCAGGTGTTCAGCTGAAATATCTAAATTAAGGGAGGAAAGGAGATTGCAATTATTTGAGAATAAAGTACTTAGGAAAATTTTTGGACCAAAGAGAGATTAACAAACAGGTGAATGGAGAAGACTGCCTAACAACGAACTACATGGTCTTTATAGGAAGCCAGATATAATAAGTCTCATAGACTGCGATTGGCAGGGCATGTTGCAGGTATGGGGAATGAAAGACTTGCATGGAAGCTGCTTGTAGAAAAGCCAGAGGGAAAACGCCCAGTTGGTAGACCAAGCCTGAGGTAGGAGAATAATATTAACTATGATTTGAGGGAAGTAGATTATACAGGGAATGATTGGAAAGCATTAGCTCAGGATAGGGATGTATGGAGAGCTTATTTCCGCGCGATCATGAACCTACGGGTTCGTTAGTGCCAGTGAGTGAGTAGGTATTGCAGTACCCACTGGAATTAAAATTTTTAGTTGATTATCTACCGTATATGGGTCTCAACTAACATATAGTGCCCCCTGTTTATGATCTTTAGGTTTTGTATTCCTTTTTACAGTTGGTGGATTAACATATATATATATATATATCCATAGTAATTCTGCCCGAAGGCAGGTCCTTCACTGCAATCATAGCATTTTCATGCTATGCTTGCAGCTTTACTAGGGAATTGTAGTTGTGGTAGCTTCCCGTTGTTTTCCACACCGGTGAAGGATGGTGATGATGATAATGATAAAAGTGATGATGATTATGATGGCCATATGATTTCGGGGACAGTTTGGGCATTAAAGTTTTCCTGACATTTGTCTTACAGATGAGGGAAAACCCCGATAAAAACCTCACGCAGAAAAACTGCCGCGACCGGGGATCGAATCTGGGCCCGCTGCGTGACAAGGCAGCACGCTACCTCGAGACCATAGCGGTGGATATATATATATATATATATATATATATATATATATAGTTTCCAGTATAAAACCGGACACTCTGCGGCTGGCAGAGTGAAATGCGGACGAGGAGAGAGCGCTGCCTGACGGGTGAAACCCCGTGAGGCGTGTCCGGTTTTATATTGGAAGCCCTGTATATATATATATATATATATATATATATAGCCCTGTATATATATATATATATATATATATATATATATATCCTTTATTTCGAGTGTTAGATAGCAAACTACATTTTCTTTCACGGTTAAAGTTTAAATCCATATTTCGATAGATGAAAATGCAGTCATATATCTGGTTTGTTTACATTACAACTGGGACTTGGTTCGGGAAAGGTATAGCGGTTATAGCTGACTGATACAAAACGAAAACGACGTTTACTTTTATCATCAGCAGCAGCAGCAGCAGCATCAAGGATTAGACCTTAAGGTCTGTTCCGATCCCATGTTAGAATTGGTCTGTCCATCTTTTACTGAATCTTCCAAAGGGACGTATATTTTAAACAAAGAAATTGAAATAAAATAGATAATAGTTTAAAAAAACTAAAACAACACGCTTTATTAGCAAACCGACTAAAAAATGAAAAATAATTTTAATTTCCAACACGCTTGGGATAAAATTAAAGTGGTCAAAAAAATCATTTCCAACACATCTAGAATAAAACTAGAGTTATCTACAAAAAAATAATTTTACTATCAAAAGCGTGGGGTGCTTTTTATGGGTTTTACATTTTCTTCTTAGAGACTTTACTTTTACAAATATATGCTTATTATCAAATATATTACTTGATATAGAGCACCACACGCTTTTGATGGTAAAAGTATTTTTTTGTAGATAACTCTAGTTTTATTCTACAATGTATGTGTTAGAGATGATTTTTTTTGTTGACCACTTTAATTTTTTCCCAAGCATGTTGGAAATTAAAATTATTTTTCATTTTTTAGTTCCGTTTTCTAATAAAGCGTCTTGTTTTAGTTTTTTAAAACTATTATTTATTTTTCAGTTTGGTATTCTAAAAATGTAAATATCTTTAAATGCGATACTATTGTAGTATGAGCTAAAAATAATACTCTTCTAAAAAAATCCTCCGGGGCGGATTTGAATCAGCGACCTATGGATTACTGAAATGATATACCACTACAGGCCACCACTCTACCAACTGAGCTACCACAACGATAGACTAAAAAGTCGATATGTCCGCAATCTATTATACCGCTCTTTATTTTTTTCATGTTCTGATGATCCTGGCTAGGATCTTAGTAAAAATATGAAATTATTGTATTGTCATTGGTCCTTTACAAGTATACAAAGTGTCAAGTTGATCCAATGTTTTAAGTGGGTGAAAAGCGTGTTGAAATATTCCATTACATAGATAGATACATGTCAAGTAAATGTAAAGGGTATAAATAAATAATAGTTTTAAAAAACTAAAACAACACGCTTTATTAGAAAACCGAACTAAAAAAATGAAAAATAATTTTAATTTCCAACACGCTTGGGATAAATAATTTTACCATCAAAAGCGTGGGGTGCTCTTTATCAATTAATATATTTGATAATAAACAGATATTGGTAAAAGTAAAGTATCTAAGAAGAAAATGTAAAAATCATATAGAGCACCCCACGCTTTTGATGGTAAAATTATTTATCCCAAGCGTGTTGGAAATTAAAATTATTTTTCATTTTTTTAGTTCGGTTTTCTAATAAAGCGTGTTGTTTTAGTTTTTTAAAACTATTATTTATTTTCTATTTTTTAGTTTTAATATTTTACACAATAAGATAAAAATGCAAATATCTTTAAATTCCATACTATTGTAGTATGAGCTTCTAAAAAAATACTCCCGGCCGGATTTGAACCAGCGACCAATGGATTACTGAAATTATATACCACTAAGAGTTCACCGGTCTACCAACTGAGCTCTTACAACGATTGACTAAGATGTCGACAAGTCCGCAACCTATTATACCAGTTTTCATTTTTTTTCTTTTGATTTTCTGATTATTCTGGCCAGGATTTTAGAAACAAAATATGAAAATATTGTATTGTCATGGGTCCTTTACAAATATACAAAGTTTCAAGTCGATCCAATGTTTCTAAGTGGGTAAAAATCGGGTTCAAAGATTCCGTTACAAAGACACTTTTTTTTCTGATGATTCTGGCCAGTATTTTAGAAAAATGAAATTATTGTATTGTCATTGGTCCTTTACAAGTATACAAAGTTTCAAGTCGATCCAATGATTTTAAGTGGGTGAAAATCGTGTTCAAAAATTCCGTTACATAGATACAGGTCAAGCTAATATAGAATAGAATAGAATAGATTTATTTAGCCTGGTGGAGTTAAGGCCATGTGGCCTTCTCTTCCACTCACCAGAACAAACATATGTTACATATGAATACAAAAAAAACAATAATAGTCATATTAAACAGGACAAACATATGTTACATATGAATACAAAAAAAGGTTAAGCGTGTAAAAAGAACATGGGTCATGGAGGAAATTCGAATACTTATTGAAAACACGATAAATAACTGCACTATGTACAACTATCGGCACTCGAGAAAAAAATCATGTTGACGAATGTTATTAGTACATTTAATGGTGTGGATAAAAAAATCAAATTCGAAGAAATCAAATCAATTTACATAGCGAAATGAATAACACTAAAATATAAAATTTAATTGTATTTCAACATTAATTGTCGTTATTTTTGTGGAATATATCAATTATATTATTTATAAGAATATTAGGCTGTTGTTTATATTATCAGCAATATAGTTATTAAATGGCAGTTCCAATTCGTTAATTCAATACCGCACTCATTTGTTTTCGGAATCAAATTACGAATTCCGAGATATCCACATCATTGATAAATTCATTGCAACATTTAGATCGAGTAATTGCATTTTAGTTAATTATTTTTACTGCACGTTTACTGTTGACACTGTCACATGTCAGTTGTCATATTATTTCTTTAATTTCTGTTTTGTATGCTATGTCAATATTAAACAAAATTCAATTTACATCAATTTTAACGAAAAATTCTGAATTAAATGCTTTAATGTCATACATATTTTCACATCACATATAGACCTATATGCTGTGTACGTGAGACGTAAAAGGTAATCATCAATATGGATTTAGAAGAAATAGGTCGACAACTGATTAGATATTACTGTAAGACGGTTTTAGAAAAGAAATGGGAATATAATGCCAGTGTGAATCAGCTATATGTAGATTTCGGAAAGCCGTGCGTTTCAGTTATTAAGGAGAAGTTATCGAATTCCGAAGGAAAGTATAAATGTATATATTGAGGTTGTTCTCATGAAATTATTATTTTTTAAGTCTTCGTCGATCCTACTTACTAAACAACGAAAATGACTGTGACAAAATATGAAGTGTTTAGAGCAAAATTTTACCAAATCCATATATTACTCTTTTGAGGAAAACTAATATAAAGTTAGATTAATATATTTAATTGTAGATGATGAATTAACATTAACACCTAGAAAGTAAGAAATGACGATTTTCTGCTATATTTCACCTGTGGAGCTTCACTCTTGATAGTCCAACAATAATCGGCCAGCATATTAGGATTCCATTTGCCTTGATATCTCTTTTCCATAGCTGAAATAATTTGAGTTAGTTCATTTGGTTTTATTTTACAATGGACAAATAGACGAAAAACGTTTACTAAAAATTAACTATTTAAATCCATTAATTGAAATTGAAGTAAAAAACTGTGGGCGATGGAGAAATTCCGAATAGATATTTGAAAACACGATAAAAACTGCATTAAGTACAACTATTGGTACTCATGAGACAAAAATCATGTTGAGCAGTGTAATTGATATTTTGAACCCAAATTCGCATGTAACTCCGATTTTCGATTTTTGGACTTGGTACACTTATTTTTTGTTAACCCCTATTATATTTTCCCATATGTATGCTTTGTGTGTGGGATGTAAAATGTGATCATCAATTTGGATTTAGAAGAAATAGGTCAACAATCGACTAGATATCTACTGTAAGACGGTTTTAGAAAATAAATGGGAATATGATGTCACTGGGAATCAAGTATAGCCTATGTAGATTTCGGAAAGGAATACGTTTCAGTTATTAAGAAGAAGTTATATAGTATCCTGCTGATGTTCGGAATTCTTAAAAATTTTCACTAATTTGTTTGTCTATAAATGGTACAAAGAGTAGGGGGCGTGAAGGCAAACAGTTTTCGGATACTTTTGAAATTCACAATGGAAAAAGCAAAGATATCCACTATTATTTTCAATTTTGAACTAGAACATGACATCAAATCTTCAGAGGATGGAGAAGACCTACAACTCATTGGTATTAATAAACCCTTAGTTTATGCTGATGATGTAGCATTATTAGGTGATAACTATTATTAACACTAAGAAATTGGGGCTGTAAGTGAACATCAATAAAACAAAATATGAGATCACACATAAAAATACATTATATAATGGAAATAGGTAGCTAATAAATCAGAGTAATTTTGAAGAAAAGTCTCAATTCAAATACATATTAAGAGTAATTACAAATAGAAATATCAAAGAACAGTCAAAAAACAAAACACCGAAATAAGACAACAACTAAAACTAGAGGAATTAAAGACAACAATAGTGAAATACAGAACAAACTAGAAAGAACACTTAGCAAGAATGTCTGAGAATAGAATATCAAAAGCAGCATACAACTATTCGCCACGAAGAAGAAGAAGCTTTGGAAGACCAAAGAAAAGATGGAAACAGCAAGCAACAATTTTGAGCTAGAACAGGCTAGTAAATAAACCTAAATCCTGACGTAGAAGGAGAGGAATACAAATATAAATAAGGTGCACAAAGAAATTAATCATTGACCTAATTCTGGAATTGCATGCTATTATGCATTAGAGGGATTTTAGTCCTGAGGGTCGCGGGTTCAAACTCGGCCGGGGACGACGAAAAAATTCAAGGGACAAATCCTTCTTCTTATTCTTCTTCTTAAACTTAATTTGTAGGATTTTCATCCTGTTTATTTCCAAAATCACTTCTCGGAGGAAGACGTATTGGATGTGCATTGACTTCTCATGCACTCTTCTCCCGTCCATTGGTCTATCTTCTTTAGCTCTTTTTGCAAGTCGGTTTTCTTTCATTCTTTCTATATGACCCTTCCAGTGTTTTCGTCTATCTATAATAAATTTGGTTATGTCTCCGAGAGGGAATTTAAGCCATGGGTCTCGAGTCTGAAAAATTTCAGGCTTATAAAAGAACCGCAAAGCTGAATAAAAATACTTCTGTGCAAAATTTAACCGACTTTCGTCCATTCAAGTAATACCTTAGTTGCTTCTTAGAAGTCAGACCGAGGCGATGTGTTGACCGCATGTCATTCAGTGACATTTGTAAGGAAAACAAGCGTACCTGTGGAATTATTCATTTCTAAATAAATATTATTAGTGAGGCATTTCTATTAGTTATTAAAAAATTATTTAATGTTTTGTAGAGATTTTATGGTTTAACAGTCTCTGCCATAGCGTAAAAGGGAATTCCATGTTCTGGCAAGTGAAACTGTAGAATTTATTGAATAATACACAGTGTGATGAGGAGGGATATAACGGATAATGTTGGTGGGATTAACTCGAATCAGAATATGCTATTAGGTAGGGGCCTAATATCCGGAATTTAATAATAATCATCATCTTTACTTCAAGACCTAGGCGATTCGCCTGTTCCGAATTCGTAATGATTCCTTCCATCTCTTCCTAGGTCTTCCTACATCCCTTAATCCCTTTGGTTTATAATGCTATCTTGGGCAATCTTGTTTCTTCCATTCTCTGAACATGCTCTTCCCGACGCGGTTTTGTTGAATTCTATCATTTATTGAATATATTTTTAATTCTCTTATTTCTTCATTTCTTATGTGGTCCAATTTTGTGCTTCCTTTGATCCTTCTTAGAAAAGTAATTTCTGCACTTTGTAATCTACTCGAACTCCTCTTATTCGTTACGCAGGACTCACTACCGTATAAAAGTGCCGGTACCGCCATTCTTTTGTAGAACTTCAGTGTTGTATCCTTCCTCGTTTTATATTTTAGTGTTCTATAAATGGTACCACATATCAAATGTTGATAATTTATTTTCTATATCATTTCTTATTCCATATCCAGAATACAATTCACAACCTAGGTAATTAATATTTAACACTTGTGATAGAGATTTATTTTCTATTATTATTTTCGACCTTATGGGCGATTTAATAATCATCATCATCATCTGCAGGGTATGGGCCTGTTGGCTCGTTCCGCTCCCCGGTGCACTATATGCTGCAGGTGCAGGTCGTCCCAACGTCGTTTTGGTCTTCCTACATTTCTTCGGTCTAGAGGTTTATAATGAAGCATCTGTTTTGATAAACGATTATTTGGCATTCTTTGTACATGTACAAACCAATTACATTTATTTCTGTATATTCTCTCGTTTATATTATATATTTGTAATTCATCTCTGATATCTTGACTTCTCTTTTGATCTCTTAAAGATACACCTGCAATTGATCTCAGAAATCTCATTTCTATTGTCTCAATTTTAATTTAATAATAATAATAATAATAATAATAATAATAATAATAATAATAATAATAATAATAATAATAATAATAATAATAATAATAATAATAATAATATTTCTTGTAAGCCCATGTTTCCCGTAACAGAGATTTAGGCGCTCTCCCCCTACAAGAAAGAATTTGAACCATACTAATTTAGTAACACTTGTTTTCGTATAGATGTCAATTTGAGTGGTCCGTGGTCAGCGGTCCGCCTTATACTGACATCTAGGAAACCAAGATAGTACTAGGACGGGAAAATTCGGTAAATTTTGCTTAGAGGCATTTTCATTCAGGCTTAAGGATTTTTAACGAGCCTGAAAATCTTAAAGTCCGTCCCGGAGGACTTGCTCCTTGAATTTTACCATCCTAAAAAAATCCATCGACCCCAGCCGTGTGTGAACCCGCGATCCTAGGGACCAGAGGCAAGGAGCATCAAAACTAGTCCACCGCGGCCGATAATAATAATAATAATGATAATGATAATAATAATAATAATAATAATAATAATAATAATAATAATAATAATAATGTGCAATAAATACGAGTATATGGCATGTAAAGTTAAAGCAAAGTGTCTCTACTATAGGCCATAGGAGACCCTAAGTGTAGTACAACAGGAGTTTAAGATATCTAGCAATCTATATAATCGGCACTAGATGCCATCCCAGCGTGATGGCCGCCTTTACCCCACAACAAAGAACTGGTACTCTTTTCCGTTAGAGGCTAAGTTCAAAATGCCCCCGGGGAATTTAATCGAGTTTTAAGATTGTAACAACCTTTTTTTTTTACTGGTAATTTTATTTTTGAAATTCACACAACTATTGTAAACGTATGATTTGCTATTGTCAGTAAAAGTGGGGGAACATTGGATTATACTCACCAAGCAAACAAACAACACTATGATTGATATAGTAGCTGCAGTGAAGAGGAGAAGTTGGGAAAAGAAAACAAACTAATTCCAACAGGAGTTTGAGAGGAAGGTGAAGTTGATAAACACAACAGCAGAGGGAGTTACCAAGGAAACCACTTGAGGTTAGTTCTGTAATGGAATGATATATACTCTACTTGCCCTTTCAAGTCAAATTCATTTGATATACCAAGTCATGCATTTATCTCATTCATATGCATTTACCTCACGAAAATATTCATCAGAAACACTAAACCACTAGGATTTTGTGGTAAATACAACGTGTCAAGTCCGTCACGCAGGAACTCGAATCTATGGTTCAATTTTCGCTGGTGTACGGAATATATATATATATATATATATATTCTTAAATTGGAGAAACTCAATTTCTGATGCCGGTTTATATAAATGTGTAAATGTGTCGGACTGCAGTGAAAATATTGTATGTGTTAGAGAGGGCGAGGGAGAGAGGGATACACACACACACACACACACATATATATATATATATATTATATTTAAATTATTATAGTGGGGTTATAGACACGGTAATGGGTCACTATACTAAATTCTGGATCGAATGTGACAGGAGTCGATGAATTTTAAGGGCGTAAGATTCTTGAATATAATAATAATATTAATAAAAGGTCAAGTGATCCCAGTACAGGCCTTGGGAGGCCCTTGGGATAGTAGGAGGATAAGGCTCCCACTTTTTCTAGACAATCGGCACTTGATGTCAGCCGGGTTATCAGCCCTGCGTGACGGCCGCCTTTACCCCAGAACAAGCGTCTGGTACTCATTTACGTTAGAGGCTGAGTCGACCCCAGGGCCATAGTGCCACCAGAAGGTTTTGGTCAGTTTAAAATTCCTGACCCCACTGGGACTTGAACCATCGACCTTCCAACTTGTAGTGTAGTGCCTTAACCACTACGCTACGGCGTGACCCAATAATAAAAATAATAATAATACTACTACTAATAATAATACTAATAATAATAATAATAATAATAATAATAAGTCTACCACTGTGGTCTCGAGATAGCGTGCTGCCTTGTCACGCAGCGGGCCCGGGTTCGATCACCGGTCGGGACAGTTTCCTAAGTGAGGTTTTTATCGTAGTTTTTCCTCACCTGTAAGACAAATGTCGGGAAACTTTAAGGTCCAAACGGTCCTCAAACATCATATGGCCAACGCAATCATCATCATTCATATTCATCTTAGAGTAAGCTTAGGATTAAAGACTCTCCTGGCGCACCAATATTATCATCACCATTCATATCATCGGGGCAACGTAGCCCCGCCTTCGAGGCGCGCCAAACTCAGAAGTGGGTTATAATTACGCCAATGCCAGGAGAGAGCACCAGAAATGTCCAAAAAGGACAACCTTGGGTATTAATAATAATAATAATAATAATAATAATAATAATACAGAAATATACCAAATTTACTTCGGCAGAACATACAAAATATTTACAAAGACAACACCATAAAGATTAAATTAAATAACAGATTTTCTGAAGAAGGAATTATAAATCGTGGTGTGAGACAAGGCTGCCCCCTATCCCCAACACTCTTTGCAATTTATATCAATGAAGTAATATGTTGCTGGAACAAAACATATAAATTTAGAATATGAATATCAGAAAATAGAAAATTAAACACCCTATTGTTTGCAGATGACCAAATAATAATAGCAAATTCCGAAGATAATCTGCAGAAAGGTCTGTATGAACTTAACAAAATTACAGAAGAATATGGATTAAAGATATCTACATAAAAAACAAAAATTATGGCATTTCAAGATGTAGATCCTGTCAGAAGTAAAATTGTACTGGACAATACAATTTTGGAGCAGGTGAATAATTTTACATTTCTAGGATGCAATATCTCGTATGAAGAAGAAAAGGATGTAAATGCAAAAATATCTAAATTTTTAAGAATTTTAGGGTTAATAAATTCTATCTTCAAGCCACAGTTAGTCCAAAAGCATTCAAGACTGAAAGTGTATAAAACACTGGCTCTTCCAACTCTTTTGTAAGGTAGCGAAGTATGGACGTTGAAACAGAAGGATATACAGAGACTTAGATCTGCTGAAATGAGATATCTTCGGAGGGCTGCAGGATACACACTACTAGATCACAAAAAATGAAGACATCTTAGAAGAATTACACATGGAATCTTTAGAAAACAAAATTTCTGATTATAAGTCAAGATGGATGCAACATGTTCATCGAATGGAAGATCACAGAATACCCAAACAAATGTTAAGATACGTATCAACCTGCAGGAAGAAGAAGACCAGGACGTCCACTCAAAAGACTTCTGGATGGTGTTCCTCTTGAGGCCGAAACAGGTCAACAAATGGCCTAAATTCGTGAATGTACTATGATGATGATGATGATGATAATAATAATGATAATAATAATAATAATACAAATGATGATAAAGTATTACGGTATTTTGTTTTACCTGAAGAATTAAGAACCGTAAGATCTTCTCTTTCACTTCTCCATGGATACTGATAGGCCTGCTTACAATTATTATGAAATATTCACAATTATAGGCCAATTAGTTACTTTTAAATACACTATATGTATATGCAAGAAATGTGACTTCATCTATTCCATTTTTAAGAGACTTTGAGTAAGTTGTTTTTTTCTGATTGTTAATTAATTAATTTAGTTATTTATATGAATGGGGAATGAAAGACGTGCATGGAAACTTCTTGTAGGAAAGCCAGAAGGAAAACGCCCAGTTGGTAGACCAAGAATGAGGTGGGAGAACAACATTAACTATGATTTGAGGGAAGTAGATTATACAGGGAATGATTGGAAAGCATTGGCTCAGGATAGGGATGTATGGAGAGCTTATGTCCGCGCGGCCATGAACCTACGGGTTCGATAGTGCCAGTGAGTAAGTAAGTTATTTATATTACATTATGTAAATGTCTCCTGGCCACGTTGCGAGCGTTACGCAGGACAAGTCTAGTGGTGGGGCTGCCTCCTTAGAGCCTCTGGACGTGCTCTTCTGTGTATAATCCCCACAGAAAGGGTTGCTCCTTCCGACTTAAGTCGTTGGAGACTTCACTCCTGTTACCCCGAGTATGGGCTCCTTTTAAACTCTGGCATTAAATCCCACTTGATGTGAAAACAGTTCAAAAGGCCTAATTTCATGAAGCAGAAGAAGAGAAGAAGATATTACATTATAATATTATTGTTATGTAACTCTAGAAATTAAGCAAAACGTGAATGAATGCACATAATTTTATTGTAACTAAAACCTTAGCATTTGGAGATTTAATAGGACAATAGAAAATAATAATTTTTCTTTCTTTCTTTACTTTAGTTAACCGCTCCTTTGCACATTATTTTCTATGCCGCTTGCCACACAGGGCTCACAGGAACTCGATCGGTCGGGAGGGGATTTTAAAGCCTTACACACACTTAATTTTTGACCACATAAGGACATCATGGCATCAATGGATGAGGGATCAGTTCAATGATATGCTTGCTTACTATTTCCATAAAAATAAGATCTAATTAAAAGAGAACAACCCTAGTTTTTACAACACCAGACAAAACACATGTTTATATATGTTCCTAAATTCTACACAACTGCTGAATCTAAACATATAGATATCTAGGACTCAAATTGTACAATGAATTAATTAGATGTAACCCAGAGCTAAGCAAACTAAACATAAATACGTTTAAGAAATCAACTAAATATTAAATTATTTAATTATTTAAACATTTTAAAATAGTAAATCAGTAATAACCTATTTTGGTTTATAATATTATTGAAGACTTAATTTTCGCCGATGATTTAGTCTCACTACACCATGATGAAGATCTGTTACAATTGGCTGCTTACAAACTAAATGCAATATGTAGCGATTATAATTTTAAAATTTCAATAAGTAAAACAAAAGTAATGGCATTTTGTGGTAGAAATACTCTGCGTGCAAAAATAGTAATTAGAGACGAAATTATAGAACAAGTATCCCACTTTAAATATTTAGGATGTGACATCAGCTATGGGTATGATAAAGATATTGAGCACAAAACACATCAGTTTCAAGCTATTTGTGGTACAATAAATAGAACATTGAATAATAAAGTCCATAAACAAACAAAATTAAAATTTTATACAACAATGGCTGTCCCTGTCCTTTTGTATGGGAGTGAATCTTGGATTACCACTACCAAACAAGAAAGTAAAATCCAAGCAGCCGAGATGAAATTTTTAAGAAGAGTAAAAGGCTGCACTAGAATGGACCAGATAAGAAACGAGGATATCCGTGAAGAACTGCAGATCTACTCCATAAAAAAATAAGATATTTAACAACAAGATACAGTGGAAAGAACATGTAGAAATAATGGAAGAAAGTAGATTACCAACAAAATCTTCCATTATTTTCCAAGAGGAAGAAGAGATGTCGGACGTCTTCGGAAGAGATGGTCTTAGATAATTAGTGAAGACGGAACAGGCAACTCTTGCCTAAACCAGGAAGTGAAGAAGAAGATTATTATTTCCTAATGTATTTAAATACTTTCTTCCTATTGATATTAATCTATTATACAGAGTGTTTCAGAGTAAGTATTACAGACGTCTAGGGGTTGTAGAGGGGACTTAGTAGATAAAGTTTAGATAAGGAACCCATGTCCGGAAACGTACAATTTCGATGTAAAACTGTTTAAAGATCGAAACACAATGGGCTGATAATAATAATAATAATAATAATAATAATAATAATAATAATAGCTTTATTTTACCTGGCAGAGTTAAGGCCTTAAGGCCTTGTCTACCACTCAACCAGGTTTAAAAAAAATACAAACAAAAAATAGTCTTAAATCTAAATTACAATATATATGTATATAAACGATTACAAGTTATGAATACAATACAATTAATATTTATAATGTATTTTGATTTACTCTAAATTTAACGAATTAAATATATAATATGTACAATATATATAAAAAAACAGGAAAAGATTAATGACATAGTATAAAATTAAATAAATAGAGAAAAATTAATTATTAGACAACAGGTAACTGTATAAGCGTGACTTAAAGGTACCAAGTGTGCGGCAACCCCTGATATCTTGAGGAAGGAGATTCCAGGAGCGGGCAGAGGCTACTGTGAAGGAAGTAGAATAGGAGGAAGTGTTATGAAGAGGAATTGTTAGCAGACTGCTATCTTGTGATCTAGTGTCAATATTGTGGTAAGAGGATAACTTCTCAAATCTAGACGCCAGGTAAGTAGGGATGTAGGAATTCAGAAGCTTTCGAATGTCTTGTGTTTCAGAGTAAGTATTACAGACTTCTAGGGGTTGTACTACAAGTGTGGTTCCACGTGGCGACCCTGTTGTTCGTTGCACAAAGTGTACCTGCGACGCACGTTTTCCCCACGACACATCAATAATTTCTGCTGCTGCCAGAATTCGTGCAAGAAGAACTTCCTCCGACTCGACAGGTGTATACAACCCCTAAAAGTCTGTAATACTTATACTGAAACACAAGACACACGATATCAGGAAATTATATTTCGATCTTCAAACTTATTTTATATCGAAATAGTACGTTTCCGGATATGGGTTCTTATCAAAACGATATCTACTAATTCCCCTCTACAGCACCTAGAAGACTACGATTTTTATTCTGAAACATCCTGTATATTATTTTGTTTATATCATTCTCCACTGAATTAATTCTTTGCGTACGTTAGAGTGAGCTTTTTATTTTGAAAATTTCTCGTATATTTATTTTACTTCATACTATTACCTAATTAATGTAATTATTTACTGCGGACATTTGGTAAAATAATTACGAAAGAGACCAGTGAAGTACTTTGTGTGGAGTGTAGCATTATATGGTGCAGAGACTTGGACATTACGACGGAATGAGGAAAAGCGACTAGAAGCTTTTGAGATGTCGATATGGAGAATAATGGAACGTATAAAATGGACAGACAAAATAAAAAAAATAAAGATGTGCTAAACAGGGTGGGTGAAGGAAGAACAATGCTGCAAGTCATAAAGAAGAAGAAAATAAACTGGATTGGCCACTGGCTAAGAAAAAACTGCCTTCTGACGGATGCTTTAGAAGGAATGGTCAACGGAAAGAAGGTTAGAGGCAGAAAAAGACATCAGATGATAGGCAAAATTAAAATAAATGGTTTGTATGCAGATACAAAAAGGAAAGCTGAGTTAAGAAAAGAGTGGAGAATGCTCTTGAGCAGAACACTATATATGTACTTTCTTCAGTTTGGTATTAATCTATTTTATAATGTTTTCTTTATATCACTCTCCTTTGCATTGATTATTTGTGTGTACAACTATTATTTGTGAATACAATTTATTTTTATTTTATTCTAAAAGAAATGTATGCTCATTCCAGAAGAAAAGGTACACTGTTATGTCTACATTTTGTGAAAAACATATTGCGTTTATTCTTAACGTTAGCAATAGGGATTATCGTGGATTGCTCTAAGATGTAATATCAATGTCCATTTGCAAGAGCCAGTGGTTTTGATGTGGACACTAATGAGGTTGAAAGCGGTAATGAGAATGTCGTGTTAGCAGATGCGGGGTATGTAATCCCAATGAGGAAACAGTGAATGGGGTTTGTCGGAGAAAGTGATGTGGGTGCTAGGACTATGTCAACAACAGTTCTAAACTGAATTACAACCGCCATCAAATTAATTTATGTGAATTCTAACTTCAAAATTTGACCATATTACATTATTAGCTTCAAATATTTTTTAATAGGCATCGGTTATGAAGAGAGTGAAAAATATTGCTAATTAACATCTTGATTCCATCTTATAATTAACTCTACCGGAAGCTAATGGTGGACATACATTTCTGTGCATCCTTATGGTACATATAGATCAGATACCTGGTCCCATCAGCACATTGTCCTTTATATCCCTACTCATCATGCTACCTATTAATAGAAATATTTTACAGCTTATCTTGCTAGAACATGGAATTCTCTTCCACCCTGTGTCAGAGACTGCCAAACTTTACCATCTTTCAGAAACAATTTTAAAATAAAATTATTAACAGAAACATCTCACTAACTAATATTACTTGTTTTTAACAATTAATTTTTTTTTCATTATTTAAGTGAACTAGTATTAACATTTGTCAATATCTTTACCTATTGTTTTATATATTAAAACAAATCATTGTGTTGTATCTTGTGTTGTCTGTTGTGATAGGGCTTAACTTGATAAATCACGGGTTTAACCGGATTAATCTTACATCGTTTATTTAAATAATTGGCATGTTAAATCTTAAATCATCCCATAGCTTCTGCTGAACAAACAAATTGTAGCAACTCATTTAGAATGATTTAGAAATACGTTTATATAATAGCGAAAGTTTTTCCATAAATAATATGTTTATCTTGCTACAAGAGACAGGAAATTTTCGAAACAACTCAACAGAATATGCTATAAATTGAACCAGAGAGGGCTGAAGGGAGTGAGGATGATGATGATAATGACAACGATGATGATGATGATGATGGCCGAATGATTTTCGGGGAACGTTGGGCCCTAAGCTTCCTGACATTTGTCTTACAGGTGAGGAAAAATCCTGAAAAAACTCACCCAGGAGCCTGTTCCAACCTAGAATCGAACCGGGCCCGCTGCATGACAAGGCAGCACGCTACCTCGAGACCACAGCGGTGGACCTTGTTTAGTGTGAATATATGAGTGAAAATAATTAATCAACAATTGATTACAGCAAATGAAACATATTCAAGCAAATGAAGTGTACATTTGGAGAAATCCTAATTTTATCGTGCCAGTTATTTAACTGTGTTCGACCACTGTGAAAACAAAATCATGTATAACTGTAAGTTAATTACTGCACATTTTATAATTCGATACAAATTCAAGTAATTTCTAACAGTTCGTTTTTCTATTGGTTCTATTGTGACTTCACTGATCAGGGAAATTTGGCCAATACCTCCAGATTTCAACATCAGAGAGAATGCAAGCTGTAATTGTGGTATTAGCAGCCAAAGTGTAGATTGCCCTTTGTTCTGGAATGAAAGGTTCGAAATCACCTGTCTTCTTAATAACACCGCCTGTATAAGTTAACCACACATCATGGAAATGCTTGTGACAGAAAATAACTACAAACTTTCTAATGTATTTTATAAATACTTACTTACTTACTCACTGGCACTATCGAGCCCGTAGGTTCATGGCCGCGCGGACATGAGCTCTCCATACATCCCTATCCTGAGCTAATGTTTTCAATCATTCCTTGTATAATCTACTTCCCTCAAATCATAGTTAATGTTATTCTCCCACCTCATTCTTGGTATACCAACTGGGCGCCTTCGCTCTGGCTTTCCTACAAGAAGCTTCCATGCAAGTCTTTCATTCCCCATACGTGCAACATGTCCTGCCTATCGCAGTCTACGAGACTTAACTGTTCTTATTATATCTGACTTCCTATAAAGACCATGTAGTTCACTGTTATGTAGTCTTCTCCATTCATCTGTCTGTTCATCTCTCTTTGGTCCAAAAATTTTCCTAAGTACTTTATTCTCAAATACTTGTAATCTCCTTTCCTCCCATAAAGTAAGAGTCCATGTTTCGCATCCATATAATATAACTGGAAGAATAATAGTTTTATATATTTTCAGTTTAATGTTTTTTGAAAGGAGTTGGTAATGTTAATAAAAACACTAATTTTAGATAAAATTATGTAATGTGTCACAAATTTGACGAAACTATAATCCTAATATACCTTAGGTGAAAGAAGGTGTATATATTTGGGGTAAATAATAATAATAATAATGATAATGATAATAATAATAATAATAATAATAACAATTAAAATATTAAAAATACTTTTTAAATAGTATATTAGTTAAAACTACATGTATTAATATATTGATGGAAGTATTTGTACTTATCTTTAAGAATGTAAACAAGTAAACTAGGAAGAACAATATTGTTTTCATAAGAGTAGGCCTATTTGACATCTAAAAATGTATTAAACTTTAAATCAGAAGTTGAACTGCTTTTCCACTAAGAGTCAAAGAATAATCTGAATTCCCAAGATGTATAGACAGAGAAAGGTCTTGAAAAGAATGGAAAATATAAGAACAAAGCCATAATCTTACAGAAAGTATTTTATACACAAAGGAATTTCTGCGTCAGTCTGATTTCTAAAATCAGCAAAGCAACACAAAATCCGAACAAAGAAGGTTCGTTCCTGAGAGATATCCTTATCATAAAACAAGGTAAATTGGTAATATCCCTATTAACAAAAAAATCTTACCAAAAATCCTGCCCATTTTCTTTTTTCACATAGAATAATCAGTTTGATCCAAATTGCATTCATTTTATTCAACATTGACATTATGGGTTTGTGCGGTTATTTAGTTCCATTTCGGATTTATCTTCTTACAATTTATTTTTTATTTCACATGATGTCTCATTTCAGTGGTTTACAATCTAATGAGACGATCGAGGAATTAAACATTACAGTACTATCTTCTTCTTCTTCTTCTGGCTCCTATAATTACACTATTGAAATGTTTCCTCATCGAGAAATTGAGTCTTTCCATCTCTCTCTCTCTCTCTCTCTCTCTCTCTCTCTCTCTCTCTCTCTCTCTATCTATCTCTCTCTCTGTCTCTCTTCCTCTCTCTCTCTCTCTCTCCCTCCTTTTACTTGTAACCCACTTGAGGTTGGGGCGCCTGGAAGGCGGGGTTACGTTGCCCCGATGATATGGTGGGTGATGATTATGATAATGGTGCGCCAGGAGAGTCCCTAAACCTAAGCTAACATAAGATGTATATGAATGATGATGATAGAATAGAAAACATAGAATTGAATTGAGTAGCAAAATAATATCATCATTAAATTCCATATGGTGGGATAAGCATATTTGGAAAGACACAAAAAAATATATTGGTAAAACATTGGTGGAATCTGTTGCAATGTACGGAAGTGAGGTATGGACAATCAATAAGTACTACAAGAATAGACTAATAGCTCTAGAAATGGATTATTTACGAAGAAAGTGCCAGAAAGTCTAAATTAGAACGTATCATATCACAAATAAGGAAATTAGAAACAAAATGGAAGCAGAAGAAAGCATAATTGAAAGAATTGAGGAAAAGGAATTAAAGTGGTTAGGACATGTTTTAAGAATGGAAGATGAGCGATGGCCGAAGCAACTATATGAATGGCATCCTAACAGAAAGAAGAAAAGAGGAAGACCAAGGTTAACATGGAAGGAAAACATGAAGACAGTAATGCAAGCTAGAGGGCTAAGCATCGAAGATGCCCAAGACCGTAGGCTTTGGAGGTTTGGCACGGGAAGACGGCAGCAGCTGTAAAAACCCGAAGATAGATAGATAGATGATTCCGGTGACCATATGATTTCGGGGACCGTTTGGGCCTTAAAGTTTTCCTGACATTTGTCTTACAGGTGAGGAAAACCCCGATAAAAACCTCACCCAGAAAAACTGTCCCGACCAGGGATCGAACCCCGGCCCGCTGCGTGACAAGGCAGCACGCTACCCCGAGACCACAGCGGTGGACCGTTTTAAGAAATTCTTGATATTTTAATTTTGTCTATGAAATTGAATATTCTGAATTAATTTCTTATATCATGGTTGTATTTTCATACATTAATTTGTAACCTTACTGACTCACTGGCCGACTATCGAACCCGTAGGTTCATGGCCGCGCGGCATAAGCTCTCCATACATCCTTATCCTGAGCTAATGCTTTCCAATCATTCCCTGTATAATCTACTTCCCTCAAATCATAGTTAATGTTATTCTCCCACCTCATTCTTGATCTACCAACTGGGCGTTTTCCCTTTGGCTTTCCTACAAGAAGCTTCCATGCAAGTCTTTCATTCTCCATACATGCAACATGTCATGCCCATCGCAGCCTACGAGACTTAACTGTTCTTATTATATCTGGCTTCCTATAAAGACCATGTAGTTCATTGTTATGTAATCTTCTCCATTCATCTGTTTGTTCATCTCTCTTTGGTCCAAAAATGTTCCTAACTACTTTATTCTCAAATACTTGTAATCTCTTTTCCTCCCTTAAAGTAAGAGTCCATGTTTCGCAGCCATATAATATAACTGGTAGAATAATAGTTTTATATATTTTCACTTTAACGGTTTTTGAAAGGAGTTGGGACATCAAAAGTCTCTGCAATGCATAATAGCACGCATTTCCAGAATTGAGCCTATGTCAATTTCTTTGTGCATCTCATTCCTATTTGTGATTATTTTTCCTAGGTATTTGAATTCAGCCACTTCCTCAAAATTTCCCTCATTTGTCATTAGCTGCCCATTTCCATTATATAATGTATTTATACGTGTGACATTAGTTTGTAACCTGCTAACGGTAATAAGAACTTTATTCCTGCTTTTTTATTTTATTTTTCTCTGATTCAGTAATTTTCTTATTTTCACATCCACAATATTAAAATTATAAAAATATGTATGTCAACTAGTAACATATTTGAAATATTGCAAGGCCTTTCGGTAGGCCCACTAGTCTCATATTGTGAAAAATTGGTACGTGATGAAGAAAAACTTAGTTCACATTTAAATTCGTGGTTGAAATGGGTCTATTAACATTTTTGAATGTAAGCCCCAGGAGAAAAAAATTCTACCATTGTTATTCTCTAATTGTATTGGAATGTTAACAAAAACGCAGACAGCTTTCAACATCTATTAAACATGTTTTATCAATGTTTTATTCATATACATTTTCCGACTTTTCGGCATATAACTGCAAGCTGTCCGATCTTTCAAGGAATTATCCAAGTATAAAAAGTACTTTCGAACAATAGAACTTGCGACTTATATACAATATATTGGTTATCTAAACTTGGCTGAAGACTTATAAAAATTCTGAAATATAACTAATAATGTATTCACGTAGACTTTCACGGCCGGAGTTGCTATGATGATCTTGAAGAAGATTTTCGGGCTGTAGGCCGTGGGGAACTACAAGCCTTACGACCACGGCCTACAGCCCGAAAATCTTCTTCAAGATCATCATAACTAATAATATTACTTTATTACAGATATTAGACAAATTTGGGGATTCTATGCCACCTATATAAATTAAAATATCATCATTAACAACAACAAGGATTAAGCCCAATGGCCTGTTCCGATCTCATTATAGGTCGAATTGGTTCTTCCATCTCTTCAATGGTCTTCCCAACAGTCTTCTCCCTTTTGGTTTATAATTATACATTCTTCTTGGTATGCGCTGTTCATTCATTCGTAATACGTGCTGAAGATAAGCATTTTGATAATATTTTATTCTTTCACAGAGATTAAATATATTAAGTTCTGTTCTTATATCTTCGTTTTTCTTTTTATCGGTCCTTTTGTATCCTGCTATTGCTCTCAACATCTTCATTTCAGCAGCCTCTATTTTTTACTATCTGCCTTTGTTAATGTCCAGGTTTCACATCCATAGATAAGAGATGGAACTGCCAATACTTTGTAAAACTTCTTCAAAATAGTTTCTTTTCTAGTCTTATTCAATAAAGTGCGTTTAATTGTGCCACATAGATAATTTAATCATCGTATTTTAGTGTGATATCTAAATTTCTGTCATTGCCTAAATGACGTCCCAAATAATTAAAATTCTGAACTTGGTCTATAATTACATTGTTTATCATTATTTTTGTTCTTATTGCACATTTTCCTTTCAGAGCTAGTATTTTTGTTTTAGATGTAGATATTCTTAAATTGTATTTTAGAGAGATATTATTTAAAGTATACAACAATTCCTTTATACTTTAAATTAAAATATAAAATGGAAAAGCATAAAGTTGATTGATGCAATATGTGAATAATTACCTGAGAAAATTATGTTGACTTTTTAAAAATGTGAGAAATGCCTTAAAATGAAGTGAGAAGTTGAGCTCAAAGTAACCTAAAATTACCATATTTGCAATGTAAAGTATGTTTTAGTCATTGCTCAGACAGTGTAACCAACTTATCACAAAAAACCGCAAACAAACTAGTGTACGCTGAACAAATGTTATGTACTAACTCTCCCATTTTCTCACCCTAACTTGTCCAAACTAACATTAACTTGCCCATTTTCACACCCTAACTTGCCCACTAATATAGGTAGGCTCCTGGAATTGAATCCCTTTATATGTCAATAAGTCCACCGCTGTGGTCTCGAGGTAGCGTGCTGCCTTGTCACGCAGCGGGCCCGGGTTCGATCCCCGGTCGGGGCAGTTTTTTTGGGTGAGGTTTTTATCACCTGTAATACAAATGTAAGGAAAACTTTAAGGCCCAAACGGTCCCCGAAATCATATGCCATCATCATTATCATCATCCTTCACCGGTGTGGAAAGCAACGGGAAGCTACCACGCCTACAATTCCCTAGTAAAGCTGCAAGCATAGCATGAAAATGCTATGATTGCAGTGAAGGACCTGCCTTCGGGCAGAATTACTATGGAAGAATACGTCAGTAAACATATTGGTAATTGGCCCTAGGGGCAACGTGTGTTATTACATTGGCCAACATGACACTAGAAGTCACTTGTTCCCGCTTACTAACACTAACTTGCCCATTTTCACACCCTAACTTTCCCACTAATGTAGATGGACTGCCTTATATGTTAGTAAGCATGTTGGTAAATGGCTCTAAGGGCAACGTGTGGTATTACATTAGCCAACATTACGCTAGAAGTCACTTGTTCCCCCTTACTAACACTAACTTTCCCATTTTCGCACCCTAACTTTCCCACTAATGTAGGTGGACTGCCTTATAAGTGAGTAAGCATGTTGGTAATTGACTCTAGGGGCAACATGACGTTAGCAGTCACTTGATCTCCGTTCGAATATTCACAGGTGTCACGGTGGCATAAAATAGCTCAAATATGACCAAATATGTAGAAACATGAGAAATGTGACTTTTAAGACAATACAAATCACCAGAGTTTTACATCAGGAGACCTAATATAAATGTTAATCACTTACTTGAAACTCATAATAGGCCTACACGTGTTTAAATATAGTCTATGAGGTTTATCCATTGCTCTAAAGACATTTGAAATTTTGCGGCCGGCTGCAAAACTCAAAACCTCGCTTTAACCCTTAAATTAAAAATGTATCAAATTGGATACATTGATTTCATGGGTTTAATATATTTTTTAGGTCAATAGAAAAACAAATGAGAAAAAATTACTTAAATGTATGTCAAATTACGCAATAATGTATAATAATAACACAGTTTTATATGAATTTATTTTCCTTGCGGTCCGGAACATTTAAATAACTGGCACGAGAAAATAGTGCATTGGCAATTTAAGGGTTCACAGGCATCAGGGATTAGTTAAACAAATTCTACCTTTTCAAACGCCACTGCAGCTAGTGATACTAATTAGAAGTGATCTTTTTGCACTTGCAGATTATAAATTGTTGTGTTTCGTAGCATTTATACATTTATATTTTTAATGTTACCGGTATAACATATTGAACAAAAACATACAAGCCATTATGAATTAATTCTAATAACACTTAATAACAATTGAAATTACTTTCACGTGAAATTGAAATCATGTTTGTAAAGCATTGATAGTGAGATAAAATGAGTAAATTAAATATTTCATTTATTTCAAATTAATATAGGATAGAAAAACACATACATACACCACAGAAAAAAATATTTTAAATTGATCCACCCATCCATCCATAGTAATTCTGCCCGAAGGCAGGTCCTTCACTGCAATCATAGCATTTTCATGCTATGCTCGCAGCTTTACTAGGGAATTGTATAGATGTGGAGCTTCCCGTTGCTTTCCACACCGATGAAGGATGATGATGATGATGGCCATATGATTTCGGGGACCGTTTGGGCCTTAAAGTTTTCCTGATATTTGTCTTACAGGTGAGGAAAAACCCCGATAAAAACCTCACCCAGAAAAACTGCCCCGACCGGGGATCGAACCCGGGCCTGCTGCGTGACAAGGCAGCATGCTACCTCGAGACTACAGCGATGGACACTTTAAATTGATAGAGGTTGAAAATACCATTTCTTTATTTCTTGTTATATAATTTATTGTACTCGTAAGTATATTTATACTCTCGACCTTGGTGGTTTCTTGCCTCTGGTCCCGAGGTTCGTGGGTTCAAACCCGACAGATGTCAATGGATTTTTAATATGGCGAAATACAAGGGACAAGACCACTGGGAAAGACTTTAAGCCTTGGTACCCGAATCTGAAGATTTTCGGTTTAGTAAAAGAAGCTTGAGTCTAAATTAGTGCCTCTGATCAAAATTTAATTGGCCTTCACAATCCAAGTAGTATAATAATTGTCTACTAAATGTCTCTTTGAGGCGATAAGATGACTAGATGTCACTCGCTGACATACGTAGGGAAATAAGCGTAACTAGATTAGCTTAGTTGTTCCGCGTCGTAGCCGAGTAGTTAAGGTACGCAGAGCTACGGGACTGCGCTGGTTCGGGTCTTAATGGGGGAAGAAATTTTCTCATGGAATTTCGGCCAGAATTTGACCGGAGCCCACCCTGAATCGTGAGTAATTTGGGTAGCTACAGTAAGTAACTCCAGGTTGAGAAAAACAGCTATAAAGGCTAGGGGACCCGATATGCCTACCACTCCTATACTGGCTGGATTATCGTATACTTCTGTGATTAATACATGTGGATGTGAGCCCAGTATCCGGATGGTAGACCAATGACCTTCTAGGCCTGTGCGCTATGGAGTTTGTTTGTAAATTAACTTAGTTAAACTCCCCGCTAGGGGGCACCTGGACGGGGATAAATCAATCAATAAATCAATCAGAGTATATTATTTCTAATGTGTACTGATCCAAAAACAGAATAATATACAGAGAAACACAATATTAACCAATACCAGAATAATAAGAGGAAATACCAGTACTCAACATTTATTGAAGCCGTGAAAGTTCTATAAAAATTGTTTTGCGCGATAGTGCGTTTTGTCGTACTTACAGCAATGACCACCATGATTGAAAGTGTAACTTCCTGCATTTCGGGATTGCCAACCTAAATAGCTATACTGTAATATTATATTTACATCCACGTGCGGGAAGTAAAACCACTGACCTCTTTGTCCACTACGTACAAAGTATATATAAAAAATATCCAAAAGGTAGCGTTAATATACATTATTACGAAACAAATCACTGCATTTTAAATGAACTGAACTTTATTTGAAACAACATAAAACAAATAAATATGTACTTGCGGCCATTTTATCAATAATAATTGTCTCACGGCCTCCTGTACTTTCAACTAATAAACATTGCCCACACTGTTAATGTTACTCAATTATTTATAATGAACGCACGTATTTTCAACAATGATACTATTTTACTACTATTTATTATTTTGAAAACACCATCGCGCAAAAAGTAATGAACAACTTACGTTTGTGAAGTGTTTTATAAAATCTCGAAATTACAAACCTCGCTACCGCTCGGTTTTTAAACATTTTCCTCGATTCTGTAAATACCACTTCCCAACCTTGCACCGTAATATACTATTAATGAAATGAGAGATCATAAAATATTGTCCTGTCATTCGGGTTTTCCTGTCACTTACAATTAAAATGTATATTTACTGAAATATCTTTCAGTTATGTAATCTCCTATTTTAAAAGTGAAGATATTTTTAACAAACTTAATAAATTTAATGATATGTGTGGCACAATTAAGATAATACTTAAAAATACAAGAAATAGTGCAGTGCTAAAGGCAGCAGATGAATTTGATAAAGATATTGGAGATGCAGTAGCGCTGCTAAATGCTCTGAAAGTGATAAAGGACAACAAAGCTGGCACAGATTTAATTTATTTATTTGAAACAAAACTCAAATTTTATAAAGCCTTGGAAGTCCCCTTACTATTGTATGGTAGTGAATTTTGGGGTTTAACTAAAAGAGAAGATTATAGAAGCAACTGAAATGAGATTTCTGAAAAGTGTAGCTGGCTGCTCACTTCGTGAGTCGTGAATTTATCGATAATTTGGAAATCACTCGTGGCATTACTTATGATAAAACCCCTTATATTGGAGGTCTTTGAATAACAAATATACCGTCTGACCACGCCCTACGCACCAATAGGCCTACAGGAGCACATGAATAAAATGAAACGAAATAAATTAGATGAGTGTGGAGAAACACTGGAATGAAATTTCTGTCAGAGAAAACGGAAGAAACCTCCGAGAAAGACCTGTGTAGACTTCGTTTCGTCCACCACGAAACTTACATGAAGTGAGCGAGATGTGAACTTGAGAGGCGAGCGTCTAACCGCTTGCTACCCGGAGACGCCAGTAAATTTAAAATAAATTATCTAATATATAAAAATTAATGTTTGCTTGTTTGTTCGTACTTTATGCGCGGACATACCGTTGATCCGATTGTGATGGGGCTTTTTGCAAAATGTTCAGGAGATTCCCGGGATGAACATAGGCTATACGAGAGTTGCGATATTCAACTCCTACACCCTTAAAAATAGCCCTTTGTAGTGGAAAACGTGAAAAAAGTAGCTCTTTGGACGCTTAAATGGCTTACGCTGCCTAAATCATAACAAATACACACAATTAATGTACACAGAATTGAATATCCCAAAACGCTCTACAAAAAAGTCCGCAACAGCATATATTTATCTCTTACGGATAACTCACAATAACCATTTTTGTCTTTTATTGATGCCAAGAAAATCGAGACACGTAGATTCCTGTCCAAGCATGGCAGCACATGGCGGGTATTCTTTTACGGATAATTTACAATAACGAATTTTGTATTTTAGCTCATTTGTGCCAGGAAGATCGAGATAAGTAGATTCCCGGGAAACACCGGGTAATCAGCACGGGGAATTTTAAAATAATTATGATACGCATTTATAAATATTTTTCATTTCACTTAATCAATTAATCATAAGAAGTAGGCCTACATTAATTTTTGTCTTTCAGCTCATTTATGCGAAGAAGATCGGGATGAGTAGATTCCCGGACAACGTCGGGTAAACAGCACGGGGTATCTAAAATTAATTACGATATACATTTTTCCTTCTACTTATTTAACTAAACATAAAACACATTACTTTCGTATTTCAGCTCATTTGTGTCAAGAAGATCGGGATAAGTAGATTCCCGGGCAAAGCCAGGTAATCAGCACGGGGTATCTAAAAAATATAAATTTATGATTATTTTTCACCTTACTTATTCAACTAAACATAAAAGCACTTTCATTTATTTAGGCGCAGCAGCGCACGTCGGATTTAGCTAGTATTAAATAAGATATTGGGTAGGTTTACATTAAGAACTGCGTAAGGCAGAACTATACGGTTGTTTCAAAACAAAGCATAATAGAATATTGATGCCTCCTGACAATACAGCCATTATCTACATTATATAGAGAGGAAAATCCTTCTGCGGCTTCATGAATATAACAAAGATTTAGAATATGGATTGTAGTATTATTGAAATGCAAGAATACAGTACTGAATAACTTTAAACTGTATTTCCTATATTAAAAAGGATCTTTTAGTGACTATTTAGCTCATGCCACAAATGCTAGTCAATGACCAATCACGTTTCAACGAATGTTGTTTTACAACCAATGACAGTCGTGTTTCACCTCGCTCTTTATCGATTTATCTGTATCAGCTCCTGCTTTTGTGATAAAGAAAGCTCCTCCTTTTTAATGTTTTGAACAGGTCAAACCATTATATTTGTCCAACAAATACATCGAATATAGCAAATCATGAAAATATTCCTTGATTTTACTGAGTTGTTTACTAAAGAAATAAATGAAAAACTCGTAATGTTGATTATGATATATAGTTTGATGTGTTTCATTATTTCTCCACTTGGGTGCACTCTTACAATATTGCGATCTTATTTGGCAATAAATAATATGATCAAGCAGCAGTGAATGAACATAACCTCACATTTCTGATTTGTTTTCAAACATCGCCGTTTACATTAAATACATAAATATTTTAAAATAACTACAGTTAAACAATGATTTGTGAGTAAACAGCTTAATTTTATTCGTTAAATAGTCCTAACAAATGCCACTCTTGATTTCCAAATTCTCATAAGTAATGTCATGCCACTCTTGATTTCCAATTTATCTAGAGAATTTGGAAATCAAAAGTGGCATTTGTTAGGACTATTTAACGAAAAAAATTAAGCTGTTTACTCACAAATCATTATTTAACTATAGTTATTTTAAAATATTTATATATTTTAAAATAAACGGCGATGTTTGAAAACGAATGAGAAACGATTGGAACGCTCAATTGCGTCTTTTCTTTATCACTGCAACCAGATCATACTATGTATTGCCAAAGGAACGCAATATTGTAAGAATGCTCTCTAGTGGAGAAAAAATGAAACACATCAAACTGTATATTAATTCATTTCTGATGTCGTATGATGTAAATATGACAATTATATTTTTCTGGATTATTACCTGGGAAAATATACATTCAAGAAAGTGCAAACAGTGGTTTCTTTTTTTGGTGGTATAATCAATTGCTACAATGTTTTTATATTAACTCCTGCAAGCGCTATGTGTTGACATCCATGCACTATATATACAATCTGATAGTCGTATTTCTTAGTGAGTGAGTCACTGCAAAATAATGGTCAGACCTGTTCAGAATATTAAAAAGGAGCAGCTTTCTTTAATATGGTAAATTTAATATTGATAAATATTTGGTGAAACACGACTTTGATTGGTTGTAAAACAGAAATCACTGAAACGTGATTGGTCATTGACTCCCATTTGGGGCATGAGTTAAATAGTCTAGATAAATTGGAAATAACTCGTGGCATTACTTATGATGATAAATGTATCACACATTATCAATTAAACATTTTTATAAAAAATAGTATATTACAATGCGAGGTTGGGAAGTGGTTTTTACAGAAGCGAGGAAATGATTAAAAACCAAGCGATAGCGAGGTTTTTAATCTCCGAGATTCTGTAAAAAAACACTTCACAAACGTAGGTTGTACATTATTTTTTACATCATGGTGCTTTCAAAATAATAAATAATCATCATCATCAACAACAAGGACTAAGCCCAATCGCCTGTTCCGATCTCATTATAGGTATTGGTTTATAATTATACATTCTTCTTGGTATGCGCTGTTCATTCATTCGTAATACGTGCTGAAGATAAGTATTTTGATAATGTTTTATTCTTTCACAGAGATTACTTACTTACTTACTCACTGGCACTATCGAACCCGTAGGTTCATGGCCGCGCAGACATAAGCTCTCCATACATCCCTATCCTGAGCTGTTTTCCAATCATTCCCTGTATAATCTACTTCCCTCAAATCATAGTTAATGTTATTCTCCCACCTCATTCTTGGTCTACCAACTGGGCGTTTTCCCTCTGGCTTTCCTACAAGAAGCTTCCATGCAAGTCTTTCATTTCCCATACGTGCAACATGTCCTGCCCATCGCAGTCTACGAGACTTAACTGTTCTTATTATATCTGGCTTCCTATAAAGACCATGTAGTTCATTGTTATGTAGTCTTCTCCATTCACCTGTCTGTTCATCTCTCTTTGGTCCAAAAATTTTCCTAAGTACTTTATTCTCAAATACTTGTAATCTCCTTTCCTCCCTTAAAGTAAGAGTCCATGTTTCGCACCCATATAATATAACTGGTAGAATAATAGTTTTATATATTTTCAGTTTAACGTTTTTTGAAAGGAGTTCGGACATCAAGAGTCTCTGCAATACATAGCACGCATTTCCAGAATTGAGCCTATGTTTAATTTCTTTGTGCATCTCATTCCTATTTGTGATTATTGTTCCTAGGTATTTGAATTCAGCCACTTGCTCAAAATTTCCCTCATTTGTCATTAGCTGTCCATTTCCATTATATAATGTATTTCTACGTGTGACCATATATTTAGTTTTATTGATATTTACTTCCAGTCCTATGTTCTCAGTGTTACTCAATAGTGTGTGCGTATTGTCCTTTAGTATCTCCTCACTATCGGCTCTTTCACAGAGATTAAATATATCAAGTTCTGTTCTTGTACCTTCGTTTTTTTCTTTTTATTTATATTAATAAATAATAGTAACATAATAACATCTTTGTTGGAAATATTTGCGATCGTTATAAACAACTGACTGACATTAGCAGTCTGGCCAATGTATATACGGGAAATGCCGAAAAATAATTTAGTTGAGACTACAGCAGGCCGTGACACCAATCAGACAAACATTTATTGTTTCATATTGTTTCAAATAAAGTTCAGTTCATTTAAAATGCAGTGATTTGTTTCGTATAATGTACTGTATATTAACACTGTCTTTTGGAGAGGTCTATATTTTTGTATAATCATTGTACGAAGTATACATAAAGGACAGTGGTTTTACTTCCCGCCCTATGTAGGTAATTTGTAATATTACAGTGTAGAGTATAGTGTATATCTATATTGTCAAATATTTATTTGTATCTGTGCTGGTTGAGTGGAAGAGAAGGCCTTATGGCCTTAACTGCCAGAATAAATAAAACATGATTATAGTATTATTATTATTATTTGTGCCGGTTCGCTCAGGGTAGAATATGGTAATTCAGGGATGTTTATATTATTTATGTAATTATATATAAGTTTAAACTTATTACTCCAGTTTATTGAAAAATGTTGCAGTAATAATGTACAGAGAATTACAATCGTTTTATATCTCACTAATATTCGGAGTGGAGTTGATGAGTTTGTTTAAGTCCACGTGTATTTAATATCACTTAAAATTCTGAGTTACTAATTATCTTGGATTTTAAAATACTTAAGATTTTAAAATTTACTAAAGGTCGCGGACGGTTGCCTTATAAGGGCGATGACTCCTCCCATAAAGTCATTTACCCCACTCCAAATGCACATGTTATTCATTATACCTTAGAGGGGTAGGTACCATTCGTTTGAGGTTCCTATGTTGGTAATAGACTCATGTGAACGTTTGTGCGCCTTCCAGATATTACTATTAATCGTATTAATTATATTTAGTAGTTAGAGTCTATTAATTCTTGCTACATGTTATGAATACATAGAGTATTTTACATAGATATTTAATTATTTCACAGATTATTTTAATTATTCAAATAAAACAGTTGTTGGAATAAAGCACTTAGACATATTATATTTCAGGACAGAATTTTGACTTATGGTAGGAACAAAGTTTGCAAGGCTAACTGCAAAATCTTTGCATTTAGACTAATGGAATGTTAGTACAGTTAGTGGAGATGTAGGTCAGAGTTTAGTATTTAACCCTGGCAAAGCAGGGGACTCGTGTCTGTCAGTGGAAGCCTAGCTGATGGGTAAGTCTACATATCATTTTTCTTAATAATTTCGCTAGGAACAGTTAGAAATGTAATTTAAGTATTTTGAATAGTTTCATACTATATGTCTAAGTTAAAGAGTTATTAGATACATAAATGTAAATTAGGGTAGATTGATAAACCCACATCTCCCTCTCTCAAACCTTAAGAAAGTTTGAAAGTAGGTTTTCTTAATATAAGCTTAGATTCGTTATTTAGGGTTAGAATACTTATTGTAATCATTACACTCTAGAAATAAAATAGTTAAAATTAAGAATCCATTTATTTATGTTCAAAAACACGTATGTCTTTATAACTAATACATCCACATACTAACGCTCGGCTAGAACCTCATGCTACCAAAATTCCCAAGTCCCGAAGGTCCTTTAAGCCCTAAGAAAACCAGCAGTTCGTAATACTACATATTATTATTATTTATTTATAGGTTGGCAACCCCGAAATTTAGGAAATTGAAATTTCAATCACGGTCGCCAGTCCTGTAAGTACGACAGAACACACTATCGTGCAAAACTATTTTAGCCAGTTTTTATTCAATCAATAACTAGTCTTGATAATAATAGGCTCGCTATCAAAACGCGTTGACTATCTTAATATATTAGTTTGGTGATTTTGGATTTATTTATAATGTGTAATGTATTTCCTTCTTTTAAAATACAGATAGGCCTATATGTGGGCTTATGTATACACTCCATAAGTTCCAATTGAATTTCTTTACCAAGCTAATGTAGGTGCGCTTGTTTCCCTACAGATGTAAGCAAGTGACTTGTGGTCTGTATATCGCTTTAAAGAGATATCTTGCAGGCAAGTAAGGTATTACTTGGATGGTGAGGGCCTGTTAAATTTTTCTCAGAGGCGCTAATTCATTCTTGATGCATTTTTACGTGGCCGAAAATCTTCAGACTAGGGACCTAGCTTAAAGTCCCTCCTTGGAAGCTTGTCCCTCGAATTTTTCCATCTTAACAAACAATCGATTCCGCCCGGGTTTGAATTCGTGATCCTCGGGACTAGAGCAAGGGATATAACCACTAGATTCCTAAGCAGATATATATATATATATGTATATATATATGTATATATATATATATATATATATATATATATATATATATATGAAAAGAAAAATGAATGCTTGAGTCGGGATTTGAACCCGAGTCTCTAAACTCTGAACGTTTAGCGCTCTAAACATCTGAGCTACTCAAGTATTCCAACACAAACATACATTTTTCTTATATATAAGTACATTAGAGAATTATATCAGGGAATTAGTATAGAGAAGAAAGGGTTTCAGGCTAGAACAAACATAATTCGGAATGAAAATGGGGATATGATTGCAGATTCTAGGAGTATATTAAATAGATGGAAAGGTTACTTTAATCAGCTATTAAATGTACATACAGAACAGGATATTGAGGAGGATAAGTTACAGACAGCAGAAATGCTAGTCGCAGAGCCAAGTGCATTAGAGGTTGAAATGGCGATTGAAAAATTGAAGATGTATAAAGCATAAGGTTCAGATGAGATCCCAGCAGAACTGATAAAATCAGGAGGAGAAAAATTGATGGACAAGATACGCTGGTTGCTTAGTATGATTTGGGAAAAAGAAGCTCTTCCAGATGAATGGAAGGAATCAATTATCATACCAATTTATAAGAAAGGAGATAAAACAGACTGCAACAACTACTGGGGCATCTCATTACTTTCAACTTCGTACAAAATTCTAACAAATATATTAGTAAGCAGACTTACTCCCTATATTGATGACATTCTAGGAGATCATCAATGTGCATTTATAAAAACAGGTCTACAACAGATCAGATTTTCAGTTTAAGACATATTTTAGAGAAGAAATGGGAATATAATGGTACTGTACATCAATTATATGTAGACTTCAAAAAAGCATATGATTCAATTAAGAGGGAGAAGTTATATAGTATCCTGCTGGAGTTCGGAATTCCTAAAAAGTTAGTTAGACTTATACGAATGTGTCTAAATGGCTCAAAGAGTAGGGTGCGTGTAGGCAAACAGTTTTCAGACACTTTTGAAATCCAGAATGGGTTGAAGCAAGGAGATGCACTATCTCCTCTACTATTTAATTTTGTACTAGAGCATGCCATTAAATCTTTAGAGAATGAGGAAGGCTTACAACTGAATGGTATTAATAAGCTGTTAGTTTATGCTGATGATGTAGTACTACTGGCCGATAGCGAGGAGATACTAAAGGCCAACACGCACACACTATTGAGTAACAACACTAAGAAATTAGGACTGGAAGTAAATATCAGTAAAACTAAACATATGGTCACACGTAGAAATTCAGTATATAATGGAAATGGACAGCTAATGACAAATGAGGGAAATTTTGAGGAAGTGGCTGAATTTAAATACCTAGGAACAATAATCACAAATAGGAATGAGATGCACAAAGAAATGAAACATAGACTCAATTCTGGAAATGCATGCTATTATGCATTGCAGAGACTTTTGATGTCCCAACTCCTTTCAAAAAACGTTAAGCTGAAAATATATAAAACTATTATTCTACCAGTTATATTATATGGATGCGAAACCTGGACTCTTACTTTAAGGGAGGAAAGGAGATTACGAGTATTTGAGAATAAAGTTCTTAGGAAAATTATTGGACCAAAGAGAGATGAACAGACAGGTGAATGGAGAAGACTACATAACAATGAACTACATGGTCTTTATAGGAAGCCAGATATAATAAGAACAGTTAAGTCTCGTAGACTGCGATGGGCAGGACATGTTGCGCGTATGGGGAATGAAAGACGTGCATGGAAGCTTCTTGTAGGAAAGCCAGAGGGAAAGCGCCCAGTTGGTAGACCAAGAATGAGGTGGGAGAACAACATTAACTATGATGGGAAGTAGATTATACAGGGAATGATTGGAAAGCATTAGCTCAGGATAGGGATGTATGGAGAGCTTATGTCCGCGCGGTCATGAACCTTCGGGTTCGATAGTGCCAGTGAGTAAGTAAGTAAGTAAGTATAAGTAGTATTCTCAATTCACACAAGAGGTAGCGGGAAGTCGTTCCAACTGACATTTTGTGGCCACCATAACAGGTAAGCAAATTTTTAAAGAGAATATTTACTTTATAGCAGTAACGCTTGTATATTTAAAGTTATAACGTCTAAATATATATAGACACTTTATTTCGGCATAAGTCTTCTTCTTCTTCATCATCTATTTCAGGAATTAGGAATTCCAGTTCCCAAAAATAGTATATGCTTCGAGACACCCATCTTATCATTGGTTACCCTTGACTCATCCGCACTTTGGTTTTGCAATATTACCTCTTGATTGCCGGTTTAAATGTCTGTCAATTTTGTTCTATATTCAATTGTATATTTAATTATTGTCTTATTTCATCATTTTTATTATATTAATTTATAACCTGCCACTGTTCTCAGAAATTTCATTTTAGCAACTTGTATTCTAGATGCTCCTTTTTTGTTAGCGGTAACGTCCATATTTCACTTCCTTACAGCACTGTCAATACTTTATACAACTTTAGCAGAGTCTCGGCGAATTTTTCTTTTAAAGTTCTTAAAATTGTGTCATAAATATTTTATAAGTCGTCAAATAAAATATAAAACGAAATAAATTATAAAAAACAAATAATGTTATTAATAAATTATGTTAAAAATAACTCAGCAAGACGAATTTATGGTCCTATTTTTCTGATTAACAAACTCGATCACACTTTTAACAAGAAGGCGCAGAAATCGAAGCGAGAATCCATCAATGACAACCCACGGAGCAAATGGACCTCCCTCCTTGAGTAAGAGCGGAGTGGAGTGAAACGGGTCGCGGCGCTGACGGAAGGGTTATCCCATTTACCAATTCAGGAGTTGTATTACTCTCCTATAGTTTAAATGAGAGATTTGGTGATGGATTTTAGTGCCATGCAGTTAACAGCGGCAGCTAATTTTTTGGACATGGCCTTAGTACATCACAATACTTCTCTGGAAGAAAATTCAAAGTATGTTTCGCCATGCAATGGTTGACAGTTCCCTTGTTAGTAGGATCGATGAAGATACGTAATTTTTTCAAAAATATTTTCATAAGAACAACTTTATTCCTTCAAATTCGATAAAACATCTCAACTTCACAGCTAAACAACAACAATAATAATAATGATAATAATAATAATAATACTGTAATGCTTTATTTTACCTGGCAGAGTTAAGGCGTTAAGGCCTTGTGTACCACTCAATCAGGTTAGAAACAATTACTCTTACAACTAAATTACAAGAAACAAAGTTTTTACACGGTATATCTACAACAAACGAACGATTCTGTTAAACTTACTTTTAAATGATGATGAGGCTTCTGCCTCAATGTGTGAAGTGATTTTTAAGAACCAAAATTATTATAAACATTTTATGAAATTCATAACAAACATTCATAACAATATGTAGCATTTTCTATGACACAGACGATTTATGTAATTCATAACACTCATTCAAACCATAAGATAATATGAGGTGGGAGAATAACATTAACTATGTTTTGAGGGAAGTAGATTATACAGGGATTGATTGGAAAGCATTAGCTCAAGATAGGGATGTATGGAGATCTTATGTCCGCGCGGCCATGAACCTACGGGTTCGATAGTGCCAATGAGTAAGTAAGTAAGTAAGTATAGTATAATATTGTTATAGTAAGCTATAACCCTAACATGCCTTGCGGCGAAATAGGGTTTCAAAATATTTGGAGATTCAATAATAATAATAATAATAATAATAATAATAATAATAATAATAATAATAGTAATAATAATAATAACAACAATAATAATAATATCTACAACAAAATCATTATTTGCAATACACTTTGATTTATTCTAGATTTAACGAATGAAATATAAAAAGATAGATCTTATTTTTAACCCTTTTAACGTAAATATCTATAAAAGAACACACTATACAAAGAATAGATAGACCTATACACTTTCATCTGAATACAACAAAATATTCCAGATCTAATGTGAATTTAGATATTTAAAAGTATAAATAGGCAAGAAGTAAAAAAAATATTTACTTTATAAAAAAGTTGCAATCATTGCGCTGCTCTTTTTAAAAATACAAGTATATTTAGAATGAAAATGAATTTCATTTGAGTTTGTAGCTTTTTATATGTAAATGAGACAAGAGAACGCATTCAGCTCTCCAAGTGACGCACATCTACATTCATACGTCAAAAGTTTGTTGGTTTTCGAAAATTCCAACTTAGCCATTTAGTTGATGAGCGACGGCAGACACAGACTAATTCCCTCGTCTCCGGTTCCCTTCATCTACATTTATTTTGTGGTATCCAAGCCGCCTTATGAATTCTCTTCTTGAGCACTATAATTCCATAGTCATGTTACCATTATTACATGTCTCAACAGATTTCAGTTTTGTCACAATCATTAGCACGACATCCTATACTTAATAATTTAATGGCCGCGCAGATATAAGCCCTCCAAATATCCGTATCCTAAGCTAATGTTATGCAATCGTCCCTGTTCTGATTCATTTTTTAAAACTATTAATGAAGTTAGACGTAACTCTGCAGAAATTCGTTATATATAGATAAGAAACATAAATGCTTGGACGGGATTTGAGCCCGGACCTCTGGATTAATACTCTAGTGCGCTACCAAGTAAAGAACTCGGTCTCCACTGCCACCTAGTAGCTCCTATAACAAGTAAGGAAATTAAAGAGAATATTTTTACTTTATAGCAGTGACGCTTTATCGATGTTATAATTAAATTTTTGACATTGAGCAATGCAAGTTTAATATGACATGATAAGAAAAATAAGGCTTGGACGGTATTTGAACCCGGACCTCTGGATTGATACTCCAGTGCGCTACCAATTACGCAACCAAGCAAATCTAGTACAAATATTTATTTTTCTTTATATATATATATATATATATATATAATATATATATATATATATATATATATATTCTCTATTACGAGGGGTATGGGGGAACTCGGTCTCCACTGCCATCTAGTAGCTCCTATAAAACGTAAGCAACTTAAAGAGAATATTTTTACTTTATAGCAGTGTCGCTTCTTTATTTCGATGTTATAATTGAAATTTTGACATTCAGTAATGCAAGCTTAATATGATATAAGAAAAATAAATGTATATATATATATATATATATATATATAACAATTTACCTAACAAGGGAACTGTCAACCGTTGCATGCGGAAACCAAATTTGAAATTTCTCCCAGAAAAGCGTTTTGATGTACCGAGGTCGTATTAAAAAAATTATCTGCCGTTTTTAACTGCAAAGCACATAAATCTAAGCCAGAATCCAGCAATGGCAACCCAACTGCACGGAGCAGTTGGATTCCCTGCATGGATAACAGCGAAGTGAAGTGAGGCGCGGATAGTAGGTAGTGAAAGTTATCTACCAATTCAGCATTTGCATTACTTTCCTATTGCTTAAATGAGATATTTGGCGCTGGATTTTAGTGCCTTTTCAGTAAAAAAGGGCAGATATTATTTTTGACACGTTCTTGTTATATCACAACGCTTCACTGGAAGAAATTTCAAGGTAGGTTTCGGCATGCAATGGTTGACAGTTCCCTTGTTAGTAGTATGTAATCCTACTAAAAGAGTTAGCAATCAATCTGTGATGAAAATGCGTCCAATTAAAACCATAGATACCAGTAAAAATAGTAATAAAACAAGACAATAAACGCACCTAAATAGATCCCGACAGATGTTTCGTCCTTGAACAGGACATCGCTATTCATTTCTGTGGATGCCCATGGTCTGGAATTTAGGATAAGTTTAGGTTCAGGACTTCCTGGCGCTTCATTATCACTCATCACCCATCATATAATCGGGGGTAACGTAATTCCGTCTTCCAGGTGCCCCAACCTAAGAAATATACTATAATTCCGCCAGGGGAGAAAGCCAGATATTTCACGTAAGACAACTTGGTGGCATTGGAAAAAAAAAAGTTTGTAATTCGACATAAATTTAAATAATTTCTACTTGTTCGTTTTTCTAACATTTTATAAATTTTAAATAAATTAAATTAATGTATGTATATAACAAGTGGTAATAGCTATATAACTTCCTAGGTTGCGAAATATCATACACAACGAAACAGATATAAATAACAAACTAAATAAGTTTATTTAATTAAATAAAAATAAAACTTAAAGTTTTATGTGGTTTTATATTTATTAAAATATAAATTAGTAAGAGCTGTTTCGGTATTTTGTACCTTCTTCAGACATGATTAAATAAGTTTAATTATATAACAGGAACACTAAAAAGAACTTTGAGAAATAAAGCCAGAAAAGACTCTGTAATGAAATTATACAAGACAATGGCAGTTCTTATTATTACTTATGGATCCGAAACATGGACAGTGACAACACAACAATCTGCCAGAATACAAGCTGCTGAAATGAAATTCCTCAGACCCATAGCAGGAAATCAAAGTACAGATAAAAAAACACAGCACATAAATAAGGCAACAACTAAAAGTAGAGGAATTAAACACAAAAATTGTGAAATACAGAACAAACTGGAAAGAACACTTAGCAAGGCGACTGAGAATAGAATACCAAAAGCAGCATACAGCTATTCACCACGAGGAAGGAGAAGCTAGGGAAGAGCAAAGAAAATATGGAAACAGCAACAATTTGGAGACGGAACAGGCTAGTAAATAGGCGTAAACCGTGACGAAGAAGAACAAGATGAATGTTATAGGCTACACTGATAATTTAAGGATTAAAAATAAAATTCGTGGAGACTGTCATTCCTAAGAGAGAAATGTCAAAAATGTTGTGAGAGAGGCACATGTCTTCTTAATATTATTACATCACATTTTACAATGGACATTTTTCATGGCCACTAATTAAATGAGTGAAGAGCGATGTAAGCACGTCCCAACATCCTCCAGAGACTCTATTCCTCCACTGGAATGTGTTTAAAGAGTGGCGTATTCTCATTTAGAGTTTTTAATAGAATTCACCAATCACAAACAGCAGACACCTTACTCCGTACACATTTCAACTCATCCTATTATGCAAAACAGAGACACTTGTCATCCCAACTTCTTTCAAAAAACGTTAAATTAAAAATATAGAAAATTATTACTCTTCCAGTTATATAATAATAATAATAATAATAGTAATAATAATAATAATAATAATAGTTTTATTTTACCTGGCAGAGTTAAGGCCTTACGGCGTTGTCTGCCACTCAACCAGGTTTTAAAAAAATACAAAAAAAAATAGTCTTACATCTAAATTACAATAAACATAAACGATCACATGTTATAAATACAATACAATTATTATTTATGATGTATTTTGATTTACTCTAGATTCAACGAATTAAATGTATAATATGTACAAGATATATAAAAAACGAGAAATATTATTAATGACATAGTATAAATTTAAATAAATAGAGAAAAATTGAATGGAGTACTGTGGAGTTGGGCCATGTCAAACCACACGAAGAAGAGGATTTTGAAGTCTGTTGTGGAAAGCATAATGACTTATGGTGCTGAGGGATGGACTTTGTTAGAGGGACAAAAAACTAAGATCTTAGCAGTGGAGATGGATGGAATAAGACGCAGTGCCAGGGTGTCCAGGTTGGAAAGAAGAAGAAATGAAGAGGTGAGGCAGATGATGGATATGGAGGAGACAGTGATGGAAAGATATCGAAAGACGAGCTCTTCAGTGGTATGGCCATGTCAGGAGAATGGAGGATGATAGGTGGCCCAAAACTCTTTTGGAATGGTCACCTTCTGGTAGAAGGAAACGGGGCAGTCAAGAACAACTTGGAGAGGAGAGATCCATAGATTGATGAACGACCCAGGTCTGGAGGAGGATGAATGGCGTGATCGGCAAGAATGGCGAATGGGAATACAGGGTAACCGCTGAAAAGTGGAGAGGCCCTCAAAAGTAAAAAAAGTAAGTAAGAGAAAAATTATTTATTAGACAACAGGTAACTGTATAAGCGCGACTTAGAAGTGCCAAGTGTGCGCCAGCCTCTGATTTATTAAAGGGAGGAAATTCCAGGAGCGGGCAGAGGCTACTGTGAAGGAAGTAGAATAAGAGGAAGTGCTATGAAGAGGGATTGTTAGCAGACTGTTATCTTGTGACCTAGTGTCAATATTGTGGTAAGAGGATAACTTCTGAAATCTGGATGCCAGGTAAGTAGGAGTCTAGGAATTCAGAAGCTTATACGGATGGGAAACATCCTTTCTTACCTCAAGAGAGGACAATATATTACAAGCATTTGAGAATAAAGTTCTTAGGAAAAAATTGACCAAAGAGATACGAAGAGACAGCAAAATACAATATATTTATGTCCACTATTGTGGTATCGAGATAGCGTGCTGCCTTGTCACGCAGAGGGCCCGGGTTCGATCCCCGGTCGGGACAGTTTCCTGGGTGAGGTTTTTATCGGGTTTTTTCCTCACGTGTAAGACAAATGTCAGGAAACTTTAAGGCCCAAACGGTTCCCGACATCATATGGTCATCATAATCATCATCATTCATATTCGTCTCACCCATCACATCGGGGCAGCGTAACCCCGTTCCCAGGCGCCCCAACTTCAGAAGTGGGTTACAATTACGTCAATGTCAGGAGAGAACACCAGAAATGTCGAAATGACAACCTGGGGTATTTAATAAAAGAATTATCTTTATGGCAAACTGTTGTAATAAGAACAGTTAAGTCTCGTATACTTTGTCGTTGCAATATCTCTTGAAAAACGTTAAACTTAAAATATATAAACTGTTATTTTCCCAGTTATATTACCGTATACGGATGCGAAACATGAACTCTTGCTTTAAGGGAGAAGAAAAGATTACGAGTATTTGAGAATAAAGTTCTTAGGAAAAATTTGGACCAAAACAGATGAACAGACAGGTGAATGGAGAAGACTGCATAACAGTGAGCTACATGATCTTTATAGGGAACTAGATATAATAAGAACAGTTAAGTTAAGTATGATTGGCAAAACATACAACACGAATAGGGAATGAAAGAGGGACATGGAAGCTTAATGTAGAATAAACGGTAGGGAAAACGCCCTATTGGTAGACCAAGAATGAGGTGAGATATTAACAACCATAATTTGAGGGAAGTAGATAATACAGAGAATTGGAAAACATTAGCTCAGGATAGGATTTATGAAGAACTTATGTCCGTGTAGCCATACACGGGTTTCATACTGCCAGTGAGTTAGTTTATCTCCTATACTGCTATAGGTGGGACATGTGATACGAATTATAAGCGAACGAGGCACATGGAAAGAGATGGGAGAATGATATCAAACATGATTTGAGGATTGCAATTCATTAATTCACGATAAGGATGTATTGAGAGATTAGATCCGCGCGGCCATGAGCCTCCGAGTTCGATAGTACCTGTGTGTTAGAGTTATGCAAAATATTTTACACTTTTTTTAAAATGGGTAAATTTTATGTCCCGCGCCGTAGCCGAGCGGTTAAGGTAGGAAGCCTTGGCGCAGAGCTACGGGACTTGCGCTGGTTCGAGTCTCCATGGGGGAAGAAATTTTCTCATGATATTTCGGCCAGTATGGGACCGGTGCCCACCCAGCATCGTGAGGCAATTGGGTAGCTACAATAAGTAGCGGCTCCAGGTTGAGGAACCAGCTATAACGGCTGGGGGACTCGACATGCTAACCACATGTCACCCCTACACTGGCTGTTGATCATCTACCTCTGTGATTGACACATGTGGATGTGAAGGGCCAGCAGCCGGCTGGTAAAAGGGCAACCGCTGAAAAGTGGAAAGACCCTCAATCGGCAATCGGTAAATTTTATTAAAGTTCAGTGTTTATAATGTATGATAAAGTATGTTTCTTATTCAGTTTTTTCACGATTTATATAGCGCAGCAACCTAACAGTTATAAATAAATTATATGTATGAGAATGAAGCACAGTTAGTCAACATAAAAAAATCAAATACAGTGATCTTGAGTTGAATAGTCGGCTAGGATAAGGTTTTTTTTTAAATTTACTTTTACATCGGTAAATGTTCCACGTGCAATTTAACTTTTTCCATGTACAACTAAACTTGTAAAAAAAAGTTACAACCCTGTTTTGGGTAACTATTCAATTGTTTATAGAGTGATAAAATATTTAGCATCTCTTGTACCATTTTGGCACAAAGAAACTGAAGAACTTATAAGCTTACTGTAGTTGTATTTTTATTGTAATCGGTGCCAAATATAAATAAAGTAAAAATAGTTCAACAAATATGTTCATGTTGTCTTGGAGGTTGTCCTGGGAGTAGCTTGATCGTTTATCCGGGGAGATCTTGCACGCCCTTGTGTGGACAAAAGAAAATATTAATGTTACCTGGAATTTGGTATATTGTAACACAATGTTAACTTTAGCTGCCTGAAAACGAATTATTGTACACTTTCGTAACAATAGTAGATGAAAAATGAGTTAAACCAAGATATCTTATAGGATAGATTGCTAATTTAAGGGCTAAGAACTCTGTGAAACCTCAAAGTAGCCTACATCTGACCCTTATAACTTTAACGATTTCATTAAAATGGACGTTCTCTAAAACACATTCCTTCAGAGCTGATGACACCAAGTGTTAGAGAATGCTGTATACGCAGGAACCAATATAATTCTCTGCTCGAAACTAGAAACTTGCATTAAGTGGCCTCGTGTATCGAACAAGGACGTAAGGTGGGTACTTTATTGAATCCACGTTGCCAAACTCCCAAACTTGCGCTTTCAGATTCACTCAGCCAAAAGTAGCTCCTCAAACGGTGATTTAGCTAACTCCAAACTGACTTAAGTTACAAGGATTGAAAATGAGGTTGTTCTGATGACTCAGATCATAGCTGTAGTTGCGTAGCTGAGCTACAAAATTTAGAAACGAATTAGTAATATATATTTAATACACAAGTGATCTTCTTGGTGATAAAATATTAAAATATATATGCAGTCAATATGCCCATTAATTGGTGAAATGGGGCATATTGACTGCATATATATTTTAGTAATATATATATTTTTTATTCTGCCAACATATATATCATATGTAATTTTAAAACATATATATTAAGGTTAACCTCAAAATCAGAGATGGGCTAAACTTTACAACCTGTGACGCTACTTTCTTAATTCATTCATATTCTGGGTCGAGTGCCTGATATTCCAGTCAGCACATTAGAAAAAATGTATGGAGCGATGGTCAGGCCAGTAATGCACTATGGTAGTGAGATTTGGGGTTTCCAAAGAACGGAAGTACTAAATAAGGTATATACGCATTTTCTAAAATATATTACAGGACTTAGTAAGGCCGTTTCTAACTGTGGAATTTTATATGAATTCGGGTCATTCCAGGACGACATTAACTGTAAAATTCGTGTACTCAAATACTGGTTGCGAATAATCCAAGGTGAACAAACAATGCTTAGAGCAATTTGTTACGACCACCAAATTAAAAACATAGATGTTAAATTTTGGGCAGACGAGGTTAGGAGAGAACTCCAAAAGATTGAGATGGGCTGGATATGGGAAAAAGGGACTGAAAATCGCAAGAACGTGTGGAGAAAAATAAGGAGGAGGTACTTAGATATAAACCAACAAGATACTTTCGCCGAATGTATAGGAAAACGCTCACTGTGTTTACAAAGAGACCTAAAACACGTCTGGGGAAAAGAATCGTATATACTCAACCTAGGATTTAAGGAGAGATCAGGGCTTGCTTGGTTTAGGCTAGGGGCATGGAAATTTCTAAAAATTAGCGACGATCACGATATGCGAATATGTCCAATGTGCGGGAACTTTGAAAATGAGATACATATATTAGGAAAATGTAATGATTTAGAATATTGGAGACGTCAGTTATTACCGGAAAGATTTCTAAATTCAAATCGGGAAAGATTGGCATGCTACGAGTTATTGGTAAATGCAGAAAATTGGATAAACCTCGGTAAATTTCTGGACAAAACGCGGAAAATAAGGACAACACTCATTCATGAATAAATATATGTTATCAAAATGCAATACCATTCATTATTAACAATTATATATAAATTAATTTGGTGTATAATGCTATTGTGTTATTATATAATTGTAATATTAATGTGTTTTCTTTATGTAATTGTAATGTTAATGTTTTTTAGTGTATAATGCTATTGTTTTATCATTTAATTGTAGTATTATTGTGTTTTCTTTATGTATTCTAATGTTAATGTTTTTTAGTGTATAATGCTATTGTGTTATTATTTAATTGTAATATTATTATTGTGTTTTCTTTATGTAATTGTAATGTTAGTGTTTTTTAGTGTATAATGCTATTGTGTTATCATTTAATTGTAGTATTATTGTGTTTTCTTTATGTATTGTAATGCTAATGTTTTTTAGTGTATAATGCTATTGTGTTATTATTTAATTGTAATATTATTATTGTGTTTTCTTTATGTAATTGTAATGTTATTGCTGTTTTTTTTATTATTTTTCTTCACACTAGTACCAATTATTACTTTATTGTAACGGACTGTCAACAGCACGTACGGCTTACTGCCCGTGCGACCCATATTTGTAAATAATATTGTAAATATCTTACTTTTTGTCTAATAAAGTCCTACTACTACTACTACTACTACTTTAATTCATTCATAAACTCCTGTCAAATTTTATTCTTAAGGTTTCATTTTTCAAATTATTTCCCACCATTTACAATGATTTTTACATTTCTAACGATTATTTCAATATATTTTTCTATGACATTTAACTACATACGTAGCATGAATAAGTGGAAGCCATGTTACTTTTAACGAATATTCTATGCAACAACAAAGACGTGTATCAGTGCAGCCAACACAGAGTATGTTAACTGTACACATATACTTCAGAATTTACTATTTAATATTTGGCGTTGTATTATTTCACAAGTTAGAGTGTTTAAATTGCGTTAGGTTAGCTTATATGTTGGTCCGTCACAGGTTAGAGTACTTCCAATTGTGTTAGGATCTTTCAGGTTCGTTAAATATAGTGTATATGTTGGCTGCATCCCGTGATTATATAGCGTAAACAGCTTCGCGTTTGTTGGCGCATACCCATGGTTTATGATTGTAACTTAGAGAATTGTTTCGCGTCACATGTTGTAAAGTGTTTCCCAGAGATGTACAACAGAAAAGCAAAAAGTTACGATGCGATGGCGAAAATATGTATCATATGTTATAACAAGTTTAAGTTCTGGCTTATGTTAGTTATTCTGTTTTTTTAGTCTCTACCAAGCGTTCATTGTTGGAAGTACTTCTTGCAAAACAATAAAAATTACGTAACCAGTGAATCGGTAGCTAACAATGAAAAACAAAAATACACTTAAATGTATTCATATTCTAAAGTGGAGTTATTGTGTGGATATTTGTTCCACAGTACCAGTGATTTAATTAGACTATATAACTCATGCCCCAAATGGGAGTCAATGACTAATCACGTTACAATGATTTTTTATTTACAACCAATCACAGTCGTGTTTCGCCTAGAATTTACCAACTAAAGTTTATCATAATAAAGAAAGCACCTCCTTTTTAACATCCTGAATAGGTTATAGAATTATTTTGCAGTGACTAACCCACTAAGAAATACGGCTACCAGATTGTATATATAGTGCATGAATCTCAACACATACCGCATGCGGGAGTTAACATAAAAACATTTGCACCAATTGATTATACCACCAAAAAAAGAAACCACTGTTTGCACTTTCTTAAATGTATTTTTTTCCAGAAAAATATAATTGTCATATTTACATCATAGGACATCAGAAATGAATTAATATACAGTTTGATGTGTTTCATTTTTTCTCCACTAGAGTGCATTCTTACAATATTGCGTTCCTTTGGCAATAAATAATATGATCTGGTTGCAGTGACGAACAAAAGAAGCAAATGAAGCAAACCAATCGTTTCTCATTTGTTTTCAAACATCGCCGTTTACATTAAATATATAAATATTTTAAAATAACTATATTTAAATAATGATTTGTGAGTAAACAGCTTAATTTCATTCGTTAAATGGTCCTAACAAATGCCACTCTTGATTTCCAAATTTGGAAATCACTCGTGGCATTACTTATGATAAGAACTTTTTATTTCCTCCATTTAATTGATTGCCGTTGCTTCTTTACTTGTTAAATTATTAATTTTGTTTCTCATGCTTTATTCATGTATTGCCGAAAGTTGAGTCCGGTTTGTGTATATTACAGTAGGCCTATATGATACTGTAATGTTCCATTTTCCGGCCTTTTTTGGGGGGGGGCGAGGTGGAATCAACATATACATTTCTCTGAGGTATTTATTTACATAAGGCGGCTCCGTGGCGCAAGCAGTTAGACGCTCTTTTGTTTCTAACAGAAGGGATGTCAATAAATAAAAATAATGCAATGAGACGGCCACATACGTCCATATAAGAAAGTTCTAGTCTAAAATACCTGGATAATAAACTTAAATTGGAACACAGTTAAAAGTATTCTCTCATATTAACATTCTTGTAAATCCAAACAGATGAAACCTATCTTACGTAACTTACAGAACCCTAAACTAAACATAAACATCACAATAACACGTAATCCGACTTTATTCTCTACATAAAGCAGCTCGACTGATCAACCTACTCAATTAGACAGATTACGCATCTGCGCGTGACTGTTGTGTTTAGACCCATTTATGAGCCTCTACGCATGCCTAGGAACAAAATAATTACACATATATGCTCTTAGGTTTGTTTGCATGTTAATTACAAAATATCACTTTTATTAATTAATCTTGGAATTTTGAATTGAATTCCCCTAGATTGTTAAAATAGCACACTGTGCGCTGGGGTCCCGAGATCGAGTCTCAGTCACTTCATGTGGGCTTCTTTGATGGACGAAGACTGCTGATTCAACAGTCTTGATCTCCTCATCCTACAAAAAGGATGTAGAGACGGCTACGAAAACAGGTTTGTTAATTCAGGGAATATCAACGAATTGTCAAGGTACCTGTTTTGCAATCAATGTCGAATGCATGGTATGAGATACATGATTCATTGGATGAAGTGCAAACACCAAGATTGTGCAAAATTATAAAGTACTGAATTGGGACACGTATGAAATAAAAATAATGATCTGAGATTAATCGATAGCTGTTTAATGTATTTTTATGTGATTCAATCTAGAAAATTTGCATATTATTTATTCAGTGTGGCTTATATCTTTAATCTGGTAATGGAAACATGAAATAATATTTATTGAAATGGATCTAAATAAACAAGTTGAATTTTTTTGATACGATTTCATATTTTACATTATGAATAATTAATAAAGATATTTTTATTTTTGTTATATAAACTTTTTTTGTTGTTCTCAGCTACCTATGTAAATTAAATTCCTATCTCCGATGGCTCATCCCTTAACTTACTCACTTACTTACTCACTGGCACTATTGAACCCGTAGGTTCATGGCCGCGCGGATATCCTGAGCTAATGTTTTCCAATCATTCCCTGTATATTCTACTTCCCTCAAATCATAGTTAATGTTATTCTCCCACCTCATTCTTGGTTTACCAACTGGCAGTTTTCCCTCTGGTTTTCCTACAAGAAGCTTCCGTGCAAGTCTTTCATTCCCCATACGTGCAACATGTCCTGCCTATCGGAGTCTACGAGACTTAACTGTTCTTATTATATCTGGCTTCCTATAAAGACCATGTAGTTCATTGTTATGCAGTCTTCTCCATTCACCTGTCTGTTCATCTCTCTTTGGTCCAAACATTTTCAAAGTACTTTATTCTCAAATACTTGTAATCTCCTTTCGTCCCTTAAAGTAAGAGTCGATGTTTCGCACACATATAATATAACTGGTAGAATAACAGTTTTATATATTTTCAGTTTAACGTTTTTTTGAAAGGAGTTGCGACATCAAGAGTCTCTGCAATGCATCATAGCACGCATTTCCAGAATTGAGCCTATGTTTAATTTCTTTGTGCATTTCGTTCCTATTTGTGATCATTGTTCCTAGGTATTTGAATTCATCCACTTCCTCAAAATTTCCCTCATTTGTCAATAGCTGTCCTTGACGGTTGTATTTTTACGGTGAAAGATCGTCACTATTTCGACCAAGGTACTTTTTTCGTCTGGCTTATCACCTTCGACCAGTCCGGCATAGGTAACCCTATCGGCAGCAATGCTACTGCCGGCATAGCTCTCAGGATCATTTAAGCACGCAAGCCACTCCACCACGACAAGGTAAAGATGCCTTAACATGCGACCGAATGTTATCGTCCACCTAGGCTTTGCAGGGAATTCTTAATAGCCTTTTCCCAAGGCTTTTCCAAATATAAAAATGGAAAATATTTCTACTGTGTATTAATTACAGTGTTGGATATTGTTTATGTGGATTGGAAATGGGAATACGATCAATGTATTGAAGGCTGTGATACATATTTTCAATTTCTATTCCATAAAATATATATGACAGAAATTTTGCATTCTGTGCTAATGTGTTACTAAGTGGTGTTTGATTTGCAAAAGGTACCAAGTACATCATTTATAGTATAATAATATATTAATAATTATAAATTAATAACGGCATTCCAAATACCGTATAAACACATGAATATTATTTTTAAAAACTAAACACATATGGAACGTAATCCAACTTTAAAACCAGAATATTATTTTTACCATTTTCCTACAATTTTATATTTCCAGACGTGATCCCATTTGCAAATTCCTGATTCAAATGTAAGGTATAATATATATCATATAGATAATTCTCTTCTGTAAGTGTGTTTTGTCACGGGAGTTTACTCTCAAAAGACTTACTCGATTTTGATTGTAATTGTTTGTGTTGTGTTTGGGTCCGCTCGAAGGTGTAGTTCCTCAATTGAGCCCTCTAAACCATTAGGCGCAGGAGTTTCACCTGACGTGACATTAAAAAAAACAAACGCTCTAGCAGTCGCATTTTTTCGATATTTCAAAACTAAACTCAGTAACGCCGGATCGATATAACCCGAGGTGGGGATTTATAAAAAATGAGCGAAATGTGACAATTAAAATTGGATTATTTACCTGAAATCAGAAATTAAAAACTGCCTAAAAAAACATTTGACCTATTTTTTGAGAACAAACTTATTGTTTGTGTTTAAGAGTGTGTTTCCTGGATGGCTTGCCATCACAATTTGACCCTTCTATAACCTTTAGATGTAGGAGTTCATCTGACGTGAAAGTTTTAAAAATCTTCTCTGGCTATCGCAATTTTCGATGTTTCACAACGAAACTCAGTTTATCTTATTAAAATAAACCGAAGTACGTATTATCTAAAATGAGCGAAATCCGACAATTAGAAGTGGAGGTTTACCTGAAATCCGAAATTAACCTCCATGTTTGGTTCGTCTCAGCGAATGCCTAGATACATACAATTTACACTGACCTTTAACTTTTCATTTTTATTTTAGCTAAGCAACGCCCGCCGGGTATTAGCTAGTTAACATAATAAGTCCTCCACCGCTTTACTCACGCTCGCATTAACGTTAAAATAGAGAAGTGGAAAATTGGATTTTTATATTCGAAGTACAATTCCCGACTACAAGCAGCCCAAATGAGATTTTTATGTACACTATTAGGTTTAACTAGACTAGAAAAAAATTATGCATATCAGCGCAACATTTAGAATCACACACAGGACAGAAGACATTCAGCGTCATCAGCAGTAATCTAACAAGAGGCTGTGTTTTTCTGAAAAAATCATGACCGACAAAGTCGCGAGTGATTTTGTCTAATGAAAAACACAACTTCGCATTGGATTTGGAGTGACTATTTAGCGAATAATATAACATCTGAAGCTAAAAATAATTTTTTTATAATGTTTAATATTTACCAAATGTGAGATTATATTTTCCGATCTTACTTCCGGGCGATTTCTAAGCCGGCTGTATAGTTATAAATAGTATATATTTACTGTTAAATCTCTTTGGGCTTGGGAAAAACCAATAACATATGATTGTATGAGAAATAAATATTAACAATAATGTAGATTCATTATGCAACATCTAATATTTTTTTTAGAGCAACAGAACCATTTTTTTTTGTAATTTTTGAAGTTATTTTCTTTTGGCATTTCTCTTACTGTGCCATATCGATCATATTTTGTTGAATCGATATCCTTGTCAAAGAAGTTAATTTGCAGAGATATCTCCCATTACGAACAGGAATAGGCAAAATTATCAACAGGAAGAGGCAAGATTACACTGAGCAACAAAAAAAGAAACATGTTTTTGTCTCATCAAAAAAATGTGATTCTGATAATTTTTTTTTTCGCTACATTCAAATATAATATAGGGGTTTCTCCATCGCGGAAGTTTCCGAGAGACAGGAATTTATAATTTCAAACGCTTTAATATTTTCTACATTCTTAACTGTACAATATTCGAACATTCGGACTCATCTAGAAAGTAAGAAATTACGATTTTCTGCTATATTTCGCCTGTGGAGCATCCCTCTTGATGGTTCAACAATAATCGGCCAGCATATTAGGATTCCATTTGCTTTGATATCTCTTTTCCATAGCTGAAATCTCCTGAGTTACCTCATTTGGTTTTATTTTACAACGGACAAATGGACGAAAAAACGTTTATTAAAATAATAATTATTTAAATCCATTAATTGAAATTGAAATAAAAAAAACTGTGGTTGATGGAGAAATTCCGAATACATACTTGGAAACGCGATAAAAAACTGCATTAAGTACAACTATTGGTACTCAGGAGACAAAAATCATGTTGACCAGTGTTATCAACAGGAAGAGGCAAAATGATCGACCTATGAGATACATAGTCATAAGTAATGCCACGAGTGATTTCCAAATTATAGATATATTCACGACTCACAAAGTGAGGAGTGAATTTATCTAGAGAATTTGGAAATCAAGAGTGGCATTTGTTATTAAGCTCTTTACTAAAAAATAATTATTTGAATATAGTTACCGGTGTTTTAAAATATTTATATAGTTAATGTAAACGGCGATGTTTGAAAACAAATTAGAAATGTGAGGTTATGCATATTCACTGCAACTTGATATTATTATTTATTGCCAAATAGGATCGCAATATTGTAAGAATGCACTCTAGTGGATAAATAATGAAACACATCAAACTATTATAATCAACATTATTGGTTAATCATTTATATTTTGAATAAACAACCCAGTAAAATCACTGAATCTATTCATTATTTGCTATATTCAATGTATTTGTTGGAGAAAAATAATGGTCTAACCTGTTCAGAATATTTAAAAAAGGAGGATCATTCTTTATCACAAAAGCAGGAGCTGATAAAGAGAAATCGATAAAGAGCGAGGTGAAACACGACTGTCATTGGTGTAAAACTGAATTCATTGAAATGTGATTGGTCATTGACTACCATTTGCGACATGAGCTAAATAGTCAGAATATTAGCATGATCATTTTCGCCCAAACCGACTACTAAAAAAAAGTTTATTGTACCAATCTAAAATATCCAGAAGTAGAGCAAGACCAAAACAATGATGGATCTGTCAAGGACATCTTGAGACTTATGATTAGGTTCAGGAAAAGAACCTATATCTAATTTATGTTCATGATTATGTTGGTAACTTGTTACAGTTTTTAAGCTAATTTTGTATATTTAAGAAGAGTTTGTTTTAAGTTTTAGGTAATTTTCCAATTAATGTTATTATATAAGTACTTGAATAATATTTCTCCTGTCACCTATGTCAGTTGTGGATACGACATAACATAGTTGGTAAAGGCAACTATGTGGTCATGATTCTTAAGCTGGATTCTTAACATACTGGCAGCACTATGGTCCTAGGGTCCATTCAGATTCTAACTGAAATGAGTAACAGACAATATTTTGGGAGTTTAGACGGCTGTCTTGATCGACTGATAACCCGCTGATGTCTCGTCTTGATTGTATAGAAAGTAGGAGCCTTAACCTCCTTCTAACCAAAATACCTCCTAATGACTGTAGTGGGATATATTTACCATGTATCCATCCATAGTAATTCTGCCCGAAGGCAGGTCCTTCACTGCAATCATAGCATTTTCATGCTATTCTTGCAGCTTTACTAGGGAATTGTAGGTGTGGTAGCTTCCCGTTGCTTTCCACACTGGTGAAGGATGATGATGATGGCCATATGATTTCGGGGACCCTTTGGGCCTTAAAGTTTTCCTGACATTTGTCTTACAGGTGAGGAAAAACTCCGATAAAAACCTCACCCAGAAAAACTGCCCCGACCGGGGATCGAACCCTGGCCCGCTGCGTGACAAGACAGCACGCTACCTCGAGACCACAGCGGTGGACTACCATGTGTATATATCTACATCAGTTAGGAAAAACCAGGTAAGTCTTCAAAGTGATTTTTTTACAGGAGAGCAAAAACTAGTTCAATGACTTATATCAAAGAGTGCATACATCGAAAATTCAATGCTTAATAACACCGTCACTATTCGCTTGACGACTTACCCGTTTTTACCGAACGAGCATCGGACCAAAAGCTATCGGGAGATGTTAATAACTCATTTTCGACCAAAAGTTGACTTACCCGGTTTTTCCTAACTGATGTAGATATATACTTAAGGATTGTAGTGGGATATATTTATCGTTATAAAATATTTCGGCTATTATATGCAACCAGTGAATATTCAATCAGAGAAAAAGTGACTTTAGCGTCGTGTTGGCCAATGTGTTAACACATGTTCCCGCTAGAGCCATTGTCAACATGTTTACTCACTTATATGAGGATTCTGTCCCTGGAGTCCATCTACATTAGTGAGGAAGTTGGGATGGGAAAATGGGCAAATTAGTGTTAGTTTGGGCAAGTTAGGATGGGAAAATGGGCGAGTTAGTCCACCAGATTAGTTTAGCGTTCACTTGTTTGTTAGCGAGTTTCAGTGATAAGTTGGCCACACTGTCTGAGCAATGACTTATGCACATTTTACATTAAAAATAGCTGATTTTAGGTTATTTTAAGCTGAACTTCTCACTTTATTTTAGGACTTTTTCACTTGATTTTTTTTCCAAAAAAACACACACATTATATATATATATATATATATATATATATCAAGTAATTATTTACATAAGGCGGTTCCATGGCGCAAGCGGTTAGAAGTTCTCCTCTCAGCGCAGGGGTCCCGAGAATGATTCCCGGTCACTTCAGGTGGGCTTCTTGATGGACGAAACGGAGCTTGGGCAGGTTATTCTCGATGTTTTCTCCCGTTTTCTCCTGCCACAATTTAATTCCACCATTTATCCATACTCATCTCTTCCATTTCGCTTCATTTCCTTCATCTGCTCCCGTGATTATGCGTCAGGCGTGAGGAAAAGTACTGCATTAAGTGTTGTTTGCAGATGATTAAATAATTTTTTTGCAGGGGATGAAGATGATATGACATATATGATAAATAAACTAACGGAAGAATATAAAAAATGGGGACTGAATATAATTTTACAGAAAACAGAATATGTGTGTTTGGGAAAAGGATGTGGATGACCTCATACTTGAAACAGGGGAAATAAAAAATGTTAATTTTTTTAATATCTTGGGTCCATAATTACAAGTTTAGGTACCTGTGAGAGAGATGTACAAACTAAAATTGCAATGGCAAAAAATGCAACTAAGACATTACATGGAGTAATTTGGAACAAAAATATTACAAAGGAAGCTAAAATGAACATTTATAAGAACATAATTCAGAATATTTTGTCATATGGAAGCGAAACTTGGTCTTTGACGGAATTACAAAAGAATAAAATTAGAACAGTTGAATTCGATTGTTTTAGAAGAAGCCTCCAAAAAACAAGACAGGATAAAATAAAAAATTAATTCCTTTGGAGAGAAATGAATGTCACCACATCTGTTGTTAAGAGGATTGAAAATCAAACGCTTAAATGGTATGGCTATGTACAAAGAATGGAAAATGAAAGATGGCAAAAAAATATATACCAATGGTCACCCTCTGGAAGAAATAAACGTGGCAGACCAAGATGGAAATGGAAAACCTATGTCAGAACAATAATGGAGGACAGGAATTTGGAAGAGGGAGATTGGAATGATAGAGATAAATGGAAACTGACGACGGCAAACCTATACGTGGGGGAAAGCCGAAGAAGAACAAAGTGTGGTTAGTAGCTCATACACACACAGAGTGTAGCCAGTAGCTCCCACACGAGTATATACAGAGAGCAGCCTGTTGCTCCCATACTATTACCTAAAAGTGTGAATCAATCTATCGTACGTAAAATATACTAGGGAAGTCTAGATTTGCTGAAGTAGCCTTCAAGATATTATTAATTTGTGTATTGTGTTGTTCATAAGAGGTTAACAAAATAAACCTTTTTTTAATTAATTACACAACTCACTGTTACTGATTATCGAATTCCTTGTCATTCACACCAGTAGGACCCAGAAAGAAGCTTAATCTAAAATACGCCCTGAAGAGACCCTCGTGCCTACACAAGAGCTCGCTACAAAATATAGAAACAAAACTACCTTTAGAATCAATACGATAGTACTTTGTTATTCTGACGTGACATATCCACTTTGGTAAAGGCTGATCAGAGCAGAAACATACAAATTAAATTTTGTTTGTGATGAATTTAAGCATGCACATTCCCTCTATGTTGCAGAGTTCTACATACAACATTCTGGGAAATAACAGGAACAAATCCCCTGTGATAACTTGGAACTCTTCCAGGAATGTATTGTAGGAGAGCTGAATATTCCTAGGAATCAGGATGCACGATATAATTAAAGCGAACAGTAATAGTACATGTGCACTTAACCCACTTGCTTCAGCTTTAGAAGCTTATGTTTTTCAGAATCCGGAAACATAGGCTTATGTCGACTTTTCCTCTACAGAGTATATCAATCAGTGGCGTTACTTGGATATTCGCCATGGCGCTAGTGCACACTCGTTACCTAACACACTAGTCTGGTCTATACCAAAACTACATTTATTCTATGGCATTAATAGTTTTGTATCATACAATTAGTAGTAATAGTAGTAGGACTTTATTAGACAAAAAGTAAGATATTTACAATATTATTTACAAATATGTGTCGCACGGGCAGTAAGCCGTACGTGCTCTTGACAGTCCGTTACAATAAAGTAATAATTGCTACTAGTGTAAAAAACAACAAAAAAAGCAATAACATTACAATCACATAAAGAAAACACAATAATATTACAATTAAGTAATAACACAATAGCATTATACACTAAAAACAATAACATTACAATTACATAAAGAAAACGCAATAATATTGCAATTAAATAATAACACAATAGCATTATACACTAATTAATTTATGTATAATTATTAAGAATTAATGGTATAGCATTTTGATAACATATATTTATTCATGAATGAGTGTTGTTCTTATTTTCCGCGTTTTGTCCAGAATCATACAATCATATCATACAATTTTTAAAAGCATCATTACTTATGGAGCAGAACTTTGGTCATTAACAACAAAAACAAATATGTAGCTTTTGGCAACGGAAATGGATTTTATACGAAGGGCCGCAAGAATTTCAAGAGGATAAAAAATTAGAAACTCAGTTATAAGGGAGAAAATGAAGATTGAAGACACTATTTTAGATTATATTAAAACTCAGCAAATAAGATGGTACGGACATGTCCAACGATTGGAAGAGGATCGACTACCAAAATCTGTTTTGGAATGGAAACCTGAGGGAAGACGAAGCAGAGGAAGACCTAAAACCTCCTGGAGTCAGGGAATATGTTTATATATGAAGAAGAAACATCTGCAACCAGGAGATTGGATGGACCGACAAAACTGGCCATTAGGAATCGGACGATGTCAAATACATTAATCAACCGATGATCTATCTATCTATCTATCGTGTATATTTTATATTTTATTCGTATAATCTAGAGTAAATCAAAATATGTTGTATATAATATTTGTATTATAGGTCCACCGCTGTGGTTTCGAGGAAGCCTGCTCCTTGCCACGCAGCGGGTCCGGGTTCGATCCCCGGTCGGGACAAGTTTCCTGGGTGAGGTCTTTAGGGGTTTTTCCTCACCTGTAAGATAGATATCAGGAAAATTTAAGGCCCAAACGGTCCCCGAGCACCATCTCGACATCATTATCATCAATATCATATTCGTCTAATTAGCTTAAGTTTAGTTTAAGACCTCTCCTGGTGCATCATCGGGCAACGTAACCCCGCTTTCCAGGCTCCCACTTCAGAAGTTGTTAAAAAGACGCCATGCAAGGAGACAACACCAGAAATGTCGACATGACAATCTGCGGCATTTGGAATGTGTATATATATATATATATATATATATATATATATATATATATATATATATTTTTATTACAGATATACTATGTATTATTTTATTTATTGTAATTAGATGTAACAGAAATTTTTGTATTTGTTTAATTCTAGCCTGGTTGAGTGGTAGAGAAGGCCTTAAGGTCTTAGTTCTGTCAGGTAAATTAAAGTTATTATTAATATTATTATTATTATTATTATTATTATTATTATTATTATTATTATTATTATTATTATTATTATTATTATTATTATTATTATTATTATTATTATTATTGTCATAATATACCCATTACAGGAAACCAGTAGGAAAACGCCCAGTTGAAAGACCAAGCATTAGGTGGTAGATTAATATTAACCATTATTTAAGGGAGATGAATTATACAGAGAGTTATTGGAAAACATTAGCTCAGGATAGCAATGTACGGTATGTTACATCCAAAAATAAATCAAATAAATTATATAGGCCTACGCCCTACTAAATTTCAGTATAGTAAGGAACAAATAATAACATGAGAAAATAAAAACATGTTTTAAATTTAATATAAGAAGATTTCTTGAAATGAAATTTCATCATCATCATCTGGTATCATGGCAGCTGCCGCCGTCTTCCGGAAACCAAACGCCATTCCTCTCTGTCCATCCACTGATCTTCCTCCATTCCTGTGATATTCATAGTTGCTTGTACCCCTTCTATCCAAGTTTTCTTCGGTCTTCCTCTCTTCCTCCTTTCCATTGGAATCCATTCCATTACAATTTTTGGCAATCTTTGCATACCACTGCAATCTTTTCTTTTCTACAATGTCTATGATGTCCGGCTCCTCTTGTACATTCATAATTTCCTTATTTCCTTTATTTCGTATTCTATCCATTCTAGATTTTCCAGCTGATCTTCTTAAAACATCCATTTCTGTACTTAAAATTCTTTTCATTTCCCTGGTAGGAATTTGCCAGACTTCAGCACCATATGTTAAAATGCTCTGAATTATGGTTTGATATATTTGTAATTTTCTATTTTTTGTAATATGTTTGCTCCACCAAACAGAGTTTAAAGCATTTATTGCTTGTTTTGTTTGTGCGATTCTATTTTTAATTTCCACTGTGTTATCGCCTGAAATGTCTAATTTTGTTCCTAAATAAGTGCATTCACTACGTTTTAGTTCTTCTCCATTGTTAAAATTTATATTTTCCATTTCTTCTCCTATACACAGGTATTTAGTTTTCTCAATGTTTATATAAAGTCCCCATTTTTTCATATTCTTCTTTTAGTTTTTTAGCCATATATTCTATGTCATCGTGGTCCTGTGCTATTAATACCTGGTCATCTGCAAACTTGAGTGAATATACATGTGTATTTTGGATAGGTATGCCCATTTTTGACATTTTTTCCTCCAGTCTCTTAGTACTCTTTCGAGGTAAATTTTAAATACAGTTGGAGATAAACTGCAACCCTGCCTTAAACTAAAATTAAATTTTGATGAAGAAATTAATAAAAATGTTGAGGTGAATAACAACACTGAGCAACAAAAAATTAACTTTTTTTTTGTCTCAGGAAGAAAAATATGTGATTCTAATAGTATTTTGTTCTTCTGAATTCAAATACGATATCGGGTATTCTCCATCACGCAAGGTTTCCGAGAGACAGGAATTTATAATTTCAAACACTTTAATATTTTCTATATTCGTAACTACACAATATTCGAACATTCGGACTCACGTAGAAAGTAAGAAATGACGATTTTCTGCTATATTTCGCCTATGGAGCATCCCTCTCAATAGTCCAAGAACAATCGGCCAGCATATTAAGATTCCATTTACCTTGATATCTCTTTTCCATAGCTGAAATCTCCTGATGAAAGAGTTCCCCGTTTTATTTTACAATGGACAAATGGACGAAAAACATTTATTAAAGATAATTATTTAAATCCATTAATTGAAGTTGAAATAAAAAAAACTGTGGGTCATGGAGAAATTCCGAATACATATTTGAAAACACGATAAGAAACTGCATTAAGTACAACTATGTCCACCGCTGTGGTCTCGAGGTAGCGTGCTGCCTTGTCACGCACGCAGCGGGCCCGGGTTCGATCCCGGTTGGGGCAGTTTTTCTGGGTGAGGTTTTTATCGGGGTTTTTCCTCACCTGTAAGACATATGCCAGGAAAACTTTAAGGCCCAAACGGTCCCCGAAATCATATGGCCATCATCATCATCATCCTTCACCGGTGTGGAAAGCAACGTGAAGCTACCACACCTACAATTCCCTAGTAAAGCTGCAAGCATAGCATGAAAATGCTATGATTCCAGTGAAGGACCTGCCTTCGGGTAGAATTACTATGGATGAAAGTACAATTATTGGTACTCATGAGACAAAAATCATGTTGACCAGTGCAATCAATCCCAGAAATATTCTACTTAAGTTTAATGATAAATTATGCATATTTGTTAAACTAAACAGTAAAATGGTCCATAAAGGGCTAACTTAAAATTAAAATTAAACAATTTTTCTGCTATGGAAATAAATGTTTGCAGACAAGTCATCTATATACAATGGTTAACATATCTAGAAAAAAAGTAAGCACATGTGTCGGGATTTGATCACAAGATATCCAGCATTATGAACTGGTACTCTATATTTGAACTTCTTATGAGCACCACCCGAAGCAAGCACAAATTCTCCTCTCTTTAATTCCTAGTCTCGGGAGGTGCACCTAAGTATCTCAAAGGTAAATTTCCAGCGCGTAAAGCTGAGATCGTGGGTTCAAATCCCGGCTCAGGTACATATATTTTTTATTTAACTAACTCACTGGCACTATCGAACTCGTAGATTCATGGCCGCGTGGACATAATATAATAATAATAATAATAATAATAATAATAATAATAATAATAATAATAATAATAATAATAATAATAATATTATTATTATTATTATTATTATTATTATTATTATTATTATTATTATTATTATTTATTATTATTATTATTATTAAACTTTATTTTTATCTCGCAGAGTTAAGGCCTTGTCACCACGCCTATACAGCATGAAATGTAGTTTCATCTATTGGTTCAATAATCTCATTTATTATTACAATCAGGTTAAAATTTTTTTTTAAAAATTCTTACATCTACGAGTACATTACAATAATCAAAAATATCATCATCTTCCTCTTCTTCTTCTTTCCATGTATTAGGCCTGGTGGCCCGTTACGGTCTCTTGCCATTTTTTGAGCGGTATTCCCAAATATCTCCTTTCTCTGGGATAATAATTCAAAATCTGACGGGGGATGCGAGATCGACCCATACGCTGAATATGTTGTAGCCAAAAAATTCATGGCATATCTACAATATAAATTTTATTTACAATATTTTGATTTAATGTAGATTTAACGAATGAAATATAAAATGTACAAGATAGTAAAAAGGGGGGAAAATATTGTTAATGATACAGAAAAAATAGTTCTCGTAGAAGTTCTCCAAACATCCCTATCCTGAGCTAATGTTTTCCTCTCAAATAGTGGTTAAAGTTATTCTCTCACCTTACTCTTGGCCTCCCTACTGGGCGATTTCCCTTTGATTTTACTACAAGAATTTCCATGCTACTCTTTATTTTTCATTCGCTCCATATGTCTTACCCAACGTAGTCTACGAGATCTAACATATTATTTTCTCTCTAGTTATGTAAAAATATAGAATCAATTAACAGAGGAATTCACAGTGAATAAATGCAGGGATGCAGTTTATCGCCAATTCTTTTTAAAAATTTTAGACCAGGTGCTTAATTTATGGTATAAAAATGTTCTGAAATGTGTATTCCTATAGGAGGAAAAATACTACATTCATTAATGTTTGCGGATGATCAAATAATTTTTGCAGGGGATGACGATCACATGAGATATATGATAAATAAATTAATGGAAGTATATACAAAATGAGGACTGAATTTAAGACAGTAATGCAAGCTAGAGGGCTAAGCATCGAAGATGCCCAAGACCGTAGGCTTTGGAGGTGTGGCACGGGAAGACGGCAGCAGCTGTAAAAACCCGAAGATAGATAGAGATATACATTTACAGAAAACATAATATATGTGTTTGGGAAAGGATGTGGATGACCTCATACTGAAACTGGGAAAATAAACAAATGTGAAATTTTTAAATATTTTGGGTCAATAATTACATGTTTAGGTACATGTGAAATAGATGTACAAACTAAAATTGCAATGGCAAAAAATGCAACTAAGACGTTACGTGGAATAATTTCGAACAAAAATATTACAAAGGAAACTAAAATCAAAATTTATAAGAGCATAATACAGAATATTTTGTCATATGGAAGTGAAATTTGGTCTTTGACGCAATTACAAAAGAATAAAATTCGAACAGTTGAATTTGATTTTCTTAGAAGAAGCCTTCAAAAAACAAGACAGGATAAAATAAGAAATGGATTCCTTTGGAGAGAAATGAATGTTACCACATTTGTTGTTAAGAGAATTGAAAATCAAACTCTTAAATGGTAAGGCCATATACAAAGAATGGAAAATGAAAGATGACCAAAAAATATATACCATTGGTCACCCACTGGAAGAAATAAACGTGGCAGACCGAGATGGAAATGGAAAATCTAAGTCAGAACTATAATGGATGATAGGAATTTGCCGAAGTAAATTTGGTATATTTCTGTCTTCCAATATATTTAAGAGTTTTGATCTCTTGACTGTGTCGAATGCTTTTTCAAAATCTATGAAAGCAAAATGTGTTTCTAAGTTTGAATTCTCTTCTTTTTTCAAGCAATAGTTTAACAGAAAATGCTGAATCATTACAAGATCGTCCTGTATTGATTCAGCATTTTCTGTTAAACTATTTCTTGAAAAAAGAAGAGAATTCAACTTAGAAACACATTTTGCTTTCATAGATTTTGAAAAAGCATTCGACACAGTCAAGAGATCAAAACTCTTAAATATATTGGAAGAAAGAAATATACAAAATTTACTTCGGCAGAACATACAAAATATTTACAAAGAGAACGCCATAAATATTAAATTAAATAACAGATTTTCTGAAGAAGGAATTATAAATCGTGGTGTGAGACAAGGCTGCCCCCTATCCCCAACATTCTTTGCAATTTATATCAATGAAGTAATATGTTGCTGGAACAAAACATATAAATTTGAAATAAGAATACACGGTGATTACAAATGATTGGAGCGATTTCATGATTTTATTGTAGCGATCTTATTTGACATATCTTCACAGAACTTTAAAGTTATGTATAAAAACTCATAAGGTTTTTTTTTTGTTTTCTCTCGCAGCCGTGTTTCAGCTTTAAACCGAGAGAGCGCAGCAGTTATCAAAGATGGCGACAGGCGAGGAGAAAGCATATGCTGTGCTTGAATTTCATTCAACTCAATCTGTGATAACTGTGCAACGACACTTCAGAACGAAGTTCGAGAAAGATGCACCGAGTGCCAACTCCATTCGGCGATGGTATGCGCAATTTAAAGCTACAGGATGCCTCTGTAAAAGGAAATCAACGGGTCGTCCTTCAGTGAGTGAAGAAAAGGTTGAGAGTGTGCGGATGAGTTTCACACGTAGCCCACAGAAATCAACACGAAAAGCGAGCAGAGAGCTGAACATTCCACAACCGACCGTTTGGAAGATCTTGCGGAAAAGATTGAAGCAATAAACCTTACCACTTGCAATTTCTACAAGCCCTTACGCCCATTGACAAAGTGAGTCGGTTTGAATTTTGTACACAAATGCAGCAGTTTATGGATGAGGATGGTTTTTGTGAGAAACTTGTCTTCAGTGACGAAGCAACATTCTTTGTGAATGGCAAAGTGAACAAACACAATGTGCGAATCTGGGGCACAGAAAATCCCCGCGTTATTGTGCAGCACATTCGCGACTCCCCAAAAGTTAGGGTGTTCTGTGCGGTTTCTCAGTTCAAAGTTTATGGCCCTTTTTTCTTCTGCGAGCAGAACGTTACAGGACACGTGTACCTGGACATGCTGGAAAATTGGCTCATGCCGCAGCTGACGACCGACAGTGAGACCTTCATCTACCAGCAGGATGGTGCTCCACCACACTTCCATCACGATGTTCGTGAATTTTTAAACATGAGATTGCCAAACCGATGGATCGGTCGCAGTGGAGAGAATGATCAGAAATTGTTGTCATGGCCTCCACGCTCCCCCGATTTGACGCCGTGCGATTTTTTTTGTTGGGGGTATGTGAAAGATTCAGTGTTTGTGCCTCCTTTACCAGTAGACTTACCAGAACTGCGAGCTCGCATAATCAATGCCTTTGAACAAATTAATAGGGACATGTTACGTCGAGTATGGGACGAACTTGATTACAGACTTGATATCTGCAGAATCACCAAGGGGGAGCATATGGAGCACCTGTAACATCTCAAAAAAACCTGGGAAGTTGCTCTATGTATCTGTAAAAGTTCGTGAAAATATGTCGAATACTACAGCTACCATAAAATCATGAAATCGCTCCAATCATTTGTAATCACCCTGTATCAGAAAATAGAAAATTAAACACCATACTGTTTGCAGATGAACAAATAATAATAGCAAATTCCGAAGATAATCTACAGAAATGTCTGTATGAACTTAACAAAATTACAGAAGAATATGGTTTGAAGATATCTACAGAAAAAACAAAAATTATGGCATTTCAAGGTGTAGATCCTGTCAGAAGTAAAATTGTACTGGACAATAACATTTTGGAGCAGGTGAATAATTTTACATATCTAGGATGCAATATCTCATATGAAGAAGAAAATGATGTAAATGCAAAAATATCTAAATTTTTAAGAATTTTAGGGTTAATAAATTCTATCTTCAAGCCACAGTTAGTCCAAAAGCATTCAAGATTAAAAGTGTGTAAAACACTGGCTCTTCCAACTCTTTTGTATGGTAGCGAAGTATGGACGTTGAAACAGAAGGATATACAGAGACTTAGATCTGCTGAAATGAGATATCTTCGGAGGACTGCAGGATACACACTACTAGATCACAAAAAATGAAGATATTTTAGAAGAATTACACATGGAATCTTTAGAAAACAAAATTTCTGATTATAAGTCAAGATGGATACAACATGTTCATAGAATGGAAGATCACAGAATACCCAAACAAATGTTAAGATATCAACCTGCAGGAAGAAGACCAGCACTCAAAAGACTTTTGGATGGTGTTTCTCTTGAGGCCAAAACAGGTCAACAAATGGCCTAAATTCGTGAATGTACTATGATGATGATGATGAGGAATTTGAAAGAAGGATATTGGAATGATAGAGATAAATATAAACTGAAGACGAAAAACCTATAAGTAAGGGAAAGCCGAAGAAGAAGTTATAGTAATGTTTCTGCTTTCTGTCAAAATTTAAATTTACCTCATAAAAATCTGTGAACTGGATAGAATAGTGTAGACTAAATTACAGCATTTGAAAATGATAGTTATAAATCTCCTTAAAGAAGATTTTATACACCGCATTAAATTCTGTGGGAGGATTTCGCAGTTCTAAATGACACCTCAGAATGCTTGACAAATATGAAGAAATGAAATTTTCTCCCAGGAGGAAGTCGCAGATGAAGAAAACAAAATGTGACCGAGTTTCTTGAAGATAAAGTTAGTACTTCTCTCCTCTTGCGCATGACAGCAGCTTCCGAACAATCGATATGTATATTCCCTATGTCCCTTCAGTTCACGCAAAGATACATATCAAACAAATGGAAGATCCGTTAATTCGGAAATTTTTCATAAGTAATGTCACGAGTGATTATTCACGACTCACGAAGTGAGGAGTGAATTTATCTAGAGAATTTGGAAATCAAGAGTGGCATTTGTTAGGATTATTTAACGAATAAAATTAAGCTGTTTACTTACACATAATTATTTAACTATAGTTATTTTAAAATAGTTATATATTTAATGTAAACGGCGATGTTTGAAAACAAATGAGAAACGATTGATACGCTTCATTTCCTTCCCTTGTTCATCACTGCAACCAGATAATAATATTATTTATTGCCAAAGGATCGCAATATTGTAAGCATGCACCCTAATTGAGAAATGTATAACCAACGTTATAGGTATTAATTAATTTGATGTCCTATGATGTAAATATGTCAATTATATTTTCCTGCAACGTTATTTCCTGGAAAATAATTCATTTAACAAAGTGCAAAGAGTGTTTTCTTTTTTTTTGTGGTATAATCAATTGTTACAAATGTTTTTATATTATCTATCGCATGCGCTTTCTGCTGACATTCATGCACTATATATACAATCTGATAACCGTATTTCTTAGTGGGTCCGTCACTGCAAAATAATGCTATGACCTATTCAGAATGTCAAAAAGAAGGTGCTTTCTTTATTATGATAAACTTTAGTTGATAAATTTTAGGCGAAACACGACTGTGATTGTCACTGCAAAATAATGCTATGACCTATTCAGAATGTCAAAAAAGAAGGTGCTTTCTTTATTATGAAAAACTTTAGTTGGTAAATTTTAGGTGAAACACGACTGTGATTGTCACTGCAAAATAATGCTATGACCTATTCAGAATGTTAAAAAGAAGGTGCTTTCTTTATTATGATAACATTTAGTTGGTAAATTTTAGGCGAAACACGACTGTGATTGTCACTGCAAAATAATGCTATGACCTATTCAGATTGTCAAAAAGAAGGCGCTTTCTTTATTATGATAAACTTTAGTTGGTAAATTTTAGGCGAAAAACGACTGTGATTGTCACTGCAAAATAATGCTATGACCTATTCAGAATGTCAAAAAGAAGGTGCTTTCTTTATTATGATAAACTTTAGTTGGTAAATTTTAGGCGAAACACGACTGTGATTGTCACTGCAAAATAATGCTATGACCTATTCAGAATGTTAAAAAGAAGGTGCTTTCTTTATTATGATAACATTTAGTTGGTAAATTTTAGGCGAAACACGACTGTGATTGTCACTGCAAAATAATGCTATGACCTATTCAGAATGTCAAAAAGAAGGCGCTTTTTTTATTATGATAAACTTTAGTTGGTAAATTTTAGGCGAAAAACGACTGTGATTGTCACTGCAAAATAATGCTATGACCTATTCAGAATGTCAAAAAGAAGGTGCTTTCTTTATTATGATAAACTTTAGTTGGTAAATTTTAGGCGAAACACGACTGTGATTGGTTGTAAATAAAAAATCATTGAAATGTGATTAGTCATTGACTCCCATTTGGGGCATGAGTTAAATAGTGTAATTTAGTTTTCAATAAATTGTAAAATTAATCCATAGTATATTTAGAGAAACAAATAATTCTTCACGCAGGAACTGGGTGAATAAGAGAATTCCTCAGCAAATCGAACTGAATAGAGATCTAACCCACAAGTTAAAAATTGGTGGGAAAACGAAAAAAAAAAAACATAATGTTACCATATTTGAATTCGGGAGAAAAAATACTATCAGAATGAAATATTTTTCTTTCTGAGACAAAAAAAAAGTTTATTTTTCGTTGCTCCGTGTTATTAGCAGGTGTACTAGTTCAGGTAAAGTTGGGAATTACGTAGGAGAGGTTATAGAATGCACATCACTACCTCTTACATATTTATAGACTTCCAAAATTTGCATTCCAATATACTCCAACTGGACATAGGGACCAAGGAAGACCAAAACATCGGTGGAAAGATCAAGACCATCTTCTTTATGTTTACCGTCACAGACCACATGGCCTAGAACGGCCAAGTTCATTATAATGTTGATATTTCTTTTGCTAACCCTTACATTGATAAAACACTAATTTCTTCTGTCAATTATTAATGGAGTGAAAATAAAGAGCGATTTTTAAATTTGGAGTTACAGAAAACAACATTGATGATACAATTTCCAAATATAGTAAAACTAATGGAATAATCAGGAGATATTTTGTAAAAAATATAACAAGATACATCCATATGAGACTCCATAAAATAACAGTTAAACCTTATTGATGTATACAGGGTGAATCATAAATATGGCTATACATTTGATCGCGTTGTGTGATGAAAATATTACCATTACAGGAAATATGAAATTACCGTTGGAAAGGCAATTATTCAAATTACAACAATGGATTAAAACAAAATAGTGTAGAACTTACGTCATTAGTCAAAATGGCGTTGAATATGCAATAGCAAATTACAATTGCTGCATGGGCAATAACGCATGCTAATGATTGTGAGGCCGCAAGACGGGCAAGACGTGAGTTTAACGTAGCATTGCAGCCGTCGACTGTGGTGAAATGGAGAAAACGATTGCTGGAAACGCCAGCAGAAACTGCCGGAAAGCCTCGCATTTGCACGCATACAGAAACAACGAAGAGAATTGTGGAGACGTTCGACGCTAGCCCACAAAAATCAACCCGCCGAGCTGCACGTGAGCAGTGCTTAGTTTTTTTTTGTTCTATTGTAATTTGAAGGATTCCCTTTCGAATGATATCATATTTCCTTTAACATTCAGTACCAGACACTGAGCAGGGCATTTAAACCCATAGGCCAGCCATTTAAATACCCCAGCTACCCTTTTCGTGGCACTTCAGAAAATGGACCATTATTCACAAACTATTAGTCCTAGAAAATTCAAATTTTGTACATACCTAAAGGAGATATCCTAGTAGGATATGATGGTGAAATAACTTGGGTGATTGACATCACATGGTATCGGCGTATCAATTTCAGGAAGTGGAAGTTCATCTTCACTTTTACATTGTGAATATTCTAATTCAGGAATGAGTTCATCACCTGAATCATCATTATACAAAATATTCACTAATTCTTCTTCAGTGAGATATTTTTCTTTCGCCATGGTTTCACTCACGCACAAACAACAGCGCGATAACGAGAAACATATACGACTGCATTGGAGCAAATTTGGGTGAACGAATTCCATGTGTTGTTTGTTTTAAAAATAAAAAGGGGATTCACCAAGGTTAAACGTGTCAAACAGGAATAGAAAATGTACATTTACATGTCATCTATGATCTCCAAGACATACTAAGCCAACACAATATTTAGGCGCCGAATATAAACGCGGTTTGTTCGCGCCCGCTCTAAAGCGAGTTAACTGACCGACGGCCGCATACACGATATTCTCTTTAAACGCCTTAACTGGTTTACGGTGCTGAATAATAATATTTTCGTCACAAAATGCGATCAAACGTTTAGCCATATTTCTGAATCACTCTGTAGATCAGAAATCTGGACCTTCAGAAAGAAAGATGAAAGGAGATTGGATATACAACAGATGACTTCATTTGTCGGGAGTACCAGCCGAGATCACGTCCCTGATGAAACAATAAGAGAAGGCCTACACGTTAACAAAAGGCCTATAGTACAAAATACCTCACAATACACAAAAAATTGGAGGAGACACATATGTCGAATATCATATGAACTATTTCCTAGAACCCTGTTCGTTTTGGCGATAATGACGGGTAAACCGTCGTTTCTAACTGTCGGATTTCGTTGATCTCTAAAACGAAGTTTTTTTAAATATTACAATAGCATATACTGAGATGGTCGCAAAAACTTGAAAATTGCGTCCGCTAGAGTTATTTTTAAATTTCCGACTTTACTGGTTAACAAAATCGGCCTTACGTTTTTTAATGTATTGCTATATACCGCGTTGTAGCTATCTATTTTATTATAATTAGAAGTGTAAAACCTGCATATCGTCATCATCATCATCATCATCAAAGATTAGACCTTAAGGTGTGTTCCGATCCTATGTTAGAATTAGTCTGTCCATCTTTTCCTGTGTCTTCCGACATTTCTTCGTCCTAGTAGATTGTAAGGAAGAATCTGTTCCGGGATTCGGTTGTTATCCATTCTATTGATGTGATCCATCAGTTCATCTCTGTATTGTGCAATTCTAAGGCGAATTATGCACATTTAACATTATTTAAATGTAAACTAAGATCTAAATCTGATAAACTAAGATTATACAACACATTAATAAGACTAATAGCGACTTATGCAAGTGAAACTTGGACTCTCAAAGAAATAATCAAACAAAAATTGTTAATTTTGTAAAGAAAGATGCTTAAAAATGCATGGTCCAAATAAAGGACCAAACCAAACTTGGAAAATCAAAACAAATGGCTAATTAAACAATATAATTAAAAATCAAAATATAATACATCATATGAGATCTCTTAGGATTGGATGGTTTGGTCATCTGATAAGAATGGATCAACAGAGATTAGTTAAAAACCATATAAATGGAAGCCTACAGAAACTACAGCTGTTGGTAGATCCAAGATGATGTTTGGGAGGATTTGAAGAAGACGAGCGTGACAAACCTGAAATTGGCAGAAGATATAATAAGAGTCTGTAGGAAGATTATTGAGAAGGCCAAAACATTAAATTTTGAAGTTGTGTCTAAAGATGATGATGATGATGATGATTGTACACTTCGATCTAATAGTTAGAATATATTAACTTTTCTTCATATATTTTCAATTCGTTTATATTATTATTACTATTATTATTATTATTATTATTATTATTATTATTATTATTATTATTATTATTATTATTATTATTCAATAAAACTAAATAAATTCATTAGAAATTCATTATATAATGGAAATGGACAGCTAATGACAAATGAGGGAAATTTTGAGGAAGTGACTGAATTCAAATACCTAGGAACAATAATCACAAATAGGAATGAGATGCACAAAGAAATTAAACATAGGCTCAATTCTGGAAATGCGTGCTATTATGCATTGCAGAGACTCTTGATGTCCCAACTCCTTTCAAAAAACGTTACACTGAAAATATATAAAACTATTATTATACCAGTTATATTATATGGGTGCGAAACATGGACTCTTACTTTAAGGGAGGAACGGAGATTACAAGTATTTGAGAATAAAGTACTTAGGAAAATTTTTGGACCAAAGAGAGATGAACAGACAGCTGAATGGAGAAGACTACATAACAATGAACTACATGGTCTTTATAGGAAGCCAGATATAATAAGAACAGTTAGGTCTCGTAGACTGCGATGGGCAGGACATGTTGCACGTATGGGGAATAAAAGACTTGCATGGAATGATGATCTTGATGAAGATTTTCGGGCTGTAGGCCGTGCTCGTGAGGCTTGTAGTTCCCCGACGTTTCGCCAGAGACTGCGCCTGGCATCCTCAAGGGTTGTCTAGAGTCTCTGGCTAAACGTCGGGGAACTACAAGCCTCACGACCACGGCCTACAGCCCGAAAAATCTTCATCAAGATCATCATAGCAACTCCGGCCGTGAAAGTCTACGTGAATACACTTGCATGGAAGCTTCTTGTAGGAAAGCCAGAAGGAAAACGCCCAGTTAGTAGACCAAGAATGAGGTGGGAGAATAACATTAACTATGATTTGAGGGAAGTAGATTATACAGAGAATGATTGGAAAACATTAGCTCAGGATAGGGATGTATGGAGAGCTTATGTCCGCGCGGCCATGAACCTACGGGTTCGATAATGCCAGTGAGTAAGTGAGTATTATTATTATTATTATTATTATTATTATTATTATTATTATTATTATTATTATTATTATTATTATTATTATTATTATTATTATTATTATTATTAAAGTGTGTTTGCTGTACAATTATGAATGTCTGAACAAACAGTGAAATTGTCAATATTATTCCTAACATTCTACACAATATTGGTGTAGAGATGGGATTCCATCGTAACAATAAAAGAATCTCAAGAACGCACTCAAGAGTAGGTGTTTGTACAAGTGATTTTCCAGAAGGAATTGATGGAGAATTCCTGGATTCCAGAAGATGTTTTTTTTTCTTTTCCTCCTAGACCTACAATCGATACCAATACAATAACCGAACAGACCCAAACATCGATCGTCGACAGCAGTCAAGATATTACCTGAAGCCACAAGATACAGTAACAAACAAAGGTCACTGGAGTTTAGACCTCAACATATTAATTAATACCTTGCACAGCATAATTTCATATTCCCGCACGCCAACAAACATGCAACACTTGCTACTAGATCGTTCATTAATACAAATATTTTTGCGCGATAGTGCGTTTTGTAGTACTTACAGCAATGACGACCATGATTGAAAGTTCAACTTCCTACGTTTCGGGGTTGCCAACCTAAATAACTATACTGTCCATAGTAATTCTGCCCGAAGGCAGAAAATGAACAAAATAAAAACAGCAGAGAGTAATTAGGGACAAGAGCAGACCTGGGGATATGGGCATTAAGCCCGAGGAAACCCAGGGGGATGGTGGTGCGGCTCTTAATAAAAAAATAATAGGTCCTTCACTGCAATCATAGCATTTTCATGCTATGCTTGCAGCTTCACTAAGGAAATGCAGGTGTGGTAGCTTCCCGTAGATTTCCACACCGGTGAAGGATGATGATGATGATGATGATAAGAATGATGATGATGGCCATATAATTTCGGGGACCGTTTGTGCCTTAAAGTTTTCCAGACATTTGTCTTACAGGTGAGGAAAAAACCCCGATAAAAACCTCACCCAGAAAACTGTCCCGACCGTGGATCGAACTTGGGCCCGCTGCGTGACAAGGCAGCACGCTACCTCGAACTATACTGTAATATCACATTAAAAACCTCGTGCGGGAAGTAAAACCACTGCCTTTTATGTATACTGCGTACATTGTATACCACTGCCTTTTATGTATACTGCGTACATTGTATATATAAAAATATATCCAAAAGATAGTGTTAATATACATTATATGGTCCACCGCTGTGGTCTTGAGGTAGCGTGCTGCCTTGTCACGCAGCGGGCCCGGGTGTGATCCCCGTCGGGACAGTTTCCTGGGTGAGATTTTTATCGGAGTTTTTCCTCATCTGTAAGACAAATGTCAGGAAATTTTAAAGCCCAAACGGTTCCCGAACATCATACGGCCATCGCAATCATCATCATCCATGATTAAGCTTAGGATTAAGGATTCTTGTGGCGCACCTCTATCATCATCATCATCACCCACTATATCATCGGAGCAACGTAACCTCGTCTTCCAGGCGCCCCAACCTCAGAAGTGGGTTACAATAACGCAAATGCCAGGAGAGAACACCAGAAAAGTCCAAAAGGACAACCTGTGGCATTATGATATATATACATTGTACGAAACAAACCACTGCATATTAAATGAACTGGACTTTATTTGAAACAATATAAAACAATGGAGGATGATAGGTGGCCCAAAACTCTGTTGGAATGGTCACCTTCTGGTAGAAGGAAACGGGGCAGGCCAAGAACAACTTGGAGAGGAGAGATCCATAGATTGATGAACAACCAAGGTTTGGAGGAGGATGAATGGCGTGATCGGCAAGAATGGCGAATGGGAATACAGGGTAACCGCTGAAAAGTGGAGAGACCCTCAAAAGTTAAAGTAAGTATAAAACAATAAATACGTACTTTCCGCCATTTTATGACTGATTGGTGTCACGGTCTGCTGCAGTCTCAACTAATAAACATTGCCCACACTGTTAACGTTAGTCAGTTGTTTGTAATGAATCTAAATATTTCCAACAAAGATGTTATTATTTTACTGTTGTTTATTATTCCGAAAACACCATCGGAACAAAAAATAATGTAGAACGCACATTTGTAAAGTGTTTTACAGAACATTTCCTCGCTTCTGTAAAAACCACTTCCCAACCTCGCATCGTAATATACTATTTTCTTACTGAAGGTGCATTCTATTACTACTCCAAATATCCTATATTTTTCTCCAATTAATTGGCTATAGGAATCATTATTCCACATAATCTCCATTAAAATATATGACCCTACGCCATCTAGATATCAGAGCGTGTATCCAGTTCGGTGCCATTTAGCTGGTCTCGCTCTCAGCCAAGCCCTGGCGTTTCCCATTACTTGTTCATCGTTGTCATATCGCTTCCCTCAGATAGCATCCTTCAGGAGCCCAAACAAACGAAAGTCAGAAGGAGCAAGATCCGGGCTGCAAGGCAGATGATTAAGGTTAGTCCATCCAAGCTTTGTGATCTCTCGGCGGATGTGCAGACCAGGGTATGGCCTCGCATTATCATGCTAAGGAGAATTTGGTTTAAATTGTTATGGAGATGAACCTACCTAAATCGTCTCTTCAATTTTTTTTCAGATTCTTGACGTAGACCTCTGAGATTATTGTTTCTACCGCTGGTAATGTGCGAATCAGAATAATTCGTTCAGAATGCTAAAATAATGTGGCCATAATCTTGCCGGCTGAGAGTCCTGATTTGAACTTTTGGAAAAAGGCCAGGGAAGGAAATTTTTCGGCTACCAAAATTCAGAATTTTCTCGTATGGAAGCTTCTGACATCGAACCTTCCTGATATGAAGGATAGACGCTTAGAGAATATTCCGGAGTGGAAATCTAGACGAATCGTTCTGCGCGGATAATTTGACTCGTGAGCCAACGACTCACGAATGAATTTCCACCAATGCGAGGCTTAGTTCTCGCCTTCGTCCGTTAAATTCAAATGTTGCCATTATGATGTGTTACAATATATAGTCTGGGATTAAAGGAGAAATGAGGGTTCGCTTGGTTTAGGTAGGGGCATGGAAATTTTGAAAAATTATAGACGATCACGATGTATTAACATTTATAAGTTTTGAATCCTGCTGATGATGGGACTAGTCCCGAAAGCGCTGCAGTTAAATAACTAATAAAGTTGAGGAGGCGGACCTTTTAGGTAAATATTTCATTAGTTTACGTTTTAAATATGTGAACGTGTTCAATATACTAAAGCCCTGAATATGAAATACATATACCAAGAAATTATAACTATTTGTAATACTGAAGGCATCAGTTGTTGCCGGAAAGGTTTCTAAATTCAAATCGTAATAGATTGGAAAAATCAGAGTTAATGGTAAGCTCAGAAAATGTGTTAAATGTGGGCAAATTTCTAGACAAGACGTGCAAAATAGGAACAGCAATTTTCGTAAGCAATGCCACGAGTGATTTCCAATTTATCTAGAAGATTTGGAAATCAAGAGTGTCATTTTTAGGACTATTTAACGAATAAAATCAAGCTGTTTACTCACAAATCATTATTTAAAGATAGTTATTTTAAAATATTTATATATTTAATTAATGTAAACTGCGATGTTTGAAAACAAATGAGAAATGTTTGGTAATGCTTCTTTTGTTTATCCACTGCAACTAGATCGTATAATTTATTGCCAAATAGGATCGCAATATTGTAAGAATGCACTGTAGTGGAGACAAAATGAAACACATCAAACTGTATATTATAACGAACAATATAGGTCATTAATTATTTTTTATGAAACAACTCCGTAAAGTCATTATTTAAAAACACAATTATTAAACACACAATTATCAAATGTGTAGTTCGAAGGAATCTGTCCATTATTTGTTGTATTCAACATATTTGTTCGAGAGTCAGTCACTGCAAAATAATGCCCTGACCTGTTCAGAATATTAAAAAGGAGGAGCTTTCTTTAATATGATAAACAGAAGTAGATAAATATCGACGTGAAACACGACTGCATTGGTTGTAAAGCAAAAATTCATTGAACCGTGACTGGTCATTGACTATCATTTGGGACATGAGTTAAATAGTCATTCTAATTTATACATCTTTTATACACTATATACACTTACTAAGTAAGAATTTTGAACTGAGAATTATATAAACCTTGTATTAAATTTGTATAATGTTTTTATTATTGTTTTTATTCTTCTTCCTCTACGCATGAAAGCTGACAGCTTGTTGCGTGTTCATTCATTACAGGTCCGGGGTATGGTGACGTCCTTCGATCGTAGTTGTGGTCTTCCTAATGGCCTTTTCTGCTGAGGTGTCCAGTCACGTACTTTCTTCACTAGTCTACTGTTCTCCATTCTATCTATGTGTCGTTCCAGTTTAGTCTTCTATCATTTATCCAGAGGTTTATAGGTTCAATTCCACATTCTTCTCTAATAACAGAGCTGCGAATTTTCTCTCTCAGCGATTTTCCTACCATTTTCCTTAAAACTTTCATTTCGGTTGTTTCATTGATTTGTTTTGTTTTTTGAATTTCTGTTCGGCATTCACTACCATATGTTAGAACTGGTCTTATGACAGATTTGTAAATTCTTACTTTTGTATCTATTCTTAAATTTTTATTTTTCCAAACAGTATTGTTTAAACATCCCGATATTTTGTTTGCATTATTTGCTTGATGGAGGATTTCATCTGTTATTAATTTCTATTCCTAAATATTTGAAATGCATGACCTGTTCTATACTTTTCCCTTCTATTTCTAATTTAACACCTCGTGGGTCCTTTGATAATGCCATTGTCGGTATCTCTACCTTGACGTGGTGGTAGGGCTTGTGAGTCCTAATGACTCCATGAGCTATACAGGCGGTAGTGTAACTAGCAACAGGGCCTCCCATGCCTGGCAGGTCATGGAAGAAGGGCCTTTTTTATTTGACTGAATATCATTAATATTTATAGGATTTGTATTTTTTATTTCTTCTTTAGTTATTCTTTATGGAGATGATAATATGCACGGAAATTTGAATATTAATCGATTTATTTTTCTCGTTCTTTTATTTGTTATATCTGTAATGTTTTTGATTATTAGTCCAAATATGATCAGAATTTTAATTGGGTGGGATGGACTAGATCTAGTGTCGTATTGTCTAGTAATTTATTATCAGAATGTCAAGTCCAGACTGAAAAAGATACCCATCGAAGAAGAAAGGCTAGTAACTCACTTCCAAGATGTAAAATTTTCAATTACTCACAGAAACATTCAGGAAGTAAGCCGAACTGATTATTATTGTTAAGAGGTTAAATATAAATAACACTCACCAATTGAAGTCAAGCCGAACACGAATGGACCTGCAAAACAAAACTAAAATTAAATGTAGAAATTACTTTACAAATTAAGTGATATTAAAAAAAAGTTTTTCCAAGTAAGTATTTAGTAGTATTTAGTATGTAGACCTATTTAAAATGAACAAATTATATATATATATATTTATTTATTTATTTATTTATTTCATATTAAAATATATGCTATTATGCATTACATAGACTCTTGTCATCCCAACTTAACTGAAAAAAAGTTTAAATGAAAATATATAAAACTGTTATTCTTGCAGTTATATGATGCGAAAAATGGATTCTTACTTTAACGGACGGGAAAATATTATATTGTAGATTTTCGCGGATATAAGTTTGATTCAGAATTTTTTTTTAACTTTTCCGCGTCATGGATTCAAGGTTGCCCTCTGCCCACTGTTTCCGACATTTTGACATGATCTCATATGCCATTATCAAATAATTCCGACATTTCGACATATGGGATCATGTCGAAACGTCAGAATCAGTGGCCAGAGGCCAATCTTGAATCCATGACATGGCAAAACCGAGAAAGATTTCTTAATAATTATATTAACGCTCTAGCGGCCGCAATTTTTGTTTTATCGGAAACAATGTTGCCATATAGCAATTGATTATAAAAGGAAGGTAAAATTCGTTAACCACCAAAATCGGACCATTAAAATTAAGAGTTCATATGAAAAGAAAATTAAAAAATCTCTCTAGGGGACGAAATAGTTTATTTAAAATAGTAAATAAATTACACCAATTGTTGTATTCTGTAGGATACATTGCCAATTGTTGTATTCTGTAGGATACATTGCCAATTGTTGTATTCTGTAGGATACATTGCCAATTGTTGTATTCTGTAGGATACATTGCCAATTGTTGTATTCTGTAGGATACATTGCCAATTGTTGTATTCTGTAGGATACATTGCCAATTGTTGTATTCTGTAGGATACATTGCCAATTGTTGTATTCTGTAGGATACATTGCCAATTGTTGTATTCTGTAGGATACATTGCCAATTGTTGTATTCTGTAGGATACATTGCCAATTTAACGTTTAAATATGTAATATAAAATGTTTCAATGTGATTTATTTTTGTTTAACAAATATAACTTGCATTTTTATGTACTCTTATATCAATACATTTAATACTAGTATCTAACTAAAAGGGGGCTCCATGGCCCAAGCTGATAGACGCTCGCCTCTCACCTCTGTGGTCCCGAAATCGAGTCTCTGTCTCTCCATGTGAGTTTCATGGTGGAAGAAACGATGCTTGGGCAGATTTTTCTCGCAGATTTCTCTAGTTTTCCCATGCTGCAATTTCATTCCACCATTTCTCCATTTCGTTTCATTTCGTTCAACTGCCCCGTGATGGTGTGTCAGACGTGACACCCTTGTCATTCACAGACCTCTACAGTACCTCATCTCATCTTTCGACCCGACCCTGAGATGGACACGACTTGATATTTATTCATTTTATTTTACTAACTGAAAATTAAATGCATGAAACTTTTTTTATTTATTTTCAATTATTTTTATCTCGTGCATTAATTGATATCTTCGTTTTACAAATGGAAAAAATATGTTGATAAAATTTAAAAAAAAACACAAATATGAAGCCGTTTAAATCGGCTTGTGGTGTTGAGATAAATTAATCGACAACTTTTGGGCCCGCCCAGTTAAACATTAACTGAACAAAGATTATACAGACAGCAAATACTGAATGTAACTTCAATGGAGGAAAAAAAATACTAAATCTCTTTCCGCGAATTTCACGATCAAAGGACGTAATTAAAAAAATTGTAAATGTTCTGTATGTAGCAGTTAATTTTCTGTCATTCAAGTATTTATATTTGAAATATTATGCGAGATTATTATAAATGACTGATGAGGAAAAATGTTATAGTCATTTTGAAGTGGGTAGCAGCCTATGAAAGTAAATAAGAAAAAAGGTCCCATTATTAGGTGATAGCGAGGAAATACTGGAATCCCACCAAACATATTCCATTAAATAACATTAAGAAATAGGATCTGGAAGTAAATATCAATAAAAGTAGCAGTGTAGGACTTTCATCATCATCATAGTACATTCACGAATTTAGGCCATTTGTTGACCTGTTTCGGCCTCAAGAGAAACACCATCCAGAAGTCTTTTGAGTGGACGTCCTGGTCTTCTTCTTCCTGCAGGTTGATATCTTAACATTAGTTTGGGTATTCTGTGATCTTCCATTCGATGAACATGTTGTATTCATCTTGACTTATAATCAGAAATTTTGTTTTCTAAAGATTCCATGTGTAATTCTTCTAAGATGTCTTCATTTTTTTTGTGATCTAGTAGTGTGTATCCTGCAGTCCTCCGAAGATATCTCATTCAGCAGATCTAAGTCTCTGTATATCCTTCTGTTTCAACGTCCATACTTCGCTACCATACAAAAGAGTTGGAAGAGCCAGTGTTTTATACACTTTCAGTCTTTAATGCTTTTGGACTAACTGTGGCTTGAAGATAGAATTTATTAACCCTAAAATTCTTAAAATTTAGATATTTTTGCATTTACATCATTTTCTTCTTCATATGAGATATTGCATCCTAGATATGTAGGACTTTATTAAACTAAAAGTATTTACAAATATGGGTCGCACAATCTTGCAAGGCGTACGTGATAATGACAGTAGGCCTACGTATCAATAAAATAATGAATATTAATAATATAAGGTATATAGAACAAAGTAAATAAACACTTTAGAAAACAATATAATTAGGCCATATTATACATTAATTAGGTTACGAAAAATTAAGTGTTGATTTGCTTACATATATATTTATTTATTCAGCAAGAAATTCAAGAAGAGAAAAAATTAGAAACCAAGTTATAAGTAGGGCTGAAAAAAGTACTGGTTATAGGCTGGGCTGCATCGTACTTAGACCTCTATGTTTACAAACTGCACGTTGACACGCGGTACTCGGGACAGACTTCTAGTACTGTCCGCTTTGTGTAGGAATGGACTCATCTTTCACAAATTTTGTTTCGGCATTCTGATACAATCACATCATCATCATCATCATCAACAAAGATTAAGCCCAATGGCCTGTTCCGTTCTCATTATAGGTCGAATTGGCCCTTCCATCTCTTCAATGGTCTCCCCAACATTCTTCTCCCTTTTGGTTTATAATCATACAATCCGGCCTTTGCTTTGAGATGAATCAGTAATAATAAATGTCCCCTGACCGCGTTACGAGCGCTGTGCAGGGTAAGGATAATGACAGGGCTGCTGTCTCAGAGCATCTATCCATGCTCCTCTAAGTATTAACCCCTTTAGAGAGGGTTGCTGCTTCCGCCCCTTGAGCCGTTGTAATGATCGCCTGGTATCACGTCGCCTCGAAAACCGTTGCAGACTTCTTGGTCGAAATCAACCTTCTGGTAGACGTCTCCCACGTTGCGGACTATTCTTAGTTTCCTCTCACCTCTAACCAATCGGCAAGTTAGCAAAGCTAAACTTCCCCGATTTGATCGTCTGGTTCATTGAGTACTCGGCGCCCCCACCACGTTGAGGTGATAGTCCACGGGGGGGGGCTGATACAACCACACGTCACGTAAACAGGTCTATTACTGAGGAGAGTCGAACATACTCTCCGCTCCGAGCAGGCGGTGGAGACGCTCGACAAAGACATGCATTTTGTAAACAATGTGTATAGAAATTAGTTATTATCCTGATACCGATACTTTTTTCATACCTAGCTATAAGGGAGAAAATGAAGATTGAAGACACTATTTTAGATTATATTAACACTCAGCAATTAAGACGGTACGGACATGTCCAGCGAATGGAAGAGGATCGGCTACCAAAATGTGTTTTGGAATGGAAACCTGAGGGAAGACGAGGCAAAGGAAGGCCTAAAACCTCTTGGAATCAGGAGATATATTTATACATGAAGGAGAAACTCTACAACCAGAAGATTGGATGGACCGACAAAAATGGCCATTAGGAATCGTACGATGTCAAAGACATTAATCAACCGATGATCTATCTATATACGTTTATTTATTCACGAATCTGTGCTGCTTTTGTTTTCTGCGTTTTGTTCAGATATTTACTCAAGTTTATCTAATTTTCTTTGTTTACCATTAACTCGTAGCATGCCAATATTTCACGATTTGAATTTAGAAATCTATCCGGTAACAATTGACGCTTCCAATATTTTAAATCGTTATGTTTTCCTAATACAGGATCATCGAAAAAGGTTGCAGCGATTTCAAACAATCATAGCTCGGGAACTATTTGAGATATTAAAACGAGTATTTTTTTGTTAAATTCGCCAACTCAAAAAGTTGTTTTTATTATCTTAGAATATTTCTATTTGCGCTCCATTGGTTGCTCTGCAAACATCCAGCCGATAGTCGATTTCGGCCCAACAGCGCTGGAACATCGCAGTCATGATTGTTGCAACAGCATCGGTGATAATTTGCCTTAAATGTTGCAGATCTCTGATCAGTTCACTGTACACGATGTTTTTTGCCTCAATGTTTTTGATGCACGATCAGGTCAAAGGCCCTTTCTTTTTTATTGAGCAGACTATCACAGGAGATGTTTACTTAAACATGCTAGAACAGTACGTTTTCCCGCAAGTAGGCCAAATTGAAGAAGATGTTATTCTTTTAACAAGATGGCGTGTGCCCACATTTTTCCCCAACAAGTTCGAGATGCTCTGCATGCAAGATTCCCTGATCGGTGGATTGGTAGGTCCGGTCCTATTCAATGGCCTCCTAGAAGCCCCTTCTTGACACCCCTACACTTTTTTATGGGGATACGTAAAAATAGTGACCAATAGTGCCAGGTGAGTGAGTTAGTTAGGAATTTACCTAAAACGAACATTTAAAAATCTTATTTCATTCATTTATGCGTAGCAACACACTATGAGTATTAGCCAGTTTATTATAAAACGGAAATGTATAGTTAATAACAAGCGAGGTAAATTTTGAATAAGTGATTGACTTCAAATGCCTAAAACAGTAACTTTCAAGTACAAGAGGTATGGATATGTACTTCTCTATACAAACAGGAATGAGTGGTAGAAATAATTTAATCATAGGCTCAGCTATGGAAACGGATGTAAAAATGCATTACAGGAACTCGTCAATCAAACCTCTCTCAAAATATTTAAACTATAGATATATATATATATATATATATATATATAAAACAGTTATTCTTCCAGGTATATGGATGCAAAACTTGGACTGTAACTTTAATGGAGGGAGCAATGGTTACGAGGATTAGAGAATAAAGTTGTTAGGAGAATTTTTAGACCAAGAAAAGAGACGAAGAGGTAGGTGAATGGACAAAATCATATAACAATGACCTATATGATTTTATGGGAAATAGGATGTAACAAGAACTGTTATGTAAACTGTGACGGACACGAAATATGGAAAGAAGGAAGGGCATGGAGACTTCTTGTAGGAAAACAATAGGGAAGGCGTCCAGTGGGCAAACCAAAAATGAGATCGAATTACAATATTAAACATGATCTTATGGAGGTGAATTATAAAAGGCATTATTGGAAAACATTAGCTTGGGATAGTGATATATGGTGAAAATACGATCACCCTGTCATGAACCTCCGAATCGAATTGACACTGTCAGCGAGTTAGTTAAATAACACATCAAATTATTCTGACAAGTAACCGTCAACCATTGCATGCCTAAATCTATTTTGAAATTTCTCTCAGAGAAGCATTGTGATGTACCAAGAGCGTGTTAAAAAAGTCTGTCATTTTTAACTGCAAGGCTTTAAATTCCACAGTCAAATCTCTCATTTAAATTACAAGTAAGTAATACAACTCCTGACTTATTGGATTGGAAACATACAACCTGCCGTCCGCGCCTCGTCCCGCCGCACTCTACTCCGCTCTATTCAAGCAGAGACTTTCATAAGCTTCGCACAGTGAGTTGCCATTGATGAATTCTGGCTTCGATGGCTGTGCCTTGCAGTTAAAAACGGCAATTGATGTTTTTTTGGCACACGGCCTGGTACGTCACTATGCTTCTCTGGGAGAAATTTCAGGATAGGTTCCGGCATGCAATGGTTAAGAGTTCCCTTGTAAGGTATTTATTTTAACTCAAAAAACACATATTTTATATTAGTTATTTCTATATCAATATTCGAAATCCATTTTCAATGTTTTTTACAATGCATGATGTTGTCATTTCGACATTCTGGTATTCTCTCCTAGCATTGCGTTACTGTAAACCACTTCTGAGGTTGGAGCACCTGGAAGGCGGAGTTATGCTGTCCCGATGATATATGGGAGATGATGCGCCAGGAGAGACCTTAATCATAAACTTAATATGTTAACGATGATAATCATGGCAAGAATGATATTCGGGGACCGTTCGGGCCTTACAGGTGAGGAAAAACCCCGGAAAAAACCGTCACCCTGGAAACTTACACCGACCGGACCATTTTTAATATAAAAAATAATAGTTTTATAAAACTAAAACAACACGCTTTATTAGAAAATCGAACTAAAAAACTGAAAAATAATTTTAATTTCCAACATGCTTGGGATAAATAATTTTACCATCAAAAGCGTGGGGTGCTCTTTATCAATTAATACATTTGATAATAAACAGATATTGGTAAAAGTAAAGTCTCTAAGAAGAAAATGTAAAAATCATAAAAAGCACCCCACGCTTTTGATGGTAACATTATTTATCCCAAGCGTGTTGGAAATTAAAATTATTTTTCATTTTTTAGTTCAATTTTCTAATAAAGCGTGTTGTTTTAGTTTTTTTAAAACTATTATTTATTTTTTTATTTTTTAGTTTTAATATTTTACAGAATAAGATAAAAATGTAAATATCTTTAAATTCGATTCTATTGTAGTATGAGCTGAAAGTAATAAATACTCTTCTAAAAAAAACTCCCAGCTGGATTTGAGCCAGCGACCTATGGATTACAGAAATAATATACCACTAAGAGTATACCGATCTACCAACTGAGCTCTTACAACGATTGACTAAAAAGTCGACAAGTCCGCAACCTATTATACCAGTTTTCATTTTTTTTTCTGATGATTCTGGCCAGGATTCTAGAAACAAAATATGAAATTATTCTATTATCACGGGTCCTTTACAATATAAAAATACATATTAATACTATGTCATAATTCAAAATTAAATGCATGAAATGTATATTATTTTATATTTACCTTCAACTCTTTTTATCTGTTGAATAAGGAATTTTCGTTTTATAAATGGAAAATAAATTGATAAAAAATGCTATATAAAGCAGTTTAAATCCCCACGTGGTGTTGACAAAAGCTAATCGACGACTTCTGGGACCGCTTCGTTAAACATTAACCAAACAAAGATTATAAAAACCAAATACAGAATATTACTTCATTAAAAAAAACATAAATACTAAATCTCTTTCCATGGAGTTCATCATCAAAGGACGTAATTAAAAAACGTTACAAACGTTCTGCATATAGCAGTTAATTTTCTCTCATTAATATATTTATATTTGAATTCTTCTGTCTGATTATGACGAACAAGTAATGAGGGAAAATATTACAGTATTTTCAAAGTGGGTAATATCCAATGAAAGAAAATAAGGTAAAAGGTTCCATTATTAAGAGATGGCGACGAAACACTATAGACTAAAGCGAACTTACATAATAACACTGGTCAACATGGTTTTTGTCTCATGAGTACCAATGGTTATACTTAATGCAGTTTTTATCGTGTTTTCAAATATGTATTCGGAATTTCCCCATCACCCACAATTTTTTTTATTTGAATTTCAATTAATGGATTTAAATAATTATTTTTTTAATAAACGTTTTTTCGTCCATTTTTCCATTGTAAAATAAAACCAAATGAGCTAAACTCAAATGGTTTCAGCTATGAAAAAGAGATATCAAGGCTAATGGAACCCTAATATGCTGGCCGATTATTGTTGGACCATCACGAGGGATGCTCCACAGGCGAAATATAGCAGAAAGTCGTAATTTCTTACTTTCTAGGTGAGTCTGAATGTTCGAATATTGTGTAGTTATGAATGTAGAAAATATTAGTGTGTTTGAAATTATAAATGACTGTCTCTCGGAGACCTTGCATTATGGAGAAAACCCGATATCATATTTGAATTCAGGAGAAAAATACTATCAGAATCACATATTTTTGTTTCTGATACCAAAAAAAAAGTTTATTTTTTGTTGCTCAGTGTAATCGACATCAAGATTCAGGTCTTTTGGCTTAAAACTGGTCACACCATCTCTTCACAGGTCGGCCAACACTTGTTTTTCCTATAGGATTATAGTTCAGGCCTTTGCTACTAGTTGGTGACATGCGTTGAACATTGTCTCTCCAATTAGTCCTATATTTTTCGATCATTGCCCGTAATTGGTTGTTTATTCAGTTCATTCCTGATGTCTATGCTTTTTCTATGATCTAACAACGTACAACCTGCCACGAACCGACGAAATGTCATTTCTGAAGATTATAATTGTTTTAACTGGTCAGCAGTTTTAATGTCCAGTTCTCACTGCCATATAGGACCTTGACACTCGATCCCATTGTCCTTTACATCCCTCCTCATCACACGGTGTATTATTCATTAACTCTTACAGTATCACTTGCAAAAACATGGAATTCACTTCCGCTCTATGTCACAGACTTTTCATTATGAGATAAATGTCATTTTTTCGCTGAGAATGTATTCGTTTTCACTACGGACAAATTTTAAAGATGGAAAATGAGAGCTTTGGCATATTCCAATTCGTATGATACTTCATCACATGAAAGGTAGATGACAACTGTGCACGGTCAAGCTTCTATCTCAAAATTCGATGTCGGTTGGGATCTGTCAAACTATAACATCGTTCAAAAACAAACTAAAGAATGATTAAATAACAAACTAACTTAGACTTATAGTATTATTTAACAATAAATTAAATTATTTATGAAAATATTAAGATTAACCAATATTTTCATTAGTTTAAATATTGGATGATCGTAAAATTAGTTTTCTATATATTCTCTAGGTCTACCTCTTCCACTTCTTCCATCAGCTTTCCAATTAAGGATCTTCTTTGGTATTCTATCTTATTCCATTCTCATGAGGTGTCTGTACCATTTCAAACATTTTTCTTCTAATTTTCTAGTTTGTTTTTTCAACTTAAATAGTTTCCCTTATTGTGTTGTTTCTGACTTTATCCCTTCTTGAAATTCTTGCCGATCACCTCCAAAAATCCATTTCTCCTTCTAACAGTTTGTTGGCTTGTTTTCTACTTACTGTCGAGGTTTCGGATCCTTATAATAAAATGCTTTGTAACAGAACTTGAAATATAGTTTTCTTCATTCTGTATATTATATTTCTATTCCAAAGCACTCAGTTCAACATACCAATGGTTCTTCTTCCATCAGTTATTCTTCTTAAATTTCTGTAGTTGAATTCTCATTTTTATCTAAAATAGATCCTAAATACGAGTATTAAACATTTTTAACATTACGTATTCTTCCTGAATTACATTTTAGCTCATCTGTTGTATCCAATGAAAGATATTCTGTTTTATTATAATTTATCTGTAATCCCCATTTTTTGTATTCTATCTTTAACTTCCTTAACATGAAAGATGCATCATCTGGATCGTGAGCAATCACCACCTGATCATCTGCGAATAGTAAATGGTGGAGGTAATAATTATCTTCTATTTGAAATCACATATATTTACAGAATCTTGACCAATTCTTTGTACAATTATCAATATATATTTTGAACAAAGTTGGTGATAAGTAGAGCGAGGAATTATATGAAGAAAATTATACTAAAATATGAAATCATAATAGCAAAATATGAAAATTATGAAAATTAGGACACAAAAATATTATGAAGCTACTATTTTTTCAACTTTTTACACATATTTATATACATAAGACCTGTATAATTTATGGGTATACATATAAGCACACAAATGAGACAAGAAGACCTTTTTGTAGCTCAAGAAATCAAGAGTTTCATTGCATTTCCATCTTAATTAATTTTTCATTACATCTGACTCAATATAAAATATCATTTAATATAATAAATTTTGGAATTTTTAACATTATGAGGTTTTATTGATTCTTAACAATAAAATATCATGTTTGTGATTTGAAGCAATTTTAATGGCTCACATTGAAGTATATTATGTGAGGAAACACGCTAACAAGCCGGAAGGACGTGGGTTTGAAAATCAAAGGGGTCAGGTTTTTAGCTGGACCAAACCTTCTGGCGGCATCATAGCCTTAGAGTCTACTCAGCTCTTAATTTAAATGTGTACCAGACGCATGTTCTGGGGCAATGGGGCCGTCACGCAGGACTGAGAACCCAGTGGACATCCCTTGGCGATTGTCTAGAAATGTGGAAGTCTCAACATCCATCTACCCACAAGGGCCTCCCAAGCCTGAGGTTTGACACTTTATTTCAATAAATGAATACTGGGTTTATATAAAACGCGATCAATTAATTTATCTAATGATATTTAATTACGAAATCCGAACATAAATAAAAAAAAACATAGTAACCGTTGTAACTTCCTTCCATCGAATATACCACTGACAAAATTTAGAGTAGGTACAGTTTGAATGACTTCTATTTACTTTGCATAAAGATAATGAATTCCAGTATATATAAATATTACAATAACATTAAATTGGATGAATCAGAACACACGTAGACCAAGTCCTAACTAACTAACTTACTGACACAATCGAACCCGTAGGTTCATGGCCGCACGGACTAAGCTCTCCATACATCCCTATCCTCAGCCAATGTTTTCCAATCATCCCCTCTATAATCTTTCCCTCAAATCATGGTTAATGTTATTCTCCCACTTCATTCTTGATCTTCCCTCTGGTTTTCCTACAAGAAGCTTCCGTGCACGTCTTTAATTCCCCCATTCATGCCATATGTCCTGCCCATCACAGTAGACCAAGTACTATATGTCATATTTGGAGAAACAAGATGTTAAAATAAATTAATCCACAAATAATTCTAGGGGGTATTTCAAAACTCTCTTTGCACTTATAATTATGTTTAATCCTATACATTACATGTATGAACATAGTGAAATGTAGTTAGAATTATTTTAACATTAGGTTTTCCATGAAATTTGTCCGAGCACAGTATGCATGCATGTGCTTTGAATAATCAAATTATCAATTCTGTTCGTAATACACAGGAGCTTTTTATGTATATATTTAACGCCAGTCTGTCAGAATTATTTTGTACGATCAAAAAGTATGATGTTATGGGAGCAATCATGCACTGCACTATATATATGATAGTTTGATGTAAGTGAGAATAATATTGGCCTTACCTACAAGAATTTTACAAATTTCATAAACTGTGGAGCAAGACCTTATTTCACAGCACAGCTTCTTACCTACATTTAAATACTGTAATCCATTCATAAAATAAGGACTGTCCTTAGGTAGCAAAAGGAATAGGTTTCTACCTGAGAAAAAAAGAGTGGGTGGTTATTATTCTAACGTTGTTATTCTAATTATTCATGTTCTTGTCACAGATTAGGAAATCCCTGTTCTTTTTCTGTAGTTTCGGACAAAAGCCTCCACTTGGTCTTTCCATCTCTCCTTTTTTAAATTATTTCCTTTTATCAAATCTATTTATCTTGTTCCAGATGGGATACTTAGGAATTTTTACTGTCTACCATATTACATTGTCAAAAAATTTCAAAACTACAGTCACTCCAAAAATGTTTCTAACGAATTAGTAGAAAATTTATTTTAAAAAATTGAAAGTTGAAAAATATGAAGGAATATTAAATTTTTACTGAAATATGAACATTTTGCCAAAATATTATGAAATATGAAAAAATATGAAGGTCTTATTTGATTCTACATATCATAAAATGTAAAGATACTTTGTCTCAGCGCTCTCTGACCAATAGTTTAAAACATGAAATTTCATAAAAATCCTCGCTCTAGTGATAAGCAACATTCTTGTAGTAGACCATTTGATGTTTGGAATTCAAAAAAATTCAAATAATAATAATAATAATAATAATAATAATAATAATAATAATAATAATAATAATAATAATAATAATAATAATAATAGAATAAATTCATATATTATTTTATAGGTCAATTATAAATCAGATTTTTCTTGTCCAATGTCACTAGGTTCTAAGTTATTCCTGGCGTTGTCTCCTGGCGTTGGAATAATTTAATCAATTTCTTAGGTCGGGGCAACTAGAAGGTGGAGTTACAATACCCCAATGATATGATCAATGATAAGTGATAATGGAGCGCCAGGGAAGTCCTTAACCTAAACTCAATCAAAATTCCAGACCATGGGCTACCACAGAAATAATTCCCCTCTTCTTCTTCTCCTTCTTCTTCTTCTTCTTCTTCACGGTTTAGGCTTATTTACTAGCCTGTTTCGGCTCCAAATTGCTGCTCTTTCCATCGTTTCTTTGGTCTTCCCAAACTTCTTCTTTCTCGTGGTGAATAGCTATATGCTACTTTTGGTATTCTATTCTCAGCCATCCTTGCCAAGAGTGCTTTCCAGTTTGTTCTCTATTTCACTATTGTTGTGTTTAGTTCCTCTACTTTTAGTTGCTGTCTTATTTCTGTGTTGTGTTTTTTGTCTGTTCTTTGATATCCTGCTATTGGTTTGAGGTATTTAATTTCAGCAGCTTATATTCTGGCAGATTGTTGTGTTGTCACTGTCCATGCTTTCGGATCCATAAGTAATAATAGGTACTGTCATTGTCTTGTATAATTTAATTATAGAGTCTTTCCTGGCTTTATTTTTCGAAGTTCTTTTTAGTGTTCATGTTATATAATTAAACTTATTTAGTTTGTTATTTATATCTGTTTCCGCTGTGTATGATATTTCGAATCCTAGGAAGTTATATCTTACCACCTGATCTTTTGGTTTATTTTCTAATATTATCTTTGTCCGAACTGGATGAGCGCCCTTGAAGGCCATTGTTTTTTTTATTTTTGTGATGCTATTTCCATGTTGTATTTTTTGATATTTCATTTATTGTATATAGCACTCTTTGTAGTTTGTCCTCTGTTTTTGCTATTAAAATCTGGTCATCTCCAAAGGCTATTGTTTTTATAATATATTTCTTATGTTAATTCCCCCAATCGTCATTTGCTTCCATGATCTTATTATGCCGTCAAAATAAATGTTAAAAAGAGTGGTTGATAGTGGACAACCTTGTCTAACTCCTCCTGTTATATGTATTGGTTACCTTTGATTTACTTTTATTTTTGTTTTCTCATATATAATTCCCTTTAAGGAAACTTCGTATGGTCTGTCCGGGAATCTAACTGTAGTCAGAATCGCTGACCACAAGCCCATGAGGCTGGTCGTAAATCAGATGTAGAATGTAAACTTTTATTTTATTTCGAAGGTAATACATTTATTTCTCTTGGGAGAAATAAAAAGCTTCAAGCAATATCGTAATAAGATCCCTTAAGGCGATAATGTCAACATGTAATCATAGCAAAATATTTTGCTGGTGATATAATTTATAACTTATATTAAGTACAACAGGTGTTACTAGCAACGTTATAACCTACTTAAGTCAGTCATAAACATTGTCATGCACATGTTCTAACTGATATAAACATTAGCCCCGTCACATTTTTACACACCTTTCAACAAATTCAAATGCAAAATGAAAAAAAGCTAACATAATTTATACGCTTATATTTCCCTTGTAAAATTTGTATGATAACATGCAATAAACCTTTTATGACTGAACATCTTATCTCTTTCGTATGCATTTTATTTTATTTTTCGTTGAAGAAAACATATTTATAGGTGATAGCATGCCTGCTTTCTGACTAGCGAGCCCGGGTTCATTACCCGGTGAAGTATAAAATGTTTAATTATGAATTAATAAAATATTATTGAATAAGACCAGAAAAGAAACTATTTTTGAAGTTTTACAAAGTATTGGCAGTTCCATGTCTTATCTATGGATGTGAAACCTGGACATTAACAAAGGCAGATAGTAAACAAATAGAGGCTGCTGAAATGAAGATGTTGAGAGCAATAGCAGGATACCAAAGGACCGATAAGAAGAAAAACGAAGATATAAAAACAGAACTTAATATATTTAATCTCTGTGAAAGAATAAAATATTATCAAAATGCTTATCTTCAGCACGTATTAAGAATTAATGAACAGCGCATACCAAGAAGAATGTATAATTATAAACCAAAACGGAGAAGAATGTTGGGAAGACCATTGAAGAGATGGAAGAACCAATTCGACCTATAATGAGATCGGAACAGGCCATTGAGTTTAATCCTTGTTATTGATGATGATGATGATGATGATGATGATGATGATAAAATATCCTCAACCCCTGTCCAACTCAGGGTCGGGTTGACGGATGAGATGAGATGAGCCCCTATATCTATAGATCTGTGAATGATGAGGGTGCCGGCCGACCACGCCTGACGCATCATCACAGAGGCAGATGAATGAAATGTAATGAAATTGATGAGATGAGTATGGAGAAATGGAAATGGTGGAATGAAAATGTGGCATGGGAAAAACGGGAAAATCCCCGAGGAAAACTGTCCAAGCTCCGTTTCGTCCACCACGAAACCTACATGGAGTGACAGAGACTCGATCTCGGTACCCCAGCGATGACAAGCGAGCGTCTAACCGCTTGCGCCACGGAGCTGTCTAATTATTAATTACTTAAATTAATTTAATTGTAAAATTTACCATTTAGTGGCCAGAAGGGATGGTCGTGTAGACATTTTAATCTCTAGATTGTGCACCAGATTCCTGCATAAAATTGCAAATCTCGCCTCAGTGCATATGTAGAGAAGGAATGCGTTTGTTGATGTCGATTCGTCCGTCAGATGGCAAAGTTTAGTCTAGTAGCCCCTTGGTGCTTTTCGACAGAAGAACATGTTCCGGCACCTGGTTTCACCTTATCCCTTATATTCATCATCATCATCATCCCACATACAGTACATTTTACACTATACATACAGTTACACATACCCTCATCCTACAGCCCTTTCTACACAATACAAGAATGCATCATTCACGTAAAGTACTCTACCGAAGTTACGTGCAAATTAAAAATAGACCACGTTAACGGCATCTATCCGACCAGCGCGAAACTCCAAGCACGTAAGGTGACTAATATGTTTGCAATATTTATAATTTTTAGCGATTTTTTGGTCCTGTTATGGGCCATTTTCCCAATTCACACTTCACTCTACTTTTTAAATTAACATATATATTTTTTTGTTTAGGAATATTCCACAATACAGTGTTTTTCCTTCAACCCAAAGTTATTTGTCATCAGAGGTCCCTGTCTAAAGCATCTTCTTCCATCAAATCTCTAGCTTCCATACTTTTCTTCACTCCATCCATCCATCGTTCTCTAGGCCTGCCGCTTCCACTTATTTCATTAGCTTTCCAATTAAGGATCTTCTTTAGTATTTCTCTCTTCTTCCATTCTTATGAGGTGTCCATAACATTTCAAACGTTTCTCTTCTATTTTTTTTCAGTATGTTATTTTTTTTAACTTGCGCAATTTCTCTTACTGTGTTGTTTCTGACCTTCCCTTCTTGAAATTCTCTTCGATCGCCTCCAAAAATCATTTCTACTGCTAACAGCTTATTGGCTTGTTTTCTACCTACTGTCCAGGTTTCGGACCCATATAATAAAATGCTTTGTAACATAACTTGAAATATAGTTTTCATCGTTCTGTATATTATATATCTATTCCAAAGCACTGAGTTCTTCATACCAATGATTCTTCTTCCATCAGTTACATCATCAGCATCATCTTCTTCTTCTTCTTCTTCTTCTTCTAATAATAATAATAATAATAATAATAGCAATAATAATAATAATAATAATAATAATAAAATAATTGGTATGCCTTTAGTATCTCCTCGTTATTATTGAGGGATGGCGAGGAGTTACTAAAGGCCAACACGCATACTCTGTTCAGTAACAATAAGAAATTGGGACTGGAAATAAACATCAATAAAACTAAATATATGTTCATACATAGAAATGCATTATATAGGCCTAATGGAGATGGACAACTAATGACAAATGAGGGAAAATTTGAAGAAGTGGCCGAATTCAAATATCTAAGAACAATAAATACAAATAGGAATAAGATGCACAAAGAAGTTAACATAGGCTCAATTCTGGATATGCGTGATATTATGCATTACCGGAACTCGTGACGTCCCAACTACTTCCAAAACGTTAAACTGGAAGTATATAAAAATGTCATTCTTCCTGTTACATTATATGGGTGCAAACACGGACTCTTACTTTAAGGGAGGAAAGAAGATTACAAGTATTTGAAAAAAAATTTGATAAAATAAGAGATGAACAGACAGGTGAATGGAGAAAAATACATAACAGTGAGCTACATGATATGTATAGGAAGCCAGATATAATAAGAACAGTTAAGTCTCGTAGACTGCGATGGGCAGGAGATATGGCACGATTGGAGAATGAAATACATATATGGAAGGTTCTTGTAGGAAAACCAGAGGGTACCGCCCAGTTGGTAGACCAAGAATGAGGTGAGAGAATAACATTAACTATGATTTGAGGGAAGTAGATTATACAGGGGATGATTGAAAAACGTTACCTTAGGATAGGGATATATGGAGAACTTATGTCCGCACGGTCATGAACCTATGGGTTCGATGGTGCAAGTGAGTTAGTTAGTTAGTTAATTAGTTAGTTGGTTATTTAAGAATAAAGTTCTTAGAAAAAAAATGGATCGAAGAGAAGCGAACATACCGTGATACCGTGAGAGCTAAAATAATTCAGGATGGGAAACCCATTGGACAAGTGAACCATTTTAAATACCTGGGTTATGAAATCTCCTATTTTAAAAATGAAGATCTGTTTAACAAACTTAATAAATTTAATTATATATGTGGCACAGTTAAAATAATATTTAAAAACACAAGATTGCAAACAAAACTAAAATTTTATAAAGTAGTGGCAGTCCCCTTACTATTGTATGGTAGTGAATTTTGGGTTTTAACTAAAAGAGGAGAGAAGATCATAGAAGCAGCTGAAATGAGATTTCTGAGAAGTGTGGCTGGTTGCAAACTTCTAGATAAAAGAAGAAGTGAAGATATTACAAATGAGCTAAATATTTTTAAACTTTTAGATAAAATAAAATAATCTAGAAAAAAACTGGAAAGAACATGTTCAAAGAATGAAAGATGATCGTATTCCAAAAAATATACTTAATTACAAACCAAGAGGAGACAGGAATACTGGTAGACCGAAAAAGAGATGGATTCAACTTTTTGAATGAGAATCTATGAGACCGGAACAAGCCACATGGGCTTAATCCGTGATTGTTGTTGATGATGATGATGATGAGAAGCGAACACACGGGTGAATGGAGAAGACTATGAAAACAGCGAGCTGCATGTCCTTAATGGGAAACCAGATATAATAAGACATTTAAGTCTCGTGCTGACTGATGGGCAGTACACGGGATATGAATGGAGAATAAAATAATGACATGTAAATTTAGGTCTTCCCTTTCTTCTTTCCCCATCTATTCTCCACTACAAGATCTTCTTGGGATTCTATCAGATGTAATCCTCTTAGGATACCAGTACTATCTTAATCGCCTTTCTTCAATTGTCTGTAACACATTTTTTTCAATTTCATAGTTTTCTTAATTTAAACGTTTCTATTTCTTTCTAATCTGTACTTGCGAGCTAATCTTCTCCAGTAATACGTTTCTATTGCAAATAAGTTGTTAGCTCGGCACCTTTTAATTGGCCATGTCTCTGATCCACATAACATAATACACTCTAAAATGGCCTAATAGATAAATGTAGGCCTATATATATCAATACTTTTAAAATTCATATTGACCACCGTTGAGATAACAGAGATGAACAGACAGGTGAATGGAGAAGACTACATAACAATAAGCTACATGGTCTTTATAGGAAGCCAGATATAATAAGAACAGTTAAGTCTCGTAGACTGCGATGGGCAGGATATGTTGCACGTAAGGGTAATTAAAGACTTGCATGGAAGCTTCTTGTAGGAAAGCCAGAGGGAAAACGCCCAGTTGGTAGACCAAGAATGAGGTGAGAGAATAACATTGACTATGATTTGGGGGAAGTGGATTATAAGGGAAAGATTGTAAAACATTAGCTCAGGATAGGGATATATGGAGAGCTTATGTCCGCTCGGCCATGAACCTGCGGGTTCGATAGTGCCAGTGAGTGAATGAGTGAGTGAGTGTGAGCCTGAGATAACAGTCGTCCATAACATTATAATGTATTAAAATTAACAAGGCCATTCAGAACGATTCCATCTTCAGCAGCTGAATTGTTACTGAAAGGCCTTCTTAATTTTAATAAATGTTAATGTTGAGGACGACGTTACCTCAAGTAGGCCTACTAATTTTATTTTTTTTTTAATTTATTTATTCCATAAAGGATATTTTTACTACACAATACTAAGTATAATATTTATTTATACAAATACAGGAGACTTGGCAGAAGTCATTGTCCATAATTATGAGAAAGGCTAAGTATAATAAAATAATAATAATAATAATAATAATAATAATAATAATAATAATAATAATAATAATAATAATAATAATTGTAGAAAACAAGCCAACAAGCTGTTAGCAATTTAAATGAATTTTTGGAGGCGATCGTCAAGCATTTCAAGAAGGACAAAGTCCGAAACAGCACAATAATGGAAATCATGCAAGTTGAAAAAAAAAAGAAAAAATAGAAGAAAAACGATTGAAATTGTATGGACACCTCATAAGAATGGAAGAAAACATAGTAACAGAGAAGGTACTCGATTAGAAGCTAATGGAAGAAGTGGAAGAGGCAGACCTAAAGAATGTTAGATAGATGAAGTGAGGAGGAGTATGGAAGCTAGAGATTTGAGGGAAGAAGATACTTTAAACAGGAACCTCTGGCGACAAATAACTTTGGGTTGAAGGAGAAACACTGCATTGGCGAATGTTTCTAATAATAATAATAATATATAATATATAATAATAACAATGGTGATCATAATGCGTATATTGAAATCTTAATGTATATTGAAAAGTAATATTGAACATTTCGGGATAAAATTGAAGAGTTGCAGTATATTCAGGAATTAATTAGATCTGATGTGTAGAATGTATTTGATCAGGAGAATTGAATCTCATAGTTTCCAATATCGAGCTGCGTGGGCTTAGATACGTGCTGGAATTCAAGGTATGTTACAATCCGCTCAGGAGTTTGATCTTCAAAACATCCATCATTTCAGAGCGTTGAAACTTGTCTACAAATGTTTGCATTCCACTTGTATTTACCATTATTGCTACAAGAATAATATATTCTCTTTGCCAAAGCTAAGCATCAGTTCTAAACTATCTATTTTATATCTCTTCCTATCTCTAACAGTCTCTATAGACTGGCAAAGAACGAAATTCAATGCTAGTAACACTAAGAAACTGGGGCTGGAAACAAACATCAATAAAACTTTTTTTAAGAATACAATAGGAAGTAACACTAAGAAGTAAAGTGATCCCACAACAGGCCTCAGGAGGCCCTTGGGGTAGTAGGAGGTTAAGGCTCCCACTTTTTCTAGACAATCGGCACTTTATGTCAGCGGGGTTGTCAGTCCTGCGTGACGGCCGCCTTTACCCCCAGAACAAGCGTCTGGTACTGATTTCCGTTAGAGGCTGAGTCGACCCCAGGGCCAAAAATTCCTGACTCCAACGGGACTTGAACCCTCGACCTTCCGGCTTGTAGCGCAGTGCCTTAACCACTACGCTACGGCGAGTAACACTAAGAGGTTTGTTTAAAAATTAAAACATTTGGTCTATTCATTCTTACCTCTTATAGCTGCTTTTGTCGAGCATATGTTTCAGGGCTTCTTAGCCCCATCGTCAGCGATTACAGACTGAATTTTCTCATGTTGTCATTCATGTTTGAAAATTCAGTCTGTAATCACTGACGATGGGGCTAAAAACCCCTGAAACATATGTTCGACAAATACAGCTATAAGAGGTAAGAATGAACAGACAAAATGTTTCAATTATCAATAAAACTAATTATTTTGCCACATATATAAAGTGGAAATGGATAGTTAATGAAAAATGAGGGAAAATTTAAAGAAGTGGCTGAATTCAAATATCTAGGAACAATAATTATAAAATGAATACGGTGCAGAAATAAATTAAACATTGGCTCAATTCAGTAAATGCATGCTATCATGCATTATAGGGATCCTTGCCGTCACAACTTCTCTCAAAAAACATTAACTGAAAATATATATCAGTTATATGGATACGAAACATGGACTTTTACTTAAAGGGAAGAGAATATATTACGAATATTTGAGAATACAGTTCTTAGATTTTTTTTGAACAAAGAGAGACGAACGAACAGGTGAATGCAGAAGACTACAATTCAGTGAAATGCATTATCTTTATGGGAAACCAGATGTAATAACTACAGTTTCATAGACTGCGATAAGTGGAATATGGCATGGAGAAGGAATGGAAAAGGAGTTTAGAAACTTCTTGTAGAAAAAAAATAGAGAAACCCTCAGTAAGTAGGTCAATAATGATTTGGGAGGGGGTATGTTATACAGGGGGTGATTGGAAAACATTAGTTCAGGATAGGAATATTTGGAGAGCTTATATTAGCGTGGCCATGAACATATAGGTTCTATTGTGCCAGTGTGTTAGTTAAATACATTTAACCCTTGCTTTTACACATCTCACTACCCAGAGCAGTGTTCTCCTCTGCCCCTCTTTTTTACAATCGGCATCAATACTCGTATCGCTTGAAATAGAGCTGATATCTCCATCACAACAATGCAACGCAATGTCCAATAACAATGAAGCTGATGCAATTGAACACCTCTCAAAGCTATAAGTAAATCACAGATATGTTGGAATTCCAGTAAAATCCGGCTGGAAGGAGAGCATTAAAAGTAAAAGGTTCATGGCCGCGCGGACATAAGCTCTCCATACATCCCTATTCTGAGCTAATCTTTTCCAATAGTCCCCTGTATAATCTACTTCCCTCAAATCATGGTTAATGTTCTTTCCCCATTTTATTCTTAGTCTATCAACTGGTTATCCTACAAGATTTCATGTACCTCTTTCATTCCCCTTACGTGCCACATGCCCTGTTCATCACAGTCTACGTGACTTAAGTTCTCTTATTGGAGGGAGAGCATTGCGTCATAGAATTCTACTGCATGATCAGTACGACTCCATTCTGTTCGCTGCCAAGCCATAGTTTACTTCTCTGATTGTCACATGTGGATGTGAGACCAGCAGCCGAATATTACTCCTATACTTCTTTCGGCCTTAGTTTAGGTTGTAATGTAAACAGAAGCACGTGGTTAAGCGAGATTTCATTGGCCACATGAACCTAATGACATCGTTGTCCAGCGACGCAGATGAAAACCTAGTCCCCTGATCAATAATTTTATATAATATAACTACTATGTATGAACAAAAAAATGATCGCAAAAATAATAATAAAGTAATATAACACAATATAACATAAGAAAAAATGACTGCTGAACAGAAAGTATAAAATCATTATTTTGTATTGTAAGCATATGTTTTCCCTTTACAGAAATTTAGGCGCTCTCCCCCTACAGGGAAGAATTTGAACCATACTAATTTGGTTACACTTGTTTTCGTATAGATGCCATTTTTGAGTGGTCCGTGGTCAGCGTTCCGCTTCATACTGACATCTAGGAAACCAAGGTAGTACCAGGACGGGAAAATTCCGTAAATTTTGCTTAGACGCCTTTTCATCCAGGCTTAAGGATTTTTTACGAGCTTGAAAAACCTCAGACTCGGGACCCACGGCCTAAAGTCCCTCCCGGAGGACTTGCTCCTTGGATTTTTCCGTCCTAAAAAATCCATCGACCACGGCCGGGTTTGAACCCGCGACCCTCGGGACCAGAGGCAAGGAGCATAACCACTAGTCAACCGTGGCCGATCATATACATTTAAATATAACACCATTTCGCGCAGACGAAGAGGGATATTCAGTTATTCCAACATGGCCGCTCGTGTTGAATACGTTAAACATAATGTGTATTAGTAGCATAACTATTTTACCACTTCCCTCTTTCGAAATTAATTAAAAAAACGTTTAGGCCTAATCAAGTTTGTTACTTACTTACTTACTCACTGGCACTATCGAACCCGTAGGTTCATGGCCGCGCGGACATAAGCTCTCCATACATCCCTATCCTGAGCTAATGCTTTCCAATCATTCCCTGTATAATCTACTTCCCTCAGATCATAGTTAATGTTATTCTCTCACCTCATTCTTGGTCTACCAACTGGCCGTTTTCCCTCTGGCTTTCCTACAAGAAGCTTCCATGCAAGTCTTTCATTCCCCATACGTGCAACATGTCCTGCCCATCGCAGTTTACGAGACTTAACTGTTCTTATTATATCTGGCTCCCTATAAAGACCATGTAGTTCATTGTTATGTAGTCTTCTCCATTCACCTGTCATGTTTGTTATTTTAAATAATATTTTTATAATTTCCAAAATACGTGTAGACTTTGGTAAATTATGGTTTTTTGCCAAAACTTCATCCTTATCATCATCAACAACAAGGATTAAGCCCAATGGCCTGTTCCGATCTCATTATAGGTCGAATTGGTCCTTCCATTTTTCAATGGTCTTCCCAACATTCTTCTTCCTTTTGATTTATAATTATACATTCTTCTTGGTATGCGCTGTTCATTCATTCGTAATACGTGCTGAAGCATTTTGATAATATTTCATTCCTTCACAGAGATTAAATATATTAGTTCTGTTCTTATATCTTCGTTTTTCTTTTTATCGGTCCTTTTGCCAAAACTTTAGAACCTAATTTCCAGGAAATACCTTGGACTCGCCCCTTTTCTTTTCCACTCATAAATTCCAGTGAAGAAAAGCAACAATTGTCCTGCAATAAGATGCTGAAATGCTTACAGCAAAATATTTGAAAGTATCGCTAATAGCCGACTTGGGATAGTGGTGTGAGGCAAGGTTCTTAAGTTTTGCTGAAAAGTATTATGCCACCGGAATTTGACAGCAAGTCAGATGGCGCGTAATACAGTACCATCGCTCCGCCAATCACAGGTGCCTGCGGAAGGATACCTTTTGTGACTTTGTTTACAGCACAACATAAACTAAGGCCGAAAGCTGTATAGATTTTTCGCGTCATGGAGCTTAGTTTCTAATGTATTAATCTGTATATATATATATATATATATATTTACAGGCATTTTCTTTTTTTTCCTTTCAGGTCGCCAAAATTTCAAAAACATCTAGTGGATTAACAACTTCAAGATGCACTTCAAAAATTATTTCGTTGACATGGTGAGTACAAAACATACTTTCACTTTACTTCATTTCATATTCTTATTTAATTTATTTTTAATTATGGAATATACTTTTAATTAATTTTGACAATTTAACAGGGCTGACACAACGCGAGTGTATTCATTCGTTTAAATAGGTTGCCGCGACATTACAGAATTAGTATGGGATGATGTTTAAAATAGTGGCGTCCACCTACACATCTGAGTCAGTTGCTATGGTAATTCTGCCAAGTAATGCTAATTTAAGATGTGTCAGGCCGGAAGAAGAAGAAGAAGAAATAATACCATCTAGCGAAGTGTGAAAACAGGACTCAACCACTAAACACTCTAACAAAAGACTGGTGAAGAACAAAACTAAATTTAATGTACACATTGTGTTTAATCTAGTATATAAAAATCAATGTTTGTTTGTTTGTATTCTGTGCGCGGCCATACCGTTCATCCGATTTTGATGAGGTTTTTTTTTGCAAAATGTTCAGGAGATTACCGGGATGAACATAGGCTATAAGGGAGTTGTGATATTCAACCCCTTCACCCCTAAGAATCACCCTTTGTAGTGAAAACGTGAAATAAAATCCCTATTTTGACGCTATGTAAATAAAATCCCTATTTTGACGCTTAATGGCTAACGCTGCCTAAACCATGACAAATACACCAAATTAATGTAGACAGAATTGAATATCTCACAAAACTCTACAAAAAAGTCCGCGACAGCATATGTTTATCTTTTACGGATAACTAACAATAACCATTTTTGTCTTTCATTGATTCCAAGATCAGGATAAGTAGATTCCCGGTTAAGCGTGATCTGCCGCACCGTTCGTCCGATTGTGATGGGGCTTTTTGAAAAATGTTCAGGAGATTCCGGGGATGAACATTAGGCTGTAATAGTTGTAATACTCAACCTCTTCACCCCTAAAAATCACCCTTCGTAACGAAAAACGTCAAATAAAGTCCCTATGTTGACGCTTAAATGTCTTACGGTGCCTAAACCATAACAAATACACCAAATTAATGTACACAGAATTGAAATCTCAAAACTCTCTACAAAAATGTCCGCGACAGCATATATTTATCTTCTACGGATAACTCACAATAACCATTTTTGTCTTTTGTTGATGACAAGAAGATCGGGATAAGCAGATTCCCGGGTGGTAAAAACACATTAACATTTACTTAGGAGTATTTTCTGTCCAGCCTAAGAAAGACACTTCAGGAAAATAAATGGGCGGGTAATCCACGAAGCACATGCCTGCTGCAGTTACCGTGATTCGTTCATGACCAAAGCACAGTTGAGCGGAAGCGAAAAAATAGATAATTAATTTATAGTGTTCTGCTCAAGAGCAGGTCTTTCACTACAAACTCAACATTCTCCACTCTTTCCTTAACTCAGCTTTCCTTTTTGTATCTGCATAGAAACCATTTATTTTAATATTGTCTATCATCTCATGTCTTTTTCTGCCTCTAACTTTCTTTCCGTTGACCATTCCTTCCAGGGCATCCTTCAGCAGGCAGTTTCTTCTTAGCCAGTGGCCAATACAATTTATTTTCCTCTTCTTTATGAGTTCCAGCATTGTTCTTCTTTCACCCACTCTGTCTAGCACATCTTAATTTCTTACTTTCTCTGTCCATTTTATACGTTCCATTCTTCTCCATATCCACATCTCAAAAGCTTCCAGTCGCTTTTCCTCATTCCGCCATAATGTCCAAGTCTCTGCACCATACAATGCTACACTCCACACAAAGCACTTCACTACCCTCTTCCGTAATTATTTTGCCAAAGGTCCGCAGAAAATGCTTCTCTTCTTGTTAAAAGTTTCTTCTTGCCATTGCTATCCTCTGCTTTACTTCTCGACCGCAGTTCATGTTACTACAGATAGTACAACCCAAGTATTTGAAGCTCTCCACTTGTTCAATGACCTCATCTTTAATCCTCATGTTTACCTTCCTTGGTTTCTTTCCTGTAATCATGATCTTCGTCTTATTTATATTTATCTTCACCCCATAATCCTCGCACTGATCATTTAGCTCCATCAGCATGTTCCTCAGTGTCATTGCATCTTCTGCTAGCAAAGCCATATCGTCAGCAAATCTTATGCACTTTGTTTTTCTTCCTCCCATGTTTACGCCTCCCGTATTGTTGAAGCAGTTCTTCATTAGGTCTTCCAGGTATATGTTGAAAAGAGTAGGTGATAGAGGACATCCTTGCCTTACCTCCCTTCCAATTTCTCTTCCCTCTGACATTTCTTCTATCCTCATTTTTATTAAATAGAACATACTCGATTAATATAATTACGTATTTAAACCTATTTATGTTAACTACAGTTAACTACATATTTCTTCGAAGGTCGGAGACTAACTAAAAATTCGCATTTGTTTGAAACTGAACGATTCTTGAGAAGAAGTTGAATGTCAGTTACAAATATGGCGTCTGTCGGGTAGTTAATATTTAACTCGGTGATAAAATGTGTGATCAAAATTATTAGAAGCACAAAGGGAATTGTTGAAGTGTGGTGAAAAACGGCGTTAAACGTACGTATTTTGTAAGTTTATGGAGCATAATGCTGGCTGGCACTGTAGTGAATGATATAAAGTTAATTGAAGAATATACGGTCTTGTGTGGGGGAAGTGGGAAGTTAGTAGGCTGTACATATTCACAAGGAGTTAAAATATACTGGTAATATCAAAGCACCCAACAAAAAAGAGGAAAAGGCCTAAACCTGTCTTAAGAGTGGTGGGCAATTTTGTGAAGTGCACAGTTCATTACAAGGTGCATAGGTTTTTTTTTTAATTTTATTACTGTAAGTATAGTCATTTTAATGTACATGTTTGATTTGAATTAATTTGTTTAATATTAACAATTAATTTAATTAGTTACTTACTTACTCACTGGCACTATCGAACCCGTAGGTTCATGGCCGCGCGGACATAAGCTCTCCATACATCCCTATCTGAGCTAATGCTTTCCAATCATTCCCTGTATAATCTACTTCCCTCAAATCATAGTTAATGTTATTGTCCCACCTCATTCTTGGTCTACCAACTGGGCGTTTTCCTTCTGGCTTTCCTACAAGAAGTTTCCATGCACATCTTTCATTCCCCATACGTGCAATATGTCCTGCCCATCGCAGTCTACGAGACTTAACTGTTCTTATTATATCTGGCTTCCTATAAAGACCATGTAGTTCATTGTTATGTAGTCTTCCCCATTCACCTGTCTGTTTATCTCTCTTTGGTCCAAAATTTTTCCTAAGTACTTTATTCTCAAATATTTGTAATCTCCTTTCCTCCCTTAAAGTAAGAGTCCATGTTTCGCACCCATATAATATAACTGGTAGAATAGTAGTTTTATATATTTTCAGTTTAACGTTTTTTGAAAGGAGTTGGGACATCAAGAGTCTCTGCAATGCATAATAGCACGCATTTGCAGAATTGAGTCTATGTTTAATTTCTTTGTGCATCTCATTCCTATTTGTGATTATTGTTCCTAGGTATTTGAATTCAGCCACTTCCTCAAAATTTCCCTCATTTGTCATTAGCTGTCCATTTCCATTATATACTGAATTTCTACGTGTGACCATATATTTAGTTTTGCTGATATTTACTTTCAGTCCTAATTTCTTAGTGTTACTCAATAGTGCGTGCGTGTTGGCCTTTAGTATCTCCTCGCTATCGGCCAGTAGTACTACATCATCAGCATAAACTAACAGCTTATTAATACCATTGAGTTGTAAGCCTTCCTCATTCTCTAAAGATTTAATGGCATGCTCTAGTACAAAATTAAATGGTAGAGGAGATAGTGCATCTCCTTGCTTCAACCCATTCTGGATTTCAAAAGTGTCTGAAAACTATTTGCCTACACGCACTCTACTCTTTGAGCCATTTAGACACATTCGTATAAGTCTAACTAACGTTTTAGGAATTAATTTGTTTAATATTAACAATTATAATTTAATTAGTTTTCAACATACCATTGTAAATGTTAATACAATCGGCGACATCAAAAATTAAAACGATTGTTGTGAATTGATTTATCGATTTCTAACAAACAGCTGACAGAGTTCGTCTTCACTCTCATACGTGCTACGCGGAGTATTACATTCGGAAGTTAAATGTCAAAGTGTGCTTCTTATGTTGGACAGAGAATAGCAGCGCACGCCGGGTAGCGAGTAAAGTCATAAACATATTTGTTGTGTTAATTAAGGATGCATTTAGCTTATATATATATATATATATATATATATATATATCCAATTCTATTTTATGGCTCTGAAACATGGACTCTTACTACAGGTAAATTAAGTAGGAGAGCAACTAAAGAAATGAAGTTATTAAGACCTTTGCCGAATTATTCGTTTTATGACCACAGGCGAAATGAAGATTTACGCACAGCTCTCAACACACCAGCAATCACTGAAATCATCGAAACATACCAAAATAATTGGCATGCACACCTCCTTAGAATGCCAAAAAATAGACTTTACCTTTGAGACTATTCAACTACAGGCCCACTGGGCGAAGAGACCCTGGACGACCTAAAAAGCGATGGAGAGACCAATTTCTATCTTGAAGCGGAAAAGACTAATGATTAATTCCCGATCGTTATTGATGTTGATATATATATATATATATATATATGCATCTTTAATTAACACGACCATTTAACTCATGCCGCAAATGGGAGTCAATGACCAATCACGTTTCAATGATTTCTGTTTTACAACCAATCACAGTCGTGTTTCACTAAATATTTATCAGTGTTATAATTAACATATTAAAGAAAGCTCCTCCTTTTTAATAATCTGAACAGGTCTGACCATTATTTTGCAGTGACTGAGCTTACAAGAAATACGGCTAGCAGATTGTATATATAGTGCATGAATGTCAACACATGCCGCATGCGGGAGTTAATATAAAAACATTTGTAGCAATTGATTATACCACCAAAAATAGAAACCACTGTTTTCACTTTCTTAAATGTATTTTTTCCCAGGTAATAATCCAGAAAAATATAATTGTCATATTTACATAATACGACATCAGAAATTAATTAATATACAGTTTGATGTGTTTCATTTTTTCTCCACTAGAGAGCATTCTTATAATATTGCGTTCCTTTGGCAATAAATAGTATGATCTGGTTGCAGTGATAAACAAAAGAAGCAGATGAAGCGTGCCTATCGCTTCTCATTTGTTTTCAAACATCGCCGTTTACATTAAATATATAAATATTTTAAAATAACTATAGTTAAATAATGATTTGTGAGTAAACAGCTTAATTTTATTCATTAAATAGTCCTAACAAATGTCACTCTTGATTTCCAAATTCTCTAGATAAATTCACTCCTCACTTCGTGAGTCGTGAATTTATCGATAATTTACAAATCACTCGTGGCATTACTTATGATAATTATATAGGCTATATATAATTCTCACTTTAGTTTAACTTCCCCCTTATAGGTATGTTTATGTAGCAGGAGTCAAGTGGGTATTACAATTAAACCAATCTGACTAAATTAATGTTAATGTGCGTATATTGTCTGATAACGTCAAGAATAATCTCGATATTTTATACATTGTTGTGTGTCCGGTGGAATTTTGAAGGTGTGATTCACTGGGAGTTTGTTTCAAAGGAGCGTGCAGTCGATGTGGATCTTCATTCTCAACAACTGGAACGAGTTCATGAAATTAATATTTTTTTGTTGGAATATTCCACACTACTAATACAATGGTTCTCCTTCAACCCAAAATGATATGTCGCCAGAGATTTCTGTCTAAAGCATCTTCTTCCCTCAAATCTCTACTTTCCATATTTCTTCTCAGTCCATCTATCTATCGTTCTCAAGGTCACCCTCTTCCACTTCTTCCATTAGCTTTCCAATCAAGAACTTTCTTTTGTATTCTATCTTCTTCCATTCTTATGAGGCGTCCATACCATTTCAAACATTTTTTTACAATATTTTTTTGTCAACTTGCATAATTGCCTTATAGTGCTGTTTCTGACTATATCGCGTCTTGAAATTCTTGTCGATTGCCTCAAAAATGAAATAATAATAATAATATTATTATTATTATTATTATGCCCTGTAAATTTTGACAAAACACAGTGAAATTAATGCATGTTCCCTACCTCCCAAATTGATATGTGGACTATTAAAAATATTTTCAAGAGCCTAAATTCCAAAATATTGTAGAATATAAACAAAGGTATACGTAACAAGTATTATTTATTTTAACCAAAACTCTTACATCACGTAAAAGGATTGTTTGTTACGTCAGTTACCTTCATTTTGTATACTATTAGTGACTAAAAATTCAGCCGCGGTAGACTGGTGGTTATATTCCTCGCCTCTGGTCCCGAGGATCGCTGGTTCAAACCAAGCCGGGGTCGATGGATTTTTTTTAGGATGGAAAAATCCATGGAGCAAATCGTCCGGGAGGGACTTCAAGCCATGGGTTCCAAGTCTGAAAATTTTTAGGCACTTAAAAGATCCTTAAGCCTGAATAATGAGGCATCTACGCAACATTTACCAATCTCAACATCCTAGTAATACCTTAGTTGCCTGCTAGATGTCTCATTGAGTCGGTAGATTAACCACATGCCATTCATGACATCTATGAGCAAATAAGGTAACTAAATTAACTTGGTTTAGCAACTCTTAACAAAGTAGAGGCTATGGCTCAACATTGGGCTATGTCATTATAGTTAGATAGAAAGTTTATTATAACATAGAAATCAAAACATGTATTTTGTAACTCCTCCTATTACTAAATTCTAAATGTAATTACTTGTTGAAATAAAATTTAAAACTTCGTAAACATTATTACATTAATCTCATTCTGAAAAACATGATATCATTCTACAGTTACCATGGTTACCGATATAAAAACATACTTTTTAAATGCAATTCTATTATTAAAGTTATAAATTATACATTTCCTGTTAAAGAGATTGAAACCTGTATATACATGTTTTGAAGAGAAAAAATTAGTGTGTTCTATTAAGCCTAAAAAATAAACATTTAATTTAATTTTGTTGCAAGTTACCATGTAATTTATTATTATTATTATTATTATTATTATTATTATTATTATTATTATTAACGATCATAAGTGCATACATGTTTATAATGATTGCTATGGAGAATTTTCAATAATAACACTGAGCGACAAAAAAGTAACCTTTTTTTTGTCTCAGAAAGAAAAATATGTGATTCTGATAGTATTTTTTCTCCTAAATTCATATATGATATCGGTTTTCCTCCACCACGCAAGGTTTCCGAAAGAACAGGCATTTATAATTTCAAAAACTTTAATATTTTCTACATTCGTAACTGCACAATATTCGAGCATTCGGGCTCACCTAGAATGTAAGAAATGACGATTTTCTGCAATATTTCGCCTGTGGAGCATCCCTCTTGATGGTCCAACAATAATCGGCCAGCATATTAGGATTCCATTTGCTTTGATATCTCTTTTCCATAGCTGAAATCTCCTGAGTTAGCTCATTTGGTTTTATTTTACAATGGACAAATGGACGAAAAAACGTTAATTTAAAAAATAATTGTTTAAATCCATTAATTGAAATAGAAATTAAAAAACTGTGGGTGATGGAGAAATCTCGAATACATATTTGAAAACACGATAAAAAATCTGCATTAAGTACAACTATTGGTACTCATGAGACAAAAATCATGTTGACCAGTGTAATGACAGTACAGCTTTAATACCTATGTCAACTTTATTTTTATACTGACCTTTGCAGAATATAGGTCAAAAGATATCAGTACAGTTGGCTTTGTAATGACTTTCTTTTTTCACCACATACCGCATTAGACCCATTCCTACAAACCCTTTCAATGCACGTCGCGGTAAGTAAAAGTATTTTGTTAACAGGGCATGAAATCCCATGTGAACTGTTAAAATTATTTTGATATAAGGAACCAATATCTGTGACGATAGGACTAGAATGTCCTTGACATAGTAGATTGATGATGGCTTTACTTTCACATTATCTCATTAAATGGTCGGCCGCGGTTGTCTACTGGTTACGTCCCTTGCCTTTAGACCTGAGAGTCTCGGGTTCAAACACGGGTGGAGTCAATGGATTTTTAGGATGAAAAAATCGAAGGGAAAAGTCCTCTGGGAGGGACTAGAGGCCGTGGATTCCGAGTCTAAATATTTTCAAGCTCGTAAAAGAATCTCAAGCCTGAATAAAAAGGCCTCGGAGTAAAATATAATAAATCTCCCTCCATCCAAGTAATATCTTAGTTACCTACTAGATTTCTCCTCGACGATGTACTAACCATATGTCACTAGCTGACATCTATAGGGATAGAAGCGTAACTAAATTAGTCTGGTTAAGAAACTTCCCACTAAGGGAGCATTCATGTCCTATGCTGGACGAACGAAGAGCAATCAATCAATTAATCATCTCAATTAATGAGATGTTCCAGTCGATATTGGAGCGATATAATATTTAATTAACAATATATATATATATATATATATATAACTCACTGGCACTATCGAACCCGTAGTTCATGGCCGCGCGGACATAAGCTCTCCATATATCCCTATCCTGAGCCAATGTTTTCCAATCATTCCCTGTATAATCTACTTCCCTCAAATCATAGTTAATGTTATTCTCCCACCTCATTCTTGGTCTACCAACTGGGCGTTTTACCTCTGGTTTTCCTACAAGAAACTTTCATGCACGTCTTTCATTCCAGATTCGTGCCACATGTCCTGCCCATCGCAGTCTACGAGACTTAACTGTTCTCATTATATCTGGCTTCCTATAGAGACCATGTAATTAATTGTTATGCAGTCTTCTCCATTCATCTGTCTGTTCATCTCTCCTTGGTCCAAAAATTTTCCTAAGAACTTTATTCTCAAATACTCCTTTCCTCCCTTAAAGTAAGAGTCCATGTTTCGCATCATATAATATAACTGGTAGAATAATAGTTTTATATATTTTCAGTTAAACTTTTTTGAAAGGTGTTGGGAAGTCAAGAGTCTCTGCAATGCATAAATATGTATATATATATATATATATATATATATATATATATTATAATATACAATCGATTACAAATATATATATATATATATATATATATATATATATATATACACACAGATAGACGGTGTAAATGAATTATACCGCACTAATTTAACTACGTATAGGGGGATATTATTTAAGAAATTTGAGATAATGAACTAATGGTCTACGAATATAAATGTCCAAGTTATGATTCTATTTGTAAAATGGTTGGCACGCCACTGATTATTTCAAATTAAAATGGAAATAATATCCTACAGCGACTGTAACTTCCAACAAGCAAGCGCCTTTAGCTCAGTGGTTATAGCAGTCTTACTACCGGCGCAAATGTAAGACTGATGCATCACGTTCGAAACTACGTACAGTATGTGTATACTTTTTTTCCATTTCTTCCTTTATTATGTGCGTTCTGTAAATTAGTTACGTTCGTAGATTTACTTCTGATTTGTTTATTCATTATTATACAGAATACGGTACTGGAATGTCGGCGCATTAAATGAGTTACAAAAACTATCTGCGTACAGACAATATATTGTTTAAAAGAATTGTAATAATAATACTGTAGAGTACAATAGGTTTCATAAATAAAATGAGCAACTGTACTCTACAATATTTAAATAAATGATAGTGCAGCGATCACAAGAGTAATAACATGAAGAGGTGCAGTGTATGTATACATGGCATACCATACATAATGTTATTGGGAAATAAGAAACAATACATTTGAGTAAACTAGAAAAAAGTAAAGCGCCTCCAGACTCAACAGAGAAATTGTTGAAATTGGCCACCTCCATTCTCACAACACAGACGACATCGGCGATTAATAGATTCTCGTACCCCGTTCAAGATATTAGGTGTCTCGCGGATCACATCACATGCTGCGATTATGCGTGCGACAAACAGTTCATCTGTATCAACAGGAGAAGCATACACCAGTGTTTTCAAGGTGTCCCCACAAAAATAACCAAGTGGACAGAGATCTGGACAGCGAGCTGGCCACACTACAGTTGAACTACCTCTTTCTATATCCAGCGGCCAGGATACACTTCATCCAAATGATTTCGCACATTCCGGCAGAAATGGGCAGGAGCCTGATGTGAAGAGGAACTTCTTCTAGCAATCTAGATAGTACATGCTCTAAAAGTCTTTAAAATTTTTCAAATATGTATTCGGAATTTGTCCATCACCGAGTTTTTTTATTTCAATTTCAAATAATGGATTTAAATAATTATTTTTTAATAAACGTTCTTTCGTCCATTTTTCCATTGTAAAATAAAACCAAATGAGCTAACTCAGGAGATTTCAGCTATGGAAAAGAGACATCAAGGCAAATGGAATCCTAATATGCTGACCTACTATTGTTGGACCATCAAGAGGGATGCTCCACAGGCGAAATATAGCAGAAAATCTTCATTTCTTACTTTCTAGGTGAGTCCGAATGTTCGAATATTGTGGAGTTACGAATGTAGAAAATATTAGAGTGTTTGAAATTATAAATTCCTGTCTCTCAGAAACCTTGCGTGATGGAGAAAACCCGATATCATATTTGAAATCAGGAGAAAAAATACTACCATAATCACATATTTTTCTTTCTGAGACATTTTTTTTTTCTTCTTACCCAGTGTTACTAATACAATGTTACCTTGTATTCAGTCTGATTTCCCGATTCAAATTCCGATGTTTGCTAAGAACAAATGTTTCAACACGATGACAAGTCTCTTCACGTACACCAATATCAATGCACTATGGTTTGTTTTACAAATACAAATTCGGAAAACTTGTCTCCGAGATAGACCAGTTCTTGCTTGACGTAATTTATTTTATAATATAGTCTCCCCACTTTTATGTTTGTGTTGAACCAAGCATGTCTTTTCTATTTTGTATACACTCACTCCATCTATGGTATTTAACCATATAATTCCTTTAACAAATAGTGACCTATATTCACATCACCAACAGTATTAATGTAAGCTTATTCCCGGAAGTGACAAATGCGATAGACAAAAAATGCGTGTTTTGCATTTGCGTTTCTTCTGCGGTAAAAAACTACTATTGGATTCACCCGCACTTCTTCCAATCAAAATATGTGTGTTTCCCCGGCAGTAATTTACAAAAATAAATTCACTGAATAAAGCTAAACCTCACTTTCATATAAATCTAATATCAGAAAGAATGCGAATGTTAAATGTAACCTCATTCCCAGTTCTCTTCCAAGCTGACAGATTTCTAACAAAAAAACAAAAACAAAAAAAAAAAGACTGCTCATAAAAAAGATTTTCTTACAAAATCGCCAGTCAACACAGAACACGTCGACGATCATTATCTCAGACCAAATACCCATGCTGCACATGACTATCACATGATAGATGTAAATTTCTTATGTTACATAATAAATTATGAACAACTATAACAACGATACTGCATATAATTTCAAATAACAAGGATATAATATGATGTACAAAAACATCTGAATACCTTTTAAATATAAAACTATAAATTAATTTAGACGGCTTTGTGTAACTCAAATCAGAACATCTACAGTCGACAGTACCCGAAGAAACCTTATTAAAACCTTTAGATAATGTAATTGCATTTTCTTTTGATGCTTATTACTATGGAAGCAGAATGCTGTCATCATTAATATCAGACCACTTAAGATAAATAAAATCATCAGAACATTCCATTTATCCTATTGATATTGCTTATAAAAATTGAATTTATAATACGAAATTACTAAATGTCTGTTACTTACACAGGTATTCAGTCATCATACGATTTTTGTCAAACTATTAATCTCATGTATAAGCCCTTTCGCTGTGACAGGTCCCAATATCAGCAGACAGGCGCCAAGGAAGATAGGTCTGTACGATATCATGCTGACCCTGAATGCGATACTGGTAACACTAATGATCCATTATGGTACAGATTATTGAATATACAGGGTGAATGTGTTCAGCATTTAAAAACAGATTGTTGTTAGGTTATCACTCATAAATTTCAATTTCTCCCAGGTATGTTTATTCTTTGATGCGTTTTTCTCCTCGTGCAGTATGTAAGGGTGTTAACAGTATCTAACATGCGATTTTGCTGCCTGAATAATATGTTTAACCAAAAACTTGAGTTTCCTTCCGTATAATTCACGATCTCCTAAAAGTGTTCCTTGTCCCAGCGTCCGTAGCTGACTGTTTTAAAAGGCAAGATGCCTTAGAGCAGAGCTAAAAGGGACTTGCGCTGGCTCGAGTCCACATGGGGGAAGAAATTATTCTCATGGAATTTCTGGCCAGTAGAGGTACTGGTGCCCACCCAAGTATCGTGAGGCATTTGAAGAGCTACGATAAGTAGTCGGTTCCAGGTTGACGAAGACCAGCTATAAAACGGACTTGGGGACCCCGACATTGACTGGCCACATGTCACACCACTACACTGGCTTATGATCGTTCTATCCATCCTGTGATTAAACACATGTGGATCATGAGGCCAGTAGAAGCCGAGCTGTAAGGACAAGGAACATTCTATGGCATGTCGCGATAAGAGTCATATTATTAAGCCGTTTCCATGACTAATCATATTAATGCTAGTTTACTAGCACCAAAAGGGACATAGATATTAGAATAGAATTAAATCTGGTGCACATCAATTGCATTGATAGTAAAAATATAGAGAAGATACATGATAGCGGAATCCCACATTCTATGAATGACCAGTTCTCCAGGTTTTCGAAAGCTGCTGTATTATAGAATTCAAAAGGGAAAGGGAATATATGTCGTCTACCTTCGTAAAAATGGCGTGAAGAATTACTTAGAGACGAAAAGGGCCAGAATGCATAATCTTTGATGTCGATTATAATAAAATTAAAATAATTCCGTCACGCAAGAAACTGCGTAAACAAAGACCAATGACTTACCTCATAGTAACCATATGGACCCAACTTTTGCACTAGCTTACAGAATATTTTAATTTGTTTTGTTGATTCGATTGTGTGGTACGAGTATATTGTTTCATTGCGACAAAGTAAACATTTGCATAGATAGATGGAAAGCTATGCGGACATCACCGAAGTGTTGGCGGTGAGCGATCCATTTTGGTTCTCCTATATAGGTAGAACCCCGGGTTCCTGTAAAATACATTAGCCCCGGTTTAAATTTTGCATTTAATTTGAAGTTAATCAGCAGAGTGAAGTCGGAAGCGGACCTTTTCAGGTACTAATCCAGCATTTGCTCTTGGATAGAGGGAAACCACTTAAAACCTCTATCGGAATAGTCGATCACGCGGGATCTTGCCAAGGTTGGCTTTCGGATGAAACCGGACATCAGGCTTCTCTTCATTTAAATATAATCTACTAGCTAATACCCGGCGTGCGCTGTTACGCCTAAATAAATGAAAACTAATGTGTGTTTATGTTTAGTTGAATAAGTGAAGGGAAAAATGGATATCGTAATTATTTTTAGATACCCCGTGCTGTTTATGCGGCGTTGTCCAGGAATCTACTTATCCCAATCTTCTTGCCATAAATGAGCTGATAGACGAAAAATAATGTACTTCTTATGATTAGTTGAATACGTAAACTGAAAAATAATCTTCTTCTTCTTCTTCCTTCCAAGTATTAGGCCAAGGCCTGTTACGATCCTATAGAAAATTTTCCCTCCAGCGTTTCATAGAACGGCCCAGTGATCTTCGTCCTCTTGGTATATAATTATAAACAGCTTTGGGGATCCGATTTGAACTCATTCTTTCAAGATGGTGTTTCCAATTTAGTTGGTACTGTTTAAAATATTCCAAAATTGGCGTAGTCTTCAATTCTTTTAAGATATCGGTGTTCCTTTTTCCGATCCCATCTGGTGTAACCCGCTGTTCTGCGCATGAATCTCATTTCACAAGCCGTTATTCTGCTTTCATGTTGTCTTTTTAGTGTCCATGCTTCACTACCATAGGTCAACACTGGTCTAGCCAAAGTGTTATATAAACGTAATCTGGTGTTTTTTTGTACAATGGATGGTTTCATAACTTGATTAATAATTCCTAAACTTTTATTATAACTAGTAATTTTTTTCAGGGATATCCTTTTCATCCCAGATAGAGAGATAATATCCAAGATATTTAAAAGATTAGGTCTCTGTAAAATTTAATTATAAATGTATATCGTAATTATTTTAAGATTCCCCGTGTTGATTACGCGGTGTTGCCCGGGAATCTACTTATCTCGATATTCTTAGCGTAAATGAGCTAAAAGACAAAATTCATTATTGTGAGTTATCTGTAAAAAAAAATACCCGTCATGTGTTGCTATGCTTGCACAGGAATCTACGTACATGTCTCGATCTTCTTGGCATCAATGAAAGACAAAAATGGTTATTGTGAGTTATCCGTAAGAGATAACCATATACTGTCGCAGACTTTTTGTAGAGCATTTTGAGATATTTAATTCTGTGCACAATAATTTTGTGTATTTGTTATGGTTTAGGCAGCGTAAGCCATTTAAGCGTTCAAAGAGCTATTTTCCCCCAATTTCCACTATAAAGGGCGATTTTTAAGGGTGTAGGAGTTGAGTATCACAACTCTCTTATAGCCTATATTCATCCCGGGAATCTCCTGAACATTTTTCAAAGAGCCCCATCACTATCGGATCAACGATCTGGCCGTGCATAAAGTACGAAGAAACAAACACTCATTTTTATATATTAGATGTACATTTGAGATTATTACAATTATTCATAGAATTATGGTAAAATGTGCATTTATTTTAATTTTACTCTTCAGTTGTAGTTTCTGTTGTCTCTGTAGTTGTGGCGGCTGCTAAAACGGTTATTTCATTTCGAGTTTCTGGTAAACCTCCACTTCTAATCATAAGGTATCACTGGTTTTTTTAAGAATGCCTTCCACATCTATTTTAGTAGCACATATCACTTTAAATGAACAACGAATGGAGAGCCCGATATAATCACGAACTATATGGATTATTCAGGTAACCTAATATAACTACGTTCATAAAATGGACCGCTTGGGATGGGCTAATTCAAAGGCGATAATTTGAGCAATGTAGAGGAATTTCGGGTAATTTAGACCCCTGTTTTGAATTCGTTGTTTTTCTCCTCTTGATTAAGGGATTTGAATTTCCTTTAATTACAGTAATTATATTATTAGTGTTGTAACTATGAAATAGCATTGTTTTTTATTCAAGTATCAAAACATCTTCATAATTTATAAACTTTTTTACATTACAAGAAAGGTCCACTTTAACCTCCATATTCGTATAAAGTGGACCCCAAAGTGCACCATATTTTTTAGTCTATTTTTAAGTTTATTCACTCTATTAATTTATACATACAGGCACAGATTAATCTGAAAATATTTGACTGACCATAACTAAAAATCGTTGATATTTATTTAATGTTTTGTAAATTATTGTTGATTATAACTTTCACACGTCATTCAACTGTAAAAAGCGACGGTCTTTGGGTTTAGTAAAATTACAAGGATATTATATGAAATTAATTATGTGAATGGTTTTGACAAATAGCATACTCATTGATAAAATATACGTATTCGTGTAACGTGGACCCAGGTCCTCATGGAGGATCCACATTAACCGAATTCCTTCGTTATATTTAATTATTTTATACAGCCACCATGTCACAAAATATCAAACGAAAGCCGTCAGTATATTAAAACAGCATCTACATAATATGATATATTTAGGAGTTTTTTTAAACATTTGTAATATTCAATAGCAGACATTAACAATTGATTTTTAGCTTGAAAAACTTTTCAAGTGGTCACTTTCATAAATATCACAAATAAACCCTTCTTCGCACAAGGAATAAAATAAACTGGCCTTAAACCCGTCAAAGTTGATGAGGGAAAGAAGTTAAAATATTTTCTTTTCGAGGGCAGCACCAATTAAAGAATATATTAACAGGGTCTGCTCAAACAGAAGGGTCCACATTAGCCGAACTTCCCTATATAAACAATATAACTCAGCCGTGGTCGATAGATTTTTTAGGATAGAAAAATCCAAGGGACATGTTCTTCGGCACGGATTATAACCCGTGAGTCTTAAGATTTCCAGACACGTTAAAGAACCGCAATCCTGAAAAAAGGCATCTGTGCAAAACTTTAAATTCACCCATCGAAGTAATACCTTAGTTGCGTATTAGATGTCTCATTGAGGCGATGTGCTAACCACATATCACTTATTGACATCTATGGTAAAAATGCATAACCAAATTAATCTTGGTTAAGTAATTCCCACTGGGGAGCACCCATATTCCTAGGAGGAACTAATGGGACATAGTCAGTCAGTCAGTCAATATAATACATTTTAGTACTAGAACCAAGCACCATATTGAAGTTTTTATTATTAATTATATAAATTTCTTCATTGATCCTTAATTTTGTCCTATCTGAATACTCCTATTTTTCCAAGAATATACGTTTTCTCATCGCGCTCAATTTAATGCTAAATCTGTGTAAACGCCTGCATACAGGCATATATACTTCATGAAATGCGCAGCTGTCAGAAAAGTTGCAGCTAAGGAGCATTGAGGAGAACTCTCTCAATACCCATAGTTTAGATTAGTTTTCTGTAAAGTAAATTACACAGGCATATTCTTTTGAAACTGCAATAAATAATTTGAATTTCAGACGCAGCATAATATGATCTTAAACGCTAGAATTTGTGGATAAAATATAACCATAGAAGGGGGGGATAGAGGATTTCCGACGAGTGAAGGTAAAGCATTCAACGATACATTTTGATCCATCATCATCATCATAGTACATTCACGAATTTAGGCCATTTGTTGACCTGTTTCGGTTTTCGTGTTGAGACTTGAAAGTAGTTTTGAAGTTCCTTAGGACAGGTTACTGGCCCGACGCTAAGTAGTCCAGTGGTAGGGCTGCTACCTTTTAGTCTCTGGACAGACATTAGGATACCGCATTTACTCAGTACCTGATGGAACGGTTATACCGCCGTGACTCGGTCCTTAGAGCCTCGTTTGTGAAAACAGGTTGTACCACGAGAAGGTGAGGATGAGAATTGGGTAGGAGAGGTTATACACACGTCACTACCCCTTACAACCCCATTTTGATCCAAAGAATATTAATTTAGACAGTGGGGAGGCTACGGACGGATAATGGCATTCATAAAATAAAGCTGTATCTTTTGAAATTATAAATATTCCATAAAGCGGTATTAAATTCAGCTACTGTTGTGCTGAATTCATCGCGTACTAACATTATTTATTATTAATTTTATGTTTATAATCATATAATTAATTGACTCACTGGCACTCTCGAACCCTTAGGTTCATGGTCGCGCGGATATAAGCTCTTCATACATCCCTATCCTGAGCTAATGATTTCCAATCATCCCGTGTATAATTTACTACATGGTTAATATTATTCTCTCGCCTCATTCTTAACTTACTTACTGGGCGCTTTCCCTCCGGTTTTCCTGCAAGGAGTTTCTATGTCATTCTTTTATTCCCCATTCGTGACACATGTTTTGCCCAACGCACACCACCCAACTGTGTTTATTTTCATGTATATCATTATTATTATTATTATTATTATTATTATTATTATTATTATTATTATTATTATTATTATTATTATTATTATCATCATCATCATCATCATCATCATATTCCTATATCATGTATGGTAATATTACAAAGTTCTTATGAAATGTATGATCCTACATATCACTCACTCAGTCTCTCTCTCTCTCTCTCTCTCTCTCTCTCTCTCTCTCTTCTCTCTCTCTCTCTCTCTTCCTTTCTTTCTCTCTCTACCTCTGCGTGTATGTGTGTGTGTGTATGTGTGTGTGACAAAAGAGGCGGAAAGAGATACAGAAAAAGATAGAGGAAGAAGAGTGGCGGAGACAGAAATATAGATAAATTGGGATGAGGCAAAGAGAAAGAAAGAAAGAGAGAGATATAGGACGAAAAAGAGTAGGAGAGAATGTAAGATCGCAGGAGAAAAAGAGAATAAAGATCGAAATAAAAATAGGGATGTAAAGAAAAAGAGAATAAGAGAAAACGGAAGAGGGCTAGAGAATGGGAGAAACTAAGAGGGAGGAACAGAAAAAGAGAGAGAACGAGAAATAGATATACATTGACCGATGGCGAGAGGAAGAAAAAATATATATATTTATAGTAATACAGATGAAAAGAAGAGAAAACAGAGAGAAAAATAGTATAAAGAGATGTGTATGGAAAATGAAGATAGAGAAAGAGTGGGACAAATAAAAAGAAATATGGAGAGACCTGAAATTTCATAAAGAATATTTCAAAGACGATCGTTGAGAAGTTGAATGGATCAAAGCATATAGTATTTTTTTGGGGCCGGAATAGCCAGAACATCTGTAGTACAGACATTGTATATAATATAATATACGAGATAGATAATATCCTCAACTCGTGTCCAACTCAAAGTCGGGTTGAGGGATGAGATGAGATGAAGCTCCCTATATAGAGGTCTGTGAATAACAAAGGTGCCGGCTGACCACGCCTGAAGTACAGATATCATCTCCATAATTTTTCTTTATCTGGAATATTTTCTGACAAGAAATTAAACTACTCTTCAAAGTAGATATGGTGTAGGTATGTGGCGATCACATTGCCGATTGGGTTTATCAATGCAATCAGCCTATCCGAGTATTGGCGGGATAACCATAGCTAGTGACTAGGGGAGAAAATTCCCCTACTCTACCTCAAGAACTGAGGCAGCAGATCCGGATGCCAGGATGACAGCCCCATCACCGGAATCGGAAGCTGTAGGCTGATAACCTGCACTTCTTAAAGCCTCTTATCAAAGAAATTAAGATAAAAGCAACCCGGAATACTCAATTGTTGAAATTAACCAATTCGCCTCAAAAGACGAGATAGACTCGCCGGCTCTTAAATAACCAAGTCAGAAGACGAGGTACACTCGCTTGACACTGATGTTATATATATTTTGCAATATTTTGTACATCCGTTCGCAGGTAATCTTTTGATAGCATTTATTAATAGTGGAGAAATATGTTTTGCCTTCACCCTTAGTGTGATCTAAAATACCTTTATATTTTGTTTGTTTTAAATGTCTGAGAATAGACAATAAAATTTACAGTAACTTAAATCTGGTTTATGGGGAAATGCATTAAACATTTAAAACTGAAGCGAATGGGTTAAGGCATTGGCAAACAATAAAGTTCGTTGGCACTATGCTTCCCAGCGGAGTGACCAGGACTACTACTACTACTACTACTACTACTACTACTACTACTACTACTATCAAAATAGACGCTATCAGATTTTATGGTCATGAGTTTAGCGAAGTTTATCATCTCGCGACGGAATCAGTCTCCGGTTTTTCATGCTATGAGTTCGTTCATGCCCACTTCCGCACCTTCAATGTTTTGGAAATTTCACACACGAAATAGACTATAGATCAAAACAGATGGTAATCTGAAGGCACAAGATCAGGGTTATATGGTGAGTGTAGTTGTAGTTCGATTCTTCCCAATTCTTGAATTTTTGTCACGGTATTTCGGCTTCCATCTTCAGGAAAAGGATGTTATTGTTGTTCTTTGGTAACGCTTCTGACATCATTGGCCTTCCATCGTTGCCAGAAGCTACCGACGACGCTGGAAGGCCACTGATGTCAGAATCGTTAGACAAACATCTTCTACTGAAGATGAGAGCCGATTTCCGAAAGGCTACAATTTAAAAAAAAATTAAATATTCAACCAAGTTGAGGACGACAGCACCTTCCAGATATATATTTTAATACTCTACTTTGTAACTATTTACCTCAACGGAATTTTAATATTAATTTTATCAGTTTTAATACAAATGATATCTTAGTTGTCTCTTCGAGTGACCACAAGTCACTCACAGACATTTGTAGGGATATAAGCATAATTGAATTATATTATTTAATAAAATCCAGCTTAGGAGCATCCATGTTCCAACAGAGGAATGCACGGGGTAGACTTGATTTCTTAAAAAGAAAATTATTTAATTTTATTATTTCAACACGTGCCCCAAATGGGAGTTAATGACCAATCACGTTTCAATGATTTTTGTTCTACAACCAATCACAGTCGTGTTTTACCTTGATAGTTATCGAATTTTGATTACCAGAATAAATAAAGCTCATCCTTGGTTCATTTTGTCTCCACTAGGGTGCATTCTTACAATATTGCGATCCTATATGGTAATAAATAGTATGATCAAGTTGCAGTGATGAACAAATGAAACATAAAACATTTCTCAATTGTTTTCAAACATCGCCGTTTACATTAAATATATGAATATTTTAAAATAACTGTATTTAAATAATAATTTGTGAATAAACAGCTTAATTTGTTTCGTTAAAAACTCTCAACAAATGCTACTATTGATTTCCAAATCCTCTAGATAAATTTGGAAATCACTCGTGGCATTACTTATGATGATTCTTTATGATGGAAAGTGAAAAAGTAATGACTTTCACCACCGTAGACTGCAGAAGTTTATTACAGATATCAAAGTTCTAAAGAACACGAGTCGTGAACTTAGGAATTATCTCTATAGCACCGAATATTAACCCAATAACCTCTTATTATTAGAAATCTAGAAATGCACGGACTGTATAGCTGTAGTTTCCAATAACATCTGCTCTATCCTTTGACACTTTAGTTTGTCATTCAAACGATCTCAAAGGTTTGTTAAATTAACAGACCAACGCTCAGAACGGAGGCGTATCGATATATACGAAGGCTTAATATTAACACATTAACTTCTCCCTCTCTCTCTCTATGCCTTGTGGAGCAATAATCATTACAACTCTCGCTGGTCTAGAATTCTCGCAAGTGCTATCCTATCCTTGGTTTATTATCCATAAAAATTAATAACGTCTAGCTGTTGAACTTTGAGAGATGCTATTCATGCTCGTTAAATGTATTCATAAAACAAATCCATGCTCCCTTTCATAGCAGTTAAAGCGTTATGTCATATCATTCCCTCTTGCCCATTATCCATACGCTCACGCCATTAACCCCATAATCTCAGCTAATATTAAAACGTACTTTTTTATAGATACTGCCTTTTTTCAGTGCACTTTTTATACAGGATTTTAATAGCAGCGGTGGTAAATACTGACAAAAAATTATAAAATTCCGTTGAGGTATTAGTAACAATATATACATTCACAATAACATTACTTTGTTAGGAGTTGCTATACCATGTTAATTTAGTTATCCTTATTTTCCTGGAGATGTCATTAATGGTATGCGGTCAACATAACGACCCGATAAGACATCTAGTAGGCAACTAAAGTATCGTTTCCTAACCCGTGGTTCGCGAATCTCCAGGAGGTTCGCCAAACATTGAAGGGGTTCGTGAAAACTTTTCCATAATGGCGGGTTTCGAGGTTAGGTCTATTATTGTTTCCTTCATTTCTGCAGCATTGTAATAATAATAATAATAATAATAATACCTATGGTAGTAAAGCATGGACACTAAAAAAGACAACATGAAAGCAGAATAACGGCTTGTGAAATGAGATTCATGCGCAGAACAGCGGGTTACACCAGATGGGATCGGAAAAGGAACACCGATATCTTAATAGAATTGAAGACTAGGCCAATTTTGGAATATATTAAACAGTACCAATTAAATTGGAAACACCATCTTGAAAGAATGAGTTCAAATCGGATCCCCAAAGCTGTTTATAAATATATACCAAGAGGACGAAGATCCCTGGGCCGTCCTATGAAACGCTGGAGGAAAAATGTTCTATAGGATCGTAACAAGCCTTGTCCTAATACTTGGAAGAAAGGAAGAAGAAGAAGAAGATGATAATAATAACAATAATAATAATAATTTTTTTGAGAATTTTCTTCATCGTTGAGGGTTTTCTCCAACCAATCTTAGTAATTAACATGCATTTAAAAAAATATATAAATGACTACAGACTTATAGACGATCAGTTTGCAACAAACATTCACAAATTTCCCTTAATTAAAGTTCTCCATCGTTCTCTGTCCTCTGTGTCTTCATCTGTTATACCAAATATCTTCATTGAATTTTGGATGCTGTTCTTCCTGGTTGTTCTTGGTATTCTTTTCTGTTCCTTCTTTCTATTTTCCATGCATAGACGGCCTTTGGTAGTCTTCTATCCTGCATTATTCATACGTGTCCATACCATTTTAGCCTTCTGTGTTCAATCTCATCCATTATATTTCTTTCTGCATTCATCCATTTTCTAATTTCTGTATTTCTAATTTTTTCCAGTCGAGATTTTCTGACAGCTTTTCTCCAAAAATCCATTTCAACTGAAGTTATTCTATTGACATGTTGTTATGTCATTGTCCAAACTTCCGATCCATATATAATAATAATAATAATTGTTATATTATAATATAGCAAATATTATTATTATTATATAACAATTATTATTATTATTATTATTATTATTATTATATTATTATTATTATTATTATTATTATTATATTATTATTATTATTATTATTATTATTTAAAAATTAAATTAACTCTATATAATGCATCTTGTTACATATGTTTAACATAGGAAATTTATCACATTATTTCCACAATAAATTAATGCTTACTACGAATGCCTGATTTACAGTTATGTAGAAACGTTAGGAATGCATTTAATTTCGTTACAATTAGGCCAACAGGTTGTGTAACTTTTAAGTCGTAACTAGTGTAACTTTAGGTTTTAACCGTTAAGGGTTTTGCTTGGAATTAAATTTTATGCATGTCTACTGTATGTAAGTATATTTAAAAGTCAGTGGTTCACCCAACTCAGATCGTTGTGGAGGGGTTCTCGCGATTTGAAAAAGGTTGGGAACCGCTGAACTAAAGTATTACTAGGACGAACAAAATAAGTAAATTTTACACACAGGCCTTTTTATTTAAGCTTGCTGTTCTTTTACGAGCCTGAAAAATCTTCATACTCGAGACCCACGCCTTAACGTCCCTCCCGGGGGACTTTCCCCCTGGGTTTTTCATCCTAAAAAAAAATCCATCGATCCCTGCCTGGATAACATAACAGATAATCCACCACAACTATAACAGTATAAAATTTGCAAATGTTAGACGCCGTCGGCCCAACTTTACTCATTTTAACTTGAAAGCCTTTCGAAATTCGGCTCTACTTACTATTGTCAGCAGAAATTGAGGGGAGAAATCTACATACTGCGAAGGGTAAGACATGTGGCACGAATGGGAAAAGAATATTCTAACATTTAGCAAATTCCGAAGAGATCATAAGATTGTTCTCAAGAATAGATTTTCAAATTTCTTCACTAATCTTTTTGGACCCTACTCTTAGTAGACAAAGTAAATAGACAGTATATATATATATGACATGATAAGAAAAATAAATGCCTGGACGGGATTCGAACCCGGAACTCTGGGTCGGTACCCCAGCGTGTTATCATCACACACACACACACACACACACACACACATATATAGGGAAATTCGGGTAATGTGGACCCTTCTGTTTGAGTGAACCCTATTAATAACTTCTTTCATTGGTGCTGCCCTGGAACAGAAAATATTTTAACTTCTTCCCCTTATCAACTCTGACGGGTTCAAAGCCAGTTTCTTTTATTTCTTGTACGAAGAAAGGTTTTTTTGTGATATTTATGAAAAAGACCACTTTAAAGTTTTTCAAGCTAAGAATTAATTCTTAATTTCTGCTATTGAATATTACAAATGTTGAAAAAAATCCTACATGTGTTATATTATGCAGATGCTGTTTTAATAATATACTGACGGGGTTGGTTTGATATTATGTGACATGGTGGCTGTATAAAATAATTAAACATAACAAAGGAATTCGATTATTGTGGACCCTCCACTAGGGCCTGGGACCACTTTACACGAATACTTATATTTTATCATTGAGAATGCTATCTGTAAAAACCATTCACTTAATTAATTTGATTTAATATCGTTGTAATTTTACTAAACCCAAAGACCGTCGCTTTCTGCAGTTGAATGACGTGTGAATGTTATAATCAACAATAATTTTTCAAAACATTAAATAAATATCAACGCTTTTTCTATGATCAGTCATAAATATTTTCATAAGTAATGCCACGAGTGATTTCCAAATTATCGATAAATTCACGACTCACGAAGTGAGGAGTGAATTTATCTAGAGAATTTGGAAATCAAGAGTGGCATTTGTTAGGACTATTTAACGAATAAAATTAAGCTGTTTACTCACAAATCATTATTTAACTATAGTTATTTTAAAATATTTATATATTTAATGTAAACGGCGATGTTTGAAAACAAATGAGAAACGATAGGTACGCTTCTACTGCTTCTTTTGTTTATCACTGCAACGAGATCATACTATTTATTGCCAAAGGAACGCAATATTGTAAGGAGGAGCTTTCTTTAATATGGTAATTATAACACTAATAAATATTTCGTGAAACACGACTCTGATTGGTTGTAAAACAGAAATCATTGAAATGTGATTGGTCATTGACTCCCATTTGGGGCATGAGTTAAATAGTCAGATTAATCTGTGCCTATCTGTATAAATTAATATAGTAGATAAACTTAAAAGGTAAGGTGGACTCTGGGGTCCACTTAATCCGAATATAGAGGTTAAAGTGGATCTTTTTTGTAATGTAAAAACGTTTATAAATTATGAAGATGTTTTGATATTTGAATAAAATAACAATTCACTTTCATAGTTACAACTCTAATGATAATCACTGTAATTAAACAGCATTCAAATCCCTTAATTAAAAGAAGAAAAACAACAAATTCCAAACAGGGGACCAAAATACCCGACGTTCCTCTCTCTCTCTCTCTCTCCTCTCTCTCTCTCTCTATATATATATATATATATATATATATAGTATGTGTGTATGTGTGTTTACGCGATAGTGGCCTAACTTTTCTTCGGAACATAACTTTGCATATATTAACAAGAGTAAGGGAGAGTTCGTTAACTAGCAAAATCGGACCATTCGGAGTAGGGATTCACCTGAAGTAAATATATAAAAATCGCTCTTTCAGCCGGTATTTTCGATTTTTCGCAACGAAACTCGGCATGCATCATTTAAATAAAACGAGAAATGTACTATACAAAAATCAGTGAAATCTAAACATTGGGAGTGAAGATCAACCTGAAAGCCCTTTCTGAATACGTTACCACCTTAATGAAACTGGCTCTTGCTGTAAGAGAAATTCATTTACTTTTATAATGCAAACATTAGTATGGAAAATGGAGTTAATATCATTCTTATATATTGGAGTTTGTTTCTCACGAAGGCGTTACTGTTAACATAATAGAAAACTCGTTCTCGTTATAAATAATTCAATGAACGTACTGCAACAACTGCAAATGTATTACGTGAACAGCATTCCATCATTTATAATTTTTCTCTCTTATTCCAACAGAACAGGGTTGTAATTAGTCTAAATTATATGCACCAACAATTTCACGTTCATATTATATTTTCTTGTTTATAATACAGGTATTTTAATAGAAAAATAATAACTTTATTATTCACAAGACCTGACACAAACATTGCTATGAAATTCTGTTTCGACTCTTTTTTTAATGCTTATGTTTTATTTAACTTGCATTGTATTTGTAATTGCTGAAAAATGTATGTTAGTCTTATTAATCTAAAAGAGTAAAATAAATGGGCGAGGGAGGAGATGCTAAAGGCCAACACGCACCACTATTGAGTAATACTAAGAAATTGGGAGTGGAAGTAAATATAAATAAAACTAAATATATGGTAACACATAGAAATATATTATATAATGGAAATGGACAGGTAATGACAAATGAAGGAAATTTTGAGGAAGTGGCTGAATTCAACCAGGAACAATAATCACAAATAGGAATGAGATGCACAAAGAAATTAAACATAGGCTCAATTCTGGAAATGCGTGCTATTATACATTACAGAGACTCTTGGTATCCCAACTCCTTTCAAAAAACGTTAAACTGAAAATATATAAAACTATTATTCTACCAGTTATATTATATGAATGCGAAACATGGACTCTTACTTGGGAGGAAAGGAGTTTACGAGTATTTGAGAATAAGGTTCTTAGAAAATTTTTGGACCAAAGAGAGATGAACAGACAGGTGAATGGAGAAGACTACATAACAATGAACTACATGGTCTTTATAGGAAAAACAGTTAAGTCTCGTAGACTGCGATGGGCAGGACATGTGGCACGAATGGGGAATGAAAGACTTGCATGGAAGCTTCTTGTTGGAAAGCCAGAGGTAAAACGCCCAGTTGGTAGACCAAGAATGAGGTGGGAGAATAACATTAACTAAGATTTGTGGGAAGTAGATTATACAGAGAATGACTGGAAAACATTGGCTCAGGATAGGGATGTATGGAGAGCTTATATCCGTGCGGCCATGAACTACGGGTTCGATAGTGCCAGTGAGTTAGTTAGTTAATAAATGATCTACCGTAAGTAACAAATACAGTTAAACTTCTATATGAGTTTAATCAAAATTAGAGTGAGAGGTAACTCTATGAGTTATTTTCAATTTATAAATGAGTTTGAGAAAATGTTTTATATCTAACCTCATAAAGTTTGTGTTTTCACAACATCGGTTTCAAGGATCATTCCACCCTCATCCTATTCCAGCCTATGTCTATTATCTAGTATTAACCAAGTTGTAGATAATTCATAATTGTTAATATACAGTGTTCTTTCTATTGATGTGAATCTTGGCTACTTACAAAAAAAGATATCTCACACATTCAAGACCACTGAAATGAAATTTTTAAGATTCCGTAAAAGGATGTCCAACGCATTGATAAGATTACACCAATGAATCAATAAGAAATGAACTGGAGATATTTTCAATAGTTGATAAACTAGAAGAGCACAAATACCAATGGAAAGAACATTTAGACAGAATTGACATTACGGCACAAAATATTAACACCCTACAAACCACATGGGAGAAAAGATTTTTGGGACGGCCAAGGAGACGATGGACTTGTCACATTGATCTAATCCTGGAAAGGAAGAAGAAGAAGAAGAATTTTAATTACACCGACAAACAACAGGGACTGATTCCTGGCTGGAAGTGGAGGAAAAAATGTCCTATGAAAGTGTCCATAAATACAGCGTTGCCACGGTAGATGTCACTGATGAAAGGCATTGTTCTCTCGACCCTGTTGCATGGCCTGCTAGATCACCGGACTTAAACCCCCTCGATTTTTACCTCTGGCGAGATCTGAAAGCGTTGTGTATGCTGAACCACTTGCTGATGTGCATAGCCTTCAACAACATGTCCACGTTGCCTGTGACGCTATTCGGAGAGTGGCCGGAACATGGGAAAGAGTGAGGCGAGGCAATCCATGATACGGCGTGTAAACGCGTGCCCTGCATCCCATAGAGGCCACTTTGAACATCTGATGTGACGTGGATGCGATTATGCTATGTACTGTGTGCCAGGACCATTTGTTGTCGTTGCACACACAACGTTGATTTCCGGACACATATTTATAGGACTTTTTTTTTCCTCTTAATTTCCAGTCAGGAATCAGTCCCTGAAGTTTGTCAGTGTAATTACCGTTCATCCTGTATGTAAAATTTAACCCTGGTGAAGTGGAAGAGAAGATCTTACGGTTTTAACTCCATCGGGTAAAATAAAAAAAAATACAGTATCTTCTCCTTCTCAACACCAAGCTTCTTAAGATATTATTATTCCTCTTCTTCTTCTTCTCTCCAAGGTTTAGGCGATTCGCCTGCTCCGAATTCACGACGATTCCTTCCATCTCTCCTAGGTTTCCTACATCCCTTAATATTTTGGTTTGTAATGATATGCTATCTTGGGCAATCTTGTTTTTTTTTTTTTTTTTTTTCCACCATTCTCTGAACATGCTGTTCCCAGCCGACGCGGTGTTGTTAAATTCTATAATTTATAGAATATGTTTCTAATTTACTTCTTATTTCTTCATTTCTAACGTGGTCCAATTTTGTGCATCAATTGGTCCTTCTTAGAATGGTTAATTCTGTACTTTGTATTCTATTCGAACTCCTCTTATTTGTTACCCAGGATTCACTACCGTACAAAAGTACAGGTACCGCCATTGTTTTGTAGAACTTCAATCTTGTATCGGTCCTTGTTTTATGTCTTAGTGTTCTATTAATGGTACCACACATTTGAAATTTTGATAATTTATTATCTACATAATTTGTTGTTCTATATCCAGAAGACAATTCACTATCTAGATTATTAGAATTTAACACTTGTGATTAACTAACTAACTAACTCTCTGGCATTACCGAACCCGTAGGTTCATGGCGGCGTGGACATAAGCTCTCCATATATCCCAATCCTGAGCTAATGTTTTCCAATCATTCCCTGTATAATCTATTTTCCTTACATCATAATTAATGTTATTCTGCCACCTCATTCTTGGTCTACCAACTTGGCGTTTTCCCTCTGGTTTTCATACAAGAAGCTTCCATAGAAGTCTTTCATTCCCCATTCGTGCCACATGTCCTGCCCATTGCAGTCTACGAGACTTAACTGTTCTTATTATATCTGGCTTCCTATAAAGACCATGTAGTCACTGTTATGTATAGTCTTCTTCATTCACCTGTCTGTTCATCTCTCTTTTGTCCAAAACTTTTCCTAAGAACTTTATTATCAAATACTCGTAATCTCCTTTCCTCCCTTAAAGTAAGAGTCAATTTTTCGCATCCATATCATAACTGGTACAATTTTAACACTTGTGTCATTGTTTATTTTCTATTATTGACTATTACAAAGATAAATACCAATTAGATAGTGTAACTGTCACAGGATTGATGATCGGGGCAAGAGGTACTATACCTGGGTTCTTAGCTAAATTTTGGAATTCCTTAGATTTGGACAGGGTGCATCTTTCTAAAATTACCATCGCTGCCATTAGAGAATCAATTTCAATTTTAAGAAACCATATTTACAAAACTTCTACTTTATAGTATGTATACTTCAATTAGGGCTACAATTTGAAATATTTTAATGTATTTACGAAATGTATGTCATCAATTTAAAAATGAATTCTCTGTATCACTTTTTTTCTTGAGGCAATCCTCTAATGAGGAAAGTTGTATATAATAAAACATATTTTCGACCTTATTTTCGATCTTTTTCTATTCCATCTGATCATCTCAGTTTCGATCCGTCTATTTTTCTACTTCCTTCACGTGTAAGTAATATGGGTTTTTAAATAATAATTTCCTCTGCCGCATTTTACATTATCAGGATGATGGTACGGCCAATCGAACATATGATAAATGTACCATGTTTAAAATCGCACTGACATTTGATGTTTTAACCGGAGGGAATTTTATCAATTGACCAGTATTACATTTCATCTCTAGATTGCTTGTTTCATTAAAAGTACCAGGAAATTTATTGGAATATGTCAATTTCCTTCCAACAAAATTACAAACAGTTCCATTACATTAAAATTATTCTCTACTGTCATTAAATTACATCCAGCTTCCCTTGGTAATTAAAGTAGCCACAATACAATCAACATTTGCACTTCATTCTGTTATTTGTAATTCTATTTACTTTTTTCATTCCTTTATTTTATGCGAATTCTGCTTCCATTTTAACCCTTACATTGGCAATGTATCGAACACGATATATTGATTTAAACTGTTCAATCATCATCATCAACAATCACGGATTAAGCCCACGTGGTTTGTTCCGGTCTCATAGATTCTCATTCAAGAAGTTGAATCCATCTCTTTTTCGGTCTACCAACATTCCTGGCTCATTTTGATTTGTAATTAAGTATAATTTTTGTTATGCATTCATATTTCATTCTTTGAACATGTTCTTTCCAGTTTTTTCTAGATTTATTTTATTTTATCTAAAAGTTTAAAAATGTTTAGCTCATTTCTAATATCTTCACTTCTTCTTTTACCTAGAAGTTTGTAGTCAGCTACACATTTCAGATATCTCATTTCAGCTGCTTCTATGATCTTCTCTTCTAGTTAAAACCAAAAATTCACTACCATACAACAACAAGGGGACTGCCACTTTATAAAATGTTATTTTTGTTTCATTTCTTGTATTTTTAAATATTGTCTTAATTGTGCCACATATATAATTAAATGTAACAATTTGTTAAACATATATTCATAACCCAGGTATTTAAAATAGTTCACTTGCTCAATGGGTTTCCCCTCCAGATTTTTTTTAGCGCTTACAGTATCTGATCCTTTAAAAGCTAAGATTTTCCCTTTTACTTATTGATATTTTGAAATTATAATTATGTATAATGCTATTTAATTGAAAGAGTGATTTCTGTAGACCATCTTCTATTTAATATTTTTAATAAAATAATACAAAAACGAACGAGTAGAAATTACTTAGATTTGTGTTGAATTATACAATGCACTGTAGTCTAATAAGTTACAGTTATACATGATTTTGTTTTCACTGCGGTCTGGTAAATGTATATAACTGGCACGAGAAATTAGAATTTCACTAATTTAAGGGTTGAAAATGGTAAACTGTCTACAGTCAAGTATTTGATTGTCTAAGTCTTATGCGTTCCATTAATAAAAGTCTGTCAATTTTGACTTTTCCTTTTTGGCAATACGTAGTAGGTCTTTTTAGGAAACCTTTAATTAAGTTGGCAACATTTTATTATTGTAACAAGCATTGTGATGGTTAATACGCCGATTCATGAGAAATGTCATATACTTGCATTTACATATTGACATATATAACTTCATCATCATCATCCGGTATCATGACAGCTGCCGCCGTCTTCCGGAAACCATACCTCTCTGTCCATCCATTGATCATCATCATCATCTTCTTCTTCAAGGTATGGGCCTGTTGGCCCGTTCCGCTCCCCGGTGCACTATATGCTGCAGGTGCAGGTCGTCTTTCCAACGACGTTTTGGTCTTCCTACATTTCTTCGGCCTAGAGGCTTATAATGAAGCAGCTGTTTTGATAAACGATTATTTGGCATTCTTTGTATATGTTCAAACTAATTACTTTTATTTCTGTGTATTCTCTTGTTTATATTATATATTTGCAATTCATCTCTTTTGATCTCTTAGAGATCTGCAACTGATCTGAGAAATCTCATTTCTATTGTCTCAATTTTATATTTATCAGAGATAGTTAAAGGCCAAGTCTCAGACCCGTATGTTAATGTTGGAACGGCAAGTGTTTTGTAAAATTTTAAGAGTTTCTCTTGTGGTCTAATTTCTCAAATATCTTCTTATTGAAGTACATATCTGTTGAAATTTCCCTAATTTCTTCTCCATGTCCAAATTTTTCTGGTACAATATCATGCATCCTAGATAATTGAAACAAGTTACTTGTTCAATTATGTTTGATCCAATTACAATTTTTGTCATTTTATGCTGAGTTCCAATAAAAGGAACGATGAATGACAATTCCATCCATTGATGTTCTTTCAATCCTCTGATATTCATAGCTGCTTGTACCCCTTCTGTCCAAGTTTTCTCCGGTCTTCCTCTCTTCCTCCTTTCTGTTGGGATCCAATAGACAACAAATAGGTCTATATTCCTCATGCAATAATTTTATACTAATAAATTACAGAGTAATAAGGAATAAATAGTTTACAGGCCTAATTAAATCTGGGTTTTCCGTGTAAATAGTCATTCATCGCAGACTTATTACATTGTTTGAGAAAATAATAAATTTAAGTAGGCCTATTTATAATTGAATAAATGAGAAATAAAACAAAATTGATTAAACAATAATAAACTAATATATAGGAATCAGTTTTATTGCATTGTTTTAAACATTTTTTTAAGATTAAATGTTATAATTTACATTCAGGCTATCTGAAAATCATGTCAGGAGTAAATATATTACTCCATGAAAACTTTAGAATACATTGCGGAAAGAAAGTACGAGTAATTATAATTATATATGAAACCTCTCCTTCCAGCGGCGTGAGGAAGACTAAGCTTCAATTATATAGCAGAGGTTATTCTGAACAGCGCAGCGGTCATGTGTAAACAGGAGCAGGATTCAGAATTACAACGTATACTTCGTTGGAACATAAAAGTTGCGCACTGACTGTTCGGAACATTTGGAGTGAAATGTAACTAATACAAAGAGTTTATTCTAAGCTGTTGCTGTAACCATACCGTACAGAAAAATATTCTAACCCTTTCCCTCTGACGTCACGTACAATGATCGCATCAAACATTCGCTTATATGCTCACGAATGAATTGTTCTATCTCAGTATAGAAGAAAAGTAGGATTATTTATATAAAAGCGTGTTTGAACTTTAGAAATTGAGTCATAGTTATGATTTTAAGATTTCAGTGCCTAAAACTGAAATCATGGGTTTTAAGAGCAATTACCCAATTCGATCGAAAATTACATTGTATAATGATACCTGCTTGGAACAAATCCCTAGTTTCAATTTCTTAGGTTGTCACATTACATATGACAAATATAAATATATAACTAATAAGCTAGCGCACATAAAATCACGAACAATATGGCTAGAATATTAAAAAACAAGACCAAAAAAGATACAAGTTTAAATTTTACAAGGTTATGACAGTGTGAAACTCGGACACTGCAAAAAGGAGATTGGAATAAAATACAGTCACTAGAAATGAAATTTTTAAGATCCATTAAGGAAAGTTCTGAATTAGATCAAATACGAAACGAAGACTTCCACAAAGATCTCAACATCTTTCCCCTCCATGATTTTTTTATATATATAGAAGTAGATGGAATTCCCATGTAGCGAGGGTGCCAACATTCCGCAACTCAAGACAAGCCTATGACTACAATGCAACAGGAAGACTGAATTTGGGACGAGCTAGGAAGCGTTGTAAAGAGTCCATTTAACTGTAATATAGGCCAGAACAGGAGACTGTCCTAAATCTTGAAATGGTGATGATGTTGAAGTAATGAAGAGAAATAATAGAAGATATAATTATACTCATATCAGATTGAACAGTGTCTTCAAGCCTCAAGACCTCGACCAACGGGCCAAAATCTTATACAAAGGCATAATATAAACATCGGTCGTGAAAACTGAAGTCAATATAATATATAACAACAATGTTTGTTGATTTATTGTCTCTTTTGTTTTGTTTTGTTTTTTTCCAAAGCCCACATTACTCTTTCTCTAAATATATAGTTTTCGCAATAAATTAATTTAATTAAATATATTAAGTCCCGTTGGGGTCAGGATTTTTAAACTGACCCAAACCCTCTGGCGGCACTATGGCCCTGGGGACGACTCAGCCTCTAACGGAAATGAGTACCAGACGCTTGTTCTGGGGGTAAAGGCAGCCGTCACGCAGGGCTGACAACCCGGCTGACATAAAGTGCCGATTGTCCAGAAAAGTGGGAGCCTTAACCTCCTACTACCCGAAGGGCCTCCGGGTCTGTTGTGGGATATAAAAAAAATATACATCAGACAGATTTTAAAAAATAAATGGGAATATAATGGTACTGTATATCAACTGTGTGTAGACTTCAAAAAAGCATATGATTCAATTAAGAGGGAGAAGTTATATAGTATCCTGCTGGAGTTCGGAAGTCCTAAAAAGTTAGACTTATACGAATGTGTCTAAATGGCACAAAGAGTTGGGTGCGTGTAGGCAAACAGTTTTCGGACACTTTTGAAATCCAGAATGGGTTAAAGCAAGGAGATGCATTATCTCCTCTACTATTTAATTTTGTACTAGAGCATGCCATTAAATCTTTAGAGAATGAGGAAGGCTTACAACTCATTGGTATTAATAAGCTGTTAGTTTATGCTGATGATGTAGTACTATTGGCCGATAGCGAGGAGATACTAAAGGACAACACGCACACACTATTGAGTAACACTAAGAAATTGGGACTGGAAGTGGGTATCAATAAGACTAAATATATGGTCACACGTAGAAATTCATTAAATAATGGAAATGGACAGCTAATGACAAATGAGGGAAATTTTGAGGAGGTGGCTGAATTCAAATACCTAGGAACAATGATCACAAATAGGAATGAGATGCACAAAGAAATTAAACATAGGCTCAATTCTGGAAATGCATGCTATTATGCATTGCAGAGACTTTTGATGTCCCAACTCCTTTCAAAAAATGTTAAACTGAAAATATATAAAACTATTATTCTTCCAGTTATACTATATGGGTGCGAAACATGGACTCTTACTTTAAGAGAGGAAAGGAGAATTACGAGTATTCGAGAATAAAGTACTTAGGAATTTTTTTTGGACCAAAGAGAGATGAACAGACAGGTGAATGGAGAAGACTACATATCAATGAACTACATGGTCTTTACAGGAAGCCAGATATAATAAGAACAGTTAAGTCTCGTAGACTGCGATGGGCAGGACATGTTGCACATATGGGGAATGAAAGACTTGCATGAAAGCTTCTTGTAGGAAAGCCAGAGGGAAAACGCCCAGTTGGTAGACCAAGAATGAGGTGGGAGAATAACATTAACTATGATTTGAGGAAGTAGATTATACATGGAATGATTGGAAAGCATTAGCTCAGGATAGGGATGTATGGAGAGCTTATGTCCGTGCGGCCATGAACCTACGGGTTCGATAGTGCCAGTGAGTAAGTAAGAAAGTATACTAAATATACAACATATACTAAAATACTCTGAACGTAGATAAAATATTGTTGCATTTCAATACATTCAAATCATAATAGCGTTGAAAAATTTAATGATATAAGCACAAAATTTTCATTGCATATCCCAAAAACCATGGCTAACATTTGTATGCATGGATTTTGAAAGAACATTAATATTTTTTCAAATGAAAAATAAAGTGTGTAGTAATTTAAAAAAAAAATCATATGCAGATATATATTCTTTCTTCTTCCTTTATTATAATGATATATAAAAGTTGATGCATAGTGTTGATCTAAATAGCTCAGTGGTCTTATAAAAAATTTTAAAAAATACTAAAAATTCTGAGACTAATTACAATTTTTAATACGCAAAATTTTAAAAGGATTTTCTTCAATAATTCAAAAACTTTAAAGTCTACAAGGATGAAACATCAGTATAATTTTACCAATTATGGCAAGAATGTGTGTACAAAAAATCAAGTATGTAGCTTAAAAAATGTAGAAAATAGAAATTTCACCCATCGCCCCCCTTAAGAGGACAGGGTAGTCTGAGCATATGGTTACTATGCAACAGTGAAAACAAATTACTATTTCTTATGAACTTGTACATAAATAAACCTGAAAATTTTACACCATGCACACAATCAATTTGAGAATATTTTGACTTTTAGTTTATATCTCTACCTTATATAAAAAAAATTAAATCTGAAATATATATTTTTTTATATGCTAGAAACATGAAGGAATTTGGGTACATTTTTCTCAGAAACCCCTTGTAGTATAGAATCATAATTTTCTGTGCTTATTAGCATTATAATTAACAATATGTATGGCCAAAATAATTGGATTATCTCTATTGGTTCAATGGGGGAAAATTTTTACATTTGGAAAATAAATAAATAAATATTAATACTATTTTGTCATCCTTTCCAGAGTCTAAAATCCATGATTTTTATTATAACTTTATGAAAGTGGCGGCACATATTCATAAAAACGTGGAATAGATGTATGCAAAATTTCAGCTTTCTACCTCTAGTCGTTTGTGAGAAAATGGTACCTAAATATTTAAAAATAACATTTTGAGAAAATTTTATTTTCCAAATGCAAATATTTTTTTCCATTGAACCAATAGAGATAATCTAATTATTTTGGCCATGCATATTATTAATTATAACGATAATAAGCACAGAAAATTATGATTCTATACTACAAGAGGTTTCTGAGAAAAATGTACCCAAATTCCTTCATGTTTTGATTTCACTGCTGCATAGCAACCATATGCTCAGACTACCCTGTCCCCTTAAATGACATCGGGACAGTAAGTTTAGTGATTCCGAAAGCTATAGATTCGACATAATCTCGGTCAGTATTGACATATTATTTTTACCCCTTGTAACCCTCCCACACAGCCAATGAAGTAATATTCGCTGTTCGCTAGAATGCATGCTTTAAATTTTCCAGGAATCACTAACGATTCCGCTACATTTACTTGCTCCATATAATTTCTGGTAGAATCCCATCCATAATATGAACTATCTCAGCAAAATTTCGAACTATCTCATCAAAATTTTGAAACCAAATAAACGTCTCCTTGGCAACGATAAACAACAGAATTATCCGCTAACGTCACAGTATGTCCCAGAATCATGAAAAAATAGTTATATATGCTACCATTAAAACCCAAATCACAAGACAAAAGTTTAAAAATCGCCGACACATGTCAATAGCAAAGCTATCATTTTCAATACTGAATAAAAAAGTATAAAAATAAAACAGTCTTAACCAAAAACCAGGAATGAAGAATACAAACGTCAGAAATGAGGTTTCTGAGGAGAGTGGCTGGTTATATAATAACAGATCGAAAACGAAATTAAAAAGTACAAAGTGAACTAAATATATTCAAACTATTAGATAGAATTGCACAATACAGAGGTGAGTGGATGGACCACATCAATATAGTGAATAACAATAGGATTCCAAAACAGATTCTTCATAGAAACCACTAGGACGAAGAAATGTTGGAAGACCCAGTAAATGATGGATAGACCAATTTAAGCATGAAATCGGAACAGACTTTAGGGTCTAATCCGAAATGAAAATATACGAAGTGAACTAAATATATTGATATAATTAAATAAAAATAAAACTTAGTTTTAATTTGATTTTCATATTTATTAAGATATAATTCCCATGACACAGCTGGTTTCGGTTACATCCTGTAAACCTTCTTACAGACATGTTAACAAATAATTATGAATTGTGTTCCAACTGATCTAAGCAACAATACAAGAATTATTTATTTATGTTTTTAATTTAACAAAGGCGACTCATTAGATTAAAAAAATTAAATAAATTATTGTTGTATTGTTGCTTAGATCAGTTGGAACACAATTCATAATTTGTTAACATGTCTGAAGAAGGTAAAGTGTACCAAAACAGCGGTCACTGAACTATATCTTAATAAATATGAAAATCAAATAAAACTAAGTTTTATTTTTATTTAATTAATAAATATGGATTTTCATCAAGTAAACACCAAATCAATTGATTATTATTAAATATATTCACGCTATTAGATAGAATTGCACAATACAGAGCTGAATGGATGGACCACATCAATAGAATGAGCAACAATAAAATTCCAAAACAGATTCATTACAAACCACTAGGACGAAGAAATGTTGGAAACCCAGTAAAAGATTGACAGACCTATTCTAGCATGAGACCGGAACAGACCTTAAGGTCTAATCCATGATTCTGATGATGAAAAATAAAACAATTACAATTTCAAGTTACGTCGTAGGACATAATAATATATGTAACAATTATCACCAAGACGATCATGAATATTAATATTTTAATGAAAATATGTATACAATTTTTAATATTAAGCTTTATATATGAAAGTGAGTGTAAGTCAGTCTGTTTATCCATTATGGACTCAAAAACTACTTCACCGATTTGAATGTTTTTTTTCATCATTTAGAGAATTTCTCTGGGACAATTAAGGTATATAACATATTACCCTACGTACTATAGGGCGGCAGCTAAAAAAAAGCATCGGTGCACTAAAAAAAAGTAGCTTTTGGACGCTTAAATGGCTTACGCTGCCTAAACCATGACAAATACACCAAATTGATGTACACGGATTTGAATATCTCAACAAAACTTAAAAAAAGTCCGCAACAGCATTTGTGTATCTTTTACGGATAACTCACAAATACCAATTTTTGTCTTTCAGCTCATTGATGCAAAAAAATAGGGATAAGTAGATTTCCGTGCAAGCATAGAAGCGCAAGGCGGGTATTCTTTTACGGATAACTCACAATAACCATTTTTTTCTTTCAGCTCATTTATGCCAAGAAGATCGGGATAAGAAGATTCCCGGGCAACGCCGGGTAATCAGTACGGGGTATCTAAAATAATTATGATATACCTTTACAATTGATTAGTTATTTAAATTATTTATTTTATTATGAATGAATTAATTTATTTTATTGAATGGGAGGTATGTATTATTAATACAAGTAGTATTGTGTTTTCTTTTTACTTATTCAACTAAACATAAAAAACTATCTTCGTTTATTTAGGCGTAGCAGTGCACACTGGGTTTTAGCCAGTTAATAATAGACTTTTATAAGATTCATGATGTGTTTCGTTGAGGTATTATTCAAAATTAAAATATAAAATTATGGAATATTCACCTGAAAGGTCCGTCTCCTCAACTTAATTAATTATTTAACTGTAGCGCTTTCGGGACTTGTCCCATCATGATGATGGAACAAGTGCCGAAATTGCTACAGTTAAATAATTAATTAAGTTGAGGAGACGGACCTTTCAGGTGAATATTCCATAATTTTATATTTTAATTTTGAATAATAAGGTACAAACTAGAATTTTATAAAACGTTATATATATATATAACACAAGTCTAATATTCGTTATTAACACTCGCGAAAATTAGCGGCTTTGCTTCACTCAGGCGCTAAACATTCGCATTATAGACATGTTACATATAAATGATTGTTATTTAGTATGTAGATTTTGTTTTCATATTCTAATAGCATAGTTTGCAAACATTCGAGACAAAATAAAATGTCAATAGTAAAATTGATATCATAAAGTGAAGCTAATTGAAGTCATAAACAACAACAGTAAAACTTTATTATCCTAGACTGTTCAGTTGGTAACCTCTTAACTGAATGCTGTGTAATAAAGTAAGTTTAATTTTAAAGAGGAATTATTCTGAGAGATTAAAATTTTACTTTGAGCCCAATCTTGTTTCCAAGATTAATTTTTTATTTGTTTTCTTTGCCTTGGGGACATCAACTAAACTAGGTGATGTGATCGTAAGATTGAAATTACGTTTAGAGACATTGTTCTTATTACTGTCTTTACTATGGGGAATAAAAATAATCAGCAACGAATTTAAGTTCGCAGTAACTCTGGTAATTATCTTTAAGTGAACACTGCTGGTTCAGCAGCTCTTCCTGTTTTTAACGTTTATTTCTTTCTCAAGAAATTGCTAATGTAGCTATAGAGAATGTTCTCATAAAAATATGTTTGAAGAATATCCACAAATCTTTATCGATCCTGCTTACAATTAGTAGACACCGAAAATGGTCATGCCAAAAAATTATATAAATATAATAATAATAATAATAATAATAATAATAATAATAATAATAATAATAATAATAATAATAATAATAATCTACCTTCGGGTTTTTACAGCTGCTGCCGTCTTCCCGTGCCAAACCTCCAAAGCCTACGATCTTGGGCATCTTCAATGCTTAGCCCTCTTGCTTGCATTATTGTCTTCATGTTTTCCTTCCATGTTAACTTTGGTCTCCCTCTTTTTTTCTTTCTGGTCGGATGCCACTGATATAGTTGCTTTGGCCATCGCTCATCTTCCATTCTTAAAACATGTCCTAACCACTTTAATTCCTTCTCCATAATTCTTTCAATTATGCTCTATTTTGCTTCCATTATGTTTCTAATTTCCTTATTTGTGGCATGTTCTAATTTTGACTTTCTGGCACTTCAGCTTAAATAATTCATTTCTAGAGCTATTCGTCTATTCTTGTAGTTCTTATTATTATTATTAGTAGTAGTAGTAGTAGTAGTAGTAGTAGTAGTAGTAGATTTATTTTACCTGGCAGAGTTAAGGCCTCAAGGTCTTGTCTACCACTCAAACAGGTTCTAAAAAATATAAAAAATAGTCTTACATCTAAACTGTAATAAACATAAACGATTACATGTTACATATACAATACAATTATTATTTATCATGTATTTTGATTTACTCTAAATTTAACGAATTAAATATAATATGTACAAGATATAAAAAAACGAGAAAGATTATTAATGACATAGAATAAATTTAAATAAATAGAGAAAAATTAATTATTTGACAACATGTAACTGTATAAGCGTGACTTAAAAGTGCCAAGTGTGCGGCAACTCCTGATATCTTGAGGAAGGAAATTTCAGGAGCGAGAGAGACTACTGTGAAAGAAGTAGAATAAGATGAAGTGCTATGAAGAGAGATATGTCTGTATATTTGAAATATACATGAATGTAAACATGAAAAGCATAATTAACGCCTGAACCAGAATTTGAACCCGAGACTCCCAACTTTATATGTTAGCGCGATACCATCTTCGCCAATGAGGTTCCCAGTGTTTCATTCCTTATATACAATTCTCTAACACAGGAGGCAGCGGGACATCGAGCACAGTAGTTACTAATGGTTTCTATAAAAAAACATTTTTCGGAAACAAATTCGGCTTATAGCAATAAAATAAAAAAGAAAGTTCGAGTTCGTTAACTAGCAAAATCGGACCTGGAAGAACGGGGGTTGATCCGAAGCAACAAAAAAATCGTTCTAGCGACAGAAATTTTCGATTTTTTGTAACGAAACTCCCTATATGCGTGTCAAATAAAATGAGAAATATATCATCCAAAAATTAGGGAAATCCGACCATTATGAGTGTGTTTTACAGGAAAACCGTAATTTATGTATCGGTCTAGTGACCACCATATTTGTTTCTTGTAACATAACTGCACAGGTAAGTTTTAATTAACAAAATAAATATCCATAAATCAGCAAAATCTAAACATCAGCCGCTTACTGATGAATTCTTTAATATATGCAGTTTATGTGTACGGACTTTTTGTTTACATTCCTTGGAGACATCAAATAAACTGGGTGATGTATTCGTGTGATTGAAATTATTTTACAAGACTTTTTATTACTCTTTTACAATGGGGAGTAAAAGCAAACTGTAAGGAATTTAACTTGGCAATAACTCAATTATCTTTAAGTGAATACTGCTGGTTCAGACAGTCTTTCTGTTTTTAAAGTTTATTTTATTCTTAAGAAATCGTACAATTTGTTTGGCTTATTTTTTTAATAACTAAGTTTAATAATTGTGTGGCAGTATCGGACAGGATGTTTACGGCTGCACTGATATAAGCTCTCCGTGCAAATCATATATTAGGTAATATTTTTTTTCAATTATTCCCTGCATAATTTACTGTATCTCCCTCAAATCATGTTTAATGGAAGACGATGATATGAAATGAAGTTTTTTTTCCTATTTCGTTAAACATTCTAGTGCTTCAAACATCTAAGAGGAATTTACTTAAGATTAAGAATAATGTATAAATTATAAATTAGGCTTCTCTCAAAAAATAGATAAAAAGAGAATAAACTTATTCTAAAGAAGTGACAAATGCGAAACTAACAAAACATACTTTGGAGAATAATTTAAAAAAATAAATTGCTTTTACAAAACGCACAGACACATCATTTATTCACTTTTAGACACGAATTAAACAATCCTTCACAATTTAGTTGACTATTTAACTTATGCCCCAAATGGGAGTCAATGACCAATTACATTTAAATGAATTTTGATTTACAACCAATCACAGTCTTTTTTTTACCTCGATTTTATCAATTTAATTTTATCACTTTAAAATCAAGCTCCTCCTTTTTAACATTCTGAATAGTTCATAGCATTATTTTGCAGTGACTGACTCTTTAAGAAGTACGATGAATATAACAATTTATATATTAAGATATAAGAATTCTATAATGCATGTGGCTACCAGATTGTATATATAGTACACGAATGTAACCAGATAGTGTTTGCGGGATATAATATAAAAACATTTGTAGCAATTGATTATACTACAAAAAAAAGAAACCACTGTTGCACTTTCTTAAACGTATTATTTCTCAGGAATTTACGTTTCAGAAAAATATAATTGACATATTTACATCATAGGACATCAGAAATTAATTAATATTATGTTGGTAAATTAACAGTTTGATGTGTTTCATTTTTTCTCCACTAGGGTGCATTCGTACAATATTGCGATCCTTTGGCAATAAATAACATGATCTGGTTGCAGTGATGAACAAATGACGCATAACAAACGTTTCTCATTTGTTTTCAAACATCGCCGTTTACATTAAATATATACATATTTTAATGTAACTATATTTAAATAACGATTTGTGAATAAACGCCTTAATTTATTCGTTAAATAGTCCTAACAAATGCCACTGTTGATTTCCAAATTCTCTAAATACGAGTACATTCACTCCTCACTTCGTGAGTCGTGACTTTATCGTTAATTTGGAAATCACTCGTGGCATTACTTATGATAAATTGATAGCCTACAATTTAACTTTTTCTGAATTTTAATAACTCATCGGGTGTACAATAACAGATCGAAAACTAAACGAAAATATACGAAGTGAACTAAATATATTAAAACTATTAGATAGAATTGCACAATACAGAGATGAATGGATAGACCACGTCAAAAGAATGGATAACAATAAATTCCGAAACTGATTCTTCATTACAAACCACTAGGACGAAGAAATGTAGGAAGACCCAGTAAAAGATGGAACAGACCAATTCTAGCATTAGATCGGAACAGACCAGCAGGTCTAATCCTTGATGCTGCTGATGATGAATAACTCATTTCAAAAGTGAGATATAGTTAGTAACCTTTCTATTTTAAATAAATATATGACTATTTTTCAAAATAATTATTAATTTAAACTTAGGAAAATATTATTTTTAATTGGAATCTAGACCCAAAAAAAAAAACATTCGAATTGTAATGCAAAAATCACAATTTTTAAGGAGGTATACCAATTTTTTGTGCTCTCATATGACTAAGGAATCCATCTATAATAATTCTGCCCGGGGCAGGTCTTTCACTGCAATCATATTTTCATGCTATGCTTTGCAGCTTTACTAGAGAATTATAGGTGTGGTAGCTTCCGTTGTTTTCTACACCGGTGAAGGATGATGATGATGATGATGGCCGGATGATTTTCGGGGACATTTGTCTTACAGGTGAGGAAAAACCCCAAAAAAAAACCTCACCCAGGAGCCCACCGGGAATCGAACACGGGCAAACTGCGTGACAAGGCAGCACGCTACCTCGAGACCACAGCGGTGGACAAAGTGACTGCAATGAAATGCTAACATAGCCTACATATCAGACTAAAATGCTTACTTTTTAATGGAATTTAAAAGCCTTATAAGGTCGTATACAAAATCTACGTAAACGATTTCCTAACATATTAAGGTATATGCCTACTTGTAACCCAAAAAAAAAAAAAAAAAAAAATGTTTGAAATTTTAAAATCTGTCACCATCTCCTATCCTCTTCTCTACTCTGTCTACTTACAGGGCGATTTTTCCTCTCGTATTCCTACAAAAGTTTCCATACCCTTCTTTCATTTCCCATACGTGCCACATGTCCTGACCATCACTCTCTACGAGACTTAACTTTTATTACATTTAGTTTCATGCAGATCAATCTTGTGTACTTGTATTTTTATAATGTGGCATATTAACTTATAAGGTGGCCAATGTGACAGATAGTTGGGTAAAGAGTGTAGGTGGATTATTATTCGGAGAGATATTCGTTACCTTAAGGGTACGAGACATGTGCCTTACAGGTGTGGAAAGTAGGTGTATATTTGATTATGAACTGTGACGTAAGCAAAACGAGTGGGCCCAGACCCACTAAAGGTCCGATTTTTTAGTATAAAAAATTTCAATGCATATTTTAATTTACCTTTGCATTGACTAGTGGAATAATTTGGAACAAAAATTATACCAAAGGAAACTAAAGGTGATAAATGTTAAAAGAGCAGTACTACATAAAATTTCGTCACATCGATGAAAATGAAGACAATTCGTCTTTAACGGAATTACAAAAGAATAAAATCAGAACAGTTGAATTTGATTATCTTAGAAGAAGCCTTCAAAAAACAAGACAGGATAAAATAAGAAATTAATTCCTTTGGAGAGAAATTAATGTCACTGCATCTGTTGTTAAGTGAATTGAAAATCAAACTCTTAAATGGTATGGCCATGTAGAAAGAATGACCAAAAAATATATACCAATGGCCACCCCCTGGAAGAAATAAACGTGGCAGACCAAGATGAAAGTTGGAAAACCTACGTCAGAACTATAATGGATGAAAGGAATTCGGAAGAAGGAGATTAGAATGATAGAAATAAATGGAAACTGAAGACGGCAAACTTATAAGTGGGGGGAAAGCCGTAGAAGAAGAAGAAATTTCAACTTCAAAAACCAAGGATCCAGAACATTAATATACAATCAATAGAATGTGTTTAAAAGTGTTATTTTGTTTAGAAGATTGTCGTTATATTATAATGATATTGTGAAAAGAAAAATTAATGTCTGAACCAGTAATCGAACGGTGCACCTCTAGTTCTCCAGACTAGTGTGCAGACTTGGCACATACACGGTTCGATTCCTGGCTCAGACATTAATTTTTCTTTTCACAATATAATTATAATATTATAATATGATCCATTATTGGAACTGTGTTAAAAGAACAGTATTGGAAAATATAGTTTTCAAACTTCCGATATAAGAAGCCTGACTGACTATAATCTACTATTAAAATGTGTAAGCTACACGAATGTAAACTTACACCGAGACAACCATGGGTTACGGCAATTTTTTTCATGGTTTAAAGTTTCATTTTAAAGCCAAAATTATCTCTAAACTCGGATGTCCACTTTTTGTGTTGTGCCCCAATTATGTCAATCAGAAGGCTTTGAAATCTAGTAATCTAGAGGGAGAAATCTGGATTTGTTGAACAACCTACGATCAGTATTCGACAGATTCGATACTAGAAAATCCTGACGGCTATAATTCACCTTACTGAAGTGTTTGTACATGTGTGGCTTGCATGTTTGTTTTTCATAATTTTTCATGTTGTTAAATAAGTCTTCCGAGAATGAGTGTTAACGGCAGAATTGTTGTCAAGAGACGTTCAGATATTTTCTAACCTCCGTAATATATCGGCCTATCCAAAATAATTAATTTGGTTGTGCCACTGATTACAAACATTTGAGTAAATACATAATCCAGATACAATATAAGTGTATACATTTTAACTTACTCCGATGTACAGCTGCCGGCTCGTATAAGACACAAATATCACTATAATTACACTATGCTACACGTTAAATCACACATAAACATACATTTTATATATTAACAAACAAACTGACAAATATAAAACATGACGGCATACTTTAGTTTCGGTGGAAAACGAAATTACTTTCATAGACACGAATACCGCTTCCCGGCGATCGTCATGTTGTGCGAGATACTGAATAAACAGTGTTGCCAACGCTGATCAAAATGAACTACTAAAACTTGGTGAAAGGTCCAAATCAAGAAAGAAAAATATATTGTACAGAATGAATAACCTGTAATTTTCTAGTATACATTATTAGTTCTTATTCTACTTCTCCTCTGATATAATATATATATATATATATTTCTTCATTTCTTATATAACAGATTTACATACACACTTTTGTTACTATGCTAAAAACTAAAGAATACCCGCGTCGATTTTTAATTAAGAAAGTTAACAAAAATAACTCAACCTCACAATACATTTTGCCATTTTGTGTAACGTACGGTATTTTAAACGTTGTTATCCTTTCGTCCATAGCTGTAGTCTTGGGGGAACGTCGCTGTCTGGTACGGAGCGGAACGGGATTCGATCCCCATTTGGGACTAGTTTAGTGGGTGTTTTCTTTTGGAGTTTTTCCTTACCTGTGAGATAAATGTAAGGCCCCAACGATTCCTATCATCATCTGCTATGTACTCTTCTTCATTCGCCTGTCTGTCCGTCTCTCTTTAGTCCAAAATATTCCTGAGAATTTTATTCTCAAATACTCGTAATCTTTTCACCTCCCTTAAAATAAAAGATCATGTTTCGCATCCGTACAATATAACTGGGGAATAACTGTTTTAATATATTTTTAGAGTAACTTTTCATCATCATCATCAACAACAACAAGGATTAAGCCCAATGGCCTGTTCCGATCTCATTATAGGTCGAATTGGTTCTTCCATCTCTTCAATTGTCTTCCCAACATTCTTCTCCCTTTTGGTTTATAATTATACATTCTTCTTGGTATGCGCTGTTCATTCAGTCGTAATACGTGCTGAAGATAAGCACTTTGATAATATTTTATTCTTTCACAGAGATTAAATATATTAAGTTCTGTTCTTATATCTTCGTTTTTCTTTTTATCGGTCCTTTGGTATCCTGCTATTGCTCTCAACATCTTCATTTAAGCAGCCTCTATTTGTTTACTATCTGCCTTTGTTAATGTCCAGGATTCACATCCATAGATAAGAGATGGAGAGTAACTTTTTTGAGAGAAATTAGGACAAGAGTCCCTGTAACCTGTAACGCAAAATAGCATGCATTTCCAGAATTGAACCTAAGTTTAATTTCTTTGTGCACCTCATTCATAATAAACTACATAATTACTTATTATTAAAAAACTGTTTAAGAAAACATAGGGATGTATGGAGAGCTTATGTCCGCGCGGCCATGAACCTACGGGTTCTATAGTACCACTGAGTTAGTTAGTTTAGAAGAGAAGTCAAAGTCAGATTTTGTAAAGCTATAGTTTAGCTTCAGTAACACCACTGATTTTTCCTCCCATTGCCGATTGTAATACAATACTATGTTTACACGCTCTCCGAACTGCTTATTTCCTCGTCGTGCCAACACTCAGTACCTGGTGCCCATACCTGTCTGTGCTAAAACAGGCGCACTTGTTTTGACATCGCTGGCCTTGAGAGACAGGAAATTCAAACAGAACAGTTGCTAGATAACATACAGGAGAAGCGTTTAGCAGTTACTGAATAAATTACATCATTATGAATACAAAACTACAATAATTAACTCACTACTGGGACTATCAAAAATGTAGATTCGTGCCCGCGTGGACAAAAGCTCCCCACACATCCCCACCCCCGTATAATCTACTTCACTCAAACAATGATTAACTTTTTTCTCCCATCTCGTTCTTGGTCTACCAACTGCTTTACTACAAGAAGTTTCCATGCACCTCTTTTATTCCCCATTCGTGCCACATATCCTGGCCATCGCAGTCTACGGAACTTAACTGGTTCCTATTATATACGATTTCCTATAAAGTTCATGTAGCTCGCTGTTATGCAGTTTTCTCCATTCACCTGTCTGTTCATCTATCTTTGGTCCAAAAATTTCCATAAGATTTTTATTCAGAAATACTCATAATCAATTCTGCTCCCTTAAAGTAAGAGTCAATGTTTCGCATCCATGTAACTGGGAGAATAACAGTTTTATATATTTTCAGTTTAATTTTTTAGAGAAGTTAGGACAACAAGGGTCAATGTAAGGCAAAATAGCTTCATTTCCAGAATTTAGCCTATATTTATTTCCTTGTGCATATAATTTCTATTTCAAATTAGTGTTCCTAGACATCTGAATTTTGAGTAATACTAAGAAATTAGAACTGGAAGTAAATATCAATAAAACTAAATATATGGTCACACGTAGAAATATATTATATAATGGAAATGGACAGCTAATGACAAATGAGGGAAATTTTGAGGAAGTGGCTGAACAATAATCACAAATAGGAATGCGATGCACAAGGAAATAAAACATAGGCTCAATTCTGGAAATGCGTGCTATTACGAGTATGCATTACAGAGACGCTTGGCGACCCAACTCCTTTCAAAAAACATTAAACTGAAAATATATAAAAACTATTATTCTACCAGTTTTATTATATGCATGCGAAACATGGGCTTTTACTTTAAGGGAGGAAAGGATATTACGAGTATTTGAGAATAAAGTACTTAGAAAAAAAATGGACCAAATAGAGATGAACAGATAGGTGAATGGAGAAGACTACATAGCAATGAACTACATGATATTTATAGGAAGCCAGATATAATAAGAACAGTTAAGTATCGTAGACTGCGATGGGCAGGACAAGTGGCACGTATGGGGAATGAAAGACGTACATGGAAGTTTCTTGTACGAAAACCAGAGGGAAAACGCCCAGTTGGTAGACCAAGAATGAGGCGTGAGAATAGCATTAACTATGATCTGAAGGAAGTAGATTATACAGGGATTGATTGGAAAGGATAGGGATGTATGGAGAGCTTATGTCCGCGCGGCCATGAACCTACGAGTTCGATAGTGCCAGTGAGTAAATAAGTAAGACATCTGAATTCAGTCACTTCTACAAATTTCTCTCATTTGTCATTAACTCTCCATTTCCATTACAATTTTTTTAAATTTGTGAACATACATTTAGTTTCAAAAACTGCAATGTTACTGTTATATTGACATATAAACTAAAAAACACGTTCATCGGTTTCAAAATCCACTCTGCAAATCATAAATTGATCTACTGCATTTCCATTTGCCTCTTTTTAAAACAGTGATATTTCATTTCCACAAATTAGTTAATTAACTATTTGATGTTTTGCGTAAATAAATGCAGAATATTTATAAATAATAAAAAATAAACGTACATTCCTACATTACTTTGTTGCTAATTTCATCGATAACTCCGCGATACTTAATTAATTTTATTAAAGAGGATTCTATGTCAGATATCAGTCTACATACATTCAATAAAACAATTCAAAATGGCAAAAATTATATAGCTGTATATGAATAATTACTTCAGGAATGCATATACGTGTGTTTTAGCGATGTACACAGGAATGACGCTATTGAGGTTTTTCTCATGAAGAGCTATTTTAAAAAAAATACAGAACTTCATCAATCATATTCAGTAGGCGCTGAAAAAGATCATGAGAAAAAAAAATATATACATATTTTAAAAATATTATTATATTTTATTTATATACAGATTTATTAATATTTACACATCTTTCTGTGCCTAAAGTTTTATTTTCCTTCTCCACTCGTCTCTATCCATCCACTCCATGCTCTCCAGTCCTCTTGTTCTCATTCCAGTTCTTATTTCTTGCATCCACGAGTTTCGAGGTCTTCCTTTCCTTCTTCTTCCAGGTGGACACTATTCCAATGTTTTCCTGGGTAACCTTTCTTCTTGTATTCGTCGTAAGTGTCCATACCAATTTAATTGCTTATATCTTATATAATCTACTATTGAATATCTAACATTCATTTTTTTCTCGCATGACAGTATTTCTTTTCTTTTTTTTTTTCTAATTTTGAACATCTTGCTGCTCTCTTTATGAAATCCATTCCTATCGACAAAGTTTTTGTTGAATTTCCAAACTTCAGCTGCATATGTGACAGTTGGTTGGTTGGTATCTAATGTCGAGCACTTGATAATGAAATCATTCGGTCTCTTGCACTCCAATATTTAGCAGAAAGGCTGGTCTCTTCTACAAAGGCTGGACAACGGAGGAGATGGTTTCTTTCCATATCTTCATTTAAATTGCAAAAAGGGCATTTAGGTGAATCTGTTATGCCAATTCTGTGTAGGTGTTTATTCAAGCAGTCATGTCCCGTTAGCAGTCTGAATGTTGCTACTGCAGATTTTCTTTGTAATGTAGTAATGGCATAAGCTTGTAGATTTTCCCATTCCTTTCCAGATGTTTTGGTGGTGTATTCTTCTCTAAGTTTATTGATGTATTTATTTGAGATAATTCTTTTGATAGCGATGTACACAGGAATGACGCTATTGAGGTTTTTCTCATGAAGAGCTATTTTAAAAAAATACAGAACTTCATCAATCATATTCAGTAGGCGCTATGTGACAGTACTTCTTACTATTGAATTATATAGGATATTTTGTAACTTGTTTTATCTGGTTATATGTCAATTATATAAGACTCCATTAATATAAAGATACTTAGTACTCACATTACTTCAACGTCATTAAGGATTTTTTTATTACAACATAATTTTTACCTGCATCCACTCTTCACAGCCGTTAACCCATAAAGTATATCTTCTTAATATCTTAATACAGGCTTTCCACTTTACAGCAGTTTACCTTTGATTCCTGCTTTCCAGAGATTCCTATCTTCCCATTGTCCATTTTCCATACCCCTCTTCATCATGGCATCATATATTCCCTCATACCATGTTCTTCTACTTCTCCCCCTCTTCCTTCTGCCTGGTACCATCCAATCCAACAACCTGTATAGGTCACTGGTCTTCCGACATCCGTTGAACATGTCCATACCACTGTAGAGCTATCTTTGTTATCCTATCGATAACAGTTTCTTGTGCATCCATTTCTTGTCTGATATATGTATTTCGAATATGTTGTAGCCTGGATATTCTCATACTTCTCCGTAATCCATCCATTTATGTCGCCAAGATTCTTTCCTGCATCCTTTCATTTATTGTCCAGCTTTCTGATCCATATGTAAGTACTTTCTATTATTGTCTGTATAATCTCTTCTTTTTTTTTTCTGGCCAAATTTCTATTCCATAAAAGACCATTCAGGGATCTAATCGCCTTCCTTGCACAATTTACTCTGCTAATAATATCTTTGTCACAAGTACCAGATTTATCTATTATAGATCCAATATATTTAAATTCTTCAACACGTTTAATTATCATATTAGGCCTATTTATTTGTAGGTCTTCTGAATTTCCTCCTATTACCATATATTCTGTTTTAATATAATTTATCTTCAGTCCACCTACCTCAAATGCATCGACCAACTTTCTGATAATATATTCTATATCTTCTTTATCTTGTCCTATTATAATCTGGTCATCAGCGAATAATAAATTGTGCAGTAAATGGCCATTAATGTTGATTCCCATTCCCCTTCATAACTTATTCCATTTCATTAATACATCTTCTAAATACATCTTGAACAATGTTGGTGACATCCCGCATCCTTGTCTTAATCCTTTTGTTATATCAAATTCTGAGGATACTCTATTTCCAACCTTAATACTTTTCTTTACAATCATACTTTCTTTTTATAAAATGTATAAGAGATTTAGGTATTCCAAACTTATCCATTGCCACCCAAAGCTTGTTGATAGGTACAGAGTCATATGCCTTTTCCAGGCCTATAAATGCCATATGCACTTCTTTTCCTTTAGCCAACATCTTTTCTGTAATCTGCCTAATCACAAATATACTATCAAGGCACGATTTACCTGCTGTGAAACTTGTTTGTTCTTCTGATATTTTATTTTGTATTAGTTCCTCCAATCTAATTTTAATAATTGTACTTAACATTCTACTAATTGCTGCGATAACATTGATCCCTCTATAGTTTACTAGATCTCTTTTATTCCCTTTATTTTTATATATTGCACTAAAATACGATACCTTCCACTCATCAGGAATAGGATCTCATTCTATCACTTGGTTACAAATCAAAGTCTAGTTAAAATTCTTACAATTCCTGAACCACCATATTTAATTAGTTCCATGGTTATTCCTCCTGGACCTGCCGCTTTTCCATGTTTTGCTGTTCTCAACACGTTTCTTACCTCCTCTTTTGTTATAGGTTCCATTAAGTCGCCCTTTCCATTATCCAGTGCAGCATAGTCTATAAATGCTCTCCTAGTTTGTGTTAAGGCATTTTAAAATATTCCTGAAAAGTTTTCATTGGTACTAAATTAAAACTCTTAGTCATATTATCATTTCGCATGGTTTGTAATTTAACTGCATTAAAAAAATATAGACATTTAAAGAGGAGAATTTATGTCCACTTTAACATTCAGAACGATGCATGCCCTGGGGAATATTGCACACAAACTCTGGATGGAATTCCTGTGTAGAAGATGCAGTTTTAATACATCCCCTGTCATATTAGTTGAAACGTCAAGAATTACCTGAGGATCATTATAGCAAAACTCACATCAACTTGAGCTAATGTTTTCCGATTATTCCCTATATAATTAAGTTTCCTGAAATCATGGATAAAGTTATTCTCCCATCGGTATCCTGGTCTGACATCTGGTTTTCCTAATAGAAGTTTCTATGTCCCTGTTTCATTAGGCATTGCTTTCATATGTCTAGCCAATTACAATGTATCAGACTTCTTCTTCTACTTCTTCCTTTCATGTGATAGACCTAGTGGTCTGTTACGGTCTCAATCCAACGTTTGAGGGGTCTGCCCAAAGATCTCTTGTCAGGTGGCTGGTAATTTAAGATTTGACGTAGTATTCTTGTTCTGCTCATTCTTCTTACGTGAGATTTCCAGTTGTTTCTGTATTTTTGTACATATTCCATGATTGATTCTGTTTGTAATTCTTTGAGAATCTCAGAATTCCTTTTATGGTCTGTTCTTGAGAAACCCGCAGTACGTATCATAAATTTAATTTTGCTGCAGTTAGTCTTTGTTCATTTACACTGCGAATTGTCCAGGCCTCACTTCCGTATCATAATATGGGTCTGGCCAGCGTTTTGAAATTCTAGTTCGTGTGTGTTACTGTACTGTGTTTGGCTTGAAAATAGTATTTATAATTCCTGTTATTCTGTTAAATTATATAATGTGTTGACTAAAATATTTTTCCTCTTCGCATGTAACTTCTGTGAGAATTAACTGGTCTTATTATGTCTCATTTGTTATAAAGGTCATGTAGGTAACTAGTATGTAGTTTTTCCCTTCATCTATCGGTTCATCTTTCTTTGGCTCTTTTTTTCCTGAGAATTTATAAATTCTCGTAATATATGTTATACCTTGATGACCATTATACTCTTGAAGTAAACTTTTGAGTAGTCTTTGTTGTATAAATCTGTAATATTTGAAAGTCTTGAAATAGCAATATTTCGTGAATACATTCACTGTTCCTCACATATAGTAAGTAACACCGGTCTTAAAATATATTCAGTATAATTTGTTTAGAAGGTGGAATTCGGAATTACTCGAACATCCACCAAATTCACCAGACAGTAGCCCTTGTGACTATAACTTGTTCCCAAAAATCAAAGAACCTCTAAGAGGCATTCGATTTCAAACAAGAGAGCATATCTAGAAAGCTTTACATTGATCTAATGAAAGATATGTCTAGAAATGGCGCTGCAGATGGAGTGCGTCATATTGCAAGGATTAGGCAACGTATAGTTGACTTGAGAAGAGACTATAAATGAAGTTCGTAATGTCAAAAGTAACCTAAATATTTTTTTGTGATGTTACAGCAGTGTTGCCGTTACTTAAGGAATTTCTTCTTCTTTTTCTTCTTCTATGGCTCTACAGCCTTGTCCTCCTGTATTAAGCCCCTCCAAATCTGCCCAGCAACTATAATCATTGCAGCCCCTATTGGAATTAAAATGTTTAGTTAGTTAGTTCACAATATTATTAGTTGATAGTTCACAATTAACTTACAGTGCACCCTGTCTATGATCATTAGGATTTTTATTTATATTTACTAGGAGAGGGCTTAACATGTGTTGTTCTTGCAAATTCGTCAAAATACTGTGCCATCGTTTTCCTGTTCCTCGCTCCCAGAATCTTCCTTGCATCTTCGTCCACATCATCAATTCATCTTTTCTTCCGTCTTCCCACTCTTCTCTTGCCCCTACATCGAATGCCCTAAAAAAGGTATCCCACTACAGGCCTCAGGAGGCCCTTGGGGTAGTGAGAGGTTCAAGCTGCCACTTTTGTGGACAATCGACACATGATATCAGCTGGTTTGTCAGCCCTGCGTGACGGCTGTCTTTACCCCCAGAACAAGAGTCTGGTACTCATTTTCATTAGAGGCTGAATCGATCTCAGGGCCACGATGCCGCCAGGAGGTTAGTATATTATAAATTTAATATTATGTTAATCCAAGATAAAGAAGAGAAAGAAAGTATGCTTGGAATGACTGTTTTATAAAAGCATAGGCGTAGTGTATTACTTAACGATGACGTAAACAAGTGTTTCAGGTGAAGATGATATAATCATTCAGTAAGTTTAAGTGAGTGAATCACATGATACACACTGCGGTGCTTGTTAATGCTGTACATACAAGTGGAATGTAAATCAATTACTCCGAGTGTAACACATGGGCACGTACATCAAGACGACCATTCCATCGCCGCATTCAAGGTAATAGTTTATCATTAAAGCCAAGATTTGAAAGAAAGTGAAGACAGTTCTCATCGAAAATATTTATTTTTAAATTCTATAAAACGTCATAGATACTAAAATAAAATTATAGAACTCAGTAAGCCTATCTGGTATGGTTCAGCATCACTTCCTGGCTTTTCCTTGGACTCTTACTTTAAGGGAGGAGAGAAGATTGCGAATATTTGAGAATAAAGTTCTTTAGAAGATTTTTGGACCAAAGAGAGTGAAAGGGAAAAGATGTGTAAATATTTAAAAAATCTATATATAAATAAAATATATTAATATTTTTAAAATTAATGATAGAGCACAGTTGAGGTTATTGAAAAAAAGGTTAAAATTATAAAATTCGTAGTTGTGTCAGTCGTCCTCAAATAAAACAAACTTCTGTTTATTGAAAGGACATAATATATAACCACATACTTGGGACCAAATTTTCATGCATTTTTTGACCCGGATAACTACTATCTTGTCTTGAAACTCATATTAATTTCATAACAAGAATAATTATTCTACGAGATGGCCTTAGAACAATATGGTTCTAGACCATCAATATACTAAATACTCTGAACGTAGATAAAATATTGTAGACAACACTTTATAAAATTAGGTTTAGTAAAACTCGCTGCTCTCACAACACTCCCGAGAATCTCATTACTAAACCTCTGTTTTTCTAACTAATCGTCTAAACAACTACTGAATTTGTTATAATTCCACTACAAGACTGACGAGTTTATACTCATATTAAAGGACTTTACAATGAGTTGTTGGTAAATGTCCGTGAAAATATGATTAAAAATATAATGTACTGTTATAATTGTAGCTTGTACACATATCCTCCCAGTCTTTTGATGGAGGTCTCATCCACAACTCTTTGAAATATTTAAGCAATTTTAATGTACGCAAATGAATATCCTTGTGCTTGCTTTCCTTGTTACCACAGAGTATGAAAAGCCGCACCCATTATCCCGGCTAGACATTATATTTCTTTCAACACTCTCATTGTCATGTGGACTCCCCATTCCTCACATGCATTTATAACGTGTGCCTTGAATTTATAACTTACATCCGTGTATAACTCAATGCCACTATTAAATATTTGACACAGAATAAATTATTAAGGGTGAAGGAGTTGGGCTTAACCCTCAAACTTGCAATGTATCCTACAGGATACATCAATTGGTTTAATTTATTTAATATATTTAATAAGTCCATCGCTGTGGTTTTGAGGTAGCGTGTTGTCTTGTTACGCAGCGGGCCCAGGTTCGATCCTCGGTCGGGACAGTTTTTCTGGGTGAGGTTTTTATCGGAGTTTTCCCCACCTATAAGACAAATGTCAGGAAAAACTTTAAGGCCCAAACGGTTCCCGAAATCATATGGCCTTCGTAATCATCATAATTCATATTCATCTTAGACTAAGCTTAGGATTAGGGACTCCGCTGGCGCACCACTAGCATCATCATATCATCGGGGCAACGTAATCCCGGCTTCCAGGCGCCCCAACCTCAGAAGTGGGTTACAAGTACGCCATGCCAGGATAGATCACCAGGAATGTCGAAATATATATATATCCACCGCTGTGTTCTCGAGGTAGCGTGCGGCCTTGTCACGCAGCGGGCCTGGGTCCGATCCCCGGTCGGGACAGTTTTTCCGGGTGAGGTTTTTATCGGGGTTTTTCCTCACCTGTAAGACAAATGTCAGGAAAACTTTAAGGCCCAAACGGTCCCCGAAATCATATGGACATCATCCTTATCATTATCATCCTTACCATTATCATTATCATCATCATCCTTCACCGGTGTGGAATGCAACGGGAAGCTACCATACCTACACAATTCCCTAGTAAAGCTGCAAGCATAGCATGAAAATGCTATGATTGCAGTGAAGGACCTGCATTCGGGCTGAATTACTATGGATGGATATATATATATATATATATATATATATAATCAATCAGAAGGAAACGAACGAATAGAAAATACTTATTTAATCAATAGGATTGGCGTTTACTTGATGAAAAAATCCATAACTAATTTAATGAAATAAAAATAAAACTTAAAGTTTTATGTGATTTTCATATTTATTAAAATATAAATTAGTAACAGCTGTTCCGGTACTTTGTACCTTTTTCAGACATGATTACAAATGAATGAATTTTATTATAGTATATAACAACTGTAACTATGCAACAATTGTTTTAATAATCTCTATTATGAATTTAAAAGAGGCGATTCATTCATATCTAGTTGGAAATTTACAGCTTATTATATATTTTCAATTTATTTATCTCTACAACTCCTAAAAGATCCAACTTCTTTCCTTTGTCGGAAACATGTAACATTTTAAAATTTGAATCATAACAATTAACGTATTGGAGTAGGTGGTTAGCATACTAATTTATATTTTCATAAATATGAAAATTACATAAAACTTTAAGTTTTATTATTATTTAATTAAATGAATACTTATTTGTTGAATTGCACTATATACCTATAATAATAGTTCTTCTTCTTCTTCTTCTTCACTTCACGGGCTAGGCAAATTGCCTGTTGCTTCACAGTTGTTCTGTCCATCTTTTCACTGGACTTCCTATATTCCTTGAACCTCTTGGCTTGTAGTTAAATGCTGCTTTGGTAACCTTGTTACTTCATTCTTTCTACATGTCTAAACCGCTGATCTCTATATTCTTTGATTCTATCAATCAATGGATATCTATTACTCTGTTCTTATATCTTCATTCTTCATCCGATCCAATCTTGTGCAGCATTTTGATCTTCTAAGGAAGTTCATTTCTACGCTTTGTATTCTACTTTGTAATTTTTTTGGTCATTACCACCAATGATTTCTGGACCCATGCCACTCCCCCCCCCCACAAGTCCCAGATTCTTGTCCTCCCTTATCTACATCGCGGTCACGTTCAAGTTCTCGGGCAATAAAACCAACACCTCAAGGAGAAGGTGTTGGAGTCGCAACTTCAAGAAAATTTGTTTAGCTACATAGTACGTCAGGTCGCTCACTACTGACGACCCCACAGTTGATCCACGGGCTCATCGAGCCTAGCTTGGAAGTTGCTGTCGCAGATCAACCGACCATCCCCCTGTTCTGCCGCCAGGGACGCATCCTGCAGCCGTTGTGAGACCGGCTAGAACTTGAATCCTCAAGCCCCATAGTGTGAGACTTTAGTAGGTCCAGGTGCTCATCTCCTTGCGACCCCACAATTTGTCCACGAGCCCGTAGGCTTAGCCGGGAGCCAGCACAGTTGCTCCCCTTTGCGCTGGTCCGAGCCGTGCCTTGGTCTGCCCCCAGGGACGTGTCCTGTTGCTGTTGTGGGCCAGCAAGGAGCTCGCAAGCTCCAACAGGTAAGCAAATAGTACGACAGGGCGCTCATCTCCTGCCATAAAACTTCAATCAAGTATCTCTTCTTGTTTTGTTCTATGCTTCATAATAATAGTTAAGCTTGATTTCGTTTTCACTGCGGTCCGCCACATTCAAATAACTGACAAGAGAAATTTGTTTTTCTCAGTACTTAAGTGCTCCATATTTATAAGTTTTTGAGAGACAATTATATATTTTTTTTCGTAATATACCAAAATAATTGGCATGGACACCTCCTTAGAATACCAAACAATAGACTACCTCTGAAGCTATTCAACTACAGACCCGCAGGAGAAGAGACCCAGGACGGGCTAAGAAACGATGGAGGGACCAATTTCTATCCTGAAGCAGAACACAATGACCTAACCACTGATTGTTATTGAAGATGATGAGAAATTAGTTTGTTTTTTTTTGCCAATTTAGGGTCGGTTTCACCAACAGAGGTAACTGCATTACGCCAGTTTTCCCCGTGTATAATGAATAGCTTAAACTGGCGTAAAATAGTTATCTCTGTTGGTGAAACCGATCCTAAAGGGTTAAACGGTAGCGTCCATCATCATCAATTGTAGTCCTACAAATACTTGTAGTTTAGCCTTGACCTCCTTAAGAATCCTCTCTCTCCAAAGCTCTCTGTCTCCATCTCTTAATTCCTGTCTTCACAAGATCATCCTGGACATCATCTAATTATCGTAATTTGTGTCTTCCAACTCTTCTTTTATCACTTGGTTTAGCATCAAATAATGTTTTAGGAATTCTATCATTGTCCATCCTAATGATGTGGCCCTGCCACTTCAACCTTCTGATTTTTATATCAGTGACAATGTTTGTGTCCTTAAACAATACTTGTAATTCAGAGATGTTCCTGATTCTCTTATCATAAAGAAGGCCATAATTTCTTCTTAAGAATTTCCTTTTCCAAGTGTTTAAAACTGTTATTGCTCGTTCAGGTAGGTTCCAGGTTTCCCTTCCAAAAGTAACCGTAAGTTTAATAATTGTCTTATAAATTCTCACTTAACTTTTCTTGAGATATATCTGGCTCTTTTATTTTTTCCAGCACTCCAAGACATCGATTATCAGTAGCATTTGTTCCTTTATCTCGGTGGGCATGTTGTTCTGACTATTTAACGAATAAATTTAAGCTGTTTACTCGCAAATCACTATTTAACTAGTTATTTTAAAATATTCATATATTTAATATAAACAGCGTTATTTGAAAACAATTGAAAAACGATTTTCTGCTATATTTCGCCTGGGGAGCATCCCTCTTCATGTCCACATGCCAACAATAATCGGCCAGCATACTAGAATTCAATTTGCCTTGATATCTCTTTTCCATAGCTGAAATAATTTGAGATAGCTCATTTGGTTTTATTTTGCAATGGACAAATGGACAAAAAACGTTTATTAAAAATAATTAATTTAAATCCATTAATTGAAATTGAAATAAAAAACTGTGGGTGATGGAGGAGAAATTGCGAATACATATTTGAAAACACGATAAAATACTGCATAAGTACAACTATTGGTACTCATGAGACAAAAATCATGTTGACCAGTGTAATTATACTGAAATTATATTATAAAACTACAATTTTCTTCGTCGGCTTAGTTTTAAATATTAATAATTTATAGTTATATACTCATTTTAATGACAATTTAACTCATGTCCTAAATGGGAGTCATGACCAATAATGTTTCAATTAATTTTGTTTTTAACCAATCACAGTCGTGTTTCACTGGATAATTTCGAATTTTGATTACCAAAATAAAGAGAGTTGCACCTTTTTAATATTCTGAACAGGTCAGAGCATTATTTTGCAGTGACTGACTCTCTAAAAATACGTTGAATATAGCAAATCCATCCATCCATCCATATTAATTCTACCTGAGGGCAAGTCTTACACTGCAATCATAGCATGTTCATGCTATGCTTTGCAGCTTTACTAGGGAATTATAGATGTGGTAGCTTCCCGTTGCTTTCCACACTGGTGAGGGATGATTATGATAATGATGATCGGATGATTTTCGGAGGCCGTTGGACCCTAAACTTTCTGACATTTGTCTTACAGGTGAGGAAAAACCCCGAAAAAGCTCACCCAGGAGCCTGCCCCGACCGGGAATCGAACCCGGGCCTGCTGCGTGACTAGGCAGCACGCAACCTCGAGACCACAGCGGTGGACATATAGCAAAAAACAGTGTTTTTTATATTTTTGTTATTATAATTTCATATTTTGATATACCATAGACCTAATTATCTTTATACAATTCCTCCATCTAATTACGTCTTATTTTTGTCATAATATGACAATGTAGGAATGTAATATTATTTCTAATGGTTGGTGGCATTTTTATATAATTCTGAGAGGAAAACCGTTGTTTTACAAGAAAAATATCACAAATTGTTCTAGACTCTAACTATTAAATTGAGTTTGATCTCGTTCTGTTTTTGTGTCACATGCACCATCCTACTGTTCTTTGTTTCTTTATTCTTTATCCGTCATCTTGGAGTGACGTCTTAGTACGCATTTTTCCCAATATTACTCTGCTATTGTGGGATAAAAATGTAAGTAATAAAAATAAACTTAATATATACCATACAATTGTTAAAATCATCATTACTTATGGAGCAGAACTTTGGCCATTATTGCATTATGAGAAAAGTAAAACAAAAAACTAAAATTAGTGTCCCTAAATTAGCAGCTAATATCAAAACGTACTTTAATATTAGTATTTCTGCTATCAATGTTCGTAACAGTCCATGGGCTAACGAACTACATGGACTATTTAACTCATGCCGCAAATGGGAGTCAATGACCAATCACGTTTCAATGATTTCTGTATTACAACCAATCAGAGACGTGTTTCACGAAATAATTATCAACGTTAGGATTATCATATATTAAGCAAAGCTCCTCCTTTTTAATATTCTGAACAGGTCTGACCGTTATTTTGCAGTGACTGAGCCTATAACAAATACGGCTACCAGATTGTATATAATAGTGCTTACATGTCAACATTTGTAGCAATTGATTATACCACCAAAAAAAGAAACCACTGTTTGCACTTTCTTAAATGTATACGACATCAAAAATGAATTAATATACAGATTGATGTGTTTCATTTTTTCTCCACTAGAGAGCATTCTTACAATATTGCGTTCCTTTGGCAATAAATAGTATGATCTGGTTGCAGTGATAAACAAAAGAAGCAGTAGAAGCGTAGGCTACCTATCGTTTCTCATTAGTTTTCAAACATCACGTTTACTTTAAATATAAAAATATTTTTAAATAACTGTAGTTAAATAATGATTTGTGAGTAAACAGCTTTATTTTATTCGTTAAATAGTCCTAACAAATGCCACTCTTGATTTCCAAATTCTCTAGATAAATTCACTCCTCACTTCGTGAGTCGTGAATTTATCGATAATTTGGAAATCACTCGTGGCATTACTTATGAAAAACAACCCGTAGAAAATGCTTAGTAAGTGAAGAAAACTGAAAGAAAATATTAAACTTCGCTAAAACACACATAAACAGCCCAAAGAATTTTGTAAAAAAGTAATTTACACCGATGAGCCTAAAATCAAATTTTTCTGTTCAGATGGAAGACGAAAAGTCTGGAGGAATTTAAATACAGAGCTACAAAAGCAAAATCTGGAACCCACTGTGAAACATAGCGGTGGTTCTTTATTAGTATGGGGATACATGAGTACTTCTGGAGTCGGGACCTTGCATTTTATCGATGGTGTGATGCATCACAAACAGTATATGATCATGGTAGTAAAAGATTCCGGGCTATGTGGCCGTGGTCTATAACTGGCGTTTCTTCCAGACGTTTCTCCCTCAACTGCGGAGGGCATCTTCAGTGGCGAGCGCTAGAAGCTGTTTTTTTTTTGTTTTCCTGCTGTCGTAGACTCGACTGCGAATGAACCGCAGAAATCTGGACGCTCTTATTTATACTAGTGCTAACGTCACGTGAGTCTCAAGGCTGTTGGGATCATCGGAACTCTCTCCTAACAACTAGTATAAATAAAGAGCGTCCAGATTTCTGCTGTTCATTCGCAGTCGAGTCCTACGACAGGGAAACAACAGCTTCTAGCGCTCGCCACTGAAGATGCCCTCCGCAGTGAAGGGAGAAACGTCTGGAAGAAACGCCAGTTATAGACCACGGCCACATAGCCCGGAATTTTTACTACCATGATTAACCGCCGTGAAAGCCTGCATTCCACCTAGTATAGGAACATTAACTGAAGACCAATCTTTGTAACCTCTGCAGAGGAAATCGGGATCAAACAAGGTTTTGTATTTTAGAAAGATAATGATCCTAACACATAAAGTCCGTTTCAATACGCGTTTATTGATTTTGTATACACACCCAAAGTACATGGAAACGCCTCCGCAGTCTCCGGACATAAACTCCATTGAGAATTTATGGGAACACTTCTAAAAAGGAGAATTCGTTCAAAGTAGGTTTCCAACAAGGCCTGAAAAACGATTTGGAAGAAGAATGGAGAAATATACCTTCTTCAGTAACTTAAAATTTAATCGGGTCGATGCTACGTTGTCCTCAAGCCATCTTGGAATCAAAAGGACTCCCAAACAAGAATTGAATTCAAAATGTAAAGACTCAAAACAGCCATAATATCAGACCGACTCAATACTTTTTATGTAAAAATTATTTTTTTAATCGTTAATTGTAGTATTATTTTTTTTTTGCAAATGCCCCAGATTGTCTTTCGACATTCCTGGTGATCTCTCCTGGCATGGCGTACTTGTAACCCACTTCTGAGGTTGGGGCGCCTGGAAAGCGGGGTTACGTTGCCCCGATGATATGATGGATGATGATGGTGCGCCAGGAGAGTCCCTAATCCTAAGCTTAATCTAAGATGAATATGAATGATGATTGCGATGGCCATATGATTTCGGCATTTGTCTTACAGGTGAGGAAAAATCCCGATAAAAACCTCACCCAGAAAAACTGTCCCGACCGGGGATCGAACCCGGGCCCGCTGCGTGACAAGGCAGCACGCTACCCCGAGACCACAGCGGTGGACTTTGTGTTAAAATATAGGAAACTGCGTTTATTTGACTTTATAGAGTGCAATGTAAATGTTTATAATTTTGTTTTTGTATATAGTGAAGAAATAATTAAATTATTTATTTCTCTCTGTGATATTTTCAAGTGTATCGATACTCTCCGCACTAACTGTAAATAAGTGAAAACGAGATGAGGAAGCCGTGAATATGGGAAGTAAATCACATTTCACTGCCTCGCGCATTATGATGAAGCGATGTTTGAGTAGTATAGATAGCAACCAATGTGATTCCTTGAAGCAGAAACGCAGATGGAGATAAAACCGGAATCCCGCATAAATTGAACATGCCTGACAATATTTCAAAATATCGGTTTAAGTTAGAGAAAAATGTAAAGCGAATCGTTAGATTTATGACATAAGATATATCGCAATACATTCTACCACTAGGAACCATAAAACTCACTTGATATCTCCATGTACAAATCATATCATTTACATATGTCTTCTTATTCTCTTACTTAGGTATTTTTATCGTATTTTTTAAGCGGATGTAGTAGTGAAGAGGGATCAAGGGTTACTCCTAATATATATATATATATATATATATATATATATATATATATATATCCATCCATAGTAATTCTGCCCGAAGGCAGGTCCTACACTGCAATCATAGCATTTTACTGCAGCTTTACTAGGGAATTGTGTAGGTGTGGTAGCTTCCCGTTGCTTTCCACACCGGTGAAGGATGATGGTGATGATGATAATGATAAGGAGGATGATGATGATGATGGCCATATGATTTCGGGGACCGTTTGGGCCTTAAAGTTTTCCTGACATTTGTCTTACAAGTGAGGAAAACCCCCGATAAAAATCTCACCCAGAAAAACTGCCCCGACCGGGGATCGAACCCGAGCCCGCTGCGTGACAAGGCAGCACGCTACCTCGAGACCACAGCGGTGGACATATATATATATACCTATATAAACTAACTCACTGGCCCTATCGAACCCGTAGGTTCATGGTCGCCTGAACGTAAACTCTCCATATATTTCTGTTCTGAGCTATTTTTTCAAGCATCCCTTTATGATCTACTTCCCTCAAACAATAATTAATGTTATTTTATCACCTCATTCTTGGTCTACCAACTGGGCGTTTTCCCTCTAGATTTCCTACAAGAAGCTTCCATGTATAAAGTCATATTACATGAACTGTTTATATATATATGATTAAGAACGTTTTCTTGGGTTTTCCGCGTTATGGATTCAAGTTCGGCCTCTGGCTACTGATTCCGACGTTTCGGCATGATCCCACATGATATTATCAAGGAATGATAAGTTCGAATGATAATGGCATGTGGGATCATGCCGAAACGTCGGAATCAGAGGCCAGAGGCCGAACTTGAATCCATGATGCGGAAAACCCAAGAAAACTTTCTTAATCATACTTATATTCGCGAAAATCTACAATATATATATATATATATATATATATATATATAGGAATTTTAAATAGAGCATATGATGATTTTTGATTTACTAAAATCAAGATATATAAAACATTCATTAGACCAATTGTTACTTATGGTTCTCAAACTTGGGTATTTGACTCTTATATCTCTAATAATTTAAATATTTTTGAAAGAAAGGTATTGAATAGAAAATTGGGAGACGTTTGTGCAGATAACATCAAGAGAAGTAGATATAATAGAGATTTAATATAATTATTAGATCTCGGTATCGTCTCATACATAAGGCTTGGCTGTTTAAGGTGAATTGGACATATTAAGAGAATGTCAAATAATAGAAAGGTGAAACAAATCTTCTGTTCATAACTTAAGGAATCATATTAAGAGGAAGACCTAGGAATAGATAGTGGATTGTGTGCAACAAGATCTTTAAAAAATGTCAAAGAAACAGTTGGGAAAGGCTTTCTATGGAGAGGGATGTCTGGAGGAGGCTCATTGAGGAGGCAAGATCCTTATTGGACTGTAGTGCCATTTAAGAAGTAGAAGAAAAAGATATATATATACATATATATATATATATATATATATATATATATATATATATATACAGGGTGATTCAAAAGGTTTGTGCATGCACTTAAGTAAACGTAAATTTATTCACCAATTTGGTTTTACAAAACTAGGTGTTCAAAATGCCTACCACCACATTCAATACAGGCATGTTTTTCCACATGAGCAAGAATTTCCTCTTCCATACGACTGTTCGAATCGTATATGGCCGGCCTACATGATGCCATGGACGCAAGAAACCAGTTTACCTAGTTGGTAGTGAACGTTTTAAAACGTTCGAGGATGTGGTTTACGTCTGTTCGGATGTTGTGCGCTGTACAGGCCTTGAGCTTCGCGTGCATTACCATTTGCTTTACCATACATGAAATGCATGTCTCGAAGTTCTCACAACGTGTAGGCCTATTCAATTTCACAAAAATCACAAATCTTCAAAATAATGCTGTAGCGGACCTCTACAATACACTGCAGATACCGCACTGGAATGAAAACCTACAGAGCGCACGAATGACTATCAGATGTTACCAGAAGAGAACAGAAGTACTGCACTGCACTAAGCGATATAAAAAAATTTCATAAGTAGTGTATCGAACCCAGAGCCACTCTGAAAAGTAAGTTAGACCCGCATTGAAGTTCCCGACTTTCCCAGGTTTATACTGACCCAGGGTTACTTTCCAGACCATAAGTTACTAATCAAAAGTTTTTGTATTTCGACCCCTCTGGAAAGTTTTCTTGGGTTTTCCGCGTCTTGGATTCAAGTTCGGCCTCTGGCCACTGATTCCGACGTTTCGGCTGATCCCATATGTCATTATCAAGGAATGATAAGTTCGAGTCACAGGTTTAGGTCTTATATAATAAAATTCATAGAGTTTTCGCTGTTGTCCGTTTCCAAAGACGTACAACCATCCAATGTTTAATTCTTATGTTGTTAAATACCTTGAGTTTTCAGTGTGGTCCGTTTCCGAAGCCGTACACTTATCCAAGGTTTAGTTCTTATGTAGTTAAACATCATATATATATATATATATATAGGCCTATGTTAGTCCACCGCTGTGGTTTCGAGGTAGCGTGCTGCTGCCTTGTCACGCAGCGGGCTCGGGTTCGATTCTCGGTCGGGACAGACTGCTGGGTGAGGTTATTTCCGGATTTTTCATCACCTGTAAGACAAATGTCAGGAAAACTTTAAGGCCCAAATCATATGGCTATCATCATTATCATCATCCTTATCATTACCATCATCATCATCCTTCACCGGTGTGGAAAGAAACGGGAAGCTACCACACCTACAATTCCCTAGTAAAGCTGCAAAGCATAGCATGAAAATACTATGCTTGCAGTGAAAGACCTGTCCTAGGGAAGAATTACTATGTATGTCCACCGCTGTGGTCTCGGGGTAGCGTGCTGCCTTGTCATGCGGCGGGTCCGGGTTCGATTCTCGGTCGGGATGGACTGTTGGGTGAGGTTTTTTCGGAGTTTTTCCTCACCTGTAAGATAAATGTCAGGAAGCTTAGGGCCCAACGGTCCCCGAAAATCACTCGGCCATTATCATTATCATCCTTCACCGGTGTGGAAAGCAACGGGAAGCTACCGCACCTATAATTCCCTAGTAAAGCTGCAAAGCATAGCATGAAAATGCTATGATTGTAGTGAAAGACCTGTCCTCGGGCAGAATTACTATGGATATATATATATATATATATATATATTGCGTTGGACAGGAATTGGAAATGAAATATGAGAATGTTAATAACTTGTAGGAAAATCAGAAGGAAAACGAAGTAGTTAGTCCAAGAATGACGGGAGAATAACGCTAATCGTGATTTGAAGCAGATGAATTATACAGGAAATGATTGGAGAACAATAGCTGAGGACAGGGATGTATGGAGAGGTATATCCTTGTTCGAGAGTGAAGTCAGTTAGTTATGGAGTTGTAAGACCTTGGAAAAGAGGAAGGGATGAAAATAAAAAAAATTAAGAAATTGCATCTTGATTTCATATTTAATCAAGGCAAGCTATTTGGTATTTGAAAATGAAATGAAATTAGTATTTAATGACAAACTTCTTGGAATACTGAAGAGAGCAATATAGTGTCTGCTTCTTATTTGAGTTTACGAAAAGCAAAGCTATCCAGATAATTAGGCTGGAAGAAGTTCCTTGTGCTCAAACCATGTTACATCCTGCAATTAAACGACTGAAGCAGATGAGAATATGATTACGTGTTAATTCATCTCTCAATCTACAATAAAGGGGAACCTATCCGACTTCGTAGTCCCATTATTACTAGAATAAAAAATTAAATGGTCAAAGAAATGTAAACCAATGTGATTAAAATTAAAAGAGAAGAAATACATACATAACTTATTATTCGCAGATGATCAAGTGGTAGTCACTTCAGGATGTGAAGATGCAAACTATATGGGTAGGAAACTAGAGGAAGAATAATCAAGATGGGGTTTAACAATTAATTATAATAAAAGAAAATATATGAGAACAGATCTTTCCGAAGAATTAGAAATAAATGGAACAAAGATTAAGACAGTAGAATATTTTAAGTATTTGGGATCAATAATTCAAAAAGATGGACCATCTGAATTAGACATCAAAAAAAGAAAAATAGAGACAAAGAAAGTTATTGGCATATTAAATTATATTTCATGGAGTAAGCATATAATCAAGAGGACTAAATTATTAATATATAACACAATTGTGAAGAGCATTTTACTATATGGTGCGGAAACATGGACGTGGATCAAAAACACAGAAATAAATTATTAGACACAGAAATTGACTTTTTAAGAAGATCGGCAAGCATATGAAAATTAGATAAAATACAAAAATAATACAATAAGATAAATAATGAATGTAGAAGATGATATTTGTACAAGAGATTGAAGATATCCAACTAAGATGGTATGGATATATCATGAGAGGAAGAGGCACAGAAAGAAACGAAGTACTGAAATTGATATCTCCTGGAAAAGGGAAACATGGTAGACCAAAGTCAACATGGATAAAGTCGAATGACAACATGAAGAAGAGAAATATGACAGAAGCAGACACGCAAGACCGGGAAGTGTGGAAGAAGAAAATAGTATATTTTGGTTGAGGGTACCTGTGTAAATAACATAAACAATGCTGAAATAGAAAATAAATTAAATTAAATGAACCATCTTTATCGTCGTCATCATCAAGGATTACACCTGTTGGTCTGTTCCGACTCAAAATTGCTCACGTCATCTCTTCAAAGGTCGATCTCTACAGATCCCGCTAGACACAATCCCACCATCTTGATCTGGATTGACCCCTTGACCTTGTTCCCTCTGGATATCTATCAAAAATGGATTTAACTTATATGTTTACCCCCATTCCATGCACATGCCCCAGCCATCTCAACCTTGACTGTCAGATATTTGTTATGTCTATTTATGTGGCGGCTCCGTGGTGCAAGCGGTTAGACGCTCGCTTGTCACCACTGGGGCTCAGAGATCCAGTATCGGTCACTCCATCTGGGTTTCGTAGTGTACGAAACGGAGCTTGAGTAGGTTTTTCTCCCGTTTTCCGCTTCCATAAATTCATCCCAGCTCTTCTCCATACTCGTCTCATCCATTTCGTTTAATTTCATTCATCCGCCCCGTGATGGTGCTTCAGGCGTGGTCGGCCGGCACCCTTGTCATTCACAGACCTCTATTTAGAGGGGCTTCATCTCATCTCATCCCTCCACCCGACCCGAGTTGGACACGAGTTGAAGATACTTTTCTACTTCTCTATACAGTTCGTATAGTTCACTATTGTATCTGCTTCTCCACATATTTCTACATTTGACCAAAAATTCTCTTCAGAATTGTGTAGCTAACATAAGAGCTAAAATAATTCTGGAGGTGAAACCCGTTGAGCAAGTGAACCATTTTAAATTCCTGGGTTATGAAATCTCCTATTTTAAAAATGAAGATCTTTTTACAAACTTAATACATTTAATTATATAAGTGGCACAATTAAGACAATATTTAAAAATACAAGAAATGAAACAAAACTAAAATGTTATAAAGCAGTGGCAGTCCCCTTACTATTGTATGGTAGTGAATTTTGGGTTTTAACTAAAAGAGAAGAGAAGAGAAGATCATCAAAGCAGCTGAAATGAGAATTATGAGAAGTGTGGCTGGCTGCAAACTTCTAGATAAAAGAAGAAGTGAAGATATCAGAGTCCCGCGCCGTAGCCGAGCGGTTAAGGTAGGAAGCCTTGGCGCAGAGCTACGGGACTTGCGCTGGTTCGAGTCTCCATGGGGGAAGAAATTTTCTCATGGTATTTCGGCCAGTATGGGACCGGTGCCCACCCAGCATCGTGAGGCAATTGGGTAGCTACAATAAGTAGCGGCTCCAGGTTGAGGAAACCAGCTATAACGGCTGGGGGACTCGACATGCTAACCACATGTCACCCCTACACTGGCTGCTGATCGTCTACCTCTGTGATTCACACATGTGGATGTGAGGCCAGCAGCCGGCTGGTAGGCTAAGGGCCTTGTAGGCCTGTCGCGCCAGGAGGAGAAGATATCAGAAATGAGCTAAATATTTTTAAACTTTTAGATAAAATAAAAGAATCTAGAAAAAACTGGAAAGAACATGTTCAAAGAATTAAATATGAACGCATTCAAAAAATTATACTTAATTACAAACCAAAAGGAGACAGGAATATTGGTAAACCGAAAAAGAGATTGATTCAACTTTTTGAATGAGAATCTATGAGACCGAAAAAAGCCACGTGGGCTTAATCCGTGATTGTTAATGATGATGGTGAAGATGAATGTTTTAGCAGTAATTATTTTCAGTTCTCTGTTTAAGAATACTGAAAGACTGTGCAATCGATTCTGACCTACAGTAAAGCAAAAAAAAAAAAATGGTGGATTAAAATTACCTGTTGGCTGGTCAGTAATATTTATGTCCTTTCCATACGTTGGTGTGAGCGTGGGTTCACCACCAAGGGCAGTTAGTTTCCATGAGATGAACAACACATGTGGGCAGACAAGACAGACAATTCCGCTTTGTAAAACTGTATACTTTAAAATCAGCTGATAAAAACCAATATTTATACAGATATACTCACACCAACGGATCTACAGCGCTGACATCGTTCTTACAAAAACAGACGTCTATACTCACACCATTTCATTGCACTCCCCTCCCACTACGTCAAACGGCAGCCATGGTAACTTATCGAGCAGGGATGTATACGAATTCAGGGAGGGGAATGATTTACCGAGGCAGGAAAGGAATTGGGCTTTAGTTCGCATATCTTACGGGAGTACAGATCCGTTAGACAGACAATACAAGTACTATACAAGCCCAAAGCGCAGAAGCCGAGCAAACTAAGCTATCGTTCTAACCATCGTATTTTTTATTTTTCCCAACGAAACTCTACATATGCTTTTCAAATGAAACGACGAAGGTTTCATCCAAAAATCAGAAAAATCCGATAATTAAAAGTAGTGAGTTCGCCTGAAAATTAAATTTAAATTTCGCTCTAGCAGCTTCCATGTTTGCTTTCTCGCATTGGCAACCGTATACCATACAATTCAATTAACTATATATATATATATATATATATATATATATATATATATATACTAGGTCCACCGCTGTGGTCTCGAGGTAGCGTGCTGCCTTGACACGCAGCGGCCCCGGGTTCGATCCCCGGTCGGGACAGTTTTTCTGGGTGAGGTTTTTATCGGGGTTTTTCCTCACCTGTAAGACAAATGTCTGGAAAACTTTAAGGCCCAACGGTCCCCGAAATCATACGGCCATCATCATCATCCTTCACCGGTGTAGAAAGCAACGGGAAGCTACCACACCTACAATTCCCTAGTAAAGCTGCAAAGCATAGCATGAAAATGCTATGATTGCAGTGAAGGACCTGCTTCGGGCAGAATTACTATGGATGGACGCATATATACTAGCGGACCCGATAGACGTTACCCTGTCCGAACGTTATATATTTTCATTGAGCCGTTTAACAATCCGTGAATTTTATAAAATAATTTACACAATTAAGCATTGAAAATCAAAGATTTCAACCGTCATTTTTTTTCATTAAAATAATATTACTTCAATTTTTTAAAACGTTGCAGGTTTGATTGATTTAATAATGCCAAGCTACGACGCCGCGCCGGTGGCGTACGTCAAATACCATAAAATTCGACATCAGCGTCACCTATGGTATAAAAAATTCTTATAACCCGATCGCAGTACCACCTACCGGGTCTAATTGTGAATCTAACCCATCCAGAGTCCACTCAAACACGCACAAAAAATCATCAAAATCGGCCCAGTCGTTCAGATAGATTTTAATTTCGGGTTTCAAGTAAACCTCCACTTCTAATTAACAGATTTCGCTCATTTTTTGATAAAACCTATCTCGGTTCATTTTAATCAGCTATACTGAGTTTCGTTGTGAAACATCGAAAAGTGTAACCGCTAAAGCGATTTTTAAATTTTCACTTCAGGTGAACTGCTACACTTAATGGTTTTGGAGGGTGCAATTGTGAATCTAAACCATCGAGGGACCCAATCAGACTCACAAAAATGTTCATCTAAATCGATCCAGTACTTAGGAGGAGTAGAGCGACAAACACACGTACAGAATAATTAGATATATAAAAATAATCCAGAAAAATTGGACCATTAAATTAGACTTGCTGTGGAATTTCCGTATTTTACGCAGTTTCTGCGTTACTGAACTTTGTTAGGTATACCACAGTTTTTTAAACAGGTATCCTTGTATTTTTTCCTATTGAATCTCCAATAATACGAACCCTATTTCACCATCCGGTATGTTAGGGCTTTAGTTGCAATACAATTAATTATTTGCAGTAATTTAGAGTATGGTTAATTTCTAGTGTTACATAATAACGTAATATGAACAAATAAATAAATTAATTAACAAACAAAACAAAAAAAAACTAACTCAAAGTCTCTTAAAAATATGATGGATAAAGTCACACAGCTTTCTATAGCAACACTTCTTACATAAAGTATTTGACAAAGGCAGTTGAAATCTATCTATTATGGCAATAATCTAATTTTTTAATCAGTTCTTGTCTTTTGGAATCAAATGCGGGACACTCAAATAATAGATGTGAGATAGTCTGGCTGGAGTTTTTGCAAGGGTATTCTTGTATTAGGAACCACCCAAATAAGTACAATATGTTAAGGAAATGCGATATTGTAGATATGTTGATGAAAATTTTGCAATAAACATTGAATCCAATATTTGAATGTATATTTTAGTTTCAATAATATCAGTAAAATTCAATAGAAACTCAGCAAATAATAATCTGACGTAAGTGGTAAACATGCAGCCTAATTAGAGACCTTTAAAGTACTCTCGAATATTCTACATTGAATCTGTTAAATTGCGAAATACAATAAAAATGTTTCTTTTTTACATCTCGTCGCCTCATTAGTTCTTGAATTGGTACTCACTATCGTTTGAAGAAACATTATTATTATTTCGTAAAAGCGTTGAGAATGGATTTGGCAACTTTTCAAGAGTTAATTATTCTACTTTTTTTTTTATTTGTCGTCCATTTTATTCCTTTTGCCTTTCATTAAAGCAAATTTTTCTTTCTTTCTCATACCTAGCTATTAACCCCTCCCTTTGTAGGTAGTTTTACGTGTCCCGTATCTCAAGGGCCTTACGGTGTAGGGCGATGGATAGAGACGAGTGGAGAAGGAAAATAAAACTTTAGGCACAGAAAGATGTATAAACATTGAACATCTGTACATAAAAAAATATTATTATTGTTTGTTAAATAACAGGACGTAATCTAACTTACGCTGTGGTCTCGAGGTAGCGTGCTGCCTTGTCACGCAGCAGGCCCCGGTTCGATCCCCGGTCGGGACAGTTTTTCTGGGCGAGGGTTTTATCGGGGGTTTTCCTCACCTGTAAGACAAATGTCAGGAAAACTTTAAGGCCCAAACGGTCCCCATCGTCATCGTCATCTTTCACCGGTGTGGAAAGCAACGGGAAGCTACCACAACTACAATTCTCTAGTAAAGCTGCAAGCATAGCATGAAAATGCTATGATTGCAGTGAAGGACCTGCCTTCGGGCAGAATTACTATGGATGGATGATCTAACTTATTTACAGTTGATTTGTTCTTGAATGTTTGTACCTGTGTATTTTAGAATGTAAGATGCATGTAAGAAGATTTTATCTGGGAATCTAATTCTATACATAAAAGGTTTTACATGAAATCCACGTAAGGTAACTGTAGTAACAGACGACCGTAAATATCACGATTCAATTCACAATATGAAAAGCTGTTAGTGTACGCTCTCTTCTGGAGACATTATCCAGTTGATGCTTGTATTGGATCATTCCACAGCGCTGCGTGATTCATAATAACCTCTCAGCCGTTAATCAATGTAACAAGCAACCACATCTCACTCTAAATCAAATTCTCTCTATATCTCTTCCAGATGCACTATAAACAAAGTTGCATAAGATATTACTCCGCCGACTCTATATATTGGGGTAACTGTAGTGCTATTTTTACCCGCCATATGACTCAATCGTGATATGAAGAATATTTCTTCATAGACATAGAGATTCTAAAAGAAGTAAGGAATGAAGACCTACTAAACGAGAATATAACCGCAGACATAAATCAGTTATACAACCTATCTAACACCATCAGTTCCAATTAAAACGCAGAAGATGAAACATTATTTTTGAAAGGTCTCCATATTAGAATAACTTGAAGAAGTTTAATAATTTAGTTGAGGACGACTGACTTACCAGTAAAAATTATATAATTAACATCTAATTCACATAACTAGAAACAAAAATATTGTGACGCATCTTACAGTGGGTGAGGGTGAAAATAGTGATCTCGCATTGGTTGAAATTGATTCGTGAGTCGCTGATTCGCAAGTCGAAAGATCAGCGCAGATCATCGGTGCTTCTAGACTTCTGTTCTACAGATTTCTCTAAACCTGTACTCCCTCTGTCGGGAAATATCAATGCCAGGAACCTCCATACTGGAAAGGTCTCTATTAAAGGCCGAGAAATTTCCTTCCCCGCCATATATAAACTATATATTGCCAGGGACGGCACTATGTCAGTTGTGAAGTGACAGTGATGCAGTGAGCTATAAAAGACAAGAAACATTGGCAAGTGAACTCGTTAGGGACTGAAAAATAATTGGGTGATAGATAAACTTTAAAAAAACACAAGAAAATAAAATCCAAGAAGCTGAGATGAAATGTTTAAGAAGAGTAAAAGGATTTACTAGAATGGACCAGATAAGAAACGATTTTATTGGTGAATAACTGCATATCCACTCCATAAAATAAAATATACTGTACATGTCGGATAGCGACATTTAAATTGCGCGGGCTGGGTGAAAATCGCCAGTTAGAGGACCCGCACACCATCACCTTCCTTCTTTTAGGCTTCGAAATATCTCGAAGTTATTTCTAGAAGTTTCCTCGCCCTTATAAAAGGGGCGGAGGCAGGAGGTCAGCCAGTCAGTCAGTCAGTCAGTCAGTCAGTCAGTCAGTCTGTGTTTGACGACGGCGATAGTCAGTCTCGCGGTGAACAGAGATAAGTTAAGTGAACGAAAAATTGTGCAGTGACTGGAAAATAGTTACGACTGTGATGACTGTGATAATTTTTTTATAAAAATAAAAATGACTGTGATAAAAAAATAAAAGAAGGTTATTTGTAAGTTGTAATTGTGAACAAAAGTTTACTGATTACACTGAGCAACAAAAAAGAACCTTTTTTTTTTGTTTGTCTCAGAAAGAAAAATATGTGATTCTGATAATATTTTTCTCCTTAATTCAAATATGATATCAGTTTTTCTCCATCACGCAAGGTTTCCGACAGACAGGCATTTATAATTTCAAACACTTTAATATTTTCTATATTCATAACTACACAATATTCGAACATTCGGACTCACCTAAAAATGACGATTTTCTGCTATATTTCGCCTGTGGAGCATCCCTTTTGATGGTCCAACAATAACCGGCCAGCATATTAGGATTCCATTTGCCTTGATATCTCTTTTACATAGCTGAAATCTCCTGATGAAAGTGTTCCCCCGTGCCCATCGCTCACTGCGCCAAGATTTTCGGGAAGAAATCTAGGTTTATTAAAAAATAATTATTCAAATCCATTAATTGAAATAAAAAACTGTGAGTGATGGAGAAATTCCCAATACATATTTGAAAATACGATAAAAAAAACTGCATTAAGTACAACTATTGGTACTCATGAGACAAAAATCGTGTTGATCAGTGTAATTGTTGAAAGAAATAAAGTGTTAAATGAAATTTTAAACAAATTCAGTGTGCTTATTTACGCCAAAATAACGCATAAGGAATATCGTGGCTATCCTGGTCACAATATCTAATAACAAGAAACAGTGGAAAGAACATGTAGAAAGAATGGAAGACAGTAGATTACCACACTAAATCTTACATTATTTTCCGAGAGGAAAAAGAGATATCGGACGTCCTCGGAAGAGATGGTCCTTAGATCTATTAGTGAAGACGGAACAGGCAATCAATGCCTAAACTAAGAAGTGAAGAAGAAGATAAACTTTAAAATAAAATAAATTACTACAGTAATTTGTGAATAGAATGTCAAGGAGAGTATATGGAATTAAATAAAATTGACCGAATAATTAAATATAGGAACGACTGGAAAGAACATATTGATAAAATGCCATAAGGAAGATTTCCAAAATTATTGCTAAATTATAAACCGCACGGAAGGAGAAATGTTGGTCGCACACACAGAAGTTGGTCTGAACAATTTTAACTATTGTAGCTTTCATGAAACCGGAACGAGGCAACAGGCTTAATCCCTGGATGATGATGATGCTATGGAGTTCTACTGTATTGTTTTACTACGCCAAAACGACGCAACGTGAAGATGACCCTGCGTCATCCTGCGACAATATGCGTATGACCCGGGATTCGAATCCACGAACTCGCTGGCGCTTACCATTGAGATACTTAGGTGTGCCTAAAATTATAATTTCCAGATTTTCACGTACTACCCCCCTCCCACCGAGCTCCTGGTTGTTGAAAGTGGGACATTTCTAGATCTCTTGTAAAAAAAGCAGAAAAAGTAAAAAGCACCAAATTGTGATGAAAATAGGGAAATATTCGTGCAGTGAAAATATATTTACTACGATAAGTGTCTTGGTTGCTTTTGTCCTGTTGACCAGAGATAGCGAGTCATAAAAAGAGAGCGTTAAATATTCCACGAAGCGAAACATTTCAACAAAACATATGCCCATATATTACTCCACTCTGTCATTTCATGTTATTGAAAAATGTAGGTCGGCAACACAATGTGAAATGAAGACTGCTAAAATACGCACACTTCACTGATCATGGATATCGCTCTTTTTTATGCAACAAACTGGATTCAGAGTTCGGATAAAAGAATATGAAACCACTCAGTTTGTAGCTATTGTGATACAGTTTACAAAATACTAAATATGCACATGCAGTATACAGGATGGAAGTAATATAAAGTACAGATTTTAAGTATGAATATCTTGTAGCAAATACAATCATTAATCAAATTGATTTATATATTTTAACCCCCAAATTTACAATTTTCAACAGTAAACTAATAAGAGGTTGTGTTTTCCTGAAAAAAAAAATTACGAGCGACTAACTCTCGAGTGATTTTGTCTAATGAAAACTCAACCTCGCGTTGGATTTGGAGTGATTATTTAGCGAATAATACAACATCAGTAGCTAAAAATAATTATAATATTAATATTTACCAAATGTGAGGTTATGTATTCCGATCTTACTTCCGGGCGATTTCTAAGCCGGCTGTATAGTTGTAAATAGCATAACTTTACTGTTAAATCTCCTTGGGCTTGGGAAAAATCAATAACAGATGATTATTTGACAAATAACTTTTAACAATAATTTAGATTCATTATACAACATTTAATAATTTTTTAGAGCAACAGAACTAACCTTTTTTTTTTTTTTGTAATTTTTGAAGTTGTTTTCTTTTAGCATCGTACGTATGGATCGTACATTGTTGAATCGATATCCTTGTCAAAAAAGTTAATTTGCAGATATATATCTCATTACGAACAGGAAGAGGCAAAAGTATCGGTCTATGAGATAAATAGTCACTAAAAATAAATGAACAAGAAATAAATTAAATACTAGATTTTACCTACCTTGGAAGTACAATTGCTCTAGATGGAGGTGCATTATAAAATGTGCAGAATCATATTAAAAAATCAAACGGAGCATTTGTTCAGATTTACACAATGTGGAAGAATAAAACATTTCAATCAGAATTAAGATCCAACCATTTAACACACATGTAAAATCAGTTTTATTTTACGGGTGTGAAACGTGGAAAACCAAAGAAATAATTAACTTGCTCCAAGTGTTTGCGAATAGGTATTTACGTCGGATATTAAATGTGAGATGGGCTGATATAATCTCAAACCAAGAACTATGGCGCAAAACTGAGCAAGCACCCATCGAGAAACAATAAAGGAAACAAAATGGGGTTGGATTTGGACATTATCTGCATAAACCGCAAACTGCAATAGAAATATACGCACCGGACTGGAATCCTCAGGGTTCAAGGAGGAGAGGTAGACCAAAAATGACTTGGAAGAGGATTGTTGAAGGAGAAATACGTGAAATGGGAAAACTTGGTTGGAGGCGAAGAGGTTGGCAGATGAGTTGCATGGAGACATTTCATTACGGCCCTATGCTCCAGCTAGGAGCGAAACGAAATGATAATGACATGTACAATTTTCTTAGAAAAAATATTTTCGCACAGAGATTTATTGGTGCATTAATTTAATTTAAAATCACTACCCATTTCCAAATAAATACTACTTTTTTTATTTTCTTTACATACACTGTTAGCTTAGTTTAACACGTTTATCACGGAAGATCGGGATGCCATAGTTTGTGCATGGGTACGCGGATTGTCAAATGAAGACGCCAGAGCTGAATTTATTATTAAATTCCGTAAACCAGCCTGAACAAAGGCAGACATTTGTCTGCTTGTAAACAAATTTAATCATACCCAGCAGTGCGTGTGATGAGGCACGGCATGCACGATCACGCGTATCAGCAGAAACAGTGCAGCAGGTTCAAATTGGCAGTGATAGTCCGAACGCATCATCTCGACGCCTCAGTAGGGAGTTGAATGCCCCGCGTAACACAGTGTGGAAAAATCTACGTTTCATTCTGCGAAAACGTCCTTATCACGTCTGCTTGATTTATGGAATCGTATCACAGAAGCAGCAGGCTTTATTACGGCTTCAATATTAAGGTATACATTTCGTTTCACAGCTGAAAGATGGAGAATGTATCTTCACCTAGATGGCGATCATGTAGAAAGACAGTAGAATATGTGTAAAATTTCACAATAACATTGATTTTTCAGCCATTGCCTTCCTTCATTGAATTGGACTTTAGAGACACTCTATTAACGTATCAGAGAGTCTAAAGAAGCTGTGTGATAAATAGCATATGTTTCAAGTGTAGTGGAATCACCACATTATATTTTAAGCCCCTACATCTGAAAGCTCCACAATAACCCCCACAGCAGTAAAACGGCTTTTTCAGACATGGATTCCCGGTCTTAAATTATTATTAACCTGTATTGTACACTACTTTTTTACAGTGGTTTTAAACTATATGTCGATGTCTATATGTAACCGTATATCCTTCTTACGGCAAGTGTGCTACCTAGAAAAACCCCGGAAGTAGAAATTAAAAATTACCCATATAGTGAGAGGTTATAAACGTGGATAAGGCAGGAAAATAATAGGAAAAGTGATAAGCAGCTGGATGCCACATACATTAGAATTCAAGGAAAAGTGACGAGTTGGATGTTAGGGGCCTACCTACATTAGAATTTTAGTTACGCTTTTTTTCTCCACATATATCAGTGAGTGTCAAGTGGTTAGCTCTTCGCCTCAAAGACACATATAGTAAGCAACTAAGGTATTACTTGGATGAAAAAGTCCGATTATATTTTGCTCAGAAGCTCTAATTTAGATTTGACGTTATTTTATTAGCCCAAATATCTCCAGGTCCCGCGACGTAGCCGAGTGGTTAAGGCAAGATGTCTTGCCGCAGAGCTACGGGACTAGCGCTGACACGTGTCTCCATGATGTAAGACATTTTCTAACGCAATTTCGGCCAGAATGGGACCGGTGCTCACCCAGCAGCCTGAGAAATTCGGTAGTAACAATAAGTAGAGGCTCCAGGTCGAGAAAAAAGTATATAACGACTAGGGGACCAGACATGCTGATCACATGCTTGTCATCCCTACACTGGCTGGATGATTGTCTACCTCTGTGATTAACACATGTGGATATGAGGCCAGCAGCCGTTTGGTAGACTAAGGGCCTTCTCAGCCTGTCGCGCCGTGGAGTAAATATCTTCAGACTCCAAATCCACAGCATTAAATCCCTTGGATTTGTTCATTAAAAAATCCAAAGAGTTGATGTACTTGTAAAAAAAAGGTATAAAATTAAGCATAAATTCACAACTGTATTTTCTTATGAATCAATTAAAATAATTATAAACAAAAATTTTAAAATTTAATTAAAATTCTAATTTGATTGAAAAAGTTCGAAACAGAAATATAAAAATACTGTTAGAAAATTCATCCATAATCCCGGAACTACCCGAAAATCTGCAGTTGCTATACCGAGGCTTACTGCAGGACATGACTGCTTAGGAAAACATCTTCATAGAATTGGTGTATTAATGTCTGCTGAGTGTATATTGTGTTCTCAAGGTGTGGAAATGGACAGAGAACATTTTAACAAACTGTGTAGCTCTTCAAAATGGTCAAGATGTGACATCCAAGTATTGGCAAGCAAGAAGGAGAATAGCTTTATTGTTAGCTCCAGAGCATTAGCTACATTGTATTTTGTAAGCCCATGTTTTCCCTTTACAGAGATTTAGGCGCTCTCCCCCTACAGGGAAGAATTTGAACCATACTAATTTATTTACACTTGTTTTCGTATAGATGTAATTTTGGGTGGTGCGTGGTCAGCGTTCCGCCTCATACTGACATCTAGGAAACCAAGGTAGTACTAGGACGGGAAAATTCGGTAAATTTTGCTTAGAGGCCTTTTCATTCAGGCTTAAAGATTTTTTACGAGACTGAAAATCTTCAGACTCGGGACCCACGGCTTAAAGTTCCTCCCGGAGGACTTGCTCCTTGGATTTTTCCGTCCTAAAAAATCCATCGATCCCGGCCGGGATCGAACCCGCGACCCTCGGGACCAGAGGCAAGGGGCGTAACCACTAGTCCACCGCGGTTACATACATACATTAAAAAGTACATCCTCCCGGATGCTATTGAAGCTGCAACCCTGGGGGATCAGACGTAAGGATTTAATGACGATTTTTGAACTGTTTAATGAATTAATGATATTTACATATAGTTGTCAACACTGTTTGGTGAACAAGCAGACGCCCATACAGTCATTTGCATCTTACACTACTCTTTTAAAACAATGTTGTTCCTTTCACATTTTGTAATGTGTATATTTATTCAGCATGGCTAATTACAGTACCGAACAAAATAAGAACGCTAAGTAAAAACACACATATTATCATATGATTTAATTTTCAAAGTTTCCTGTAACCAAAAGAATAAACAAATACCATTATAATTTCTGTTCTTGCGTGAATTCCACTAAACGAGTATGCAACATTATTATCGGCATTCGGAGACACTATTCACAAAGACATTGGAAAAACAAAAATTCTCGGAATATCTAATATTTCCTTGCTGTTATTCATAAGCATAAGCAATTCATTGGCGCTATGGATTCCGGACGTCCATGGCTGTGCGGATATATGCTCTTCATAAAACAGATGACCACTTACCATCATCAGTAATTTGGCTTAGCTACAGTAAGTAGGCACCGTCTCTGGTCCCGAGGGTCGCGGGTTCAAACCCGGCCGGGATCGATGGACTTTTTAGGATGGAAAAATCCGAAGAGCAAGTCCTCCGGAAGGACTTTAAGCGGTGGGTCCCGAGTCCAGGCTCGTAAAAGATCCTTAACCCTGAATAAAAAAGGCCTCTAAGCAAAATTTACTCATCTCAACATCCTAGAAATACCTTAGTTTTCTGCTAGATGTCTCATTGGGTGGATTTCTCAACCAAAGTCTAAACCAATACCGCGGTTTTCCCATTTTTTATTGTTTCCATAACAACTATAAAATTGAAAATATACGGCAGTTAATTGCAAAATCAAATGTATGGATTATGTCTATGGTATCATAACAATATCTGTGAATTTCAATCATTTTATAGGTGTTGTGGAAACAATAAATACAATTGTAAAACTGGTGTTGTGGTTTAGACTTCGGTTGAGAAATCCACCCATTGAGTCGGTATGTTGACCGCATGCCACTTATGACATCTAGGCCCAGCCGTCCACCCCTTGGGATACCCCGGTCGTCATGACCATACTCCCAAGTCCTAGTTCTAGTCCTCCCTATCCTATGTTCGCGTCCACGTTCAAGTTCACGGTCCTTAAACCAACACCCCAGGGAGAGAGTGTTGGAGTTCGCAGTTCTGGGAATTGCTGAGCTACACAGTACATCAGGTCACTCAATCCTGACGAACCCACAGTTGGTCCACGGGCTCCATGAGCCTAGCCGGGAGGACTGCTGTCGCAGATCCACCGACCATTCCCCTGTTCTGCCTCCAGGGACGTGTCCTGCAGCCGTTGTGAGACCGGTTAGGGCTACAAGCCCAACAGTATGAGACTTTTAGTACATCCAGGTGCTCATCTCCTGGCGACCCCACAGTTTGTCGACGGGCCCGTAGGCCGAGCCATTTACGACATATATCGGCAAATAAGGCAACTAAAAATTAACTTCATCTAGTGACTCCTAAAAAAAGGAGAGGATATGGCTCAACAATGGACTACGCCATATACATATTGTGGAGGAGATCAACGGATGTATGCTGGTTCGAGTCCCCATGGTGGAAGAAAATGTATCATTGAATTTCAGCCTGTATAGAAACGATGGCCACTTAACATCGTGAAGAATTTAGTTAGCTACAATAAATAATGACCAACCTTTTCGCAGAGCTAAGGTCTTATATAGGTTCGAGTCCCCATGGGCAATGAAATTTTCTCATAGAATTTCAGTCTGTATAAAAAAATGGTCAGCTATAATAAGTAGTGTGGAAAGCAATGGGAAGCTACCACACCTTTAATTCCCTAGTAAAACTCCAAAGCATAGCATGAAAATGCTATGATTGCAGTGAAAGACCTGCCCTCGGGCAGAATTACTATGGATGGATGGATGGATAATAAGTAGCTGAAAGAGATGGACTTCTGGAGGAGGATTTCTAGAAATCCAAGAAGAAACAAAATTAGAAATACTAAAGTCAGAGAAATAATGGATGTTCAAAAATATGTTCATCGGGTTATTGAAGATAGAATACTGAAATAGTTTGGTCACGTAAGGAGGATGTCAGATGACAGGATACCTAAGATAATATGAAATTTTGAAGCGAAAGGCAACAGAAGAAAGGGAAGGTCAAACGAACAGTGGATTCAAGGAGTGCATAGGAGTACAATGTCGAGAGGATTAATAGATAGTTATTATCAGAGAATAGGGATTTATGGAGGAGTAAATTTTACAAGAGGTTCTAGGAAAACTACTGTCCTTCCATCCATGCATAGTAATTCTGCCCGAAGGCAGATCTTTCATTGCAATCATAGCATTTTCATGCTATGCTTTCAGCTTTTCTAGGGGAATTATAGGTGTGGTAGCTTCCCGTTGCTTTCCACACCGATGAAGGATGATGATGATGGCCGGATGATTTTCGGGGACTGTTGGGCCCTAAGCTCCCTGACATTTGTCTTAGAGGTGAGGAAAAACTTAAAAAAAAAACCTCTACCCAGGAGCCTGTCCCAACCGGGAATCGAACCCAGGCCCGCTGAGTGACAAGGCAGCACGCTACCTCGAGACTACAGCGGTGGACAAAACTACTGTATTGTAGAGAAATTCCTAACAGAGATAGGAAGAAGAAGAAGAAGAAGAAGAAGAAGAAGAAGAAAAATAAGTAGCGGCTACAGATTGAGAAAATTAGTTGTAACGGCTGGGGGATTACATGTCGCCATATACTAGCTGCACGGTCATCTACCTATAGAAAATGTGCATGAATATGTGAGGCCAAACCATGTCTTTTAGTTCCATTTTAGCTACATTTTAGCTACGTATGAAGTAAAAAAAAAGATGATCTGAAATATCTTGTCTGTGAAATGCAATATGACACAATAGAATTGTGAAACCTCAAAGTTCATAATATGAATATATCGTAAAGCAAGCTCAGTAAAGAATCACATAAAATATGTTATGACGAAATCGATGAGTAACGTACCGTATCGAAGATTCCATACAAGATGACTCAATTTTATGTATTGTCTAGATTACACAGTACATTGTTAAACTATCTGCACATTTTCTAAAAAAATGCTGATTTTTGCAAGATTGTATCTGTAATTCCTGTTAGTCAGCACTAAAAATGTAATAAGCTCACTAATAAAATGAAGGAAATTTCAAATATAACGTATCTCATTTCATTTCTTCTTCATATCGTTTATACATTTGTTCATTTATTATTGGTTCGGAAAGAATGTACACACTGAAGGCGATCTGACGAAAAGATTACTGAAAAATATTTACAAATCTTCTTAATACACAGCGAAAATGATCGTGATAAAATATATATATATATATATATATATATACTAGTATGTCCACCGCTGTTGTCTCGAGGTAGCGTGCTACCTTGTCACGCAGCGGACCTGGGTTTGATTCCTGGTCGGGGCAAGCTCCTGGGTGAGGTTTTTTTCGGGTTTTTTCTCAACTGTAAGACACGTGTTAGGAAGCTTAGGCCCAACGGTCCCCGAAAATCATCCGGCCATCATCATCATCATCATTATCATCATCCTTCACCGGTGTGGAAAGCAACGGGAAGCTACCACACCTATAAATCCCTAGTAGAGCTGCAAAGCATAGCATGGAAATGCTATGATCACAGTGAAAGACGTGCCCTCGGGCAAAATTACTATGAATGGATATATATATATATATATATATATATATATATATAATACCCTTCCAGGCATTTAATTTTCTTATCATGTCATATTAAGCTTGCATTGCTCAATGCCAAAAATTTCATTATCTTCTTGTTCTTCATCACGGTTTAGGCTTATTTACTAGCCTGTTCCGGCTCCTAATTGCTGCTGTTTCCATCTTTTCTTTGGTCTTCCCAAACTTCTTCTTCCTCGTGGTGAATAGCTGTATGCTGCTTTTGGTATTCTATTCTGAGTCATCCTTGCCAGGTGATCTTTCCAGTTTGTTCTGTAATTTTCTATTGTTGTGTTTAATTCCTCTACTTTTAGTTGTTGTCTTATTGCTGTGTTATGTTTTTTGTCTGTTCTTTGATATCCTGCTATTGGTCTGAGGAATCTCATTTCAGCAGCTTGTATTCTGGCTGATTGTTGTGTTATCACTGTCCATGTTTCGGATCCATAAGTAATAACAGGCACTGACATTGTCTTGTATAATTTCATTGTATGAGTCTTTCCTGGCTTTATTTTTCAAAGTTCTTTTTAGTGTTCCTGTTATATAATTAAACTTATTTATTTTGTTATTGATATCTGTTTCTGCTGTGTATGATATTTCGCAACCTAGGAAGTTATATCTAACAACTTGTTCTATTGGTTTATTTTCTAATATTATCTTTGTCCGAACTGGATGAGCGCCCTTGAAGGCCATTGTTTTTTATTTTTGTGAGGATATTTCCATATTATATTTTTTTTGATATTTCATTTAGTTTATATATCATTCTTTGTAGTTCGTCCTCTGTTTTTGCTATTATATTTAATTATTATAACATCGATAAAGCGCCACTGCTATAAAGTAAAAATATTCTCTTTAATTTGCTTACTTGTTATAGTGGCTACCAGGTGGCATTGAAGACCGAGTTCTCACTTCATCTCGTAATAATGGAGAATATATATAATAAGAAAAATACGTATTTATATTAGACTTGCCCGGTGATGTAATGGATATCACGCTGGAGACCGAATCCAGAGATCCGGATTCAAATCCCGCCCAGGCATTTATTTTTCTTATCATGTCATATATATATATGTACCTTCTTCAGACGAATAGTATTCGTGTACTGAAACACCTGTAACGAATTTGTATAAAAATAAATATGAAAACGTATTAATCTTTAACAGTTTTATTTTATTTAATCATTACACATAATAGGATTTTCATTCAAGATAAACACTAAATCATTTGTGATTACACGGACGTATTCGCTCAAAGTGGATCGAAATTCGACCATATTTAAATACCTTCACTTCCTATTATATTAGACATTATTTTTAAGTGTATGAGACCATAATCATCAAAATACTGTAGAAAATATATATTTACGTTGGGACCCCGTAACTGATGCGCGGGGCGATAGTATTCTAAACTTAGCACCCAGAATCATTTAGGACTAGTGGGTTAGCTACCATAAGTAGCGGCTCCACGTTGAGAAAACCAGCGATAATGGCTGGAGGACATGATATGCTGCCCACATGTCACCCCTTACATAGGCAGAGTGCTCGTCTGTTTCTGTGATTAACACATGTACCATAATTTCTTACCTGTAGTTTAACTGGGAGCTGTGGGCGACTGGATTTTTACTGTTTTTGCAGTTAAAAATGGCAGAGTGATGTTTTTGGACATGGCCTGTGTGCATCACATGTTTAAGTGGAAGAAATTTAACTGTTTGCACTATGGACATTTTTCATAACTACTGCCTTGCAGTGTTAAAAATGGCAGAACTTTCCAAACACATATTTTATTGATCACACGAAAGCTCGTCAATACCTACGAAAAAAAAGGGGGATATAAAGAAGAGAAAATGACACTTAACTGTTTTGCCTTATCGTATATATATATATATATATATATATATATACCCATCCATCCACAGTAATTCTGCCCGAGAGCAGGTCTTTCACTGCAACCATAGCATTTTCATACTATGCTTGCAGTTTTGCTAGGGAATTGTAGATGTGGTAGCTTCCCGTTGCTTTCCACACCGGTGAAGGAAGATGATGATGAAGATGATAATGATAAGGATGATGATGGCCATATGATTTCGGGGACCGTTTGGGCCTTAAGTTTTCTTGACATTTGTCTTACAGGTGAGGAAAAACCCCGATAAAAACCTCACCCAGAAAAACTGCCCTGACCGGGGATCGAACCCGGGCCCGCCCGCTACGTGACAAGGCAGCACGCTACCTCGAGACCACAGCGGTGGACTATATATATATACACACACTTGTATGTATGTGTCTGTATGAAATTGTGTGCGTGCGCGTGTTTGTGTGTACGTTTGCGTGTTAACACACTAGTACCTAATGAGTTGATGAAGATGGAACAAGTTCTGAAAAGCCTGCACTAAGTGTGCTCATAAATTCCCAGTACTTTTTGAGATAACAAAGTATAAATAAAACAAAAATTATAATTTAGTATCTGCTACGTAGTCAGTGTTCCACATTATTCTCAAAACACGTTTCCCACCGACCCCGTCCGGAAAACATTCGTCATTATACGATCCGTAATCATTTCACTCGCTCGCTTGACGTATGCGTTCTTTCAGCAGCAGATTAGGAACCTGTACACCTGTACCTGGTTCTGTGCAACCTGTTTCTTCATGAACCATCAAGCGAAAAAGTCTAGAAGTGTGAGGTCTGGTGAACGCGGAATGCCCTTCCAATACACCTGATGCCCACCTTAAAGTAGTCTTGGTGGAAAGGCCCTGCGGCTAGCCAAATTAATGACAAGCGGTGAGCGATTCCTTTTGGTTCTCCAGGATGTCCTAGAAAGGAGAACCCCGGGTTCCTGCTTAAGCATTAGCCCCGGTGTGATTTAGATATGATTAGATACCGGTATAATAATAAATAATAACGAATAACCATCATTCTAACCTGCATGGTAGCGACGGTGTGCTCCGACTTGTGTATGATTTCGTAATTTTTGAATATGGCGCTTGTGGCCGTCAGCCAATCAGAGGCTGGTGATTTTTAATGTGTGATTTTTTGTATTATTTGTTAGGATATCGTGATCGAATGATATCCATGGTGTTCTTAATGATTTTTTTAAGCTAATACTGAGATATTGTTAGTTTAGTTTAATTTAAAATTATTATTATCGCGAATTATGTGTTAGCCATTCGCGTGGCTGTCTGGGGATGCCACGCCCCTTTTTTGAAAATGTGTTATTTTGTTCGATTCGAAATATATAATTATATTATTTCTTTTCTGTGATATATTATGTGGTACTTGAATGCATTTGATGTATTTTCAATTAAGTTTGATTATTTAAAATGCCTAAAAAGCAATAGTGTCTCTGAGCCAATCAGGAAGCTGTGTGATGTTGCCACGCCTATTTCGTGGACTTGTAAATTTTTCGTTTAAATTTTTATCGCGAAGTTTGCACATTAGCAGCCCAAAGCCGATCCAGGGAAGTTCGCATCCTATGATGGAATAAAGTAAGTCCGAAAAACCAGCACCAAGTCGAAATGAAATCTTTCTCATCCTCTTTACCCGGCTCAGTGAAAATTGTATAATGGGATATATCCCATTGAGGTACTCACGTACAGTCAGAGCAAAGTGTGTTGATGAGTAATTTTATCAATTTATTTATTTATTTTTCTTTAATTGGCAAAGTACTTCCTTTGGATCACTCTTCCATGGTAATCGTTTTCTCTTAGAAAATACGGACTTGGAATCATGATATTTATGATTCACATTTATTATGCAACCTAACAATAATTTTAGATTACTCTTATGTTTTTTCTTTTTTTTTTCTTTTTGGAGCAATTGAACTGCTTTGTGTATTCTGCTCAACTGTACAGTTTACAGTGCTCGGGTTGGTACAGTGTACTATACTCCCGAAGAAAAACCTAAAAAAGAATGCGGCTGAGACGAACGCCAGGCGAATCTACGTTATATTGTACACTTCGAATACACAGTTTGCCAATGCGCTGTAAATATAATTAAAAAACCAATATAACATATAAAACTATTTACTTTCTTTATTCATTTATTTTACTGATGGAGTTGAGACCGTAAGGTCTTCTCTTCCACTTCACCAGGGTTAAATTATACACATAACAATTATGAATTATCTAAATATTGATTCCATCCATAGTAATTCTGCCCGAGGGCAGGTCTTTCACAGCAATCATAGCATTATCATGCTATACTTTGCAGCTTTACTAGGGAATTATAGGTGTGGTAGCTTCCCATTGCTTTCCATACCGGTGAAGGTTGATTATGATATTGATAAGGATCATAATGATGGCCGGATGATTTTCAGGGACCGTTGGGCCCTAAGCTTCCCGACATTTATCTTACAGTTGAGGAAAACCCCCGAAAAAAAACCTCACCAGGAGCCTGTCCAGACCGGATAAATGTTGATTAATGATACATAATAGATATAGGCTACACAAGTTGACAAGAGAAAGAAATATAATAATAATAATAATAATAATCATCATCATCATCATCATCTGCCTTTCAAGGGCCAAGTGGCCCGTTACGGTCTCCCGCCATCTCCGAAAAGGTCGACCCACAGATCTTCTGCCTCGAGGAATGTAGTGAAGAATTTGTTATGGTAATAATAATAATTATGGTAATAATAATAATAATAATAATAATAATAATAATAATAATAATAATAATAATAAGGGGCACGCCGTAGCGTAGTGGTTAAGGCACTGAGCTACAAGCCGGAGGGTCGAGGGTTCAAGTCCCGTTGGGGTCAGGATTTTTAAACTGACCCAAACCCTCTGGCGGCACTATGGCCCTGGGGTGGACTCAGCCTCTAACGGAAATGAGTACCAGACGCTTGTTCTGGGGTAAAGGCGGCCGTCACGCAGGGCTGACAACCCGGCTGACATCAAGTGCCGATTGTCAAGAAAAAGTGGGAGCCTTAACCTCCTACTACCCCAAGGGCCTCCTGAGGCCTGTTGTGGGATCACTTTACTTACTTTAAGGGGCACACGGTAGCGTAGTGGTTAAGGCACTGAGCTACAAGCCGGAGGGTCGAGGTTCAAGTCCCGTTGGGGTCAGGATTTTTAAACTGACCCAAACTCTCTGGCGGCACTATGGCCCTGGGGTCGACTCAGCCTCTAACGTAAATGAGTACCAGAAGCTTGTTCTGGGAGTAAAGGCGGCCGTCACGCAGGGCTGACAACCCGGCTGACTTAAAGTGTCGATTGTCTAGAAAAAGTAGGAGCCTTAACCTCCTACTACCCCAAGGGCCTCCGGGTCTGTTGTGGGATTAAAAAAAAATAAAAAATAATAATAATTATTATTATTATTATTATTATTATTATTATTATTATTATTATTATTATTATTATTATTATTATTATTATTATTATTATTATTATTATTATTATTATTATTATTATTGTACTGTATTGTAAGCCTACGTTTTCCCTTTACAGAGATTTAGGCGCTCTCCCCCGACAGGGAATAATTTGAACCATACTAATTTAGTTACACTTGTTTTCGTATAGATGTCATTTTTGAGAGGTCCGTGGTCAGCGTTCCGCCTCATACTGACATCTAGGAAACCAAGGTAGTACTAGGACGGGAATATTCCGTAAATTTTGCTTAGAGGCCTTTTCATTCAGGCTTAAGGATTTTTTACGAGCCTGAAAATCTTCAGACTCGGGACCCACGGCTTAAAGTCCCTCCCGGAGGACTTTGCTCCTTGGATTTTTCCGTCCTAAAAAATCCATCGACCACGGCCGGGTTTGAACCCGCGATCCTTGGGACGAGAGGCAAGGAGCATAACCACTAGTCCACCGCGGCCGACATTATTATTTATTATTATTATTATTATTATTATTATTATTATTATTATTATTATTATTATTATATGACATTTAAAATCTTTATAAGGTAGTACATAATAGATATAGGCTACACAAGTTGACAAGAGAATGAAATAATAATAAAATAATAATAATAATAATAATAATAATAATAATAATAATAATAATATTATTACATCCATGAAAAAGAAGAGGAACTAGACAGTATATTTAAAAATAGAAACATTGATATTGCAGTAACTACAGAGACTAAGAAGAAACTTAAAGGAACGAAAGAAACACAAAATTATGTACAAATATATAGCGGTGTCGACAGGAAAACCCATGGACAAGCTGGAGTAATGATTTGGATTAATAAAACCATAAGAAATAAAATTCAACACTACACTTACTGGAATGAAAGAATATTAGAGCTTCGACTGGAAATAAATAGAGGTAATTTGACAGTTCTTGGTGTATATGCACCAGAGGAAGGCCGTGAAGAAGACAATGAAGAATTTTATAAAATATTACAAGAAATTTATACCAAAATTAATAGAAATGATTACATTCTCATAATAGGAGATTTAAATGCCAGAGTGGGCAATGCTCAAGTCAACAATAATATTGGAACATTTGGCGAACCAACCAGCAATAGGAATGGGACAAGATTAACAGATTTTGCTATCTACAATGAACTGAAAATAACGAATACCTTTTACAATCATAGAAACATACATAAATATACCTGGCATCGTCAGGACTCAAAATCAATCATTGATTATTTCATTGCAAATAATAAGAATTTTTAAATTGTTTCTCGATGTCAGAGCCTACAGAGGATATGATATTGGTTCAGATCACTACCTAGTAGAAGCAAGAATAAGATTTCCACCAAGATGGTTAAAAAAGAAGAAACAACAACAGAGCATAGAACAAAAGTACAAGGTAAAATTATTTTATGATGACAGCATTAAATGGTTATATTCGAGAAGAATTCAGCAATATATGGCTACAACTCCAGAAAGTAATGATGTCGAAGAAGAATGGAAAAACATTAAAATGATAATTCAAAATGCAGCTAATGAAACTTTAGGAAAAGTAAATATACAACAAAGAAGAAATAGAACTCTAAAAATCTGGGATGATCAAATAAAACAATTGATTGAAGAAAAAAATGCAGCTTATAAAAAATATTTGAACACAAAGAAAGTAGAAAATGAAATAGAATTCAAACGCTGTAGAGCTATTGTTAAGAGGGAAATAAGAAAGAGACATAGGAAAACATGGTTAAATTTTGTTACACATTTAGAATCAGATTTGCATAAGCTCCAACCTAATGCCTTCAAAATATTAAAACATTTGAATAAAGATATTAAAGAATCTACCAAAATTAATTGCGGAGTAACAAAAGAAGATTTTTTCAATTATTATAAAAGTCTTTGGACTGACAATAGCTATGAAGATACAATTTTCCGAAATAATAATGAGACAGATTCCATAATATCATTGGAAGAATTGAACAATAGTTTAAAGAAATTAAAAATGGGAAGGCAACTGGCACAGATGGCTTGAATTCTGAATTGTACAAATATGCAGGCAAACAGTTCCATGAAAGACTGTTGTCCTTCTTTAATAATGTATTCAAAGATGCAGATATACCACAAGAATGGAAGACAAGCATTGTTATACCCCTGTTCAAGAAAGGAGACAAGAGAAAAATGGACAACTATAGGGGAATCAGTTTGTTAAACACATGCTACAAAATTTATGCAGACATTTTAAATGGAAAATTGAAACGTTTCAGTGAAAAATTCCTTATGGAATGTCAAAATGGATTTAGGAAAGGACGATCTTGTATTGATTCAGCATTTTCTGTTAAAACTATTGCTTGAAAAAAGAAGAGAATTCAACTTAGAAACACATTTTTCTTTCATAGATTTTGAAAAAGCATTCGACACAGTCAAGAGATCAAAACTCTTAAATATATTGGAAGACAGAAATATACCAAATTTACTTCGGCAGAACATACAAAATATATACAAAGACGACACCATAAAGATTAAATTAAATAACAGATTTTCTGAAGAAGGAATTATAAATCGTGGTGTGAGACAAGGCTGCCCCCTATCCCCAACACTCTTTGCAATTTATATCAATGAAGTAATATGTTGCTGGAACAAACATATAAATTTGGAATAAGAATATCAGAAAATAGAAAATTAAACACCCTATTGTTTGCAGATGACCAAATAATAATAGCAAATTCCGAAGATAATCTACAGAAAGGTCTGTATGAACTTAACAAAATTACAGAAGAATATGGATTAAAGATATCTACAGAAAAAACAAAAATTATGGCATTTCAAGGTGTAGATCCTGTCAGAAGTAAAATTGTACTGGACAATAAAATTTTGGAGCAGGTGAATAATTTTACATATCTAGGATGCAATATCTCATATGAAGAAGAAAAGGATGTAAATGCAAAAATATCTAAATTTTTAAGAATTTTAGGGTTAATAAATTCTATCTTCAAGCCACAGTTAGTCCAAAAGCATTCAAGACTGAAAGTGTATAAAACACTGGCTCTTCCAACTCTTTTGTATGGTAGCGAAGTATGGACGTTGAAACAGAAGGATATACAGAGACTTAGATCTGCTGAAATGAGATATCTTCGGAGGACTGCAGGATACACACTACTAGATCACAAAAAAAATGAAGACATCTTAGAAGAATTACACATGGAATCTTTAGAAAACAAAATTTCTGATTATAAGTCAAGATGGATACAACATGTTCATCGAATGGAAGATCACAGAATACCCAAACTAATGTTAAGATATCAACCTGCAGGAAGAAGAAGACCAGGACGTCCACTCAAAAGACTTCTGGATGGTGTTTCTCTTGAGGCCGAAACAGGTCAACAAATGGCCTAAATTCGTGAATGTTACTATGATGATGATGATGATGATTACTGTTATTATTATTGTTATTATTACTGTTATTATTATTATATTATTATTATTATTATTATTATTATTATTATTATTATTATTATTATTATTATTATTATTATTATTATTATTATTATTATATAACATTTAAAATCTTTATAAGGTAAGGGAGAGGGCATTGTACATTCACTTTTACTCGTAGAACGTTCGCATTTGTTTATTCCAATGGTCTATATAGCACGACAGTCCACCGCTTTGGTTTCGAGGTAGCGTGCTACCTTGTCACGCAGCGGGCCCGGATTCGATTCCCGGTCGGGACAGGCTCCAGGGTGATATTTTTTCGAGTTTTTTTCCTAACCTGTAAGATAAATGTCAGGAAGCTTAGGGTCCAACGGTCCCCGAAAATCATTGGCCATTATCAATATCATCCTTATCATTTCACACGTGTGGAAAGCAACGAGAAGCTACCACACCTATAATTCCCTAGTAAAGCTACAAAGTATAGCATGATAATGCTATGATTGCTGTGAAATACCTGCCCTAGGGTAGACCACTATAGAATAGGATATAGCACGACAATGTAACTATATTTATATTAATGTTAAACGTGCCATGAAACATACGAAAATATTTTTTGCACTAATATTTAAACTTAGAGTAAAAGAGGACATTCATTACTTTGGTAAAGGCCATTACAATTCTGAGAATGAGCAAAGATAGGCATATGTTGCCAAATAATAAGTAATTATTTATTTAACAAAGTCACGCAATTTCTACTCGTTTGTGTTCAGTTGATTTTATTAGAAATATGAATTGGATTAAACCAATGTATCTAAAGTGATATACTGCCAATTTCGTTGTTAAATTCAGGAAGAGACAGAGAGTATCTGGAGGATATAGACACTGAATCAATTCTTAAAGGGAAAGATATGTCATCTCAAAGAAAGTGCGGCGGACGTATTAGGAAAATAAAAATAGTGTAATTACGAGAAAACGCAGATATTCTAACTGGTTACACGAGAAAAAAGGCTGTTACAATACATAGCTATGGAGGTAACGTGATCAGAAAGACAATACCGTCTGTGGAAAAAGTAAATTATTTATTACAAGTGAAAACAATACAATGATTGTAGAACTAATGTTACAAGAATTTTAGAAATTGTGTGCGTCTATTGACATTCGCGAAGATTTCTCTTACAAACCACTTCCTGAATTAAAAATTGTTAAAAACATTTTTTAAATCACTTTTTCTACAGACATTTTTCTCTAACACTGCAAAAACCGAATAAACGTAGCTATTGAGCTTCTTCTCGTGAGAATATTTTAATGTATTTTCATAAATCTTCTTCTTCCTCATCCCTCCAAGTATTAGGCCAAGGCCTGTTACGATCCTATAGAAAATTTTCCTTCCAGCGTTTCATAGGACGACCCAGATATCTTCGTCCTCTTGGTATATAATTATAAATAGCTTTGGGGATCCGATTTGAACTCTTTCTTTCAAGATGGTGTTTCCAATTTAGTTGGCACTGTTTAGTATATTCCAAAATTGGCGTAGTCTTCAATTCTTTTAAGATATTGGTGTTCCTTTTCCGATCCCATCTGGTGTAACCCGCTGTTCTGCGCATGAATCTCATTTCACAAGCCATTATTTGCTTTTTTTCATGTTGTCTTTTTTGTGTCCATGCTTCACTACCATAGCTCAACACTGGTCTAGCCGAAGTGTTATATAAACTTAATCTGGTTTTTTTGTACAAGGGATCGTTTCATAACTTGATTAATAATTCCCAAGCTTTTATTATAACTAGTAATGTTTTCAGGGATATAAATCTTCATAGATCCTAATTATTAGTAGAGACCGAAAACAACCATTACATATAATATATATATATATATATATATATATATATATATATATATATATTATTCATTGTTTCAGGATTGTTTTCTATTACTGACACAGGTATCCTCAACCAATTTTTTTTTCTTCCATACTTCTCCGTATTGCGTATCTGCTTCTGCCATGTTTATCTTCTTTATGTTGTCTTGGATTCCCTTTATCAATGTTGGCTTTGATCTACCATGTTTCCCTTTTCCAGGAGGTATCCATTTCAGTCTTCTTTGTTTGTTTCTGTGCCCTTCTTCTCATTATATATCCATACTATCTTAGTTGGATTTCTTGAATCTCTTGTACAATATAATTTTCTACGTTCATTATTTCTCTTATTGTATTATTTCTTTATTTATTTAATATGATATTCTTGTCGATCTTCTTAAAGAGTCCATTTCTGTGACAAATAATTTATTTCTGTGTTTTTGCTTCAACGTCCATGTTTCGCCACAATATATATATATATATATATATATATATATATAATACACAAAATGTTTCAGAATAAGTATTAAAGCCTTCTAGGGGTTATAGAGGGGACTTAGTAGATAAAGTTTTGATAAGGAACCCATGTCCGGAAACTTACTATTTCGATGTAAAATAGATTTGAAGATCGAAACACAATGGGGTGATATAGTGTGTCTTGTGTTTCATAGTAAGTATTACAGACTTCTAGGGGTTGTACTATAAGTGTGGTTCCATGTGGCGACCCTGTTGTTCGTTGCACGCATGTTTTCATACACACGGCCCACAAGATCTGGTGTGTGCTCAATATTTCTGCTGCGCCAGAATTCGTGCAAGAAGATCTTCCTCCAACTTGACAGGTGCAGTACAATTCCTAGAAGGCTTTAATACTTATTCTGAAACACACAGAACACGGTATCAGATAAGGCCTATTGTGTTTCGATTTTCAAACTTATTTTACATCGAAATGGTACGTTTTCGGACGTGGGTTCCTTATCAAAACTATATCTACTAAGTCCCTCTACAACCCCTAGAAGTATGTAATACTTATTCTGAAACACCATATATGCATTAGATTGGATATTAATAAATTGCTAGTGTTATCTCCATGTAAATATTTCAAAAATCGTTATTAACCCTTCTATTCTTCATATTTGCTAACTACATTTAGTCTCCAAAATATATATTTCGTTATCTTAGTTTCATAAAATTATGAATAACTTGTCAAGACATAACTGTAGGAAAATAGTATTAGGAAAAAGTCTCCCACCCAGAAACACCCTAAACTACTCGAATTCCTCACTAACTAACTCATTGGCACTACTATCGAACCTGAAACTTCATCGTCGCGCGGACGTAAGCTCTCCATACATTCTTCTATTGAACTAATGTTTAAAATCATCCCCTGTATAATTTGCCTTCATTAAAGCATGGTTAATATTATTCTCTCATCTTATTCATTGTCTAATTACATTTCCCTGCATGAAGTTTCCAAGCTCATTTTCATTTTTTATCATCATCATCATCATAGTACATTCACGAATTTAGGCCATTTGTTGACCTGTTTCGGCCCCAAGAGAAACACCATCCAAAAGTCTTTTGAGTGGACGTCCTGGTCTTCTTCTTCCTGCAGGTTGATATCTTAACATTTGTTTGGGTATTCTGTGATCTTCCATTCGATGAACATGTTGCATCCATCTTGACTTATAATCAGAAATGTTGTTTTCTAAAGATTCCATGTGTAATTCTTCTAAGATGTCTTCATTTTTTTTGTGATCTAGTAGTGTGTATCCTGCAGTCCTCCGAAGGTATATCATTTCAGCAGATCTAAGTCTCTGTATATCCTTCTGTTTCAACGTCCATACTTTCATTTTTTCATTTTTTATTCGTGCCATATGTCCGGCTCATCGAAGTTTATGAAAAGTAACTATTTTATTACATCTGACTTCCCATAAGACCAGGTAGCTCAATGATATCTATATATACTCCATTCAACTGTCTGCTTCGTCCCTCTTTGGTCCAAAAAATTTGTCTAAAAACATTATTCTCAATATTTGCAATATTCTATCTTCATTTACATTGACAATGTTTCGCATCTATGTAACTGAAAGAATAACCGTTTTATATATTTTCTGGTTTAATTTTTTGTGAGAATATGGAGTGACAAAAAAGTCCCTTTAATATTTAATAACATGCATTTCTAGAATTGAGTCTATGTTTAATTTCTTTCTGCACATAATTCTTGTTTTTAATTACTGTTCCTAGGAATATATTTGAATTCAGTCACTTCTTCAACATTTCCCTCATTTGTTATTAATTCAGAAAGTTTAATTTTATAATCCGACTTCGCTGGTTTACGGAATAAACCTTTCTTTTGTTAATTGAATTATAAGATAAACAATTACATTACGGGAAAGTAAACATGGCGGCTGCCAAGCTGATTTTTAATAAATAATTCGAGTTTCAGGCAAATCCACAATTCTATTGGCGGGGCAAGAGGTACTATTCCAGGATTCTTAGCCAAATTTTGGAATTCCTTAGATTTGGACAGGGTGTATCTTTCTAGAATTGCCATCGCTGCCATTAGAGGATCAATTTCAATTTTAAGAAACCATTTTTACAAAATTGCTTTATAGTTTGTGTACTTCAATTAGGCCTACAAGTTGAATTTTTAAAATATATTTACAAAATGTATTTCATCTATTACAAAATTAATTGTCTGTATCACTTTGTCCTTGAGGCAATCCTCTAATGAGGAAAGTTTTATATAATAATATAAAAAAATAGGGTCAAAATAAGTGTGGGTATGTGTGTGATACAAGGTTTAAAATCCCTCTCCCGACAAGTCGTGCCACTATAAGAACATAAACATACCTATAAAGTGAGAGTTTAAACTACGATCATGAGATTAGATTAGAAGATAAGTCCGGGCAAAAATGTGTAGACCCTTTCGCGTCCATAATTTAATCATCCCTGGGAAAAACCACGAAAGTCCAAAACTGCCACAAAGAAGATAGGTCGATATATATGTTTCTTTCCCAGTGAGCTTCTACCCTTTTAGCCAAACTTTACAATCTTTCAGAAACAAAATGAAAATAAAATTATTAACAGAAACATCTCACTGATATTACTTTTTTTAACAATTAATAATTTGTTCTTTCTTTTTCATTATTTAATAAAAATATAATTAAGATTTGTCAATATATTTATCTAATGTCTTATATATAAGCGATAGAATAATCCATTAAAGTTTATCACTTTCTTTGTATATATTTTTTCTTTTCTTTTTATGTATAGTAGATTCGAGCTGTTATTCCTATGAGTATACATTCCTCCATTAGTTTAATTTTAATTGTATTTAATTTTATTGTATTTTAGATATAAATTTCATTATTGTTCAGTTTGACCAGATAATTGTTTAGTATGTACTATTATTGTAATTTTTTGTATTTAAATGTAACATATGTTGGTCCTGGTGAGTGGAAGAGAAGATAACATGGACTTAACTCCACCAGGCTAAATAAATATATTCTAAATCTATCTATTGTATACCTAAAGCAAAAATTGTCTATTATAGCAAATATAATGAAGAATTGATTCATCTTGTTATTACCATATGAAGTAGCATAAAGAACAGTATATATTAAGATAATATAAACAAATGGAACAAATTGGCTTATCTGGTTTTTCCCGGGGATGAGTGAATTGATCTCAGACCTAATCATATAAGTTGTTAAAGAGCGTCATTAAATAAAATACCACACGTCTAAAAATAAGGAGAGAAAGATGTCTGTTTTAAAAGTTGTTAGGTCTAAGTATAAAAAATGTCTCGCTGTGTAAAACAAGTATGGGGCAAGGACACCAGTATGTGATACAGCTATACGGGAAAAAAAGTGCAATGAATCATGAGAGCCTTCAATACGCTATCATTAACTGGTGCACTCTCTTTCATTACAGTCTTCCATCTTCAACGTCTACTTACAGCAAGCTTGCCAACAAATCACCAGCAAATACGAAGAAGGCTAACTGATAAAATTTATCAAAACGGTACTATATCTCCCTCACCCCATACACTTTCACTTTCCCTATTTTTCATTCTCCCCCTCTCTTCTCTTTCTCTCTCTCTCTCTCTTCTCTCTCTTTCTCTTTTTCTCCTTCCCTTTTCTATCTCTTCTGTCTCTCTACCCCCAACCTCTTCTTTCTCTTACTTCCTCTTTCTCTCTTCTTCTCTCCTTTCCTCCTCTCTTTCTCTCTTTTTTCTCTCCTTTGTTATCTCCTTTTCTCCTCCCTCTTTACTCTATCTCCTCTCTCTGTTGTACTCTCTCTTACCCACCTTCGCTCTCTCTTTCTTTCTCCTTCCCTCCTTCTTTCATTTTTCTTTTCTGTTTCTGTCCTTTTCTCCTCTTTCTCTGTCCTTCGTTCTATCTTTCTCTCTCCCACCTCTTCTCTCTCTTTTTTTCTTTTATTTGCCATTTATTTTCTCTTCTCTTTCCGTCCTTTATCCTCTCTTTGTTTTTCCTTCCCTCCTTTCTCTTTCCTTTCCTTTTTCTCTCATTTTCACCTCACTTTCTGTCCTTCGTTCTCTCATTCTCTCCCCTTCCTTCCTTCTCTCTCTTTCCTTTTTTTCTGTCTTTATTTCTCTCACCCTCTCCCCTTCTTCCCCTTATGTGTTCTGTTTCCTTCTCGCTCTCCTTCCTACCTCTTACTCTCTCTCTCATTTTCTCTCGTTTTCTCTTCTCTTACTCTATTTTGTTCTCTTTATTTGTCTCTCCTTTGTACTCTCACCTCTTTTTATCCTGTCTTTCTCTTACTATGATCTTTGTATTTCTCCTCTCTCCTTGTCTCTCCTTTGTTCTGTCTTTCTCTCATATGTTCTATCTCTTTTTCTCCTTTGTTCTCTCTTTCTTTAACCTTCTCTCTTTCCCTCACTTTCCATTTCTTTTTCTCTCTTAAGTCTCTCGTTATCTCTTCTTGCCTCTTATCTCTCATTTTATTTTTCTCCTCTTTTCTCTTACCTTTCTCAATTTTTTTTCTCTTTGTCTTTCCTTTCTCTTATTCTCTCTTTCATTTTCTCTTCTTTTTTCTCTCTCTCTCTGTCCCTCCTTCGTTCTCTCCTTCTCCCCCCTTTCTTCCTTCTCTCTTTCACTCTCCTCTCTCTCTTTCTTATTCCTTCCCTCCGGTTATCTAAAATTCTCCTTTTCTCCTCTCTTACTCTCCCTTTCTCTCACCCTCCCCACCATTCCTCTCCTTTCATTACATTTTTCTCTTCTATCTTTTTTCTCATCTCTTTCTGTTCCCTGTCCTCTTAACGTTCTCTTTCTCTCTTTCATCATCTCATTTTCTTTCTCTTTTTATTTCCTCTCTTCTCTCACTCTCCTCACTCTCTCTCTCTCTCTCTCTCTCTCTCTCTCTCTCTCTCTCTCTCTCTCTCTCTCTCTCTCTCTCTCTCTCTCTCTCTCTCTCTCTCTCTCTCTCTCTCTCTCTCCCCCCTTCTATCACAATCACTTTCATTTCCTCTATTTTTCTCTTTCCAGTAAAACTACAAATATTTTGCCTTCTTTTTAATAGGTCTATCGTAGTCTAGAGTCGTTGCTGCTGACGAAGCGGACGATCCCCGATCGGGACGAGTTCCTTGTGTCAAATTTATAGGAACTAAAAACCACATCATTAAAAAAATGTTAAAAAAGTTATTAATTTCACTCTCCACATTAAACTGCGAGGTTAAATACCTGAGATTTAAAAAGTGTTCTAATGACTAACTCACTGCTACCTATTGAAACCGGAAGTTCACGATCGCGCTTACTTAAGTTCTCCATGTATTCCTATCCACAGCTTATGTTTTCCAATCATTGCCTGCATCATTTAAATACATCTAACTTAGAGTTTTGTTAAACTCTAAATACAGGGTGGTCATAAAGTCTCGATCCATTTTCAAGAAATAATGAACTCAGTTTGATGATTTTTATGTATGTTTATTGTCAAGGTATGTATACATGTTTATCGTATTTCAACATGACCTCCGTCCATTTCGAAGCATTGTTCCAATCGTTCGAGAGTAGCCCGAAAGACGTTTTGAAGCAAAGCTGGTGGAATAGTCATCACTGCATTGCGAATTCGAGTCCTAAGATCCTGGAGATCCCGTACCTTTGTCTTTTACACCTTCCCCTTTATGAATCCCCAAGCAAAGAAGTCCAGGGGCCATTCTGGTGTAGCTGTGGTTCGAGGAATAACTTGAGCATGTCAAGATAATTGTCTGTTCTGCGAACATGAAGGGTCCATACACTGTGGTCTTCATAATTTCAAGCCATACATTCACTTTGGGTGTGTTTCGGTACCCTATATTCAGGTGTTATGCTTATTAACTTTGCCACAGATGTGGAACGTGGCCTCATCACTGAACAGGATGTGATCCATAAGGTCCTCATTGTGTGCAGCCGCTATTAAATCATAACACGCAGCCTGTCGAGCTGCGTAATCTTCTGCGTTTAATTTGTGGAGCACCTGAATATGGTATGCTTTATTTTCAACGTAAAGTGTAAAACTTTCAAAATCATTTATTTTGGCACATCTAACTCATTGCTTAAACGAAGACTTGATGCTCTCAGGCTTCTTTCGATTGATTCTCTGATTCGCTGAACAGTCTCTTCTGGTACAAAATATCTACCGGAGCGTGGTTCATCCGCAACGTTCCCAATTCTTTGAAATTTGTTGTAAAGTAACTGGATGTTTGCTCGTGTTGGTCCTGGTTTGTGAAATCTCCGAGTGAACGCCTGTCGCACCTCGGTATAAGATAATCCGCGCACTCGCGCACTAACAACATACACACGTTCTTCTATCGTCAGCATGCTTTTAGATTATGCTAAAAGAAAAAGGAAAGAATTACGTTAACACAGAAATGGATCGAGACTTTATGACCATCCTGTACATTAGACATTATAGCGGTCGTTGAAATATTAGATTGTATTGGAGCGTATATTAAGATATCCTGCGAACTCCATAATGTTATATCCCAATTTAATTTTACAGTTGGGTGCTTGTTTCGTAATAACTTTCCGTGTTTATTTGTAACTTTACAGGAGTCTGGTGCTGCAAGTAGGAATTTATAATCAGCTTACGATGAACTGAAGTTGAACAATGCTTTTTACTAAACAGTATATAAAATTATTATATTATCAAACAAGCAAACTAACTTTTAAATGGTCAAATATAGCGATGAGCAAATAGAAAATCAGATTAAATAATATTGTAATTACATAAAGATAACGTGATGTTATCAAAAGCTTTAGGAGACCTTCTTCTTCTTCTACTTCATGAAATTAGGCCTTTTGACCTCATTTTCACATCAAGTGGGATTTAATAAATCTTCCCATCTAGTAAATGGGCGTCCAACACTTCTATCTGCTATTGGTTTGTACTTTAATAACAGCTGAGGCCTTCTTTTAACATGTCCACACAAGTTGTATCTCATGTTGTCAATTCTATTTGTTAAATTTAAATTATTTAAGGTTTTTCTAAAATCTTCATTTCTTATTCTGACCTAAATTGTCACACCTGCTTAATGAAAGTAAGAACTTAATTTCTGCAGTTTCTATTTATCTTCTGTCTGAATGGTTAAGTGTCCAATTTTCACTTGCATATGTTAAGACCTCTGAGATAATATTATGTAAAAGCTTTTATCTATCAAGTGAATCGGTACAATATCACAGCTTAGGAACAGGAGTTCACCCGAAACCAAAATTTAAAAGTATATCTAGCGGCCGGAATATTCAAATTTTCGCACGGAAACTCAGTAGGTCCTGTTTACTATTGAAATAATACGAGTATAATATCCTCTAAAAATAGAGAAATTCGACCATTAGACGTTGGGATTTTCCAGAAACCCGAAATTAAATAATTCATTTTTGTTTTCAATGCGGTCTGACACACTTAAGGTATCTTGTACGGGAAATTCATGCATATCCATTTTAAGGATTAATAAAACAAATATACACCGTGTCCATAAATATAGCATCATACTTTAAACTACTACTACTTCGCTTTCGATAATCGTATCTAAATGAAATTGGTGACAATCAAAAGAGAAACTCATAAAGTGTTTCTGTACCTCATAGACATTGAATGTGGCCCTCACGAGAGACGCTGCAGACATCGAGGCGATATTCCCATTCACGCCACACACCCTCCAACATACGTGAAGAAATGGACTGGGTGGCAGCAATGATACGAATCTGGACTTCTTGCAGGTTTTGAGGCAATGGGGGTACATAGACACGATTCATTATGTAACCCCATAAAAATAAGTCATAGACTGTCAAGTCAGGTGTCCTCGCCAGCCACTTGTTTCGGCACGTCCAATCCATCTTCCTGGAAGCCGGTCATTCAGATGTTTCCGAACATGCAAATGCCAATGAGGAGGCACTCCATCTTACTGGAAAATACATTAATTGCCTTCTTGTTGTTCCAATTGTGGAAATAACCATTCAGTGAGCATATCAAGATAATTTGCACCGCTCACAGTGGCCTCTAGAAAGAAAAATGGGCCATAGACTTTACGTTTCGATCGACACAAAAGACATTCACTTTGAGGGAGTCTCTATCAACTTCCACAATGGTGTTTGGATTCTCACTCCCCAAATCCTAACATTATGCCTGTTCACCTTTCCATTAACGTCGAAAGATGCCTCATCACTGAAAATTATTTTTTTCCGACAGTCCTTCATTATCCTCCATTAGTGCCATGAAATGCTCAGAGAAATCTAAACGCTTTGCATGGTCATCATATTTTAACTTATTCACTAATTGGAGTTTGTAGGGGTGGAACTTCAGTCGTGTACATAGGATCTTAGATACGGTGAATTTAGGGATGTTTAACTGTTTACTAGCTCTACAGACAGACTTCTTGGGACTACGTACAAAAGCCTTCCGCACTTGATCCACAATTCCTGCATCGACAGGTGGTCTCCCTGAATGGCCTTTCCATTGAATACATATGCAGCCACGACTCACAAAATCACGGTATCACTTCAAAATTGACTTGTGTGTAGGAGCCTGATGTTGAAACCTTCGCCTAAAAGCACGCTGGACCAGCACCGGACTCTGCGTGGTGTGATATTCCAAAACACACCAATTACGTTCTTGGAGGTTCGTCATAACTCCTTAAAACTTATTTCATAACTTCTTTAATAACAACACAATTTAAAAGGTACAGCAAATATTCACGTTTAACTTATTTGCTAAATATCCAACAAAGAGCCCATATGGACCACAAAAAAACATGATTAAATTTAGTTTAGATTCTGTATTGTTGTCCATTATTCTCCATAGATGACGCTGTTAACACAAAACTTTTTGAGTTCTCTTTTGATTGTCACCAATTACATTTAGATACGATTAACCAAAGTGACGTAGTAGCAGTTTAAAATATGATACTATATTTGTGGACACGGTGTATGTTCCATAAATCACCAAAATCGAATAGTTTTTGCGTGATGGACATTTTTAAGGTGTACAATTACCGCTGTGGTCTCGAGGTAGCGGGCTATCTTGTCACGCAGCGGGCCCGAGTTTGATCCCCGGTCGGAGCAGTTTATCTGGGTGAGGTTTTTATCGGGGTTTTTCCTCACCTGTAAAACAAATGTCAGGAAAAATTTAAGGCCCAAACGGTCCCCGAAATCATATGGCCATCATCATTATCATTATCATCATCATCATCCTTCACCGGTGTGGAAAGCTACCACACCTACTATTCCCTAGTAAAGCTGCAAGCACAGCATGAAAATGCTATGATTGCAGTGAAGGACCTGCCTTCGGGCAGAATTACTATGGATGGATTACAATCTAGACTACAAAACAAAACTTAAAAAACGGAAAGTGAGAGGGAAAGAGATATAGTAATATAAAGATAAAATGTTAAGATGACTGTACATAGGCAATAGTTTGAAAACGAAAGTCTGGATGTGTGGTTTGAACCCCAGAGGACTGTGTTACAGTAACGAGCGGTGGAACCTGCAGATAAAATGTGGAACGTTTCTTAGTACGACCTGAAGGTGTCCAATTACCTTAACATGCTAGCAAAATAAAACGTAAAACTGTGCTACTGGTGTACGTTAACTAGTTCCCTGGGAAGCATTTCAATCCACAGTTAACAATAAGTATTACTACTCTGCAGATAGTTAAAATGGGGATCACATCGAATTAATAAAATATATACAGAATGTTACAGAACCTCAGCTACAGACTTCTACGAATGACAGGTCATACAAACAGGATCTATTTCTTAAGAAGGAACATAATACACTGTATGCAACGCAAACCTGGACTGTCACAATGTCCGTCGCCGTGACGTGGTCGGGGAGTCCCTACCTTCCACTCCGGCGACCCGGGTTCGATTCCCGGCTGGGTAGGGGATTTTAAATCTCCACCTTGGGTCTGGGTATGTGCCTTGTCCTTGTGTTTATATGTGAGAATAAAATAAAAGTTAACAAAAAAAGTTGAAACGAAAAGGTAAAATAAAATGTAAAACGAAATGGTAAAAAGAAAAAAGGTAAAACCAAGAAGGAAAAAACAGTAATTCTAAAAGAAAGAAAAAAGATAGGAATTCATATTTTCTAATATATAAACGCTGCTACGCCTAAATAAATTAATTGCATTTTTATATTTAGCTGAATAAGTAAACAAAAATAATTATAAGTTTATATCTTCATTATGTTCACCGCTGTGATCTTGACGTAGCGTACTGTCTTGTCACGCAGCGGGCCCGGGTTCGATCCCCGGTCGACAGGCTCCTGGATGAGGTTTTCTCGGGATTTTTCCTCACCCTATAAGACAAATGTCAGGAAGCGTAGGGCCCAACGGTCCCCGAAAATCATCCAGCCATCATCATCATCATCTTTCATCGGTGTGGAAAGCAGCAACGGGAAGCTACCACACCTATAATTCCCTAGTAAAGCTGCAAAGCATAGCATGAAAATTCTATGATTTCAGTAACAGACCTGACCTCGGGAAGAATTACTATGGATCGATGGATGGATCTTCATTATTTTTAGATACCCCGTGCTAATTACCCGGCGTTGCCCAAGAAATTACTCATCCCTATCTTCTTGGCATTAATTAGCTAAAAGACAAAAATTATTATTGTGAGTTATCCGCAAGAGATAGACATATGCCGTCGCGGACTTTTTTGTAGAATTTTTTTTTTTAGATATTCAGTTCTATGTAGATTAAGTTGGTGTATTTTGTTATGGTTTAAGCAGGGTAAGCCATTTTAATCGCCCAAAAGTGCACTGATATCCCTTTTTTTTTAGCTGCGGCCCTATAATACGTACGGCAATATGTTTACAAGGGAAAGTTGGACGAAACGGGGTACGTAAGTTTAATTAGTTATTCTAAAAGGTAAAATTAGCAGAAAATTCATTTTGCAGTACTATGTAAGGATACTTTGTTAAAATCTACATACATTTTAAAATTTTAATAAACCATGTGTTTACCTTAAAATAAAATATTTTCTAATTAAAGCATAGTACCCTGTTTTGTAGGACAGATGGGATAAAAACAGGGTACCAACAAATTATTTAATAATTATTAATAATTAATTTGCACTAACCATAAATTAAGTGTTATTTCATGTTACAATATATATTCAAATACTGTAGCTAATATTTTTTTGCAAATGGAATGAACTTATACTCAGGTTATATTTCTTTGATATCACTGATGAACATGATTTTTCTCTCATGAGTACCAATAGTTGTACCTAATGCAGTTTTTATCGTGTTTTTCAAATATGTATTCGGAATTTCTCCATCGCCCACAGTTTTTTATTTCAATTTCAATTAATGGATTTAAATAATTATTTTCTGCTTAACAAACATTAAAAGGATTACGTCAAATTCAAGTGGTGTACCCTGACTTGCAATCTGCAATCAGACCAGTTCCACATTGCAAAGAATTATCCATACCGAAACCTCCAGAACATGTCACATTAGATGAAGAGAGCTCAGATTCTGATGGAAGTAAGGAAGAAGAAGAAGAAACAGATTTTGGTGATACAACTTTTGAAAAAAGCTGTTCATCTGAGCCTCATTTATTGACTCAAGAAGATCTTAACGATCTCATACGAGATTTAAAGTTATCCAGAAACCAGTCTGAAATGCTTGGTTCCCGGCTAAAAGGATGGAATCTCTCGGAAACCTTGCGTGATGGAGAAAAACCAATATCATATTGAATTCAAGAGGAAAAATACTATCAGAATCACATATTTTTCTTTCTGAGACAAAAAAAAAGTTTCTTTTTTGTTGCTCAGTGTATTCAGAACTAATTGTGTATTTATTTTTTATATCTGTACAGAGAAAAAATAAATGCGTTACTAAAGGGGGAGGATACAACTAAATTCAATAGCACAACATATCTCGTAAATGCCCTTTGCATACCAGCCTGTGGCTGGCCTCACATCTACGTGTTGATCACTGATGTTAACCACGCTCGAGGCCAAAAAGTTTGTTTTTCTGAACCAAACTCGGCGTATAATAATCAGGTAAGAAAAGTAAGCTTACGTTTGTTAATCAGGAAAATCGGACCAATTAAAATGCAGTTCAATTTGAAGTGATTTTTTTTTTAAATCACTCTTGCAGTCGCAAAGTCAATTTTTTCGTAATGAAAAAGCGGTACATACCATTAAAACAAAACGAGAAAGGATCTCCAAAATCAACTAAATCGGGCCATAAAGAATTGTGGATTCGCCTGAAAACCGTAATTTAAAATCCCTCTAATGGATGTCATGTTTTGTTCTCTCGCAACATATTGGCTATCCCAGACTTAACGAAAGTAAGATATATTTCGTAAACCAACAAAATTAGACAATACATTTGACTTTCTGAGGAATTTGCTTTGTTTACACAATTCCTGCATGACGGAATTTTTTTCTTTCTATAAATATACTACAAGCTAATTTTACTACTATCTGTTTATTACTTACTTCATAAAATATTCCACAAATGAAAATCATTCAATTGGAATCCATTTACTCATAATAACAAATACTAGCGGTCGTAGAAGCACAAATTGCATTCATTTCGTAAACCACTTTAATTAACTGAATTAATCAAAACCATTATTGTGATTGTTCCATTTTACTTCGTTTCAATTGTTTTGTTTTAAATTTAAAACTAAAACTCCATTAAAAGTTCTGGAATGTTAATGTTAAATACTTGAAATAAGTGGCTTACGTTTCTGTTTTGTGTAGTTATTTTGTTAATGGACTTTTTTTTGTTTTGTATTGTAAAATTAATATACGACAAGAATGCGCCCTTGAGCACAAGACTTTGGTCTCATTCACGGGTGGCTATATTAAATTTTACATGTTTCATCATCATCATCATCACTCCAGGGATTAGGCAATTGCCCGTTCCGACTTCATATTGCATCAGCCCAACGTCTTCTAGGTTTTCCAACATCACGCCTTCCTCTTGCTTGATAATTTCTGGCTAACAATGGATATCTCTCCTTACTCATTCCATCCATGTGATCAATCCATTTCTGTCTGTAATTCGTGACTCTATCCAATAAAGGCTGTACTTTCAATTCTTCTCTTATATCCTCATTTCTTATTCTATCAAGTCTTGTACATCATTTTACTTGTCTTAGGAACCGCATCTCTGCCGTCTGTATTCTATCCTTCAGTCTTTTCACTGGAGCCCAAGTTTCACATCCATACAATATTGTGGGAACCGCCATACCATTATACATTTTTATCTTGATTTCTTTTCTAATTTTATTTTTGAATGTTCTCTGTATTGTTCCACACACGATCTGAAATTTATTTATTTTGGAGTCAAATATCTCTTTCCACATTGTAGCCAACATCACAGCCCAAATATTTGAAACTAGACACCTGTTCTATACTTTGATTTTCTAAAATAATTTTGGATCTCACTGGATCCCTTCCTCTAAATGCCATGGTCTTCGTTTTCCTTACAGAAATCTTTAGATCGTATAATTTACATATTTCATTTAATGCATGCATTGATTTCTGTAAGTCGTCTTCATTTTTCTGTATTATGATTAAATCGTCAGCAAATAGAAGATTATTTATGCACATTTTATTATCCATTCTTATTCCTGGATTTACTAAAACTTTCCATTTATTTAAAATATCGTCTATATATATATATATATATATATATATATATATTAAACAAAGTGGGTGATAAACTACATCCTTGTCGTAATCCAGTATTTGTTTTGATTGCATCTGTTCTTTTGAATCCGGTATCTATAATTATATTTGTGTCTTCATATAATTTCTTTATTGTTTCAACAAGGCACAGCGGGTATCCTTTCATTCGTAATATTTCCCATAATTTTTGTCTGTTTACTCGATCGAAGGCCTTATCCAAATCTATAAATTCTATGTGAGTTTCTAAGTTATGTTCTCTTCTCTTTTCTATGAGTTGTTTCAGTGTAAAGACATTGTCTATACATGACCTTCCCTTTCTGAATCCACTTTGATTTTCACTTATTATTTCTGTTATGTTTCTCAATCTATTATTTATTATTTTCGTATATATCTTGTAGCCAGTATTCATTAAGCTAATCCCTCTGTAATTCTCGCAATTTCTCCGGTCTCCTCTTTTGAATATATTCTTCACAATTGCTGTTTTCCAAGTGGTTGGAATCCCATAGGTCTGCCAACATATATTAATTAGATGAAGTATTCGTAGTTTACCCAATATTCCACTATATTTGATTAACTCCATATTTATATTATCTAATCCTGTTGCTTTCCTATTCTTAGTGGTTTTCAAAGCCATTTCTAATTCATTTATGTCTATTAAATCAATATTTTCCACTTTTATTTCTTCCTCATTGTTCTCTTTTCCTTCAATTTCCTCCTTTTTCCAAAGTTTTTCATAATGTTGGATCCATTCTTGTTCTGGGATTATATTCAATCTGGCAGAATCTTTCTCAGTCTGATTTAGATGTTTCACTAATTTATAACCTATTTCTTGTCTTCCATACATATCATGTTCTACTGAGCTTATAAATTTATCCCATGACTCCTGATGGTCTTTTCTTATAATGCTTTTAGCAATTCTCCTTTTCATTTTATATTCTTCATAAGATTCTTCTGTTTTCAGTCATAAGTATGTATGATATGCTTTTTGTTTTTCATTCACTGCATTTTGTATATTCGCATTCCAAGTCCTCAAGCCCTTCCTATTTCTTATTCTATTTTTCTTTCCTAATATCTCATTTTCTCTTATGTATTTTTGATTTACATTTGATTTTTTTTTTTTGCCATTCAATATTTATATCTTCTGACGTCGCTATCTCTGATATATATTTATTCATTCTGCTTTCATAATGTTGTCTAATACTTTGATCTTGTAATAAATATACTTTATATACTTCTTCTTGGTTTCTTTTGTTCTTTATGTTATTTTTCCGCCATTTAGCTATTATGTTTATTTTGCTTATCACGAGATAGTGATCAGAGTATATATCGCTGCCTCTATGTACTCTCACATCTTTTACCAAGGCTCCTAGCTTGTTGTTTACGATTAAATAGTCAATTATTGATCTTGAGTTATATCCACTTCTTGTATATTTATGTATGTCCTTTTTTCGGAAATAGGTATTCATTATTTTTAATTGATTATAGGCTGAAAACTGTCTCAAATCCTGTCCATTATCATTTATTGTTATTTCTCCATTATTTCCTATTACATTAGGTATAGGGACATTGCCTACTCTGGCATTTAAGTCTCCACTTATTATTAAATGATGATCTTTTGTATATTTATCAACTAATGTTTGTAATGTTTTATATTTTTTTTGTTTCTTTTTTCTTACCTTCCTCTGGGACATACACAGCAATTATCATCATATATCCTCTTTCAATTTTAAATCTGGCTATCAGGATTATTTCATTTATAAACTCATAGCTATTCAATTTGTTCTTCCATTTTTCATCTATTAAAATTGCTACTCCACACTGCGCTCTTGTTGTCTGTTCTACTCCGCTATACAACATAGTATAGTGTTTTAAGTCCTTTGTTCCTTTTAGTTTCTTTTTTGTTTCTGTTATTGTTGCTATATTTATTTCTTTTTTCTTTAATTCTCTTTCTAATTCTTCTTCTTTTGTTACATGTTTCATTAATTGTAATTTAATAGTTTCTGGCATTAAATTAATTTGATTCGATTATTTATTTTGATTAAACAGTGGATGTTTTCTCATTATTCAGAATGATTCATGATTCCTATTACAAACTTCTGGGAGTTGTAGAGGGGACTAAGTAGATAAAGGTTTGATTAGGAACCCTTGTCCGGAAACGTACCATTTCGATGTAAAATAAGTTTCAAGATCGTAACGAAATGGACTGATGTGTATTTTGTTTTTCAGAATAAGTATTACAGACGTCTAGGGGTTGTACTACACCTATCGAGTTGGAGGAAGATCTTCTTGCACGAATTCTGGCTAACTAACTAACTCACTGCCTCTATCGAACCCATAGGTTCATGGCCGCGCGGACATAAGCTCTCTATACATCCTTATCCTGAGCTAATGTTTTCCAATCAACCCTGTGTAATCTACTTCCCTCAAATCATTGATAATGTTATTCTCCCACCTCAATCTTGGTGTACCGAATGGGCGTTTTCTCATTGTTTTCCTAGCAGAAACACCCATTCACCTCTTTCATCCCCCAAAAGTGTCATATGTCCTGCCTATCGCAGCCTATGAGACTTAACAGTTCTTATTATATTCGGTTTCCTATACATATCATGTAGCTCACTATTATTGAGTTATCTCCATTCGCCTGTCTGTTCATCTCTGTTTGGTCCAAAAATGTCCCTATGAACTTTATTCTCAAATACTCGTAATCTTCTTTCCTCCCTCAAAGTAAGAGTCCATGTTTCGCGTCCATATAATATAACTGGGAAAATAACTGTTTTATATGTTTTCAGTGTAACGTTTTTTCAAAGGAGTTGGGAAGACAGGAGTCCCTGTAATGCATAATAGCAGGCATTTTCAGAATTGAGCCTATGTTTAATCTATTTGTGCATCTCATTCCTATTTGTAATTGTTGTTCCTAGATACTTGAAATCAGCCATTTCTTCAAAATTTCCTTCACTTGTCATTAGTTGTCCATTTCCATTATATAATGCAATTTCTGGGGCAACAAAAATTATTGAGCACACACCAGGTCTTGTGTGGCGTGTGTATCAACAGATGCGTCGCAGGTACACTTTGTGCAACGAACAACTGGGTCGCCACATGAAATCACACTTATAGTACAACCCCTAGAAGTCTGTAATACTTATTTTGAAACACAAGACACACCTTATCAGTCCATTGTGTTTCGATCTTCAAATCCATTTTACATCGAAATGGCATGTTTCCGGACATGGGTTCCTTATCGAAACGTTATCTAATAAGTCACCTCTACAACCCCTAGAAGTCTGTAATACCGAGTCGGAAGAAGATATTGTTATATAAGTTCTGGCACATGATTGAAACACCACACCAGATCTCGTGGGATGTGTGTATGACAACATGCTTCCCAGGTACACTTTGTGTAATGAACATCAGGGTCACCACGTGGAACTACTCTTGTAGTACATACTTGTCTGTAGTGAAGTGGGAGATGGGAAATCGATTCAAATAGATTTTGCATATAAACGATACATTTCCAGACAAGGGTTCATAACCAAAACTGTATCTACTTAGTCCCCTCTACAACCTCCAGAAGTTTGTAATAGGAATTATGTATCACCCTGTATACAGGGTGGAAGAAATATAAATGTATTTATTTTAAGTACGTATTCATCATCATCATCATCATCATAGTTCATTCACGAATTTAGGCCATTTGTTGACCTGTTTCAATCAATACAAATACCATCCAAAAATCTTTTGATTGGACTGCTGCGAAATATACGTATTATTGTCTTAATCTATCATAAGTAATGCCACGAGTGATTTCCATTTTTTCTAAAGAATTTGGAAATCAAGAGTGACATTTGTTAGGACTATTTAACAAATAAAATTAAGCTGTTTACTCACAAATCATTATTTAAAGATAGTTATTTTAAAAATTTCATATATTTAATGTAAAAGGCGATGTTTGAAAACAAATTAGAAACGTTATGTATCATTTGTTCATGGCTGCAACCAGATCATATTTATTGCCAAATTGAATCGCAATATTGTAAGAATGCACCCCAGTGGAGAAAAAAATTAAACAGATCAAAGTGTACATTAATTAACTTTTGATGATCTATAATGTAAATAAGTCAATTATATTTTTCTGGAACGTTATTACTTGGGGAATAATACGTTTAAGAAAGTGCAAACAGTGAGCTCTTTTTTTTATGGTATAATCAATCGTTACAAATGTTTTTTCTATTATATCTCGCAAGCAGAATCTGTTACATTCGTGCACTATATATACAATCCGGGTGCCACTTTCCCGATTGAAAGCGATAAAATGAAAGTGATAAAATCGAGGTGAAAAACGAATGTGATTGGTTGTAAATCAAAATTCATCGAAATGTGATTGGTTATTGGCTACCATTTGAGGCATGATTTAAAAATGTAAGACAATTTCATGTTTCTGATATACAATATTCTTAGTTCCTCATTTGTTCCTGTCTTCCAAAAAATAGTGTTGCCTATGTGTAAGGAATTTGTCGTAAGATGGTTGAGGTGTTTGAATACTCTCTACTCGTGTCTGAACTTTCTCAATTAAATGTTCACAAGAATTGACTTCAAGAATTCAAGATTTTTTCCTTGTATTCCTCATGATTCTTGTTTGTCTGATACTTGAGTAACAAAGTTAGATGACTTATCAACTTAGAAAACTTAATTAACACAACTTTCTTGCTAAGAAATAAGTTTCAAACTTGATGGAAGCAATCTAAAATATAATATTTTGTACCGGATCAAACATCACACTTGATTGGATTAATAACTTCTAAACAATGCTAATTAGTTCTGACAGAAAAGCACAATCATTTTAATTAATCCTTTCATCACAACCACCACCATCATCATCATCATCCCAGGACTTTGAAATATGCGTTTATTTATTTATGTATTGGGTACGTAGTTTTGGAATAATAACTTACATACCTCGCAGATATACGATGCCACAACACCCCAATGTTGGGTCTTAGTTTCCCCTTTCTTAGCAGTTACTGCACCAAGTTATTTTATTTCTCCTTTATGCGAAAACCGTAGAATCCCCCTGACCTACCAGCCGCCTGCTGGCCTCATATCCACATGTGTTAGTCACAGAAGAAGACGATAATCCAACCAGTGTAGGGTGACATGTGATCAGCATGCCGGGTCCCCCAGCCGTTAAGGCTGGTTTCTCATCCTGGAGCAGCTACTTTTTGTAACTATCCAAATGTCTCATGATGCTGAGTTGGTACCGGTCCCATACTGGGCGAAATTCCATGCGAAAATGTCTTCCCCCGTGGAGACCCGAATCAGGGCAAGTCCCATAACGCTGAGTCATGGCATCTTGCCTTAACCACTTGGCTATGGCGCGAGACCTAGTTATGCTTATTTCCCTTAATATGTAATGAATGATATGCGGTCAACATACCGACCCAATGAGACATCTAATATGCTATTAAGGTATATTCAAGAATAAGAAGGTCGGAACTTTTTGCTTAGATACCACTTTATTCAGGCATAAGGTACTTTTGCGAGCCTGAATATCTTCAGACTTGTGATTCACGCCTTAAAGTTCTCCCAGAGGACCTATTCCTCGGATTTTTCCTCTCTAAAAATACATATCCCTGGGCGGATATGAACCCGCGAATCAGAGGCAAGGAACATAACATCTAGACCACCGCGGCCAGATAACTATATCAATATATAGGCATATATTAAAATGTTATTCCGAAGATTAGAAATACCCGCCATGTCGAAGATTACACTCAGATTCAGTCCAGGAAGTTACTGTGTGTTTGGAATTGGGAACTGGGTTGCCATTTTAACAGTACTTTCTTGAGAGAAATCCTTATATAAAACTGAAGATTGCAACACAGTAGGTACATAGTTGTAAGTTGTAGCCGTCTAAGCCACCTCCTCTTAAAGAAAAAACAGCTACCACTTGTCACTGAGCTCTTGCGGATCTGTACTATCCTGTGTGAAAGTGTCGACTCTCATTTTTACTATAAAACTAGTTTGAATGCCATAAAAAAAGAAAAGCTATGTTTTTTAAATGTATAGTACATAGATTTGGAAAAATTACTGCTAAAGCTTGCCGTTCCACCCCTTCTTAACAAACAAATACCGTTATTATGAGTTTGGCAACAAATACCCTCTGTATGTAGGTGGACACTGTAGTAGCCCATAAGGTCTGTAATAACTTCCTGGTTGAACTAGGGTGTAGTATAAAGATCAGATACCTGGAGCAACTATTAATTATTGTAAATGTGATGGAAAACAAACAGCAATAACTAACTAAACTAATTCACTGGCATAATCAAATTCGGATATTCATGGCTACGCGGATGTAACCTCTCCATACGTCCCCATACCGAGATAATGCTTTCCAATCATCTCCCATATAATTTATCTCCCTCAAATCATGGTTAATCTTATCCTCCTATCACATTTTTTATATACGAGTGTATATATATTAGGTGCTTTCCCTTTAGTTTCCCTACTAGAATTTTCCATGGCTCACCATTAGAGCCACGTGTCCTGCCCATCGCAGTCTGCCGACAAAATTCTTCTTATTACTTCTGGCTTCCCATAAAGATCTTGTAGCTCACTGTAATGCAATTTCATCCATTCACCTATCTCCCTTTGCTCCAAAAAAAAAGCCTAGGTATTTTTAATTCTTAAACACTCCGTAATATTTTACCTTCCAGCATTTCTTTATGGGAGTGAAACTTGGGTAATGGAAAAAAATTACAAAGTAGAATACAAAGCGTAGAAATTAACTTCCTTAGAAGAACAAAAGGCTGCACAAGATTGGATCGGATAAAGAATGAAGATATAAGAACAGAGTTAAATATATATCCACTGAAAGATAACATCAAGGAATATAGAGATAAATTGTTTAGACATGTAGAAAGAATTAATGTAATAAGATTACCAAAAACAGCATTTAACTACAAGCTAAGAGGTTCAAGGAGTGTAGGAAGGCCAGTGAAAAGATGGACAGAACAACTGTGAGGCAGAACAGGCAATTTGCCTAGCCCGTGAAGTAAAGAAGAAAAAGATTTGACCTTCTCTTAAAGTAGATGTTTCACACCCATATAATGTAACGGAAAGAATATCGTTTTATATATTGATTTTTAGTTAACGTTTGTAGAGAAATTATGAAGACAGAAGTTCCTGAAATGCATAATAGCATACGTTTCCTCAGATGAGACTACGTTTAATTTATTTCTGCGCCACATTTTGTGTCCGTAATTATTGAAACTACTAATTGCATAGAATAAATTCCATTGCTCATTTGAAACTGAACATTTTTCAATCACTCAAAAACTTTACTTCAGCAAAATCTGAATATAAAATAATTTTTAAAAATAAATTCGAGTTTATTTTGAGAGTTCTCTTTGAAAATAAAAGTCTTGAATAAAGGAATAGCAACCTTTGTTGCAAAGTAAATATTGATAAATTCCGGCATAGCACACGTTCAAGTTAACTGAAGAACTTGGTAAACATAAAAATCGAATCTAATTCTATAAAGTACTTTATCCGTTGAATGAACGTACATGTGGTATGAGTACGAGATACACAAGGTATAAGAATTCAATATTCCTCGAAATAAGATTTCAACGGTAACCGAATAAAAGTCCGTCACACAGGAACTGCGTAAACTAACCGAATTCTTCAGCTAGTTTAATTCGTAGTCAGATTGTTGCTGGTTATATATGTAGGCCTGGGGCACGCCGTAGCGTAGTGGTTAAGGCAGTGCGCTACAAACTGGACGGTCGAGGGTGCAAGTCCGGTGGGGTCAGAATTTTTAAACTGACCCAAACCATCTGGTGGCACCATGGCCCTGGGGTCGACTCAGCCTCTAATGGAAATGAGTACCAGACGCTTGTTCTGGGGGTAAAGGCGGCCATCACGCAGGGCTGAGAACCCGGCTGACATCAAGTGCCGATTGTCTAGAAAAAGTGGGAGCCTTAACCTCCTACTACCCCAAGGGTCTCCTATGACCTGTAGTGGGATCACTTTACTTATACGTAGGGTCTAGTCCTATGACATGAAAAGAAAAATAAATGCCTGAATCGGGATTTGAACTCGAGTTTCTAACCTTTACGTTTATATAAATATATAAGAAAAATAAATTAATGTGTTAGGATTCCTGAGTAGCTCAGTTGGTTAGAGCGCTAAACGTATAAAGCCAGGAACTCGAGTTCAAATCCCGACTCAGGCATTTATTTTTCTTTTTCATGTCAAAATTGGCCTTCATAGCTAAATGTCAAAACTATTGTTATAACACACAAATATATATATATATATATATACATATGTCCACCGCTGTGGTCTCAAGGTAGCGTGCTGCCTTGTCACGCAGCGGGCCCGGGTTCGATCCCCGGTCGGGGCAGTTTTTCTGGGTGAGGTTTTTATCGGGGTTTTTCCTCACCTGTAAGACAAATGTCAGGAAAACTTTTAAGGCCCAAACGGTCCCCGAAATCATATGGCCATCATCCTTATCATTATCATCCTTACCATTATCATTATCATCATCATCCTTCACCAGTGAAGCAACGGGAAGCTACCACACCTACACAATTCCCTAGTAATGCTGCAAGCATAACATGAAAATGCTATGATTGCAGTGAAGGACCTGCCTTCGGGCATAATTACTATGGATATTTACATATATATATTTTTTTTTTTGACATTTGGCAATGAAGGCAAATATGATATGAAAAGAAAAAAGAATGCTTAACTGTTATGTTAGCCGCGAGATGGCAGTTGGAATAAATTTCCGCTACCTCTTGTGTGAATTGAGAATACTACATGTATAAGAAAATTGTATGCTTGTATTGGAATTCTTGGGTAGCTCAGTAGGTTAGAGCGCTAAAGGTACAGGCTTTAGAGACTCGAGTTCAAATCCCGACTCAAGCATTCTTTTTTTTTTTCATATCATATATATATATATATATATATATATATATATATATATATATATATACTGAATAAATATGATTTATATGGCGGCCTATAAAACTACTTATAATTTGCGGCTTTCAGGGAACCCGCGTCCCAAATGGTCGGATTTTCTTGATTATTGGAGATGATCTCTCACGTTTCATTTGAATGGTATATACCTAATTTGCATTAGAAAGATCAAATATTGCGACCGCTAGAGGGATTTTTATATTTTTTCTTGAAGTAAACCCCTTCTCATATATTGGTCCAATTTTGCTTATTAACGAACCTGAACTTAATTTTCTTACTTAATTGTTATATACCGAGATTGCTTCCGAAAAAATCCAGCTGTTAGAACGTTAACAGAAAAATACATAAATTTAACATAATATGGTCTACTACATAACAGAGAGCATCATGATCTTTATGGAAAACGGATATAATAAGAAGATAGACTGCTATAGAGGACATGTGGCACGATTGCGAAATGAAGAAAAACCAGAGGGAAAGCTTCTAGTAGGTAGGCCAAGAAGAGTTGGTATTGGAATAACATTAATCATGATTTGAGGGAAGTATTTATTTTATTTATTTATTTATTTATTTTACTTGATGGAGTTAAGACCGTAAGGTCTTCTCTTCCACTTCACCAGGGTTAAATTATACATTCAATTAGAATTATGATTAATGATACATAATAAAGTTGAAAAGGGTAAGAAAGAAAAATAGTAGTAATAATAACAAAAATAATAACCTATAATTAGATATAATTAGATTTTTCTCCGCTAAGATGAAGGGCCTGTAAACCTGCGATGGGCAGGACATGTTGCGCGTATGGGGAATGAAAGACGTGCATGGAAACTTCTTGTAGGAAAGCCAGAAGGAAAACGCCCAGTTGGTAGACCAAGAATGAGGTGGGAGAACAACATTAACTATGATTTGAGGGAAGTAGATTTATACAGGGAATGATTGGAAAGCATTGGCTCAGGATAGGGATGTATGGAGAGGTTATGTCCGCGCGGCCATGAACCTACGGGTTCGATAGTGCCAGTGAGTAAGTAAGTAAGTAAGTAAGTAAGTAAGTATAATTAGATTAATTGGCTTGGTAAAGAAAGATTAAAATATAAAGGAATAATAAAAGCCGAGCGGTTAAGGTAGGAAGCCTTGGCGCAAAGCTACGGGACTTGCGCTGGTTCGAGTCTCCATGGGGGAAGAAATTTTCTCATGGTATTTCGGCCAGTATGGGACCGGTACCCACCCAGCATCGTGAGGCAATTGGGTAACTACAATAAGTAGCGGCTCCAGGTTGAGGAACCAGCTATAACGGCTGGGGGACTCGACATGCTAACCACATGTCACCCCTACACTGGCTGATGATCATCTACCTCTGTGATTGACACATGTGGATGTGAAGGGCCAGCAGCCGGCTGGCAAAAGGGCAACCGCTGAAAAGTGGAAAGACCCTCAATCGGCTAATACATGTAACACGGTTATATATTATATTGTCTAAGGAAATGTGAGGTGAGTTTCTTTTTAAACTGTTTTTGAGTCGGCAGTCCTTGATGTACGAGGGAAGGTAATTCCAGAGTCAGGTGGCTGAAACAAGGAAGGATGAGGGATGTTCGATGTAGAGGAACAGCTAGAGTTAAATTTTCTCTCGGTCGTGTGTTTATGTTATGGTGGGAGGATAGCGAATGAAAGCGAGTAGAAATACGAGTATAAAGGGGTGATGAGGTGGACAAAGTGTTGTATAAGAAACAGAGGCAATGTATCTTTCGTCTGTCTTCCAATCGAAGCCAAGACAAAATTTCAAATACTGGTGTTATATGATCTGATTTACGGAGGTTACATGTATAACGCGCACAAGCATTATGAACTCGTTGCAGTTTTTTGTCGCAATGTGACATTCGTGTCAGTTAAGAGTAAGTCACAATAACCGAAATGCGGCATAATCAAAGTTGAGACAAGTACTTTTTCCAATGAAGAAGGAAGGAAACTTTTCAAACGTTTTAGGGAATGGAAGATTGAATATATATTTTTTTACAAGTTTCTCTTAAATAAACCTGCCAACCAAGATTCTTCTTCTTCTTCTTCTTCCTTTACAGGATTAGGTCAATGCAACCTGTTCCAGTCTCAAGTCCATCGTTTCCTTGGCCGTCCCAAAGATCTTTTTCCATGTGGTTTGTAGGTGTTGATCATTTTGGGTATTCTTGTATTGTCCATTCTGTTTAAATGTTCTTTCCATTGGTATTTGTGGTCTTCTAGTTTATCGGCTATTGAAAATATCCGCAGTTCATTTCTTATTGATTCATTGTGTAATATATCCCTGCGTATACATCCTTTTACGGTCGATTTTGGTTGAAATATGCATCAAGATTTTTCACGGAGAGTTTAAATGGAATATCAGTTTGATTTATATTTACAGAAATAATCGATGAATAATCAATTTTGTTTAATAGACTTTGAAGGCCGATGACAATCGCTTGTGACGTCTCAGGAATTATAATAAGGTCTGTTTGTTTTGTCCACATTACTATGGAGTCAAGGTCTTCATTAAATTGTTTAATTGTATCGCTAATCAGTTCCGGTCGAGTGTGTATATAAAATTGTAAGTCATCAGCTTAGAAATATTTGCAATGTTTAATGCATTTAACATTTTGCAATACTGTTATTTTAACATAGTTACAATAATGGATAATATTATAATATTATAATGATATTGTGAAAAGAAAAATTAATGTCTGAACCAGGAATCGAACCGTGGACCTCTGCTTCTCCGTAAGAGAAGTGTTTGTACCAAGTCTAGAATGGTGTAGTGAGCTGCACACTCTTACTGAGAAGGACAGGTCCACGGTTCGATAGGTTCAGATATTATTTTTTTTTCACAATATTATTATAATATTATAATGTTTAATGCAGTCACTTACGTCGTTGGTTTATGTTATATAAAGGATGATTAGAAAACAATAGCTCAGGATAGGGGTGAATGGAAAGTTAATGTCCGCGCTGCAATGAACCTACGGGTTCGATAGTGTCAGTGAGAGTTGAGTTATGTATTATATTATTTATCATAAGTAATGCCACGAGTCATTTCCAATTTATCTAGAGAATTTGGAAATCGAGAGTGGCATTTGTTAGGACTATTTAACGAATAAAATTAAGCTGTTTACTCACAAATCATTATTTAACTATAGTTATTTTAAAATATTTATATATGTAAACGGCGATGTTTGAAAACAAATGAAAAACGATTGGTACGCTTCATCTGCTTCTTTTGTTTATCATTGCAACCAGATCATACTATTTATTGCCAAAGGAACACAATATTGTAAGAATGCTCTCTATTGGAGAAAAAATTAAACACATCAAACTGTATATTAATTCATTTCTGATGTCGTATGATGTAAATATGACAATTATATTTTTCTGGATTATTACCTGGGAAAAAATACATTTATGAAAGTGCAAACAGTGGTTTCTTTTTTTGGTGGAATAATAAATTGCTACAAATGTTTTTATAATAACTCCTGCAAGCGCTATGTGTTGACATCTATGCACTATATATACAATGCGGTAGCCGTATTTCTTGCAGGCTCAGCCACTGCAAAATAATGGTCAGACCTGTTCAGAATATTAAAAAGGAGGAGCTTTCTTTAATATGGTAAATTTAACACTGATAAATATTTCGTGAAACACGACTGTGATTGGTTGTAAAACAGAAATCATTGAAACGTGATTGGTCATTGACTCCCATTTGGAACATGAGTTAAATAGTCAACATTAAACCACTCTTTTTGAAGACGTAGGCCTATGTTTATGATTAATTGTTCCAATATATTTATTGAAAGACTATATACACATTTTTGTTAAGTTAATTTCTATATTTATTAACTAGCATCAACAAAAATAGTAAAAAAATGTTCCAAAATATTTTCATGAGATCAACCTTTATGTTTATTGTCTTATTTCGTTTTATTTTTTTTTAAATTTTGAATAGAGATGTGTGGAAATTAATAGCTCTGTTTCTGATATGTCTCTACTCCCTTCTTTCGCTAAACTTTTGTTATCTAAAATAACACCATGTCAGGGAGTCAACTGCAAATGCTAATTTTTTAAGATGGTTCTTTGAGATTTTTTAGAAAGTTTATTCCTTGTACTATTATAGGAAATATCATTAACTAACTCACTGGCACTATCGAACTCGTAGGTTCATGGCAGCGCGGACATAAGCTCTCCATACATCCCTATCCTGAGCCAATGTTTTCCAATCATCCCCTGTATAATCTACTTCCTTCAAATCATAGTTAATGTTATTCTCCCACTTCATTCTTGGTCTACCAATTGGGCGTTTTCCCTCTGGTTTTCCTACAAGAAGCTTCCATTGCACGTCTTTCATTCCCCATTCGTGCCACATGTCCTGCCCACCGCAGTCTATGAGACTTAACTGTTCTCATTTAATCTGGCTTCTTATAAAGACCATGTAATTCACTGTTATGCAGTCTTCTCCATTCACCTGTTTGTTCATCTCTCTTTGGTCCCAAAATTGTCCTAAGAACTTTATTATCAAATACTCGTAATCTCCTTTCCTGCCTTAAAGTAAGAGTCCATGTTTCGCATCCATATAATATAACTGGTAGAATAATATAGCATGTCATTAAATCTTTAGAGAATGAGGAAGGCTTACAACTGAATGGTATTAATAAGCTGTTAGTTTATGCTGATGATGTAGTATTATTGGCCGATAGCGAGGAGATACTAAAGGACAATACGCACACACTGTTGAGTAACACTAAGAAATTAGGATTGGAAGTAAATATCAATATGGTCACACGTAGAAATTCATTATATTATGGAAATGGACAGCTAATGACAAATGAGGGAAATTTTGAGGAAGTGGCTGAATTCAAATACCTAGGAACACTAATCACAAATAGGAATGAGATGCACAAAGAAATTAAACATAGGCTCAATTCTGGAAATGTGTGCTGTTATGCATTGCAGAGACTCTTGATGTCCCAACTCCTTTCAAAAAACGTTAAACTGAAAATATATAAAACTATTATTCTACCAGTTATATTATTTGGATGTGAAACATGGACTCTTACTTTAAGGGAGGAAAGGAGATTACAAGTATTTGAGAATAAAGTACTTAGGAAAAATTTTGGACCACAGAAAGATGAAGAGACAGGTGAATGGAGAAGGCTACATAACAATGAACTACATGGTCACTATAGGAAGCCAGATATAATAAGAACAGTTAAGTCTCGCAGACTACGATGGGCAGGACATGTTGCACGTATGGGGAATGAAAGACGTGCATGGAAGCTTCTTGTAGGAAAGCCATAGGGAAAACGCTCAGTTGGTAGACCAAGAATGAGGTGGGAGAATAACATTAACTATGATTTGAGGGATGTAGATTATACAGGGATTGATTGGAAAGCATTAGCTCAGGATAGGGATGTATGGAGAGCTTATGTCCGCGCGGCCATGAACCTACGGGTTCGATAGTGCCAGTGAGTAAGTAAGAATAATAGTTTTATATATTTTCAGTTTAACGTCTTCTAATTAAGCCGGTTTCAATACCTTGATCGTTTCATCTTTTCAGTAGCTTTACGACTGACGTAGTGTTGTCCTGGAACACTGTTGCTTACTGTAATGTTTTCAAACCGGTCTAAATAGAAGACAGGATATGAAGTGAGGTAATAAGACATTTATTTTTAAATTTAAGTTTATTCTTGCTGCATCATAAATTTTCTGGCAACTCTGGATTCTTAATGCTTAAATGATTTTAAAAATTTAAGCGCGTGGGTGGAGAAATGCGTATCATGCAGAGTAGTTAATGAAACAATCTCCATAAAGTGACAGATGACGTGCGATACGTCATCTACTGTGCTCGATGTATCAAAGTAGGCCTGCACATGCTAAATTGAATTTATCTTCAACAGGCTTCCATTGAGTAGATTAGTTAATCTCCAGAATGCGCGCTATTGTCCCATGTTAATATCGATATCCAATTGAATTCTTGTGTACTTTGTTATTCTATTTGTTTTGGGCGATTACTGTGTTTTGAGAAAATAAATTCTCAAATAAAACTAATTTACATCCACACCTACAATTGGGGATTATTAATGTACTATTTGTTTATATGAATTACATTCAGGAATAAATTATATGCTCAATATATTCCATTATAATTTACAAATTTTGGCGAGTAAGGCAAAAACTACGGCGTTTCAAGGGAAAATACCGATACGAACTAAAATTGTTATTAACAACAATATAATAGAACAAGTTAATAACTTTACTTATCTTGGCTGCAATCTTTCCTATGACACATGTAAAGACATAGACATAAAATTGGTCAAATTTCAAAAACTTATAGGAACAATAAAAAGCATCATTTTCCGAAAGTACGCCCAGATACAATTCTAAATTTTTATAAAAACAGTGGCTCTTCCAACTCTACTTTATGGTTCTGAAACCTGGACTCTTACTACAGGTAAATTAAATAGGATAGTAGCTGCAGAAATGAAGTTATTAAGACCTTTAGCGGGTTATACACTTTATGACCACATGCGTAATGAACAAATCCGCAAAGCTCTCAACACACCAGCAATAACTGAAACCATTCAAAAATATCAAAATAATTTGCAAGAACACATTCTTAGAATGCTAAGTAATAGACTACCTCTGCAGCTATTGAACTACAGACCCACAGGGCGAAAGGGACCCAGGAAGACCTAAGAAGAGATGGAGGGATCAATTTCTATCCTGAAGCGGAATAGGCCAATGGCCTAATCCATGCCTGCAATTGATGATGATGATATATTCCAAAGAACTACTGAAGGCATGCTTCCATTACTACAAATTTCTCCCGCAACATGTCGAGCGTCATGTGCCGTCACATGTGCCCGAAATTTCTTGAAATTGAAACAGTATGCATCATGTTGCGGCACAAGTGCCGGCGACAAAAATGTGCCAAGCGACTGCGGTGGTCAACATGCGCCGCAACTGGTGCCACAGAAAATGGAAACAAACTGCAACATGTCCTAAGGACGTGCGCATGCGCAGTACGGTCTATATTCTCTGTTTAATACCCTGCGGTCTTCCAGACCTGCGCTGCGAGTGTAAGTTCAAACGTGATTATTCTAACAAAATTCTCGTGACCACTTTGGAAACGCAAATCTCTCATCAACGAGTTGTAGGCTTCTTCCGAATGTCTTTTCGCTAGAAAACTTCTAATTCACCATCTCGGTCGTTTTCACTTTTTTTACAGAAGTTCATAGTATGTTCTTGCCATTAAGTCACGCTTATACAGTTACCTGTTGTCTAATAATGAATTTTTCTGTATTTATTTAATTTTTTATTATATAAAACTGTCCTCATTAGAGGATTGCCTCACTATGTCATTAATAATCGTTTCCTTGTATTTTATATATCTTGTACATATTATATATTTAATTCGTTAAATTTAGAGTAAATCAAAATACATTATAAATATTAATTGTATTGTATTTATAACATGTAATCGTTTATGTATATTGTAATTTACATGTAAGACTATTTGTTTTTGTATTTTTTTTAAACCTGGTTGAGTGGCAGACAATGTCTTACGACCTTAACTCTGCCAGATAAAATAAATCTATTATTATTATTATTATTATTATTATTATTACCACAAAAGCTGAAGTAGATGAATTGTCCATATCGCTCATAGCACTGTATCTGATTCACCATATAAACTGAAACTGTAGACTTGCACTTTAAACCTCTATAGTAATGTTGGCTAATGCCGCAGGAAATTGGAAACAGTACAAATAATGACGCGCAACATGTGCCTAGTTTCTAGCTCTCAGAAACTAGCAAAATTGCAGGCCTTTCGATGAACAAAAGCAAGACACAAATTATGTCTAATGGTCCGGAAAACCTTATCAAAGTCGATGGATGGATCTTCAATATGTAAGCGAGTACATATACTTAGGACAACTACTCTCCTTCCATCAGAAAGTAGAGAAGGAAATAAGCAGAAGAATAGCTCTCGCCTGGAAGGCGTTCTGGTCACTGAAATTTATACTGCTGGACAAGTCACTCAACCGGAAACTCAAAATGGAAACACTACAAACCTGTGTTCTTCCAACACTGTTATATGGCTGCCAAACTTGGAATCTTACTGCCAAACTGAAGTACACACTCCAAGTATGCCAAAGGAAAATGGAGAGGAAAATCTTAGGCATAACTCTGAAGGACAGAATCTCGAATACAACACTTCAAGCGATATCCTCAACAACTGATCCCGCACAACAAGCCATCAGGAAAAAAATGGAAGTGGGGAGGCCACGTCGCAAGAATACAGGACGACAGGTGGACAATAAAAACAACCATGTGGGACCCGTACACAGGCAAGAGACAGCGCGGAAGACCAAGACGACGATGGGCTGACATCTTCAAAGAACGAGCAGGGGCGCAATGGTCCAGAGTCGCCAGATGCAGGAAAAGCTGGAGAACGATGGAGAGCCAACTGTGATTAACTAATCACAGAACAAACAGTGTATACAAACCAAGTGCTACATCCAAGTCAACTTCTCACCACGGAGTAGCTCACCGGGTGACACTCTCAAATAGAGCTTAACCCCTGTACAGGGAGGCCTTTGCCCTAAAGGGACATATCAGGCTTTATTTATTTATTTATTTATTTTAACATGTGCCTGGTTGAGTTCCCTCAAGGCTCGTTTCCATTCTGATAAGTTCCAGGTACATTGCGCGCAACATGTGCTTGGTACATGTTGAGCGTAATGTGCCTGGAACTTGTCAGAATGGAAACGAGCCTTGAGAGAACTCAACGAGAAGAGAGGAGAGATGTGGCCTGAGTTCTACGCAACGGATGCGATGATCTACAGGGAATGGACAGAAGCCAGATACGACCTCAGACACACTGTGACAAGAGTCGCGGTCCATGGTTTGAACCACCGGATATACAGAACAATGAAGGACCATAACCCGGAATAAAATGCAAGTGCAAACTATGTGGGTCGCACTGTGACCGATATCATCTATTACAGTTGTAAAAACATAGGAACCCCGATAACAGACTTCTGTAAGACATGAAAACAATTGAACGCATAAACACAATCTTTGTACATGGCCATTGACTGCAATAATATATATTATTAAAAAGAATATATTCCAAAGTCTAAACCGTTTTTCAAATGTTTCAAATATTTTCATTCTTCTTCTTCTTCCTTCCAAGTGTTAGGCCAAGGCCTGTTACGATCCTACAGAAAAATTTCCCTCCAGAGTTTCATAGGACGGCCCAGATATCTTCGACCTCTTGATATATAATTATAAACAGCTTTGGGGATCAGATTTAAACTCATTCTTTCAAGATGGTGTTTCCAATTTAATTGCTACTGTTTAATATATTCCAAAATTGGCGTTGTCTTCAATTCTTTTAAGATATCGGTGTTCCTTTTCCGATCCCATCTGGTGTAACCAGCTGTTCTGCGTATGAATCTCATTTCACAAGCCGTTATTCTGCTTTCATGTTGTCTTTTTAGTGTCCATGCTTCACTACCATAGGTCAACACTGGTCTAGCCAAAATATTATATAAACGTAATCTGGTGTTTTTTTGTACAAGGGATGGTTTCATAACTAATAATTCCCAAACTTTTATTATAACTAGTAATATTTTCAGGGATATCCTTTTCATCCCAGATAGAGAGATAATATCGAAGATACTTAAATTGATTAGAAAATATTTTCATAACATTCCTTAAAACCTGAAAATCTTCGGCTGTTAATTGCAAAAACAAATATCTAAATCATGACCATGGTTTCCTAACATAATGTACAGATTTTCAGTTATTTTTATAGTTGTTATGGAAACAATAAAACATTGGAAAACTGAGATCGTAATTTAAACTTCGGTTGTGCAACCAATTCTGTATGTTGCCGCACAATGACACAATGTGTGACAGATGTACATCCCTGGGCTAACCATTACATGAGAGATGCGGTCACCTATACCTTGTGAAAATCAAATTATATATAATATGACGTCATATTGACGAGATTTACGGAACAAAGATCAAACGGATCTTTGTCGAAGAAGGAATTTGCATGTTTTTGTGAAAGGTCTGGGATGTGAAGCAGCTCGAGTGAACTAACACGGAGTTTCACGCTACAGCTTTGAATTCTCATTCAGTCAGACCGAATCTCCAGGAATATATCACTAACGTACCTAGAATATTGTATATACACACAAATACTTGGCAAGTCACGTGTTGTCTATGTCCGTACAATCCCTGCCTTGCGAAAGATACTTAACCGAACTAATTTTAGTTCCGCTTATTCAATTACAAAAGACAGCGAGTGACAAGTGCCTTAGATCTTCGTCTCAAAGAGTGCCTAGAAACACAACTAATAGACCTAATAGACCTAATAATAATAATAATAATAATAATAATAATAATAATAATAATAATGATGCTAGTAGCAGAGCCAAGTGCATTAGAGGTCGAAATGGCGATTGAAAAATTGAAGATGTATAAAGCATCAGGTTCAGATGAGATCCCAGCAGAACTGATGAAATCAGGGGGAAAAAAATTGATGGGCAAGATACGCTGGTTGCTTAGTATGATTTGGGAAAATGAAGCTCTTCCAGATGAATGGAAGGAATCAATTATCGTACCAATTTATAAGAAAGGAGATAAAACTGATTGCAACAACTACAGGGGCATCTCATTACTTTCAACTTCGTACAAAATTCTAACAAATATATTAGTAAGCAGACTTACTCCCTATATTGATGACATTCTAGGAAATCATCAATGTACATTTAGAAGAAACAGATCTACAACAGATCAGATTTTTAGTATGAGACAGATTTTGGAAAAGAAATGTACATCAACTGTATGTAGACTTCAAAAAAGCATATGATTCAATTAAGAGGGAGAAGTTATATAGTATCCTGCTGGAGTTCGGAATTCCTAAAAAGTTGGTTAGACTTATACGAATGTGTCTAAATGGCACAAAGAGTAGGGTGCGTGTAGGCAAACATTTTTTGGACACTTTTGAAATCCAGAATGGGTTGAAGCAAGGAGATGCACTATCTCCTCTACTATTTAATTTTGTACTAGAGCATGCCATTAAATCTTTAGAGAATGAGGAAGGCTTACAACTCAATGGTATTAATGAGCTGTTAGTTTATGCTGATGATGTAGTATTGTTGGCCGATAGTGAGGAGATACTAAAGGACAACACGCACACACTATTGAGTAACACTAAGAAATTAGGACTGGAAGTAAATATCAATAAAACTAAATATATGGTCACACGTAGAAATACATTATGTTATGGGAATGGACAGCTAATGTCAAATGAGGGAAATTTTGAGGAAGTGGCTGAATTCAAATACCTAGGAACAATAATCACAAACAGGAATGAGATGCACAAGGAAATTAAACATAGGCTCAATTCTGGAAATGCGTGCTATTATGCATTGCAGCGACTCTTGATGTCCCAACTCCTTTCAAAAAACGTTAAACTGAAAATATATAAAACTATTATTCTACCAGTTATATTATATGGGTGCGAAACATGGACTCTTACTTTAAGAGAGGAAAGGAGATGACAAGTATTTGAGAATAAAGTACTTAGGAAAATATTTGGACCAAGGAGAGATGAACAGACAGGTGAATGGAGAAGACTACATAACAATGAACTACATGGTCTTTATAGGAAGCCAGATATAATAAGAACAGTTAAGTCTCGTAGACTGTGATGGGCAGGACATGTTGCACGTATGGGGAATGAAAGACTTGCATGGAAGCTTCTTGTAGGAAAGCCAGAGGGAGAATGCCCAGTTGGTAGACTAAGAATGAAGTGGGAGAATAACATTTACTATGATTTGAGGGAAGTAGATTATACAGGCAATGATTGGAAAGCATTAGCTCAGGATAGGGATGTATGGAGAGCTTATGTCCGTGCGGCCATGAACCTACGGGTTCGATAGTGCCAGTGAGTAAGTAAGTAAGTAAGATAATAATAATAATTTTACTGTTTTATATACAGATTTTCAATGTTTACACATATTTATGTGCTAAAGTTTTATTTTCCTTCTACGCTCGTCCCTATTCATCCACTCCACGACACCCAGTCCTCTTGTTCTCATTCCAGTTCTTGTTTCTTGCGTCCTTGACTTTCAATGTCTTCCTTTCTTTCTTCTTCGAAGTGGCCAATGTTTTGTAAGTGACTTTTTTCTTATATTCGTCGTATATCCCCATACCAATTTAACTGCTTACCGGTATATATTATATAATCTACTACTGAATAATAATAATAATAATAATAATATAAAAATAATAATAATAATATAATAGTATTATTCATGGATTTTTAAATTTAAGGCGCCTTCCCGTTCCCAATCTCTATTTTTCTAGATCAAGTTAATTTTCTTCTTGAAATCCCTTTGAAGAAATAACTTCTTTTACATTTTCGTAATATTATCTTCTTGGGTTTTCCCGAATATCTGTTCCAGGTGATGTCCATTGTAATATATATTTTAGGCCATAGTCGCTGCATTCTCAATTTAATTCCCTCTTTTCTATTCTATCACATTTTTTCTGCTCCCAACAGTCTACTAATTTCTTCGTTCCGGATTCTTTGCAATATTGCTTCTTCTCAAATAGGCCTAATCCATTTCAACTGCCAAAAAAATTATTTTTTATTTTTTATTCATATCCCATTGTTGTAGCATAAAATACTTTTAAAGTTACGCTTTTCCCGACCGATCAATCGAGAAGTGGTCTATGATCCTTGCGGATGGTGACCTACTCTCTTCGCTGTCGTTTGACCTACAGTCCGGGTTCCTGGTCTGAGACCATTTGTCACGGTCATACCAGTTTTTGTGGTATGTTGATTATATAATTATTGTATATAATACGCTCTTCCCATGTGTACTTTATGCTCCTGGAAATATTCTCATACCACGATATGGAATTGAGGGATCCTCATACACTTCATGCCAGCTTCAAACAGAAATAGGATATTATCAGATCCAATTTAATGTGTCCATGTATTTAGATATAATATTTTCTTTTTTGAAATTTACCCAGAATACAATGTTTTTTCGTCAGTCTCAAGAAATTTGCCTTCTCTATTTTTGTAGAGGTTCTAAACAACCTCAACTGCAAGTCCCAGTTCACCCATATTTCTTCCCACTCCATTCATCTATCCATCTTTAGGTCTTCCTCTTTATTATTTTTCCATCTATTCTCCATTAGAAGATATTGTACCGGATTGTATCATGTGGCATCTTCTTGAGATGTCCATACCATCATAATCGCCTTCATTCAATTACACTGGTCAACATGATTTTTGTCTCATGAGTACCAATAGTTGTACTTAATGCAGTTTTTATCGTGTTTTCAAATATGTATTTGGAATTTCTCCATCACCTACAGTTTTTTTTATTTCAATTTCAATTAATGCATTTAAATAATTATTTTTTAATAAACGATTTTTCGTCCAAATGAGCTAACTCGGGAGATTTCAGGTATGAAAAAATACATATCAAGGCAAATGGAATCCTAATATGCTGGCTGATTATTGTTGGACGAGATCGAGATAAGTAGATTCCCGGGTAACACCGAGTAATCAGCACGGGGAATCTTAAAATAATTACGATATACATTTATAATTATTTATCATTTTACTTATTCAACTAATCATAAGAAATACATTAATTTTTGTCTTTCAGCTCATTTATGCCAAGAAGATCGGGATGAGTAGATTCCCGGACAACGCCGGGTAAACAGCACGGAGTATCTAAAAATAACCACGATATAAATTTTCCCTTACACATATTTAACTAAACATAAAACACATTAATTTTCGTATTTCAGCTCATTTATATCAAGAAGATCGGGATAAGTAGATTCCCGGGCAACGCCCAGTAATCAGCACGGGGTATCTAAAAAATATAAATTTATAATTATTTTTCCCTTTACTTATTCAACTAAATATAAAAGCACATTAATTTTCGTTTATTTAGGCGCAGCATCGCACGCCGGGTATTATCTAGTGTTAAATAAAATAAATATTTATGAAAATCATGTAGAACTTTGATAGTTTTACTTATTAAATACATCATAATTTTTCATTAAGCATACACCAAATTAATTGATTACTTTTTTTCATAATATTGTGTACAAACTTTGACAATATATTTTGACATTTGAAATACCTTTAAAAGGAAACTCTTATACGAATTATCTGGGCTTCTGAAGACATTACAAAAACTAATAGAGCTTAATCGCCTTATGAAAGCTCTTCGTAGATTTACATATAAAACCGTGAAGCTGTAATGTACCTTCATTACTTTGAATGTTAAAGCTAACGAAGCTCAATTACACTGGCATGTGCCATCTTAATATTACATTTTAACGAGAGTTTTATGGAGCACACGTTGGGTGTTGCTTAAACCCTCATCTCGTAGCAATCTCTTTGTCCTTAAATCACAATACACTCTACAATATTTATTCAGGGTATGTTACAGCAATAAATTATGGGAATTCTATGCAACCATGCCATCAACATAAATTCAAATAAAAAACTGAAAAACACATATTATATTAATCTAATAAATGCTATAAAAAGTTTATATGAAACCACATTTATAAAAGTAAAGTTAGATCATGGGAAAATAACAGATAAATTTGAAATTAACCAAGGTTTAAGACAGGGATGTGGACTATCTCCATTACTGTTTATTCTATATCTAAATAAAATTGTCCAGGAGTGGAAAAAAACTAAACCCCCCTGGAGTAAAAATATGTAGAGGAAATCAAATACAAACAATAATCTTCGCAGATGATCAAGTTCTTCTAGCGGAGAATGAAGATGATTTGCAGATATCAGTGTTTAAATTGCAGAATACCCTGGAAAAATACAACATGAAAATATCTGAAAATAAAACCAAATCCATGGCAATCACTGGAAAGGGACTTTCGAGAGTAAAAATAATAATAATAATAAACCAATAGAACAAGTAACATACTTTAATTATTAGGTAATAATATATCACAGTTTCACAATCAAAAAGATGTGGAAACAAATTTAGAAAAATATAACAGATTAAATGGTATAATTAGGAGAAATTTTGGAAAACAAATGAGGAAAGAAATCCAATTGAGATTTCATAATGCCATAGCCAAACCTGCTCTACTATACGGAAGTGAATGCTGGACACTGCGAGCAAAAGATAAATCCCGCATTAATAGTTCACAAATGAGATTCCTCCGATCACTAACTGGAGTAATGTTAAGGGATAGAATGAAAAGTGATGAGATAAGGATGCAGTGGAATGGTAGGGAAATGGTTGAACATATAAAATTATCAGATTAAATGGTTCCAACACGTCCAGAGAATGTTAAATTCCCGTTTACCAAAGATGATTTACCACCTCAACCCTAAAGGCAAAAGAGACCTCGAAGACCCTTCAACCGATGGAAAGATCAGTTTTTGTAGTCGCAGAACGGGCATCATCACCCAATACTGCATTCGGAAGAAGAAGAAGAAGAAGACATTATATTGTTCAGAATGTGGATAATTCCCTTAGACTATTTAACTCATGCCACAAATGCTAGTCAATGACCAATCACGTTTCAATGAATATTGTTTTACAACCAATGACAGTCGTGTTTCACCTCGCTCTTTATCGATTTCTCTTTATCAGCTCCTGCTTTTGTGATAAAGAAAGCTCCTCCTTTTTAATGTTCTGAACAGGTCAAAGCATTATTTTTCTTTAACAGATACATTGAATATAGCAAATAATGAAAAGATTCCTTGATTTTACTGAGTTGTTTACTAAAAAATTAAATGAATAACCCGTAATGTTTATTATGATATATAGTTTGATGTGTTTCATTATTTCTCCACTTGGGTGCACTCGTAAAATATTGCGATCTTATTTGGCAATAAATAGTATGATCAAGCAGCAGTGAATGAACATAGCCTCACATTTCTGATTTGTTTTCAGACATCGCTGTTTACATTAAATATATAAATATTTTAAAATAACTATAGCTAAACAATGATTTGTGTGTAAACAGCTTAATTTTATTCGTTAAATAGACCTAACAAATGCCACTCTTGATTTCCAAATTCTCTAGATGAATTGGAAATCACTCGTGGCATTACTTATGAGAAATATATATATATATATATATATATATATATATATATATATATATATCATTAAAACATAAAACAAGGAAGGATATGAGATTGAAGTTCTACAAAACAATGGCTTTACCGGTACATTTATATGGTAGTGAGTCCTGGGTAACAAATAATATGAGTTCGTGCAGAATCCAAAGTGCACAAATGACCTTACTAAGGACCAAATGATAAAATTCGACCACATAAGACATGAAGAAATAAGAAATTAATTAGAAATATATTCAATAAATGATAGAATTCAACAACACCGCGTCGTCGGCTGGGAACAGCATGTTCAGAGAATGGAAGATAGCCTAAGATAGCATATCATTATAAAAAATAAATAATAGTTCAAAAACTAAAGCAACACGCTTTATTAGAAAACCGAACTAAAAATGAAAAATAATTTTAATTTCCAACACGCTTGGAATAAAATTAAAGTGGTCAACAAAAAAAAATCATCTCCAACACAACTAGAATAAAACCAGAGTTATCTACAAAAAATAATTTTCCATCGTAAGCGTAGAGAGCTCTATATCAATTAATATATTTGATAATAAACAGATATTGGTAAAAGTAAAGTATCTAAGAAGAAAATCATACTAAAAAGTCCGCAACCTATTATACCGGCTTTTATTTTTTTGATTCTGGCCAGAATTTTAGAAAAAAATTATGAAATTATTATATTTTCACTGGTACTTTACAATTATTCAAAGTTTCAAGTCGATCCAATATTTTAAGTGGATGAAAATCGTGTTCAAAGATTCCGTTACATAGATAGATGGACAAACACAGATCAAGCTAATATCAAACGTGTAAAAAATTCTGTGTACATTAATTTTGTGTATTTGTTATGCTTTAGGCAGCGTAAGCCATTTAAGGGTCCAAAGAGCTACTTTTTTCACGTTTTCCACCACAAAGGGCGATTTTTAAGGGTGTAGGAGTTGAGTATCACAACTCTTTTATAGCCTATATTCATCCCGAGAATCTCCTGAACATTTTGCAAAAAGCCCCATCACAATCGGATCAACGGTATAGCCTCGCATAAAGTACGAACAAACAAACATTCATTTTTATATATTAAATATATGTCATATCGGTAATAAAATAAAATATATATTCGACAACTCAACATATATATTTCATTAACATATCCTTAACTTCAATATTCCTAATTCTCTAACCAGAAATTTTGATAATATGAAGGTATAATAGTCTAAGTCCACCGCTGTGTCTTGAGGTAGCGTGCTGCCTTGTCACGCAGCGGGCCCGGGTTCGATCCCCGTCGGGGCAGTTTTTCTGGGTGAGGTTTTTATCGGGGTTTTTCCTCACCTGTAAGACAAATGTCAGGAAAACTTTAAGGCCCAAACGGTCCCCGAAATCATATGGCCATCATTCTTATTATTATCATCCTTACCATTATCATTATCATCATCATCCTTCACCGGTGTGGAAAGCAACGGGAAGCTACCACACCTACACAATTCCCTAGTAAAGCTGCAAGCATAGCATGAAAATGCTATGATTGCAGTGAAGGACCTGCCTTCGGGCAGAATTACTATGGATGGAATAGTCTAAAACCTTAGTATCACGAAATTAGCTGAGTTTGATATATATATGACGGCTACGTGGCGCAAGCGGTTACACGCTCGCGGTCGTGTCTCAGTCATTTCTCGTAGGTTTCGTTGTGGACGAAATGGAGCTTGGGCAGTTTTTCTCGGGATTTCTCCCATTTTCTCCTGCAATAAATTTAATTCCACAGTATTTCTAATTCATCTCATCCATTCCGTTCCATTTCATTCATCGGCATTTGTGATGATTCATCACACATTGTCGATCTGCACATTGTCTTCAGAGACTTCTATAAATGTAGGGGTTTCATCTGATCTTCGACCGAACTTGGTTTGGACACGAGTTGAGAATATTATATATACACCCTATATCAGCGATTTAAAACACGAGCTCCGTGAGACGGTGCGCTCCGATATGCACCAGCAGCGCTCCGCTGGACAGGTAACGCTACCTGATGACTTGGTTCAGTTTCACTCGTCAAACGCAATGATGAGCATGGCTACGTTCAGCGTGGAGACCTTGCGAGAATCAAGCCTTCGTTTTTTTTTTTTGCACAGAATATCCCTGCCAATTTTGAAATGGTTAAATTAGCTAACTCGATGAAAAATCAAGACAAAAACATTAAAAATCGCCTTTAAAACTAATGACAACTGAACAACATCGTCTCAAACAAAATAGAAGTAGCAAATAAATAGGAAAATAAAAACGTTTATAAACTAAGTACAAAATTGCGATAAGTTTTACGTCGGTAGAACAACAAGAATTTTTAACACAATATATACCGAACATTAAAAAAATATTTATTAATAATAATAATTAATAAGAAGAAGAATATTATTATTATTATTATTATTAATTTAATTGGATAAAAATAAAACTTAAAATATTATGTGATTTTCATATTTATTAAAATATAAATTAGTTACAGCTGTGATTACAATAATAATTTATTGTTATTATTACTTACTTACTCACTGGCACTATCGAACCCGTAGGTTCATGGCCGCGCGGACATAAGCTCTCCATACATCCCTATCCTGAGCTAATGTTTTCCAATCATTCCCTGTATAATCTACTTCCTTCAAATCATAGTTAATGTTATTCTCCCACCTCATTCTTGGTCTACCAACTGGGCGTTTTCCCTCTGGCTTTCCTACAAGAAGCTTCCATGCAAGTCTTTCATTCCCCATACGTGCAACATATCCTGCCCAATGCAGTCTACGAGACTTAACCGTTCTTATTATATCTGGCTTTCTATAAAGACCATGTAGTTCATTGTTATGTAGTCTTCTCCATTCACCTGTCTGTTCATCTCTCTTTGGTCCAAAAATTTTCCTAAGTACTTTATTCTCAAATACTTGTAATCTCCTTTCCTCCTTTAAAGTAAGAGTCCATGTTTCGCACCCATATAGTAAACTGGTAGAATAATGGTTTTATATATTTCAGTTTAACGTTTTTTGGAAGGAGTTGGGACATCAAGAGTATCTGCAATGCATAATAACACGCATTTCCAGAATTGAGCCTATTTTTAATTTCTTTTTGCATCTCATTCCTATTTGTGATCATTGTTCCTAGGTATTTGATTATTATTATTATTATTATTATTATTATTATTATTATTATTATTATTATTATTATTATCCCTCCATGGCATCTTTACCTTGTCGTGGTGGAATGACTTGCGTGCTTAAATGATCCCGAGAGCTATGCTGGCGGTAGCATTGCTGCCGATAGGGTTACCCATGCCAGACTGGTCGAAGATGATTAGCCAGACGAAAAAAGTACCTTGGTCGAAAGAGTGACGATCTTTCACCGTAAAAATACTACCGTCAAGAAATGCGGACATGGGTTCTACTGGAGTAAAATATTCTGGAGCTCAAATAGTCCCCTATTCGGTTCTCCGGGCGGGGACTACTTCAGGGAACCCATGCCAAAGGCTCAAACACAGGGGCATGTTCCTAGGAACATGGAATGTTAGGACTTTATACAATAGCGGGGCGCTAGAGGTATTAAGGAGGGAATTAGATAAATCACCCTTGGATATAGTCGCTTTACAGGAAGTTAGGTGGCTAGGAGAAGGTAGTCAGGAATCAAGAAGTTTTGCATTATACTACGGGGGTGCAAAAAGACCTGAATTTGGAACGGGTTTATAGTTCGAAGTAGGATCTTATCTGCTATTCGAGATATGAAGTTTGTCAGTGATAGGATATCATACTTAATTCTAAAGGTTCAACGGCATGATTTTATAATCGTAAATATGTACATGCTCCCACAGAAGATAAAGATGACAAGATCAAGAATGAATTCTATGAAGAATTAGAATGCATATTTGATAGCCTTTCACGATATCATATGAAAATTGTCTTAGGAGATTTTAATGCAAAAGTGGGCAGGGCATATGGTATGAATGAGGAATGAATGAATGGCATGCAAACTGCTTGTAGTAAAACTTGTAGTAAAACCAAATGGAAAGATCCCAGTAGGGAGGCCAAGAATAAAACACGAGAATAGCATTAACCATGATTTTAAAGGGGTCAATTGGAAAAATTTAACTCAGAATATGGAACCCTTGGATTCTAGTGATATATGCTAAATGTTACACCACATAAGCTGTTGTTTTCAATATTAGGAATCCATGTTTTGAACTTTTATACGAAAAATCACTATGAGGTTTAATTTAATATTTAAATTTAAATTCTTTATACCTCCCCTCGGTCCACCGCTGTGGTCTCGAGGTAGCGTGCTGCCTTGTCACGCAGCGGGCCCGTGTTCGATTCCCGGTCGGGACAGGCTCCTGGGTGAGGTCTTTTTTTGAGGTTTTTCCTCGCCTGTAACACAAATGTCAGGAAGCTTAGGGCCCAACGGTCCCCGAAAATCATCCGGCCATCATTATCATTATCATCCTTCATCGGTGTGGAAAGCAACGGGAAGCTACCACACCTATAATTCCCTATTAAAGCTGCAAAGCATAGCATGGAAATGCTATGATTGCAGTAAAGGACCTGCCCTCGGGCAGAATTACTATGGATGGATGGATATCTCCCCTCATATCCAGTCTTGTAATTATAACGGTTTCAAAAGCGAAACATGGACAGTGACAACACAACAATCTCCCAGAATACAAGCATCTGAAATGAGATTACTCAGACCAATAGCAGGATATCAAAGAACAGACAAAAAACATAACACAGAAATAAGACAACTAAAAGTAGAGGAATTAAACACAACAATAGAGAAATACAGAACAAACAGGAAAGAACATTTGTCAAGGATGACTGAGAATAGAACACCAAAAGCAGCATACAGCTATTCACCACGAGGAAGAAGAAGTTTGGGAAGACCAAAGAAAAGATGGAAAGAGCAGCAATTTGGAGCCGGAACAGGCTAGTAAATACGTCTAAACCGTGAAGAAGAAGAAGAAGAAGAAGAAGAAGAAAAGCCAAGTGGTTTCATAGTAATATCACGAACGATGAGGGAGTAAGAAACAGTTCTCCTGAACAGCATAACATCGGTCGAGATATTACTGAAGATGAAACCACCTAGGTTTTGAAACTGGTATAATTAGAAGACTGCATATCAGATGAGGTATAAAGAATTTAAATTTAAATCATGCGTTTGTTTTATAAATAAGTTATCCCAACTTTGAAATTCTTTTTGACAAGTTGAAATTTTACCAACAAATCTTATTACTGTTGGTGCAGCTGCCTTGTTTCAAATGTACAGGCAGTTAAAATACGTTGATGCAAGTAATCAGGTTGGTTTACATTTTCTGAATTACGCAGTAAACTCAGATACGCCCTTGTCTGCATTCTTCGTTTTGCTTTTATTTTCCACTTTCCAATCTCAAACCATTTGCATAATGCGATGAAACAAGTTGTCAAGCAATTATGACAAAACTTCTGCCTCCATTTTCCGAAGGAATGAACTTATTGAGGTTTTTCTCATGAAAATATTTTTGAACCAAACTTGGCATATATCAATCAATTTAAAAAGTAAGGTCTAAAGCAGGATTTTAATATTGCCTAAAAAAATTAAGTAAAAAATAATTTTGTATTTTAAAATTATTTTTATACATAAATATAACTTTGAATACAAAACTTGAACATTTCATTGTTAGTTATTGTCAAATAAAATCTCATAATAATAATAATAATAATAATAATAATAATAATAATAATAATAATAATAATAATAATAATATTTTATTAGATAAAGATTTTCTTAATAATGATTTCAAAAATTATCTTAACTCATTGTTGTCAAAATCTTAAAATATTTTTTTAACTTTAATAGTAAAATCTAAATAATTTTATACTCTCATAAATAAAACTAAACTAAATTGTGATTGGAATTAAAATCACTTAAATTTCTTATATGACCAATTGGATTTAAACTTATCTTAAATAGAATTACACTGAGCTACAAAAAAGAAACTTTCTTTTTGTCTCAGAAAGAAAAATATGTGATTCTGATATTATTTTTTCTCCTGAATTCAAATATGATATCGGTTTCACGCAAGGTTTCGAGAGACGGTCATTTATAATTTCAAACACTTCAATATTTTCTACATTCATAACTACACAATATTTGAACATTCGGACTCACCTAGAAAGTAAGAAATGACGATTTTCTGCTATATTTCGCCTGTGGAGCATCCTTCTTGATGGTTCAACAATAATCGGCCAGCATGTTAGGATTCCATTTGCCTTGATATATCTTTTCCATAGCTGAAATCTCCCGACTTAGCTCATTTGGTTTTATTTTAGCAATGGACAAATGGACGAAAAAACGTTTATTAAAAAATAGTTATTTAAATCCATTAATTGAAATTGAAATAAAAAAACTGTAAGTGATGGAGAAATTCCGAATACATATTTGAAAATACAAGACCAACAACGTTCACAGCGTCTTAACTACTAGTAGCGCATACTAACATGTTGCATTTATCATTCTGCTGTCGTTTATGTTGTTGGTCTTGATGCGTCTTCAGTAAAAACTGTCAATTCCAATTACACTATAAAGTTCATTTTGTGGAAGAAATACTCTGCGTGCAAAAATAGTAATTAGAGACGAAATTATTGAACAAGTATCCCTCTTTAAATATTTAGGATGTGACATCAGCTATGGGTATGATAAAAATATTGAACACAAAACACATCAGTTTCAAGCTATTTGTGGTACAATAAATAGAACATTGAATAATAAAGCCCATAAACAAACAAAATTAAAATTTTATAAAACAATGGCTGTCTCTGTCCTTTTGTATGGGAGTGAATCTTGGATTACCACTACCAAACAAGAAAGTAAAATCCAAGCAGCCGAGATGAAATTTTTAAGAAGAGTAAAAGGCTGCACTAGAATGGACCAGGTAAGAAACGAGGATATCCGTGAAGAACTGCAGATCTACTTCATAAAGGAAAAGCTATTTAACAACAAGATACAGTGTAAAGAACATGTAGAAAGAATGGAAGAAAGTAGTTTACCAAATAAAATCTTCCATTATTTTCCAAGAGGAAGAAGAGATGTCGGATGTCCTCGGAAGAGATGGTCTTAGATCTATTAGTGAAGACGGAACAGGCAACTCTTGCCTAAACCAGGAAGTGAAGAAGAAGAAGAAGAAGTTCATTATTACGTTACATAACATGTTATACTATGTATCTTCCTTAATATTTTTCTTTCCCATGTATTAACATTTTACTTATCTTTTTCTATTTAACTCATGTACCAAATGTTAGTCAATGACCAATCACGTTTCAATGAATTTCGTTTTACAACCAAGCACAGTCGTGTTTGACCTCGTTTTGTATCGATATCTCTTTACCAGCTCCTGCATTTGTGACAAGGAAAGCTCCTCCTTTTTAATATTCTGAACAGCTCAGAGCATTATTTTTCGCCAACAAATACACAGAATACGCAGCAAATAAAGAACAGATTACTTGATTTTACGGAGTTGTTTACCAAAAAAAAATATTTAGTAACCTATAATGTTGATTATAATACACAGTTTGATGTGTTTGATTATTTCTCCACTAGGGTGTATTCTTACAATTGTACGATCATATTTGATAAAAATAATATGACTAAGTTGCAGTGAATATACGAAACCTTCCATTTGTTTTCAAACATCGCCGTTTGCATTAAATATATAAATATTTTAAAATACCGGTAACTATATTTAAATAATGACATTTGAGTTAACAGCTTAATTTTATTCGTTAAATAGTCCTAACAAATGCCACTCTTGATTTCCGAATCCTCTAGATAATTTGGAAATCACTCGTGGCATTACTTACGATAAATATTAATGGTCAGCGGAGAATAAGATACAACAAGGGATTATATAACAAATATAGAGAACCTGATAACAAAAAGAGCTCAGATTCCTTTTTCCTCTTGGCTTCCGGCGGCAATGGCAGCTCCCACTCCTGTTTCAGCTTTAGTACATTCTTCAACATTTTGACTTATTCCTTCCCGAAATTTCATTATATGAAATTCAATCTTAAATGCTCTTCACAAAGAATTTAAAACATTAATTGGGTACAAAAATATTAATAAGGGAAGAACATTTATTTTTATTTCACTATTGTTGTCACTTTTATTAAACTAAAGAGATTAGAGTGGGTTGGCCATGTACAAAGGCTCTCAATAAACCGAGCACCAAAAAGGTGCTTACAGCAAGTTTTATGGGGAATAGGCGAGTTGGATGACCGAAGAAACGATGGAAGGATGGTATCAAGGAAGATGCTGCAAACCTACTAACTCTCGCAGCTGGAGGCTTGCCTCGCAGAATAGAGATGATTAGTGGCAGGAGTTAAGGGGGCGATGGGTGAAAAATTGACCATTTGAGATCAAAATTAGCATTTGTTTTTGTTTTTTTTTGTACTAACAAATAGCCTGTACTCTAATGTACATGTTGGCAAAGTTTCAGAGGCCTATGGCACTTCTAAATGTCCTACATTACGTCAGAGTTAAAAGGCTGCGCCAGTTAAATACTACCTGCATGCAAATCTTTAAACTATTTTTCCACGCTTGTATTTCCATTGCATTTTTGTACATTCAAAATTGAATGGAATTTAGAAATTTTCTCCATGAAGGTTAAAATGTTTACTGCATGTCCCAAAAACAATGGGTAATAAAGAAGTGCATGGTTTTCATGATTGAAGTAGTATTTTAAGAAATAAAAAATAAAATGTATGCAATTATTAATTTTTTTTGTAATTCCACGCATGAGATACAAGATTTTTTTTCTCCTTTTGTATTCACATTATAAGAATTATAACGCATGATGTTTTTCTTAATATTTTAGGGGTATTGTAGAACAAAAATCAGACATTTTACTAAAAAATTGTGGAACCCATTTAATTATAATATATGCACATTTTTAAAAATATAATATTTAATAACTTATAAAATAAATGTCTCACAAATATGAAACTTAAACACTTAATTATATATCATACTGTGAAGGTGTGTACCAAAACTCAAGTCTCTAGCTCAAACAATGTAGAAAATAGAAATCTCACCCATCACCCCCCTTAAGGGAGGCCGAAGCTCGAATTTCAGCCAATCAGCTATCGGATGGATGGAATAAATCACAGTTAAACTCGGTGGCGGTCGATTGATTTTTTAGGATGGAAAAATCTCCAGAGCAAGTCCTCCGGGAGGGAATTTAAGCCGTGGGTCCCGAGTCTAAAGATTTTCAGGCTCGTAAAAGATCCTTAAGCCTGAATAAAAATGCCTCTAAGCAAAATTGACCGATCTCAAACACCCTAGTAATATCTTAGTTGCTTGCTAGATGTCTCATTGAGTCGGTGTGTTGGACCGCGTGCAACTCATGACATCTATGGACAAATAAGGTAACTAAATTAATTTGGTGTATTAACTCCTAACAAAGGAGAGGATATGGCTCAACATTGGGCTATGCCATTATAGACTAGAGATGTGATAGGTTTGTTTCCTCTGCAGTCCGATATAATTTTAGATAAGTAGCTTAAGAAATTATTATATGGATGCGAAACATGGACTCTTACTTTCAGGGAGGAGAGGAGGTTAAGACTATTTGAGAATAAAGTACTTAGGAATTAAACGTACTTTACTGAATAAAACTAGAAAAGAAACTATTTTAAAATTTTACAAAGTATTAGCAGTTCCATCTCTTATCTATGCATGCGAAACCTGGACATTAACAAAGGCAGATAGTAAACAAATAGAGGCTGCAGAAATTAAGATGTTGAGAGCAATAGCAGGATACAAAAGAACCGATAAAAAGAAAAATGAATATATAAGAACAGAACTTAATATATATAATCTCTGTGAATGAATAAAATATCAAAATGCTTACCTTCAGCACGTATTACGAATGAATGAACAGCGCATACCAAGAAGAATGTATAATTATAAACCAAAAGGGAGAAGATTGTTGGGAAGACCATTGAAGAGATGGAAGGACCAATTCGACCTATAATGAGATCGGAACAGGCCATTGGGCTTAATCCTTGTTGTTGATGATGATGATGATGATGATGATGATGATGAAGTACTTAGGAAAAGTTTTGGACCAAAGAGAGATGAACATACAGGTGAATGGAGAAGACTAAATAATAATGAACTACATGATATTATAGGAAGCCAGATATAATAAGAAAAGTTAAGTCCCGTAGACTGCGATGGGCAGGACACGTGACACGTATGGGAAATGAAAGGCGTGCATGAAAGCTTCTTTTAGGAAAACCAGAGGAAAAATGCCCAGTTGGTAGATCAAGAATGAGGTGGGAGAATAACATTAACTATGATTTGAGGGAAGTAGATTATACAGGGAATGATTGGAAAGCATTAGCTCAGAATAGGGATGTATGGAGGGCTTATGTCCGCGCGGCCATTAACCTACGGGTTCGATAGTGCCAGTGAGTAAGTAAGTAAGCTTAAGAAATTGAGTATCTCCAATTTAACATAACGACTTATTCCGTAAACCATCAAAATCAGAGCTTGACTTCCGACTTGCTTACAAGACTGAACGAGTTTAGTAGCGATTCCATAATTTTCGAGGTCGCTGAGTTGATTACTGCCAAGAAGATTGGGATAAATACCTGTGTAACTGCGGGTAATCAGCTAGTAATTTATATTATGCAAGGTCGAATCTAAACAAAAGCTCATAAATGATTTCGTCCCTCGTATAATGTATCATAAACCAGTTTATTCAAGCTACTGGTTCTAAAATTATGATACTCAATATTAATTTCAACAAGACGTGATCCAGTCGCCCTTGAAAACTCATAGATACAGTTTTTTTCTCAAGCACGTGTAAGATTCCTGACTCTTGTCATCTTCCCGTTCCTGTAACTGTACAATACATTGTTCATTTCATATGCATTCCTTGTATAATTCAATTCTCACAAAATATTGATAACGTTAAAATTGTTTTTGGTCGATGTGACTAATTTCTTATACTTACCAATATTGTTGTTACTGGAAGTAAGTCAACGTTCCCACATCTAACCTGGTTGCTATGCAAACAAAAGAAATCGCAATGCTGATATGGATTCAAAAAGCACACGTTCGGTAAGTAAAAGTAAAACATTTCTTGAATGTTTTGTACACTAACTCGTACCTTTCTTTAGACTTTTCCGGAATTAATGCAGAACATCCCACTCTCCAGGCTTCTTCAATTTCTCTATCATCTATCATGACTCCTTCCATAATAAAATTATCAAACAGATTCTTTGAAATAGGGAAAATAAAAAAAAATGTGAATTTTTTAAATATCTTGGGTTAATAATTACAAGTTTAGGTACCTGTGAGAGAGATGTACAGACTAAAATTGCAATGACAACAAATTTAACTAAGTCATTACATGGAATAATTTGGAACAAAAATATTACAAAGGAAACTAAAATGAAAATTTATAAGAGCATAATACAGAATATTTTGTCATATGGAAGTGAAACTTGGTCTTTGGCGGAATTACAAAAGAATAAAATTAGAACAGTTGAATTTGATTATTTTAGAAGAAGCTTCCAAAAAAGCTAGACAGGATAAAATAAGAAATGAATTTCCTTTGGAGAAAAATGAATGTCACCACATCTGTTGTTAAGAGGATTGAAAATTAAACGCTTAAATTGTATAGCCATGTACAAATAACGGAAAATGAAAGATGGCCAAAAAATATATACCATTGCTCACCCTCTGGAAGAAATAAACGTGGCAGACCAAGATTCATTTCTAATATATATTTTATAACATCACCCTGCCATCTGTTCTTTGGGCATCCAGCTATTCTGGTGCATATTGGTTTCTATTTGTATATTCTTCTTACAAGCTTGTCTTCCTGCGTTCTATTTACATGTTCAAACCAGCGCAGTCTTTGAGCTGACACACATAACCTCACATTTGGTAAATATTAGTTAGTGATCCCACAACAGGCCCGGAGGCCCTTGGGGTAGTAGGAGATTAAGGCTTCCACTTTTTTCTAGACAATCGGCACTTTATGTCAGCCGGGTTGTCAGCCCTGCGTGACGGCCGCCTTTACCCCAGAACAAGCATCTGGTACTCATTCCCGTTAGAGGCTGAGTCGACCCCAGGGCCACAGTGCCGTCAGAGGGTTTGGGTCAGTTTAAAAATCCTGACCCCAACGGGACTTGAACCCTCGACCCTCCGGCTTGTAGCTCAGTGCCTTAACCACTACGCTACGGCGTGCCCCCATTTGGTAAATATTAAACATTGAAACAATCACGAGCGACAAAGTCGTGAGTAATTTTGTCTAATAAAACACTCAACATGGCGTTGGATTTGGAGTGACTATTTAACGAATAATACATCATCAGAAGCTAAAAATAATTATAATGTTTGGTAAATATTAAACATTACAATTATTTTTAGCTTCTGATGTATTATTCGTTAAATAGTCACTCCAAATCCAACGCCAGGTTGAGTGTTTTATTAGACAAAATCACTCACGACTTTGTCGCTCGTGATTGTTTCAGAAAAACATAAACTGCTGTTAGATTACTATTGACTATTTAACTCATGACCAAAATGGGAGTCAATGACCAATCACGTTTCAATGATTTCTGTTTTACAACAAATCAGAGTCGTGTTTCACCAAATATTTATCAGTGTTATGATTACCATATTAAAGAAAGCTCCTCCTTACAATATTGCGTTCCTTTGGCAATAAATAGTATGATCTGGTTGCAGTGATAAACAAAAGAAGCAGTAGAAGCGTACCTATCGTTTCTCATTTGTTTTCAAACATCGCCGTTTACATTAAATATATAAATATTTTAAAATAACTATAGTTAAATAATGATTTGTGAGTAAGCAGCTTAATTTTATTCGTTAAATAGTCCTAACAAATGCCACTCTTGATTTCCAAATTCTCTAGATAAATTCACTCCTCACTTCGTAAGTCGTGAATTTATTGATAATTTGGAAATCACTCGTGGCATTACTTATGAAAATCACATTTATATGGAGTTCAGATAATAAAACAAGGGAATTAAATATTTTGTTGCGAAACATGAAGACGTACAAAACAAATACAAGTAAATACTTAATGTACTCATTGTTGTACATAAATTAAACAAGAGAAGCTTCCCAGGGCGCAATCAATAAAGCTTATTTAACCTAAAAGCATTATACGTTCAGTGTTATCCAATGTCACTTTTGTAACGGACACAAAATTGGTTTGACCTTTCCTATAGCTGCATTGTTCACACAAAATTCTCGCCCCTATTCACGTATTCTGTGGTTGTATTAAAGTTTAAATCGAACTGTATTTCATCGCTATTTAGTTCCATAACTCTAGAAATGCCACGTTAAAATTAGACTCTATATATATTTTCGTTCAGGGATAGACCTATTTATAAGCTGTTTGTATATTCTGATGATATGTTATTATTAGGCGATAGCGGAGATATATTAAGAGTGAACATATAATTTACTATACTAATAAACAGTTATTTTAACATTTTCCAATATTGTTATTTTTACACAGTTCCAATAATAGATCATATTATAATATTATAATGATATTGTGAAAAGAAAAATTAATGTCTGAACCAGAAATCGAACCGTGGACCTCTATTTTTCCAGACTAGTGTGCAGCCGACTACACCATACTAGACCTGGCATAAACATTAACAATTCTTTCACATATACAAATCTATAATTCTCGTTTCGTCCGCTGTCAGGTAGGTGGCACTGCCATCGCCAACGGCCGGCTTCGTTTAGAAGTATCTATATTTGAGAAGTTTACACCACCACATTTATAAGTAGTAAACGATGTTATTTAACATTTTCCAATACTGTTATTTTAACACAGTTCCAATAATTGATCATATTATAGCATTGTAATGATATTGTGAAAAGAAAAATTAACCAGGAATCGAACCGTGGACCTCTAGTTCTCCAGACTAGTGAGCAGCCCACTACACTATTCTAGACCTGACACAAATATTAACAATTCTTTCCACATATACATATCTATAATTCTCGTTCCGACATTAATTTTTCTCTTCACAATAGCATTATAATATTAAAAGAAAGAGTTGCTGGAAACAAATATTAATAAAACTAAATACAGTGAAACCTGTCTTAGCCCGAACCTTTATGAGACGGAAACCTGTAGATACGCAAAGAAATCTCCAGAACGGTAAGATTTTATAAGTAAAATCGGTCTGTGTAAGCCGGAACCTTCATAACGCGGAAACGGAATGGTTTTTGAAGTATCAATAGTTAATTTTTACCTCAGTAAGACGGAAAATTATTCTTAAGCACGTTCTAATTACAGTATTAATGACCACACGTGAAAAGTCTGTATATGACGCTACTGCATTATATCGTTTTACCTTCTTGTGTTGTCATTGTATTGCGGGGATACCCTTCCTTATGTGTGACAGCGGGGAATCCCTCGCTTTTCCTAGCCTGTTTACGTAACCTGCGACGGAGTTGGGAAACTCTTCAGTCCTCCTGTAGTTGAGTTCCTTCTCGTTTTTGTGTAATAGAGTTGTTTAGTATTGCCGTCCAAACTGTGCTGTGTTACATACACCATTTTGTCTGTATTTCAGTTCAATACGTCATGTCTTTAAAGCCCTTCCACTGCGTGAGAAAATTCAATCTTGTAATTTAGGAACCCTTTATAAGAAGTAAAACTGCCAAGACGGAAATATATTTAAGGAACCGTCATGTTCCTTCATAAACAGGTTTTACTGTATATGGTCCCACGTAGAAACACATTATACAGAGTGTCTACAAAAACCTGCTACCAAAATAATGTATCTTAGCTCGTCAAATATATGAGATACAGACATGCGGTTTTGCAACATATCATTACATATCTCAAAGTTTTGTTTACAGTTTTTGCAGATTGTGATTTAGACAACAATGGCGACACCACAGGAAAAAAGCCCAATGTATATGGTGGTATGCTGAAGCTGGTAAATCACCAGTAACTGTTCACCGAAATTTCTTCTCCATAGAAGAGATCCTCCATCCAAATCATCCATAATTAGATGGGCCGAGTGATTTGTCGCGGAGTGGACGACCAGGTGTGAGCCAAGAAACTATCGACAATGTGCAACTTGCATTTCAACTCAGACAGCAAAAAATCGGTTCGTCGTGCTTTACGGGAACTGCATTTACCAAAATCAACCATTCATAAAGTACTCCATAAGCGGCTACTTCTTCAGGCCTATAAAGTGCTAATTACGCAAGCGTTGCTGCCAACTGACTTCCCTCAGCGTGCTAAATTTGCTGATTCCATGCTGAACGCAATTGACGAAGACAATGAGTACCTGCAGAGGGTGATGATCTCTGATGAAGAGATTTTCTTTGTGTCTGGACATGTTAACCGCCATAACGTTCAGATATAGGGTACTGGTGATTTACCAGACGCAGCATACCATCATACACATTGGATCTTTTCCTGAGGTGTCGCCATTGTCGTTTAAATCACAATCTACAACAAACGTAAACAAAACTTTGAGAGACGTAGAATACGTTGAAAAAAACGCATGTATCTATCTCAAACAATTTACGAGCTACGTTACACTGGGTTGGTAGCAGGACTTTGTGGACACCCTGTATTTACTGTCCAAATAGGTGCAGAAATAAACTAAACATAGGCTCAACTCTGAAAACGCGAGCATATACGTATTGGAGGGACACATGTCATCCCAACTTATCTCAAAAAACGTTAATCTAAAAATATATAAAATAACTATTCTTCCTTTGTGTTATATGGATACGAAACATAGCTTCTTATTTTAAGGGTGGATAAAATAAAAAGAGTAGATGAGAATAAAGTTCATAGAAAAATTTTGGATCAAAGAGAGATGAACAGACAGACGAATGGCGAAGACTACAAAATAGTGAGTCACGTAAACTTTACGGGAAACCAGATATAATAAGAACAGTAGAGTCTTGTAGAATGCGATAGGCAGGACATGCGGCACGAATGGGGAATTATATTAGGGCGTGGAAAATTTCTTGTAGGAAAAGCAGTGGGAAAGCGCCCAGTAGGTAAACCAAGAAAAAGATGGGAAATAATAGTAATCATGTAATTGCAGGAAAATTGAAGCTGTATAAAGCATCAGATTCAGATGAGATCCCAACAGAACTGAAAAAAATCAAGGGGACAAAAAAATTGATGGACAAGATACGCCAATTGCTTAATATGATTTGGGATAAAGAAGCTCTTCCAGATGAATGGAAAGAATCGATTATCGTACCAATTTATAAGAAAGAAGATAAAACCGATTACAACAACTATAGGGACATCTCATTACTTTCAACTTCGTTCAAAATTCTAACAAATATATTAGTAAGCAGACTTACTCCTTATATTCATGAGATTCTAGGAGATCATCAATATGGATTTAGAAGAAACAGGTCTACAACAGAACAGATTTTTAGCTTAAGACAGATTTTAGAAACGAAATGGGAATATAATGGTACTGTACATCAACTACACGTAGACTTCAAAAAATGGCATACGATTCAATTAAGAGGGAGAAGTTATATAGTATCCTGCTAGAGTTCGGAATTCCTAAAAAGTTAGACTTATATGAATGTGTCTAAATGGCACAAAGAGTAGGGTGAGTGTAGGCAAACAGTTTTCGGATACTTTTGAAAACCACAATGGGTTGGGTTGAAGCAAGGAATACACTATCTCCTCTACTATTTATTTTGTACTAGAGCATGCCATGAAATCTTTAGAGGATGAAGAAGGTCTACAACTCAATGGTATTAATAAGCTGTTAGTTTATGCTGATGATGTAGTACTATTGGGCGATAGCGAGGAGATACTGAAGGCCAACACGCACACATTACTGAGTAACACTAAGAAATTGGGACTGGAAATAAATATCAATAAAACTAAATATGTGGTCACACTTAGAAATACAATATATAATGGAAATGGACAGCTAATGACAAATGAGGGAAATTTTGAGGAAGTGGCTGGATTCAAATACCTAGGAACAATAATCACAAACAGGAATGAGATGCACAAGGAAATCAAACATCGCCTCAATGCCGGAAATGCGTGCTATTATGCATTACAGAGACTCTTGACTTCCCAACTCCTTTTAAAAAAGTTAAATTGAAAATATATAAAACTATTATTCTACCAGTTATATTATATGGATGCGAAACATGGACTCTTACTTTAAGAGAGGAAAGGAGATTACAAGTATTTGAGAATAAAGTTCTTAGGAAGATCTTTGGACCAAAGAGAGATGAACAGACAGGTGAATGGAGAAGACTGCATAACAGTGAATTACATGGTCTTTATAGGAAGTCAGATATAATGAGAACAATTAAGTCTCGTAGACTGCGATGGGCAGGACATGTGGCAGGAATTAGGAATGGAAGACGTGCATGAAAGCTTCTTGTAGGAAAACCAGAGGAAAAACTCCCGGTTGGTAGACCAAGAATGAGGTGGGAGAATAACATTAACCATGATTTGGGGAAAACAGATTACACAGAGGATGATTGGAAAATATTAGCTAAGGAAATGGTTGTATGGAGAGCTTATGTCCGCGCGGCCATGAACCTCGGATTCGATTGTGTCAGTGATTTAGTTAGTTATAAATTCCGCTAGAGGAGACTGTTTATTTATTTAAAATCAGCTAATAAAACTTCGTTACTCTGAAAGAAAAAAAAAGGTTCAATCGAGAACAAATGAACATCGAAAAACTCTTACTTAATCTAAAAAACATATATATTGTAGTGAAAACTGCTTTTTATAAAATGTCAGCTATGAGAGAGAACACTTGACATCGTTGTGACATTTACGCTCAAATTCTAACAAAAGTACAGCTTCAATTTCACTTTTGTAAAACCACTTGTCTTTGCAAAGTTTCCAACTGTTAACCTGTGGCCTACACATTACGTGTGGGATGAAGGGAGAGGTTCCTGACAACTGTTTGCAAATGCTGATAAAACATTTAATTGCTAAAGGAATGATGCACCTACACGTTCATAACTACAGACAAATATTTACACTACTAGTAGCAGCTATGATGATGATTATGTTGGTAACATAAATAGTAAAATTGCTAATAATAATAATAATAATAATAATAATAATAATAATAATAATAATAATAATAATAATAATAGTAATACTAATAATAATAATAATAATAATAATAATAAAAATAATATATGGTTATTATTCAAGAAAATGAAAACAATTTCCAGTACTCTTTACATCAATTAAATCAGTTATGCCAAGAATATAATTTCAAAATATCAAAAGAAAAAACAAAAATAATAGCATTTTGGGGAAACGATCATATAAGATAAAAAAATCGTAATAGACAACAAACCTCTGGAACAAGTAACAAATTTTAATTATTTGGGTTGTAATTTTACTATAAACACAAAAACTGAAAGAGACATACATATTAAACTGTCGAAATTACAAATGATATATGGGACTATACATAAAACATTAAAGAATAAAACAAGAAGAGATACTAGATTGAAGTTTTATAAAGCATTGGCAGTTCCTGCATTACTTTATGGGAGCGAAACTTGGGTAATGACCAAAAAATTGGAAAGTAGAATACAAAGCGCAGAAATGAACTTCCTTAGAAGAACAAAAGGCTGCACAAGATTGGATTGGATAAGGAATGAAGGTACAAGAACAGAGTTAAAAATATATCCATTGGATGAGAAAATCAGAGAATATTGAAAGAAATGGTTTACACATGTGGAGAGAATGAATGTATCAAGATTACCAAGAGCAGCATTCAACTACAAGCCAAGAGGTTCAAGGAATGTAGGAAGGCCACTGAAAAGATGGACAGAACAACTGTGAGGCGGAACAGGCAATTTGCCTAGCCCGTGAAGTGAATAATAATAATAATAATAATAATAATAATAATGCCGGCCATCATCATCATCCTTATCATTAACATCATCATCATCCTTCACCGGTGTGGAAAGCAACGGGAAGCTACCACACCTACAATTCCCTAGTAAAGCTGCAAGCATAGCTTGAAAATGCTATTATTGCAGTGAAGTACCTGCCTTCAGGCAGAATTACTATGGATGGAATAATAAGAATATTTTTTTTATTTAGGAATATTCCATAATACAGTGTTTCTCCTTCAACCCAAAGTGATTTGTCGCCAGAGGTTCCTGTCTAAAGTACTTCTTTCCTCAAATTTCTAGCTTCAATACTTCTCTTCACTCCATGCATCCATTGTCTCTAGGACTGCCTCTTCCACTTCTTCCATTAGCTTTCCAATTAAGGATCTTATTTGGTATTCTCTCTTCTTCCATTCTCATGAGGTGTCCATATCATTCCAAACTTTTTTTCTTCTATTTTTCCTAATATGTTTTTTTTTTTCAACTTGCATAATTTCCCTTATTGTGCTGTTTTTTGACCTTATCCCTTCTTGAAATTCTTGTCGATCGCCTTTAAAAATCCATTTCTACTGCTAACAGCTTGTTGGCTTGTTTTCTACTTACTGTCCCATATAATAAAATGCTTTGTAACAGAACTTGAAATATAGTTTTTTTTCGTTGTGTATATTATATTCCAAAACACTGAGTTCAACAAACCAATGATTCTCCTTCCAGCAGTTATTCTTCTTTCAATTTCTGTAGTTGAATCCTCACTTTTTATCTAAAATAGATCTTAAATATTTAAAATTTTTAACATTGCACATTCTTCCTGAATTACATTTTAGCTCATCTGAACCCAATGAAAGATATTCTGTTTTATTATAAAGTAATAATAATAATAATAATAATAATAATAATAATAATAATAATAATAATAATAATAATAATAATAGTATTTCTTCTTCCTCTAGGCATGAAAGCTGGCAGCGTATTGCGTGTTCATTCGCTTCAGGTCCGTGGTATGGTGTCGCTTTCCATAATAGTTGTGGTCTTCCTAACGGCCTTTTCTGCTGGGGTATCCAGTCACGTACTTTCTTCACTAATCTACTGCTCTCCATTCTATCCATGTGACCGATCCAATTTAGTCTTCTGTCATTTATCCAGAGGTTTAGAAGGTTCAATTTCACATTCTTCTCTAATAACAGAGCTGCGAATTTTCTCTCTCAGCGATTTCCCTACGAGTTTCCTTAAAACGTTATTTTCGGTTACTTCATCAATTTTTTTTTAGTTTCTGTTCGGCATTCGCAACTGTATGTTAAAACCGGTCTTATGACTGATTTGTAAATAGTTACTTTTGTATCTATTCTTACATTTTTATTTTTCCAAACAGTATTGTTTAAACATCCCAATGTTTTGTTTGCACTATTTGCTTGATGGAGGATTTCAATCTGTTATTATGCTGCTGCTATTAATTTATATTCCTCTATATTTTGCCATGACCTTTTCTATGCTTTTCCCTTCTATTTCTATTTTAACACGGCATGGGTCCTTAGATATTGCCATTGATTTGGTTTTGTTTATTGAGATTTTCATATTATATTTTGATGCAATGATTCTAAATTTGCTTTGAGATGAATCAGTAATAATAAATGTCCCCTGACCGCGTTACGAGCGCTGTGCAGGGTAAGGATATTGACAGGGCTGCTGTCTCAGAGCATCTATCCATGCTCCTCTAAGTACTACCCCCTTTAAAAAGGGTTGCTGCTTCCGCCCCTTGAGCCGTTGTGATTATCGCCTGGTATCAACGTCGCCTCGTAGACGTATTACGAATGAATGAACAGCGCATACCAAGAATAATGTATAATTATAAACCAAAAGGGAGAAGAATGTTGGGAAGACAATTGAAGAGATGGAAGGACCAATTCGACCTATAATGAAATCGGAACAGACCATTGGGCTTAATCCTTGTTGTTGATGACGATGTTGATGATTCTAAATTTGTGCAATAGAATTTGTAAATCAATTTCACTTTGTGCAATTAGAACTGTGCCATCAGAATAATAATAATAATAATAATAATAATAATAATAATAATAATAAAAGACTGAGAAAGATTCTGCCAGATTGAATATAATCCCAGAACAAGAATGGATCCAGCATTATGAAAAACTTTGGAAAAAGGAGGAAATTGAAGGAAAAGAGAACAATGAGGAAGAAATAAAAGTGGAAAATATTGATGTAATAGACATAAATGAATTAGAAATGGCTTTGAAAACCACTAAGAATAGGAAAGCAACAGGATTAGATAATATAAATATGGAATTAATCAAATATAGTGGAATATTGTGTAAACTACGAATACTTCATCTAATTAATATATGTTGGCAGACCTATGGGATTCCAACCACTTGGAAAACAGCAATTGTCAAGAATATATTCAAAAGAGGAGACCGGAGAAATTGCGAGAATTACAGAGGGATTAGCTTAATGAATACTGGCTACAAAATATATACGAAAATAATAAATAATAGATTGAGAAACATAACAGAAGTAATAATAAGAGAAAATCAAAGTGGATTCAGAAAGGGAAGGTCATGTATAGACAATGTCTTTACACTGAAACAACTCATAGAAAAGAGAAGAGAGAACATAACTTAGAAACTCACATAGGATTTATAGATTTGGATAAGGCCTTCGATCGAGTAAACAGACAAAAATTATGGGAAATATTACGAATGAAAGGATACCCGCTGTGCCTTGTAGAAACAATAAAGACATTATATGAAGACACAAATATAATTATAGATACCGGATTCAAAAGAACAGATGCAATCAAAACAAATACTGGATTACGACAAGGATGTAGTTTATCACCCACTTTGTTTAATATATATATAGACGATATTTTTAATAAATGGAAAGTTTTAGTAAATCCAGGAATAAGAATGGATAATAAAATGTGCATAAATAATCTTTTATTTGCTGACGATGTAATCATAATACAGAAAAATGAAGACGACTTACAGAAATCAATGCATGCATTAAATGAAATATGTAAATTATACGATCTAAAAATTTCTGTAAGGAAAACGAAGACCATGGCTTTTAGAGGAAGAGATCCAGTGAGAACCAAAATTATTTTAGAAAATCAAAGTATAGAACAGGTGTCTAGTTTCAAATATTTGGGCTGTGATGTTGGCTACAATGTGGAAAGAGATATTGACTCCAAAATAAATAAATTTCAGACGGTGTGTGGAACAATACAGAGAACATTCAAAAATAAAATTAGAAAAGAAACCAAGATAAAAATGTATAATGTTATGGCGGTTCCCACAATATTGTATGGATGTGAAACTTGGGCTCCAGTGAAAAGACAGAAGGATAGAATACAGACGGCAGAGATGCGGTTCCTAAGACAAGTAAAAGGATGTACAAGACTTGATAGAATAAGAAATGAGGATATAAGAGAAGAATTGAAAGTACAGCCTTTGTTGGATAAAGTCACGAATTACAGACAGAAATGGATTGATCACATGGATGGAATGAGCAAGGAGAGATATCCATTGTTAGCCAGAAATTATCAAGCAAGAGGAAGGCGTGATGTTGGAAGACCTAGAAGACGTTGGGCTGATGCAATATGAAGTCGGAACGGGCAATTGCCTAATCCTTGGAGTGATGATGATGATGATAATAATAAAATATTCTTATTTTGAGAATTTTCCTCATTATTGAGGTTTTTCTCCAACCAATCTTAAAAATTACAATGAGTTTTAGAAATACATTAATGACTACGGATATATAGATTATTATCAGTTTGTATGTGCACATTCACAAATTTCCCTTAATTGAAGTTCTCCATCGTTCACTGTCCTCTGTGTCTTGATCCGTTACACCAAATTTCCTCATTCAATGTTAAATGTTATTCTTCCAGGTGGTTCTAGGCCTTCCTTACCTGCTCCTTCTTTCAACTTTCCATGTACGGACGGTCTTTTGTAGTTTTCGATCCTGCATTCTTCTTATATGTCCATACAACATTAGTCTTCTGTGTTCAATTTCGTCCATTACACTTCTTTCTGCATTCATCCATTTTCTAAATTCTGTATTTCTAATTCTTTCCAGTCTAGATTTTCTGGGAACTCTTCTCCAAAAATCCATTCAACTGCAATTAATCTGTTGACATGTTGTTGTGTCATTGTCCAAATTTCCGATCCATATAACATTATACTTTCAAGGATGGATTTATAAATTAGTTGTTTTGTTCTGCTAATGATGTTTTTACTCCATAATGCAGAGTTCAATAATCCTACGGTTTTTCTTTCATTACTGATTATTTCTGATATTTCTTTATTTGAATAATAATAATAATAATAATAATATCCATCCATAGTAATTCTGCCCGAAGCTAGGTCCTACACCGCAATCGTAGCATTTTAATACTATGCTTGCAGCTTTACTAAGGAATTGTAGGTGTGGTACCTTCCCGTTGCTTTCCACACCGATGAAGGATGATGATGATGGCCATATGATTTCGGGGACCGTTTGGGCCTTAAAGTTTTCCTGACATTTGTCTTACAGGTGAGGAAAAACCCCGATAAAAACCTCACCCAGAAAAACTGCCTCGACCGGGGATCGAACCCGGGCCCGCTGCGTGACAAGGCAGCACGCTACCTCGAGACCACAGCGGTGGACAATAATAATATAAAAACTGAAAATAAAACCACACTTGATAAAAATTGAAAATTATAAATAAAAATGGCTATAACATCTGGACAGAATACCAAAACAAACATTATAAAACATTCTAAAAAATGTAAACCAATAGGAAAAAGACGATGAGATCGACCAATGAAGACACTAAGAGACGACTTGACGTGAACTTCCAGTGAAACTCGAACAAGACAAGTAACCCAAATCCCGGACAGCTATTTAACGATAATAATAATAATAATAATAATAATAATAATAATAATAATAATAATAATAATAATAATAATAATAATAATAATAATAAAAATATTATATTATTATTATTATTATTATTATTATTATTATTATTATTATTATTATTATTATTATTATTATTATTATTATTATTATTATTATTATTATTATTATTATTATTATTAGGTATTATTATTATTAATCTCATGTCTAATACTTGATCTTATTCCAATTGAAAAATAGAGAAAGATTTCCTTATTCTTCTAAAATCCCACATTTTTCATCGCCTGCTCAATGTTTGCTTTTCGTGATATTTAGGTCTGTTCTACAAAAGAGAGATTAAATTAAAGAACAGGCCGGAAATTAAAGAGGTTGGGATCGAATAACGTGCTGTGGTTTCTGATCTGCGAGAGATACATTTACCAGCACGCAGGATGTGTAAAGATGGTACTAGAAAACGTTGTGATATGTACACACCAAATACGAAGCTTCTGTTGATAATATAAATTGCCACAATTTCAGGAAATTTAAAGTTTACCATTGTTTCGTTTAGAGTTCAAACTCTTTATTAACTGAGTCGTACAAGTGGAAGAATTCTATGGCTTGTTTTAATCTAATGTTATCTCTGGGGAAGAAGATTTCTTCTAACTTATTCAATACAGAGTGATTCCACCACATCATTTTAAAAATTAGAACTACTAAACTAACAGCGGATATAAGACTTTTTTTTTGTAAATTGGATTATTCATGACTGCAGTAATTTCTCTCTAACTACCTTCAATTACTTTCCTCTCTCTCTTTGAAACAGTTTAAACACTTTTTTTTAAAGTGGTCTAATTTCCATCATGTTTATTAGACTGAGCAACAAAAAAGAAACTTTCTTTTTTTGTCTCAGAAGGAAAAATATGTGATTCTGATAGTATTTTTTCTCCTGAATTCAAATATGATATCGGTTTTTCTCCATCACGCTAGGTTTCCGAGAACCAGGAATTTATAATTTCAAACACTTTAATATTTTCTACATTCGTAACTACACAATATTCGAAATTCGGACTCACCTAGAAAGTAAGAAATTACGATTTTCTGCTATATTTCGCCTGTGGAGCATCCCTCTTGATGGTCCAACAATAATCGGCCAGCATATTAGAATTCCATTTGCCTTGACATATCTTTTCCATTGCATAAATCATTTGAGTTAGCTCATTTGGTTTTATTTTACAATGGAAAAATAGACGAAAAAACGTATATTAAAAATAATTATTTAAATCCATTGATTGAAATTGAAATAAAAAACTATGCGTGATGGAGAAAATTCGAATACATATTTGAAAACACGATAAAAAACTGCATTAAGTACAACTATTGGTACTCATGAGACAAAAATCAGTTGGCCAGTGTTATTGTTGTAGTACTATCAATATTTATAAAATTCATTGTAATCACATTTGAAGTTATGTAATATTTTTGTTTAATATTAATATAAGTACCAGGAAGGAACCCAAGGAAGATAAACATGAGGAATAAAGATGAGGTCATTGAGCAAGCGGAGAGCTTCAAATACTTGGGTTGTACCATTAGTAGTAATATGAACTGCGGTCAAGAAGTAAAGCGGAGGATAGAAATAGCAGAAGAAGCTTTTAACATGAAGATAAGCATTTTCTGCGGACGTTTGGCAAAAGAATTACGGAAGAGGCTAGTGAAGTGCTTCTTGTGAAGTGTAGCCTTGTATGGTGCAGATAATTGGACATTACGACGGAATGAGGAAAAGCGACTGGAAGCTTTTGAGATGTGGAATATGGAGAGGGATGGAACGTATAAAATGAACAGAAAAAATTAAAATAAAGATGTGCTAGACAGAGTGGGTGAAGGAAGAACAATGCTGGAACTCATAAAGAAGAAAAACATAAATTGGATTGGCCACTGGCTAAAAAGAAAGTGTCTGCTAACGGATGCCCTAGAAGGAATGGTAAATGGAAAGGAAGTTAGAGGCAGAAAAAGACATCAGATGATAGACAATATTAAAATAAATGTTTTGTATGCAGATACTAAAAGGAAGGCTGAGTTAAGAAAAGAGTGAAAAATGTTGAGTTTGCAGTGAAAGACCTGCTCTTGGGCAGAACACTGTGATTGAATGAATGAATGAATGAATGAATGAATGAAAGAATGAATGAATATAAGTACGTGATATTTTAGTCTTCCTCAATTAAAATGGATTTTTATTTTAAAAAAACCTTCGTTAATTATTTAAAATCATGTAGGCCTTTCAGAATATGTTTCATCTTCGGTATGTCAATAGACTCGACATGCCATTTGATACTATTTTCTCTCTGAAAATTTTCAACCTCGTAAAAGAAAGACAATCCTGAATAAAAAGGCTTCTGTGCAAAATTTACCGAATGTTCCCATCCTAGTACTACCTTGGTTTCCTAGATGTCACTATGAGGCGGAACGCCGACCTCGGGCCACTCAATGACATCTATCCCAAAACAAGTGTAACTAAATTAGTATGGTTGAATTTCTCCCCTGTAGGGGGAGATGGCCTAAGTCATGTTGAGAGACACAAGACCTTACTAGCACTACTACTACTACTACTACTACTACTACTACTACTAAGACTATCGTTAATACTACTAAATAACAAACTAACTAAATAACTAAATCACTGGCACTATGAAACCCGTAGGTTCATGATCGCGCGGATATAAGCTCTCAATACATCTCTATCCTGAAATAATTTTTCCAATCATCCCCTGTATAATTTACCGCCTTCAAATCATGGCTAATATTATTCTCACACCTAATTCCTGTTACCCACTGGTTTTCATATAGAGTTTTCATGCCCCTCTTTAATTTCCCATTCATCCCTCATGTTCTGCCATTGCTGTCTACGACATTTAACTTCGCTTATATTACTCCAGATTGCCATCCTGTTATTACTATTATTATTATTATTATTATTATTATTATTAGTAGTAGTATTATTATTATTATTATTATTATTATTATTATTATTATTATTATTATTATTACTCATCATGAAATTTTAAAATGCCAATCAAATGGTGAAATATAGTTGGGAGTCCGTATCTCGTTTCTGGACTACAGTATGATAAAAGAAGACGACAATGATAATTATTAATGTACTATTTATTATTATTATTATTATTATTATTATTATTATTATTATTATTATTATTAATACTATTATCATTATTATTATTATTGTTACTGCCATTGTTAAATTCTTCTTAATAACACTGATATCATTATCTTTATTACTATTAATAATAGAGCCTATCATCATCATTATTATTACTATTATTATCAGTATTATTATTGTTATTATGATTATCCCTGTGGTTCGAGGTAGCATCCTTCCTTGTCACGCAGCGGGCCGGATTCGATTCCCGGTCGGACAGGCTCCTGGGTGAGGTTTTTTCGGGGTTTTTCCTCGCCCATATGACAAATGTCAGGAAGCTTAGGGCCCATCATCCTTATCATTATCATCACCATCCTTCACCGGTGTTGAAAGCAACGGGAAGCTACCACACCTATAATCCCCTAGTAAAGCTGCTAAGCATAGCATTAAAATGCTATGATTGCTGTAAAAGACCTGCCCTCGGGCAGATTTACTATGGATGGATGGATGATCTAAGAAGAGATATGAGGGAGCTAGGTCTGGAAGATTTGGAATGGGAAAATAGAGAAGAGTGGAGAAAGAAGATAACATTTTGAAAAGCTTTGGGCACAGGAATACGTTTTATTGCATTGTAAACCTGTTTATAAATAAATAAATTATTATTATTACTGTCATTATGATTATTATTATGTATTATTATTATTACGGAGTATTAAGATGTTAAATATAAAATTGGTACCTGGTAAGTCAGTCGTCCTCAACTAAATTATTAAATAGTTCCAATATAGAGGCCTTTCGAAATCACTATTTCATCTTCTGCATTTTGACTTGAAACAGTGATTTTGAAAGGCCTCCATATTGGAACTATTTAATAATTTAGTTGAGGACGACTGACTTACCACGTACCAATTTATATTTAACATCCTATTATATAACCTCAACGGTGCTTTATTATGAATTTTAAAAGTTTTTATTTTTATTATTGTTACCATTTTATTAATATATTAATCTTCTTCTTCTTCACTTCCTGGTTTAGGCAAGAGTTGCCTGTTCCGTCTTCACTAATAGATCTAAGACCATCTCTTCCGAGGACGTCCGACATCTCTTCTTCCTCTTGGAAAATAATGGAAGATTTGGTAATCATCTTTCTTCCATTCTTTCTACATGTTCTTTCCACTGTATCTTGTTGTTAAATATATTTTCTTTTATGGAGTAGATTTGCAGTTCTTCACGGATATCCTCGTTTCTTATCTGGTCCATTCTAGTGCAGCCTTTTACTCTTCTTAAAAATTTCATCTCGGCTGCTTGGATTTTACTTTTTTGTTTGGTAGTGGTAATCCAAGATTCACTCCCATACAAAAGGACAGGGACAGCCATTGTTTTATAAAATTTTAATTTTGTTTGTTTATGGGCTTTATTATTCAATGTTCTATTTATTGTACCACAAATAGCTTGAAACTGATGTGTTTTGTGTTCAATATCTTTATCATACCCATAGCTGATGTCACATCCTAAATATTTAAAGTGGGATACTTGTTCAATAATTTCGTCTCTAATTACTATTTTTGCACGCAGAGTATTTCTTCCACAAAATGCCATTACTTTTGTTTTACTTATTGAAATTTTAAAATTATAATCGCTACATACTTCATTTAGTTTGTAAGCACCCAATTGTAACAGATCTTCATCATGGTGTAGTGAGACCAAATCATCGGCGAAAAGTAAGTTATTAATACTTGAGTTATTGTTCAATCTAAGGCCATTGTCCATTATAATTTTTCATTGTTTCATAATGTCGTCGATATATATATTAATATATTAATTTTTATCAATATTAACACGTGTGTATGTGCAAGATTTGATTAACCAAGTAAACGTGCTGGGAATGTAGAATACGGTACTGTGATGAACGTGATTATCTCCCAGTATATGATATATTTTAATATCTTGTCTAATGACAAACGTTCAGCAGGTACGTGTTCATTGAAAGTGAAATAGAGGTAGAGAGTAGTGCAGGAAATTGGATAGATTTGTTGAATAGAATGGTTGATGCCGGATGTATCGTGGTTTCTACAATCAGCTCCATGGTTATGTCAAATTAGTTATCCCCCGACTGCCTTCCAGCCAGAGAGCACAAACGTGTTACCATTGATCTCATCAAATCTCGGTGCTCTTCTATGTAAATGTGTTGACAACATTACTTCCCGTTCAAGAGATTTAATAACAACTAATTAAATAACTCAAACGTTTCCATAAAAATCATACCAATCCACATATCACTTTCATATTAACTATATCACTGGTAGTATATAGGGTGAAATTTAATTACATTGACTATTTAACTCATGCCCCAAATGCTAGTCAATGACCAATCACGTTTCAATTAATTTTGTTTTACAACCAATGACAGTCGTGTTTCATCTCGCTCTTTATCGATTTCTCTTTATCAGCTCCTGCTTTTGCGATGAAGAAAGCTCCTCCTTTTTAATGTTCTGAACAGTTCAAAGCATTATTTTTCTCCAACAAATACATTGAATATAGCAAATAATAAAAAGATTCCTTGATTTTACTGAGTTGTTTACTAAAAACATAAATGAATAACCCGTAATGCTAATTATGATATATAGTTTGATGTGTTTCATTATTTCTCCACTTGGGTGCACTCTTACAATATTGCGATCTTATTTGGCAATAAATAATATGATCAAGCAGCAGCGAATGAACATAACCTCACATTTCTGATTTGTTTTCAAACATCGCCGTTTATATTAAATATATAAATATTTAAAAATAACTATAGTTAAACAATGATTTGTGAGTAAACAGCTTAATTTTATTCGTTAAATAGTCCTAACAAATGCCACTCTTGATTTCCAAATTCTCTAGATAAATTCAATGCTCACTTCGTGAGTCCTGAATTTATCGATAATTTGGAAATCACTCGTGACATTACTTATGACAAACAGCTGGGACTGATTCCTGACTGGGAATGGAGGAAAAAATGTCATATGAATAAGTGTCCATAAATACATCGAAGGTGATAAGCCAGACGAAAAAAAGTACCTTCGTCGAAAGAGTGACGATCTTTCACCGTAAAAATACAACCGTCAAGAAATGCGAACATGGGTTCAAGTGGGGTAAAATTTTCCGGAGGTCAAATAGTCCCCCATTCGGTTATCCGGGCGGCAACTACTTCAGGGAACCCATGCCAAAGCAAGTGAATGAAGAAGACTACATAACAATGAACTGCATTGTATTTATATGAAGCCAGATATAATAAGAGCTGTTAAGTCTCGTAGACTGCGATGGGCAGGACATGTTGCGGGTATGGGGAATGAAAGACGTGCATGGAAGCTTCTTGTAGAAAAGCCAGAGGGAAAACGCCCAGTTGGTAGACCAATAATGAGGTGGGAGAATAACACTAACTATGATTTGAGGTAAGTAGATTATACAGGGAATGATTGGAAAGCATTCGCTCAGGATAGGGATGTGTGGAGAGCTTATGTCCGCGCTGTCATGAAACTACGGGTTCGATAGTGGTAATGAGTAAGTAAGTAAGTAAATGTATCGTTGCCACTGTAGATGGCACTGACGAATGACATTATTCTCTAGGCCCTATTGCATGGCCTGCTAGATCACCGAACTTAAACCCCCTGGATGTTTACCTCTGGGGGCATCTGAAAAGCATTGTGTATGCTGAACCAGTTCCTGGTGTGCATACCATTCAACAGCGTGCCCATGTTGCCTCAACATGTGAAAGAGTGTGATTATCCATGTTACGACGTGTGAACACGTGCATTGTATCCCATGGAGGCCACTTTGAACATCTGTTGTGACGTGGATGTGATTATGCTATTGTAATGTATGCCGGGACGATTTGTTGTCGTTTCACGCACATCTTCATTTCCGGACACATGTTTATAAAAAGAATGTATGATTGTAAAGCAAGTATTAAGTTTGGAAATAGAATATCCTCAGAATTTGATATAACAAAAGGATTAAGACAAGGATGCGGGATGTCACCAACATTGTTCAAGAAATATTTAGAAGATGTATTAATGAAATGGAGTAAGTCATGTAGGGGAATGGGAATAGACATTAATGGCCATTTACTGCACAATTTATTATTCGCTGATGACCAGATTATAATAGGACAAGATAAAGAAGATATAGAATATATGATCAGAAAGTTGGTCGATGCATTTGAGGTAGGCGGACTGAAGATATTATATTAAAACAGAATATATGGTAATCGGAGGAAATTCAGAAGACCTACAAATAAATAATATGGTAATTAAACGTGTTGAAGAATTTAAATATCTTGGATCTATAATAGATAAATCTGGTACTTGTGAAAAATATATTATTAACAGAGTAAATTGTGCAAGGAAGGCGATTAGATCCCTGAATGGTCTTTTATGGAATAGAAATTTGACCAGAAAAACAAAAAAGGGATTATACAGACAATAATAGAAAGTATACTTACATATGGATCAGAAAGCTGGACAATAAATGAAAGGATGCAGAAAAGAATCTTGGCGACAGAAATGGATGGATTACGGAGAAGTATGAGAATATCCAGGCTACAACATATTCGAAATACATATATCAGACAAGAAATGGATGCACAGGAAACTGTTATCGATAGGATAACAAAGAGAGCTCTACAATGGTATGGACATGTACAACGGATGCCGGAAGACCAGTGGCCTAAACAGGTGTTGGATTGGATGGTACCAGGCAGAAGGAGAAGGGGAAGAAATAGAAGAGCATGGTATGAGGGAATATATGATGCCATGATGAAGAGGGGTATGGAAGATGGACAATGGGAAGATAGGGATCTCTGGAAAGCAGGAAACAAAGGCAAACTGCTGTAAAGTGGAAAGCCTGTATTAAGTAAGTAAGTAAGTAAGTATGTTTATAGGGCCTTTTTTTTTCCTTCACTTCTAGTCAGGAATCAGTCCCTGAAGTTTGTCGGTGTAAGTACAGTTTACCCTGCAGATCCCGAGGTTCATGGCTGCATCAATATAAGCTCTACACACATTCCTATCCTTAGCTAATGTCTTGCTAACATTCCCTATGTATCTTACCCAATTAAAATCATGGTTATTATTTATTTATATACAGATTTTCAATGTTTGAACATATTTCTGTGCCTAAAGTTTTATTTTCCATCTCTACTCGTCACTAGCCATTCACTCCATGTCCTCCAGCCTTCTGGGCAGGATCATTAGTACAAGCGGTTAGATGCTCGCCTCTCACCGCTGGGGCTTGGAGATTGAGTCTCGGTCACTCCATGTGGGTTTTGTGGTGGACAAAACTGAGCTTGGGCAGGTCTTTTTTCGGGATTTCTCCCACTTTCCCTTCCACGAATTTCATTTCATCATATCTCCATACTTATCTCATCCATGTCTTTCCATTTCGTTTATCCGCCCCCCCAGACGATATGACAGGTGTAGTCGGCCGGTACCCTTGTCATTGACAAATAAAAATATAAGGGTTTCTTCTCATCTCAATCCTCGACCGACCGTTGTTGAACACGAGTTGAGGATAATTAAATATTATTATTATTATTATTATTATTATTATTATTATTATTATTATTATTGTTATTATCACTGTTATTGTTATTTTTATTATTGTTATTACTAGCCTATTATTATTATTACTAGGACAGGGATTTTAATGTAGTAAAAGATAAGATTGTAATAGGCCTATACTATAATTTTAAGTTAGACTTCTGACTGTCTTTTGTCTTGGTTTCACATAAAAAGAGTTCAATAATGTATTGAGAAGTTAAGATTTTCAGACTGTATTTTGTCTTTATTTCACACGGAAACAAATAATATATACTGTGTTGCATTCTTTTAGTGCATTAAATCCTTGCCCTAATTTACTGTCTTTATTATTATTATTATTATTATTATTATTATTATTATTATTATTATTATTATTATTACTATTATTACTATTATTATTACTATTATTATCGTTGTTATTATTACTCTTGTTATCTTTATTATTGCCCTTAAGATTGTTATTACTATCATCACTATTACAATATTATTATTATTTTTATTATTAATATTACTATTAGTACTATTATTATTACTATTTATACTGCTATTGTTTTTATTATTATTATTAATGTTATTATTCTGAAGTCCACCGCTGTGGTCTCGAAGTAGCGTGCTGCCTTGTCACGCAGTGGGCCCGGGTTCGATTCCGGCCGGGGCAGTTTTTCTGGGTGAGGTTTTTATCGGAGTTTTTCCTCACCTGTAAGACAAATGTCAGGGAATATTTAAGGCCCAAACGGTCCCCTCATCATCATCACGATCATCACGATCATCACCATCATCCTTCACCGATGTGGAAAGCAACGGGAAGCTACCACACCTGCAATTCCCTAGTAAAGCTGCAAGCATAACATAAAAATGCTATGATTGCAGTGACGGACCTGCCTTCGGGTAGAATTACTATGGATGGAATATTCTTATTATTATTACTATTTACTATTAATACTGCTATTGTTTTTATTATTAATGTTATTATTCTTATTGTCCACCGCTGTGGTCTCGAGGTAGCGTGCTGCCTTGTCACGCAGCGGGCCCGGGTTCGATCCCCGGTCGGGGCAGTTTTTCTGGGTGAGGTTTTTATCGGGGTTTTTCCTCACCAAGACAAATGTCAGAAAAACTTCAAGGCCCAAACGGTCCCCGAAATCATATGACCATCATCATCATCCTTATCATTATTATCATCATCAACCTTCACCGGTGTGGAAAGCAACGGGAAGCTACCACACCTACAATCCCCTAGTAAAGATGCAAGCATAGCATGAAAATGCTATGATTGCAGTGAAGGACCTGCCTTCCGGCAGAATTACTATGGATGGATTATTCTCATTATTATATATTATTGTTGTTATTATTAATAAAATCCTATTACTGTCATTACTACGTCATTTTTGTCATCATATTAATATTGTTACTCTTGTTATTATTATTCTTATTCTTATCATTATTATTACTATTATTAGAAGAAGAAAAAGAAGAAGATGATGATGATGATAAACATTTCAAAAGCTTTGGGCACAGAAAAATGTTTTATTACATTTTAAACATATTTATAAATGAAAATTATTATTATTATCATTATGGCTATTATTATTATCAATTGTTACCATTATTATTACTGTTATTATTATTATTATTATTATTATCATTAATGTTGTTGTGGTTATCGTGTCTGTAAAACGAAGAACATGGTTAAAGGTGTTATGGAAGAATGAGAGGATAAGACATAGGTAATTTGAATGGAATGTCATGGCTGACTGCATCTGAACATGCCAATACACTAACATACCATAACACTAGTGATAACCTGCTATCAACACAACACAATTGAGATGATAATAGGAACTGGCGCAAGACCCAGAGGCTCATATACACTATGTTATATATTTGAGATGCCTCCAGCAAATATGCTACAATACATTTCCATTGGTTTAACGATGATCATGACGGTCCTGATAGACTGTCAGTTCCATTCTCGGCTCTTGTATCGAGTGTTCAAATCCGGGAGGAATTAAATCCTGCAAATAGGATTTAGAATTCAACACAAAAGCCTCTACAGAGTGATTTAATAGCAATAGTCCCGCGCCGTAGCCGAGCGGTTTAAGGCAAATTGTCTAGAGATTTACGCTGGTTTGAGTCCCATGGAGGAAGACATTTTGTCATGAAATGTCGTCCAGTGAGGGACCGACGCCCACCCAGCATAGAAAGGATTTTAGTTAGCTGCAATATGTAACTCCTACCGTTTAAACAATATCGATAATACAATGACTATTTAACTCATGCCCCAAATGGGAGTCAATGACCAATCATGTTTCAATGATTTCTGTTTTACAACCAATCAGAGTCGTGTTTCACGAAATATTTATCAGTGTTAAATTTACCATATTAAAGAAAGCTCCTCCTTTTTAATATTCTGAACAGGTCTGACCATTTTTTGCAGTGGCTGAGCCTGTAAGAAATACTGCTACCAGATTGTATATATAGTGCATAGATGTCAACACATAGCGCTTGCAGGAGTTAATATAAAAACATTTGTAGCAATTGATTATACCACCAAAAAAAGAAACCACTGTTTGCACTTTCTTAAATGTATTTTTTTCCAGGTAATAATGCAGAAAAATATAATTGTCATATTTACATCATACGACATCAGAAATGAATTAATATACAGTTTGATGTGTTTCATTTTTTTCTCCACTAGAGAGCATTCTTACAATATTGTGTTCCTTTGGCAATAAATAGTATGATCTGGTTGCAGTGAAAATAAAAGAAGCAGATGAAGCGTACCTATCGTTTCTCATTTGTTTTCAAACATCGCCGTTTACATTAAATATATAAATATTTAAAAATAACTATAGTTAAATAATGATTTGTGAGTAAACAGCTTAATTTTATTCGTTAAATAGTCCTAACAAATGCCACTCTTGATTCCAAATTATCTAGATAAATTGGAAATCACTCGTGGCATTACTTATGACAATTATACACAGAGAGAACAACATTTTAGAAGAAATCGAAATTTTCAAGGAGGCCTAGAATACAAACATTCTCAACGAAAATATACCTAATAGACATATACAGATAATTCAATACTACAACAACTCCAGAAGATGAAGCATGCTTCGAAAGGCCTAGAGTGAAATCAACGAAAAATTTAAATAGAAACATTATAGTTGAGGACGACAGTAGTATACAAGGTACAAAAAAAATATTTTTTTTTTGTTCAATGCCACCTGTTTGTCATTCGACATTTCAGGTATTCTCCCCTGGCATTGGCGTATTGTAACCCACTTCTGAGGTTGGGGCGCCTGGAAGGCGGGGTTACGCTGCCCCAATGATATGATGGGTGATGACAATGGGTAAATGATGCGCCAGGAGAGGCCAACTTAATCTAATGAGGTGAACATGATATTGATTATAATAATATCCTATGATGTTCGGGGACCGTTTGGGCCTTAAAGTATCCTGACATTTGTCTTACAGGTGAGGAAACCCCCGTAAAAACTTCACCGAGGAAACTTATCCCAAGCGGGGATCGAACCCGCGCCCGCTGCGTGACAAGGCAGCACGCTACCACGAGACCACAGCGGAGGACTCTGAAAAAAAAAAATATATATATATATATCTCCTTCTTCCTTCCAAGTATTAGGGCAAGGCCTGTTACGATCCTATAGAAACTCATTCTTTCTAGATGGTGTTTCCAATTTAGTTGGTACTGTTTAATATATTCCAAAATTGGGGTAGTTTTCAATTCTTTTAAGATATCGGTGTTCCTTTTCCGATCCCATCTGCTGTATATATATATATATATATATATATATATATTATATTGCAGATTTTCGCGGATATAAGTATGAATAAGAAAGTTTTCTTGGTTTTTCCGCGTCTTGGATTCAAGTTCGGCCCCTGGCCACTGACGTTTCGGCATGATCCCACAAGCCATTATCAAGGAATGATAATGGCATGTGGGATCATGCCGAAACGTCGGAGTCAGTGGCCAGGGGCCGAACTTGAATCCAAGACGCGGAAAACCCAAGAAAACTTTCTTATTCATATATATATATATATATATATATATATAATTTAACATTGTTGTTATGTCACAGAATTCACAATTTTTGGTTCTGGCCCAGCACGACTTGTGAACCACAATTTTCAAATCTTATGAAATGAAAAATGTTAGAAGAGCCAAGAATCTTAGGCTCTCCTTAATCAGAAGTAATAAATCTGAGGAGTAGAAGCTGGGAGGCAGACTCTCGTAGTAAGGGCTGGCAGCTATCGTAAGACAAATTGGTCGGAATAAGTGGAAAACTACACCTCTCTCTCCGTACAATTCTCAATCACAAAATTCATATTACAAGTTTCACTTCACTCTTATTGCCACCAGCTTTTAAACGTATTACCTACAAATCATCAAGACTAATGCTATACTATCCCTAACTATTATAACCTTTCTAGAAACGTATTATGATTAGTGGATTTGCAAAGTGTAATTAATTCACTAATCGGCGCGGATATAAGCTTTACATTCACTTCTTTCTCATTGAATAATGATTAGATTTTTCATATTTGTTAATTTTATTGTAACATACAGGCCAAGACTAGAAAAGAAACTATTTTGAAGTTTTACAAAGTATTGGCAGTTCCATCTCTTATCTATGGATGTGAAACCTGGACATTAACAAAGGCAGATAGTAAACAAATAGAGGCTGCTCAAATGAAGATGTTGAGAGCAATAGCAGGATACCAAAGGCACGATAAAAAGAAAAACGAAGATATAAGAACAGAACTTAATATATTTAATCTCTGTGAAAGAATAAAATATTATCAAAATGCTTATCTTCAGCACGTATTACGAATGAATGAACAGCGCATACCAACATGAATGTATAATTATAAACCAAAAGGGAGAAGAATGTTGGGAAGACCATTGAAGAGATGGAAGGACCAATTCGACCTATAATGAGATCGGAACAGGCCATTGGGCTTAATCCTTGTTGTTGATGATGATGATGACATATAGGCCTAGGGTCCACCGCTGTGGTCTCGTGGTAGCGTGCTTCCTTGTCACGCAGCGAGCCCGGGTTCGATTCCCGGTCAGGACAGGCTCCTGGGTGAGGTTTTTTCCTCTCTTGTACGACAATGTCAGGAAGCTTATGGTCCAACGGTCCCCGAAAATCATCCGGCCATCATCATCATCCTTATCTTTATCATCAGTTCATCACCATCCTTCGGTGTGAAAAACAACGGGAAGCTACCACACCTATAATTCCCTATTAAAGCTTGAAAATGCTATGATTGCAGTGAAAGACTTGCCCTCGGGCAGAATTACTGTAGAATAGAATATAGGCCTAGCATAACAAACTCACTGACACTATCAAACCTGTAGGTTCATGGCCGTGCGAACATAACCTCTCTATGCATTCCTATCCTGAGCTAATATTTTCCAATCATCACCTGTATAATCTACTTCCCTCAAATCATAGTTAATGTTATTCTCCCACCTCATTCTTGGTCTAGCAACTGGCCGATTTCCCTCTGGTTTTCCTACAAGAAGCTTCCACGTTCCTTCCATTCCCAATTCCTACCACATGTCCTGCACATTGCAGTATACGAGAGTCATAGCTGTTCTTACTATGTCTGCTTTCCAATAAAGATAATGCAGCTCACGGTTATGTAGTTTTCTCCATTCCCTTGTCTGTTCATCTAAATTTGGTTCAAATATTTTCCTGAGAACTTTATTCTTAAATACTGGTAATCTGTTATCCTCTCTTAAATAAAGAGTGCATATTTCGCATCCATATAACTGGGGGAATAACAGTTTTATTTTTTTATTACATAAAACTTTCCTCATTAGAGGATTGCCACAAGGACAAAGTCATACATACAATTAATTTTCGAAATTGATTAAATACATTTTGTAAATAATAAATAAATAAAGCCTGATATGTCCCTTTAGGTCAAAGGCCTCCCTGTACAGGGGTTAAGCTCTATTTGAGAGTGTCACCCGGTGAGCTACTCCGTGGTGAGAAGTTGACTTGGATGTAGCACTTGGTTTGTATACACTGTCTGTTCTGTGATTAGTTAATACATAGTTGTCTCTCCATCGTTCTCCAGCTTTTCCTGCATCTGGCGACTCTGGACCATTGCGCCCCTGCTCGTTCTTTGAAGATGTCAGCCCATCGTCGTCTTGGTCTTCCGCGCTGTCTCTTGCCTGTGTACGGGTCCCACATGGTTGTTTTTATTGTCCACCTGTCGTCCTGTATTCTTGCGACGTGGCCTCCCCACTTCCATTTTTTCCTGATGGCTTGTTGTGCGGGATCAGTTGTTGAGGATGTCGCTTGAAGTGTTGTATTCGAGATTCTGTCCTTCAGAGTTATGCCTAAGATTTTCCTCTCCATTTTCCTTTGGCATACTTGGAGTGTGTACTTCAGTTTGGCAGTAAGATTCTAAGTTTGGCAGCCATATAACAGTGTTGGAAGAACACAGGTTTGTAGTGTTTCCATTTTGAGTTTCCGGTTGAGTGACTTGTCCAGCAGTATAAATTTCAGTGACCAGAACGCCTTCCAGGCGAGAGCTATTCTTCTGTAAAAAAATTCTAATTTTAATTTAAGTACATTCTATAAAGTATAAATTGGTTTCTTAAAATTGAAATTGATTCTCTAATGGCAGCGATGGTATTTTTAGAAAGATACGAGTACACTCTGTCCAAAACTGAGAAATTCCAAAATTTAGCTAAGAATCCTGGTATAATACCTCTTGCCCTGAATATCAATCATGCGACAGCTATACTATGTATTTGGCATTTATCTTTGTAATAATTAACTGCTGGCTCATATACGGTTTCCTTTTCAGAGTCAACTTCCTCAGGTTGGTCACTATGAGTCTCAAAGCGGATTGTGGGATCTAATATAATTTCAGTTTAATATTTTGAGAGAAGTTGGGACAAGAATCCCTGTAATGCATAATAGCACGCAATTCCAGAATTGAGTATAAGTTTAATTTCTTTGTGCATCTCATTCCTATTTGTAATTATTGTTAGCATGGCAATATATTTTTAATACGTATTAATTTGCACGTAAAACGAAACAAATAAAACAATATGAGGGTGGATCAAATATAAACCGGAATTTATATCTGGAGGATCTGGTAGCGAACTGCAAAGATTGCGGTTTGGAGGGGAAGTTGGTGGGGGTGTCTGGAGTAGGGATCTTGATGTGTCGCACTCCGAAGAGCGGCCGCTTGCTTCAGTACGCCATGAGCGAGCAAGAGGTACACACGTATGTTGCACAACGCATTATTTTTAAGTTTTTGGCGAACGAAGGCACTAAACCTTCTGAAATTTTGAGAAGGCTCCATGCGTAGTTCGGGGAAGCAACCCTTTCGAAGACGCAGGTGTATGATTAGCGCAAAAAAAATAGCGGGCCGGGATTCAGTGGAAAATGAGCCCCACCAAAGACGGCAACGAACAAGCATCACTGTAGACAACATTCGTGCTGTACGGGACCTTATTGAGGAGGATCGGCGCGTAACAATTTCTTAAATTGCTTCACACGTTGGAATAAGCTTCGGAAGTGTTCAAGCCATCATCAGTGATGGACTCAAATTCAGAAAATTGTGTGCCAGGTGGGCTCCTCGGTTCCTCAGCCAGGAACAAAAAAAATGCATTGGACATTGACGAAGATGCATTGGACACCTCTGGAACATCCTCCTTACAGTCCAGATTTGTCACCCTGTGACTACCATTTGTTTGGGCCACTGGAAGAAGACCTGGGAGGAAGGCGGTTTGGTGACAATGCAGCGGTAGAGGAGTTCGTGCGCAACTGGCTGACTACACATCATCCCTCATTCTTCAAGGACGGCATCAAAAAGTTGCCAACCCAATGGCAAAAGTGTGTTGGAAATGCAGGAGACTATGTAGAAAATTGAGGTGGTGGATTTGTATTGTTTCGTTAATTCAATAAAATTTTAAACAATAATTCCGGTTTATATTTGATTCACCCTCGTATATTTTATACTAATTATGTTTATCGATTATTTATCAATAATTTGGACTTTCAGTAAAAAATGTTTTACTTCATACTAAATTAATTTTGATATGTTATGTTATTAAAATAAGTATGGAAAAGAACCATCAGCTTACAACCCTTATACCCTTTACAACACGCAACTTTTGCCAACATAAATACTAAAATGTAACGTGTAGTGATTCATTTTAACGTAAGCAATGTTAAGAATTGTCTGTATATATAGAGTGAACGATAATTACACCGACAAACTTTAGGGATGATTCCAGACTGAAAATGAAGGGGAAAAAAAGTCTGATAAACATGTGTCCGGAAATGAACGATGTGCGTGCAGCGACAAAAAATCGTCCCGGCACACAGTACCTAGCATAATTTGCATCTACGTCACAACAGATGTTCAAAGTGGCCTCCATGGGGATACAATACACACGTTCACACATCATATCATGGATTGCCTCACTCTTTCAAATGTTCCGGTTTCTCTCCGAATAGGGTCACAGGCGACGTGGACACGCTGTTGAAGGGTAAACACATCAGGGACTGGTTCAGCATACACAGCGCTTTTAAGATGCCCCAGAGGTAAAAATCCAGAGGGTTTAAGTCCGGTGATCTAGCAGGCCATGCAACAGGGTCGAGAGAATAATGTCATTCGAGAGTGGCAACGATGCATTTCCATTCATAGTAATGCTGCCCGAGGGCAGGTCTTTCACTGCTCTCATTGCATTTTCATGCTATGCTTTGGACCAATACGATAACTGGGGTTTGAAAATAAATTTAGAAAAAAACATTTTATATGGAATGTGGAGCCGAAACCGAAGATTTGATATTATAAGATGAAAAGGGGTATATTAGCGGATGTGAAGAATTTGAGTATCAGGGAGTAAAATTAGATAGAGAGGATAAACAAGAAAGTGATATGAAGAACAGAATAAATAAAGGTAGAGAAATAACAGCAATGATGAATGGAGTCTTATGAAACAGACATATAACCAGGAAAAATAAGTAACAAATATATAATTCAATAGTGAGAGAAGTACTGTCACATATGGAGCTGAAGTTTGGAAATTCAACAAAAATTTAGAACAAAAACTTATGTCGATGGAAATGGATTTCTTGAAGAGAGCAGCAAGATGTTCAAAATTAGACAAAATAAGAAATACTGTCATAAGAGAAAAAATGAATATTGGTTATGCAATAGTAGATTATATACGGTATAAGCAACTAAATTGGTATGGGCACGTACGATGAATGCAAGAAGAAAGATTACCCAGGAAAACATTGGAATGGTGTCCACCTGGACGAAGGAGGAGAGGAAGACATCGAAACTCGTGGATACAGGAAATAAGAACTGGAATGAGAGCAAGAGGACTGGAGGACATGGATTGGATGGAGAGAGACGAGTGGAGAAGAAAAATAAAACTTTAGGCACAGAAAGATGTGTAAACATTAATATTCTGTATATACTCGTAAATAAATAAACAAAACTAAAATACCCCTCTCACACAACTAAAACTATCTTCTTTCCTGTTTCATTTCAGTCTACACACAACTTTCTATGCCTCATTTGAGTGATAATATTATTATTACTTGAAACTACTGTATTCTTTTATTTACACACTGTACTATAGTATGATCAATTTTAACGCTCACTGTATGACGGGAATGTTAAACTAAGATAAGAGAAAGATAAAAAAAATTGCAAAGATAGTTTGATAAAAAATATTGATGTTATAACATTTGGCAGAAATCCAGATGAAGTTAATAAGCCTACATAAAACATATTTTCTTGCTTCGTAAGTTGTGCTGATTTAGTCGGCTGCGGAACGACTCTGCTCCTGACATCTGCAGAATGAAGATGGAAAATTTAATATTTTCATCTGATGCTATATCGCTTCTGAGTATATGAGAATGCAAGAATTCAGTTCAATACTCAATTGAAGGCAGCGTGCCAGGTCACATTTCTTCCAAGTGAAGATTTAATGTTACAAATTGCAGTCATCCTAAAGATTTCGAAAATTATCTGGAGGCTACTCCAAAATATATAAATATGCAAGTAGATATTTCATTTATATATTAATTTCACTAAAACTGCAATCCTTGTTTATATATAAAAGCGGGTGTTAGTCTGTCTGTTAATTATGGACTTGTCCGATTTGAATGGAGTTTTCATCAATATTTACAGATTTTTTCTGGGACAACTAATGTATATAGCATATTATCGTACATACTTTAGGGCCGGAGCTAAAAGTAAAAATGTATGGGTGGACTAAAAAGTCGTTTTTTGGACGCTTAAATCACTTAGCTTCCTAAAGCATAATAAATACACCATATAAATGTACACAAAATGAATATCCCAATAACAAAAAAAAACCAAGAACTTTATTATCGAATACTTGAAATATTTTCTCCTCCTTTAAAAAAGAGTCGGTGTTTCGCAGCCAAACAAATTGGAGAATAATAGTTTTATGGGGGTCATGTGCTCCGAATGGATCCTAAAAAGTGGACTTATACAGTGACTATGTGGGAACCCAGACTAGGTAAAATGAAAGTGGGAAGACAAAAAAAAGCGTTGGAGTGAAGTGTTTATATAGTCATATAGGAACACTGTGGACTAGAATAGCACACGACAGTCAAAGATGGAAGCAATCCATAAAAGAGTTAAGAAATAGTCCCAACGGATTGGCTAACCCGGGGATATAACGTAAGCCACCCTGCAGTCGCAGGAGGCCCTTGCCCGAAATGGGATGTTTATGGGCTAATTCTAATTCTAAATATTTTCAGTTAAACATAGATATATAAGCCTGTATGTCCCGCGCCGTAGCCGATTGGTTAGGTTAAGAAGGCTTGCCGCAGAGCTACGAGACTTCCGCTGGTTAGTCTCCATGGGGGAAGAAATTTCCTCATGATATTTCGGCCAGTATGAGACTGGTGCACCCAGCGTGAGGCATTTGGGTAGCTGCAATAAGTAGCGGCTCCAGGTTGAGAAAATCATCTGTAACGGCTGGGGGACTCGACATGCTGACCACATGTCACCCCTACACTGGCTGGATGATCATATACTTATGTGATTGATACATGTGGATGTGAGGCCAAGGCTAAGGGCCTTGTAGGCCTGTCGTGCCAGGAGTTTTTTTATATAAGCCTATATGAATGACTGTAGGATGTACCGTAGATGAAAGAAATATTAAATAAACGAATATATGGAAAACAACGTAAGAATGAATGGACATGTGGATGAATAAATTTATAGCTTGATATAGACTACCAAACTAACCGCAACGAGAGAATAATGTGGAAGTAAACAAAATCCGCGTGACTTTTGACCGCATGACCTTCTCTTTTCGTATCATGGTGTTTAATCGCGCAGAAAATAATCCTTGATTAAATACCATAAGCAATACCACGAGTGATTTCCAAATTATCGTTAAATTCGCGAGTCATGAAGTGATGAATGAAATTATCTGAAGGAAATCAAGAGTGACATTTGTTAGGACTATTCAACAGATAATATTAAACTTTTACTCAAAAATCGTTATATAAATATAGTTACCGGTATTTTAAAATATTTATGTATTTGATGTAAACTGCGGTGTTTGAAAACAAATCAGAAATGTGTGGTTATGTTTCATTTGCTTGTTCTCTGCAACCTGATCATATTATTTATTGCCAAATTGGATCGCAATGTTGTAAGAATTCGCCCTTAATAGAGAAAACATGAAACACATCAAACTGTATATTTTAACCAACATTATAAGTTGGTAATTTACTTTTTTAGTAAACAATTCAATAAAATCATTTTTAAAAACCACCACTATTGAACACACAATTATAAAATGTGTAGTTCGAAGGAATGTGTTCCATTATTTGCTATATGCAATGTATTTGTTGGAGAGTCAGTCATTGCAAAATAATGTTCTTACCTCTTCAGAATATGAAAATGTGGGAGCTTCCTTTATCACTAAAGCAGCAGCTGATAAATGAAAATCGATAAAGAGCGAGGTGAAACACGACTGTTATTGGTTGTAAAACAAAATTAATTGAAACGTGATTGGTCATTGACTCCCATTTGGGGCATGAGTTAAATAATCTGGTATATTGTATAATTAGTTATAATTTCTGGACAAAACGCGGAAAATAAGGACAACACTCATTCATGAATAAATATATGTTATCAAAATGCAATACCATTATTTATTAACAATTATATATAAATTAATTAGTGTATAATGCTATTTTGTTATTATTTAATTGTAATATTAATGTGTTTTCTTTATGTAATTGTAATGTTAGTGTTTTTTTAGTGTATAATGCTATTGTGTTATAATTTAATTGTAATATTATTGTGTTTTCTTTATGTAATTGTAATGTTAATGTTTTTTAGTGTATAATGCTATTGTGTTATTATTTAATTGTAATATTATTGTGTTTTCTTTATGTAATTGTAATGTTATTGCTGTTTTTGTTGTTTAATTTTCTTTACACTAGTACCAATTATTACTTTATTGTAACGGACTGTCAACAGCACGTACGGCTTACTGCCCGTGCGATCCATATTTGTAAATAATATTGTAAATATCTTACTTTTTGTCTAATAAAGTTCTACTACTACTAATTAGTTATACATTTAAGTGATTTCTTTTTGTTGGCTTCTTATGTTTTATTTACCGTGACGAAGAAGAAGAAGAAGAAATAAATTAAACCAAACTGATGTATCCTATAGGATACATTACAAATTTAAGGTTAATTATATTACTCTAACTAACTCACTCACTGGCACTATCGAACCCGTAGGTTCATGGTCGCACGAACATAAGCTCTCCATACATCCCTATCTTTATCTAGTGTTTTCAATCATTCCTTGTATAATCTACTTCCCTCAAATCTTGATTAACGTTATTTTCCCACCTCATTCTTGGTCTACCAACTGGGGGTTTTCCCTTTGTTTTCCTACAAGAAGCTTCTATGTAAGTATTTCATTCACGCGCCACATGTCCTGCCCACCGCAGTCTACGAGACTTAACTGCCCTTATTATATCAGGCTTCCTATAAAGACCGTCTAACTTAGATAAGTCATAACTACTCATACTCCAATTAAAATTAAAAGAAAAAAAACTTTGAGTTCATAACTTTTTTCTGAAAACAAAAAGAAAGAGTTAAGTTCTGAAGCAATCAAGTGAAAATTATAAATTTATTCTTTATGAATTACTAAATTGATTTTATTTTTGTTACAGGCTGTAACAGTGAAGCCATAATGAGCCGAGACGAGGTGAACATCCGCCAACATCGAAGCCGGCTTCTTCAACTGGCTGAGTCCACATCTTCAGGCAGTAAGTCGGGCGGGAAAAGGCGCGGTTATAGTAATGCTCAGTTACTGCGCAGTAATGGTGGACCCAAGTACGATGCAAGCTGCTTCAGGAGTTGGTGCGGAAGAATCCAAGTTATACTCCGAACATCGAACACCTCGTGTTCCAGGATCGCAGGAACAGCGGAGGTGGCACCAAGAGTCCAATGGTCTCGCCCATCACGGCAACCGCGCCTCCTAAAACAAGTTCTAACACCAAGAACGTCTCGAATACCAAACCTACTCGCTCAAGGCTCGCGGAAGTGTTTGCTCTTAGTAGATATTCGCATCACTCCCACGGAGGTGGAAGTGTCGACTCCAAGACTTCCAAGTCATCGTCATCCACCAAGTCCATCAAGGGTTTCACCAGGAAATCCCTCGGAAGTGTAAGTTACTATCTCTATATAGTTAAATTAGAGCACAAGTGAACTCTATCAATCAGTTTTAGTAGAAAACAGATTGGAATAAAAAAAGTCCTCCATGCAGGAATTGCGTAAACTAACCAAAAGTGTGCTGTGCGAGGTATGATGATGAGGAAAAGGGAGAAGGTGAAATCCGGCATGTAACCTACTCCTGTCGCAAATCACCAAGGACAAATCTTAATGTCCCCACCCGATGAACGATCCCTTTCAACAGTACCACATGCCTTCTCAAAATATGTACTGCTGAGGGATTTGCAATTTAATGCATGAATCTGGTGAACAATCTAGCGATTAAAAATTGTACACCTCTACCCCACTTGACCACGAAATTGAAGATTTTACAAATAAAATAATGTAATTAAATTTACCACTTAAAATGTTCAATCCCGCCGGATATGGAATCTGAGCACACTAGTACTACCACCTGAGCCAGCACGGCGGATTATGCTCGCCTGTAAGACAAATGTCAGGAAGCTTAGGGTCCAACGGTCCCCGAAAATCATCCGGCCATCATCACCATCCTTATCATTATCACCATCATCCTTCACCGCTGTGTAAAGCAACGGGAAGCTACCACGCCTATAATTCCGTAGTAAAGCTGCAAAGCATTGCATGAAACTGCTATGAATGCAGTGAAAGACCTGCCCGCGGGCAGAATTAGTAAGGATGGATGGATCATTCATTTGAAACATATACAGTAATCGTTTAAAATGTAAAACACGAGATTTGAAACATAAAACAAACATTTACGCTCTAGCGGCCGCAATTTTTGTTTTCTAGTAGTCCAACTCGGCACAGTAATAAATTTAAAAAAAGTAAAGATAGTTCGTTAACTGGCAAAATCTGACTAACGGAAATTTAAAAATTGCTCTATCGATCGGCATTTTCAAATTCTCCCGACTAAACTCAGCATAATCTATTGAAATAAAACGAGAAAGATATTCTCCTAAATTTAACAAAATCTGACCAATCCAAATGAAATTCTAAATTAAAAATTCGCTCTAACAACCGTCACGTTTGCTTCGTCTCAATGTAACCTTATACCATATAATTTAATTGATTCTTTAATTGGCCAATCGTCATATAAGATACATTGGTTTAATATATTTAATACATTTTAACAAAGCAAATGAAAAATAAATTGATAGGAATAATTTAAACTTGTGTCAAATTATACAATATGCAATAAGTAATAACTTACGTTAATATGCTTTGTTTTCACTGCAGTCCGACACATTTAAATAAGCTGTTATAAGAAATTGAGTTTCTTCAATTAAAGGTTAGCAAAGTAAATATATTCCGTGAACCAGTAAAAGTAAACATAAATTTAACTTGCTGAATAATTCGCCTAGTTAACGCAGTTCGTGCGTAACGGACTTCGATATACAGTAAAACTTGTTCAATCTGGAACGTGAATAATGCGGAAATATGTCCAATGTAAACAAATTTATTGGTCCCGGCAAAATATTATTAATTTTATGTGTATTTATGTCCACCGCTATGGTCTCGAGGTAGCGTGCTGCCTTGTCACGTAGCGGGCCCGGGTTCGATCCCCGGTCGGGGCAGTTTTTCTGGGTGAGGTTTTTATCGGGGTTTTTCCTCACCTGTAAGACAAATGTCAGGAAAAATTTGAGGCCTAAACGGTCCCCGAAAACATATGGCCCTCATCATCATCCTTATCATTATCATCATTATCCTTCACCGGTGCAACGGGAAGCAACGGGAAGCTGTCACACCTACAATTCCCTAGTAAAGCTGCAAGCATAGCATGAAAATGCTATGATTGCAGTGAAGGACCTGCCTTCGGGCCGAATTACTATGGATGGATGTGTATTTATTTCGCATGAAACGGAATCTGTCCAACGCGGAAACGGAATGATATTTCTACACAATTCATGAAAAAATAAATTTATAAAGCGGAAAGAGAGATAAATAAATTAGTTCCCACTTCACTGAATTCCCGTTAGCCAAAAGAATACAATAAGAAGTTATTCCTGCTGCCGGGTGAATTATAAATTCTACCTGTACCTGACATTTTATTTCGGCCTCACTGCGCACCCGTTATGCGAAATACATATACAAGTTTTACAAATAACCACTTCACTATAAAATATTAAATTAGTTTAAGATCTTTCAGAGGAAGCGTTCTGCATTTACGGAATAAAAATAGCTAAAACGTATGTATCATTGTCATTTAACAGAAAAGTGAAAGTGATTGAAGATAAATTTCCAAATATCCGGACCGATTCTCTAAAGTCAAGCTCTAGCTGTTGCTAAATCCCTATGGAATAACGATTTAAAGGCATCTTCAGATTGGCTGGACAGTTTTAAAAGATGACACAATGTAGTGTGGAATGAAATTTGCGGGGAATCAAAGGATGTGGACGAAAGTGTAGTTAATGAGCGGACACCGAAACTGCATACTTTAATTTCAGGATACGCGCCTAAGAGACATTTTTAACGCTGACAAAACGGGACTTTTTTCGCGCGTTACCGCCGAAGTCGCTCATACATACTATACATCACTTTTCGAAGGCAGCGGAACTACAATTAATCCAAGGTACATAAAAAGGCATATACGATACGCTATAATCTAAGATTATTAATAAGTTTTAGTTTTTATATGGCGGAATTTTGTCCAATGTGGAAAAAAATTGGTCCCATGCGATTCCGCTTTGAGCAAGTTTTTTGTAGTGTAATTCTCAAAATATGTACATATCAGGAAAGATGTCAGCTGTAATGAAATTGAATGATAATTATGAAAATATGTAAGGAAACCTTGACCAGATATACTTAGAAAATTAAATAGTAAGAAAAAAATACCAGCGTTATGTAAAAGAGTATAATGCTTTTTTTTAGCTTTTAATAAGTTGAACAATCTTGCGGTAAATCTCGATTACCCTTAGCGTGAAAAAGTCTTTCAGATTATACAATTCCCAGATTCCCTTTGTAAGACATAATGAAATGGTCAGAGACTTTAGTCCCTGCGGAAAGAACCCGCGAAATTGAATGGGTTCAAGCGCTTTCAGTAGATAATCTCATCTGGGAATTTTTACAAAAGCTCCAGGTACAAACGTTAAAGCCACATTTACACTCGACTGTAAAAACAATTTACTATTATTCAAATATTTTACAAAGTAAATATTAAGTCATAGGTGCCGTCGTCGTTACCTATGATTTTTTTTTAAGAACTGTAATATTTTAGCCGAGGTAATTGATTCAGACAGTGACTCGCACTCCAGAGGTTCTGGATTCAAATTTTACTAGATCCCAATTCATCCTATTATCATATGAGAAGAAAAGGATGTGAATGCAAAAATATCAAAAAAATTTAAGGATTTTAGGGTTAATAAATTATATCTTCAAGCCACAGTTAGTCTAAAAACATTCAAGACTAAAAGTGTATAAAACACAGGTTCTTCCAACTCTTCTGTGTAGTAGCGAAGTATGGACGTTAAAACAGAAGAATATACAGAGACTTAAATCTGCTGAAATGAGATACATTTGGAGGACTGCAGGATACACACTACTAGATCACAAAAAAATGAAGAGATCTTAGAAGAATTACACATGGAATCTTTAGAAAACAAAATTTCTGGTTATATGTCAAGATGGATGCAACATGTTCATCGAATGGAAGATCACAGAATACCCAAACAAATGTTAAGATATCAACCTGCAGACAGAAGAAGACCAGGACGTCCACTCAAAAGACTTCTGGATGGTGTTTCCCTTGAGGCCGAAACAGGTCAACAAATGGCCTAAATTCATGAATGTACTATGATGATGATGATGATGATGATGATGATGATGATCAATTTTCAAAAATCTAAATCTAACAAGGAAACTGTCAACCACTGCATGTCAAAATCTATCTTTAAACTACTTCCAGAGAAGCGTTGTGATGTACCTAGGCCGTGTCGAAATAATTATCTGCCGTTTTTAACTGCAAGACATTAAAATCCGGTACCAAATTTCTCATTTTAAATAAAAACTTACAACTCGTGAATTGGTAGATTGGATAACCTTCAATACCTGCCGTCCGTGCTGCGTTTCGCCTCACTCCACTCCGCTCTTTGCTCATGCAGGGAGTCCACCTGCTCCGTAGAGTGGGTTACCATTGTTGGATTCTAGTTTCGATTTCTGTATCTTGCAGTAAAAAAAACAGCATGTACGTGTATTTATTTATTATTCCATTTTATTTATTAAATTTCCAAAATTTGGAGCCATATTCTACAATTGAGGGGTCTAGCGAGAGAGGGAGCTATGCCAGTTTGAGAAGAAATGGAAATAATTTGGGTTTTTAAAGCATTATATTATAATATTTGTACAATGAGGGGGTAACTTTTTTCTTCTTTAACTTACTGTTATGTAAAACGGAAAAATATAAATTTTAATAAGGGGTAGTGACGTGTGTATAACCTCTCCTACCTAATTCTCATCCTCACCTTCTCGTGGTACAACCCGTTTTCACAAACGCGCCTATTAGGACCGAGTCACGGCGGTATAACCGTCCCATCAGGTACTGAGTAAATGCAGTATCCTAATGTCTGTCCAGAGACTAAAAGGTAACAGCCCTACCACTGGACTACTTAGCGTCGGGCCAGTAACCTGTCCTAAGGAACTTCAAAACTACTTTCAAGTCTCAACACGAAAAAAGCCAGAAGGAATTGAAATATGACGACCCACAGCAAAGAACAAAATTTCTGATTATAAGTCAAGATGGATGCAACATGTTCATCGAATGGAAGATCACAGAATACCCAAACAAATGTTAAGATATCAACCTGCAGGAAGAAGAAGACCAGGACGTCCACTCAAAAGACTTCTGGATGGTGTTTCTCTTGAGGCCGAAACAGGTCAACAAATGCCTAAATTCGTGAATGTACTATGATGATGATGATGATGATGATATAAATAGCACTGATTATTTCCATTTCTTCTCAAAGTGGCATAGCTCCCTCTCTCACTAAACCCCTCAATTGTACATTTGGGCTGTAGTTAAAATATAAAAGAAAATTGAAGATACACATAATTACATAATTGAAATGAAACAAAAATAACAAATAAACGAAACAAGAACTAACACAATTAAAACTAAGAAAGTAAGTATTAATAAAGATGAATTACAATGTGGTGTAACTAGCATTTATAAATGTTTTAAATGCCATGTAATAATATTCCCTTTTTAAAATACCAATTATTGGATTACGCTATACTTGATTACATTCAATTAAATGAACATCCAAAATGTATCGTTTGTATCCATGAGATGGAGAGTCTAAAAGTGTTCAAAACTTTGTTCAGCATCACCACAGGAGCAGTATATCCATTTTGAGACAGAATATTAAAACAATTAAGATACGATTTCAACTTTCCACAATTTCTGGACACGGCCTTGGTACATCAGAACGTTTCTCTACAAGAAATATCAAGTTAGGTTTCGGCATTCAATGCTTGATAGCTTCGAAGTACAAATTCAGATTTAAAAAGCCTCTTCAGTAATAACATTCATTCATAGTGTTCTGCCCAAGAGCAGATCTTTCACTGCAAACTCAACATTCTCCACTCTTTCTTAAATTCAGCCTTCCTTTTTGTGTCCGCATACAAAACATTTATTTTAATATTGTCTATCATCTTATGTCTTTTTCTGTCTCCAACTTTCTTTCCGTTGACCATTCCTTCTAAGGCATTAGTCAGCAGGCACTTTCTTCTTAGCCAGTGGCCAATCCAATTTTTTTTCCTCTTCTTTATGAGTTTCAGCATTGTTCTTCCTTCACCAACTCAGTCTAGCACATCTTTTTTTTTTAATTTTGTCTGTTATTTTATACGTTCAATCGTTCTCCATACCCATATCTCAAAAACTCTTCCAGTCGATTTTCCTCATTCCGTCGTAATGTCAAAGTATCTGCACCATACAATGCTACACTCCACACAAAACACTTCACTAGCCTCTTCCGTAATTCTTTTACCAAAGGTCTGCAGAAATTGTTTCTCCTCTTGTTAAATGTTTATTTTGCCATTGCTATCCTCTGCTTTACTTCTTGACCGCAGTACATGTTACTAGTGATAGTACAACCCAAGCAATTGAAACTCTCCACTTGCTCAATGGCCCCATCTTTAATCTTCAGCGTTTATCTCCCTTGGTTTCCTTCCTAAATAATCATGGTCTTCGTCTTATTTATATGTATCTTCATTCCATAATCCACGCACTTGTCATTTAGCTCCATCAGCATGTGTCATTGCATCTTCTGCTAGCAAAGTCATATCATCAGAAAATCTTATGCACTTAATTCTTCTTCCTCCCAGGTGAGTCGATATGTTTAAGTCAGATAGTAGAACCAATTCACCTCTTGTTTCCGCAAGTACAACAATGACATCACGGACTCTTTAGTCCAGAGTGTGCGAGCTATACTTATCTCTTAATTCAAGTCAGTACAACATTCAGAATTTATCCTTTGAATTAAGTGTTTTATAACGGTTTATGGGAATTCATTTAGAAACAGGATTAACTAACGAATTTTTATTCAGTGGAGAATTATAAACAGTTTCACAGATAGAGATCTGACGTAACCTGCCCCTTAAAATACGAAACTGTAAAAGGATTAACCTCGCAAAAAATGAAATAGAAATTATAAATTGTTTGAAGAGGGTTTACAGAAAAACAACATTAAAGCTTTCAAAGATTTTAATCCGGTTACGTAAGAATAAAAGTAATCTCTTACCAGTGCCCAGTAAAAGAAAATTCTGTTTTACGAATGAAGAGAGTTTAACATCTCTAACAACACACTAAAGGAGAAAACAAAACAGCTTCAAACGAAACAGTACATATAAAATTATCAATACTAGTAAAATTCATATTGGCAGGACAAGCATAAATTTCAATACAAGATATAAAGAACACATTAAAGATTTCATACACGTGGGTGATAAATCAAGCTATGCTAAACATCTCATTAACGCAGGTCATCGAATGAACACAATTGAAAACATTCTCACGATAATCCACCAAGAAAACATTCCAGCTAGGATACATATATTTGAAGACCTCGAAATTATAAAGAAAACAAACAACACCTCACTTCTCAATGAGAACGCACCCCAGCCAAACCCATTACACGAGATCGTCAAAAACAAGTCATTTGCTGCTACAAATAGTTGGAGTATACATCACCGTACACAAAAACAACAAGTAGCAGGAACTCAACTTGCAGAAGATGGAAGATAACTTCCGAAAGCGCTCCAGTTAATTTTATATACAATACTTTAACAAAGTTGAGGACGACGGCACCTACCAACAGGTACAATTTAATTTTTTAACTTTCATCATATAAAATTATGTTTTGCACGATAGTGCGTACTGTCGTGCTTACAGCAATGGCGACCATGATTGAAAGTTCAATTTCCTACATTTCGGGGTTGCCAACCTATAAATAACTAAATAACTGTATTGTAATATTACAAATTACCTACGTAGGTCGGGAAGAAAAACCACTGTCCTTTATGTATACTACGTACAACGTATATACAAAAATATATCCAAAAGGTAGAGTCAATATACATTATGCAAAACAAATCACTGCATTTTAAATTAACTGAACTTTATTTGAAATAGTACAAAACAATAAATTCGTAATTTCCGCCATTTTATGCCTGATTGGTGCCACTGCCTGCTGTAGTCTCGACTAAATTATTTTCATATTTATCGTATAAACTGGTTAGAATGCTAACGTTAATCAGTTGTTTATAATGAACGCAAATATTTCCAACATTTATTTTGAAAACATCATCGTGCAAAAAATAATGTACAATACACGTTTATGAAGTATTTTACAGAATCTCGAAAATTAAAGAAACTCGTTATCGCTCGGTTTTTCATCAATTCCACGCTTCTGTAAAAACCACTTCCCAATCTCGCATTTTAATATATTGTCAGTAGATACAGGTCTCTCTCTTGCTCGTTTTGCTGACGATGGGACTAGTCCCGAAATGCTTAAAAATTAATATTTTACAAAGTTGAGATTCCAAGGGATGTTATGGAGAGTTAATAGGAAGGTGAAAGGAGTATGGGTGGACCAAGACTGCAATAGATGGATAGATGGGATGTAGAAGAGGAAGTTGAGAGTTAAAGTACGGTGACTGGTTGCAAGGGATGGAGAAACCTGGAAGAGGGTTCAAAGGAAGTCAAAGTTCAAACTGAGCTGTTCTCATGCTGTTGGAGTGAATGCAGATAATAAGCTATATCTTCCAGAATTATTTAAGGTCACCAAATATTAAATAAAACAATACATTTGATCACTCGGCTTGATTAGGGTAATTTTACAGTATTTAATGTCAGAGGTTATTGGTGCAGAATGTCACGAGTTTATTAGTAAAAAGTTCAATGAGCCAATAATTCAAAATATAGCATCAAAGGATTTACTCGCGTATTAATTTTTCACAAAGATCCATTCATGTTTAAATTACTACATTGTCCCATTGAAAACTGTGTATAATATTGGTAACTCTATCGCTATAGTGTTATAGTGACGTCGTTGTCTCAGAGACAACGGGAACGGTTTCGATCTCTGGTCGGGACAAATTTCCTCTGTGAACATTTTTGCGTTTTTTTCTCACCTGTAAGACAAATGTCGGATTTTTTTTTTTTTTTGTATAATGCTACCAGGTTGCCTTTTATGACACTTCTGGCATTCTCCCCTGACATTGGCGGAATTGTAATAGATTTCTTAGGTTGGGGCACCTGTAGGGCGGACTTACGTTACCCCCGATAATATCCATCCATAGTAATTCTGCCCGAAGGCAGGTCCTTCACTGCAATCATAGCATTTTCATGCTATGCTTGCAGCTTTACTAGGGAATTGTAGGTGTGGTAGTTTCCCGTTGCTTTCCACACCGGTGAAGTATAATGATGATGATGATGATGATGATAAGGATGATGACCATATGATTTCGGGGACCGTTTGGGCCTTAAAGTTTTCCTGACATTTGTCTTACAGGTGAGGAAAAACTTCGATAAAAACCTCACTCAGAAAAACTCCCCCGACCGGGGATCGAACCCGGGCCCGCTGCGTGACAAGGCAGCACGCTACCTCTAGACCATAGCGGTGATTCCGATGATATAATGGGTTATAAATGATAATGAAGCGCCAGGAGAGTTCTTAACCTAAACTTAAGCTAAATTCCAAACTATGGGCAACCATAGCAATAATTCCCTATAAGAAAAAATTCTTATGGTCTGACCGGGAATCGAATCCGGGACTTCACGAAGTCAGTAATGCTGACCACTAGAGTCCATGAGGCTGGTCTATGTCGGGAAACTTTAAGGCCCGACTAGTCCCGGAATATTATCCCCAATCATAACCAACGATATAATTTTACTTACCTACAAATTTTCAATTGTAGGCTGCGATGGGCAGGATATATATCACGTAAGGGGAATGAAAGAGGTGCATAGAAGCTTTTTGTATGAAAACCAGAGGGAAAACGCCCAGTTAGTAGACTAAGAATGAGGTGGCAGAATTACATCATCCATGATTTGAGGGAAGTAGATTATACAGATGATGATTGAAAAACATTAACTGAGGATAGGGATGTATGGAGAGTTTAAGTCAGCGTGGCCATGAATCTACGGGTTCGATAGAGCCAGTGAGTTAATTACAGATTTTTAATTCTTACATAATTTTGTGTGACTTCTCCCCCCCCCCCCACTCGTCCCTATCTATCCATTCCAAATCCTCCTCCAGTCCTCTTGTTTCCGTTCCATTTCTTATTTCTTGCATCCATTAGTTTAAAGGATTTATTTTCTTTCTTCTTCCAGATGGACTCCATTCAAATTATTTTTCTAGGCAACCTTTCTTCTTGCATTTGTCGTACGTGTCCATACCAATTTAACTGCTTATATTTTATACAATCTACTATTGAATATTTAAAATTCATTTTTTTGTCATATGACTATATTTCTTATTTATTTCAGTTTTGAATTTTCAATCCTTGCTGCTCCTCAAGAAATCCATTTCCATCGACATTAAGTTCCTGTTCTAAGTTTTTGTTGAATTTCCACGCTTCACCTCCATATGTGACAGTACTTCTCAGTATTGAATTATATATTACTTTACTTTTTTTACTTTTGAGGGCCTCTCCACTTTTCAGCGGTTACCCTGTATTCCCATTCGCCATTCTTGCCGATCACGCATTCATCCTCCTCCAGACCTCGGTCGTTCATCAATCTATGGATCTCTCCTCTCCAAGTTGTTCTTGGCCTGCCCCGTTTCCTTCTACCAGAAGGTGACCATTCCAAAAGAGTTTTGGGCCACCTATCATCCTCCATTCTCCTGACATGGCCATACCACTGGAGAGCTCGTCTTTCGATCCTTTCCACCACTGTCTCCTCCATATCCATCGTCTGCCTCACTTCTTCATTTCTTCTTCTTTCCAACCTGGACACCCTGGCACTGCGTCTTATTCCACCCATCTCCACTGCCAAGATCTTAGTTTTTTGTCCCTCTACCAAAGTCCATCCCTCAGCACCATAAGTCATTATGCTTTCCACAACAGACTTCAAAATCCTCTTCTTCGTGTGGTTTGACATGGTCCTACTCCACAGTACTCCATTCAACATTTTTATCTCTCTTCGTGCTTGTACTAACCTGCTATCTACTTCAGCTTTACAACTTCCTGATTCATCAATAAGTGATCCCAAATATTTAAATTTTTTAACAGCTCTAATAATTCCTTGGGATAGGGATATATCTCGTCCGCTTCCTCCTACTACAAGATATTCAGTTTTTTCCATGTTTACTCTTAATCCTCCTATTTCAAAAGCATCTAGAAGTTTTCTCATCATGTATTTCACATCCTCACGATTCTGAGCTATCAATACTTGATCGTCTGCAAATAATAAGGAATGTACTGTGCCACCTTGGACTGATACTCCCATGCCTCCACAATATCGATTCCACTGCTCCAATATATGCTGGATGTATATTTTGAACAGAGTAGGGGACATACTACAGCCCTGTTGAAAATTCATTTGAATTATACACTGATGTCCAAAAGTTTAGGATAATTTGTAAAACGGAAAATCAAAATGCTTAAAGAGGAGCAAGGAGTAAAAATTATTTATCAAAACGTTTCTCAGTACATTTAGTTTGGTTTACATACTAAATTATAATCTCTCTTCAACAATGAAAAATTAATAGCAATTATAAATGAAAATTGCATTGTTGCAGTTAAGCCCTGTTCCATAAATCTTCATTTTTAAAGAGAGTTATGATATAATCAGATGTAGTGTAAGAACAGATTGCAGTAAAATGGCACAAAGACAACATCTGGACCCTCTGCTTCGGGGTAGAATTATTGGGCGGCTAGAAACAGGACAGACACAAACTGAGGTCTCCATAGCACTTAATGTGCCACAAAATGTTATATCTAGGTTATGGCGACGGTTCCAAGAGACCGGAGACGTTAGGCGAAGACCAGTGGGAGGTCGTCCAAGAGTTACAATCCACAGCAGGATCGATATCTTGCGTTAACTGCAAGAAGAAAACCGAACAATGTCTGCCAGACAACTAAGTTCAGAACTTGCGGCCGCCTCAGGTATCAGAGTATCCAGACAAACTGTCTATAGAAGACTCAGAGCTGGCTGGTCTGTATGCTAGACGGCCTGTAGTGTGCGTCCCACTCACCCTTGATAACAAGAGAGCACGTTTACGGTGGAGTCAGGAACATCGCGACTGGACTCTAAATCAGTGGAGCAGCGTGCTATTTACAGACGAGTCCAGATTCAGCTTGAACTGTGATTCGCATCGCGTGACTATCTGGAGGGAGCAAGGAACTCGTTACAACCCCATGAACATCATGGAAAGACATCCATTTGGTGGCGGTGGTCTCCGGTATGGGGAGGTATAATGATGAATGCACGCACAGAGCTTCACATCTTCGCAGGTGGCACTGTTAATGCTCAGCGGTATAGAGAAGAGATCCTGGAACCTCATGTAAGACTTTTCAGGGGAGCTGTGGGTCCAGAATTCATATTCATGGATGACAATGCCCGACCTCACAGGTCACAACTGGTGGATGAGTTTCTTCAGGAGGAAGATATCCAGCGTATGGAGTGGCCAGCGAGGTCTCCGGATATGAATCCTATAGAGCATGCATGGATGCCTTAGGGAGACAAATTGCATCTCGTCAGCCTCCTCCGAGGACACTTCAAGACCTTCACATTGCTCTTCATGAGGAGTGGATTTGCTGAGCATCGAACTCCTGAACAACCTCATCACTAGCATGCCACGTCGATGTGAGTCTTGAGTAGCTGTCAGGGGTAATACACACCCCATACTAATCATTTGAACCATTGTTGTTCAACTTTTATGTTCGAATTCTGAAATGCAGTTTTCGTTTGTTGTGAAAATGACAAGTGAATGACGTATTCATGCCGTTGTTTCTTTCGTGCCATGTTTCTAATTATCTGTGACATACCCTTACCAAATTTTGTATTATTCTGACAAATGCTTTATAATAAGTCGGCAAATGAACTAATTATCCTTAACTTTTGGACACAAGTGTATATTTGTAACTTATTTTGTTGGTTATGTGGAGCACATCTACATCGAACGGGCCAATCCTATTGTCAAACACAAGATGATTAAAAAATGAAGTGCAGTGAAAATATTGGTGAAAAATAATAAATCAAACATTTTGATTAAACAATTAAAAAACAACTATTAGGGAAGATAAAAACTGAATTTTATTATTTTGAATTGTAATTAAACTTTCAGTGCACATAATATTTTAAAAAATAAAGGATAGAAAGCTGCGCCTTCCTTATAACCAACATCAGACACATACACAAATGTCAAATTTGGCCAAGATCCCGGGACCGACTATTTCGACCAGGGTTTTCTGCGGTTTCCCATGGTACAAGGGCAAATGCCAGGAAGCCCACCGTAGCAGCAACAGTTATTAATTAAACGCTCTAAAGTTAACACTACCGGGGCAAATGGGCTCTTATCTTCGAACCCGGGGTTTCACTCTCTTCAAGAGAGGAGCCGAAGAATTGATCCATCATTGGAAAACAGGTTAATTCAGTCGCGAGGCAATTCGTTTTATCTTCTTGTGGTCTTAAATTAGCGTGCGTGAGAGTTTTTTTGGGGTTTTTTCTCACCTGTAAGATAAATGTCAGGAAACTTAGAGGCCCAAACGGTCCCCGAACATCATATGGCCATCATAATCATCATCATTCACATTCGTCTTAGATTAAGTTAAGGATTAAGGCTCTCGTGGCGCATCACTATCATCAACATTATCAATTATTTTGTCATTCTTTTATATATTAAACTTTTCTTACCGAGCCAATTACTTAAACTAAAACTTAAACTAATTATAGATTATTATTATTATTATTATTATTATTATTATTATTATTATTATTATTATTATTATTATTATTATCGTCGTCGTCATCGTCACCATCACCATCATTATTATTATTATTATTATTGTTATTGTTATTGTTATTGTTATTATTATTATTAATAATAATAATAATAATAATAATAATAAAGTAAAGTGATCCCACTACAGGCCTCAGGAGGCCCTTGGGGTAGTAGGAGTTTAAGGCTCCCACTTTTTCTAGACAATCGGCACTTGATGTCAGCCGGGTTGTCAGCCCTGCGTGACGACCGCCTTTACCCCCAGAACAAACATCTGGTACTCATTTACGTTAGAGGCTGAGTCGACTTCTGGTCCATAGTGCCGCCAGAAGGTTTGGGTCAGTTAAAAATCCTGACCCCACCGGGACTCGAACCCTCGACCTTCCGGCTTGTAGCGCAGTGCCTTGACTAGAGTGCCTTAACCACTACGCTACGGCGTGTCCCCTTATTATTATTACTATTTATATGTCTTTCCCTTGTTAACTAATATACTGTGTAGCCTATTATCTAATTTGTATAATTAATCAACATGTAGATAATTAATAATTGCTATTATATGTATAATTTAACACTGGTGAAGTGGAAGAGAAGACCATACGGTCTTAACTCCGTCAGGTAAAATAAATAAGTAAAAAAATCAACATCACCCATAATATCATCGGGGCAGCGTAACCCTGCCTTCCAGGCTCCCAACCTCAGAAGTGGATTACAATTACGCCAGAAATGTCGAACATCGCTGTATCTTTGTACCTTTAAAATTATAAAACAGCAGGAGGCATTGCGGAAGTTATATGATGAGTGCTGTAATAGGATATCTGTTGCAGTATTTACCTAAATGGTTCCTCTCCCGGTGTTAATGGATATTGTTATTTGTTTGCTGGCAGATTCTGATGTCTTCTTCTAAGGATGGCGGTGGCGGTCGCGGAGTGGGCGGAGGTCATCAGCCTACCGGCACGGGACCTCGACGGTGGGCGAGCGAAGAACCGGTCCTACAACCACCCGAGACAGGACAGCAGACGCGTACAAGTCCTAGCTCCGACAGCGGCAAAGCTTGGCGCTCCGCTGATCAAACTTCGCAACAGCAACCCCAGCCTCCTCAACATAGAAGTGATATATCACCGGCGCAGGAGCCTGCGGACATGGCCACCACAAGGTATCTACAAAGTGTTTATATTGTTGTGATAGTGCCAAGTGAAATTACAAGTGTTACTTGTGAAAATTCATCCACCACTCAGTGCAAAAGTTTAATAAAGTGTAGGTTAAATAGCTGTCAATTGTTTTAAAGTGAGTAGTTTTGAAATATGAAAGTGGAGGGACACAACCCGAGGTAAGTACGAAAATTTTATTTTTTAATTGTTGTATCGTGATACTCGAAAAAATCAATTATGTTCGCAAGTATTTTAATGATCATTAGCTAGGACAACATATGAGTGGTTCCCAACCTTTTTTTACGTCTAGATATTATTGTGTATGTTGTCTTTAATGTAACATTAGGCCTATGTTTGCCCTGGTGAATGGAAGATAAGGCTTGAACTACGCTAATCTAAATAAATAAATTAATAAATAGAAAGATAAAGTGATCCCACTACTGGCCTTAGAAGCCCTTTTTGGTAGTAGATGTTAAGGCTCCCACTTTTTAGACAATTGGAATTAGCCCTGTGTTAAGGCCGCCTGTATCTCCAGAACAAGCGTCTGGTACACATTTCCATTAAATCCTAGGAAGTGTTGAGAAAAAAAAAGGTAGATTTATTTACTCCTGTAAATATAATTATAAATTGGACAGGCTAAGTAATGGGACATGGAAACAACTTGTAAGAATATAGAGGGGCTTGCAAGAAAACCAGAGGGTCATGGTGCGGCAGAAGGTTTACGTCTGTTTAAAAATCTACCGGAAGCTGATGCGTTCGAGACCCGATGGGCTCAAGAAAATCTGGTTTCGAGTCCCGGTGAGGTCAAGAAAGTCGGGTTCCGATTGCAGGTGGAGTCAGGAATTTTGAACTGACCTAAGTCTTCTGGCGGCACCATGCCCCTTTGTTCTACTCAGCTTCTAACTGAAATAAGTACCAGATGCTTGTTAAGGGGTAAAGGAAACACGTAAGTTAAATTATTATACCTTATTAATTGATTTATTTATTTATCCTGGTAGAGTTACTGAAGGTCGTTTTTATCATAAACTCTATTGCTCAATTTTCCATTAAAGGCTGAGTTGATCAAAGGGGCATGTATTGTCAGAAGGTTTAGGTCCGTTAAAAAATCCTGACCCCCACCGAGAATCAAACCCCCTAATTCCTGAGCACTTCGGGAATCGAATCCTGGTAGGGTCAGGATTTTTAAACTGACCTAGCCTTCTCGCGGAACCATGATCCAATGGTGGACTCAGCGTACAATCCAAATGCGTACTAGGCGCTTCTTCTGGGGGTAAATATAGCCGTCATGCAGAGCCTCACACATCCTACTGCCCTACGGGCCTCCTAAGGCCTGTACTGGGATAATTTTACCTTTCTTTATTTATTTATTTAGCCTAATGATCACGTGGCTTTCTCTTCCACTAACCTGGACAAACATATGATACAAAAAAGTATAAAAATCAAAACAATATGATATTAGATATCAAATTATTGAATATTTAGTGAAATTGAGAATAATAAAATTAAGATCTAATAACACAATACATTTAAAGATAATTAGAATTTAAACTAAAATAAAATATACACAAAGGTTAAGTGATCGCACTACGTCTTAGGAGGTTCCTTAGGGAAGTGGGAGTTTATATCTTCCAAATTTCAAGACAATCCGCAAGAGATATCAGCCTGCGTGACGGCCGCCTTAACCCCCAGAACACGTACTCTGATAAATAAGGTGAGTCTGCTGTCAACTTACCACATGGTAGTTGAGTTCTTTTGGGACATGTTTCAAAACAATTATTCTGTCCTATCTTCAGCTTGTTCAGACTCAATTACTGTAACGTAATATGACAACAGCCTCAACTTATTTATTAAGAAGAACTTCAAAATGTTCCTTTCTGTTGTAATTTCTTAATAACCTGTTCTGGTATTCATTACTGTTAGAGGCTGAGTAGCAGGGCAGTGGTGATTTAGGATAGGTTAAAAATCGTGATTCCGCCTGGACTCAAACCCCGGCCCTTCGGAATGTAGCATATTGTCTTAACCAAATACGCTGTGGTGAAAAAGAAAAAGAAAAATTGCAACCGCTATTTTATCCATACACACGCGCGCGCACACACACACACACTCATATATATATATATATATATATATATATATATATATATATATATATATATTTTTTCATATGCCCCAGGTTGTCATTTCGACATTCCAGGTGTCCTCTCCTGGCTTGACGTACTTGTAACCCATTTCTGGTGTTGGGCGCCTAGAAGGCGGGGTTACGCTGCCCCGATGATATGAGAGTTGATGATGGTGATGCGCCAGGAGAGACCTTAAACTAAACTTAAGATAATTAGGCGAATATGATATGGCCAGATGGTGTTCGGGGACAGTTTGGGCCTTAAAGTTTCCTGACAATTATCTTACAGATGAGGAAAAAACCCGAAAAAAAACCTCACCCAGAAAACTTGCCCCGACCGGGGATCGAACCCGGGCCCGCTGCGTGACAAAGAAGCACGCTACCTCGAGATCACAGCGGTGGACCACACACACACACACACACACACACACACACATATATATATATATATATATATCGATGTTATAATTAAATTTTGACATTAAACAATGCACGCCTAATATGACACGAAAAGAAAATAAACGCCTGAACCGGGATTTGAACCCAGGACCTCTAACTTATGAACTAACGTATTAATACTTCCCGCTACCTCTCATGATATAGAATATATATAAAGAGAAATAAACGTTTTTTTAGGAGCCTGAATAGCCTAAATGGTAGCACATTAACATATCAAGTTAGAAGTCTTGGGTTCAAATCCCGGTTCAGGCGTTTATTTATATATATATATATATATGTGTGTGTGTGTGTGTGTGTTTAGATACCGATTTGTATATTTATGTATTTATAATGTCTTTATAGGAAGCCAGATATAATGAGAACAGTTAAGTCTCGTAGAGTGCGATGGGAAGGACATGTGGCACGAGTGGGAAGTGAAAGACATGATTGGAAGATTCTTGTAGGAAAACCGGAGGGAAAACGCCCAGTTGGTAGACCAAGAATGAGGTGGAACAATAATATTAACTATGATTTGAGGGAAGTAGATTATACAGGGGATGATTGGAAAACATTAGCTCAGGATAGGGATGTATGGATAGCTTATATCCGCGCGACCATGAACCTACCGGTTCGATAATGCCAGTGAGTTATTTATTTATTTGTCATGGACATTTTCAGGGTTTGTTAGATAGGTTCGGTGAATATCTGTGAAAAAGTTTCAAACGTATCTTCATGAAAACTGCATTAATAGTTTCATTCCTTGGTAATTCACTGAAAGTGAAAGCATTCATAATTTAACGATTATGTCAAGAATCTTATTTTGGTAATGAACTTTCAGAAACTTATCATGTAAGCAATCTTAATTTTACATCATTATTAGAGATGGCTTACAATTAAGTTTTAGAGAATAATAAGGGAAAGTTAAAAAATATACATAATATTATGTTATGCTACAATGATTATAGTTTCATGATTTAACATTGATTATTCTGCTACAATGTTTAAATAAATTTAAAAACTTTATGTCAAGTTTTCTTGTCCATAATTTTAGCCACTTCCTAGCTAATGAGGATATTGCAATTCTTCATCGATACTATTTATCGATTTCCAAAATGACCGACAAAAATGTGTATAAAATTTTCACACGCCCGCACACACACACGCACACACATATGACATGATAAAGGAAAGAGTGGAGAATGCTGAGTTTGCAGTGAAAAACCTGCTCTTGAGCAGAACACTGAATGAATGAATGATATGATAAGAAAAATAAATGTCTGGACGGGATTTGAACCCGGACCTCTGTATTGGTATTCCAGTGTGCTATCCATTACACCACCGGCCAAATCTAGTACAAACATATATATATAATATATATATATATATATATATATATATATACCCTTGTCACAAGAGAATACTGAATGCCGGAGACATTACCTTCCTTTAAGAGAAATCTCTCTCTTTTTTGCTTTGTTCTTTTTGTAATTGGTCTTTCAGCGGATAAATTGATGACCTGTAACTTTTTCGCTTCTCTAATAATAATGGTTTGATTAATTTTAATATTAATTTAATTTGAATGAATATTTATTTATAAGCATTTGTTCTATAATATTAACCCTGTAGCGGTCCCAGTGTCTTTTGATCAAGCTCGAAAGGTAGTATTAAAGAACGAATTCATTAACCAGCAAAATCGAACCATTGTAAGTGGGAGTTAACGTAAAGCAAAAATGTTATAATCGCTCTAGAGGCGGCAATTTTCTATACTTTTGCAACGAAACTCAGTACATGCTGTTGAAATAAAAGGACAAAAGTAAAAAAAAGTTGCGAAAACTGTGTATTAGAATAGCGGGTTTACTACGCGAAAACTGAAATTTATTAGTCGCTCTAGCGGCCGCTATTTTTGTTTTCTCGCAAATAATCGGTGTCTAAGAGTTCAATAAGAAACGTAATATCGAATTTGTTAATCAGTAAAATCGGGCTAATAATAATAATAATAATAATAATAATAATCATCATCATCATCATCATCATCATCCGGTATCATGGCAGCTGCCGCCGTCTTCCGGAAACCAAACGCCATTCCTCTCTGTCCATCCATTGATCTTCCTCCATTCATCTGATATTCATAGCTGCTTGTACCCCTTCTATCCAAGTTTCCTTCGGTCTTTCTCTCTTCCTCCTTTCCATTGGGATCCATTCCATAACAATTTTAGGCAATCTTTGTTCTGGCTTTCTTTTGACATGGCCATACCACTGTAATATTTTCTTTTCTATAATGTCTATGATGTCCGGCTCTCTTCTACAGCCATAATTTCCCTTATTTCTTTATTTCGTATTCTATCCATTCTAGATTTTCCAGCTGATCTTCTTAAAACATCCATTTCTTTACTTATAAAATTCTTTTCATTTCCCTATAATAATAATAATAATAATAATAATAATAATAATATAATAATATAATAATAATAATAATAATAATAATAATAATAATAATAATAATGCTTTTCTTTAGTTGGCAGAGTTAAGGCCGTAAGACCTTCTCTTCCACTCAACAAGCGAATAGTTGAATTATACAAAATTTACATACTTATGACAATTTTAAGGTATTATTAAAATACAACATTAAGAGAAGGGTTTAACAAGAAAGCTAAAATTTTTAATGGGAACATTTTCGACATTTTTTTTAAAGAAAACAAGAATATATCGCTGTAAGTCTTGGGGTAGTGTCAGTGTCATGTACGCAGCGTGCCCGGTTCGATCTCGATTGGAACAAGTTTCCTACATAACGGGTTTTTTCGGTGTTTTTCTCGCCTGTAAAAATAACGTCAGGAAACGTTAAGGCCCAAACGGTCCCCGAACATCATCCGAACATCATAACCATCATCATATTCACCACGTTTAGTATGAAAGTGTGTGTGAATGGTGCGTTTCGTCTTAATGTTGTGTTGTCTCAGAGGGGGCCTTGAGCTTATCACTCATTTGGGAAGCCCCTCCATGTTCTTGTGTGGTCAAAAAGGTATGTGTGTAATCCATAGTTTAAATCCAGCTACTGTAAGGTTCGGGTGGCGAGTGATATATAGAAAGTACCTATAAGATGAGAGGTTATGCTAACTTTAAGGAAAATTAAAAAATAAACTTTTAAGAACTGCCTAGTATTTATTTTAATACTAGCTAATACCCGGCGTGCGCTGTTATGCTTAAATAAATGTTAATGTGTTTTTACGTTTAGTTGAATAAGTAAAAGGAATAATAATTATAAATGTATATCATTATTATTTTTAGATATCCCGTGCTGATTACCAGGCATTGCCCGGGAATCTATGTATCCCTATGTATTTAGCATTAATGAGCTGAAAGACAAAATTCGTTATTTTGATTATCCGTGCTCTGCTCTGCTTGTCCGGGAATCTACTTATCCCGATCTTCTTGGCATCAATGAAAGACAAAAATGGTTATTGTGAATTATCCATAGAAACTTATGCTGCCGCAAGCTTTTTTGTAGAGTTTCTTGGGATATTCAATTCTGTGAACATTAAATTGGTGTAGGCCTATTTGTTATGGTTTAGGCAGCGTAATCCATTTAAGCGTACAAAAAGCCACTTTTATTTTAGTTTTCACTACAAAGGGCGATTTTTAAGGATGAAGGGCTTGAGCATTAAAATTCTCTAGTAGCCTATAACCTTCCCAGAAAAATCCTGAACATTTTTCAAAATACCCCATCACAACCGGATGAACAGTACGGCAGTGCACGCTTGTCCGGCAATCTACTTATCCCGATCTTCTTGGCATCAATGAAGGACAAAAATGGCTATTATGAGTTATCCGCAAAAGATAAGCATATGTTGTCAGGACTTTTTTGTAGAGTTTATTGACATATTAAATTCTGTGTAAATTTATGTTGTGTATTTGTTATGGTTTAGGCAGCGTAAGCCATTCAAGCGTAAAAAATTCACGTTTTTCACTACAAAAGGTGAATTTTTAGGGTGTAGGAGTTGAGTATGACGACTCTCTTATAACCTATGTTCATCCCAGGAATCTCGTGAACTTTTTGCAAAAAAAACATCACAATCGGATCAACGGTATGGCCGCAGCATAGAGTACGAACAAACAAACAAACGTTAATTTTTATATATTACATTTTACTTTGTGAAATTTACCTCAATGGAATTTTAGCATGAATTTTATCAGTGTTAAGTTAATGGAATGAAACATTAATTTGTAAATTACAATTTTATTCATCGCGAATCTGTTCGTGAACTTTCTAGTCCGCTGGTCAAGCTATAAATAAAGTCGTGCATACCATTGTCACGTATTTTCTTGCAGGAGAAAGAAAACACTAACTTTCAAAAACGTTACGTAATTTCCAGATCCAAACATTCTCGCGCGAGATAAAAACAATAAGATTATGGGATGCAGATGGCTCAATTAACTGTTATTCTGCTCCTATAATACATTGTCAATACATTTTATTAAACACTGTTATTAATTTATAACGAAAATACTTTACTACTAATTATTAACAGTAGTAGTAGTATTAGTAGTAGTAGTGAGTAAGACTAAGAAATTAGGACTGGAAGTAAATATAAATAAAACTAAATACATGGTCACACATAGAAATGCATTATATAATGGAAATGGCAGCTTATGACAAATGAGGGAAATTTTGAGGAAGTGGCTGAATTCAAATACCTAGGAACAATAATCACAAATAGGAATGAGGTGCACAAAGAAATTAAACACATAGGCTCAATTCTGGAAATGCGTGCTATTATGCACTGCAGACTCTTGATGTCCCAACTCCTTTCAAAAAACGTTAAACTGAAAATATATAAAACTATTATTCTACCAGTTATATTATATGGGTGCGAAACATGGTCTCTTACTTTAAGGGAGGAAATGATTACCAGTTTTTGAGAATAAAGTTCTTAGGAAAAGTTTTGGACCAAAGAGAGATGAACAGATAGGTGAATGGGAAAGACTACACAACAATGAACTGCATGGTCTTTATAGGAAGCCAGATATAATAAGAACAGTTAAGTCTCGTAGACTGCGATGGGCAGGACATGTTGCGCGTATGGGGAACGAAAGACGTGCATGAAAGCTTCTGGTTGGAAAGCCAGAGGGAAAACGCCCAGTTGGTAGACCAAGAATGAGGTGGGAGCACAACATTAACTATGATTTGAGGGAAGTAGATTATACAGGGAGTGATTGAAAAGCATTAGCTCAGAATAGGGATGTATGGAGAGCTTATGTCCGCGCGGCCATGAACCTACGGGTTCGATAGTGCCAGTGAGTAAGTAATTAAGTAAGTAGTAGTAGTAGCAGTAGTAGTAATAGGCCTACTATCAATTAAGACAAATCGAAATTTCAGAAATTAAATTTCTCCGCTTTGTAACTGAAAATATTGTATCAGATCACAAAATATGTACTAAAGTTTCAAGATTTGTAAAACAGTACCTGGTATCTCAGTCATCCTCAGTAATTTGCAGTGTTATTTTATAGGAGGCCTTCCGATAACTCAAATATCATCTTCTGCTTTCATTTTGGTACTGACTGTTGTTGCTAATTATTTAGTACTTAGAGTTTATATTGCTGGGTACGTTCTCATTCAACAGGTGTTTATTTGTGATTTCCTTGATAATTTCTAAGTCTTCGAGAACGTTGATTTTCGATGTATCGTTTTCTCTATGCAGGATCGATAATACATTGTATATTGTGTTGAATTGATGTCCTATTTCTATATGTGTTCTGAAAAACTGGATTTGCCCTCATTCTTCAGGAAATCTCTGAAATGTTCATTAAATCTTGTTGTGAAGTTTCTAGTAGTTCTTCCAATATAAAATTTGTCACAGCTATTGCAATTCAATTTATAAACACCTTTATTTTTATATGTGTTCGTTCTTTCTATTTTATTTGAATTTATATTATTTAGTTTGTAATATTTTTTAAAAATCTTGAAAAGGAACTGAACATAGAACTAATCACAACATTTATTGAAAAATATAGAATATATTTTTTTAGACCATGTCCTACGAATGTCAAGAACTGTTTTATATTACAATCAGAGGTCGACATTCCCGCACTCATAATAATAGGCCAAATGCAAATGTAAATAGTATACAAATGTCAAATGATGCGTTATTGTTTTTTTTTAATATTGCTTAGCCAAGCTATACCATATATTTCCTATCGTTCGTATTTTTTAAATAAATCGAAAATTAGTGCATAATGACGTATTTGTGACAAACTTAAACTTTTAATAAGTAACCCCCCCCCCACATATATTGTTAATAAATACATATCATCAAAATAGTCTAGCAATAAAGTCACTGCAAGCAAAATATTTAATTGTCTCAAAAGTAATGTCGGTTTTTATTGTAATGGTTGTGAGTCTTGTGGGATTTTGAAGGTGTAATTTTAATGGGATCTTGTTCTAAACGGACGTGCAGTCGATGCGGATTTATATTCCCAACAATTGAACAAGTTCAATGAAAATTCGTGGGTCGTAGTTCAAAACTCTACCGATCCCCAAATTCCACAAACAAAAATAATAAAAAATTCAGGTAAAAATCGAACTTCAACCACACCCAGTATATAGCCCTGATCTTGAGATTTTAGATTATCATCTGTTACGATCCATTATCCATTTCTTGCGTGCAATTTCGAAAACACTGAATCTGTGGAACTCAGCCAAATCTTCGCATTAAAAACGACACTTGTACCGTCGTGGAATAATAAATTCACTGAAATATGGCTCAAGATCATTGTATCTGGTGATCTATAACACTGAGCAACAAAAAAAAACTTATTTTTGTCTCAGAAAGAACAATATGTGATTCTGATAGTATTTTATCTCCTGAATTCAAATATGATATCGGTTTTTCTCCATCACGCAAGGTTTCCGAGAGACAGGCATTTATAATTTCAAACACTTCAATATTTTCTACATTCGTAATTACACAATATTCGAACATTCGGACTCACTTAGAAAGTAAGAAATGGCGATTTTCTGCTATATATCGCCTGTGGAGCATCCCTCTTGATGGTCCAACAATAATCGGCCAGCATATTAGGATTCCATTTGCCTTGATATCTCTTTTCCATAGCTGAAATCTTCTGAGTTAGCTCATTTGGTTTTATTTTACAATGGACAAATGGACGAAAAAAGTTAATTAAAAAAAATTATTTAAATCCATTAATTTAAATTTAAATAAAAAACTGTGGGTGATGGGGAAATTCCTAATATATATTTGAAAACACGATACAAAACTGCATTAAGTACAACTATTGGTACTCATGAGACAAAAATCGTGTTGACCAGTGTAATTTGAATAATAGTTTAATTTCTTGTCCAAAAATAATCCAAATAAATGTTTGTTTAAAATAGACATTACTTATGAGACAGTAAATACTGTGTTAAATTAATTTAGCTGGTACTCACAGTTTCTGCAAACAGGGGGCCAAACCTGTGAATAAAAGAAAAAGTTTATTGAGATGTATTAAAAAGTAAACACAGTGTACGAATAATGGAGCATTTAAGAAGAACACAACATCCTCAACTGAAGACGATGCCACGAAATCCTGGTTATATTTTATATGAACAAAAAGGATATTTTGTACCACTGATTTAGAGATTGAACCATATACTTCTTTTTGGATGACTTCCTCAAAAAAATCCACATATTGTGGAAAAAATCCGCCACGCTGTGATTGTGTAAGTAAGCGAATTCTCAACAACTCGAAATTTATTGTCCAATTATGCTGATAATGCAGAATGTTTCTTTCTTTTTTAAATAAAATCGTATGTATTGCGAGCAAACAAACATGGCAGTGCCTAGAATATTATTTTTAATGTTTTTTTAATTTCGTGTTTAGATAATCTTCCATTTCTAATTATCGTTCTTGGCTGATTTTTTAGAATACATTTCCAATTTTATTTCAATAGCAAATTTCGAGTTCTGTTGTAAAAACATAAAACTGCAGCCACAAGAGAGATGATCATTTTTCCTTTTCGGTTAATCCTAACTCCTATTGGACCGATTTTGCTGGTTAACGAATTCGACCTTACCTTTCTTAATTGATTGGTATCCGAGTTTGATTCAGAAAAAATCTGGCTTTTAGAGCGTTAACAGATATATATGTAGGCCTATATATATATATATATATATATATATATATATATATATCCATCCATAGTATTCTGCCCGAGGGCAGGTCTTTCACTGCAATCATAGCATTTCCATGCTATGTTTTGCAGCTTTACTAAGGAATTATAGGTGGGATAGCTTCCCGTTGCTTTCCACACCGGTGAAGGATGATGATGCTAATAATAAGAATTAAGATGATGGCCGGATCATTTTCGGGGACCATTGGGCCCTAAGCATCCTGACATTTGTCTTACAGGTGAGAAAAAACCCGAAAAAATCTCCCCCTGGAGCCTGTCTCGACCGGGAATCAAACCCGAGCCCGCTGCGTGACAAGGTAGCACGATCCCTCGAGAACACAGCGGTGGACATTATATATATATATATATATATATTGTTTTGTCATGGTCACCTTGGACATCTACTAAGTGGGATCGATGAATATTCACCTCTACTTTATGTAAAAAAGTGGTTAAGAATAGGCCTAAATATTAATATTTGGTATAAGTTATCCCATATAACTAACAATTAATGTTTTATAAAACCGTATCTTATCCAGCATTGAAATCTCCAAGTTAACACGAGATGTTAGTGGCCTCCAGGATATGTTGAGGTGAGAGTTTTGTAATATTAGTCACATTCTCTCTCCCACATGATTCTGACCTCTACAGCTACGGTCTATATTTGGGTGTGTGGTACAGCAAGCTTCTGGAAAGGGAAGCCTGCGGACTCAAGATCATTAATAAACATCTAGAACCATGGCTTTTCACTTATAATTCGGTTCCTATGCCCGAAAATGAATATTATTTTTCGAATAAACACAATTCCATTATGAAAAAAAAATCTCAAACATAATAACACACACACACACATATATATATATATATATATATATATATATATATATAAAACTTACTGGCACTATGGAATCCGTAGGTTCATGGCCGCGCAGACATAAGCTCGCCATACATCTCTATCGTGAGCTAATGTTTTCCAATCATCCCCTGCATAATCTACTTCCTTCAAATCATAGTTAATTTATTCCCCACCTCATTCTTGGTCCACCAACTTGGCGTATTCCCTCTGGTTTTCCTACAAGAAGTTTCCATGCACGTCTTTCATTCCCCATTCGTGCCTCATGTCCTGCCCATCACAGTCTACAAGACTTAACTGTTCTTATTATATCTGGCTTCCTATAAAGACCATGTAGTTCACTGTTATGAAGTTTTCTCCATTCGCCTGTCTGTTCATCCCTCTTTGGTCCAAACATTTCCTAAGAACTTTATTTTCAAATAGTTGCAATCCCCTTTCCTCCCTTAAATTAAGTGTCCATGTTTTACATCCGTATAATATAACTTGTACAATAACAATTTAAATATTTTCAGTTTTACTTTTTTATAGGAGTTGGGACGTCAAGAGTCTCTGAAATGCGTAATAGCACGCATTTCCAGAATTGAGCCAATGTTTAATTTCTTTGTACATCTCATTCCTATTTGTGATTATTGTTCCTATATACTATATACTATAAATATATAAATATATATATATATCCATCCATAGTAATTCTGCCCGAAGGCAGGTCCTTCACTGCAATCATAGCATGTTTCATGCTATGCTTGCATCTTTACTAGGGAATTGTAGGTGTGGTAGCTTCCCGTTGCTTTCTACACCGGTGAAGGATGATGATGATGATGATAATGATAAGGATGATGATGATGATGATGGCCATATGATTTCGGGGACGTTTGGGTCTTAAAGGTTTCCTGACATTTGTCTTACAGGTTCTGGAAAACCCCAATAAAATCCTCACCCAGAAAAACTACCCCGACCGGGGATCGAACCCGGGCCCGCTGCCTGACAAGGCAGCACGCTACCTCGAGACCATAGCGGTGGACTACATGTATATTGTGATTTCATATAACTCGTATAAGCAAATATGTAACATTGTAAACTGTATTTTATATATTGTGCTCTTGAGAGGAACAGAAAGCCGTAATTTATTAACACTGCGAGAATAAATAAATAATAATCTTCATGGTATAGTCCTGTTGGCCTGTGCCGACGTCACGAAGTTTTAAATCAATATTCCCTTATTTTCGTAGAACTTCCTACAGTTATATTTCCTTTTGACATAGAGTGTATAGTGTAATGATAACTTAGGGAGTGTATTATTTTTCAACCTCTTAACATGCTCCATCCATTCTCTTTTACGGTGTTCAGTTTTTACGGTTATATAAAATATTTAATTGTCCCCTGATTGTTATATTTTCACTGGTCTGCAAGCTCTTCCTCTGTTGTTTCTAATTTTCCTCTGCCTTATATAATAATAATTATTATTATGATTATTACTATTATAATTTATTAGGGATTTCTCTACAGTAGTTTTCCTATAACCCATTGTAAATTTTACTCTTCCACACATCCCTATTCTCTGCATCACTCTCTGTTAATCATTTCGACACCATACTCCTACGCACTCCTTGACACTACTGTTCCTTCGGTCTCCTCTTTCTTCTGCTCCCTACGCTTCAAAATGTAATGTCATCTTAGGTATTCTGTCATCTGGCATTATCTTTACGTGGCCAAACCATTTCAGTCTTCTTTCTTTAATAACTTGTAGAACATCTTTTTGAATTACCATGATTTCTCTAACTTTGGTATTCCTAATTTTGTCTCTACTTGAATTTCTAGAAACTCTCCTCCAGAAGTCCGTCTCTGCCATGAATAGTTTATGCGCTTGCTCTCACCTTACTGTCCACTTTTCCGCACAATACAATAGTATACTCTCCTTCAATGAACTAATAATACTAATTATTATTATTATTATTATTATTATCTTTATTATTATTATTATTATTATTATTATTATTATTATTGGGGCACGCCGTAGCATAGTGGTTAAGGCACTGAGCTATAAGCCAGAGGGTCGAGGGTTCAAGTCCCGTTGGGGTCAGGATTTTTAAACTAACCCAAACCCTCTGGCGGCACTATGGCCCTGGGGTCGACTCAGCCTCTAACATAAATGAGTACCAGACGCTTGTTCTGGGGGTAAAGGCGGCCGTCACGCAGGGCTGACAACCCGGCTGACATAAAGTGCCGATTGTCTAGAAAAAGTGGGAGCTATAACCTCCTACTACCCCAAGGGCCTCCGGGTCTGCTGTGGGATCACTTTACTTTACTTTTTACTTTTATTATTATTATTATTATTATTATTATTATTATTATTATTATTATTATCTTTAAAGACACGAAATAAAAATGAAATTTTATAAATCTTACGATGTTAGAGAAACAAATTTCGAAAATAATGGTAAATCAGATACAAAAAAATGTTCCATAATCTCTATTTTGAACTTGGATCCCTCCTAAAGGAAGTAAAGTTGTTCTAGATTTACGGGAAGTAACAGAATCTTTAAGTCTGAAAAAAAGAGTTTTTACAAAAGTTTCGACCATTTAGGCATACATTTGAATTGCGACGATAATTATCCGAGCTATGAAAGAGCGTCAATATATAAAACTACTGACTTACTTATTTATAACTTTGGCATTTTACTTTGCACACCACTAATTCCCTTAAATGTAATGGATATGCGAGGTCACTCTGTAAGCAGTTGCAATACTGTGGTGTAATTAATAACTTACAATGTAATCAATTGAGTTGATGTTTACTTCATGAAAATCCATATTAATTAAATAATTAATTAATAAAATTTATTAATTTATTAATTAAATAAAAATAAAACTGTTTCGGTACACTGTACCTTCTTCTGACGGTATATAATTCTGTAACTGAATTATATCTTAATAAATATGAAAATCAAATAAAACTAAGTTTTATTTTTATTTAAATAATTTATAATGTGTTTAAAGATAACACTTGCTAGCAAATATCGATTCCTAAGAAAACTGTCTTCAATAGCTCAGACAAAGAAGAATGTGAAATATTAAATATATGAAATCTCTCGCTTCGTAGCCGAGCGATTTAAGGCATTGTCTTGGTGCAGAGCTACGGAAACGTATACTGGTTCGAATCCACATGGAGGAAGAAATTTTCTCATGAAAATTTAGCCAATATGGGATCGGTGTCCGCCCAGCATCGTGAAAAATTGCGTAGCAACAATCAGTAACGGAGCCAAATTGAGAAAACAAGATATAACGGCTGGGGCTCCGACATGCTGACTGCATGACACCCCTAAACTGGCTTCTATATGGTCACACACAGAAATACATTTGTTTAATGCAAATGGGCAGCTAATGAAAAATGAGGGAAATTTTGAGGAAGTGGCTGAATTCAAATACCTAGGAACAATAATCACAAAATAGGAATGAGATGTACAAAGAAATTAAACAAAGGCTCAATTCCGGAAATGCGTGCTATCATTCATTACAGAGACTCTTGACGTCCCAACTCTTTTCAAAAAACGTTAAACTGAAATTATATAAAACTATTATTCTATCAGTTATATTATATGGATGTCAAAATTGGACTCTTACTTTAAGAGGGAAAGGAGATTACGAATAATTGAGAATGAAGTTCTTAGAAATAATTTGGACCAAAGAGATATGAACAGACACGTGAATGGAGAAAACTACATAATACTGAACAACATGATCTTTATAGGAAGCCAGGTATAATAAGAACAGTTAAGTCTCTTAGACTGCATTGGGCAGGACATGTAGCACAAATGGGGAATGAAAGACGTACATGGAAGCTACTTATAGGAAAACCAGAGGGAAAACGTCCAGTTGGTAGACCAAGAATGAGAGGTGGGAGAATAAAAAAAATATGATTTGAGGGAAGTAGATTATGCAGGGATGATTGGAAAACATTAGCTCAGGATGGGGATGTATGGAGAGCTTATGTCCGCGCGGCCATGACCCTACGGTTTCGATAGTGCCAGTGAGTTAGTTAATTTTAATGTTTAATCGTCATCATCCTCCTCCTAACTGGTCATAGTCCTCGAAGGAATGTTTAAGATCTACTGAATTTTCTTCCACCTCTTCATGGGTCGTTTCAGTGATCTCTTCCCATGTGGGATATAGTTTAGGAATGCCTCGGGGATTCTTCGTCTGGGCATTTCATTAACATGTTTTCAATTTTGTAGTTACCGATGTCATGATCTCAGAAGACTGGAAGAAGCCGAACTACGAACTACGACACCTAGTGATCCGACTAGCAGTACACGGCTTCCATCACAGACTGTGCAAAACGAAACAGTTTCATGACCCGGGACCAGAATGCGTGTGCGAGCGATGCGGCATGTTATGCGAGAGATACCATGTGCTAAAGTGCAAAAACAGAGGGTATCTCTGACAGGATTCTGTATGGACAGATAAACTAATATAGATTAACTAATCTTTGCACATTGTGCGCTATACATTATTATTATTAATTTTATAGTTAAGGATATGGTCAAGGATAAAAATAAAAACATGCAAATATCGACATCATCCCTAACACTTATATTAGCGAAACACTAATTTCTCGTCCCAATTATTTAAATGAGTCAGACAGCAGTAAAAATAAAATCATGTAAAATTGTAATTTATTACTGTATATTATGTAATTCGACACAAATTTAAGTAATTTCTACTTATTTATTTTGCTACTGTTATATTAAATATACGAGGGCGGATCGGAAAGTAACGCACAATAATTTTTTTTCTGCCTTGGTATTGCAGCTAGAATGTTGAAATTTCACAGAGATATAGTTTGAAGTTTTCACTACAGATGGTATTTTTTTCTCAGGTGCACCTCTTGCGAGAGAAGCTTGAACTATGCAACAAAGATGGCGCGCATGCTACAGTCGTCCACCTGTGAGGAACAGAGAAGTGTTGTTCGATTTTTGTGGGCCAAAAGGCATAAACCCAGTGAAATTCACAGGGACATGCGTGGCGTGTATGGGGATGATTGTATGGACCGTAGCAATGTCTCCAAGTGGTGCACATTCTTCCAAGGGACGCGTGAACCTTAGTGATTCGCCACGTGATTCGCCTTAGTGATTCCTGGCCGGCAAACGCTTTGAGGCAGATGTGGAAGTGAAATCAGCAGTGCGCAGATGGCTACACTCCAACCAAACGGACTTCTACGAACAGGGCATATTGAAAACTGGTAACACGATGGGGAAAATGTGTTGAGAAAGTTGGTGACTATGTCGAAAAGTAGGTAAAAGATGTAAGCTCATTTGTGATTTTTTTTCCTTTTTTTTATTTTAAACTTTTTTAAAAAAAATTATTGTGCGTTACTTTCCGATCCGCCCTGTGGACGACTGTAGCATGCGCGCCATCTTTGTTGCATAGTTCAAGCTTCTCTCGCAAGAGGTGCACCTGAGAAAAAAATACCATCTGTAGTGAAAACTTCAAACTATATCTCTGTGAAATTTCAACATTCTAGCTGCAATACCAAGGTAGAAAAAAAGTATTGTCCGTTACTTTCCGATCCGCCCTCGTATTATACTAATGTATCTTGCAGGATATATTGCCAATTTAAAGGTTAATAGAATCAAAATCGTGCTAAGTAATTCAATGGCCCTATCGAGTCCACATAATTATGTTCGCTCGGGCATAAGCTCTCCATACATCCCTATATGTTTATCCATCATATCCTGTATAGTTTACCTCCCTCAAATATGGTTAATATTATCCTCTCACCCATTCTTCACTTACTGTGAAATACTGTGGTGTACCAATTAAGTACTTTCCCTCTGGTTTCATGTCCATCTTTATCTTTCAATTCCCCATTTGTGACACACGTTCTGGCCA